>CAVLEF010000003.1:165000-2565000 GCA_963661955.1 Leptosia nina
ACATTAACAAATACGACGGACACTTACCGATACTATAATAGAAAGTAATGAATGGGAGAACGCTTTCTCTCGTGGCATATGCTTGATATGCCGCAAAGGCGCGCGTAATGCAGGCAAGGTGTCGTAATGACGTCATCAAGGAGACTCGTGTCGCTAATGAGTGCAAAGTCAAAGAAGTACCGCTTTTCGTACTATATTTATATAATATGCGGAGTTATGTTCGAAGGGGTCATTCTCAAAATGTGATATAAGATTACTTATAACGGCGCCTCTGTCATTCACTTGAGAATTGGACTCAAACTTGTGTAAATTGGTAGACGGAAAATGATGTCGGAGCGAGTGGATTTTTACTCAGGAGAGTGCGGTGACCGGTCACACATCCGGCCTGTCAACTGCAGTCCTCGTTGGGGACTCGACTATTTTCATCGAACCTATAAAATCATAACCCCGTGTGGTTTAATCGAGTTTATTTAATCCGGGATACGGATAGCCGGGGTACGCGGGAAATAACACATTATGATTTTTCTCTGTATCGTTGATATAATAGTATATTATGATATAAGTGCGATAAGTTGAAAATAACAGCCGAGGCGATATTACTATAAGAAAGCAGAGGCTGTAATTTTCAAAGCGCACGTATGTCATATGTCATACGACGTTTTATAACATATTTACGAGGAAATTAATAAAACTCCAACTTAGTTAAACGAATAAATCTTTAATTAAATGTTAAAGCAGTTATAAAAATTTGAACAATTTTTAAAAGTGATTGTTACGTTAGGTACAAAAAACAGCCAGTATTACTAATTACTTAAGTAAATTAATATTTTTGTGTTTTTGGTATAGATAAATGGTTGTAATTTATTGTCAAAATTAATTAAATTAAAGAATTAAATGTTTATTTGTTATATTTTATTTCCCAAAGTTAATTTTATTCATAAAATATTGACCACTTTCTTAACATAAAACCTCTTTGCTAAGATTTTTAAAAGTATTGTTCATATTTAGACGGAGTATCTTAAAACTTTATTTTATTAAAAAAAAAACACGTGCCTTTTACATTAGATTATCGCACAAGTACGTAATGAGATACATTACGACATTGAAATTGGTGTAATTACAACCACTTTACGAGCAAATATATTATAAATGAGATTTATGTCACGTATTTTTAAGTGCGATGTTATATTACAAGAACGAGGTTTCATAATATACACAAAGCCTTTTCAAGTTATCTCCGCATGTTAAAAGATCTCTATCGTACGAAATTCGGTTTACTATTCTCCTATTTTAGGAAAAAGATTGATTCAATACACTTAGATGGGAAACGTGATATATTACGCGAGACGTTGAGCCGGGTTCTGCTGAATCACTTGATGAATAGAGTGCCAGATTCCCTCTCAATACATTAGGAACCGCGTTATTTACAAACCGAAAAGCTCTGAGCGGACTCCACGAGTTAAAGGGTTTTTGATTTCTTTACTACGCAGCAGTCTATGCACGAGTAGGAGTGGTCTCAAAAAATCGCGTGGGTATTTTTAGGAGTCTTCTGTACGTCCCTCTGTATGCCATACTTTCCACAACGAATCCCATCTCATATATGAAACTTTTTAGTATTTACTGAAATGGTGACAAAATGGTGGTTTGAATCATTCGTGCGCGCGTGCTACTGTCAGTTGGTAAAAAATGATGATAATAAGAATTAACCTAATCAGTGGAGTTAGGAAAATGTTGAAACTTTTAAGTCCACAGTAGCAAAGGGAGTTCTAATTAGAAAGTTTATCGTGTCCGTCGCAAGTATCGCGTCCTCAAGCGTACAGATAAATAAAAGGTACACAGAGAATGTACAAGACTTAAGGCATATACCTATGTATGTTACAGGTGATCAATTGGAAAGGTAAGTACAGTCTGAATAACATTTCTTGCATATTCAATGCATATTGACATGGTATTGTCCACATTTGAAATCACTTACGTATGATTGTACTTCGCGTGCCTAAACACAATAACTGTCATTAAGGCGAATCAATATTATGCACTGCGCTACTGCCCTGGTACCCTGCTTATGCATTCGATCCACTCCATCCACTGATGGGCATTCGCTCTTGGAGTGTCGGAACGTAACTTGGTAAATGGTTGGTGAACGTATTTAAATAATTTAGTTTTTTTACTAACTAAAACTAACGTAACGTAAAGATAGATTAGGCTGTCATATATTAAAAAATAAAAGCCCGCTCTTATCATTATCTGTTTTTCTAGTATGTTTGATTTTTAGTGCAGAGTTTGAGTGCGATAGTTCACTAGAAATTTGTCATTTTTGTGGAACTCTTTATTGAGTATTCGAGTAAGAATTATTTGGTTGGAACTCTGTTGGTATTCAATATTGAATGGAGTCCAATTCCACAATTCACGAACTGAATTTGCGCGTTGTTCATGACTGCAATGTAAAAGAGTATGCTTGAAAATATTCGTAAAATCATATATAGGTACGTGTACGTTTATTGTTATAGGACGCACGTATTTGGATGGAAATATATAGAAAAAAACCAATGACAACACGCTGTTAATGCCGGTTCAATACCCGCCGGTGTCGTATTTTTTTCAGTCAAAATAGATTTTTAACTTAAAAATCACATCATATAATATTTGAGTCGATACCAAAAACCCAAAGCAGTGATCAGGGAACACTCCCTTCCTCCGCAGTAATTAAAGAGCCAACTTAATTACGGTGGACCCTTAAAATAGTAGAGAAATTCCAACCTAAAGCTGAAACCCGTTAAGCTTAAATTCGACTGAGGCTACTTTCAATACAAGTATGTAGTCTGCAAAACCTGTGTCAGGTGTAAACGCTTTCCTGTGATTTTTAGGAACTTTTCGTTTTTGTTAATGTCACCGATGGGCTATTGCCGTTTATTTGGAATTGGTGGTTAGCCCCGGATTCATGGTCTTAATTCCAAGGAATTTGTTAACATAGGACTTGTCCAATTTTAATTAGACGCTGCGTAAAACAAGCAAACAAAAGAAGTAGAACCAATATATATTTAAAGAATACGACACTTACGCTGTAGTCGCTTCTTTATTTAAATACTTTCCCAGCAAGAATTTGTTACCCTTTTCCCATGCAGGAATTTTTAATAAAATGTCGCCTGGCATTCTTGGATTACGCTAAGACGCGTGAAAAGACTACATTGTAAGTAAATATTCTGATATATAGAGGATGTATATGTCACAGAAGGTCTCGAGTATATACAAGATTTGTCTGTAGTTTACGCGAGTAGTACGCGTTGAAAAGAGACACAAAAAAAAAAAGTCACTACCGTAGAAGATTTGACTTGGAATTTAGACATACCCCCCATGCTTAGGCTCCCCGTAACGATTACTGCGTAGCGCCTAAAACGATTAGTGAACTAAATATATGTCGCGTTTTAAAACATAAAAATGTTTTATTTTAAACGATCTTTATGTATACGAGTATTACCTGATATACTAACCGTACTAAATTTTATCGGATTGATGTCAATTTCGAAATGTGGTTCAATTCGTAACTGAATAGAATATAAATTTCTTATTTTCTTTGAGTTTCGACAACTTATTTAAAGCCTCATTTAAAGATAATGCGATCAAAACGCGTTGCCACTTACCACCACGTACGAATCGTTCACGACGGCGTAGGTGAATTCTGTTTGTTACTTATTAGTATTTGTGTTTAATATCCGTGTAGGCTTTGTACGTGTCGTGGGAGGCGCAGGTATGGTGAACGCCGGAAGCGACGTAGGTCCACATTATTAGCGGACAATGTCTTCAGTTAGCTTCTCTTTTAGGGAGTTCCTTACCTCTATCTGCTAAAAGAAACAAAAAACATGAAAACATTCGCCAAGACTTTAAGGTTTGCCCATGAAAAAAATTGCTATGGGTAAAAAAGTACGAGTTAAGTATAACAATTGCACTATTAATCATTTCTCTCTTGTACGTTTTTAATTCTCTTTACGTTACGTTAGTGCGCATGTATTATTTAATATATATTAAATAGCTCTTCTTGTAAATTGTGGCATAGACAACGCGAAGCTCGCGTGTCATCAAATTGACATTTAATTTCCGACTCGACTTATGCGTATCTGCTCGTACTCTGCTTTGCGCCAATGTCTCCGACATTTGTTGTTCCGGAATATCGAAATCGGGTCATCCGAGTCCAAATTCATGCTTGCTGAAGAGGGAAGGTATTTATCAGGAGACTTTACAGGTTCAGATCTTGTTGGCGATCTCTATAATTTTACAAAATTACGTTTTGAATGCTTTGCAGCAGCCGTGCTTACGGGGGGAATTAACTAATACGTTTCGCGTTTTAAACAGTAAAAATTGTTTTGTTCAAATGTGTACTACTCCCCTAAACTAGACATTATTACAGAATAATGGTCAAGAATGGACAGTTATGTACAGTGCCACTCCATCGCCAACATAGCAGTACATGTATGTGCCACGTCCTAATTCCAAAGAAACATTTGTCAGTACAAAATATCATCGGAAAACAAATTAAATCAAATGTTAAAGCAAATTAGATAACGACGCCATATCCACATTGCTCCGCTTTTGGCGAACTCCAAAGGACTTAAAATGGGTCGCAGAGCCTCAGAACGATGCTTTAACGAGCGACACACAAAAATGTCATTAAATTACGCGGAAAACATAACATTCACAAAGGCAAAGGATAAGAGCGAGGGCTGTTCCACGCGAGAGAGAGTATCGTGAGGGGTAAGGCTCAAATATGATTCGCCCTGCTTTTGTTCGTGTAGTTTCATCATATGGGTGTCAACGAAGTTACAAAACAATTCTATATGTCAACTATTGAGGTAATTAAGTTACGACTCAAATAATATATAAGCCTCTGTTACTAGATCAAAAAGAAACTAGTCAAAAACTTCAACGCAGTACTCTAAGTTCTAGAGTTTCCTCGCAATGATTTTAAAGCGGTTTCCCCGCAGTGCCTCGGGGGCCGTTAGATCAGTCTATGCCCCGAGGGGCTCATTGCGACGGTCACTTTATTGGAAAACTAGAACCTTAAAAAGCGCGCTCAGTTTCAAAAAAGTTATTGCATTCACTCTTCTGGTCTTGTGGTAAACGTAAAAGTCTTATTTGTCCGACATTGAACGCAGCTTCAGTGCGCGGCGGATTTACATAGAGAAGAAATATTAATATTGCTTAAATTACTAATAAGTATCACTTTCCTTTCAACGCGAGTATTGAGTAGTGTTTAATAGCCACAGTCAAAACAATATCTGTCAATTAAAAGACCCACTGTTTACAAAATCGCTGTGAAATAGTTGGGCAAATTGTGAGGCGAGTGTAAAATATTTGATAACCGCTTCTCTGACGTCAGTTAATGGATTTTCAATGTTCGCTCACATTTCGTTCGTTACCGGTAATTTGATGGGTCTGCATAGTTTCGACGTTTTAATCAATATACAACATCGATTACAATCACGCTTAACAAAGCATGTCACAAAGAGTCACTTTCGTTAAATGGATAGACCCTGACTTTGCAAGTTTCATGACTTTACTAGGCTTGCAACACAATTAACATTTGCGCATTAAGGTTCAATGTCCTATGCTTTGTAGCTTAAGAAAATCTAAGGGGGAGGTTGATTGAGAACATTACAACAATCACACCAAATTCAATTTTAGCGCTAAAATCTGTCTAGTTTTGCCGAATATTCGGCTATTCGGTCGAGGGGCTCAGCGAATCAGAATATAGTTTCAAGTCTAGATTTTACTAAACCCACATTACGCCGTCTCGAGCTTTCACTTTGGCTTATAAAATTGCCCCATTTACAAGAATAGATTCAACTCTGTTGTACTCGAACGGCATAAAAATATTCCCTGAATGTAAATAAGGAGTTAGGGCGTAACCTCGTTCTGGAAGAGCCGCGCGCTTCAGCGCTGGAGAGTTAAACTAGGTTACAGGGCTTAGTATTAAACGGAGTTAGAGAGTAGGTAACTGGATAACTTTGAAAGGTACGTAATTTAATGTCGACGGTTCTTCTCTATAGGGGATATATATACGTCCAAACAATTTCGACTTATTTCAAATATTATCTACCTAGAAACTGGTTAATTAAGTAAGTAATATATGTGGTGTATAACCTAATTAAATTGACCCTGTCACACTCAAGAGGAAATAAATAGTTCACAATTATGTACATAATTAAAACTAAAAAAAGATATAATAGATTCCAACTGGAGCTGATTTTTATGAAGTGGGGACGGAAACTTTAATTATCGTTGTCCCGAATGGTTTTATGAAAGTCTGTAGTGTACAGATTGGCCTACATAGCGAGTTTTCATCTTGGACGAGTAGCGGTAAACAATGGTAAATCGGACTAAACGATCCCGGACGCGCTGACCTTAATCCAACTTTGCGTCTCCCTGATTGAAACTAGCCTTAATGAAAACTTACCACCAAATAGCAATTCATTGCGTTACAGTTATATATTTTTTTAAATCTTTACATGCATATATATTAATGTCGATTGACAAAACCAGTTTTAACGAAATTACTTTTCAGTGCTCTGTGAATTGGAGCTGTAGGTTTTAATAAAGGCTAAATCTAGATTTTAAGATTGTATGTAAGTGTTAACATCTTTAAAAGCAACCTCTTATATTTCGAATCGGTAAGTAAAAATGTAGAACGTTAAATGTCTAACGAATCAAAAGAAAATAAGAACTAAATTGACACACAATCGAATGTAAACCCTACGAAATAGCAGGATCTCGAAATGGGTTCTACCTTATAAACCCTTCAAATCGTATCGGCTTCCAATAGGAATAACCCACTTTATTCGGAGCATATTCGCCGGCGAGTGAGAATTACTTAAGGAAAATCTTCACGCGGGGCCTTTCCTGATCAATTTGCTCTCTATTCAGTACATCGATTCTATTTGTGTTTGAAGCGATTCAATTCTACGACGTGCTGAGCAGCACTTTGGGCCTTTTCGCTTACGATTGAAAACTCCTAAGTGTATGTGAAAAAGATGTGTGATTTTCAGTAATACTAAAGTGCTGCACATTTGTGTATTTTTATGAACTTCGACTTACTTACTGAGGAAGAGAATTCCTTCACTTTTAAATAACACGAACTTTACCTTATTTTTTTATGGGGAAAATTTAATTTCAGTCATATAACAAGAACGGCTAGCTGGCTACCGCCTGTCGAAAGCTGGCCAGCGAAAAAAGACAACGGCCGTAGCGACGAAGAAGAAGATCTTCCATTCGGATGGGAAAAAGCGTTAGACAACAGAGGGAAACCTTATTATATCAAGTGAGTACGACGCCTCTTTTGTGTAATTGTCTGAAGAAATACGACATAATATTCGACTTAGTGTTAAAATGAAAAGGAGTTAAACTTTGTCCATTGGCAATTCCAGTCATTTAAACAAAACAACCACCTACGTAGCGCCCGAGAGCACGTCGAACGAGACGCCGCCCGCCCCCCGCGACGTGCTGCTAGAGAGACATCCCGAACTCGGTTTCGGCTTCGTCGCGGGATCGGAACGTCCCGTCCTCGTCCGATTTGTTACTGACCACTCTCCTAGCGTTGGCAAGGTTTGAATTTCTATCTATTATATATACTAATATATATAAGGTTATAATTATATAAAACATTACGCTACCACTAATAGGAGCGAAGAAACAGTGTGAAATGTGAAAAAAACACAAAATAGAATCCTTTTTTTGGGGGTTTCCGTTGCGTGCGTTTCGAAAACGGTGCAAGATACCCAAAAAATATGTATAAAAGAATCCTATTTAAATGACCAAAAAGGAAGTCCGCCACCGTATATATGTCTATCTTTTAAGATTAACTCGCAACGATGACGGGACGCGGGCATATGCGCTTTTACGCGCGACATCGTGGGTAACAGCTGTAATTTAAAAGGCTGTGGAGAATGTTTGTAAAAATAAATAATGCGATGCTAAAAAGAATGACTCCACGCGGTCGAAGTCGCAGACTAGTGCATCGTTGAAAAAGGACATTAGGAAACGAAAGTAAAACTCAACTGAGGCTTTTTAATATTTCAGTTGGAGCCTGGCGACCAAATTTTGTGCGTTAACGGGGAGGACGTCAGCTTAGCGGCGCGCGAACACGTCATCTCCGCCGTGCGGGCGTGCACCGACAAGGTCACTTTACGCGTCTGTCAGCCCGCGAGGAGCGGAGACCCAGTTCGAAGATCGGCCTTCCTGTCGGCAGCCAAGCGAGCCAGGCTGAGGCTCAGACCTCCGAGAGTACGCTTCGCGGATTCTGTGCAACTCAATGGAGCGCCGATGTATCCCGTGCGTGTATCCCCAAATTTCCTGTTTATAAATTCTGTTATCTAAATAGATCATAATAGTGGCCAATGAAGTATACTTGTGAGAGTGACATTGTATTAGCATAAACGATTATCACCGCTGTGACAACATTTTAATCACATTAGAAATTTGTAGCCAATGATCAAAACGTCTCAAACAAACAGTCTAGTCCAAAGTCATTGGCTTTTATTCCGAGCAAAATGTCTAGTACATTGGAATAGGATCGAAGGGCGTTTGCTAAAACATACATATATGATACTAACAATTTTTACTCGTTTCATGGTTGTCGTAATGAAAAATCAATATACTCAGCATTGCTTTTTCTCTATGTAATAATATCTTATTTTTTTATTTTTCAGCCTTCGGCATTTTCTCTGGGCGACTTATGTCTTCCACCGATGGCCAACGTTCTCAAAGTCTTCCTCGAAAACGGTCAAACGAAATCGTTCAAGTACGACGCAACGACCACTGTCAGCGACGTCGTCACCAGTTTGAAAGACAAACTTTGCATCTCAGCTGAGCAGCACTTTAGTCTTGTGGTCGAGCACGTGAAGAGCTTAAGAAGGAATAAATTGACGTTGCTGGACCCCAAAGAGTCCTTGGCTAGGGTATGACTTTTGTTTCAATGTTTTTTTTTTAATCTCCCACAGTTCTCAAGTGATAAGTTCAAACACAATTTAATTCTTACCAGCAATAATCAACCATTGCAGATCGCAGCGCGGCCTGGGTCCCACAAAATGCGTTGCCTGTACCGCATGGTATTCATGCCGACTTCTGCAGCGGAGTTAGCGCAGCGAGACCTAGCGGCGCTGGACTACCTCTACATGCAGTGCTGCAACGACGTCGCGCAGGACCGCTTTGCGCCCGAGTTGCAGCCGGAAGTGGCGCTGCGGCTGGCCGCCTTACACATACATCAGCATGCGCTGGCGCATAACTTATCACCGGCTAAACTCACTATTAAGGTCGTGGAGTAAGTACTGGTGTTTCAATTTGAAAATTCAATAGCTAGCTCAATTTCGGAAAATAGTGTGAGCCATACATGCATTTAGCAATAATCTGCATCAGCATTTTAAATTGCAATATGCGTGCAGTATCCCCCCCCTTTAAAAAAGAAAAAAAAACGAATATCAAATTCTAAGTAAAACACATGTAACATTCTGCCAAATAAAACTTATACATAAGTGTAATAGCAAATCACTTCAAGTAAGTGTAGCTCTTGGCTTGCAGGCGAGAATTCGGCTTGGAACGCTTCGTGCCATGTAGCCTTCTCGAGAGCATGAAGAGGAAAGAGTTGCGACGGTTGGTCGCGCACTTCTTGAAACTCAACGCTCAGATGACTGGCAGCCAAAGGCAACTTACCCAGTTACAGGTGAATTCTTTTTTTTTCATTTGCGGTGATAAGCCATCAGTGTAAAATACTTAACCTAGGCTCGACTTTCTCGTGTTATTGCGTGAGACTAAATCAATGTTGAGATGATTGTTTCATTTATACGTGTGTGTTTCCAGGCGAAATTGCATTACTTGGATATCGTCGGCGGACTACCAAGTTATGGAGCCAAATGCTTCAGTAGCAGTCGCCCGGAGCGAGTGCTTCTCGTCTCGCCGCGCTTTGGGCTGAGTCAAATCATCGGAAGAGGCAGTTCTGTGGTAAATCTACACATATTTATATCAGAGCATTGATAAATCCTCATAAAATAACACAATCATATTGTTTAAAAAGGAAAATTTAAAATTTCAGCCACAATCGATAGCGTCACTTGAAGAAGTAGAAAGCATAAGGGTGAAAAGTGAATATTGCGGCAGTGCAGAGGTGGCTGTTTTCCTGCAGAGGGACAGGGTGTTGGCACTTCTCATGGATGAGAGAGATGCAGAAGAAATGCCACTCGTTATAGCTGGGTAAAATATACGAACAACATATTGACATATTTTTGATATAATGCATTGTATAGAATTTGTTTGATACTAGATATAATTTTCAGGTATTACCAGCTTGCAACCGGCAAGGAACTCAACGTCGAGCGAGAAAGAGAAATCGTTACAGAAGATATCGGTACGCGCTGTTTTAACCTGATTAAACCTATTTAATAGTAAAATGTAAATGTGTTTCGTTGTTAACTTATTGCATATTTTCCAGCTCCACCGTATTTATCACAGCACAACGTTCTTCCGGCAAAATGGAATTACTTGCACTGTGCCGATCCCAATGTTTTGACGACGAAACACTTCGCCATATTCACCATGCCTCCGCCATACCACTCCACTCCGGAGCTGACGAAAACTCTCGACACTAACATGAACTCAAACATTGCTAACCGGAATGACAGCAACAATTCTAGTCCCATGTTAGGGTACGATAGATCTAACTTCGGCAACGATCTCACTTTCGACAAATGCAAGCCCGATAGCTATAGGTTATTCGATCCGAACGACACTTGCTTCCTAGATGATGGCATGGGCTTTGACCTGCAAAGCGTCCTATCTATGGAACTTTTAGAAAACGCCAATAACCCTCGTCTCGTCGAAGCCAAGAACGACGAAGTGCTTCGACGGGTGGCAGAAATGCAAAAACTAGTTGAAAACTCGGAACAGTATTTGACTGAAAACTGTGATGTTTACAACGAGAACGATATGTTAAGAGATGAATTAGTGGGTAGAGAGACCAGCGTAGATCAAATAGAGAGCGACACGGAGTCGTGCAATAGTAAAATGTCCGCGGCGGACGATGCGCCCGGCATATTGAAGCACAGTGACTCGTTGTTATTGCTAACTGAAACTATCAATCAGGGGCTGAGCGTGCTGAGCGCTCCCGAGGGCGCGAACGACGCGGACGATCTCACGCAGAGGCAATCGCAGGGTCTCAGTGCTATTTTGAACAACTGCGGCTTGACCGACGCGTTGTTAGCTCTCAACAGTGATATGATTTACTCCGAGAGCGACAACGACTCGTCCTACACGCCGACGAGCAGTCCGGTCAGAAAACATTCAAACAGACCGACCGGCAAAGGTGCCCGAACAAGTTTCGGCTTAGTGAGCCCGGACTCTTCACATTCACAAGACAACAAGGAGCCGAATTTGAAAGAATATTTAAAACAACTAAGAGAAAAGAGCAACAGGGAGGAGAACGCCGCGCACCTTCCTTTTTTCTATCAGGAATCACTGGACAACGACGCCGAGCTTATAGATTTAACTTTACTCCCTCCGCCCCAAACTCCCGATGAACTAGACTGCGCTTCACAAGTGCCTCAAATTCTACCAGTTGTCCCTCCATCGTTCGCGGACGACGACAAGGACTGTGTAGACGGAAATGCGTCGCAACCGAATGAGCTAGATCAATTCATCGCCAACGTTACTGTTCAACCGCCGACTGTAAAGGTGACGCCCGCCATTGAGCTCACCCCCGAGGAAATCATGTCCTACATCATACCGCCACCCCCGTCGATAGCCGCGACGCACGCGGACGCCGGAAAACACCACAACGAGAGCGAAGTGAAAGCACACAAAAACGACAAACAAACAAACAGTGGCAAGCCTGCGAACGGTGATGTCACTAAGGGAGCTAGGAGTGTTAGTGAGATTAGAAATATGTTTTCTGCAAAAACCTTAAGCGACGCTAGAAATAGTCTATTATTAAAGGATAAAACTAAGCCTCAATGCAAATCCGAGTCACCGAAGGGAAGGAGAAAGAGTGCTCCTAATGAAAAACAAGCAAACGGAACCGCACATATCATAGAATATCCGACCGTCGAAAGAAAGGGAATGTTTTCTTGCTGTAGCAAGGATAAGAGCAAAAACGAAGATAGCGATGAAACGGAACAAATAGAGGGACAGCTCTCTAATTCCGATTCCATTCCTGACGTTTGTGAAGTGAGACCGCCGCCGAGAAGGAAAAGCGCAGAGATCAAGAAACCTCCCGAGAGACCGCCGAAGACGCTTCCCGTGCCGGCACCGCGACCCCGATCAAACTCATTTACTTGTGTTAACAACGAGTTAACCGCTGTCGAAATACCAAACAATCACTTCAACACATTAAACGGCAGAAAATTAAGTTATAAAGTGGTATGTGACTCGAATGTGCCCCAACAGACTCCTCCTCAAGTACCGCCTAGAGTAGAGAACAAGGCTTTATCCCCACCTCCGGCGATCATGTTGCCTCCAAAAAAGCCCCCACTACCTCCGGTGCCCAGCATAGAAGTTTTACGGCTGAAAACTTCACAAAAAATATCTCCAGTCCGAAATACGGAGCGACACGCGAGCATCGGTTCTCCGCATTTCCAACGGAACCTCAACACGTACAGAACCCTCGAAATGGAAGGCCAATTGACTGACGACGAGTGTTCCGTTCGATCGACGCAAAAATACAGCTCTCTAACACTGCAGAACCGTCACGTGCGTTCCAACTCGGAGACTAAAAGTACAATCCTGAGGAACAAGGAAATGACTGGTCTGTCGTTGTGTTCACCGCAAATGAATAGACGATTCAGCAATCGACCCGATCTGCTGAACGGCGCGCCGTTCGGGGACCGCCGAATATGCAGTCCTCCCCTCTCGGAGAAGAAAGCCCTCGGAACGGACGCTTCGAACCCCGGATCTAAGACGCAAAACCATCACGTGAGATTCAAAGACGAGGTGGTAGACGATATTCCGACTCCCCCATCGCCCCCGACGGTGAAATTTCCAGAGTTCAATGCGGGCAATAATGGACACGCGTCTATAGAGAACCTTTTGTGTAAGACTGAGGTGGCCGTCGATGGTCTACTGCAACGACTGCATCAGGTGGCGCAGAAGTGTTCTCACCAACACTCCCACGGAGGCGGAGAGGACATAGATGAAGGCAAATTCCAGGTAAATACCTTTACTTTACCGTTCCATCATAAATTAAAAGTGAACTAGTGTCCTTAGTAATTATAATATTGTGTAGTAATAGGTCGGTTTTGAGGGGCTATAATGGCAGTCATGTATGGATAATAACCAATAGGGGTCGTGGGTTCGGTCTCCGTCGGGTCCAACATGTAGAAAGCCCAATAGGGCGATAAGGCAGACGTTGTATGGCTGGGATCTTTTACTTACTTATAAACAATAGGTACGAAAAGGTGCAAAAATATGTCTATGTCCCCTATGTCTTCGAGCAGTTCTTTGAATACTACACCATTAATACTTTAAACCGTGACCACTTTGCTTTTCATTCGTAGCGCGCCCGTAGCGAGTTAACATCGTGCGCGGTGTCTCTGGTGGGAGCTTCGCGGACTCTAGTAGGTGCTTTGGGATCGACGAGCAGCTCTACGGCGGCCGCTTCCTTGGCGGACTGTTTAGGTCCACTGAGGAGATTAGCCGACTTAGCTCAGGTACTTTCAAACTCGCGCTGTAATTTGTGATGCATCCGCTTCACAAAATGGATTATAGACATAGCCTAACTCATTTCTGTCCCCAGGCGCTCGGGAGGCACACGTCCTCACCTCTCCAGACTCGGAACCTCGTTTTGCGCGTGCACGATGTCACCGCCGCCTTCAAAGAGCTGGCCGGGGCGGAGATGGCACAAATTATACACGAGCATAACGCGAAAGCGACGCGAGGCCAAGAAACCGATTCCACTTTGGAAGGGCAGTTGGCCCTTCGCGCAGAATGCCTGGCGAACGTTCTGGCGACTCTGCTCAGAAGCCTCCGAGTGTTCTCACCGTGATCGCACGCCGCAGATGTAATCAAAATCAATATTAAAGTATTTAAAGAATACTATAAGTTAAGAGTATAAATATAATTTTTATAACCGTTACTAAACTGAGACCAAATAAAGTTAGGTAATTATAATTGTATGATTTTTTATAAGTTGAGTTGTAGTTTTGTAAATTTTAACATGTGTTATATTATTGTTGAATTAAACGATCTTCTTTTTTAACGAGGCCTAAGAACCAAATCAATACAGCAATAATTCAAGGTGAATGGCGTCGATTAATTTCCCAAATAAGAACCGAGTATATAAATAAGTACGTACGTAGTAGGGTTACGAGAGCAGTCTTCCGTGATTTCGTCACAGCGTCGTGTCGAGACGTCGATTAACCAGTATTGATAATGTTGATTTAGAGGCGTTACCATAGTGATTAAATACCTGTATAACATATCTAATATTACCATTTATAATGTAAATAGTATATTTTCTAAACTTTTATCGTCGCCGCGGGCAGACGGAGGACACTTCATTTCATTTCAGTCTCAACTTAGCCCCAATGGAGTTATTTTTCGAACCTTTAATGTTGAAATACATTCGTGAATTCGAATAGGTATTATTTTAATTACTTGTTTATTTATTTAGACTATACGATCTAACAAAACTTTTGTGAGGTTTTTAACCGAGCAGAAATATTTTAAGATAACTTCTATACCTACTATTCATTTTAACGTCGAATTCGCTATTAATGATAATATTGTCACATTTATGAGCGGTTCACTCCAGACTTGGTGCTATTTAAAATGGGTAAAAACAGTTCTGCGCCGCATTACAACGCACTCGTGGTTTCAATAATGATTTTGCTTTTTAACACGTAAAGGAAACATTAAAACCTGCCTAGTACAACTAACTTTCTCTTAACTCATGTCCCACTAGTAGCCAAAGACCTCAATCCTAGCTGGGTTTATGTACTTTTCGTATTTTGTACGACGATTCTCGTTAATTCCCTTTAATAATTTTGTTACCTGCGTTAAGTGTTTAGAAAATTAATATCACTCTGATAACATATATACATTAGCAATACCTTTCGGGCAAGCTTATATCGCAGTAGTATCTACTAAATCTATATGTATACTACCAACTAGGTATATCATTTTATTGCATCTTAAGAAAACGTTATAAATATATCAACACAAAATTATGACAGCTATCTATTAAAAAATAATCGCTATAATATACAAATGGTGACTTAATCGAGGTAATATAATATATAACTCCAATTTATTTATTGTTTAAAACATCGAAATGCCCTGCATTTGGGGAATAAAACTCTTTGAAACACATCTTCGTTTTATTAAATTGTATCCATGTATTTATATTTATCTTAGTTTTAGTTAAAATAAAATGTGGGAACCATTTTAAAACTAATATTTTGAGGGTAGATGCTCGGTACGATGGCCAAATTACTTCAACGCGTGCTAGCTGTCACTTAATTCCGTCACTCGCGTTGTTCCGAAATGCTGAAATAGTTTTTATTCATGTGACTGTCAATTGTGAATTGTAAAGTGTGTTGTAATTGTAAAACTACTTTGCTATTGAAAAGAAGCTTTCGTTATTATTATATTCACCCTTTTACGGACGCCGTTATTCCAACTACAAAGATACAAGACGGCCACTCAAACCCAAGGTATGTACTCACGGAATCTAAATGAACCATATGTTTTTGGCCCTATGTACGATTCTTCAGTATGGTCAATACAATATAGTTAAATAGACCCTAACACCGGGCAAATCATTCGTGAGCAGCCATATCTCTTAATTAAGGTTGAATAATCCCCACATTCCAGTATTCTAGCTGCTCAATAAAAACTCAAAGTTTATTACGTTGCATTGCGTTTGTCATCAGGATGCACGGGAGTGGATGTTCACACGATCCTGCGCATGGACAGGTCTCGGCGCAAATAGAAAAATAGGACTAGCTCTAATCGTGAAGTATGTGGTTCTGTACAGTATTCCCTTGTTTTGTACAATTTATTTTCATTATCCTTATGTCTTGAAAATGTCGAGTAGTTATCATTGATACTTGGCAGACATTTAAAGTCCTGTGCTTAATTAAGTGGCGATCAAAAGGAAACTAATATAAAGACTCGTGAAAAACATCTAAAATGTCGATAATCCCTTTTGAGTTGGAGTTACCCATACGGATCTCTAAAATATCCAACGAAAGATCTGAGTAACGAGACAGCTAGATGACCAGAAATAGTGCAATTATCGCGCTTCAATCCACGGACTGCGATACGCTTGGCAGACAACGTTGCTATAATCTCAGCGCTTACAAGCTTTGGCTTGAAGCTAATTCGTTTGTCTGTACTTTTTATATTAGCAAAATTTAAAAATAATAGAAATGTAAGCGTCCTTTGATTGTACATGGGCGTAAAAGACAAAAAGTATTATATTAACCATTATTAACGCAATAGTATTCAAATCAATGATTTTTTTATTCTTTTCGTTTGTAGGTTTACAGACAAACCGTTTTACGTTTGTGCATGCTAATCTCAGAAAAAGCTGTTCTAATAAAGATGTCTTCAATAAGATATTGCGATAACATTTGGTTTATGGCAATCGGTTTATAAATAAAAAAGTTATGCTAATTTAAAGAATCGCGGCTAATTTGCGTTTAGATTACACTTAGTTAAGGATAATTTGTTTACTGTAACTCTGTAAGAGTAACATTTTAATCAATAACATATTCTATGCTGGCTTCATTTGTTGTCAAGTTTGTTTGTACATAAGGTTATGAAATCATTCATGGCATTAATGAAATCTCTCTGTGACGTAGTTTTAGCAAAGTTATGTCCTCTTATGGTAAAACGGTCGTCGATTGTAGCGAAGCTTGAAGTGTACACAATTATTAGGTTTGGATGTTTACAAATAAGGCGTAAAGTTTGCTGAACTCCTACATGTCTATAGACCAGTTCGCTGTCAATAACTTGACACAAAGTATTCAATTAAACATCATGACGCCATCCATTAGTAATATGAGAGCCGGTCACCAGATAGGGCAACTGCATACCTATACTTATAGGGGGTTGAAAATTACAACATCGGTTCTGATTTTTCATGACTTTTGGTGAATAAGTACATACACAACACGTAATATAAATTAATCACAATTTCCAATTACAACATCAAATCAAATCAAATATTCACAATAAAGAAATGTGCACTAGTTTATAAGTGCATTAAAAAAAAATTCAACGTTATTTTAATTCTACCGTGATATCTGCCACCACAACTTCGACTGTGGACAATGGCGGAACCATAAAGATTTATGCAAAGTGTCACTATAATCCATCATTATATAAAATTTATTGTATAATTTTATTTTTCGTGTTGACATTCGATTGTTTACTAAAATTATCTTTTTATCTTTTATTTCTACATGCAAAGGTTGCCTGAAAGAAATCGCCATAGGCGATAAGGCCGCCTAAGTATCTATGTTCTTATGTCTATGTTTGTGCAATAAAGAGTTTATTATTATTAATTTAATCTTTTAGTATAGATATTATATACGTTACAACTAAACTTCGCTTATTAACAGATAGTTTATTGAATTACAGTGAAATGATCGTAATGGTTGCAAAAAAATAATCGTTATAATCGATACAATAAGGTGGTGGCATGCCATTTGTGTGTCACCGGTTCGTCATATTTAATTCGCCTACGTTAGTATACAGAGTAATGAATTTAACGATAAAATAAAATAAATATATTCACTTATTTTATACTGTAAAATAATACGCAACAATTTTTTCTGTACATACTTAAGATGAGAAATCAACCTCCATTTCAAATGAGTTGAGTCAACTCAAAGCGATGTTTAATCAAATGAGCAAGTATCAAAGAAGATGAAAACCGAGGCTAGGTTCAAAATGGACAAGCTTTAAAATTCGATACAAAAGCAGAAATTTTCCACTAATAATAAATTATTGGAACTAACGAACTCTAACGAAGAACTACTCTGCACAAATTGCATTGTTATGGTGAAAAGGTTACATCGCGCTTCAATTAATTAAACTTCAAATGCCACAATGGGGTCAGTAGCACCGATCGATCTCTGGCCTTTAACGACCAGAAAAACCGTAATTAGTAATAGAAAAACATATCGAAAACTGTTTATTGTTACATTTAGACAAGACAATCGGATATAATGTTTTGTCTATATAACTTTATATAATTTAAATAAAACACTTTAACGGTTTAAAACGCGATATATTAGTTAAACTTATTTGGAAATGATTTTTAACTTCGGCCGACGTTTCGGATGCTTTGCAGCAGCCGTGGTCACGGGGAGACACAATAAGTTTAACTAATATATCGCGTTTTAAACCGTTAAAGTGTTTTATTTAAATGTGTACTTACTACTCGCGTAAACTATAGACAGTATTTAACTTTATATAATAATTAGCATGTAAGTAAAACAAATGGAAAAGGTTGGAAAAATGTAAACATTTCCCGTATGACAAGGAATAATATTCGGTTTAGCGTTTTGTATTGTGCGGAAATCCTATGTTTATTAATAAATGTACCCAAATAATCGTCGAAAATCTTGTAAATTTTCCCCCACTTCACCGTAAACTCCTTACCAGTTTTAACAAACTATGCACTCGCATGCACCTACCTGCTATAGGTATGTTATGTAATTAAAAGTATTATATTTAAGCAATCGTAATTTAAGACTCAGCATTTGTTGCTAACGACTCATTCCAAACTATGCCCACAATATAAAAACTAAGGTTCTTTAATAATATAGATTTATTTTTTAATATCGAGATTCTGTTTATATCCGGATTGGATCTAGTTATCACAATAAGTTAGTTTTAAGACCTCCTTAGTTTTCTTGAATCCACGACATAGACGTGCTCAAGTGTGGGGACTAGGGACACAGGGTGTAAACCAGAAGTGAGTTTTTTTATGTATCTTATGAATGTCATTTTGAATTCGAATCGCTTGTGTCAGTAAAACGAGACAAATATAAATTAATGAGTAAAATGATTTTTCCCAGCTCTATTTTGTGCAATAAGTCATTGATAGGTTCCACGCAGAGGCGGGCGCGGCGCACGAGTGCAACGTACCGCTGATGCGAGTCGAGGACCGGTTTCTAATCGTTTTGCTTCCAATCCACCCGAGAAAAACTTAGAATAAATGCATTTGTGCCCGGCGACACGTTACCCACGAGACTTTTAACCGGCCCGCAGATGAGGAGAGCGTTCTCGGCGTTCGTCCGTTTTGTTCATCTAGAATCAGGCTGATGTCCAGAGGAATACCTCAATCATGATAACTCATCAAAAGCTTACTCATTATTGGTGGACTATGCTAATTCTATTTTAAATTAATCTTATTATGTAGAGCTTAGCAAAGGCGTATTCGTATGAAAACACACTTTCAACGCCAAAATAATTTAGTAAATTTAGTAGTGGAATGCGTACCATTTTTCTCTAACCTATTGACTCCGAAATTAAGGTATAATCCGACCAGCTTAATCTGAATGAGATTCACGCGTTCACTTTTTAACAATATATTAAGGGATGTTAAAATATCCCTCAGTGTAACATTTGTGGTCACCCGATCGCAGCTAGAACTCATAGAACAAGTCTCGGTAGGTAGGTACCCTAAGACGTGTCTAATAATGTAAGAGTCGTTTAATACTTCCAAGATTCTCACGGGGCCCTGTTTAAACTTTTTTAATCGATTAAGCACAAGTCAGTTTCTATTAAGTTTTAGCGAGAATTACCAAGAAATGTAGGGTTTGAGTAAAGATCGACACAATTCGTATTAGATGTAAAGAATGTGGAACTTTATTTTAGTTTAAGCGTAAACACAATATTGTACGTTACATTATATCAGTGATTTTTCTGATGCCTTTTCATGCATATTTATATGTATACATTAAAATGGTACATAGGAAACCTTCAAGTCTTTGAAGCTAGAGGACTACATGCATACGGCGCCTTATACTCACCGGCGGTTGGCGTTGGTCAGTGAAGTACTTTCGCCGAAGCACGGCATTTCTCCCCAAGGACAAACAAACCTGTCTCGTTTTGACGCGCCCGACCGCTCCCGCATTATATTACACTAATGTTATTATTACTTAACTTGATAATTTGTCAAAACCACGACAGCTTTTGATAGATTTAAAAAGACGAAAATTTTCGATGCGTTTCAAAGTTTGTTTCGATTCTCGATCACATTATATCATGAAATGATAGACTTCGGCCATTTTTTTCCAAATAATTTCTGTTCGATAGTGTGTAGATACCAATTACATTGGTAAGAGGCTGGTTCACTTTTTAGCCACGATGAGGCGATATTAAATGACATAAAATAAAGCATAGAGGTACATAAAATTGCAATCACGACGCCTTCCGATGCGAGAGCCACCATTGCCTTCAATGCGGCGAAGATGTGGTACCTCGAAGTTGGAAAGTGGTATATTCCTCGACGTACGAGCTATTTTAGACTCTAAAATAACGAAAGAAGGTTTCCTTAGTGAGCGGGTACGTTGCAGGCATAGGGCCTTAGTCGGCGGAGTCGTGGGCTGGTCAATAACTGTGGTAGAGCAAAAACGCTAGCAGACTGAGACGACATTCCGCGGTGGGCTCTGCAGGGCACATTAGGCCCAGCTCATGTTAGAATGCCTTTCGATGTGGTATATGAACAGAATTTTTATTTGATGACGGTGAATTCGGTATAATTGCACGCTAATTTTGGTCGTCTAACTTAAAAATGTTTTTGCGAAGAAATACCACAGTTCGTGAATAAAATCACTGAGATCAAGTTGTTTTATACATACCGGCCGCTGCTTTGTGCCATATTTTATTATATATATGTATTACATAAACACTTTATTATAGCATACTAAATAAAAGCCATTAGATTCGCCTACCATAGACGACGAAACACATACTTACAATTGAGATTATATTTGCATGCCTTTGAGGGGTTGCCTATACTTCCTTAATTAACTGACATACTTTATCTACTTGCATTGTCTGTGCTAATAACATGAAACGATTGCATGCGAAGCTCTAAGAGTCTATCGACGACATTTTACTTCTTTTGTTTTCTTTGCATTGCATCTAATGCATCAGGAATGGTGCGCCATCCATATATGGGACATGTCAATTTATTGAGCGCAAGCGCAACACTGGTTCCCACTGCCAATATGGCGGACAACGACGTCACTTTTTGCTTTAACGAACATTTAGTTTATTACACCTAGTTATCTACCATGTTACATTGTGTTTCTTAAAATACTATTTATCTGGAAAACGACTAAGCTTATTATTTGTCGTGTCGACGTGTTTTTATACTATCGCTGTAATTATTACCATAATTCGAAGTAAAATTCGAAGTAAAATCAGCGTAAAGTATATATGTCTTATAAAAATACAATTTTTTTTTTTAAGAGTAGAACAAGAAGCGTTGCGTTTACCTTAAGAAACATTTAATACCCCAGCCATGTAACATCTCAACAAGATGTGCTGTCGATCTATTTTTGCTTTGGATATTCGCAACTGCTACATCTACATTGTGGTCAGACACCCTTTCTAGTCTGTAAAAGACACGACCAACGGTGCTAACCACCCTATCGTTTAAGCGATCGCCATTTTGTTCTATGTGGAGTCAGTCCCACTACCTTTCTCACGTTCGACTATAATTAGACGCGCAAACTGGCGGTTATCACAATAAGAAAAAAATAATATAAATTGTAGAACCCTAGTTCGTAATCTACGTTGCATAGGTCGACGTAATTTCAGTGCAACAGTTCATATCTTCACTCTGTATGTGAGCGAACGAAACAATACCGAGACAGACGCTTACGACTAAACATTTTAAAAAGGCTTTAAATATCAGAATTATATATTGTGTATATTAAAATCAATGGCTACGATTTAAACTCGCTGCTTTTAAATCAGAGAGTCACTAGTCAGTCAGTTATGTACATATGTAATTAAGCAAGTAAGCTAGATCTGGAATCAAGTTACTGAGCAAAATATTTTTTCCTCTGAACCCGATAACTGTGTTATAATAATTTACACATATTAATATGTGATTAATACAATAGGACGTTCTTTCTTTTAGAAATAATAATTATAACTCACTTTAAGTGAAAGAAATTGAACATTGACGTTGATAATGTATAAATTTTTTTTTACTTTTTTCTTAAGTCCATGAACACATGTTAGTAATAAACTTTCTGGCCTTAATACAATTTGTAATTTAATTATTAAGAGAGAGATAATAAACATATTTTTATTTTTTTATTTTATGAACATATAGAGAAACACAGCTAGGGCAATTAGAATGTTAAGACGATAAATGTAATGGTAAATATATATTTCTTAAGAATTCTCTAAAAAATTTATTCTGAGTTTAGCGGTAGAACACAATCCAACAAAACGTTAGTACTTTGGTATTGTTTTTGATATAAATTTAATTAATTCTAATTAAATTATTCGCAAAGAGCTTTCATTTAAGTTAAGTTCAATAGTTCTTAAATGAAGGTCGATAAAATGTATACTTTTAAACCGTCTCCAAGGAATGAGGTACATTCTCAATTATGTATCATGCCTTTTACTTTTGACTTTCTGTAATATTGAAGTCTTAAAGAAAAACATCTATATCGGTGTCGACATTATTTTATTTATATCAACGTCTAAAACGTTAAAAGTCGTTATTGTGACTTAAGGAAATTATCTGCTTATTAATATTGTACAATACACTTTTGTCCTATTGATGATGATTTTTTTACATCTTTACCAAAGTTTTAGAATGTTCCATTACCTTTTTAACAATTAATGCAGCCAATGTTACTAAAGACAAACAGTTTTTCGACAGATTATTTTTTTTTAATGTCCTGTTTTTAAAAATTAACCATAAAAAATCTATTTATATCAAAATCTTGTCAGTCACAAAAACGCATAAAATACAAAATGTTTTTTCCATAAACAAAGGGGTGATTCTTATTTTATACATCTTTCTTCTAATCTATATTAATATTATAACGCGAAAGAGTTTGTTCGAACGCGCTAATCTAAGAAGCCACTGGTTCGAAATGAAAAATTATTTTTGAGCTGGTTAGAGTATTTATCAACAAAAGCCTTAAGCTATAACATTTTACTACGACCAATGGGAGCGACAAAACAGAGGGAAATATGAAAAAAAAAACGCGAAAAATGTTTTCGCCTTTGTGGGTTTTAAGATATGTATAGAACATTTTTGAAATTTTTTAGATCAACTTTTTTGGACCTTTAAGATCAACTTGCAGAAACGACGAGACGCCGAAGAAGTCGCTGGCGCAGCTAGTGCCTAGTATATACCTGATTATATAAGTTTCTTGATCTATATAGAGTGAGAGGAGATTTAAAACAGATGATGTTCTAATACACATTTCCCAACTTGTTTAACAAGTAAGAACCGTTCTCTGATAAGCTGCCAGGTAAGTCTAATCGCACATTAAGATATTAATTTCCTTATATACGAGAACGCCTATGTTGGATATGCCGTGTTCTTAAGAACACAATAAAAGTTGGAGATGTAACAATTTGCAAATAAGAGGTACGAAGCGTTACATCCCTGGTGACACGAAGCACATAAGTCTAAAAGTTCATTTCGTTACGTCCGGCGTAATTACGTGGCTAACTATGTAGACAGCGACATTACTAGCCAACGGAGTAGCCAGGGAATGGTCCCGACTTAGTTTTGACTAACTTTGAACGCATTTACACCGTCGCGTAACCTCCACTCGCCCTGCAAGGAATGGGGCTTTCGCGCGTCCGTTTCGCTGATTGATATTCTCTACAGGTGGAGCTTACCGGGTAAGGCTTCTTTGCCCTGCCGGACCCAAAGAATTTTCCGTTTCCCTTGGCTTCGCGGATCCCGGAAAACCGGAAACCCGGGCATCGCTATTAACCATCTTCCATATTGCCCACATTATTGAGAGAGAACTCGGCTAAGTGATAGGGAGGAAGAAAAGGTCGTGGATAAACATAACTCGAGTCCGATCAGCGACTACCGTGCCGGGTCACTGAGCCTCCCGACCTCTCTTCGACTAGAAGAAAACCGAAAAGCCGAAAAGTTGCTGCATTCTCGTGATAACATCCTTCAGCAATGAAGGGTGTGGATAAAAATTATATAGTATAAGTAATTAATTTAAAACTATATTATGAAACAGCAAATAATAAAAAATAATCGAATTTAAGTAAAAAAAAGTAAAGAATTGATAACTGAAAAGACGCTACCTAAGCGGCAACTATTATTTATGTTATTAATGGAAAATGGAAGCACAACTTTGTAATAGTTGCGCAGTTTGCCTCTGTGTTTTGTGTACTTAGGCGTTACACACACGAGCATACCTCTACGTGAGAGCACATAAACGCACACAGAGCGACGGCGGGCAACGTCCCTAACTCGAAGCGACCAATAGTTATGTTTTATTTATGCTTTCTTAGTTCTCGGGATGTGGGAATAATCGCGTTTGTGAATATTTTTTTTCTTATAATATATAGAAATGCTTGCGTGCGACTCTACGTTTACCAAAGTTAGATTCCATTCTAGCTAGAATATTAATTGATAATAGCTTGAGCTATTTTATAGTACTAAGGCTACTCCAAATGTTAACAAAATACCTATTTTGTACTACATTTTAAAAAACGCACTCGGTTTAGGTAATGTAAATTAGAAGCTTGTTGGGAAATTTTTCTAACTAGATTTATCGTATACTGCGTTTTGTCTAACGTTCTTAATAGCATTACGACTGTGTCTGCGACACGTCTTCAGAGCTGTACCGATGTGTGGGGGTGTGTGCTTGTGAGCGTCGCAGGCGCAGGTAAGCGGGATCGACGCGCGGGAAAAGAGGCGTCTATTTTGAAATATGAACAATAATTTAATAAATAACCTCTTAGTAGAATCCTAGTGGATTAATCTTCTACTGAATAAGACTCGCAAAAAAGCCGGAGGCACAAGGCACAAGGCACGTTCGAGGTATGGTGTCTCTATACATGTTACGATAGTTCAGATTTAGAGACAACCTAATCTTTTATATGTACCTAGCATATAAAAGATTAGGTGTAAATTTTGCCATTGTTTGCCACGTTTTATCACACTATTCGTAGCACTAAGTAGCGCCAAAATCTCGCGAGTAATAAATTATGGGAAAAAAAGAAAGGGGTGCGCGCGCGGCGGTGTGGTGACGTAATTTCTCTGGCGACGTCTGCGCGCATGCGCAGTGGGCCCACGGACGCCGCGCGACCTACACGTTGTGTCCCCACCCCGACCATATATATATAAATCATCCCCTAATTATTACTTAACCGTTGTGACAATTTTAACGACAAATCCAATTTTCCTGACATATATCCCCATTAATAATTTTTCCAACCCACACGCACAGTGTTCGACGCCCGAGTGCAACAGTGATCAATGGAATTTCGTAAGTGCAACATATTTTTAATTACTTTTATTGTTCTTATATAGTAACGAAACTATATTATCGCTTATTTAATGAAAAACTAGGGGAAAACGTTTTCATTTGCTTTGTATTTAATTTTTAACAAGGGCAATCAAAAACGTTAATTAGAAAAATTATGAAAGTAGGTGTCCAGAAGGGTTACCGTCCACCGATTACCCATAAATTTAGTTCCACCTGGGTTTGCAATAAGTTCAAATCCTTACTTTTAGCATATTTTTTCTTTCAACGAATGTGCCGTTTTTATCCACATGTATCTTACCGATGAACGAGCTTATTAGATGTTTAGGAAGATGCCTGCCTTTTCGATTATAAATCGCCTGCAAAATATCACAAATATTTCTCGTCTTAACAAAAAATGTGGCGTGGTGGCTGACGTCGGTACACGTCAGCAACCTAACCTAGGCCAACATAGGCGTCCGAGGAGGTCATTACACTCGGTCACGGCCGTACACTTTCTAGCTGTACGAATTATTCTCGTTTAGACTTCACACTGTAACATCCAACGTGGGCCTCTGGTCCCTTTTTACTTTTTGGTAAAAGGGACCCGCGGTCCACGGCGACTGTAGCTTAAAATATAACGTCGTGGGCAAACTATGTATTTGGTTAAAAGAATCTCTTTTTCCTAGCCATCGGTTCTACTTAGGCTGGCGTAGGGGTCAGTTATATAATACGTACCGACAGACATTTCGGCATTTCGCGTCCCTTAGCATACGGGAAGTAGGTACGTAGGTTTGATTAATTTGCCGACGTTACCCTAGGTCACTGATCGCGACGGCTACGAGCGGCGGACGAAGTTCTACGAGCGTTTCCGACGTCAACGTTAGCATAGTGTGCCAACACGTAGTATGACTAACCCATTCATCACAATGCCTTCGTCTTCATTATTTATATGTAAAACTGGCGAATGCTCGCGGACGTTGTCCGAACCGAGTGTCGTCTTCAAATTTGCAAATTGTCTCAAATAGATTAGAATTTCCACAACTGACAAAATTATTCGGTTTATTACATTACATGAATGAAAATTATTTTAAACGAATTAAAATAATTATTATTTGTAGCGGGGTGGCTTCAAGACCTTGACAGTGAAATGTCAAACCGGCTAGCGTGCAGTGAGCGAAGCGAGTAGGGATGAATTCGTTGACTGTCGATAATTCTTTCTATAAACTTGGTTCTAAAGCAAAACTTGAAATTTAAGAGGTGTCGCTGCTATAAGTTTATGTATAATATACATATATCAATTGTAAATTTGTGAAAACGCGGTAAATTACCGAGTAGCCGTCAAGGTTACTAAAACGGATCCCTGATTCAATGTCTAATACGTTTATAGAAAAATTAAGGACTTATTACTTTAAAAATGCGAACATACATCGACTATAAACACCTTATCGACAGAAATGTCAGGGCACGTCACTACCGAACAAAAAACCTGTCTGGTCAGCACCGACCTCTCTACCCTAGACAATTCTTTCCTGACCCATTTGGCCGAACGCGCTTTTTATTAATTTTACAGCTGCTTAATATCAAGAAGCCAACGTCTTTTTGACTCGCGGACGACTCATCCGTTTGATATGTTCCTATAGCAACGAGTTTAGAAGTTAAAACGTGAAGGACAATAATGTATGTTCAATTTACTTCCAAACCGAATTGTATTATTCTCTCTATATGCTACACCAAAATCTAGACAAGCTTAGCTTGATATTCCTTTTTGAGGGGGTTATCTACTCGGAATAAGGCTTCGGAAGGAAATGCGGTTGTGTCCAATGATTATGTAATGAACGACCTATGCTTACGGCACCGGTCAGCACTTACACTTACGTGAACACTCCGAAGCGTTGTAGTAGAAAAGTAATAAAATTTTTATGAAAAACATATGGCGGATGCAGATGCGCACCAATTTTAGCTGTCTCCCGAAACAAGGGCAAATTTAGAAATAGATCTTTGAGGCTTCATCTTTTTACGAGACGCTCGTATCAGCTGATTTAAACTAAAAAATAATGGGGTATTCATACCTTAATAGCATTCGTCGAAAGGTCCTTTAAAAATGAGAGAGAACCTTGTCCCAATTACATCCGTTAGATTGAAAGTAAATATTTTTCTTAAAATGATTAAGCGAATGTAAACCTATGTAAAAGAAGTAACAACACTTTACAGAATCACGTTGTGGACCAGTTTAAGGTTGTCTTATTTCACAGACTCAGCTATTTCTGAGACGTACTATAAATAGTTTAACTGTTACTCTGTAAACAATACCCTGACTCTGTGTTCAGTCCCCATTTTGGGGTTCATTATTTAGCTTTTATTGTTTTTAGTATAAAAGTTTAAATCCGGTCAAAATGGGATCGTTTTATAACTGATGCCATACGCACTCCCCTACTAATTAACACGAGCGTGTAAATGTGAGGTAACGGACGAGTTCCTTTAATTTTGGCTTCTTTTGTCATTTATTATATCACCTACGAACCGGTTTTAGGGTTCGAGTTTCAAAACGTCCTGCTAGATAGTGAATAGATCCAACCCGTTTCGCGTAACTACAAATTAAATAAAGCCTAATTTTGGTCCACGTAGTTTTAAATGTTACGCCTTAATTTCTTCTCTCTCACTGCAGTCTATCGTTAAGAATGAAGAATATTAAATATACATTTCCACGAAGCTAAATGCAAGATGGCGTCTAGCTTTAGGAATGCCGCTTCCTTTGGGAAAGCTAAAACAATGGCTGTGGGAATCCACCTATGCAAATACGTTTATAATGAGAATAACTTTAATAATTGGAATAGTGTAGTTATTATTTTGCTATGTGTACTCTACGTAGCTGCCGTTTACTAACATTTAGTTAAAGATGGCGGTCGTCAAATCAAAATCGCGTGTCTTATATAATAGGAATGCCCATCGACATATCAAATATTTAATTTTCGTGCAGAAACCGTAAAGTAAGATATGGAGTGAACGTTCCAATTTAAACGAAGACGGTCTAAGACGAGTGGCCCGGCCAGATTCCAACTCGAACGCAGGCCGCCGACAAAAAGCGACATACCAATATTTGCTCCTAAGGATTCCTCTGCACTTGTCAAAAAACAAAGAGACGAAACATAAAAAGACAATCGGGCCGGGAATAAGAATGAGCCCCGTCTTCTGGCCGGAATTATGGATTCGAAACACGGTGATTTCTTTAGACAGGTTGCATTTGTTTTTACGGTAAATATTCACTATTTCATACGTTGCAGGGTTGTCAAATTATAATCTTTGTGTAGTAAGTTTCTTTGTGTCACCGAAAAACGTTTCTGGGCGCAGGCGCAAGAAAATATAAATAATGAACGTATTGTATGTTTTTTATTATTATAGAAATGTAAATGAAGCCATCGAAAAATAAAACAACGACTAATTTAACCGACAGCCCTGACTTACTAATTTGTGTAAAAAAGCAACAAAGAAAGCCCTAGCGCTTCAGTTGAGCAAACGCTCCGCGCCAATGCGCCTGCACCGCCCCCGTTGGCGGCGAGCGATAGAGACAGAGATATGTTATCTCATGCAACAGAACAGAATAGATATGCTGCACAACGCGAGGGTACCCGAGCATTTATGCTAAACAGAGCTAGCCAAGCGATGTTCCTACGAGCAGGAGTGAGACGACACGGCTGCATGGGCCGCGAGGGTTCTCGATCGTTGACTCCTTTCAAGGTTATCCTGCATTCAAAGAAGTGACCTTGAATACTTTCTTTTGAGGTCGAATCGCTTACGAAAACTGACCCACTTATTTCACTTTTCCCAGTGAAAACTTGGCCGTCGTTAATTTTGCGATCCTTGCCATTGTAAAGTATAAGGTGAGGATTCCATTTGAAAATCGAGTGTTCTTGTGGAAAGATAACCGTCAAAGATTTTTTATATTCATAATATCAAATTCTGTTTGGCAAAATAATAATCCCTATTAGAAAGCTATCCGATTACTACCGGTCCTTGTTTGAAATAATGTATAAATCCATAAGTTCATTATAAATTTAATAAATGTCATCTTTCAGTACATCTACAACAGTCGAAGTATTTGCGCTCCACGTGACAGACCACCTACCCAGCCACGGATAGCCTGGGACCTATACCTACATAGTTAGATGTGATAATGTACATTAACGAACATAGACGAGGCGAAGTAACAGGGTGAAAGTAAAATACGGGGGTGAGATAACAGTATCTCGTATTATCTAAACATAATATTTGTGCTCTATCTAATTTTATCAACATTGGGTTAGGTGACTAGACTTAGAATTGTTTGAGCTTTTTATCTCAGCTGCATATTTATAGTGTGTGTTTTCTCCATAGTTGAAAATAATATAAGGTCATATTTTAAGTAGGCGTAGGCGGGGACTGTGTAAACTTAACCACTGATTTTTAATAACGGGTCTTCACATGGAATTTCGTTTTATATACAAAATATGTTAATATGAAAGGAAAATAATAATATAATATAATAATTTATTAAAACTCTCTTTAGAAAGCTATAATTGTAATTCATATACTTACTCATAATTTTTGTAACTAAATAATCAGTGGAAACCGTTGCTATCTAATATCTAAAAGTGTGCCATAGATTTTACAAAATATTCTTTTGCTGATCAAATCGTGGACGTTTTACACTTTTTCGAATATGTTGATACATTTGATGGAATCGTTAATAACTAGCAATGACGTGTTTGTTAAAAGTAAATAAAAAAAATTGAAAGTTCGTTTGAAATAATTGATAGAGCCCGCATAAGCTGCACGTGTTTAGGGGAGGGGAAGACTATCACGTTAGAATGGCCTTTCGACGAAAATGTTATGGTTAACGGGTGTTTCATTTTGCATATCGAAGGAAGGATTACGGCGAACCCTCGTATACAGCTTTGAAAAACATGGTTTTGTGGGTCTAAGTTCATACCTTCGGTTAGATTTGCTGTGTTGTATCTTTGTAGTTGGGATAACGGCGTCCGTAAAAGGGTGAAAGCTTCCTTTCAAACGCACTAAAATCACGAAGACTGCCGTTTTACAATTACAACATACTTCACGATTCACAATTGACAGTCACATGAATCAAAACTATTTCAGCATTTTGAACTACGCGAGTGGCGGAATTAAGTGACAACTAGCACGCGCTGACATAATTCGGCCGTCGCACCGAGCATCTACCCTCGAATTTTTTCTCAAAATTTTAATACCTACATTTTTTACTCGGTTAAACGAATTTGTAAAATATAAACATCTGATATTTCATTGGTAACAAATATTATTTCAGTTTTTGCGTAGTATTTAGTTAGTGCTAGAAGAAATGTCCTGTTTTTTGGGCGAGGTTATATTTTTGTGTTAAAATATTAATCGAAAAGAACCACGCGATAAGAAACGGAACCCTTGCTGTATTTGTTTCATATAAAAGTGCTGACCCAGCTTCGTTCTCACAATGATTCATCAGAAAATACAAGAACGATACGTGGGCGCGCCTACGTATCTTGTTCGTATGATAAAATAGACGCTACTAAGCTTACAATATAATCGAAAGTCGTTGGAAGGGATCCATCAAGTCATAATATTGTTTCGGCGATAGTAACATTACGTTAAGCATTGGAAGATTAAATAATATCCACTCAGGTGGGAGGCATACATCTATTACAATTTGAATCTAAGAACACTCTGTGTGTAAGGTATTTTACTAGTCTCTACTGAATATGTGAATCCTCAAAAATGTACTTTACTTACCGTTGTCCATTTGAATTTCAGAAATCACATCAAGCAGGAGGGAAGTGTTAGTTGGAGTCGACGTGCGCTGTTTTCTGATTAAAAGGAAGCTACAGTCGGTTCCGAAACCGAACTGGAACATAATGCGACCGGTGCTGCAGGAAATACCTTCAAACGTATCTGGGCCTGGTAACTCCACCACCGTTGGCGTATTCACCGCCAACGGGGGAAGAGTTCCTGCTCCTAGATGCGATGACCTACTGGGAAGACTCACAAGAAGATTGCGGCCTTATTCTGATATTACATTTAGACGTATAAGAAAATTAATGCAATTAAGGTGAATGAATGTACGTTTAACCCTTGTAAGCAAAACCTTGTAAATTGTGGCATGAAACTATTAGACTCTTGTAATTATGTCATAATATTTACCCAAATTCTTGAATGCATTATCATTTAAATATTGCATTTGATAGTTCAAGCTTGCAACGTTTGTAAGAGTCGCCCTTTACAATAAAAACACAAGAATAAATAGAAAATTGTTTAATGCGGTCATACACTGTAGATTTCATTATGACATGAAAATATGCATCGATAAAATTGCCTACATATCTACAATTTGAACACTAAACCGAAACGTATCGATATAATATAATATATACATAGATATGGATATAAAAAGTAAGGCATTTTAGTTTAAAATTTGATCGCTACAATCTACAATTATTGACAAGATCTGTTAGCGAGTCTATTATTTCGTTATATCCAAAAACGATGTGAATAAGCATATTGTATAGCTCACCTGCCAATGGGCTCGTAATATTGAAAATAAAACTAGCTATGGTTTTATATTAATATGGTTTTATTTACACAGCCCTTTTTCAATAACAATACGAATTTCAAGCCTATTTTACACTTTATTAATAAAATCGTGTGTGAATTTTATTCGTCAGAGTAATCAAGAAAAGTAAAAGTGAGTAAATAAAACGATTGAATCAAAAATAATAATAAGACACATAAAATATGTACAAATCATAATTTAGTGGACAGTCTTTGGGGTCAACCAGTATTTGCGATGGATCCCCATTTTTTAGATTTTCCCAAAGTGTGGGCCGCCCGCTGGTCACGTAACTTTTCGTCTTACTTACAAAGCAAAATTTAGGTTTTTGTATTATTTAAATTTTATTCATCAGTCTTCAGGCATTTACATCACCATATTTCATTTAAATAAGTTTCACTATGTTGCTTTAGAGTGAATATTTTCGCGTCGAATAAATAAAATATCTTAGATTACCATTTAAATATAGTTTACATAAACCGATAGTGTTTTATGCGAAGGATGCAATTTTTTGTAATCATGAAATAGGTCTAGCTTAAGGAAAAGACATTTAGGTACCAGTAGGTTAATTGAATGTAGTTTCAGTAGAATCATATTTGGGCACCGACTCTTGGCCGTTATTCGCTTACAAAGTAAATAGATACATAATTGGTGGAACTCACTTTAACTAATAATTTGATTATTACCACACGACTGCATAAGGACAAAAACAGAAATCTTGCATTCACATTAAAAATACTAGTACTGATGAGAGACATTTTGTATCTACTTATTTTGCGATGCCACCATTGCCATGAACAACGTCAGGAATGAAAACTAATAAACAATAAGAATAACAACGTTTTTCAATAACATAATATTCCTTTATATTTATACTTATTTACATTTGACTCTTCCTCGATTCGAACAAACCGTTTTCTACCTGCAAAAATTCAATAGAGGAAATGAACAAGTAAAAACGTCCGTTCGACGTAAGTGAGGAATGTGAGCACTCACGTGGCGCGACAGACGGGCGACTGCAAGTCCCTCTCGGGTCCGCCTGCGAACGATATGTTCAGCAGCATGGCTTCGAAGGGATCGCTGTGCATCCGCTTCTGATTGGCGACGGCGGCAGACGGCCCGTCGACGAGGCGGCTTTCCGTGCTACCATCCTGTAGTGAACGTTACTTGAAATATCGAAAACTATATATATGTAAAACGATTCCTGTACATGATTTCCACAGGTATATGCGCTTATTTTAGATTTATAAGAGTATAGTATTCATACCAAATTAAAGAGATAATTGATAGTGACATTTACAATTGTACCTTTAATCAAACACTTTTATAATTCTTAATTACAATTCGATGAGCTATCACGTATCACGGTAACCTTATTAGTTAGAGCAACAGCACGGACGTAGTGGACCTGTGGATTCCGGTTCGAGACTACCTGTGTCGGGATTTTTTTAAAAATTATAATCGATTTTTATTTTATACTAGCTTTTGCCCGCGACTTCGTTCGCGTGGACTTCAGGTTCGTCCCGTCTAGTCTAGTAATCAGTTAGAAATACGGTAACTAAGCACTGCAGAGCCCTAATCATAGGTCTATAGGTCGCTACTGCAGTATGCTCCTATAAACTACATTTAACGATCTTTTTCCTTCAGCATAAACATGCAGATTCCTCGCTTTGGAAAGACGTGAGCAAGCCACATAGAGCTGACCGTGAGAAAATTTTTATGTTTTTTAAAAAACGGCGAGACTCATCTGTTTCATTTGAAAAAAAAGTTCTTTAAGAGGTTCAACAGGCTCGTCTATTGAAGGAAGAACTACTTTTCCTCCCGAACAACACATGCCTCCTGCTTCCTCTTTCCATTTAAGAGCACCGCAAAATCTGCATTCTTTATTCATCGCTTCTATTTTTATAAGCTTGTGGCTTTCGTAATCAAGAGTTTCATCGTACTCAAATGCAGTTTTATCGAATGCTGTCGATCCTGCGACTGTTCGGGTGTCTCAGAAGCCTGTTGAGATCCCAGATATTCAGCGTTCTGTTGACGTCGAGATTGAGACTGTTCGGGTGTCTCTGCAGCCCGTTGAGATGCTAGATACTCAGCATGCTGTCGACGTCTATCTTGGGACTGCTCTGGTGTCTCAGCAGCTCTTTGAGCTGCCTCACGCTCTGCTTGTTTAAGCCTTCGCAGTTCGGCTTGTGGAAACGTCTCGTTAAGTCTAGCTACTTTTATATTTCGAGTTTTATCAGAGCTTCAGAAAGATTAGACTTACGCTTTCGCGGCATAATTCTTAAGTACGTGTTGTTTCTATACTTCCAAAAAATACAGTACGGTAGTTATTGTTATGATTGTACTTTAATGCAATCCTTGCCTATTTAATTAACCTATCTATATAGTAATTGAATTAAATGAAGTATCTTTTTGTACGTGTAACTCCTAACCAAAAAGAAACCTGGCAATAACAACCTTAGGCTTATATAACTAAAAGTAGGCGACCATACGTTTTTATCAAATCGCTAGTGCCTTGAAAATTCGCAAAACGGACACAACCGTCAACGACGTCTGCCCTCACGCGTCTGCCCGATTTCGGGTCGCGCACTCAGCGATGAGCCACTTCTTCCCTACCGCACCTACCCCGCTCCCCCCACGCCCCGTTCGCCTGGCACCGCTGCCGGTATTTATCGCCGAAATTCCTCTGACTCTGCATTTTAAATCTGTGATATCTTTGAAAATATTTATTTAATTTACATGCTGTAAAAAGCCATATTGATCTTTAATAAATGCACAATGTATTTAAGATACTTAATTGGATAAGGATTAATACTGTATTGCTTAAAATCGCTTCGTAAATAAGCCATTATTTCTCGTACAAAGTAAAGGATAAAAAATGGTTATTGTGGGTTATTCCTAAGAGATAAACATATACCATCACGGACTTTTTTGGAGACCTTTTTAAGTTGTACAATACTGTAGTACATTGTTTTGATCTATCTTGTAGGATTCAGTCAGCGTTTGCAATGTAAGCGCAAAAAATGTGTTTTTTTACGACCCGACATTAAAAACCTCAAAAATTGTAGCCTATATGTTATTCTGATGTATAAGCTATATTGTGGTAAAGTTTCATTCAAATCCATTCAGTAGTTTTTACGTGAAAGAGTAACAAACATCCATACATCCATACATCCATACATCCATACTTACAAACTTTCGCCTTTATAATAGTAGTAGGATAGCGCCATCATGTGCAAAAAAATGAAATCTATCGGTTTTACAATAACTAATAATAAACATACAATAACTTTTATGAATAAGTCATAATAAACAGAATTATAAAACTTTAATATTTTGTACATGTTATTGCACATGATGGCACTATATAAAATAAAAATCGATTCCAAATTGAAAACAAATTTGCGACAGTACTTGAACCGACATTCACAGCGTTCCGTGCTGTCGCTTTCACCAATTGAGCTATCGTGACGGGGTAGCTCGTCGGTTTAAATTTAACATTGCTTAATTGCTAGGCGATCCGAGCTCATTACCTCTGGGGCTGGGCTCCAGAGTCTGACGACGGCTTCAATGCCGCTCGTCGCCAGCAGGAACATGGAGGGGTGCAGCTGTACGCAGTTCAGGATAGATTCGTCGGCTCGCAGGCAGCGCGCGATGTTGCCAGAATTGCGAGACCAGATGAACATACTGCCGTCATCTGAGCTGGTAATGAGATGAGACGTGGTAACCATGGCAACTGATGTTATTATTACTATTACTAGCGACTTTGTCTACGTAGAGTGGTTATTTCGGGCATCAATATTTGCTTTTGCAAACCTCTTGTTCAACTCTATAAATTTAAGCTGTTACCCAAGACGTCGCCCGCGTTCCCGCGTTCCCGCGTTCCGTCGTTCTTGAAAGTTAATCTCAAAGATTACTTCCGCGGATACTTTTTGGGTATCTTGAACAGTTTTGCAGCGCACGCAATGAAAACCCTATTCCCTGTTTCTTTCAAGTATCTCGCCGCGTACCACACATTCTTCGCTACTATTAGTCGCAGCGCGATGTTTTGCAGCCTATAGTTTTCTTTGATAAATGCTCTAACCGACACAAAAATAATTTTTCAATTCGAACCAGTAGTTCCTGAGATTTGATTTGAACTCGTCAAACAAATAAACAAACAGCTGAGAGACAGCTTTATATATTAGTATAGAAGTATAGATTTGTCGGCATGAAACCTTACCCGGCCGCTAAGAAGTTAGCATCGGGCCCGAGGAAATTCGCCTCCTTGATGTCCGTAGTCGTGTTGCAATGCCCCAAGAAGCGGCAGCTGTAGTCCAAGGCGGAACTCCGCAATTGCCGCTCGAGAGCGCTGCCGTTCTGACCTTCTTCCTCTGTCGCTGTAAGCACATCGTCTACACTAATATTATAAAATAATAAACAAGTCAATTGTTTCAGTCTTAAGAGATTATAGAATACATTCAATCAATCATATGCACGTATCGAGTCTCGGATTATTTTGATTTTGTATTAGATTGGAAATTTAAGTTCTTTTATTTAAATTTTCGCCGCTAAAAACTCTTAAGTGATGAGGCACGTAATGACACTAAAGTTTGTGTCTTATTGTTTTCTCGCTAAGTGAAAGAAAAATAAATTCTCAAACCAGATATCGATTAAGAAGTGAACTGCGACAGAAGCGAAACGAGTAATACCTTCATCCGGTTGAGTCTCCATGGACTCCAGGGCCTCTCCTATGTCTTTTTGCAGTAGGAACACGGCGTGACTAGTCGCGTGCTTAGGGAACTTATCCTTAAAGTACAGAAGACACTCGTGAGCTTCGCGGGCTCTCTTCAAGTCCATCAGACCTTTGGCGAGGCGGAAATGAGATTTGACGTGGTTGGAATCGAGTTTGATCGCTTTGTAGCAATCTCTGATCGCTGCGTACGTGTCACCGGACCTACAAAGAAGCATCAATAACGACGTATATTCATTAATCAATCGTAATGAACAAAAATTAATGAAAAAACGAACCATCCCCTCCTCATCAGCGCAGCGGCCCGGTTAGAATATAATATGGCGCAGTTGGGACATTCGGCTATCGCTAAATTGTACAGCTCTACTGCACCCGAGTAGTTGCTTTTATTCACTAGTTCGTTGGCCTGAAAAACGTTACACGATATTTGTAATGACGACGTCAGAAACATATGAGTATAGTCCAACTAAACAGAAGTTAAAAGTGATAAAAGGTTCTAGACTTTTCATCAGAAGTAGAAGGCATAATGGTTGTAAAAACCTATATTTTTTTTTACAGAAGTTTGCAATTATTTTTCTCACGTTCCCACATGTTTAGTACTCACCGCTTCCTTCATCTGCCTAACTTTCTCTGGTAACTGCTGATCCACGGTACCATTGCTACCTTCCACTGGAACTGTACCGTTATTGGTACCGTTTCGGTTTTCGTTCTTTTTTTCACCCTCTCGGTAGCCATGGTTGTGTTGAATAATAAAACTTTCAACTAAGACTGGTCGTCGTGCCGAATTAATGTCATATAAGTATACCTAAACAAACAATATTAATAAGAGATAATAGAAAATAGAATTTAAGGGAAAAATAATGCATTTTTGCCCTAAGACATAGTTAAAAGTTAATTTTGTTCATTTTTTGTGCAATAAAGTGTAAATAAATAAATAAAAGGATATATTACCTGTTCTGAGCCTAGATTTACTAGCAACTCATTTCCATCATGACTAAATGCAACATAAGTAACAGCTTTCTTGGGGAACGTTGGCTCATGGGGCTCCATGGATAAATGTCCTGTGAACAGAAGTATGGTGGTAAACTAAAGCTTGGTTATTAAGAAGTATCACTTCTTAATAACTCAACATATTGAGAATCTCACCAGGGGCATAATATTGGACAGCCGCACGAGGAATATTATTATCAGGGTCGCCGTGACCGGCGCGGGAACACCGTACGTTTTGTCGCTCCCACATAAGACGCGACATTGGTGCGTTCATTTGAAAGTCCTGAAAATATTTACAGGTTCTCTTTTAATTTGTAAATCGAGAGAATTCGATAAGTCCTTCTATATTAGGGATGAAGATAAAGAAAAGCTGTTTCAATTGTAACATAGCTCTCTTAGCAAACAAGTAGGAAATTAGAAATCATTACAAGAAAGTCCTTTAAGAGTATTTGTCAATTCTACAAACCTGCAGTCTACCCAGCTTGATCATTCTAGTATCGTATAAGCGCACGTAGAAGTCGTTAGCACCGACCGCCAACTGGTAAGAGCGGCGAGGGTTGACCGCCACGCATTTGGCTTCAGCGTAACGGCCCATGTGGTTCAGCAGGTTCACCAACACATTGGCACAGTCCGAGTTGCAGCGATGAGGCATACGAAGATCGTGTTGTCTGAAATAGCATTGATTCTCTATTAAGAAAATTTTTATATTTTCTTAAGTCTGGGTATTGTCAATATTTTTTTACTTGTTCACAAGTTCATCCGTGACAAAAGCAAAATATGTGAAAACAACAGTTGACAAAGAATCTATACCAGTGGAATAATGAGACAATGATAAAATTTTACTGCAAATATAAAAACTAAGGTCAGTTCTATATGAAATGACTTTCGTTTTGAAAAGTGTATTTTATATACTTACAATACAAGGCCATCTTCACCAGCAGACCACAAAAGGTGAGGCTTATCAGGAGCTACAGCAAGTCTTTTTACTCTGCCACTGTGACAGGCACATTCCAGCAAAGAAGTACCACCACATACATTCCGAGCACGAACTGATCCATCTGCAGCACAGGTGGCTACTATATCTGGTGAGAGGAACTGAAAACAAAATATTATCTATTATAAGAAATTTTAGTAATAAGCATTTTATAATTTCTTATATATAATCGTTTTCACGTAAACTTTTTCCTCTTTCATCTTGGGTTGCCTGGAAGAGATCGCTTGTTAGGAATAAGGCTGCCCATTGCACTCCATATTTTTAGTATATAAGTCTCGTTTATATTTTTGTTCATTTTTTTGTGCAATAAAGTGTAAATAATTTAATGAATAATTGTAGCAAGTTGTATGCTAGTGGGTCTAACCAAATCATATATATTTTTTGAATTATTTTGTTAAGGGAAAAAATATTTAAATTGAAATAATAGCAAAAGTTACTTAATCTAGGCAGGGCGGTGATATAGGTAAAAGTATTTATGAAAAGGTGGATTTTATTTTAGCAAACAATCTGTACAGCTAAAGAATTCAATATACTTTGAAGACATGTATCAAACCAATTCACCAACCAAGCAACTTTACATGTATGTATATATACTATCCGTTTTTTTCTTCAATTTTAAACATTTTGACTCTAGCTTTATCTGTTTCAACAAAAGATTTAAGTACTGACCTTAACTGAAAAAATGTTTCCTGTGTGTCCTGTTGTAATATTATGGAGTTGCTTATACCGAAACGGATCCCATAATATTACATGAAGATCGTCAGAAGCCGAAGCGAGCACTCTACGACGCAAATTTAGAAATTAAAGCAACCTTCTCTGTTAAATAACTCTAGTGTGGATCATTGAAATACTTACGATCCATCTTTGCTCCATTCCAGGCAATTTACGCATCCCATATGCCCATGGAGCTCTTTTTCTAGACCAAGTCTGTCTATTAAGCTGCGAGTTACAGTCAGTCGATTCTGGAACTTCCGCGCTATATCACCGCGTTCTCTTGCAGCTGAGAGCCCTATAGTGCCTAGCTTCCAACCTGGATCTTCTCTCCTACCCATTGCTGCTTCTTCAAATACAGCAATGTATCATCACAATAGGGGAATAATGCTTACCACCTTCACCTTAATCTATTTATAGTTTCTAACATCTCACTACTATCTACAAAATAAAACACTTTCATTAATGTACACTATTTTGCACTATAATATAAATGAACAATAATAGAACAGTGAGAAAATGGTACCTATTTTTTCACTTCATCAAGATTTCTCTATTTCTCTTCGAAAATAGTTATTCGCTGAGTTGTCAACTGTCAAACAATTATGTATTTTGAAGTAACAGCTGTCAACAGCATCGAAAGATTGTTTAGTTCACTAATCATTATTTAAATTGTGTATGGCTTTCATTTCATTGTTTTTCGGACTATTCAGAGTTTCAGAAAATATTCTCGCTCACGTTGGCCGAACAGCGCGAAAAACAATGATGTACTGGATTTTAATTGTTTTTATAAATAGTTTCTATAGTAAATCCAATACGCCGATTCAAATAGTCGTAAACGTAAACTAGTCTAGTAAAATGTAACTCATAGCTTTAAACATAGAGAAGCCTAATATATTGGCTTTAAATTAAAATGAGTAGAATAGTAATTTTATGAAACATGTATCGCGGGATCAATATGAATCTAGATTCTAGAGGAAATAAACATACTTAGACTTAGATTGCAGAATTACTTTCTGCATTGATAGGGATAATGTAAGGAAATATAATAATTATAATAAATAAACATAAAACCATATTCATACTTCAAGCATAAAATTATTAATCAATCGCTTTTAATTTAAAATTTAATCTATGCTGATCCTTAATACTTGACGTTGACGTTATTCAGTTGATTCTCTAAAAGTGACTTCAATTGCCTAATATAAATTACTATTTATCAAATCAAATATTCAATATCCATTAAATTGATTTTACCTCTGAGCAAGTAAGTAACTTCAGCTTTTCTAAGATTTTAGTGTGCAAGTAATGGTTCAGGGATTAAAACACACCCTCGTAAACAAGACAAGAGTATTTCATTTGAGATCGATAATTAGAATATATATGTATATAATAAAGAGCTAGTATGCTAGTATTGTATTATTCTGTTTATATACTTAAATAAAATAATAATAGGTAACTTTGTTTAAAGTACATAACATTTTAAAAAGACAAACAACAATAAATTAGGTTTTAATTGATTGACTGACTCAAGTAATGGTGCTTACAGATAAAGAAAAATGGGTGAACGAAAAGGCCAAAACCTGTATTACCCCCCTGATTATGATCCCAAAGTGGGGGGGTTAAACAAATTTATGGGAACTCATGCCTTAAGAGAGAGAGCCAGAAAGTTACACATGGGTATATTGATAATACGGTTTGAAATGCCATACAATATATGGTGTGATGGCTGCAACAATCACATTGGAATGGGGGTGAGATATAATGCAGAAAAGACGAAAATTGGAATGTACTATAGCACTCCTGTATATCAATTTAGGATGAAATGTCACCTTTGCGATAATCATTTCGAAATTAAAACTGACCCTGGTGTAAGTATCTCATTATGTTCACACTTACTGTTTTGTTGTTTTAAAATTGCACCTTGTTTTGGTGCAATTTTAAAATTCTATATGTCATTACGGGATAAAATCTTTTGCTTAGTTTCTTTAAATAATAACATGAAATTTTTGCATTCACGGTTACATTATTGATTTCAATTGGTTTATGTTTTTCATGATTACAGAATTTAGATTATGTCATTGTGTCTGGAGCTCGGAGACAGGAGAACAGGTGGGATCCTACAGAAAATGGTCAGATTGTTCCAGAAACTAAAGAGACACAGAAAAAACTTTTTGATGATGCTATGTTTAGGTCTGTATGTGTATTGTCTTAGGCAATTTGTTAGCATATTAGGCATTAATCAAGCAACGATAAGTTTATCCAATATAATTATTTGATTTAATTTTTCAGACTAGAGCACAAAACTGGGGATGAGGAAGCAAGTAAATTAGATAAACCTCGCTTAGGAAGACTTGTCGGTCGCAATGAAACTGTTTGGAAAGATGATTATGAAGCAAACTGTGCTTTGAGGAGAAACTTCAGGGTAAATTTACTTTTAATATATAGGATTAGTCATCTATACAGTTTAATTTACATGTTATAAAATACACAGATTTCTATCCAAATCCATTCATCCATCTTCAAATCTTTCACACTTATATTTGTATGATACTATTATTTAAGAACTAAAAATAAATAATATTTCCAACAGAAACGCAGAAAAGAATTAGAAGACGCCTCAGTAAATGATAGCCTACTTCTTGCAAGGTCTTCTCTTGACATTAATCTGCTTCCGGAAAGTGACGACGATAGAAATATGGCTGCCCTGCTTTCTCTTAGGCCTGCTCGCAGTATAGAAGAGAAACAAACAGTCACTCGCAGAAAAATCTTAAATGCACCAGCTTTACCAAGCTCTAGTGGCCTTATTACAAGTTTTGGTGGATTAAAAAAAGAAGAGTCTTTGAGCAAGCAAGGGAATTATACAAGAAATTCTCTGGGAGTGATAGTCAAGAGAAATAAATTAAATGATAATAAGGTAGAAAATGAGAACATTGAACTCAAAAAAGAGAGTGAAATGACAGGAATAAAATCAGAGTGTTCAAAAAACATAAATAATATGGATAAACGCAACGCGACGTCCTTGGTTGACGATTATAGTTCCAGTGGTGAAAATTCAGAATGATACACTGTAGAATAAGCTTTATTGTTACGAAGAAATAAACATTCTCATTTCTTTAATGAAATCTTGTATTTCAGTTGCTCATTAAAAAACATCTATTTGCTATTCAATATAGTTTGTTAAGCCATTTTAAAATACACAAACATCAATTGACAGTTGTCAAATTATGTCTCTCACATTTACAAACTATTGAATAAAAAATAATTTGAGATCGTACACTCGGCAATATATTACAATTTAAAAATTAACAAAAATACTTTTAAACATTTAATGTAAGTATGTATTGAAAAATAATCTTCGTTCTGTGATCGGCATTTATTAAAGTAAGTAAATTATCAATTATAAAGCATAGACAGTGAACATCCACAAGATTCTCTCGTATATATTTAGTATTTCGCTTATGAAAGATTCTTAAATGAACGTTGTTGCAAGCATCATAGCATAAATATTAGGTAAATGAAGAGCACGCTCTGTGCAAAATATTGTTGCAAAACGGTTTATCAAGATTCGGTTACGTCAAATCTCCTTGAAGGGTTTTTTTTTTTCACTTCAAATGAATAACAAATTATATTACCTACTACAGATACATTTACCCCAAGTACAACTTGAATAATGCTTTCAACAACTAACGCATATATATAATACATTTGTGCTATTAAAGAAACACTAAGAACGATGAACTATTAAGTGTCAATTTCTGTAGAATTACCTAATAACAAATTGCAATAGGTTTTATTATTAAACGATCAACAAAGTGAGCCGAATTTGCCGGTTGGAACGCTTGTGGTCTACTCGTAAAGGCGAAACATTGAATACCTTCACTAGCAGCACGGAAACTGATAGTCACGGAGAATGGCCGAGAAAAGAGAAAGCCTCATACAATGAATGGAAGAAAATGTATAAGACGATAAATGAAAATAGTCTCCCCAATTGCGGGAGATGTTAAATAAACGTTTATGTGAAAATATTGTTAGGTTCCCGGTACTTCATTGTGAGTTACTGCAGCGTTTGTCTTCTAGTGCCTGTATTAGAGCACACTCGATCTTGCCTTGGAGCCAAACCAACACTTGCGGGTCTTGGATTTCGATTGCTTTCTCGTCGGTGGCGAAATAATTGACTAGTTCGTCCTGAATAGACAAAACATTGTTTAGTTGTGGTAGTGCATGTGATCAAAAATCGATGTCTTGAAAATGATAAACCAGGTTTGAAACTAAATTATAACAACTTAAATTTTGAAGATTTGAAGCATGTATTTATTTATATTTGCTAAAAAAATCGTTTTGTGGTACCGCTTACGAGGTTCGATGCTTAATCGCGTCGCTAAGCACTGCGTTATAAAATAAAATGGGCATTGCAAGGAAAATTTCAGTTTTAAGTGTGCTTTATTTTGGTATACATATGAATATCGAGGAAGTCGTTGCTTTTAGTGCAAATGCTAACTAGTAAAGAAATACACTGGTTTATATGCAATTCCTAAGAACATGTGAATACCTGTTTAATATTAAGAACAAGCTTGTTATCCCTGATGATGGGAGTTCCAATTAAGTCATCAAGCTTTATCACCCACTCAACCGTCCATGAGCTTCGACCGCTGCTGAGTCGGACCAGGAATATGTGCCTGCGCATCAAAGATATATAGAATAAGAAAGCTGTATCATTTTTTTTGTATAAAAATTATCGCTATTTGAGTTCCTTATTCGGCCACTGGTATCAGCTTAACCGCTAGATAGAGCTGTTAAAATTGTATAGCTATCCGATTTGTAGGATTTCGTATAAAGGTTACTTACTGCGTTGTAATTAGTATAGATGCCAACGATGTGGGTGAAAGATGCGCATGAGCAACATATCCATCGGTCTCAGCATAGTGGCCGTGAGATATTTGCTTTAATAAAGCTGCACCGCGCGCTGCTAACGGGCTGTACGGCCGAATACCCTAGAGAAGGTAAGTTTAACGATGTTTCAAATCTCTTTCTCTATCATAAAAGAAATAACAGTTCAGTGACACGAATGTTAACATGCAGCTTTTCAGGAATAGCACATTATTTGAATATTGAACTCACTTCGACGATAGAACAGTCCCTGGGCAGTCTCATTCTGGCCACCAGCCTGCCGCCGGATCTTTCAGCGCAAGATCTAAGCGCTGACTCGGCGTTCTCCACACCCAAACGGTATTGCGTAACGCGGGACACCTCGCGACAGATATCTGAGTAAGTTTTAATATAATATTTTCAGTTCGGGACGATATGATATCTATTTTCGTAAATATTTAAATATAAAAAAAATAACACTTGAACGGTTTAGAACGCGACATATATTAGTTAAACTTATTTGAAATTGAATCATTTTTAACTTCGGCCCGACGTTGCTGCAAAGCAACTAATATATATCGCGAATTAAACCGTTAAAGTGTTTAATTCAAATGTGTACAACTCGCGTAAAATACAGACAGTATTTAAGTTGTCAATATTACAACAGAATTTCTAGCAAAATTGCAACAACATCTAAAAACATGTGAATACAGTAGCTCAGTCAGTAGATCGAGGGCACAGTATTGCGTACTGGGGCGTACTTTTCAAAAATGCCCACACTGTACGGCACAGCACAACAAAAGCTATATTTAGTATGATTTTATTATGAGGCATTCTTCTTCAATAAATTTCAATCTCCCGCCATCGTTGGGCGTTCTTGTCTAAGATCTGTCTCATTAATTAAAACAAACAGAATTATTGACTAAAGCGATCAATACTTACATGTTATGATAGAATAATCCTCATCTAATAGTCGAAGAGATAGAACAATAAACTCCACATTAATGATGAAAAGCGAGTGGTTCAAATGTAAAATAAAAGATGCTTTTTACAAACTAGAAAATATTCCCATACTTAACAAAGGGCTTGCATTAAAATGGACACACTGTAACTATACGATAACTTTAAAGAAACATGCTAAAATTAAAAGGTATCGCTATCCATGCTTTTATCAAAACCCAAACACCGAAATGTAATGAACATGACAATTATACACACGACAAACATTTATATTAAAAAATACGAAAAGAAAATGCTGCGGTGCATTTCAAAATTGAATCCTTACTAAATAATACAGCACTCATAAGCAAACAGAAGTCTACTAACCGAGGGTAGGTCTCGCCATAACACCGGTCACGGCCAGAGTAACGCTGGCGGGATTTGTCTTATTAGCTTCCAATACCGCAGCGGGTACATCGTCTATGATCTGTGTACTACCTGTTTATCATAAAGTGAATTAAGACTTATCGAGAATTTTATGATTACAATGCGTAATGTTCTTATTTTTTATATATTTTAACTTGATCAAAAATATTTCGACAGACATAGGTAATATTTAGCGTGTTTATTTTGAGTGTTTGTTTTAAAAGTATTTTTTTATATTATTTTAATGATGATTAGTTCAAAATAAAAATCTATAACTTACTCAGCGCTGTTTTAGCAGACTTATGTGGAGTGTTGTGTTGTGTGTCTGTAGGCAGCAGACGTTTTGCCCCACTAAGGATCATATGCGGCGTTGCTGACGTTCGACGGTTGCAAGAGCCCTTGAAAGAGTCATAATGATGCTAATAAATTTTTGTATATTTGCTAAAGAATTAGGAACATTTAACTAGTGTGCTATTTAACAGGTCACAGAGCAGGGCGACACCTGAAAAGGATTTCAAAAAGATAGAAAAATCGATCGAGACATTAAACTTACTGAATAGGGTTCGTAAAAGTTTTTTAGAGATTTTGTAAAGTCGCCGATGTAGCTATAAGGATTGCCAAGAATGTTGAGGCCCAACACGAGCACGTAGAACTGCTGAACTAGTTGAAACCAGTAATGTCGTGACGCAGCGTCCCAGAGAGCAGAGGGCAGATTGATCGGCGCGTTGCGCATTTCGAAGTAGCTCATCCTAAAATTCAAACGCATTTCATACTTAACAATAATACTCGTAGTAGGTACCGACCAGTTCAAAAACCTACTTAAAGGTACAAAATTAGTACTTTGGATTCACAAACCTGATCACCACGTCTTTCATATCGCACAGAGAAGATCCCCAAGAATTAAACAAGTACTCCAATAAATCACTGTTAAATAGTTTCGGTCTGTTCTCTTTTTGACTCCCAAATCTTCTATTGGGGCTTCCGCCGTCACTGGAATACCCTCTCGATGATAGGCTCAACACTAATTTGATGGGGGATAGGTGGATAAACTCAAAAATAACATTTCTCTGAACGTTAATCTGGCTCTTCTGGGCGAGTATTGGTAGAGGCATGTGTACCAACGCCAAGTCCGCCCGCAATCTAACGGCGGGCTTTTCATCTATCTTCCAATGGTTTAAAATATCGAAAACGTGATTTACGAAGCCCCTATCTAAATTGACGCAGTATTCTTGTATAACGACCTTAACGCATTTGTATATATCCTGGTTTAGCGATGGCCTATACTGTTTTAGAATCTCCATTTCGATACAAGCTTTATCTTGCTTCGATTTCTGATGAGGCGATAATGCGGCCGGGTACAGAACACTAGGAAATACAGCTTCGTGCAACTGATTGTCTATTTGTAACTTTTGTAATTTCATATGACAGTATGTATAAGTTTCTGATCTGCGAAGCTGCAACCAGACACCTGGTTTGTACGTTCTACGTAATTCCGAGAAGAACGGTTTGGTCATTTGCATCTTCTCCAAGTCAATATGAAGGTACTCTTTCAACTGACATTTCTTTTGGTCGTTCTGATACTTTTCCTCAATCCAGGTCGTTAAGTCGGGGGCTAATTGCTTCCATTTGTTGCTAACATTAACTTCCCACCTTGGTAAAGAGTCCGTGATACTGATATACGACAATTCTTTTATTCTATCCCCAGTTTGAACGCAGACCGATAAGCTTACGCTGGATAAAGATAAAAAGACTTCGTAGTTACTTCTTTCAGCGTACATACTCATTCGATACTGATTCGCGATTCGCTCGTCTTGAGCCAGTGCAAAGACTCTTTGGTACCCATCTATGTAGGATATCCAATATATGACGACTTTGTCTTTTCTCACTTTTTTGGTCTTCGGAATATGCTCAGGTGGATCGCACATGTCGGATTCATCGCTGCTGGAAGTGCAAGGTTCCGGAGATTTAGGTGTCAATCGTTTGAGAGTGGATGACAGTTTGGATGTCACACTATTCGTCACCACGAGAGTAGACTGTTTAACCGAACGGAAACTCACTTTCTCCTCGCCGTACCTAAAATATATTTGTTGTGTACTTATTTTCACATAGAATACAATCATATTGAGCAATATGCTCTATCTTTACCCGTCTTGTGAAAAGTCCGCTGTGAATCCTTTACCCTTGTTATTATAAATGTTCCAAATGAGACGCCTTTCCTTTTTGGGATCGTCCCAAGTGTATAACATCGATTGGAAAGGACTTAGAAGAGCCACCTGACCTGAATCAACCTGAAAATGAATATGCCACGTTACTGAGTCCAGAAAAGTATTGCACCTCGATATACTAAGAGCATACTACTAATATGGATATACCTGGTGCAGTTTGAGGAATATGTCTTCACACAAATTATCGATGCGAACCGGAGCATCGCCCGCGCGGTATGGTTTAAAAGTAATTGTAAAGGGTCGATCAGTTCCACCAGTAACATTGACACTTATTGCAGTCTGGAAGCACAGATAATCATTATATTTAAACTAAATCCATTATTACTTATACTTTTTTGAGGAAAATACTATGGAAAAAATATATTATATTGTACTATAACATCTAGGATGCCATAATAATAGACCAATTCAGCAGGAACACCACATCATAGTTAAGTTTAGTCTTATCTAAAGCTCCACTAAAATAATGTTGTAATAAAAGCTCGTATGTTATGCAATGACTTTCATATTTTTAAACGTCCATGTGTAGCACTTGTGTTTGCTCTTTACCGGTCTAACTCAATTATCGACTTTCTTTCGCCCTCGTATAAGGTGCGTACGGCCGTTTCACTTTCGTTCAGTTTTCAGGCGACCTTTGCAAAAAAATGTCGTTAAAATTGATTGTAGTGATATGTGTATTACAAATGTTTTTCTGTTGTTTTTGTGACGAATACGAGAACTCTTACAGAATTAAAAGAGCAAAGTACTACACGAATTATCCTTTAAGATTTTATAAATCTCCACCGCCACCCATGCGCGGTTTTTCTTATACTCCACCTCCTGTTTACATGGATGGAGAACAAATCGTCTTGAAAAGACCGTTTAAATTGTCACACCAAGAGAATTTGGAAGACGAAGACTTGAGCAATCTTGTAAAACAGCTATCGAAACAAAACATTGACAAAATCGTCGAACTCGCTGCGAGAAAAGATCGATACAAGGAACAAACTAGACAACCTTCTGAAAATGTTTTTAAAACTTACGGACCACAATTCATCTAAGCACAGCCGTTCGCTAACAATCAGCAAATACCTCACGGATATGACGCACCGTCAAATTATTATGAACCAGTGAATACTCTTAACGCGATAGAACAAGATCGACCCGAACAGATCGACCAATACTCAAATGTCGAGGATACACAGCACAATGGGCGAGGTCCATATCCCATATCGGAAAGAGACTCGCATAGAGATATTTTAATTTTCACAAATAGCGAAACAGAAAAAGAGGAGCAGTTGCCTAGGCCCCAGAATTTAAGAGAAGATAGTGATTATGAAATATCGTACACAAATAATGTACCCACAATAGTCGATTCGGATTCGAGTTTGTATAAACTGGAAAGCTTTGCAGATTTACCATTGATGAATTTTGTGAATTCCAAATTAGAAACAGTTAATTCCTATAGTGTACCACATTATACGGTAAGTTTATTGAGACAATATACTAATGGCAATCCAGATAGGCAGACAAGAAAATTTAAATGACTTTAAATAAAGTATAAATAAAAATAAACATATCTCGCAGTTACACTTCTAAAGTTCTATTTAAATTAATAACCTAATGATTTAATTTACTGCCACAGGTTACTTCATCGAGAAACCAAATAGTTCCTCAATCCCGTCATGTCACATCACAGTCAACAGCACCACAAATCCAAGTTCAACCTGCACCTCCCAGGTCGGCAGCAGCCCAACAGAGTGATGCGCACCTAAAAGCGACGAAGATCTGGACTCATAAGTCTACTGGCATAGCGTATACGCTGCACGACGACGGGACGCTATCACTAGAAAAGCCAGCGAGACAAAGACCCAAATTTTAATTCAATTCCCTATCAATAATACTACGTTTGAAGAAGAGCGAATGATTTTATTTATGAAGGAAATTAGTATATTATTAATTGTTATAATGATGAATAATGAATAATGTAATGTAAGTCTATGGTGAAATGTGCACGGTAGATGATTAAAAAAATTGAAATAAAAAGCTTATGTTCAATGTTACATTTTTTTGTAGAATACTTACTCCTTTATCCATTCGTAGCACCGTGAAATGGTTGTCAGCGATAGGAAAGTGCTGCGAAACGACCATTGAATCTCTGAACTTGCAATGCATAGCCATGGAGTCTGTTTGTGGCCAAAACGGAGTACATTGCTGGGGCGCAAGGTCAATCCACAGATCAGCCGCTTCGTTCTCTTCCATGAAACGCAGATGTTTTTTCGTGTCGTTGTATACAATGAAATAAGGTAGGAGAGTCACGATTTTCGTCAACTGTGGCGACAGTTCAGATAATGTTACCTAGAAACATATTTTTATAAGATTCATGAAATGAAATAAATTTATTTTTAATTAATCTGCAAACGATATTGATACAAACTTGAAGTAAAATCCTATAGTTGATCTTCCGCTCTGTATGCGCACACACCAACAACCCTGGAGCTTCGGCGTACAAGCGCGTGGCGCGAGACCAACCAGACTGGTGAGCGCGAACTTTAACACGATCCCCTCGGCGACACATCCGCGAACCTCCTTCGCACCATAGTAACGGCTCTTCTGTTACTTCGTAACATACATCTGATCGTCCCTATTTAAATTGTAGTTTAATTCAATTATTTTGCTCGAAATTAGCTTTTAATTGAAAATAAGCAGATTCTAACGGACCACCGATTCTGCAAAACAACAGGGTCACAGAGCCGGGTCGTACGTTAAAATGATTAAACTTTAGCCTATAATCCGTTAAATATTTGTATATCCGTTAATATGTACTATATTTAACGTAATTTACATAAATTACATACACTGTTTAAAAACTATGTCAAAAACGCAGTTAAAATGAATCTGGAATACCTTCCAAACTGTTATTTACCGATATGCCTGGAGTTATTTACCTTTATTTGCAGGGGTAAACCCGTCTTATTGATGACCCAATAGGGAGCATATAGAAGTAATCTTAGAGTCGCCGATTGTTCCAACCGAGCTCGTATCACCAGCCGCTTGTTCCCACCCTCCGTCTCGCATTCTGTCGTCATACTTATCGTCTTCTCATTCATGTCTAGAGACAAAACAATCTTGCTTTAAAAGGTAATCAGACAAATTCACGTAAAAGTAATTCTTTTTATTGAAAAATCATGGAAGATTATCTCCTTAAGAACCGGGAGACTAACCTGGTGAATAAGTGAAACCCCCAGTCCACGGCAATCCCAAGTAATGCACATCTAGAGTAAACCTTATCGACTTGCCCGGCGGCAGCGTGTATAAGTGTGATTTTTCCCCAGCTTCCAATCTCACTCTCAACTCATTTTTTCCAATGTCTTCAACAGCAGTTGGTTTATAGTCCGGTGTTAAATTGGCCTGAGCTTGTAAGGCGTGAGGAACTCGATTGTGTACGGCTAGCGGTGCTACTATACGTATTAGAAGATTCGGTATTGACCTGTTGACTTTACTTGACTGACATCCTGAAATTATGAAGGGATTTTCCAAGGTTTCCAAAGTATATATTTCGAACGCGCTTGTCAAGGACATTAAATAAACAGGTCTAATTCGAAAAAAAAAAACATTATTCCTATGTATAATAAGAAAAACTATTGTTAATATTTAAGACTTCTTAGTGTATAGACTGTTTCAAAATATTTAATCAGTGTTAACAAAGGGCCTATATTTGTGCCATAGAAATAGATAAATTTGTTTACCCTCAATGGGCAATATCCTCATTGAGAATACGGTAGGATCGGTATCATCAAGAGCGGGGCAGACAATGTCTCTCGGGGTTCCGATGTCATTAATCAGGTCCATCCACCAGATACCTTGAGAATTTGCCTTAAAGCTCCTAAAACAACATTATTTCAGAAGTCAGTACCGAGTATATCGATAAAACATATCACACATCGATAAAAGTTTCTTTAAAAAAATGGGACAAAATATATGGTAGCTCAATTGTAGAGTAGCAATTCCGTATTGCTACTCTACACTTTGGATGCCGATTTGAGTCCGGCTATTGTCGTAAAATTTTCGTTCCAAAAAGATCTTTTATTACAAAAAAAAGGTCTAATATTTTATTTTAACTGATTACTCACTCAAAGTTAGTCGGCAGAACATAGAGTCGGCAATGATAGGCCACAAATAGAGGAACATTGAAGGTGTCATCCGGTGCTATCACGGCGAGGCGCAAGAGACCACAAAAAGGATTTCTAACTGAACCAACACACTTCACGCCGGCTGCTTCGAGCTCCGATTGGCGGTAGAGAAGCTCTAGAGCATACGATGTTTCGTTGCGTACCTGAAACGTGGTGACACAGACAGGTTTCGTGAATGAGAGGAGTGTGGGTAAAAAGGGGAATCTATAGATTACAGAGGACAATAAGGCGATAGCGCACCTTCATTAGAGAGACCTCTTCATTAGAGGCTGGGAAATTTCATGTTACGTCAAGTAAATCTGAATCATCCATAAGAGACAAAGAAATACAGTGTCAGGTAGAAAGAATATCCGAAAAGCCATACCTGTAGGGGTGAGCGAACGACTATCTTCTTATTATTGTATTTTGTCGTTCTTTCTACTGCTATATAATATCGGGTACCGTTTCTGCTCGGGTGTAGGACGTGTAATTTTGACACTGCACGTTGAGGACACAGAATCTGAAATTGATGGAAAATATTACATCCGTATAATATCGAGATAAATAATAATTAAAGAAGCGCTTATATAATATATCCATTATTAGTTAAAGGATATATTTAGCACATCACTTTACACTAACCGTAATTGGGTCAAAATCTTCCAGTTGGATATGCAGCGTATTGTCTGTAAGACGACGATGCAAAGCTTCCGCTGATGGTGGCGCCCCTGGGGAGGAATGTTCAGCGCCATCTGCCACATCGCAGCCGAAACCACCCTCGAAGCTAAAAGTTACAATATACAATCAACAAAAAAAGTTACAATATAAAACAACAATAAGTGGCAATTAAAGATAAAAAAAATCTCTTTCCTCTTTTCCAATAAGTTAGAAAAATATTTCAACGAGGATTCAACAGGATTTGATTAAGGCCCATCAAGCCGAATTGTAAAAACCATCATCTTTATTGCCTTCTTAATTCTTATCATCATCATCTTAAACTGTTTGAATTTGATAAAAGGTACCGCCAAATATGTTTCCTTTAGAGTTTATATATTGTTTATTTATTGGCTTAAATATATTCGTGATAGATAGAGATGGTAAAGACATAAAAGTGGTCATCCAATGTCAGTCAAATAAGAACGAAGGAATAACTTACCAGTCCCATTCATCGCTGATATCAGATATTTCTTGCTTCGTTTCAGCATCTAAGTCCTCAAGCAAGTCTGCTCCCGAGGTATCACAACCTAAAAATTTATATGAATCCTTAATACAGCTATATAATTCTACTACTACTAAGTGTAAGTAGTATAAATAAATACAATTACCCGGTGTGCTAGGGCGACTAGTGTCGAGGTCGTAATCGGCCTCGCCTAGGATCCGGTCACTGCCAGCCATGTCTGTTTCGTTCTTGCAGCGTAACTGTACTTTGGATTCAGGACCTGGATTGGACGGGATTCAAAAGTTAAAAAGTAAATAGAAAAGGATCCTTGATTTTTAAAAGTTACGATTTGGGCAGGACTTAAACGGACATTATACGGTAGCCCAATTTGTTAGCAATTGGTCAATTTATATAGCGTCACCATGTGCAATAACATGTGAACAATATTAAAGTTTTCAAATTTCATCGGTTGTTCCAAAAGTAGAAGAAATAAAGCTAAATGTAAAATTTTTCACGGTTTGGGGATTACCTATATCGTTGACAAGCATCAACCCGGGCGCTACTATGGCTGAGACTACGGATGTCCGATCCAAAAAAGCTTCAGTCAAGGTGCGAAGAGCACGCGCAGCCGACGAGCCTATCGTTATTGAGAGAAGGGATCTCGCCTCAAGCACTATGTATGTACAGAGATGATTTCCTTCAGAAGATGACTCGACGCTGTCTTCTCTCTCTGGTTCCTGTATAGAAAAACTATTCTCGTTTAAAAAAAATATTAGACTTTATATGCAAGCTGTAAGGTGAAATTACACGCAGAAGGATAAAACGATTTCCAATTATAAATTCTCGGGCGTGAATTTTCTGAAGAAATCATATCTATGTACTCTTTTTCGTGACTCAAGTGAAGGTTGATAATCCTACAACCCCGTAAATGTCCATAATTGAACATTGGAGCTAGCGCGGTAAAAAAATATATATCACTTTGAATCAATTTTTAGGATTCGTACATTAGTCCCAACGATTAGTTGCATTAGAACGGAAATTGCATGCCGTCTTATCATATAATTTTACCCGAACCGCAATAGATTTCTGTTCGTCCATATTCTTATCTCCGTCGACAAATGTTTCAGGCTGCTCTTCTTCTTTGTCGCTTTGTTCTGGTGCCGAAGAGTCATCGTCGTGGCTGATTTCTTCTGCACTCGATTCGCTACTACAGAATAAAGGAAAAGGAACTGCTTGAAATATTATATCTTGAAAAAAAAAACAACGTTTATTAAAAAGTATCGCCTTGGTAACTTGAAATGTAATGAATTTTACACGGCAAAAATGTTTTTATATTTCTTCATAATAACAATGTACTGACTGCCTACGTAGTTCAATGGTTACACGTTGGCTAGCATTGCATTAATCACAAAAAGTCCGGAGGGTTCAAATCTTGGGCAAATTTTATTGGCCAGGCAAGATACAGAAACCTGACATTTAATCTACTTACAGTGCATTTAACTAAATTACTCACTCCATAAAGAAATGACCCATAGCATGTGACATTTTATTTAACTTCTCTCCTTCGCTGTCTGAGTTGCAGTCAGCAAAATCTAACGCTCGCAAGAAAGACATACTACTAGCTTCTAAGTCAACATTATAGCCCTTATTGTCTTTGTCGTAAGGGCTTCGTATAAAGGTCATTTCGTTGTCTGTGTCGGCCTCGTCAGCCGAAGTTTCGGATTCGAACTCATTTCGCTTCTTTTTCTTCTTCTGGGTTTCAGCAGCGCAGTCTGATACCGTTTCTTGATCTTCGTTTGCGGTGAGACGTGCTGACATGGGAAAGGACTTTGCCTACGGGAAAAATTTAAAAAGAAACGTTAGATTTTTTGGATCGCATATGAAATGTTTTTTGTTTATATTTCTTTGCTATAGTGAAAAGTGAACCGAAAAGTAAACTAACCTGAAACACCGTTGCATTAATTTCCCACGGGCTTTGTTTGTTGTCCTCTACCACCGGCTCTAACAAGGGTTCCCATAGCGAGATGTGGTCGTTGTAGACACTGGCTTGGATCCGCAATGACCCGTGACCACGGGGTTCGCCGGACCAATCTGCTATTGTCATATCCGCTGACATCTGCAAAAAATCATTAGCCAGATAAGTTTGAAGGAAGTTCTCTCTCGTTGGAAAGAGATCATTGACCCTTACCTTAATTAGTAATACTGGTATCCTCAAAGTTTGTTCGATCTCAAATATGATGCGCACTATGGGTACGCTCACGACCAACGTTTCCGTCGCTTTACACGCAGGGTACTTGGGCTGCTGATAAGTATCTTCGGAGTGGAACGTAAAATATGGCGCGACCTTTCTAGGAGCCCAAAGGTCTTCCTCGTGTTTCTCCGACTGAGGATTGTATGTTGAGAAATTGAAGGGTTCTTTCTCTTCGGGTATAGTCAACTCGGTTGTCACTTCTTCGAATATATCTAAAGGAGAAAAAAAGAAAAACAAAAAATAATGGCACCCTTGAATATTTACTATCTTTACTTCATAACTTTATAAATAGGTTCTTACCTAAAATAGTGTGCACCGTTGTCGCTGCAATGTGCATATTGATCTCAGACACCGATAAATGCACTCTAACTCCTTCCTCTATACTTTTGAAGCTCTTTGCGAATTCCAAGTCGCAGGGTTTCAGCACAAGCTGAGGCGGAAGATTCTTTAACTTCGATTGCAATTTAGACATGATCTGAAGGCCTGCTAAGGAGATCACTAGCGTTTCCGTGTTCGAGTGGAACGAATAATCAACGATAAGTTCTGTTCTGAGCAACAGAGCGTGACCTTCGCTTCTATTCATATCTGTGAAGAACATAATTTCAGGTTGCCGGCACTGGATGGAAATCGCAAGGCTCGGTCTGTCTTCGGAAACCGATGTCGCTAAAAATAATGTTTTATCCGTATTCAATACATACATAGACATTCGGAATAGTTCAAGGACTCTGATGTATTTTTAATAATTATTACTTAAGGCTAATATTACATTATTACCCGTAGAATAATAACCGCTCGTGGAATCACTGGAGCTCGGGAACCGGCCCCCTCTGTTGTTGTTACCTCTGTTCGGTGGATCGCCTATATACCCATGGTTCACAACACCACCGTCGATATTTTTGTCACCTAAACATTAAGAAAACTAGTAGTATCAACCTGACATAATACATATTAACTACCATATTCTACTTACCTGGCATAGCGCTTAAAAGAGTTCTCACTAAATTAATCAGGAAGGGCGGCGCCAAGTTAAGTCGCGTCCTCTCCACTCTAACGTCGACGTTAATGGCGCGAGACGAGCGTCGCACCGCCACTTCGAGTAACGCCGGCCGCATCACCGCTATGCCTCCCGTCGAGCGAGATCCTCCCCCTTGCGACTGAAATATTCTGAAAAGACGAGTAGCGTTAAATTCATCTGACGTTTTCGACGTCAAAAAACTTTTTATGTTGCGCTGTATAGATATGAATTGAATGTAAATAAAAATTACAGACCGCCTAATAGTTATGCTGGTGTCGGCCCTAATATCTTCGATAAGCATGCTCTGCAGGCTGGCTTTCATCTCGATACTATTATCAGAGAAGTATTCAAACGCGACAGTCGTTTCGCCGGCGGTCAGTTTCGCCAAGCCGTGATTGAGGTCGCGAACTGGAGAACTGAGAACTTCGTCTAGATCTGAGAAAAGTTTCAATTCTAGACCCTCTAACGTGAACCTGAAATTATTAATATAATAACATTAAATATAAAAATTAAACAACGAAGTAAATTTTTCTAAACTTATTTTAACCTCATAACTGATTCCTTTCGGACAGGTTCTCCTTGAGCGAAGAACGCTTGCAGCTTTTTGACTTGCACATCCGTCGGCGCTAGTCCGATTGGAGAGGTGGGTACGATCATACCTAATGAAATGAGAAATATAATCAATAATTAAATAATTACTGACTAATGTCGACAGTGATGAAGAAGAAAAAAAGAAGTTTTAGAAATATACTAACCAATATAATTCCCTTCGCTCAAATTGTCGCTCCACACGGCAAAAAGGGTAGCCAAATCCTTTTGTCCTACATTTATATTAACGGTGTCCATAATAATGTCCGCTTCGCAAAGAAGCAGGTCTCTGTAAGCGGGGACGTTGGACACTTGCGCATAACCAATTGTACGTTTCAAATCGCATCGAACCGATATGGATTCTAGTATAGGTTCCTGAAAACGATCAATTTATTAGGAAATCTTTCTTGGCTCTGTAATGTATTGTTGAATTGCTCACCTGAACTTCTAAAGTACCAGCTAAGGTCATAACAGCCCTCGTCAAGGTTATGTTGTCTAACTTGAAGAGAACATTATCTATGATCGGGCTCTGTATAGGACTGGTTGCGTCTAGGCTTGTCTTTACTGGTTTGAAGAAATTTTCAATCATCAAGTCACCTACAAAAAATGTCGTCATCATTATCGCTGATGCTACCGAGCACTCACTTGTTGATTTTGTGAAATACATACCTAAGTTTAAAACTAGCAGATTCGGTGAAGACGGTTTCTGGGGCAGTAATAAAACCGGTGCATGAATCTAAAAGAAAGAAACGGTTGTGTAATGTACATATAGTATAGTACAGATATAGTAAAGTATAGTCAGAAAGTCACCTCGATAGCTAGGCTAACTCGAACAACAGAGGTGCGAAGTTCAGCGGCTTGCTCGTGGGCGGCTTTTTCGGCGGCGACGGCTGCCTCTGTGGCCGCCGTGGTTGGAATTAATAATTCCATAAATTGCTGAAAATATATTTAATTTCCTTATTTACTAAGTATTTAGTAAGTTGCATTCGACTGGATCAAATCATAAGCGTACCTGCAAATTGTAGACGAGTGAAAAGAACAGAACGACGTGCAATCTTCCAATATACACGCGTAGTTCAGCGCGAGGCCTCGATTCGACATAACTCGACGAGCGAACGTATTTCATCTCGAGAACCTTGTCTTCATCGGGCCACACCAGCTGAAGCGTGATTGTTTAATTCTTAGACGTACACATATACAACAATATAATATACAACAAACGACAAGTAGAGATCCTAAAGATCCTAAAGATTATTGGTTTCCTAGCGTTTCAAGGCCGACCTTGAAATCTAATTAATATTTTCATTTAGGTCAAAACTGCGGTGTTACCTTGGGGTACAGTGTTGCGTCGGACAGATCGTCAACTTGTAGAGAGCCCAAGAATAAACGAAAGACGAGACGATCATTTGCGCGAAAGACGCAGTCGCTTTCGAGTCCTTGGATGCGCCACTCCACGGCCCCCTCCGTCTGACTCGCTCGAATATGGATGCACGACATTCTAGTGGCAGGATGGATGAAGCACTTATATTAAGAATAGAACATTTCCAAGGTAAAGTCACTACATTTTAGAACGATCCATGGAATGTCAAATGGCAATATTAGTAGGATAAAAGTCAAAGATGATCATTTAGACAAGAACGCTTACCGCACAGAATAACTGAATTTGGTAGCCCCCGGAGGAACGGGCGGATCGATTTCAGGCTGCGTCAGAAGATCCCAGAATTTCTTTGTCTTCGGGAGCACAACGCTGCTGACGTTCAGCGAGTGTCTTTTTTCAATCCTGAGAGAACCATTAAAAATTTATCAACTCAGATAAAACATTTTAATTGTCAATACAAACATTTAAAGTAGTTTCATTTGTGCTTTTATTTACAAGCAGTTAGTTTATCATATTTGTGTGCCCTGCCCATCCGAAAAAATGTTTTGTTTGCACGGGTGTCGAACCCGACACCTTTCGTGCATAACATTGCTAAGCAATACGCATTGATCTATGAAGATGGTGATTCGCATAAGCCTTATATATTAATATTAGCCATTAAAATACTTACTTCCTTTGAATATATTCAAGATATTTAATGATAGTGGCGAGGGCCGGCGCGTGGGCAAGGATTGATATGTCGCCCGTATCAGCTACCAAAGCTTGCTCAACGTTGTGGAAGTGAGACCGGAACTCGGGACAATTTGCCCGCACCTAGGAAATATTTTACAACTTTTTGGTATTTCCTATTTAAATAACCTTTTTTATCACTAAAATTACAAATAAAAGTAGTGAAAATAACCTATACAATATAATAGTAATAAGCTAGAATGTGTTTAATTGGACAAAACCGCCTATCAACCACAAACTCACTTTTCTGCCAACATTTTACGTAACATAGCTATTTAAAACATTGTAAATCTTTATCGTCTTTACCTTGCGATACAGCAAGTTGAACAGCTCGCCATTGCTGGTCAGAAGCTCCAAGTATTGGCCGGTGCTGCTGTGGTGATGTTTGTCAGTGAGCAGAGCGGAATCCACCGAGAGTTGAACGGCAGGGCCATAAGCCATAAGGGCCACATCCAGACAAACCTTGGTGACGCTCAACATGATGTAGGGTCTGTCCACTTCATCGTAAGAACGATTGAGATTTATTACTATTTCTCCTGCAAACCAATTAACAATCATTGTGCATAATATATGAATAGATCTGTGTGTATGTGTGTGTATCTAAGTACAACAGGAATTAGGCAGTGATTAAAACAAAAAAGAAACAGTTTAATTTTTTTTCAAATTTTGTTTATTAACGCTTTAATAGAGGAAGGCATGATTTGCAAAATAAGTGGAAATTAAGGTATACAGTCTTACGATAAAAACAATCTGTGTTGTAGTAATTGTTATTACTGTTCAAAGAGTTGTTACTTTTTACGGAAATTAGATATATTGTTGTCAAAAACGTTCAACTGGCAACAACTGCGTGAAGAATACTCGTTATGTAGTCTACATGTACATACCTATGATAAAGCGAAGAAGCGTGCCAATATTATTACTGGGAGAAACATTGTCGTCAAAGCCAGGCAGATCGACGGATCTTGCGTATTCTTCGACTTCCTCATCGCTGATGTCAGCCGGTGGTAAGCTTTCTACGATCGGAGAGTGATTTTGCCCCCCATCTGCTTGACTTTCAAATTCCCTGTAAAAATCCGCTCGACTAAATGTTTATTTCTCAACTTAATTTTCCAGTTACAATATATAGTACATACCTATTTCTACTAAAATACGCAGACACAATCTTCCTCCTCAGTTTGACTAAATCACCGTATCCCGGATCAGCCAGAACTCGATCGAGTTGTAATGTCTCAACCAAATCGAGGTCAAGAAAGTCCTCCATGTAATCTCCTGAGTCCATAAAGGAAACGGGAACGGTGTTAGGAACGGGAATCGGCAGGTTATCAAAGAAGTCCAGCAGGAAACCGATTATTCGATCCGATATATTTAACTTGAGACTAGACAACGATATATTCAGTTTGTATCTGAAAAAAAAAATAAAAAAACAAAACTAAAAATTGAAGACAACTGACACTTTACAATACTAAATATTATGGCACTTCAAAAGAATGTCTTTTGAATGCCTTCACAATAATAAGTTCTAGAAAGGCCAATGCTAGCATGGTATAATATTTTGACACTTACCTAGGTAAAAGTTTGTAGTCTTTTCTGATGCTAGTTGAAAATACCAACGAACTCTTAACGCGGGGAATAAGATGATATTCAGAATCACCATGTTTTTGAGACTCACGCCAGGGTTCGTTCCAATCGCAAAATAAAACCTACGAAAATCCCATTTAAAAAAATGTTGCGGTTAATTTAAAAACGGCTATTATACTGTTTGATATTGAGGTAAGAGTTACCTGAAAAGAACATTCAGCGTGGAAGCGATCATAAAGTTTTTCCTCCAACTCCATACACGTAGCGTCTTCCAAAACTAAATTAGAAGGTTGCAAGTCTGTCTTTACTATGATACGATTGACATCAAATATTACCACTCGACCCGGCCTAGAAATAATTAAATATTTATTAATACATTCTATAAACACCTATAAGTTTCTCTAAACGGGGGCTGTAGACTTAATTTAAAAAACGTACTTTTGTAGACACCCATGTTCCGGAATTATGAGACAAGGTCCCTTTATATCGACATTAAGATTGAACACCTTCTTTCTACTGATGGCATATGCAAGCACAGATTTACTGACGGTCCCAGCTCGCTCCATGACCAACGAGACTTCGTCCAACAAGTCTTCGGATGTCATAGAATGAGTTTGAAAGAAGTTGATTATTTCCGTGACTCCATGCTGAAAAAACAAGAGCACAAATTCGAGAACCATGCAATTAGACTAATATATACAATAATATAATTATTACCTCTATATATACAAGTTCTAGCGGTTCCATGAGACAAGTTACAGCCAAATCGGCATGACTGTTGATTGGGTTTCGTTCAACGTCCAGGGCTAGAGCAGTCCCAAGGGAACTCTCTCGAGCCGTTTTAAGGAAATGAACCAATTCTCCGTCTGATGACACGCCCTCGACCACCACGTTATCGGCGCGGATTGATAACTAGAAAATAGATTTTTAATAATAATAAAAGATATAATCGTACTAGCAAACCACGGTGTTTACTGATAAAGAGGGTGTTTAATTTTGGTAACAAACCATACTAAAACACTTATTACTTCGCTTAAGGGAAAACCATCTACAAAGCATTTGCCTTCTACAAAAAATAGGCCTTCGGTTAGCGCTACTTAAATCACCTTGTATGCCTTAGCCGAGGGTCTGGTTTCTAATGATGCAAGAAACTGAGTCAAAGTTACAACTAAGACTTCCTTATTCCTGTTCATTAACGTCATGGAACAATTCGCCAATGTCAGGTTTATTTTGTGCTCTGAAACAAATTTAAAGATTATTTAAGGGAGACGCACATATACGACATGACAATAGAATAAATCACTGTACAAATCGACTAACCGATACATTGTTTAGACTTTTCTTTACTCGGAACTCCTTCCACGTGCCCAATAAGCTCACAGATTTTTCTCTTTTCAGGACTTGAAAGGTGACTCCATAACGTTTTATTTCTTTCAGTTTTCACGCAGAGCTCGGCTCGCGATTTTGCTTCGCCATCGTTGTCAGGTTCGGAATCCGACAGTGGGTTCCACCAGTCGAACTCCGTTTCGACTATTTCAATCCTATCCGGTTCTTGTGACAGGAGCTGAAAATTATACGTTGTTATTATAATTGTAATCTATACGAATATTATAAATGCGAAAGTAACTCTGTCTGTCTGTCCAGCTTTAACTCCGACATTACTGAACTTATTTAAATCAAATTTGGTACACAGATCGTCTAGACCCTGAGAAAGGACATAGGGAGTGGAAGTGAGAGTCAGAGTGGGATTGAGTGTAGGAATGAGAGTGGGAGTTAGAGTTTGAGTGATGTGAGGTGAGAGTGTTGCGGCAAAGTAGCACTTACAGCATAGATTGGCTGCCATAAATGCGCCCTTACATAAATTAATAAACAGTCTAAATAATTAAAAATTCTACCCCAAGTCACTATTCCACGCGGACGAAGGCGCGGGCACAGCTAATTAATTATAATTATGATACTGCATCAATGTCTTTATTTTACTCCATTAATTTACCTCAAACTTAGCTTGTTCCCTTGCTATGACCACAGACATAATCGGCAAGTTGTCCTCGCATTTTTGTAAATCCATTTTCAACTCTATATCGTTTGGGCTCCGCAAAAGACTCTTGTAAGTCTTTTTATATATGCTGTGATTGTCCCTGTGTTTCTTGATAGCCGCCCACGTATATGGGCGTACACGCTGCTCTAGAACGACGTTATAAGCGTACTTCCACCATTTTTTTTTATTAGTGGTCAGCGGTACGCCAGGATGGAGGTGGCGGTACTTCCTAAGAAAAATAATAAGTCGAATTGATTTAGTATCACTGTAATATTAGCGAATAATAGAAGTGCCAGTACCTACCTATTCAATTGAATTCGATTAAAAGAAGCCAATAGATTGTCGATAGAGAGATACTGTCGCCTGGAGAGATGGAACGCGCTGTCTTGTAACATGGCATCAACCAGCAGTCGAGGTACCCTCGCTTCGCCAGAACGGTTGATTAGAACTTTAACTTTGCATGTAACTGGCTTTAGAACTGAAACATAACTCTTACTTTCAACAAGTTGCTTCAAAAACCCTGTCTAACATATGATATTTCAATAAAACCCTAAATATGCTTTGCGGTAGCCGCGGCTACGGGGGGTCGCATGCTTTCGAAATGTCAGGTCGAAGTTAAAATAAATTAAAAGGAACTTAATTCATACATATCGCGTTTTAAACCAGTAAAAGGGTTTTATTTAATGTGTAGATGAGAGAAAACGTAACAAGTTATTCGAGTTCACCAATACGACTGTAATAATTTTTTTATCATTGATTTATTTTATTTCTTAATTGATGCATTTGTTCGTGTTGCACTTCACTTATGTTAATTCCCCAGAAATTATTTGTTTTTGCAATACACTTTATTTAAAAAATGCTAAACTATGTAAACTAAATGTAAAAGTTGATATACCTAAGTACATTTGTACATACAAAAAATACTTCCTTAGAGATATTAAGTACAAAAATAAACTTACGAAACTCAAAATCTTCGTGGTGCATCGAGAACTTGTCCAAACCCGTCAGCATATAATGTTTCCAGTTATAATATTGCATTGGTGTTATATGAGCTATCTCCTTATCGTCTAGCGCAGTGGCAGTCGGGTTCCAGTAGAGGGATAGAGACTCCACGCGCATCATTTGATACACCGTGGCAGCGTTCGCGGGTGTAACTGAAGGTTTCCACTTGCTGAAAATTAAGTAGACCAGGGCGTTGCAATTTTATGACCGTTCCGTACCTCCGCTTATTAAAGTGTTGTATATGTTATTATGCAGCAAGCGATAATAATTACGGTCTGAATGCTCCGTTACAATAAATTATGCATTTATATAATAGTGTTTTTAAAACAGATAATACAATAGATATTCTCCAAATTTCATAAATTAAAGAATAATCAAATGACTTTTTTAATAATATGGTTATTAAACACTTGACCGTAATTTGAAGCCTACATGATTGAGAGAGGCGCTGTTTTGTTTCCGCTTAGTATATTGACTCTCCAATATTTGCCTTCCGTTTCCGCTCACCAGGTGTCGTGTGCTTCCGGTTGTGTCAACCGAATACCTAGTCTACTTTTTCGATGCACACGCTTTTGCTCTCCATTGGCGTCAAAATTTCCGCAGAAGGAGGTTGTCCCCTCAGAACCAGCAACCTCTCCGAAATTTTTGTGCTTAGTTATTAAAAGTGTTAAAAAGTGAAGTGTGCTGTTTCGTCGAGCAGTAAGTTTTCATTCCTTATATTTTACACGTGTTAAAATTACAAAATGTTATGTTCTTATAGCTTTTTTCAAGTGATATTTTATTCTAAAGTATTATTTTAACGGTGTTACCGTTCGGCCAACGTGGCAGTGAATAGAAGTAGTAGTACTTTACGCTAAAGCCTTCCTATAAACGGTTTTATTGCTTGAGGGGTTCGTATTCAAACGTTTTAAAGCAAAAGCTTATAAAATTAAGAATTTATTTTCTTAATGTATATTTATCATTTCCTAAAGGGCAGTGAGTAGAGTAATAATTATTTCTTTTTATTAGGATGGATGCACATTTCGATAAATCCGAATGGTGCGACGTTAGATACGCCGTTCAAAAGTCTTACATTTGTACACTGGTCTTCACTGACCTAGAAATAAATGACGAATTAAAATAGTTTGATATATATCATAATTTATCTAAGGTAGACAGACATAAGGTGCTTTAACTTTCGCCGTCCTAAAACAAAGAGACGCGCTTCAATCTCGAATGTCAGAATAAGTTAACTGGGCCCAAGAGTCCGGTAGTATTTCAGTAGACCAGTTCTTGGCTAACGTAACTGAAATATTTTCAAACGGTGAATACTACAAAGTATCATCGGACTTACTTCAAATAATCTGTGGACGTCGAGCTGAATCGATTGAATTACGTAGGGACGGCTTTTTGAAGCATGTAAGGGAACCCTTACGAAAAATACCACCCTCAAATAAATATATTTTTAATCCTGAACAATTGACTGCGGCGCTTAAAAAAGCTGGTGGTACTAGAAAAGCCTTCTTACCCATGAACAAGTATTCAGGTAGTTCGAATTCAAAGTTCGAACCGTGGCGCAAACGGATACAATAAAAATCCCTCATTTCACTCCCAGAGGGGCTATGATTAACTCACCCGCGAAGGGTGTCACGGAGCCAGCATATGGCTGTAATTCGCAGTCTCATACTTTTAGGCCTACGCAGGGCTCTAACTACTATCGTTCCACGCAGGGACATGATTTTAATGAAGATCAAGGGGTGCCTCGATGAACTTTCGAAATTCCTTTCGTCAACGAGACGGTCATCCAGGCAATGCTACACACGAAGCTTTCACTGCAGGTAAGAAAAGACCGGTGTCTTCTGACCATAAGAAAGGAAGTTAGCGGGGCCATTACTGACAACCAATTTCTAGTGGGCTACATTACGTGGTTCGATGGGAGCAGTGCCAGTGCAGGTGCCCCACAGCCCCTGATCTATATTATAAAAGGTTATCGAATTCCTTTCATAACCAAACCGCCACATTTAATGCCAGAAAATCAACGGATTACATTAGAATCAATGACAACATCAGCGGCCATTGCCCAGATGTTATCTCAGAAGGTTTTAAAGCAGGTTCCAGCCTCACCAAGCTTCGTTTCACCAATATTTTTGGTACCAAAGCCCGATGACAGAGATCGACCTATTCTGAACCTTAGCTTAAAAGCCTTAAACAAATTTGTCAAAACAAAGCCTAAATATTCTTAGAGTGCCAGATTTCCTTCAAACAAGAGACTGGCTCTGCAAAGTGGATTTGTCCCAAGCCTACTTCAACGTGCCGATTGCCAGATCGCACCGAAAGTTTTTAAGACTGATATACCAAGGGCAGTTAATGGAAATGACATGTTTACCGTTTCGTCTCAGCACGGCTCCCAACGTTTTTGCATCTCTAACAAACTGGGTGGCACAAACACTGAGAAAAATGACGAGACGATGTCTGGACCCTCAGGCACTCATACAAATAACCGACGAAATAAATCGCGCTCTTAATCTGTCTCGTCGTCGTCCTCGTCTTCTTCCTCGGAGTCTGATCACAAACGTAGTCGTCGACGACGCGTTTAAAAAAAAAAAAAAAAAAAAAAAAAAAAAAAAGGGGGGGCGAATATGGCTCAAATAACGATGATATATTATATAAACTATCCAAGGATCTAAACGATCTTCGCCAAAAAGTGTTTGAAGGCTGTGGCATTGCACAAACAAACAATTTATACCAGTATCGCGATAATGACGAAATTTCAATTATGGTAAATAGTGATAGATCTCGTTATGAACAGGAATCGTCTCCTAAAGCGACAGTCAAAATCGATTTAAAATGAATTTCGAGATTAAACTAAAGGAACCTACAACTCCGTCGGCTCTTAAAAATTATCTTAACCTCTTAACTAATATGCAACATTTCGAGGGAATAAGAGTACTAGTATGCTTAGACGATTTCTTGATAGCTCACCAGGACTACAATGTACTCTGCAGGCAGGTTCAAATTGTATTAGAGCGTCTAAAATATTTAGTCTGGAGAATCAACACGGAAAAGTCGATAACCGTTCCAACGAAATCGCTCGTGGTTTTAGGCATACACTGGAACCCATGGCTCAACAAAAAGTCGATTCCAGAGAGCAAATCAATACGGCTTCAGAAATTTTGGGCATAACTTCAATAAGTGCTTTTCAAAGCCTAATAGGACTGTTAAATTTCGTCAGCTTTGCTGTAACACAAGGCAGATTACACTTCCGAAATGCTCTTGTATTCCTAAACAGGCAACTAAAGGAATCGCTCGTACACGAAACTGTCATTCCTCAAAAGGTAAAAGAGGATCTTGTTTGGTGGCTTGCAAATCTTCGAAAACCTGCTTAATACATTACCCGCTCCCGTCACACTTCATGACAACCGATGCATCAGATATAGCATGGGGTGCTCAAATCGACGATTGTTTACTGTGTGGAGCATAGACAAACAAGGGACAGAAGCTTCATTGCAAAGCAAAAGAAATGTTGGCAATTCTGAAGTCACTCACATTGCTAGTTGCAAGGATAGCCAACTCAACGCTACTAGTCCAGTGCGACAACAAGACTGTTGTAGCCTTCCTGAGGAACGAAGGTGGAACAAGATCTCCTTCTCTTTTGAAGTTCACAAAGCAAATTTATCAAATTCTCTATTCTCACAAAATTTATCTGAGAATACATCGTATACCAGGAAAGTACAAAAGTCACGCAGATCACCTATCGCGTCACCGGACTCCGCCAGAATGGCACCTTGTGCCTCAGTGTACGGAAAAAAAAAAAAAAAAAAAAAAAAAAAATACGTGAAGTTCGGTGTTCCGGTGATAAGCTTGTTTTCCTCGATGTGTGCAAAGGTGGTAGCAAATTATGTGTCACTAGACCTGAAAGACCCTCAAGCTCTGTATCACGATACTTTCTCCCGAAATTGGCATTTCCCCCTAGCGTGGGTATTTTCACACCCATTTCTGATTCCGAAGGTCACACCTGAACTCGGCAGTCGGAATGTATCTCTTGATAGTACCAAAATGGGAGAAAGTATTTTGGAGGCCGAATTTGAAGGCCCGAGCTGTAGCACCTCCTCATACAATAAAAAAGTTACACTTATGCCCCATCGATGCGGTAACAGGATTAGCTTCACCCCAGGTGACATGACAATGACAATGGAAATATGAAAATGTGGGGGTGGACAAAAAATTTGATTAACTAGAATACAGAACAGATAAACCTTTTAAAGACCTCTTGGCGTGATTCCACCAGAAAGACCTGCGCATGGAATAGGTGGATTAATTGGAATAAACCCCGAGGTCTCAACCCCTTACATCCTACTGGAGAAGTTTTAGCTCGATTTCTGGCAGATCCACATGTTGTGGAAGGTCTGGCTTACAACACAATTAAATACTGTCTATAGTTTACGCGAGTAGTACACATTTAAATAAAACACTTTAACGGTTTAAAACGCGATATATTAGTTAAACTTATTTGAAAATGATTTTTAACTTCGGCCCGACGTTTCGGATGCTTTGCAGCAGCCGTGGTCACGGGGAGTCTCCCCGCGTTTTGAACCGTTAAAGTGTTTTATTTAAATACAACACAATTGTTTTACATAAATCCGTTGTCGCGACCTTATGTAATTCCGACGATTCTGGAAAGTTAAGCAATCATGTATTAGTAAATCATATATTGAAATCGATCGCTTTAAAAAAACCGATTACTAGAAGGCCACAGATTTGGGACATTGATATAATTTCTTTTCTTAAATCTTATACTATAGATGAGGCTAATGTTTTTCAATCGTGCAGACATACAGCTCTATTACTAATTCTCTACTCTGGCAGAAGGATTCATGATTTGACTCTTTTAGCAGCTGATTCAAAACATATGCACCAAGGCAATGGCCATGTTATATTATAGCCCATCTTTGGTCCAAAGACCGACACGGCTACTTATAGACAGTCCGGCTGGAACTTGTTAGCAAATTATTCTCATAAAAACTTAGATCCAGTCTTCTGGGTAGGTCATTGTACCACGTTATTAAGGAAGAAACGAGAAGAAAGAAACCTAATAAACTTATTTATAAACATAAGGAGAAAGCCAAAAGCTGCTTCCCGTACATTTATCGCGGGCTGGATAAAGACCCTACTTGTTGATGCAGGAATAATGGCTTCACCGGGCAGCCTACGTTCTGCAGTGGCGTCTAAAAATTCGTCTGAAAACTTTGGAGATCTCTGAACACATTTGCTCGTTTTTATTGCAAAGAAGTGGTGCTAGACTAGATAAAAATCTCACAATATTCAAAGTATGTTTCCTCCGATTGGATAAATAGATGGTAATTTGAATTTATTAGGCTGGTTATATTTCTAAGTTATTTCCACCCTTACAAATACCAATTTGTAAACTATGTAGAAATAATACAAGTTGATTACAACATAGTGTTATGTTTTTAAAGAAGGCAAATAAATAAGTCGTCTAGTATTTTTGCCTCTTTTCATTAATTGTTCTTGGTGTTCTTAACTATGATAAAATTGTAACTAATCGTTCACATTGGCGTCCCTAGTCACCAGGTGATATCAAACACGTCTCAATCATGTAGGCTTCAAATTACGGTCAAGTGTTTAATAACAGTGTTTTACCTGAAAATAAAACACATATTAAATACTTACCTATATTTGAAGCCTACAATTTAAATTCTACCTGGTGATGATTTCGACGCAATGGAGAGCAAAAGCGTGTGCATCGAAAAAGTAGACTAGGTATTCGGTTGACACAACCGGAAGCACACGACACCTGGTGAGCGGAAACGGAAGGCAAATATTGGAGAGTCAATATACTAAGCGGAAACAAAACAGCGCCTCTCTCAATCATGTAGGCTTCAAATATAGGTAAGTATTTAATATGTGTTTTATTTTCAGGTAAAACACTGTTATTAAATTAAATATTTAAGTTTACTTTCATATATTATATCTTATTTCATACCTTTAATTTGAATACATAATTGTCACGTAAATTATATTAAGCTGTTTTTTTCTGATATTGAGCTTATATTATTCATTTAGTTGGTAAGCCTCTTTAAAATAAATATGTAAATAAAAAAAATACCTATTTGTCGTCTCGATGGACAAACTTTGCAAGCACAGCCCACAGGCCAACGGTCCATCTTTCGAACTGATCGAGTCTTCATACCTCACGTGAACATTGCGGATATAAATCTGAAGATTGTTCACGATCGCTGTGAATAAGTTTTCAAAGAAATTCTGCGGTCCCTTCAGGATTTCGCTTTCGGCTTCTAAGTCCTGCAGAATCTTTCGTTTCGCCGCTCTGGTCAATCGCTTTTCCCTTTCAGGATCGAAATAGCTGTTGGAAATAGCCGGTCCGACCAATATGAGAACGTCTTCTATGTGGACCACTACCGGCTGAGTGTACAGCCCAGACCACGGAATCTGCAGATTGATCTTTCCGATTGTCCCGATTTTCACATCGATTGGTAGATCCAACTCATACTAAAAGGTTTGAATAGTGTATTAAAATAATGTTTATTTTATGTTCGTGTGAAATAATTATTATTGACCCGCACTTTGTCTATTTAGTGTTCTTGGCATTAAATTGGGCCGACACATATCTCCGAACGATTTCTGAGCTAACTATGAAATAAATAAAGTTAGAAACCACAAAGACGTAAAGTAAGAAAAATTCAAATTTTAAAGCTTGTTCTAATGTTTCCCCAGAACTGCAACCTAAGACCTTTTGTGCTCGTCTCTATGACTATAATAAACGAGTAGAGTACAGCAATAAAAAAACATACCAAAGCTTCAGGCTTCAACTTTAAATCAATCAAATTAACATTGCCGCTGAAAATGCCCACATTAAGATTCTCCGTATCGAGGTCTTGGACGTATTTTCCGAGAAGCCGGTTAAGGATACCGGCCACTGCGCCTTCGAACATGATGGCTCCAACTATTCCTGAAAAGTTGTACCTACTTGTGATTAAATTAATAAATAAATAATTATTTTATAGTAGTAGTAAGTATACACTGAAGGATATCTATATAATATAAACATGTATTCATATTGACTATATTTTGTAATGAAGAAAGAATCGTTAAAGGGTTTGCAATTGTTTAATTAGTTTTTTGGAACCTTTGATTTGTATTTACAAATTAATGAGGACATCGGCAATTTGTTAAACAACAATAGTTCTGGTTGTATTACACCGTACTAACACTGTATTTATTAAATTGTACGTTTTCATATATTTTATCTGATAAAGAATTGATAATAGCAGAACGTCAAACAAATAGTTGGTGACCAATGGCTCATAATGCAAACATATTTTGAACAAAAGACGAAGTTTTTTATTGGCAATTGCGATATAAGGTGTAAACAAAGATAGAGTGGACAAGGGGGAAAACGGTCACGCGAACTTTAGCACGCAAGCTCCCTGCGTCTTTAACGTTAAGTTAGAACTGCGAATTCAAGAAAGCACAGCAAATAGTGTAAGTTTAAGAGAAATAATAATGCTTTCTATTCCTTGTTTCCAAAAAACAATTGTAATATTCCCTATGTGGACGAATAAAATAAGTGTAAGAAACAAAACGCATTCCCTTCTGCCTATAAGTTGAACAGGAGCTAAAGATTTGTCGATGAGATAACAGCGAGTGATATCAATTAAGATTAAAGGTCACGGCCCCTCGAGGCAAGCCAATAGTGCGCAAGGATAACAATTTCCAAGCAAAATATTAGAAAGTTGAAATAACTCTAAAAAATGTGCATTTCCTATCTTTATTCTAAAAGAAATACATTTTGTAATAATACAGCTACTACGAATATAATCGTAAAAATGTAATACATAATTGCCTTACTCTATAGCTAATAACTAGATTCAGAATGGTAACTAAGCTAGGTCACTAAGGTTCAAAAAGTAGGCACCTTACCTTATATTGTGCTTTTACAATTTTTTCCATAATTGAAACATCTGCGGTCAAGTTTTGTTTTAATGACGTCAAAACCTTTGAAGGGAATGAATGTTTTTGACACGATATTGTCAGTAGGAAAGTACGCATGCGCGTAAAAAACGGTCATGCGTACCTCCCCACTGAATAATCTGGAATGATATATAGTCACAATCTAACTCTAATAAACCAATTGCAAATGTAAGGAAACTAAAAAGGAAGGTAGGTATCGGCTTTCATCGACTTTCATTGTAAAGACAGTCATTACAATCCCGTCTCCTTAAATCAACATATCAGGTTCAGAAATCTTCTCTGATATAGGAAAGATTAAAAGTCTATTTAAAATAATAAGAAAAGCCGTTAAATATATTTTCTTTATTTCATGCTTTTATATACATAAATAAATCTTATGGAGATCGAGGCAAGGCTAGACAAGCGTTGCAGGAACCAGTCGGAATTTGAGGTTCAAAGCAGTCGCCCGGACACACTGGGCAACTGGCAGCAAAATGTCGAGGGTATTCGCAGTGTGACGCTGTGGACCACTCCGACGGTAGACCGTTCTGCAAAAATTAAACACGATTACTGGACTTATCGTATCTTTACCCTTAATGGTCGACGATGTCCCTTCATTTGAAGTAATAATTGGTATCAACTAACCAAAGAAAGACCAGAAAATTTTACCTTAATGAAGCTCGCCAACGAGCACTGCATGACATCATAGGCTGGGCAGTTTAGATGAATTCCCTGAGCAGGTAGGCTGCTGCCTAAACAAGCGCTCTTCACGTGATTCACCGCTGCAGACCACGATGGATGTTGCTTAGCAAAATCGTCAAAAAAGCTCCGTATCTTCACCTCCTGTAGCTTATTATCAACGATCCAGCCAGATTGTTCGAAAATACACGTCATTCTATCGCACTAAAAAATATTTAGGTTAATAAAATATTTACAACACAAGTTTTATATATTAACTTTTTAACTTTATAAATGACACATAAACTAAACGCACCTGAGTCGCACCCCTATTTTTACATTGTTCAGAAATTTCGGGTTTCACTATTTTTGGCATGCTGAGGCAGGAGAAAATCTGTAACGAGCATGTATGAAAATTACATATTATTCTCATTAATAAGCGATATTCTGATACTAACTTACCGCTCTAGGCATAGGTCCGCATCGAACCGGGGAAACGGCTATATCTGCGTGGTTTATCTAAAGGGATACAAAACAATTGAATATTAAAACAAATCTAAAGCTTACTCATTACATTATATCTAACTCTAAATAGAATTTAAAAGACAGGGCTTAATTTTATTACTTACCTTAATTCCAACGCAGAATAAGGTTACTAGGAAAAGAAACATTGTTAATTAGAAAATGTCTTGCGTCTTCCAATGGCCACAATATAATGATCAATAAACCTGCATTCGTAAGTAGACTATGTTTTTCTTAGGCGTTAATCATAACATTTGAGGTCAAGAGATTGTCGTTTTTAAAACAAACAATATTATCTAGACTTTAATTAAGCAGTAGAAATAGTTTGTCTGTACATTTATTACTAATAATAATACCTACCCAGAGAAAAAGCTACTTTTGTCTTCTTGTGATGTAAAAGCCTGTTACAGGTCATGCAATTTCTATTATTTTAGTATAGATTTTAGTTGTGTTTGAATATATTTTTTTTTCAAAATTAATAGAAATATTTAAATAGTTAAGTTCTTTCAACAGCTTCTATAAATCTCTAGAAATATTTGACCTGCAATTTATTTTACCATTATTTAACATAACAAAATGCAATGCAATAAAACAATTATCATTGTCCATAGAATGTATTGAAAAATGGTACATTAAACATTTTGTTAGAAATTCTGATAATATATTTAAAGATCTCACAAATGTGTTGTCACCCTAAACATACAATATTAGGCTTTGTTAGTTAATAGTACTAAATTTAATGATCTTGTTAATTATATTTACCTTGATAACATAATTGAATGCCCCAAGGCACCTCTGCAGTGAACCACTTAAAACCAGCTCAATAAGTAAATGTACAAGGTCAATCCTCATCACTCATGTCAAAGAAATCTACATCCAATAGTGGAGAGTTGTCCTCATCTGTACTCAAGGGAGGTGGTCTCACCTCAAAATGAGGGTATTTAGGGTGCCACCAATCATATACATACCACTTTATTACAGAATCCAGTACAACAATTTGTGAGGGAAAACACTTGCCTGCATCATGAGGACTACTAAAGCCCATTTCAAGTTTCAATCCAGGCGATAAATATGAAAGACTAAATGTGGACAGAGTCATACCCATGAGAGGAGGAATATTATAGACATGCTTGCACCAGATCTGGAATACAAATCTTGTTATAGATACTTTATAGTAACTTCTGAAAAGAAGTCACATCATGTGATAAAAATAACTAAATAGCAAAATGGAAAGTTGTGAAGAAGAGAATAGTGTTGAAGAGTTATATATTATGTATGTTAAAACAACCAAAATTATAAATATGTTTTAGAATGTGACAGCAATGGTAGTACCTGCAGCACTTTTGTGTCTTGCTCTGTATTTGCATCAACTCTTCCTTCATTATTATTAATCATGTTATGGTTTATGGGCTTATGCTTCCTAAACTTTAAATAGACAATCCAGTGTGATTGCAACTTATTATACCATGTATTAACACAATTTCGTTTTAATAAAGATTGAGGTGTCATCTTATGTTCCAATTCTGAAGTTCTAACAACAAATGGATCATAGGTATAATATAAAGCTCGTATTACACGTTGACGTAAACCATAAGCTCGATAATTTTCTTCTATACGTAATCTTTCAGGCAACCTCTTGTCTTTTCTGCAATAGAGATTATAAATGCAAAGCCAAAAGGATTCTCGTTTGGTTATGTTATAGGTGGCTTTGCATATACGCGCAAAAGTGCCTATGTCTGCAGGCTCTATAAACACTGATATGAGGTACCAAACAATCTCTGGGTAAAAAACTCCTGGCTCAGTATCACTGTCATCATGAACTTGATGACGATTCTTTGACTTGTTTTTCTTAATATCTACGTCATCAATAGTGCTATCTTCATTTTGTTGCTCTTTTATACAATAATATATAGTAGATTCTGAAAACAAAACGTATTCTTATAAAAATGTTATCGAGTTAGCCTTCACAAAAGTGAAAAGGGTTTTGCTGTGAAACGTACGTTTTGCTTTTTTCTGACCTTTTTTCTTCGGCATTTCTTGTGATATAATCATATATAAGTAAATCTTAATTACCAACTGTATACGTAAACGGTAACGGGTTGAAAATTTTCTTGTAACTTTCATAAATATTTAGAAATAAAAACAAACACAAATTCAATAACCTATCAATACAGTTGAATAAAAATGTAACATTGTCTTTAAGTTGCACAGTTAACGGGGAATAGGTGTAAATGAATTAAATTTAATGAGATTTAATAGCCGCGATACATAACAATAAATATTTCTATTAAATTAAGTATAAACAAGTAAGAATACCCTCGTTTTTAATGTTATTTGCCGAATTGCACAGAACTCGACATACATCTGTAATATTCTGACTGAAGCATTCATCGTTATCTGTGGATTGACGTTTCTAAATCAAGATGGCAGACATGCCGCTTGAACTGCGATACTATAGAATCATAAGATTTTACATTTTAGGTGTGTCTTTTTAGATTTTCGAAGTATAATGTATATCGAAATATTCACTGTAAATTTGTACGACTATATTGATAATGTAAAGCAACATTCTTGTACTTTGTGTGCTACGTTTAGGTAACATTCGTGCCGAAACTATGCTTAAATGGTGACCGAAATATAGTGTTAATAAGTGTATCGAGTACGATAGATATTCGTGTCTGATGTTTAATTAAAATGTGGAATATGATGTGCGACGTGATGCCCACGATATCTGAGGACAGTATTAGTCAGCGGAGTTCGCAGTTCTCAGGCGAAGATGCGAACTTCGAGCAGCTTATGGTGTCTATGCTGGACGAAAGAGATAAACTAGTGGAGAGTTTGCGTGAGACTCAGGAGCGTCTAGGTGACACGGAACTACGACTGAAAGAAGTGGAAAAGGAAAGAGATTCCTTGCACCGTCAAATTGCAGCCAACTTGCCACAGGTCAGTGACTGCAAACTATTTTAAGATTACGTTCATATACAAAATTTACATGTCCTACGACCTTCAATTCAAATATCCATATTGTTAAGACATGTTTAAACTAAGATAATGTTATCAATGTTAATGAACCAAATATGTCTAAAACTTTATAATATATTGGTCTTATTACAATACTCCAAAGGCCGAATTCAGCTTATATGGTGGTTGTATTTTGCAAATACTACCACCTTAAAACCTTACTACTTGACAAATATTTTTTTTAAATAGGCCACTTAGCAGTTCATGGGGGGCCTATGACCAAGGCTATATAGGCCTATGCTGCAAATAACCTGAACTGAACCATAGTAAAATATATTGCAAATAAGTTAACAAACATTTTTTAATATTCAAAGTGTTTTATTATAATACTTGTTCAAACTACGCTTAGTACTTAAATATTTTTTTCAAAAAGAGCAAGTAAACATACATGAAAAAATCTGTATAAGTAAAAGTTAAGGCTGCTAACACACTAGCCCATTTTTTGTGTGTTTAGTTTATATTATTTTTACATTTAATTTAACAATATAACTAAATAATTTATATCTTATACACCCATGTGGCCTCCAAAAATAGAATAACAACTTTATTCAATTTCAAAATATTGTATTGCTTTTAAGGGGTCTAGAACTAATTTAACATTGAGTATATAAGTAAGTGTAGTTATGATCATCATTTAAAAATAACATTCTTAATAAATATTGCCTACAGTACATATATACATAAATCATTTCTTTTATCTATCTTTTAATCTTATAACTCAGATAAAATACCTACTTAAAAATACTTAATATTAATTTAGATTAGTAGTTAAATTTAAGAATAATGGCATTATCTGCCTCTTCTGTAGCCTTTTGTTTTTTTTTACTGATGGTGTGAATGCCTAATGCACGCCCATGTCGGGCAATAGTGACACAAGTAGTGTAGTAAATCTTATAGCCAATCAGAACCTCTGCTGTGCTTTGAGGGAGCTCTAGGAACACGAGCCTCTTCTGTAGTGTAGTACCACAATAGTGTTTAGCCTAAACATGAACGATCTTAAAGGCAACTTCTGAAGATATTTCATCTGTTGTATATAGTGTTTAATGTAACTTCTCATAAATGTGCTTTCTTACTATTTTACACTGGATTTTTCTCTTATGGCATTTCTATGTTTGTTGTTTTTATAAACTTTTGTTGCAGTTTCTTTTCAAAATGTCAAAAGAAGTATGGTAAATAAATGTTTAATCATATTTAAAACACAAATAAAGTAAAAGGCTTGTTATGTTTTCATGGTAAGAATTAACTTTGTAAATAATAGATTAATAGTTAAAAATGAGAATATTGTAGATGTAGGTCCATTCTTTAACAGTATGACTCCATGGTCTAAACTTTAAAGGTCGGCCGTGTATTAAATGCAAGAAGTTTTGAATCTTTTTCTGTCATTCCAGTGTAACATACCGAGGTGTTTTAGCTTGGGTGTGCAGGGGTCTGATCGTTTGTCAGTAAATTGTAATATCTTTGAGGAAAATGAATCACCCTCATGCCTTATAGAAGTACATTTTAAAAGTTAATACTACTTTTATCGCAATTATTTGAATATCTATAAGCAGGTCACAAACCCAATTTGTCCTCAATAGCAGTTTCATTGGTAATGAGTGTCGTGAGAAGACACGGCTGACTGACGCTTGACGATGACAATATTATATATGTATATATTATATTGTACATATAACTAAAATGGTATGGTTTGGGATACGAGTTTTTAATATTGATGAAGTTAAAGTAACTAAAAGATTTAGAATTATTTAATGGAAACCCTCATATATCAACAACATTAACAAGAAGATGAAAAACAAAAAATATTTAAGTTAAAAAAAGTGGCATATATAAAATAAAAATATTTATTTGATTGCAAGGGATAACGTTAGAAATAGCGAGCATCAAGTCCAAAATATAATAGTTCTTTGTAGGACATTTTCATAGTTGACAGGAAGCGTGGCTCGTTTGTAATTTCCCTACTAATTCACAGCGCCCCAGAATCCGGGACGGCATTGTAAAAGAATATAATCAGAATATGACAACGCATAAAAGGACGGGAATAGCGCATAAAGAGGAGCGTCCTAATTAAAAAAATATATCTTGTGATGTGACGCGATAACGCGTTTTTATTCCGACATCAGTAACATAATTATGTGCCTACTACTCGTACATAAATATAGTATGGAAGTACACTGGAGTGCCGATTATCCGAATAATTCAATGGACTGTATTTTAATTAAATAAAATCTAAAATTTATCAGTTATGCATGGCGTTTAACATGTCATGTACTATTCGTGTATTAAATTATTTTAAGCGTTAATATATTTCTGTTTTGTAATTTTCCGTTAATATGTCTTTTCATCATCGTGTTTTAATATACACTTACGACCTTACAAATTTAAAAATTATCCGACCTCCCATATATCTCCCACTTAACAGAATACTTGCATATATAATAAAGCAATGTTAAATTTATTCCTCGCATAGAGTTTTTATTAGTCTTTCTTTAAAGTATTTATATCATGCCTAACAATGCTTATGAGATGTTCAAGTTTAATATAAGGAGGGCTTTCAGCGGCAGTCCGTGTGGCGACCCACGTGAATTAATGAATTCCTACTTGACTTTCTGGAGCTAACATTAGAAGGATGATTTAATCTTGGTAATTATTTCTTTATGAACAAACATAAACAGAATTTCAATATCCTGACCTTTCGTTTTATACACCTATAGTTTTCCTCAGGCGAAGAATTTGTTTCTGAAATATTACAAATTGATTTAAAAAGATATAGGACTCGGTGCGAATCGAACCCACGACTCCTATTATCCGACGGGCCGATTAAACAATTTTTTTACTGATAAGGTTTTTACAATCCAAGCGATGTGTGTTTGTCTTAGCGTTACATCTAGGTAAGAATTTGGTAAATATCCTTATCGTAATCTCATGTAACATAATACTTAGGCACGTAGGTACATGTAATATAAACTTAGTTACGACAAGAAAACAGGTAGTTTGGTAGCGATACCTGATTGTATGGGTTTTAGAAAGAATTGTAGAAAAATGAGGATGGGTTCGTGAGTTTATCAACCTACGTAATACTTCGCTCTGAGAAATATCGATTCAGCTATATTTAAACCGTCTATCCAGTGGATCCCTAATTCATCTTAATGCATTTAATTAAATCATATAAGTGGTGGTCTGGTGTTTTGTTATGAACAATTAAGTTTAAAAGACGTCTTGAACGTCATATTATGTTCTATTTAATAACCATTTTTTTTTAATTTAAGTAGTTTTCCATCGAGTTGAATCAAACCTAATTTTGCGACTTGTGAAATGCTATTAGAGTAATTTTGTAATATTTATGATGTCAGTTATAAATAAATTTCACACGATTTATGCGAAAGTGTAACTGTACAATGCGCGCGCAAAACTATACAATTTAATACTTTACCTAAAGGTCCAGTACTTAACTCATATTGGTGTATATTATATCTGTGTACCTATATCTTTGACGTATTATGGTTACAATTACAGATAATATGTACCTAACTAGACATATTATGATGTATTGCGGTAAATGTTGAGGTTACGTGGCAGCAAGTAGGATGCTCAATTCCATTGTGGTATGTGTCTGAAAATTATCTATGATTTGTTTTTTTTTCTTATTACTTAACAATTTACGTCGTAGTAAAAACCAAAAAATATTTAAATACTATTTTAATTTTTTTGAAATACCGATAAGCCTAAACTCTAAACTAAATTGATTGTAACGTACCTTGCTGGCCAAGTTCGCGTTACGAATTTAATTATGTTGAGGAATTTTTATTCTTGGGCACATCGCGCTCTTTCGTACCGGAATTTTAAAAGTTTTTTTACAACTTTATAATATTGGAGTAATTAAGATCTTGTTATCCTTCTCTCTTTGTATATTAAAAAAAAAGTTTATTTTTGTTTAAGACTAAACAAGAATAACAAGATATTAAGTAACTGTTAATTTACTTGTTTCGTTTTGTTGTCTTGTCGATTTATAATATTCTTACATCTCCGTCCCAAACACAATCGTATCTAGCGGGAAGCTTTGGAACTAAATGAACGCAGTGAAACCAGTTCCCTAAAACACAGAGTTTCGCCACCCTTCGATAGAGGGCGTTTGCTGAGTTAAAGAGAAGTTATGTTTAATTTTTTGCTCTCGCAAACTGCGAAAAAAAAAATAATAAAAAAATCTTTCTCTGCATCCAAGAATGAAATCATACGCCGCGGATTTATACAATATTAGAAAAAAACGTAAGTTTATTGATTCTGCGGAAACGAGGCATTAACTATCCAAACACCTCGAAATAGGTGGACATCTGGTTACGCTATTTTTATAGATACGAATCCTATAACATAAACTAGGGCATGTGCATATATTTTAAAACATTGAAAACAAAATACATACATTACATACATTTTGAAACGTGTTGTTTCATTGTGTTCTTCTCTTCCAGTGCGTGCATTTTTTCTTTTAGATGAACTTGTTACCTGATCAACTGAGGGCCCTTAACCAATTAAAGCGCGTGTGTCTTTTGAAGACTCTTTGGTCTTTACGTTACTACGTGGTGGGTTCGATCCCCAACTGTTTCTGATCAATATAAGTATAATTTTCTGAAACGCATTGCATTCGTCTGGAAATGTGGATGTTAAATGGGGAGTGGGAATATGAAAATTCTGTCTAGGTCCAAAGCCAACATACGTTGACAACGCATCGCGTCGAGATATGGCCGGGAGGTTTTTATCTTTCCTTACATCAACCCCACGCGTGTCTGTTCTCTTCTTTCATAACAAAAAAAAACATCCTTCCAATGACATTGTCTTCTGTAAAAATCATCTTCATTATCGGCGGTCGATTAGATTCTCTGGAGTAACAAAAATACGAATTAAGCGCGTGGGCTCCTCTCATCTAAAGTGACATTTATTACACCGAAATTGTATTATACTTGGGACCAGGGGACCGAGAACCGCGAGGCCGACTCGATCTTGCCGATTTATTATTGTCCATTTATATTTAGCAAGTCGGTTGATGGCAGTTGCGTACGTAAACACGTCTATTTTAGTTTTAAACCCGATGATATACCATTATTTTAGGAATATGACGGGATCGAGAGGATCCACACAGTGACTATAAAATTGGAAAGTTTTAAATTTTTGAAATGAAACGAAGCCATTATGACGTTGATAGTGATTATTAACTTCAATTATTATTATCATTGATAACATTATTCACGCTAATTCTTTGCATTCTTCATAATCGGCCTTTTAAATATAATACTAATAATAATTACTACTATAGAATTATACTTTTCTGATGTTTGTTTTTTATATTGCACTTACTCTATCTTTAGTTTTATACACATTAAAAATGATATAAAGTACTAAAAACTTGATTTAAAGCTCTAACACTAGAGGGGACAGCAAAGCAGCACACGGGTCACTCAGCCCTACATCTCGTATCGAAATAAAAGCTCCAATCAAATCAGGGGCATTGGCGAGTGAAGAAAACCTTTCTGGCATCAGCTCTGATCGAAACAGAAAATTTGATTGATTTCTCCTCTAGTTCGTTTGCTGTCATGTCGTGAAGTGACCAGCTAGCTGTTATACATTTTCTCCGTTGCACTATTCATAAAAAATCTTTAAAATGAAATTGTATTATTTACACGAATTATGGATAGCTCCGATTACATAGCGATTTTCCTATATCATATATTCTAATATCAAATATTATGTTAAGTTTAATATAAGGTTTTTTTATAAATTAACTAAACAGGAGCACCCAGTGTTATAAGTGTGCTTTTTCTAATTATGACTCATAACATGTTAAAGATCTATTTAAGATTGAAGAACATGTGAAAATAATAAATATTTCAAACAACAACAAGCGTAATCACACGTTTGGTAGAGGCAATTTTTTAATCCTCAACAAACGGTGAATCGAGTAGGAAATAAAAGCGAACCTTAGAATTGGCCTCATTTTTGACGTCATAATCCTGTTTGCTACACACGTAGCGCGTAGTAGTGTCTACGGTTGCGAGACAGGGCTGACGCCGTGCTACGAAGTCGCTACGGCGCTAGTGGAACTTTTATTCGAGAAATATTGTGCATAACTGACCAAGTACTTCGTTTGATAGTAATTGTAAAACTGACGTGCTGATTTTATAAATTACCGTAGGGCGAGTTGTTGGAGTCGAGATTATAACTTTAACAATACCTTTTTCTTATTTCAAAGGATCAATAAAGTTATTACATTTCTAGATTTGAGGTAACAATTTTGTAGCCTTTGATTCCTATAAATGTTATAATGGTAGAGGGAACATCTCCAGGCGTGTTCTTCTCTGTCAATAATACGGGCAAGGGTTACCGGTTGTCTGCTCAAGGATTTCACACCCTGCAGATATTCCTGAGGGAACATGGTGCAGACTGCGTCCGACAACTCATGCAGGTATACGCTGTAATAATAAAATTTGTTCACTTGACGTTGACGTTGTAGACCTTAAATACTGTCTATAGTTTACGCGAGTAGTACACATTTAAATAAAACACTTTAACGGTTTAAAACGCTATGTATAAGTTAAACTAACAACATGCTTTTGAACGACATCGACGTTTTATGTAAAACTTTCTTTGTTAACGTTCTTAACCAACATCGCGTAAGCAAGATGCTATGTTTACGCGAGTTTGCGTCTGCTAAGATAAGATAAAACTTTATTTTCAGGTTACATTACGAAAATGGTCGGCCATTATCGTTGGTCAAGATTTTTTCAACTCGAGCTAATATGAATAAGCAGATAACTGTCTAATGTCTCTGGCAAACGTTCAATCAGTTTGATTATAATATTTATTGTTATAAAAAATTATCATTCTATTCATTGCTAAAACACACACGGAAATAAGCAGCTAAGTTATAAAATAAGCAGTATACTTATTTAAACCTTATCTTTCTTGTGTTGCCTAGCATTACGTTAAGCAAGAGGAAGAATAGTAAATTGTTTCGACCGGGCAGTAATTCTAGTCTAACGTGCATGTAAATAAAATCAGTGGAAGGGACGCAGAAATGTGTTCGTCTCGTGCTACATAGGTGCAAAAAGGTTTTTACTTAAACCTACCTGGTTCTCTTCTGCGTCTTAAAGCAAGTTATTTATTATATGAAAATTAAATCTTCATATTAACAGTATTTATGACGAGAAGAAGTACAAAGCATTTATTTGTTTATATACCTAATCAATAGAAAATGCATTTCAAAAAGTTGTCACGTTGTTCACAAGGAATTGTTACATTAATTTAAAAGGATTATAACAAGTCCTTTTGTCGCTGTAATGTTTGGTAAAGCAGATTATGTTCCGCCTACGACGTGACCTCTAATCGTCCTCTGGCTCGGAAATTGCCGAATTGAATTAAATAATTCCGAACGGGTCACTTGCAAAGCGAAATATGTTTGATTCGCAAGAAACCTTTCATCTGCAGCCCGGTAAGGAGTTATTCGTTTCGGATTACTATTATCAAAACGATTTGTAAAATATGCCTTTAGTAAATACGTAGGTTTTTTTATACACTAACGAGTAGGTACTGGAAATGTCTCAAAAACTTTAAGGAACCCTTCGTTATTGTTAGGTAAAGACTACATAGTAAATATTACTTATGTGATTGATGGTGCAATCGAGAAGAGCTAAAACTAATAGTTTATCGCTGCGATCGGGTTACCTTATGACAAATATTGATTAAACCGTCACATCGTAAGCTTTCATTTCAAGACTAACTTTAATTGTGTCTATGGTCGAAATAACTTGTAAATGACTGCGATTGAAAACAATTGCCATTTATTTGCTACTAGCCGTATCGGCGACTTCGTCCGCTTAGAATAGTTTTTTTGGGCATCGAAATTTATTTTTGTAAACCTCCTCTTCATCTCTATAAATGTCGGCTGGTACCCGTGACGTCGTTCGCGTCCAGTCGGTCTTGGAAATTTACCTTAAAAGATATTATATATTATGTCGGAATTTTTTTAACGATTAAAATAGTTATCATTCTCTTATCATCTTAAACCACTTTTGCAGCGTACGCATTTTGCAGGTAACTCACAAAGATTAATAATTATTATCGACGTTTTTTCTACATATTCCGCTGTTTCTTCGCTCCTGGTCGCAACGATGTTTTATAGTAGTTCCCATCCCTAACTGTTACTGTCCAGAAGGCCAGATCTTGGTTCTACTAGTTGTTGGAACCACAACCGTGACCTTGACGAAATCGTTTTACAACGGTGTAAGGAAACGTGAAAACAATGAGGCTATTTATGCAACATTCGCATGACCGACTTCCAGCCATTCGGATGTTTGCTCGTTTGTATCGGATATCGACGTTATCCTGAATCGTTTTTTAAAACGAGAGAACAGTGTTTACCCGAATGCCTGTTTCCGTTTTTTTATTACAAATACATTGTATCAGTCATTCGAGATCACAAACATTCAAACAGAAGATCTCGTACCATTTTTGAAACGGCACGAAAATTATGACCCTCTAAATCTCAGCTTTTTAGTGAATTGACCACCAGTGCATTAGACATGACGCATGGGTCTCAGGCCTAACCCTATAACGGGAAGAAATGTTGACACAATTTTTGAGATAAACATTCGGGTCGTCGACACCCACAATGGGTCTCCGCGCAGTGACGAGTGGCGCCGGCGTCGCAGGTGCTCTCCAAATGGCCAACCTTTGTTTCTTGTTGCATTGTTTCCACGCCTTTTAACACTCAATACGTCACTTTACTGTAGTATCATAATTTTATGTGAATATTTAAACACAATCTTTATAATATACTCTTTATTTGTTTTTCCGTTGGTCCTATACCTCTGGAACCCTCAAACTTCTCCTAAACCTTTTTTGTACCTTGTTCATTAATATTGACATTATAATTCCAAATCGAATATGTCCCTGATAAATTTCAGCGCAAATTTTAAGATCAAGAAACAAAGTATGTATTCATATAATAACATTTCTATTACGTTATCGAGGTCGCGAACGAAAACCTTAAAAATTACACATTTTAGAGAAACTGCAAACTTTATTATGAACGCACATCGCAAAATTAACAGATAGTTAAATGGCTGCAATTACATCGTGTTTTATTTAGTTGAAAGTAATATTTCGCTCACGTCGTCAAAGGCACGCGAATTGTCCTTCAACGCAATGCGCTCAGAAAACCTTAATTACGAGGCTTACTATCATTTCGCGAGCGTTTCATAATTTAAAGCAGATATTTAGCGGCAATTTCCACTCTTCATGGACTCAGTCTTAGTTCGGGAGTGTTGTGTCTTTTCTGAGTTTTTCATTTGCCAATTTCCCGAATGAACTAGTGAATTGTACGTAGAACGCAGGTATATTATTTATTTACATTAACAAAATAATTATCCTAGTTATTACTATTCTTCTGTGTACCTACGTACGTACGTTTGTTTTTCCGTATTAACTCTGTAAAATTGAACAAGTTCATTTGACGACAATGATAAGCAATAGATCGAAATCTTTATAGTACATTATGATATAAGTGCGGTAAGTTGAAAATTACAGCCGAGGCGATATTACTATGCGAAAGTAGAGGCTGTAATTTTCAAATCGCACGTATGTCATACGACGTTTTATAACATATATACGAGGAAATGACGACATTTTCAAATAAAAACAATACAGCGAAAAGAAAAAGCGCGCGGAATTATTTTTATTACTTGTCCACAAACAAGCGCATCAACTTTTTTTTAGGCAAAGGTACAAAAACAGCCAGTATTACTAATAAAGTAAATTAATATTTTTGTGTTTTTGTTATAGATTGTTGTGATGGTTGTAATTTATTGTCAAAAATAATTAAATTAAAGAGTTAAATGTTTATTTGTTATATTTTATTTCCCAAAGTTAATTTTATTCATAAAATATTGACCACTTTCTTGACATAAAACCTCTTTGCTAAGAAAAAGAACACGTGCCTTTTACATTACATTATCGCACAAGTACGTAATGAGATACATTACGATATTGAAATTGGTGTAATTACATCCACTTTACGAGCAAATATGTTATAAAAACTATTTACTATACCTATTAGCACATTATAAACATTGAAGAACGATATCTACGAACTTACCAAAACATCGTAAATGCCTTTTCTAAACCGATTACATAAATATGTTTTTCCTGTAACATCCGTAATATTTTTTATACGGTCCCGAACCACTTTGAATCCCTGTTCCTATATAATTTGTAAATCGTATATAGATATTTAGGTTTTTTATGTTTTGAAATATCATCTAAATGGTACGCTATGTGATATTGTTAGTAATCGATAATGTGTATTTAAAAGTAATAGTGCAGAGTTTTAAAAGTTAGCGTGACAGTAACGTGATCCATTGCATTGTCGTGTCCCATTTCAACATATGTGGGGTATGTTTTTTTTTCAAGCTATTACTGAAACATGTACAATCATAATAAACCTCTAATAATAGTTAACTTTTTCGTACTCTCGAAACCGAGCCTCAAAACGTAGTTAAAATTTATGCCTCGTTTTTTGATTATCGTTTCTAGTCACGACGATTTTCGTCAATTAAGCAACATTTTCGAAAACGCCACAAACAGGAAAATCTGTGGGTGTTTTTAGGTAGAGCATTATTTTTAATAATTACTTAAAAGAAAGATTTTTACTTATCAAAGAGTACCACATTGATCTAATACTTTATAGGTTTGTAGCACTGTCTCACCTATGTTTTATATATAATCATCGATGCAATGTCTTTTGGTGAACCTACATTGCCATGTGATTAATGAAAAATAAACGTCTCCATGTATTTAATCGAATACTAAGTAGTTCTTATGGTTTCTGAAGCTCTACAACGCGACGGCGACAGTTTGATATAAAACAGCTGATGAAATCCACAAATTATTCTATGATTGTCGTGGACTTGGTTGATTTTACGAAAGTGTTGTTCAATGAGCAATTATGTTTAAATTAGAAGACTTCAAGTCAAAAACAGTCCCCGATCGAATGGATACTCAAAGTTCTAACCTCTAATTAAAATTCTACGCAACCTTCGTCTCTGATATTAGCGCTCTCTATCGACAGCCTTCTACAGCATTAATCAAATACCGAGAAGCCATGAACAATACCTACGGTGACATTCCTTCGACTTCTCCTTTTCCAGCGTGCCACTGTCTTAACATGTGTTATTAATGTTTTATGGATTTTCTGTGAGGAAATATCGTTTGTGTCCTGTCGTACTGTTTCGTTTTCTATAATATCAATACACTTTATTTAAAAAATCCATAGTTTCCGAGACGTGAGACTGTTTGATGCTAGTGTAGAATTTCTTAGAAATGTAGTAGATGAGGTTGCGCTGAATCCGTGACAGCACTAGAGCGGGGGCCGCGTCAGATCGGCGGGAACGCCTCGCCGACAGCCCGTGTCGCGCGCTCTTCGTCTTCCAAATCTGATCTTTGGATAATAGGAAGAAGTATGAACGTTCGGTTTCATCTCAGTGTGGCCAGTGACAGTCCATGAAAGGAGCCTTGTGATCAGTGTCTGTGAGGAAATAGGGTTTTGACATGTTGATATTATTTGAGACCAACAGATTTAGGAAAAGATATAAGGGTTATACTTGACTGTAAATCGATAGTTAAACGGGAGAAGCAACAGGCACACTTTCTTAGTTTAGTTTGGCTCAAACGGACATATTTGCTTGTTAAACAACTATTTCAAGTGACATTGTCAATTATTACACTTCTCAAAAACCACTCACAATATATATAATATTATGAGTACTGCACATTGACAATTATATTTTTAAAGTTAATACACACCTGTTAAAATTTCAATCCTTCCAACTAAGCGTAGAGGCAGCTACGCGTGCTACGCTTAAGTGAACATCATTCGTTAATAAATATTTTGATGTTTACGAATTGTAATCTCTCCCTCAAATAAACTAATCGACGAAAAGAAAAGTAATTGAAATAATATTTAAGCTGTTGCTATATGCAATGTACTGAAACATATTTTCCAGTATATTCTTTTCGACCCCTTAAAATAATAGCTCGATTTAAAATAGAAGTATGCGTTATAATCAATACAACGGTATCGATAGACTGATATTAGATTCCATTGAACCACAAGATTGTATGCTCCTTAGCCATTCACCTGTACGTTGTGTAATATATTTCGAGGTTCGTAATAAAATGTCGCGGATGTCACTTCAAATATTGTTCGCGCATTTTACTATTTACGATGACTGCATGATGATGAAGTCGCGGCCGAAACGTACTTATTTTTAATTTTAATATAACAACGAATTTATATCTAGGATCTGCACTACTTTAGCTTTCCGCCCTCTATTTAAGATTAGTTTTTATTCCCTTAAATTTTGCTGTAATTAAAGCTACGCCACTGTTTAAAGCTACTTCAATAAATATCAGAGAAAATTGTTTTGTCGAGATACATTGAGAAGTGACTTCAACGAATTTGCTTTGGTAGATTAAAAAACTTGCTCGCTTTTATAAGTCTAAGTCATAATATTTTTAAGCTTTTCATAAATCCTTTGCGGTATCATTATAGGCGTAAGTAAATTAATACGCTTTTGTTTGTGTATCCCTTTTACGCTGCAGGTAATTAAAATGAGGAAAAACCGTTTGTTCAAACTTTGAATTACATATTGAAACTTTCATTCGTTCAGTTAGTTCGTCATTTAAAAACTGCTGTGAAATGGAACAGTAAATCATATATGTAGATGAAAAAGAATGTAAACTACTAGGCAGAGTGGCGTATGGTTGGAATTGACCGGATGCAATTTGAAAAATAAGTTATAAATAAAAATATATATTATTTACGATATAGATGCGAATATAATCGCGTTTTAGAGTTAGGTGGACTGAACGTAACAATCTGAGAATCCTTTGATTAGTTCAATTAAGTGCGAAGGCTATAGAATATTGCACGTTGTTGCAACTGTTTTAACTTAAAATGTAGGTCTTAGGTAGGTATATCACAGAAACTAGATGAATAATTCTTATATCTTTCGTCGCGTGCGCCGTCCATACAGTGACCTTTGCAAAAAATTAAAACGAAAAGTCTTTTATTATTGTAAATTTGATTCTGGCAGATTTTTACGAGCAGGTTTGTCAATTTTCAGTCATCACCATTAAACAATTCACGATGAAACCTGTGTTCTTAAAACCTGTCTAATAAGTTTGTAAATAACTGAATATTATTTAATTGAAAACATAATTCAAACTGCTTAACTGGATTTCCTTTCACCGTTAATATCTTGAACCTTATGACTCGGAGGCGGGTTCAACTCCGGTTTCGATTTGAATGACTTCATATGAATGTAGTTTCATAACGCTCCCTGGCTTTGCAAGTCACGTTGAAATTTTTCAGGCTTAAATTCTACGATGAAGAGGTTTTATGTAACTGACAAGCGATGTTAGCATAATTAACACGTTTTCAATATTTGAGCTTTACAATTTGAGACGTCATATCTATTGAATTAGGCTGCTGAAATATTTTTACGTTAGTGTTTCCAGCCTTAAAAACGATTGTAAGTGGAACAGCTTTTAAGAAAGTATCATTTATTATTAATTAAGCTTCATTATCGATAACTGCCAATATGCGATACTGCCTATGAAAGAAAAAAGATGAGTTAAACGAGTTTCAGACAAGTTCTGCTCCACAAAAGTTCAGCATTACTGCATGAGACGTGTGCCAATGTAGGGTTAAACTTTTCCAAGACGCGAATAAATTATTGACTAAATTTGCACAATTCTAGAAACACGGAGAGAAATTAAATGTTTTTTGTGAAGTTATTTGTCTTTAAAGTCATGATTTTAAGACTGCGGTTACAACATTAGAGATATATACAATTGTGTTGCCGTTTGAAAAAAAAAACTTTATCCACGTTATAAATGACCCGGCGTAAAAAATATCACACGGATTCCCAGCCCTGGAAATGGAATCGTTAGAAAATCAAACACAATCCAGCTTAATTTCAATTGCATATTTGGATCGCTTTGTGGTCCCGTTACGGACGCAACAAAGCGTTGCAGATATTACCATATTCGCAATTATCCTCGGTATTCCTGAATTATCTCGCAAATGAGTGCGGAGCGTTGTCTTACGTACAAATTTTAACTCGTTTCCCGATACTAAGACATAGTTTTCTAGCTCGTATAAAGTTTGAGAGGAATCTGTGTTCTACGGCACGAGGCTGTTACGTCTATAGGTTGAGGTCTCGCCCGCGGCGGAAACCAAACACTCCACACGCGGTTATGTAAACGAAACCTATTCCAATTTTATTTAAACAAAGACTGATCTAACAGGTCGAGGTCACAGTTTAAGCCTCCGTTAACCTTCACATATATCTTGGAGCTTTTCAGTGCAATCTATTTTTGTTCAAAGAGCATTCTCTACGCGGAGACGTACCGTGGGGCGAGGTGCGTTAAGTCCACTCGACCGCAAGGGAGACTGGCAACCTGATTCTTTGCTACGGAGATATAAAGAGATAATTTGCCAACAGTTAGTCACCATGGGTCAACTAAAACTCTTTGTCTCTCTTTCATAAAGAACAAAACGAGATAATTAATAATCTCCGTCCGTTTGTATGTAGTGTAGCTAATCCTACTGTATAGTCCTTACTAGTAATATTCAGCTTCCATAAAAACGCCAACCGAGCTGGTCTATAGAGTTTGTAAGTGTTTCGCTGTTGATGCGATATCGGCAAATTAGCCTCGGTTCACTGAGTCTAAGTTAGTCTTCGCGAGAGATAAATTGGTTTACTGGAAGACATTTTACGTTATAGCTACTTTCAACGTTTTAAAGCTTCGACCGAGGGTTTTAATAATTACTCGCGAAGAGTATACCTATGAAGAACATAAAATCAGTTGGGCTTTGAAAAAAATTGTATCTCGGTTTTACTCTATCCTAAATCTATTTATGTGGGGGTTTAACTGATGGATCTACCTCTATAACGCGGCCCGATAAATATCGCTGCAGGCGACCCTTGACCCGATGTGAGCTAATTGCGTGTGAAAACTGAAAACTTGTTAGAGGCTGTTAGCAGCTGTAGCGCGTTCAACCATCTACATGCACGTATTACGAGTTTTCAAAACGGTTAAGTGGAAAAATATAGTAAACTGATTTGAAACGCGTTTCTCTTCTTTTTAATGACACAGGATTTAGTCAAGAAGGTGAATTTAACTGTCGACTTACTTTAGCTGTCCTCCCCTTTAACATCCAGGTCTCGCAGACAAGGTCTTAATATACTTCAGAAAAATGTCAATAGTCGCCGCGACCCTTTGACCAAGAGATACATGTTAAGGAACGAGCCCGTCTCTTTCATACGTCTGTGAATTCTGCGAAATGGCGACGGCTACCTTGGGCATATTATTATCGTGAATTACAATCACAGTAGGTCGGGAGCAGAGGGTAATCTCCAGGGATAGCAATCTGCTTCGTGTCATATCTCTTTCACTCGAATTTGATACGATCCTTATCACCTTTACATGGCGGCCAACTTGGAGTTTTAACAAATTAACTTTATCGAACTATTATGAACAAATAATGCTGTCGTATAAACGTTTCTCGGTCGAAGCTTTCACATTATATCGGATAACAATTAAATGAGAAAACATGCGCGTATTGAATAAATGTTCGGCCTAGCTCGGAGAGGCAAAAGGACTTCTTCGTACGAACCCGAGTTCCGGCGTCCGACGGACGTTGAATAATGAAGTCCTGAACTACAACAACACTGCAATTTCAATTTGTACCCTTTCTTTTGTCGCCATTGTGGGGAACCTTTTGTTCTATCCACCATTTTACACATAATTAACTCGCACGAGCGTGTGCGTCTTGACCAAACGGATGGAAGTGTTCAGCCATTGTTACTTGAAAAATATCAACAATGGGATTCAACAACTACGATCGTTTATTGCGGAAGATAATTTCTCAAATATCTCAATTTTTGTGTGTTGCATATGCGCCTAACCGACTAGACGAAGCTCCTCTATAGTAATCAGAAAGATTTAAATTAGTTAACTAATCGTGTGCCTGTTGTGAGTACTCTGCAGTATTCAATTTCTAAAATGCAAGGAGAGTTTTAATTGAAAATGCGGACGTAAAAGTGTTACCCACATCGAGCGCAAGACCAGGCAAGGGATGATTGCGCGCGATGTTACGCGGCGGCGCGTGCGCACTTCTTGGCGCGCCGTGCTCGCGCAAAAATGGCGCTGTGTGCTCTTGTCGTGTTCACACTGCCCTTTTACAGGTGAGAGTGCACGCATGTCAATTGATTCGAATAGGTTATCGACATAAAAATATATTGATGTTTTTATATCAATGTTATATTAATATTAATCAAACTGATATTTCCTTCAAATGGATTTATATTCACACAGTAATACTAAAATTTGAGGACGAAAAGAAAATTGCTTATAGTAAACTAGATATTTACGTATCTATTTAGATTAATTTCAACAAAAGTAAGCCGACGAGTCGTGCCCACGTAGATGTTGTATTTCCTCTGTCGCATCTTTGTTTTTAAAACCACGTCATCCGTGGTTCAGTATGTATGATTCCTGTAATTGTGCAGAGTGCGTAATTACGCCTGCATTTGCCTAGGGGGAGCGGCGCATTTAAACTTAAACATCAACATATTTCATAAAATTCAAATTTAAAGGGAGACCATAATATTTACTCTTTAAAACTAGTGGACATATACACCTAACCGTGAACTGCTTACGTAATTATAGAATTTACGGCTTTATACAAAATAGTTCCAAAAAGGTCCGGTCAACAACGATATTGTTTGATTTTTATTATATGTACTTAAAAATCTCTCGAGAGCAACTTATCTACAATGACAAGCTATTATCTACCGATGAAAGAGAGAGGTCATCCACCCCCTGTCTGAAGCCGTAATCCTGACAATTAGGGGTCATTTTTCAATCCTTAATTCCTACCAAAGGTCAGATTTGAGATCATTAGATGTCGTTCTTTAATTGAAGGTGAAAGGAAGTAAAAGAACTGTGCTCGTTACAACAAACAAAAGGCTTTTAAAACGTTTCAACAATTAATATATTCATTTCTATATCTGTTTGTTATTATTTTTATGAAATGTACTCTTAGTGAGAGGTTACGCTAAGGGTCAATAAACTATAGATAACAATATATTTATTCAGAGTTTGAACGACAACGGGGAACAAATTGTTCCTCTCGACATCACCGCATTCGGAGTGTTGCCAATGGCAAATTGTATTGGTGTAATTATTCTATCTACAGAGTCGGGTTTCATTCGCTTACACGTAATTACTCAATTGTTTCCACTAATCTGAGCCCCAATAATGTACAACAATATTATTTCACTACACGTTTGACCGCCTCCGTAGCACAATGCTAAAACGCGTTACCTAGGATTCTCATCCCGGAAAACAATACAGTTTCGGCGGTACAGGCACAGTAAATAAAATCTCCAGTGAAACGGACACAAACATGTGTTCGCCTCATTCCCCACTGGGAAAAATGAGATTTCGCTTCTACACCGTTGCGGTATAATTCTTAATCATCGAATATAAGTGTAGTATATTACTTTCGAGAAAGCTTAATTGCTAGAACTGGCATCATTTAGGCCGCAGCGGGATAAGAGGGCGTGAAGCACCTCCTGTCGCTTTATTTATTCCACGGTTACGAAAATTGATCTTCGTGTATACATCGGACCTTAATAAACATTAATTAAATGCTGGAGTAATAAAATGATTTTCCAATAACACAGCATTGGCTAAAGCATCCGGTTTCCGGGCACGTAGCAAAGTTAGTACAAGAAAGCGCCTCAGTGCCCCCAAAGTTATCAATTCGATCGGAAATACCTCTACAGTTGTAACTTTTTACTTACTAAACGTTACATGACCTTCTAACTTGTTTCACACCTCTTGTAAACAACTCTACAAAATAAATATTTACTTACTTGGTTTGGGCTACTCTCGGCGTTACGAACGTTAGTCTTAAGTTGGATTCATTTTTTTATTCGTTACCCTTATTCAACAAAATGAATTTTAAAATTGTGTCAACCTTTCTTTTGTTTCGCTAAATCTGAAAGAACGGCAAAGACAGAATGGAAGGGGATTAAGGAGTATTGTAGATCTCTAGCTTTTCGGAAAGATACCCTAACTTCATTTTACACCTTCGCCCCTGCCTTCAATTTGAGTACGATGTTAACACGTGTGGGCCCTCTGTTAAACAGATCAAAGTGAGGGTGCTCGTGTCGCGCGTTCTGCGTAACAAGAATGCGTCGGAATAAAACCCAGCCGTGGTCATATTCTAGTTAGAGAGGCAAAACGTACAAATAAAATTAAAAACAACATATAATCGGAAATAAAAAACAGCTTTTGAGTCGCGTTTCAGACTACTGTAATAAACTAGTTGCTCCGTTGGTTTGCCGGCGGTTTACTTCTTTTAAAATCGGCTAGTATTATATTCCGTAAATAAGTCCTACTTTATATTGTACTGTAATGTACAAACATCTAGAATGACAATCATGTATGAGATAGTTTTTCTTTTTTATTGAAATCTTTGCAAGCACAACTGTTATTTACGATATTTCCTATTTAGAGCCAGTATATATTAAACCCTGAAAACGCGTAATGGACGCTCATCTTTTAGTTATGCATTATTTAGCCGCTATATCTCGTAATCCCCATATCAGTGATGTTGTTTGTCAATCACTATTTTGTTTTCTCTACTCTTCGCTACTTTCCCTCTATCGCTCTTACAACGTGACCGCAGCGTAAGTTCACTTCCAGGCCGAAGGCGCTAATTTGAAGCTTTGACGTTGGATCCGTGAAGCACCTTTCTAGAAAAGGTTTTATTAAAGATGACAGTAACTTCTTTGTCTCTGCTTTTTTGGTCGTTTACGTTAACCGTATTGTATGGTTACAATGGAAGCAAGTTTTTACTATTTAAAAAATATTGTTTTATTTACAAAATGGGTCTAATTTCGTTTGGTATCCACGTTTTGCCAAGAAACCTTAAACCATATGAAGCTCTCTTGGTTACAGGAATTTGCAACGCTTACGAAGGAGTTGAATCAAGCACGCGAACATCTCTTAGAGAGAGAAGAGGAGATATCGGAACTCAAGGCGGAGAGAAACAATACGAGGGTAAGTCTAAAGACTTACTCAGGCGAGGTGTACAATATAAGATTATTCGGGAATTAAACCCAGCCTACTGAGCTTGTTGCTCTTATTCTTATCTCATTTATAAATTCAGCACTTGCGCAATCTAAGCGAATGGAGAATATGTTGCGTTTATTAGTTAGTTATATTAAACCGATCAAATTATTTTAAAATGGTTTTACAAGTCCCTAACTTGGAAACTGGTAGTAACTGTAAATTTAGTGTTTTAAATTTTTACCAGTTTTGACGTTCATAAGTGTACCTACATGAATAAATGATTTTTTATTTGATTTGAGTATAAATAACTATTTCCAATAAATAGCTTTTATTATGATAACTAATAACTCCAATTTTGCAACTTCGGCCTAAGTCCTCGTAGCTATATATTTATTTATCTAGTGTTCATTGTGTCTCAGTTTGCGCACAGGCAATTGTTAGCTTCTTATAAATATGTAGAAGCTTGCATTATTTAGCTTAGCTGTCTCGAGTCTAGACGCAGTATGTTTACTTCTGACAAACACATAAAACTATCTATTTTCTCATAAAAACTATTGTTGTTCCTATTGTGCTACACTACATTCGAAGAGAAACAAATCCGATTTTTCCCTTTTTTCAACTAATACGACGTACCTATCGTTTTTTAATACGAATTTATGGTAGCTGTATTCTATTGAGTTCATTTTCAAGCTATCTGTGCTATAAATCCACTATCCGGAAGTGAATATCAGTAAGTAAGTAGGAGGTATTCAGACTGAATTGTTATTAGTATGCATTAAATTATGCATCAACATTTTTTCCATATCACTGTAATGTTTTTGTATATTAAAAAGCGTTTATCTACTCGTTTTCACTATTCTTGCCAAGTTTAAATGTCAATTCAGGTGTTCAGGATTCGGGACATTAATTAAAACTAAATGAACGCGAATCTGGAACGGCTTTAATTAATTTTTTTTAGAACGTCGTTAGGGTTTTGTAAATAAGCGGGATAAACGAAATCGAGAATGGACGATCAGGTATCACCACTTCGTTACCAACGTGAAATGTGTGTAAACATTTAACAGACAGACAAAAGAATTTTTCTGAGTTTGCCCGACCGACAACCGTTTTTAGACCCGGCTGGCTTTTGATTGAGATATTTAACAAATAACATTTTTTCATTTAATTCGCTTAAAAAACCTCTTTATATCATCACTCGTTCAGCCAGCTATTTTACAGAGTAGGGCCTTTTCTAGAAACCTCCGGCGTACATACGGAAACTTCAGTTATGACGATATTTTTGACTTTATGCATAAAACATACAACTATAGGCTACGCTAAGCCGTCATTTTGAATTGGATTTGTGAATAATTCATATCCATTGCTTTTCTAGTTACTTCTAGAACACCTAGAATGTCTGGTATCGCGTCACGAGCGTTCGCTGCGTATGACAGTGGTAAAGCGGCAGGCCGCCGCCCAGTCGGGCGTTTCATCCGAAGTGGAAGTTCTGAAGGCGCTCAAGAGTCTCTTCGAACACCACAAGGCACTGGACGAGAAGGTTATTCATATTGTTTTCTAATCGCAGCGGGCGTTTTCGTAGTTTTGGAGTTTTTGGTAAATAATACAATGTTTTGCTGAACTATGGTACCTACAATTTTCCTCTGTAATATAAAGTTATTGGTATTGTTCTTATTGTACTTGTGTTATGCATAAACGCCGTAATAGTACCGTTATTGAACCGACATGCGCAACTCGCCGAGAAGCTCTACGGATATTCCAAGAATGTTTATATTGATATCGCGAGGGCAAAGGCAAATCAACTTTGAGCTAATGAATGGAATTATAAAAAAATACTTTTATTTACCTATTACAATATTTATGTATACATGTGTATGTGTAATTTTGTAATTTCTAGGTCCGAGAAAGGTTAAGAGTAGCGTTAGAGAGGAATACAGCGCTAGAAGAGGAATTATCGTTGACCAAAGAAGAAGTTAGTACTATAATGTTCTGCACTTAACCATTTTTATGTTTATTGTAAGATTTGACGTTACTCCTATACGCCAATCTTGTTGTGTCATAATTGAGGCAAATACACTTCTATCTAAATAAAACACTAACGAAGATAACACGAATAAAACGCGATATAAATATTAGTTAAACTTATTAGCCGGTGCAAAGCATCCGAAACGTCGGGCTGTAGATAAAATATTTTTCAAATAAAATTAACTAATATATATCGCATTTTAAACCGTTATAGTGTTTTAGTTAATTGTGTACTACTCGCGTTAACTATAGACGTATTTAAATACACTTGTAAATTAATCGTGCCATATCTAACTAGCTAGGGCAAGCGTTAGCAGTGTAAACGCTGGGTTCCGTGCAAATATTATTCCATTGAAATGCATTGCGGGTGTCTAAAGGAGCCCCCTTTACATTGGACCTATTCTGTTAGCTATTCTTAATAGTTGAAAAATGTTTCTTTTACAGTTACAGCAATACAAAACGTCGTCCGGCCAAGACGATAAACCAAAGGAAAATGGCACCGTGTCCACGGGCTCGCCCGAGCAGAACGGCGAACAGGCACAGCCTAAGGTACATTCAGTGGGACAATTGCCACGTATTTACTGTTTATGACTTCGTAGATCTGCTGGTTGCCTGCGATGCGGGAAACGGGTTTATGGAATCGTTAGCAGGATAACAGCAATATGTAAGAAAGATTAATATTAAAGTAAACTATGCAAAATGCAGTGTACTGCTGTAGGGGAATTTATCAGGAAATCAAAGTATGGGTAAGTTTATAGGCCGTAGCGTGTTATAGTTGATTTTTTTTATTGCTGTGAAGTAAAGTGATAGGGGAATATTTTGACTATTACCTACTTAGTACGGCAGTTGAGGCATTTTGTAGCGGTCGTGTCAGATTTATTTACAACCCTAGCTAGTAATGGATAAATTGTTATTTTGATGGTTGGCGCAGGAGAGTATTGTTAACGGTGAGTCGGAGACGGGCAAGAAACTAACTGAGCTACAAAACACGGTCGCTAAGCAGGTCAGCATCACTTGGCCTTACTCTACCTCATATTCTACCGCATATTATCTGCACACGCCCTAACATTTTCCTGTTTGCTGGTATTTTCTTAGTAACGTATCGACGTTCGACTAGCTTGATATTTTTTTTATAAAATATATAGCTATATAACGTACATGAGAGAGTATTATTACATTCAGTATTAGTTAATATATGTATTTGATAAGTAATTTGTGTTAGGGCGTATACCGACCGTAGACTATACATCGACACTGGCACATGTGACATTCCTCGCTAAATAAAATTCCTACTAACATTATTAAGACGCAGTTAGTGAAGACTAGTAGAACCCGATAATATTTGTATCACATCGTAAAGAATAACCACATAACGCTATAACACATGCCCTTCATAATTATCGAATCAAGCTTTCGCTTCAGTCACATTACCCACTACTTAAAAATATGTATTAACTTACATCTACGTAATCTAACGATCACGAACAAATATACAAAGCCTTATATATTCGCTCACCAAGTACGAATAAACCGCATATGAATCAATGCATGTTGTGTCACCGTCTTTACCGTTTATTTAGTAGAAAAACTACTTAGTTACCTATAGTTCCAAACATCTTTGCTATGTGGAAGAATGATGAAAGGTCGTCCTCACGATTGAATCCTCGTGAGATCTCTATTTGCATTATCATACATTACAGTCGGCAGAATTGAGTTCCTGGCAGCGAAGAGTAGCGGAACTAAATAACAAAGTGACAGATTTGGAAGAGAAATTGTCGAAAGGGGAGAAGGAATTGGGGAAGAAACAAGACGAGTGCGCCAAGCTGCAGAGGGATTTGAGAGAAAACGTCGCCCAAAAAGAGGATCAGGTAATTCGGCTCATCGGGTCGTAGATTCGATCTCCACCGCGACCAACATTTTCCTAATCAAATTTTCTGAAAAATTTTGGACTTCGTCTCGAAATGTGAATATCGATTTTCCGTCTGGGTCACGAACCACCGTCCACAGAAGAAAATGCCGTCAAGTTTAATCGCGTTTTGGTTTCAGTCTGTGGATTTCCGAATAGCCAAAGCCTAAAAAATAGATCGACAGCTCATAGTGTTTCGATGCTATCAGCCGGAGAATTTTACCTACAAAATAATACAAATATTTATTTTTTTTTACAATTAAATCATTATCATTTTTATTTAATTATAGATATTACGGTCAAAACATTTATTTAACATCTAATTTTTTTTCAGGAGGAAAGAATAGCTACTTTAGAAAAGCGATATCTGAACGCGCAACGCGAGTCGACCTCTTTGCACGATCTGAACGAGAAGTTGGAACAAGAGCTTCAGCACAAACAAGCCCAGCTAAAGGTAGGTCATCTACTGCAAAAGTCCATGTTATGTATTCCGTCCATGTTTTCTTTACAATACAAAATCTAACAGTGTTGAAATCAGTGCAATATGTGCTTTAGACTGCTACTTTAATCTCGTTCACTCGTCTTGAAAGACTAAACATTTTTTTATGTTCGTTATTAATGTAGACCTGTTTTCTTTGTGTATCTATCTAAGCGAACATTTATGATTCAGGGTACATACCTTATTAACTGATATTATCTACGTAACTCTTTAAAAAAAAGAAAACTGTTTTACTTTTGAAGTTTAATATTCAAAAGGACTCTATAATGAGTGAGCTAGTTTTCATAGCTGCCGACAGTCGAGCCTAGCGCATCCATTCCATTCACGTAACCCATACCACCGCCATGACTTAACATTTCAGCTGCAAGAAGAGAAAATTGCGGCCATTGAGGAGAAGCTCGAACTGTCCACTCAGAAACTCGCGCAGATGTCTTCTCTACCGGAGATGGAAGAGCAGCTCAAGGCCAGGATGGAAGCCCTCAGCCAGGTAGGTCGTTGACCTTGGATTATGGAACAGCATGCTGTAGAATGACGCAATAAATACTATATTTTTAAACCGATGCCATTTTAATTTTGCTCTTAAAGCATGCTTCGAACAATATTCCGAAGTAATAATATATTCGTTCTATCTAATTCTTTACTTGACTTGACCTTTTTACTTTTATTAAGTAATAATATAAAATGTTAAAGTTTATTTCTTTTCTATTTAATCCATATATCAAGGTCAACAGCGAAATCGAGAGATTTTGTTGTAATTTCTGTAGGGTAGATTCATTTCCATCCCTCATGCGCTTCGTCATAGAGATCAGTTGTTGTGACTAATGAGGGTGAAACTAACTAAGAACTAACGTTGTCTTTTAAATTTCTACCCCCTTACTTGATCGTTTATTTAGTATGATTGAAACTTTGCCCTGATATATTTTCTCTGTCTTTCCAGGCGCAAGAGCGGCACGGATCCGCCGAAGACAGAATTCAACGGCTCGAGGCGAGCGTCGAAGAGAAAAACGCCGAGCTCATGAGACTAAATCAGCGCTTGAGAATGAACGAGGAGCACAACACTCGCTTGTCGGCCACCGTCGACAAACTGCTCTCCGAGTCTAACGACAGGTGTGTGTCAGACAGACTTCGCGTGTTGTTTCATTGTTATGTTTTTACCGAGGTTATCAGAATTTTGGTATTGATTAAGGTATTTGATATTCAATAATTTGGTATATATAGTGAAATAAATCACTACATAAGAGGTGGCACTACAGTAGACAAGCTACCTCTTCGAGTAGTTCTTAAAATATAAGAAAGAAAAAAAAAACAAGATTTTTGATGACAGGAGGACCAACAAGGGGGAGGGGTTCACTTGATGGAAAGTGAAATACCTCGTTATATAACATCTAAACAAAATGCGCTATCGACTTATTTTGGCTGTTTCTTGTTGACTTATTCGCAAATCCACAGACTGAAACGCGTTTTAACTTTATGGCTTTTTCATCTGCGGCGTGTGATTCGTCATTTAAAAACGATATTTCCATAGACGAAGTCCCGTATTGGACCCGGTAGGGATCGAACCCACAACCCACAATCCATCGATTATTAGCCGAACGGCTCGTCAATTACGTATATTAATTTGTCAGGTTGCAAGTTCATCTAAAGGAAAGAATGCACGCATTGGAAGAGAAGAACGCATTGCAACAGGAATTGGAGAAAACGCGTAAATATGCAGACGAGTTGCTGCAGGAGAAGCAGGAGATTCTCAAGGAACTGGCCAAGTGGAGAATGGAGACTGAACAGGTAAAAACCTACAAAAGAAAACATATTTACATGAAAACCAGATACTGTTTTGGTTACTAATTATTTATTTAAGAATACAGGAAACAAACAGAAAAATAAGAGTACAGATTGACTGATTACTAATAGTAAAAATTAGTATAACTGCGGGTCGAATATGACAAAGCGACAATGTCACGTCGCTTCCTGCCATGCTCGGCTGTCTGTATGGCATACATCATTGACTATCACGTTACAAAATTCTCCTAGTCTGGTTAGCTTACCTTATTTTTTACAACGTATTACATATTTAATTTCTTGTATTTTTTTCATTTCAGCTAAAACGGCAAATGCTTCAGCAGGAGATTGCGTTCAACATTCAACAAACGGATGCGCTCACTCGTTCACTGTCGCCTGCTGCGCCACAACCGCCGCCACCGGGGCTGTTCCAACCCAAAGTACATTTATTATTTTCTTATACTCGTAGAGTAATCGCCGCCCCAATCAGACATTCATAACATCTGTTTCGTTTTCAGCTGGACGGTTCTTGGGAGAAGTTACATCAAGCTCACGTACTAGCAAATGTGCAACAAGTGTTTGACGTTACCAGCGATGCTGAGGTACGATTATTTTATTTATTCGGCTCTGCGGGTTAAACATGTCTAGCATTGCGTTTAGCACGAAACGTCGTGGGTCGAATCGTGACAGGATCATGTCAAAAATAATGGTAGAATTTGTTATCGTATAAGATAGTTTCATATCTATGCATAAAAGTGTAAAGGTAATTTCCTAACCTAACCTAACATTTCAGAACGACGAATCCGAAGGTGCCGAAGGCCACACCGACGCCGCCGCTTTGGCTCTGATGCTGCAAGAACAGTTGGATGCTATTAACACAGAAATACGTCTCATTCAAGAGGAGAAACAGAGCACCGAAGCTAGAGCCGAAGAATTGGAATCTAGGGTATGTGTGGACTCTTCAGAAGTTAAAAAAAAGAGACTTTTTTTATTCGTGTTTTATATTATTAGTATACATTGTGCTTTTTACAGGTTGGCAGCTACGAGCACATGAATGTAGTGTCGCGTCGTGCCGAATCGCCACCACCGGCCGCCTCGCCATCACATACACATATGCATCATAAATATCACACTGTAAGTACTATCTAATATTTGCAAGTAACAAAGAGATACCATGACTGAAAAAGTTTTTACTTCTTCAGCTTAAACTGCGTTTCAAGGTATTATCTGTTAGTTAAGAGAATTCACAAGTAAAATACTTCAGCGCAAAATACCCTAATTGAGTAGCTAAATCAAAGGCAGTTTATATAAATAAAAAACAAAGCTAGTAACAACAATGTGTGGTGCCAGGCGCCCGCGTCTATGTCACCGGCGCACGCGCACTACCGCGCCGCTACTGCATCAGAGAGTCTGCCCTCTAGCCAGGTGCGTGGGAATACCCTGTGGCGTCTATTTTTTTCCTATTCTATTGAGTCAGACTAATACATTATTATATTACGCATATATTAAGCATAAGTAGGTTTTGTTTTCATTGGACACTTCGATGATACATTAGTCTGACTCATTTGTAAATGCAATTATCCCTAACTCCCAAAAATGCACTTTCGTTATCGTAAATTTGTGATTTTCCGCATTTATACTGCTGTATCACGTCGTAATTGGCGCTCACGTTTCAAAATTACATTCAACATGAAATTGCTAAGCAAAAAGCTTTTGACCGTCTCTGCACAGATCGCAACTGACAAAGTCCTTTTCCCGTTGCCTCTAGTCCTTTCCTAGACTTGAATACTCGCGAATTACACAATGTATTTTATAGCTGGGTGTTTTTTCATGTACTATATGCCTCTTACATACCTTTAAGCACCTTATCTTACGATAGTTTCCTGCCAACGCTTCTTTTTGTACAGGAGTTTATATATGTACAAAGCCTAATCTGACACTATTGCCTTCGCTGTTGTATACAAAATACGATCACACATTGAGAGTATATTATTGACGATGAATGATGAGGAGCGATATAATCAACCATTACTATTATTGTTAATAAATAATTATACGTTCTTATGTTGAATCTCTCGTAGACTTTGTGTTAACAACTGAACTGTAATAACGGTGTAGAATACGCTAGAATAACACAAAAACAGTTGCAGCTCTGCGAGGAGGGTGTAAGCGGAGTAGGCGTGCCCAGCGTGGGCATGGTGGGCGGAGTCGGCGAAGGGGCAGAATCTCCATTAACGGCGCGATCAATCCGACTAGAACGAGCGGCGCGGGCCATACACGCTGAGAGAGATAGACTGAGAACTCACTACCCCGCTCCTTACGACTCGTAAGTACTAATCATAAAAAAATGTTATATAAAAATCCCACATTCTAATACTAACAGAAGCTAACACAAAATGTGTTACTGTGACTGGCTGTTTAAAATCAATAAGTAAACATACAAAAATGGTGATGATCAGCCGTCTGCACCCACACCCCTGCTACCACCAACAAAAATACTATAATGTTTGTTCTACTCGACTATATTAACTATACTTTTCGCAATACGTTTGAAAGGACTAAGGCTGAAGGCTACTATACCATGAATCAATTTAACTGAAGATTTCTTTTTTCCACGCTGCTCAGGTCTTCTATTATGTCGGGAAGCATGGCCCGGATTCCAATGCACAGGTTCTTTTAATAATATCGGATATATTTAAATAAAACACTTTAACGGTTTAAAACGCGATATATTAGTAAAACATATTTGAAACTGATTTTTAACTTCGGCCCGACGTTTCGGATGCTTTGCAGCAGCCGTGGTCACGGGGAGACCACGTTAAAGTGTTTTATTTAAATGTGTACTACTCGCGTAAACCATAGACAGTATTTAATATCGGATATACTTGTAATTTAAGATTTGCAATTAGCAAGGTTATTATGTATAGCTGTACACTGCACATAAATTATGTTCGCTCCCCTACTTCATTGTTCCACATTGTAACTTAACAATTTGGAACAGTTTTTTATTTACTTAATTTTTCTTCGCAAGTTTTTAATGTAGTATGTCCACGTCACACTTTCTGCAGCTACATTACGCTCTACACCGCACACGTAACATGGCCATATTAATAGATATTTTTTGACATCTATCTTAAACGTACAGCAGTTCGAGCCAAGAGTCTTTGGGCGGTGCCACCGGCACCTGGGGCGGCGGCACCTCGCCGGGACTTCCCCGCGGTGTGTCTTCTGCCGCATCGGCCGTTTCCATTGCATCGATGCACCAACAGAAAAAACGAGGCATTAAGAGCTCGCTCGGAAGATTCTTTAGTAAAAAAGATAAAGCTGGGTTACCGGTTAGTATCAGTGAATTACCCTACTGTCCTTTTTGTACATGCATCAAATTGTGTTGAGAGAAATCATATTTGGCGTTTATATTTATGTAGTGCTTTAATTTTAACTAACTGCTTATCTAGCATATAGGTACCGTGTAAGTTAACCTTCCCGTCATTGAAATATTATTTGAACAGGTACAAGGTCAAGGGGGCAGGACCCTCTCCTCGGTGTCATCGTTGGGACTGTCATCTTTAGCAGACGATGACAGCCAGATGTCACAGAGCGGTACGCAGGTACCGATGCAGCATCAAGATTACGCGAGGACAAAAACCAAGTGGGTTTATTTGTTTCTTAAATATTGCCTGACTATTTTTATTTTGAATGTGATAAAATTGCTCGAATCATTCAGTTATATTATCTATTTATAAACTGCTATATTTACCGCAATGCAACTTATAATAAAAAAATACATATCATAACCACTGTGTGGGAAATATTGTTGTTTGATATATTGATTGGCCCCGCGTGTTACAACTGGATTTCAAGAAATATCTTTATGTTTATAACTAACTTTTACCTTAATATGATTATATAATCCACACACTCACTGATTATTACAGAGATCGCGACTACCGTCACGAATTGCTGGGTGAAGCTATGCGTGCGGGCACGCCCTTCGCCTTGTGGAACGGCCCTACGGTGGTTGCGTGGCTGGAGCTGTGGGTCGGTATGCCCGCGTGGTACGTGGCCGCGTGCCGGGCCAACGTCAAGTCGGGGGCCATCATGTCTGCGCTTTCCGATCAGGAGATTCAAAGAGAAATAGGTTAGATGTGCGAACTGTCTGTGGTTTACGCGAGCAGTACACATTTAAATAAAAGTTACTTATATATCGTCGTATTCGAGTTTTTAACCGTTAAAATAGTTTATTTAAAGATAGCTTTTGTACGTGTATGTACAAAAGCTCTTCTACATATACACGTGAACGTCCAGACTTTAAATGCAAAAAAGTAATAGAATTACATGTCAGATTTAATGTACCGAGGAATGATATGAGAATCGTATCTTAAGCGGGACTCTTATCTCTATTGAAACTTGCAGGCATCAGCAACCCCCTCCATCGACTGAAGCTGCGCCTCGCCATCCAAGAAATGGTTTCGCTCACTTCGCCGTCTGCGCCGCGCGGTACGGCCTGTGCGGCGCTCGCCTTCGGGGACATGAACCACGAATGGATCGGCAATGTCTGGTTACCCTCGCTCGGTGAGTCGCAACTCTCTCGACAAAATGTCGTAAAGGTCCTTTTTGCCATCTGGATCTTCGCTCGCTTCGAGTAGTGTATAATCCTAAGTCAAATTTTATTGGAATTTGACGACTATTTAAATAGTGTAATATAACGAGGCACAGCCTACCTTTATTACACTTCGCACGATTACATCATGAGCATAACAAGTTTCTAGTTTAACACGACCCACCGTTAACTCTGCGCAGGTTTACCCCAATACCGAACGACCTTTATGGAGTGCCTTGTGGATGCGAGGATGTTGGAACATCTCACCAAACGAGACTTGCGCACGCAGCTCAAGATGCTCGACAGTTTTCACAGGTGGGACAGATAATATAGTATAACCGTTCTAAATCCGGTTTTTGTTCTATATAACCAAAAATTTGTATTTAATGTTGAATAATTTAGGACGTCACTGCACTTCGGCGTGGCGTGTCTCAAGCGAGTAGGTTATTCGGTTCGAGCCCTGGAGGAGAGGCGTCGCGCGGCGGAGCACTGCATACGAGACGTTCTAGTCTGGACCAACGAGAGATTGCAGCGATGGCTTACGGCTATCAACCTGAAGGTAGGACTCAACCAGGACTAACTGATTACAGGCAAAGTAGTTCTGTGACTAAATTTCAAGTACAAATTGTCGAAACGAAAACAAATTTATTAATGTTAAACGAGATTTTATGAATATTAACTTGTTAAACTTTGACAAACCAAAGTTCAGCTTACTTCTCATCAGTTGTGGTCACTTATTCAAATATAGATAATTACGTTTATTTTTTAGGAATACGCAGCCAATCTTTCGGAAAGTGGCGTGCACGGCGCCCTGATAGCGCTCGATGACAACTTCGACGCCAACAGTATGGCGCTGGCTTTACAAATACCGACACAAAACACGCAGGTATAATTGTAACGAGACTTACTTAGATTCGTAGGATTAAGTAGGTTAATTTCCTTTATCATAAAACTTCCTAGTAAAACGCGCACAATAAAAGAGTTTGACTCTGTATAGGACTTTTCTAATGTAGCTAAACTCTGTAATGTGTGGGATTCCCTTCAATTCGTTATTTTTTTCAGGCGCGTCAAATTCTAGAAATGGAATTCAACAACTTATTAGGAAGTGGAACGGAGCGCAAAGCGCGGCAACCCCACGAGCACGCTGCCGCCTCCTGACATCACACCATCAACTAAGCGGTCGGCGCTCTGACGTCAACCGTAGCACCCCATCGTGTCACTTAGATTGGCATTGGAATTGTACAGATTATTTCCACATTGGGTTTGAGATCTGAAATCTACTCAACGCTACGTGCGGCAATTCCAATACCAGTGTCTGTGTAGATTAGGCGATACTCGGAAGCGGTCATGACCGATCCGATTGTTATATTTCGCGAGCAACACTCGGGAACACCGACTAGTCAATGGAACTGCGTCTCGTTAGTGTCGCCTTGTTATTAATGAAATATGTCGAAACGTGTATATTATTGGTGGTTAGTGTGACGCTTTACGAAATGTAACAAAATGCTCTAATGTAGATTTCCTATGTACTTAATTACGAATGTATTCCCATATTTAACAAGTGTTAAACTCGCTTAAGCCTTAATAGAGTATCCTCTCGAGACGTCGTATTTGTCTACGAAAATTGTATTGTATTCGATGAATTAATTTTATCTTTTCTTATTTTTGTTGATCCGGCACAATAGACGGCAAAACAGGCACGGTTCCAGATAACTGTGCCTATTTTAGGTAATGAGTGAATGTCGTTCTCGAAATCAGGTAAGTGCCTAGCTACGGCTAAGGTCAGCGTATGTATATACCTCCATAGGAATAATTACCCGATCGGTGTGTGCTTCTACATTTAGCATCACACGGAAAGTACTATATGTATAAAGATATACGTATGATACGCTATTATAGATCCGCCAAACGAGATAAAGAGTAAATGTAGGAGCAAACGCGATCCCGTATCGTGTACAGTGTTGACGCGTCATTTTATAATCTTTTTTTACTAAGTGTTGACATCGACTCGTTGCGCCGCCGCTAGACGAGTCTATCGGCTATGAAACGCGTTCACTTCGGACGTCGTCCAGCGCCGGCGCTCCGGTGCATACGATTAAGAGAAACTACTATTGTATAGCTTATAATTTAGTTTAATCGAATCTGTCGTTGTACATACGGTTTATGTACTATAGCGTTTATATATCGTAGCGATACTTATATAGGATGTGTTCATACTAGACGTTCGTTTTATATTATGTTAACGCTTAATTTATTATTAGACTATTATTTATTGATCGCTTCGCAGTCGGTAAAGGAATACATATTACCTCATATTGTCTTATTCTAACGGTTGTCAAAATATCACAATGTTTTATATGTACGTACCTTAATAGTTGATTTTAGTCGGGCGGTCGAGTGCAAAAGTCATCGAGCGGGTTCGCTTTTGTATTTGACTACACTCGGTTATAGATTTACCGAAACGAAGTGTAATATTAAAAACAGTATTATAATATGTATAAAGTGACCACGCATTAAACTTACCTAGACAACTATGTATTTATTGGCGAACATGTGGAAGGTTTTGACGCACAATTTGATAAATGTGGAGTGCAACTATTATAAGAACGAATATCACTTTTCCGGACGGTCCTTAGCCGAGTCGCTCGTCAGTAAACGTTTGACGTGCGGAACTCAATATTTCGAGTTCGGTGCGGTACGTTATTGTACGGTTGAAGGCATTCAAAAAAATGCTAATTTCTTTTTGTGGAATCGGTCTTCTTTTAGTGAGTAGGTGGTCACAAGTATTAGCGATAAATAGTTAAATTGCGGTGGCTAGTCAAATAAAGTGGAGTGAACGCTGAGCGGTCCCAAAATATAAATATCTCTTGTTGTGCTCATCGTAATCACGTTTCGGCGGCGGGGCCATGGCGAGCGACACCTGTGGGACAGAGTGCTCAGTCAGTTTTTTGTTAGAGACGAGTGTGCGCTGTTGCCGTGTACAATTTATTTACGTCAGAGTAACTGAAATTGAAAACTTTTTACTGAGATTGGCACTTTTAAACGTTAAACGCGTTAACGCCGCTATATTTTCAGTCAGTTCGCGCGAGATCTACTGAAATCGAACCGTCGAATATGTAGTGGAATTTCTCGCTTGTTAAGGTAGTTTAAAAGATTGAAGGTTAGGCAAATAGACCAATATCGCAATTTCCAACCCAAATTGTTCCTCTGTTGTCGCGTAGTATCCGAAACTCCTCAAGTGCCAACGCCGGTTTCACGTATCTCCATAGACATTCCAGACAGAAATGTGGCTCGCGCTACCAAAGAGTACAGTTACCTTGATAAGGATTAATCTTAAATAGGGTGGTAGAGAGTTGTATATAATTTTTGCACGTCAACCCGACGGTTGAGACCGCACGTCTCGCTCCGAGAGCGGGCACATTCCAGGCTTTGTGTGAGATAACGCTTCGCCCTCCTATATACATTGAAGTATTCGTGTAAATCGAAAATTTAGGGCATTCCTCGAGTATTGTATTCAGTGATTGTGTTGACCAATGTAATCTGAACTGTGTAAACTTTTGTAAAGACTTACCAACATGCGATGACGTACGTTATGCATAATGATAAGAAGTAAATACAATTTACACAATATTCCATGTTTTAATTCTATTGAGATAAAAACGAAGTTTACAATTAAGCACCAATTTTATAGAAAATAATTACATTTGAGGTTTTTTCTTGCTGGACATTTTACTTAATTGTCTACAAATCTTCTTTTTTAACTCTTTTTGTCGTTTTAATTTTCTCCACTCGTCCTCCTCTTGTTGTCTCTTAAATTTGCTAGTTCTTTCCTGAGCCGCTACTCTTTGATCCTTTTTCTTTTTGTTGTAGTTTGTCCTAACCATCTTCATTACCTTAGATACCTTTTGCTCATATTGGCTCTTGACAACTGCTATCCGTCCCTCGTGTTTTCCCTTCTTATTAGTCGTAGATATTCTATTATTCTTAGGCTTCAATTTATAAGGTAAACCTTTTTGTAGTTGTTTCGGAATTACGAGTGGTTTAAAGACTTTAGGTTGTCTCACAATTTCTGTATACATAGAGTCAGTGTTAGCCTCATTTCTTATGTTATTCTCTCGTTTTAACTGTCCCTTCGTTTTCATCCCTAGCCATGCATTTTTATTTCCTAAAGGAAGTAGTAGATTGACCACGGGTGCATAAAATTTAGTCACATCTACTTTAAACCATGTTCGGCAAAAAACTATATCACTCATTTGTATCTTGTCTTCAAATGTAGCTCGAAAAGCGCCTTCTGGTTTATTCAGAGCCTTTTTTATTTGGCCTCGTATTCCGGATACTGTTTTTATTCTGGCCCCCTCAAACTTAGCTACTTCTAGAGTGCTCGTAAACATGTCCTTTACAAATGCAGTTTTTTTGTAAATTTTCAATGGGGTTCCTACTAATTTCAACTTCTTCATAATTTGTGTAGATTTATTTATTTCATTCACACTACCTGTTGCAGCAATCCTAAAGCCTAATTGCTTTATTTCTGTTGAGCTGTTCGTAACTGTCTGTAAAGCCAAGAAACCTGTATTCTGAGGTGTTACGGGCCCATAGAAATGCATGTTACATGTGACATGTTCAGGGGTATATTTCAAGTACCTACATTTTAAATCATCTTCGATTTTAGAATATATTGGCAATGTCTGGAACCGACGCCAACCAAGAGAGATAATTAAGGGGTCATTTGTTTTTAAGATTCTCTTATACCACCTGTGCTTCTTCACTTTGCATGACACGAAACCAATATTTTGTTCAGCCATATTTAATGATCCAATGAGTATTGGGTAACTTGCGTCGAAATTAGTAACAAATTCCGAAGGCATGCCTTTGAATAGCATTCTAACGTATAAACCTGATCTAAAACCTTCAACTTCAACCCTTAAACCTTCATCTAAGTTTTCGAAAACAGATTTGTTTAATTCAGACTGTTTTAAAGCTTCCGCCTTAAGGTTTTCATAGTAAGAGTGATCCCCTTTTATTCTGTGATCATCTGGATTATCGTATTCAGCATCAAACTTTGCTTTCAATTTCATTTTTTTGTCCAGAATCTCTGATTTTATGGGTTCTGCCTTGCGTTTCAATCCTACTTCGTTATCATTCTCTGCCTCTTTTGCTTTATGTTTTTCACCAGTTTCTAAATCTTCAAAATCTCCATACATTTCATCATCTCCATCACTTGCATCATCTAATTTAAGTAGTTCCTCTGCATCTTCATCGGCAGACCTCTTTCCAGTTACAAAATTGTTTATCAATATCTGTCTATTGGCATCATTAGTCCAATCTTTAATTAGAGGCTTATTTAAAGCATAAAAGTATGAACACTCATCAGTATCTAATTGATCTTTTAGTTTTTGTTTACGTTTTTGTGAATTTGTTACTCTTTTAAATAAACCACCAATTTCTTCTTCGCTCTCTTCACTTGGGTCATTATTTTGATCCTTCACCTTATTTCCAACTTCAAAGTCACCATAAATCAGTTTCATAATGTTCTTTGAAGTTTTTTGCCTGTCAAAATATGCCATAGTAGCTCTCTCACTTAGCTTTTCTTTCCACTTTGCACCAAACTCTTCATTAGTATCAGAACTTTGATCATCTTCATCTGAACTTTGTTCATTTTTATTGCTCATATTATCCTTGTCATCTGCATCTACGTCCTCACCATTTTCCGAATCAAAATTATTATCCCAAGGTAATTTCTCAGTATGGTCAATACCACTGTCATTTTCTGATTCACTATCAGTTTCAACATCAGATTCTGCAGAACTCTCATCGTTATTTTTGTTTTGCTTTAAATACTCATCATCCTTCACCATATCAGGGTATATAACCGCACCTCCACTAAACAATTTAAAACCAGTCTCTTTCATCTGTTCATCAATAGTCTCCTTAGTATCAACAACATTTTTAAGCAGTGTTTTCTTTTCATTTGTCTCTTCATCTTCTGTTTTATGTGAATGGGAACCTTTCAGTTCAATATATACTGCATCTTTGTCATAAACTATTCCTCCTACCCCAGAAAATGGGGCATAGATTTGCCTTTCTCGTTCCATTAAATGTCGTTTCCGTTCACTGCTTGGTAGAGGGCATGGATCAGGTAAGTATGAGAGGTCACTTATTTTAATGTCACCAACACCTGCAACATACAATTTGACATTTTGTAAAGACCTAATACAAAAAAAAATATTTTTTAATATTGTATTTATAATTACAGTACAACAATGTTTAAAGAAATTTGTTAGGATAACTTGTTTTTGAAATAAAGCAGAAGTAGAAAATATTTACCTGCAACATGAACCATTGAATCTTTCATCAATGGAACACCTCTTACATATCCATATAAAACAATATCTCTGGAAACTTTTGGGTCCTTGCGGATGTTGTCTTGACTTGTAATATCCTCCATCCTATCTGCCAATATATAAGCATGGCTTGTGCGCCAACTCAGAGCTCTAAACTTCATCACTGAAATAAACCTGGATAAGTTCTTTATTTCATTGCGCAAATACTCCCCATGAATTATACCAGATAAATAGAATAATTTGGCTCCTTGATATACTTCTGTCCAAAATCTATGCTTTAGGGTCTTCTTTGTCATTTTAAGTTTCTTAGCATTCTTTATCATATCCAGATGAGTGAGCACACCCATTACTTTTGGCATTCCATGAACTTGGCATATATTTAGAAATTCAAATATCTCCATTTCAAAACCAAAACTTGCATCACAAAGCAGTAATACGAGATCAGCACACTTTGCAATATCAATCATGGAGTTAATGTCGTTATTACACTCTATTAACGTTATGCGCCGTTTTTTTGATGTGACAATAGTTATTGGGCCATTTGTGTTGGTAACATTAGTTTTTATAAAACTTTTAATCAAATTATTGATGAGTGTGGTTTTACCGACGCGCGGCGGGCCAACAATAGCGACCACAATCGGAGGAGGCTCAAGGGGAGTTTTGTCTACTTGTGGGATGTGCTGTTTCTTAGCGATAACATCTTCCTTTCGACGAAACTGTCTTTCAGCTCGCACGACTGATTGGATAGCAAAAGCTTTAGGATTTCTCTGACGCGCACTTAGGTTAGATTGATCAACCTGGTTTTTCTTTTTCTTCTTCTCTGCTTTCCGTCCTGCATGTTTGGCGCGATGGGATTTTTTCTTGTCGAAGATAGCAGTATCTGCCATTATTCGCTCTCATATATTAATTCCTTTTTAGTACTTAAACATGTTTTACTCAAGCTATCACAGCACAATATTCCAAATCATACTGTTTTGACAGGTGTGAGATGACAGAAATGCCAATTTGTTTTACTTTTTGTTTTAATATTTTATGGTGTAATAGCGAGACCTTTAAGCCAATTATATTTTTTTAGTAATACGGATACATGTAATTTTCGTAAGTCGCTTGTATTAATTATGTGGTTTGTAAACGGATAAAATTAATTTTCTTTCATATGCGTGAAGTTACTTTACAGACTTAAAATATTTATTACTTCGTGACAGTGTGCTAGAGATAATAATTATTTAATTTCTACCGTTTCCGCAGCACTGTTAAGTGTTAATGTCAGTGATTCCAACTCCTTGGCTTTCTCCCAAATTGAGGGGATTTTTAGATGATAATTGATAGTCAAGTCGTAGTTCTTTGCCGATGATTAAAATACATTCGTTTTCGAAGACCTATATTTAATAAAAAGGTAGTGAGGCAAAAAAGTTATTAATTCTAAATGTTGTTTTGACCGTACTAGAACATAAAAAAAGATTTTAAAAAATCTACCAGTAATAATAAACACGAAACATTTTTTTTTTTTCTTATGTATGTTGTAGAAGTTGGCATCACTGGTTATTGTACTATCGTCTATCTATTAAATATTGGAGTTTGATAAATAGTAATTATTAACTTTGTGATTCTTTTAGTCTCAGTGAATTTATTTTAGAAATCTGAAATTATTTGTTTAGATAATGAAAATCAGTAGCAGGAATAAGTGTGATAGGATACTGAAAACAAAAGAGAAAGGCATCTAAACTACACACAACAAAAAGATAATCTTATAATGACTTCTCCGGAGCTGGAAAGCCGAAATGTCGCGTTATCTGTGTAAGTTATTTGTTCTTCAAACTCTAAATTATTTATAAGCTTCATTTCATTAAAGTTAATAACATTTATAGACTCAGAGTATAAAATTTTTCCTATACCCTGAGGTTTTTGTTTACATTTTTGTTTTTGCCATGATTAATCATTAAAGTTTGCACTTTGCACGAAAAGTCATAAACATTTTTAATTTTATTAGCGTATAGATTATCTTTTTGATAACTTTGAAGTGGTGTGTGTGAGTTTCACTGATCAATTTATACTAGAGGCAAGTAGTTAATCAAATTTAGTAAGACTCAGTGCCATGCCCGACCAAAATAATGTATTGTCACCCTAGGATCTTCAACCAGGGCCATTTGTGCTCAATGCTATGCTAGGCAACACAGTCAGAGATGAGCAATAAAAGGTTTAAATATAAGGCAAATATAATTTAAGCATAAAATATATAATTCCAATATAGTAAACATTATAATATAAGCATGCAAATAATACATTAATATGTCAATTTCAGGAGAAAGTCAGTGGAAAATTTAGTAGTATCCTCTCAAGATGCAATAGGCCAGAGTATTAGTCAAGCACTTAGCTTTTCAGGAATAAGCAACAGTCAAGTACAAGAAACGAGGTAAGTTCAACTTTATACTGAGACTTAATAAAATGGCTGAATGTGTGAAATGCTGTGATTAAATAATATAATAGTCTTGCTCACATACTATGCGTATGTCTCTGCTGTTATCTTTACAATTAGTCTGTATGATTAGAGACATAGACATTATGTGATTAGAGAAGTAAATGATGTAATGTAATAGAAAATAGCATAAAGTAAGGCCAATAAAATAGATCTGATGATACGCAATGGGGTAACATGCTTGATATAGCCGTGTGTTATTGATAAGTAGATTTTGTATAATGAACTTGTTGTTGTTTTTACCTATAAAATGTAAAATGCAATTTTATTATAAGCATCAAAGGCAAGTTCTGATGGTAAAACCATCAGAAGTGTTTACTGATTTTAGTGGTCTATCGCAATGAACTGTACATATTATTTCTTTGGTTCTAGAAACTTGTCACGTTCACCTTCGCCGTCGTTGCGACTCACCGAGTGCAGGGAGAATTATGAAAATGATAATGATGGGGTGAGTTTTACAGAACTCTTGTATTCAGTCTTAGAAATATGTTTGTATCTCAAGAACCACAATCCCTAGAAAGTTGTCTCCGTATATTGAGGGATTTTACTTTATAATGATAATGGCTCTAAATAAGTTGTATTTATACTAATTTTTGTAATGTATTATAAAATAAATATTTAAAAGTGCATACAAACGTAGTATTTGATCGCTAACAATAAATGATACAAAATACGGACAGTTTCTTGCGAGCTTTCTACTCGCACTTCGCCGATTTGATTAAATTTGTTATTTGCCTGATTTCAGAAGAGTGACACATCCGTCACGGTGTCGAGCGGCGCCGCTGGTGACGTATCGGCCGGTGTCGATGTGGCGCTGGTCGCTTCACTCAAACCAGAATTTAACAAGGTTTTTATCACATCTGGACTTTTTATGGCAGAGAAAAGAAGAGGGGTTTACTTAAAGGGAGGGGAAATACCCCATCCGTGCAACATTAATTCATGATGGCTTTAGTCTAATTAAAATTTATATAACCAGCAGCTTTCAAATCCCGGATCGCGTAGTTCGGACGGCAGCGGTCGCGCCAAGAAGAAAAGTTGGTACAATTCTCTTTACCCCACATACAAGACGAAGTCAGAAGACTTCAAGCGACTGTTTAAGGATCTACCAGACGACGAGAGGCTCATAGTAGGTGCGACATTTATTGCTTATGAAATTTAAGGAGATTTTTAGTTTTTTTAATTCCATTTAGTATACTCTATTAGTAGTAACTGTATTAGAGTAACAACGAGTCTCTCTTTTCACAATTCCCAACATAGGACAAGGACACCAATAGTCACGGGCATAAACAGAACTTGTATGTATCTCTCCACAGATTACTCCTGCGCTATACAACGCGACATCCTCGCCCACGGGCGTCTGTACGCGTCGCAGAGCTACCTGTGCTTCTACGCTAATATCTTCGGCTGGGAAACCTCGATGACGCTCCGGTGGAAAGACGTCACCGCCATCACTAAGGAGAAGACTGCACTCGTGAGTAGGCGCCGTGAAGCGTATTTGACTCTATAAAAGAATGTAAACATTTCTTATTAGACTGAAACAATTCGATGATACGCACGGCACCTAATTTGCGGCACCAATTTGAAAATTATGTTGATCGATCTCTTGGACTCGTGTAGAGTAAATGTTTGGCAATATATTTCTTTATTAGAATTGTCCTAACTATAACTATTAATAGCAATTAAATTATGTTTTTATCCGAGGTCATACCCAACGCGATACTAGTGTGCACCGAAAGTGAGAAGAATTTCCTCACGTCATTCTCCGGTCGGGACAAAGCTTATTTGATGCTGTTTCGGATTTGGCAGAATGCGCTGATGGACCAACCTATGACTACCAACGAGATCTGGCAATGGGTAAGGCCATGCTTGCCTTCGTATTTTATCATTGAGCTGAATCTGGTTCTAGAGTCTCTTCTTTACGAAACTATGAATTTCCTCAAAGAAAACCTAATTCTTATTGATTCTAAAATAAAATTATGCACATATATACATCGAATATAATGGAATATTTGCGTGTGACCGACTTGTTTTGAATCCGGTCGCATTAGAATTACAAAGTTTGGTCAAACACCTTGCGCGAGAACACACGACGGCAGGGGATTTAGAAAAAGTAATACCTAATGAAAATATCATTCTCTTCTCAACAATGCTACTCGCCTCTGACGGGATTTGATCGATTTTCATTAATTACTATATGTTAAGAAACAACAAAGTTAGGCATAAAGTCGGATTTCCTCCCTTAACGCCCTACCTAAGCCCGAACGACGGAGTTGATATAATTGTACGTTTTCAACCGGCTTTAGAAGGCACCAACTTTGGTAAGTTGATATTAACGCAAAGCAAGTGCTCGCCAGTGTGTCGCACGAGTTAAGGCGAAATTGTAATATGTATTAGCATTGTATCAAGGACGACTCGGATTAGTATTTTTTGATTTGTCGAAGGGGACGCGCGCCAATTTCGTCACGTTAGTCTTCGGGGAAATTTTAATTCGTTATCTGTTTTAAAATTAATTAAAGCATTTAATTTATTAACAAAAGCATTTCTCTTGAGCAAAACTAGTCCTACACGTTCAAGTTAATAAACCGCTTTCTCCTTTCTCAGGTGCACACCTGCTACGGGCAGGAGTTGGGCTTCGATTCTGACGACGAAGGATACACTCGCGAAACGGACGACGCGCCGCAGCTACCTGACACGTCGGAGGTTAGTAACGTTTTCACTTCGCAATATCGTATTCAAAGTTGGAAACTACAACAAGATCTTTCGTTTCAAACTCAAACATATTCTGGAATCTGTACAGTAAACCATTTTCTATTAAATATGTAAACCGTCTCATCTCGACAATAAACACTATAACTAATTATGGTCGATAAGGCGATATCTTTTATAACATTTTGTCAATATATCACTATCTATTCTGACTTACTCTGGTTTTTAGCGACTCCATTACAGTTTTGGTTTGGTTAAATAATTTATCATACAGATTTTCGCATAATCGTTTCAACCTTATAAAATTCAGTAGCACGACCGACACAAATTAAAGTGGGCGCTGGTTTTTATTTTTGTATTATCATCGATGGTCGAACATATTTAATGAAAAAGTATTGAACACCACGGGTGTATATCGGAGTCGGTAATAGAACACAATTTCGTGTAAAGCGGCCGATAAACTATTTATCTTCAAAGACTGATTATTTGCCGGTCGCGAGATAGCCAGAGATATTTCGACATTCGCAATGAAAACATGGTGAGGCTCGCTCGAACCAAGATAGGAGTACGTTTTCAATTAATTAGCTTATAAAGGCAGTTAGTAAACAGAAGCATACATTTTTAAAAATAATTATTGACTTTTTAATCAATAAGAGCAACAAAACATAGAAGTTGAAGTTATGTTTGGTTAGGATCAGTGTATCTACCGCTACTTCAAAGTTTTTTAACATTAAAGGAAGCAGTGGATGCGTCGTCTATTGAGCAAGATGGTCGAGAAGGTCGAGACACGAGAGGGATATCACCGCCCCTGCGTGAGTACAAGTTGCCCTCAATCCCAGTATGACCGAAACTAGAGTTGAAGTGTTTAGCTTTGTTGATTGTAGATTCCAATTAAAAAGAAGGACTCAAGGTGTTTTGTTATTAATTCTCAACAGTTTATTACCAATTCCCTTAGGTAAGTAAATAAATACATTGTTTTTTTATACGAGATCTGTATATTTTACAGTAAATGGCGACGGTGACATGGTGGGCGTAGACCGAGATCGGGAAGCGGACACTTTACCCACGGACATGTCGGATACTAGCGAGAGTGAACCGGATCGGCAACACAAGTATGTGCGTCATCCAATTTTTGCCACGACTAAGTTGAAGATTTGAATATTAACGCTTTAATTGTAAAGCCTTTATCTCATCTGCCTGACTATACCACTTATGTATTTCCCATAGATAAAAAGATGTGTGACCGGATACAGTATTGTGCCTGCATACGTCCATAAAGTGAATGTAATGATTTCAGTAATACCGAGGACTTATCGTGCACGTCTCCGCACGAGGGTAAAGTGTTGCTCCAAGGCGCGTACCCCTTCAACATTGACCAACTCTTCACCATGATATTTACCAACTCGCGCTTCCACTTGGAACTGTTGGCATTGAGGGGAGCGTCTGATTACGTACAGGTAGTCACTTTGTTTCAATTAGAGTTAAAATCCGTGAATATCGATGTGATGTGAAAGCCCGTTTTGTCTCTCGTGGGGCATGGGCGAACACATTTCTGTGTCCGTGTCACTGATCCGTTCTTTTAACGGGCAAGTAGTTGATCAGACTTCTGTGTCCTGCCCGACCGAAACAATTTAATGTTTCGCTAGGCGTTCGCGTTTAACCATTTGGCTACATCGGCGGTGAATATCGGTAATCTGCAATAAATTGTGCGCTTCTTAAAGTGTAACGCCATGGGGAAATGGGTGAAATGGTCAGCGGACAACGTGGACTGATCACCCGTCCAGCCGAAGGTGTCCCCGATAGAAAATAATAATAATAATAAAGTGTAACGCCGCAAAAACCATCTCATCGAAAATTTCCCCATTTCGTAAATGTATTATTTGTGATTACCAGGCCCCATGGCGGCGACAGAACGGCGTTAAGTGTCGCCAAGTGAGCTATAGGTTGAGCCTCACTTCTGGGCCTATAGGCCCCAAGGAGGTGCACGTCAGTGAGACGCAGGTATCGCTTTCATTATTTCATTTAAAGTGTAAATATTCTTTATTGATTAACCCCTCGTATGTTTTTGTATTGCGGTCGATAAAGTTATTATCATTACACATATTATTATATACACATCTTTCTCGTCCAAGTCTCATAATTAACCCGTTTCCGATGAAAATAGAAAATGAAATTTGCTTTCCTTATTATATCTAACATTTCTCAGTAATCAGTCAGTGTGGACGTGCAACTAATACGTTTTCAATTCTAACCAGACAATGAACAAATGCTCGAAGCCCGGTTACCTGTACTCAATCAATTGCTCGAGCGAGAACTCTGGCATCCCCTACGCAGACTACTTCAGCGTGGAGGCGCACTACTGCCTGCAGCGCTCCTCGGACACGGTCACGCAGCTCACCTTGTACGGCTGGGTCAACTACAAGAAGAGCATGTGGCCCATGGTTAAAGGTATCGACAAGGGTTCATTTGAAACCAATTTTTATTCCTATTATTACCTTTTAATAGCATCCTACATCACTTTATCGTCGTTTAGATAATTAAGTTATAAAATTGATTACATCTAGATTTTATGTTTTTATGGAACGTGAATTACACGTACAATTCCATACATTCCTAACTGAAGCCTCTTTGAGGCTTTCGATTATTTTTGTGTTGTGAAAAGTTCTCTCATTCACCTCATTTCGTTAACAGCCTTTCTAGAGAAGAACACGATGAACGGTTTGGAGGAGTTCTCGCGAATGCTTGAAAGCCAGTTGCGAGCGCAACTCGCGCCCGCTGCGCCGGCAGCACGAATCAGGAGGCGGAGACGCCATGACGGTAAGTACCGTTCTATACTACTGCCTTCTTATACATACACTTACTACTTTTATACCTGCTTAGCGCGGGAGTACATCTGCGTGGCAAAATTTGTATTTTGTAATTACAAGAGAAAAATATCACCACGATGTATTCATGTATTGAATTATACAAGTTATTTTTCTTTCTGTTAAATGCTCTCCAGTTAAATGTGAGGAAATATACGGTAATTACTCATGAATATCTTCACTCGTGTAACACCTGACTTGCCCTCTGCTAGAACTAATATTGGGTTTTGAACGCCTCTACTTAGAATGTGTAAATCGTACAATACAAGATTTAAACAATGTTGACATATTTTCGTGCACCCTGCGGAGTTCAGGCGCAAGTTGTTATCAATGTTGTTACTTAATTGCTTGTTTGCGGCTTTTTATTTCTATTGTGTTTTTGTATTTGATTATTAATTAATCTTTTAAAGATATATGCTTGTGTTAACTTATTTTTATAGATTATTTATCTGTGAAACCGTTTTTTAGGATGCGCCTTTAAGTTATATACTTTACTCTTACTTCAAAATTGTAGTTGATTAGTGTAAAATATAGCAGTTTTATCATTTAAATAGGCCATCAATATGATGCAAAATCATACTACAATGAGAATATAAAAGAATGACTGTCAGTGTCTTTCGGTGTCGTCCAATTTCACTGCTGAAATATAATGAAATGTACACAGTAACGTCGTCTCCCCTGTCGCCCGTGGTGTCGAGCACCGTGCCCTTGTCCAACGCTCTGCCCGTTCGCCAAGCCGCGCCCTCCCGCTCCGTTCCGTGGTTGTTGGCGGCCTTGGTGATGTTGCTGGCCATCAACGCGCTGCTCTACTGGAATCTGTACTACGCGGATAGGAGAATCGACTTTGACGACTTGCAAACTAGGTGAGGATAGCAATTTACTGCCTACTGCAAAACATTATATGAACCACATTGGGCATGTTTCGCGTTCAGTCCCAGCCACCAAATTGCTCGAGGGCCATTATTGTTATGCAGGTTAAGCTCGGCGCGGACCTCACAGACCGCAGAATGGTCAGCCCAACTGGCCAGGCACACCCTGCGGCAACGACACCAGTTGCTGGCGTGGCGAGACGCGCTCTCCAGGACCGTCGCACATCTAACTCAGGTGAGCCCATATTATTTTTTTACCACCGAGCTTCGGCAGCCGTACGAGAGATCCTGAGTTCTAATCCCAGTGCGGGCGAAACGTTGGTTCGGTATCGACGACTACGTAATATTTTTAAAGTATGGCGAGGAAATTAGACTGTTTTCTTTCAATAATATCAATATATACCTGACTCATTCTAGACCGAGCAAGCGCTGTCCAAGCTGTTGGAAACAATCAAACCGGTCCTGGAGAAAGCTGAAGGTGATGATCAGACACACAAGGAACTCTAAAGGGTATAGTGAAGCATTTTGAAACCAAAGCTAAATTAAAATGAAAACAAAGATGCTGCTTTAGGGAAAAATTATTGTATGAAGAACGTTTAAAATAAAAAAGGCATATTCTAAATATGTCGGAGAATGCACACCATATGATAAACAGCAGCTCGATTAAATTAAATTATGTATAACTTTATAAACTGAGTGTATGGTAAATTACGGAAAAAGTAGTTAAGGGTGACCTGTAATATCGTGTATGGTAAACGTTAAAGTAATAGCAAAGGCCTTGACGTCTATATCTTTTTAGGTTCTCGGAAGAGGCAAAATGTAAATGGGTTCCCATTTACATTTTAACTAGAGAAAATAAATATATATGTAAAAAAAAAACATTATATCCGTCTTCTACGAAACATAAATGTTATATTGGTCTGTCGCGTCTCTACTCCCTCATAAGAAATACTATATACTTAGATAATAATAAATTAACTTACAATACTTTTATTTTATAAGTGTTGTAATATTTTTGTGATGGTAGGTAATAAGGAATTTAACAAATGCATCACATCCCAAAATATATCCCCCACACTATTTGACTTGTCTTTGTTTATTGGTACTTGAATGTTAAAAAAAAACAAATACTATATTTTATAATCTAAATTTTTTGACAACTTTCAATCTATAGGTTTAATATATATATTTAAAATGTATAAATACGATAAAGTTAACTAAAGTAGGAAACATGTAGGTGACCTCGGAACGGACAAATTGTCCTTTACATTGTAATTTTATTGTATGTAGTGAAATTGTTGTTGGTGTATTAAGAGAAAATATATAGAAATTGGTTTTCCATTAGATCTTCTTTGAACGTGTATTGGTGCTGTTTATTTACTCTCGTGTCAAATACATTCTGCAATTCAATTAAATGAATGCAATTACTTAGCGTTAATGTTTTCGTAACGATCAAAAACTAGAAAGATAGCTTTACCCTGTACAAATGTTACAATATTGAGAGTGTATAATGGTGACAGTGTTTGGACATTCCATTCAATATCATAAGTTTTACGAAACGTGTGTACCAGAGTGCAATAGAAAGTTTGACACAGGACATAATAGATAAGTTTAAATGTTCTTGCAATTCCCTAAGCATTTTGGTATCTCTTATGGATTCATTAAAAAAAAACATAAGTTATTTACTGTTATTTAAATAAAACACTTAGAACGTGAAATATATTATCTTCTATTTAATTAAACCACGGTCACAGGGGGAGGTCTCTTGCAGTTTACAAGTGTTTTATTTAAATGTGTACTCGCGTACACTACGGGTTGTTTTTCATATTGCGCGAGCGTACAACCTTAAGGTTTGCTTTCTCAAGAACTTTTACTGGAGTAAATAATTAAGGAATTTAGTTTTTTACTCGCTGGGGGACTTTTTTTTGTCCTTATGAAAGATCTTGCCAAAATCAAAACTAAATGCACAAAATTTAATGTTATAATCAATATACATCAACTGTGTACTAATAAATGCGGCATAAGCGGCCGACGACGGCTATCCATGTCACCATCACGCTAAGCTTATACCGCGTTTGTTAATAACTCGCTAATTTATATAATATAAGATAGACAATTTTATCTCATTATTGAATAAATCTTTTATTGAGTCACGGCATTTTAAAATACCCAATTTTATTATATTGCAGTAAAAAACCTTCATATAAAAAGATTAAACAAGATGAGGGATAGGTACTTGCACTTAGATATTAGAATTATTGTTAATACGACCAATTATTATTAAAAAAAAAGTTTTATGTAAACCATTTATTGAAGTCCAGTGCAAATCCAACGCTGGCAGTTTCAAAACGTTCCTTTGTTGTATTCATCAGATCCATCTTACCTTTACTAAATACTAATGACAAACCTATGAATTTAAAAGTTTTAATAGAGAGTAATAAAGATCATGCCAACACTCAAATGTTTTGAGAGGGTTAGTATATGTTAAATCGACTTACCAATGGGAACCCAAGTAAAAAAAAAAGACAAAGATCTCTGACACTGTGTCAAGATTTATTCAATCCGTCATACACAGCAGTCTGAGTGGTCTTACATCTAGATAGTGGGAAATTTATTTGTCGTCGTCCTTGAAGACCATGGTGCTGTGGCACTTTCCACAGTAGTGCCTGTCCTCCATGACGGCCATGAACACACCAGCACCGCATTGCTCACCGGTACATTCACGACGAAGACGATGGATTTTACCGTTCTCGTCGACCTAGAAAATTTAAGAGAAGTCATGGGACTTGAAATATCTAATGACGCTTTTGGGGTCAACTAACTACATCTTGGGTATGGTTATTTGTTGATATCCTGCATCTTCGTTTAGTCATGTATCCATTGTCCCAACCAAATTGTGTTGTATTTTTGTTTGTTTTTAAAAAACTGCAAGTTTGATTTTCAAAGATATTAGTCAATATTGCCAATCACCTTGTAGAATCGGAGCACAGCTAGTTTGACCTTCTTCTTCTTGTGCTTAATCTTCTTGGGGGTAGAGTAATTCTTCTTCTTTCGCTTTTTGGCACCTCCTCTCAACCTCAACACCAGGTGGAGTGTCGACTCCTTCTGGATGTTATAGTCGGAGAGTGTGCGGCCATCTTCAAGCTGCTTACCAGCAAAGATCAATCTGTAAAAATATATATTGTGGATTAGTTTTTGATCACTATCTCAGAATTAATATTTTAATTTAGGGAGCACGAAATGAATTTTACCTCTGCTGATCAGGTGGAATTCCTTCTTTGTCTTGGATTTTAGCTTTGACATTTTCTATCGTATCAGAGGGTTCCACCTCAAGGGTAATGGTTTTACCCGTTAGGGTTTTTACGAAGATCTGCATCTTGGTTCCTGTAAAACAAATAAACCTTCAATAATGACTGTTGTAACTATTTCATATATTATACAGAAAAATTGATAGAGTTAGATTTAAAATGAATATCAATTTTCGTTTTAGGAATAGCTGCAAATGTATTTTAAATTGAGGTTGGAAAATAAAAAATCTGTGTAGTGTGCAAATATTTATTACAATGAAAACCATATTTGTTACAATATTTAATTTATACCAAAAGAATAGCATTGATAACTCCATCATTTTCAGGATTGTTTGTCACCTGGGCATATTTTCCCCAAACAACTTTACCGGCCTGTGTGACAAGACCAAGCTCAGATATATTCACCTCAATAACTGTACCCTTTGTGATAACACCAAGACTAGTGTACATTTGAGAACTGGGGTTTTTCTTTACACCAATTATTGGTAAGCAAAATGTAGCTTTTAATTCTGGATGCGTAACGTGAGCTTTTTTAAACCTGAGTGCCATGGGACGAATAAATCTTTCAAACTTTGGTGGTTTTCTGGTAAAATTCTCTCCGACAAAAGTAACTTTGGTAACCATACGTTTCCACGCTTTCCTTTTTGATTTTCCAGATTTCAATACTTTGAACACTTCAGCATCGGCTTGCGCTCTTACTTTTGGTATTGGAACATCCCATTTACCAGCCTTTTCTTTACGTTTCTGTTTGATCATATTCGATAAGACCTTAGCACGATTCTGGACATCTCTATCCAAAAGATACACGGGCAGAGCTCCTTCGCTAACTTTCTCTGTATTTTGTCGGACATTTTTTTCTTCATGTGCTTTGATCTTTTTCTTCATCTGAATCTTTTCATTGCGACGTTCCTTATTGTAGATCTTCGCTTTGATACCCCGCAACTTGCGGGCCTTTTCGGCACGCTTGTGAGGTTCACGAGCCTCTCGTTTTCTTTTACGCTCTTCATAATCGAGTCGTCTACCATAAAGCTTCTGATGGCGCTCAATATATTCGTTCTGCGGCATTGTGGTTGCTTTAGCGGCAACTACAACAATAAATAACCTCTTCGTCAAATGATACGCTGGAATGCCTAGGTTAGTTCTATAATATAACCTCTCGAGCGTGGGCCTAAAAAAGATATTTCGAACACCCGGTCAAGATAACGCTATAAACTGCTATCATATGAAGAAAAGGTTACTATCGTATAACAAAAAACTTTTACTAACAACCTTTTCAATCCACACGTGCCACTATCGTTTTGATCCTTGTAATACGCGAAGTTCTATTAATAAGTTTTACGCAGAACACTAATATATATCTTTTGCAATATATATCAAACGGTTGTGCCGCGAGATCTAATTAAACATACATCTTAATAAAAATACACCGTAAAAACACAAAACTCACCTTACACCGTCACCATGCCACAAGGAAAAGGAAGTTATTCACTATTCAGTATTCTACGTAAAACACAGACTATAGACAAAAAGGAAGTTAATGTTACAGATTATTAACTGTTCATTTGACATGGATTTTAACTTATGTAAATAATAAATTTATAAGCACGGACTGAATTTTAATTTATTTGTATTATGTTGAATTAATATATATAATTTTATTAAAAACCAGTATACCCTGTTATTCTTTGTTAAGAAGTGTTCATTAGTCTATGGTTTCAACTGATAATGATTTTGTATAACCTGTTTTAATCGGCTAAGTGTCAAGAAATGGTAAAGATCTGTAGAAGATTCTTTGGTAAAGATAATTACCTACTTACTTTTGCTCTTTCCTCTACGGTCACGCAAACTAACCAAAAACCAGTTCAAACAAGTCTCTAAGTTACATTTATTAGTTTTACTAGGAATACTGGAAGTTAAACCTAATCCTACCTTCGCTAATTTTGTCAGCGACATATTATGAATATAACAGCGTCCTACTCCTCAGGTGAGATTTTATGTTTTGTTTGTTGGTTACGCGAATTCCTTTCCATAGTAGCTGTTTTGAAGGACAAAGTTTTTATTTACAATAGCGTCGTTAACTTGTAATACATATGTTATGCTGTACGTCTAGTGTGACAGCGTTTTGTTGCTAATCTTTGCATTTCTTAATACCAAAATAGTTCAAAAGAAGTAGATATATTATAAATTACAGTACATATTTTGAATTAAACAAGATACAAAGTGATTCAACATTACCTAAAGAAAAGTAAGGTATAGGCGCCTTTTTAGCCTGCTAGCTAGCTTAGTTATATGGACAAACTTATAATATTACTAATAAAACTTATTATTTTATGATTTTGTTATAAAGCCATATTTCTAATATATTCATAGTTTTTGAAATAATATTAGTAAAGTCTATTAATTTTAAATCCATTTAGAACATTCATGGAGCAGGCGATGTTCAACAGAGACTATTTTCAGTATTCAAGGAAAGGAAACTGGTATGAATTTCAACATTCTATTTCTACCTTAATTACTCTTATGCTGTCCCTACTTCATACTTATTCTGTATAATATTATGTATGTGCACATTTTTATTTCACTAGCCACTTTAGCACTCTTCTCTATACCACTAAATGCGTAAATTACTAACGTTTCTATTTTTAAGTAATTTTATAATTTGGATTGCATGTTTTCATATTATTTAATGTATAGCTATGCATGTTAACATTTTTTTTTAATTTCATAGCTTTATATATCATATCAGATTTTCTATCTTCTCTCTATTTTATTATCTATTATTTCTGAAAGATACAAGTCATATTAATAATGTTTAGAACATACTGTTGACTTTTCTAAATGTTGTAATTTGCGCCCTTTTACTCAAATTACTAAAAATATATTTATGAGTATAATTAATTATACAATAAAAATGTATATTTAGTGGTGACTACCGATGTGTAGTTTTACAAATATAAATGAAAAAGAACACCTTTTATAATTAAGTCTTTATCCTGACACCCATTATCAGACTGTACAAGAGGAAAACTTCAACATAATATCCTCAGTACGGGATACAGTATTTTACTATGACTCAGACTGAGAGACGTGTTTCAACTTGTCAATGCAATAGTGCAATGAGTATTCTTTGAAAGAATCCCTTTAGGTGTGAATTCCTTTCTCTTAATATTGTGATTGATATGTACTGTGATTATAAATAAAGCAAAAAAGTAGAAACAGATAATGAGGAAATATGTGAGTCAATAATAATCTTTTACATAAGTTAATAGAACATTCTTTGGTACCATTCAGCTCATACTTTGTGTTAAACATATTAAGATTGCTTACTTTTAATTAACAATTGAGATAACAAGTGCCTTTTTAGTGCACAATAAATTGAAGATATTTTCATACAATCCATTAATTATTATTATTTATTGCTAGGTGGTCCATAAGACTTCTATGCCACACCTAACCTGAACTAGGGCTTCAAAACCCAGGACTTTTCAGGCTTAACTTATATTAACTTAACATGTTGCCTTGCAATCATTTTAGAACTGAGCCAATGAGATATGTTCTTAGGTCCATTATTTGGTTTTTAAATAGTCCGCTTATAAGAGTTGCATGTCTTGAAAGTGTCTGGTCTCTAACATATTACATGTGGTCATGTTGTCAGATATATCTCGAGGATCTCATGCCGGCTGAAGCTGTTTGGTTACGGATTGAACCCGAAGATTAGAATTATTTAAGCCCATAACACTAATCCGATGTGCCAAGTTTTACAAGTCTAAATAAGGATCCCAGGGTGGGATTAGGATATCATATGGATTAAAGAACACTTTCATAATCATGACATGAGTCATATGTCGTTTGCAAAATTGGAAATTGCTGAATCTGAACAATTTGGTTTTGTGAAACTTGGTTGTCCCTTTATTAGCAGATCATAACCATTTACATATTAAGGCATTGCATCAATCGTCACTATTCTAAGATTTCAATGAGCCCACTAGTTTATATTTCTACTGGGCTATTTTAAGCACATTAGTTGTACAATCTAATTTCACAACTGTTAGATTGTAGCTTAGATGTAGCCTATTAGTTTTAAAGTAGAATAAGGTTGTTACAGCAAATTGTTTGAAATTTAAATTAAGTTTAGATACATTGTTTGATCTGTTGAAATATTAAAATCACTAATATTTACGCATGGTCACTTTGTATGGTTTTGTTTTTGTGGTTTGGTGAGTTTCGTTTGTTAGTAAATGTTTTTACAATGCATGTTATATTTATAATTATTGTATAAAAAAATGAATTTACTTAAAAAAAGAAAGTACAAAGATAGATATAGAAAACAATTATAATAAAAGATATAAATGCTCAATATAAAATTAAAAAATATATGAAAAGAAAGAGAAGAGACTGGCTATGAATAAAAAAAAGAAAAAAATAATAGAAATCAGATATCCATGAATATCGCAGTGAGCCTGCATCGAGTACTGGGACAAATGACATACGCGCTGTGTACCATAGACATGTTATTTTGAGTAAATGCTATTTGTAGATTTTGTCCGCGATACGAGCGACACAGAGTTCGGCAGCGATGCGGACAGGGAATTCGAACCGGTCACTGAGCCAGAAGTCGAAGGCCTGCTCTCCGGGGCTTCATCTGGACATAGCGATGTATGTATTCAAAATACCCTTGCATATAAACAGACCTGGATGTTTTGTAGACGAGAAGAGCTATCCTGACCGGGTACTTTCGGTATAAGATTTATACTGCTGCGGTGAACTAATACAACTTTGACCTTACTTTTGTAACTGCACTATAACTTCAATTGTGTGTACTATCAAAAACAGGACTAGCATAGAGTGAAAGTACATCGCGGCTAAATGTGTAGTAATACTTTCAGAGCGAAATAATATCGACGAAGGTAATCGAGGTGTCGGTGGGCGACGACGGTGAGTTGCAGCTGGCGGACTCGGAGGAAACGACCAACGACGGCAGTGACACGGAGATCGACCTGCACGACTACTGGCTCTGCGCGCAGTGCCGAGCCGAGAACAACAACCCCCTCTACCGATACTGCCAGAAATGCTTCAAGGTGAGTTAACACGTCTTGTTAAGTAGTATGTAAAGTACAATATATGACGTTACAAATATGTGAAAACTATTTTTCTTTAATATTTCTTATCTTATCGTACTATAAAAATTAAAAATCGATTGAAGAGGAGGAGGACACGGTAGCTCCATTAGCAAGACCAATAGCACGGGTCGCTGTGGATGCCCGTTCATATCCTGCCCGTGACATAATTTTTTTCAATATATAATTCCACAATCCTACACACCAGCGTGATCTTCTGTGATATATAATGTGTATAGGAAACAACTTATTATGTATCTTCCGGATTCGAACCTGCTTATCTTCTTTCTCTTCTTACTTAACTTATCGAGCCTAACGCGGTGCTTGGCTTACACTATTGAGCCACAGAGCCATTGTTCATTGATAGACATCATTTTCTATCTACATCATAACATTAAAAACCGATAGCACGGGGACTCGACCCTGCGATCAAATCGTACCGTGTTCATCTAATTTTTCAATGACTATAAATATAAGTTTTTGTTAGACTATAGAATCCACTTATAAAATGTAATTTCATGTAATAAGCATTCAAGAATTAATATATGAGATACTATTAATATTAATGTATCTGGCGATAACTAAGATTAGCGGCAGCCCGAAAGCGTTAAGGTAACGTATGAATATATGATTTAATAAAGAAATGATTACTCGAAATTCTTATTCTGGCAATGCATTAATGTGAACTTTCAATAATATTTCTACATATATATTCTAGGTACGTAAAGACTTCTTCCCGCCGAGACCGAAGCGAAAAACCCGGCGTCACAACCGTTTCGAAACGAATACTTCGCGACCGCGTTCCCAACAGTCCGATTCGGCGCCGGAACCCGCTCCGGACTCGCTGCCTGAGCCGCCTTCTCGAGCGGACCAGGCAAACGCTCCGGAGCGGGTTCCGCGAACCCTCTCCCAGGATTCTGGGGTCGAATCGGCGTTTAACAGCCAGGAATTAAGCCAAGATACCGCCAAAAGTGATAGTTTAAATGTGATACTAGGTAGGAAATTAAAGCGGCGCGCGGAGTCCGCCGATCGAAATGAAAAGAGAGTCAAAATAGGTTATTCGGAGTCCGATTCGGATTCGGATACGGATAAATCAGATGAGGTCAAGCCCATAGTTAAAACCGTGAGCGACCCCGCTCTGACCGTAGACAGCATCGACGTAGCTCTATCGAAGAAAGCTCTCGTGAATACTTTGAAAGAGAAGCTGGAAGCGAAAGACGATCTGTGCATCGTTTGCTATTCGGAGCCGAAGTCCGGCGTGTTCGTGCACGGTCGGATCGCGCACATATGCTGCTGCTACAAATGCGCAGTGAAGGTCTGGGCCAAAGCCAAGAGGTGTCCCATTTGCAATTGCAAAGTCAGCAACGTCTTGAAAGCGGTCGTTATGTAATGTTGTGCTGTTTTATTTAACAAAATAAGAAGATTGTGTCAGTTAAATCGTGAACGACTCATCTGATTTATACCGAATGTGCTCGAGTGCAGCATGGTGAAATATTGCAACTGTTGATTTCATTTTTTTTCGTTACAAAATTACGAGGATAATTTAAGGCGGATTGAATATAATTTAATAGTAATTGGTTACAGGAATAGGCCTTGACCAAAGGTCCAAAAGTTAATATTATGACACTTCGTCTATTTTAGGATTTGTGTTTCGGTGCAACCTTACGACTGATACTGAGATCCAACAAATCAGTTTATTAAACTAAGAAAGTCTTGTAAATATTTAGTATCCACCGAAAAGAGAAATAATATATTTTATTTAATTGTAATTAGGGTAGGTCCAGCAGCAATATTAGCGTTATCTTGGTTAATTCCCTTTTTCTATTAAAAATGGTTATTCCATTGCGTTTAGGTTAGTTTAAAAGTTTTGTTAAATTCTGACCAAGAATATTTTCCTTAAATGGTGGTATCCTAATTTTAAATCTTTTGAAAACAAATATCACTTAACAGGTCACACTTGCTTATAAATATGTAAATAATAAATATAGTATATTTTTTTAAATAAAAATTGGGGTGCAGAAAACATAAAAGGCCTGGTCTAATTAAAAAGTCAATACATTTCATAGTATGGTACAAATCGAAACAAAATTAATCGCTACTTTTGTTCACTTGTGAGCTCGTTACTATCGACATTAATATGTCAAGTGGAGAAGCAAGAAGCCGCCAAGTTGTATGGTTCTTATTTTAACATTGTTAATGTCTCAAAGTCCTTTAAATACTGTTTGTACTGTTGCATACTTGTTCCTTAATATCGGCTCCTGTGCTTCCTTGTGCTTAACGTTTTCAAGGGGATACATTTTGAGGTCTTTTCCTAATGAGCCAATTACGCGCTTAACAGACTCCTTGTATTAGCCGATAGTTGAATCATCTGCCTTGAAGCAGTGGGCGCGTAGCCATAATGATATAATTTTGAAGGTAGTTAATAAACTTAATTCGAAAAAAACAATTTTGGTCCCGAGAAACTTTCGGGACAATAAGAATGGCAGTCGGGGCCCATTGTGGCGACCTTTAAGCTAAGTCCATTCTGCTTAAATACCTTATCTTATTATAAAAAATATTCTTGGTCTTTTGTTAAAATGTAAAAATACGCTTTCAATTTCCTTACTATCAAACCCACCATCTCTCCTCTCTCCTCTCTCCTCTCTCCTACCAGACAGAGGATTAATTATAATTGTTGTGGAATTATATTCTTTATTGTCCTAAATATGTTATACTAGTTGAATACTTACATTGAAATAATCAATCTAGTTAGTAAAGTACTAGCCGGATAAGGTTCCCTCGCGGGACTTGTTAAAATTATACATTTATACTTGTAATGAGCAAATTAAAAAAAGAGGACCATAATAAATAAATTTCTTTCAGGAAACTATGCTTTATTTGTTCTAACCCTCTTCCTAGATATTTTTTGGTATGATCCTGAGATTTGTTTTACTACTACTTGACTGACTTAGTCTCATAAAATATGTCGACAGGGTTGACGATAGTAACTAAGCTAATTTGAGCAAAGTATAACTAAAGTCAGTGATTTGCACAATTTGTAGCATATATCATCAAAATAGCACGAATTAATATATGACTGCATTTAAATTTATGATCCGTCCCGTTAACTAACGTTAAGCCGACGTCCTAAATGCAGTGATGTCGATAACTGTATTTTAGTTCGAGTTATTTGTAGTTTATTTATCATAATCCTAATTAAATATAAGAGATGCAATTAATCGCTTCATAAGATTAAGACTCATAACTATGATATGAGGGAAGACGTTACAAAATGTGTAATGCTAGAGACTAGCTATAAATTAGAAGCAGAATAGAATATTGATAAAACGATTTAGACTTATCATTAAATCCGCGATTTTAACGAATAGAGACCCACTTTTCTTAAAGTGCATATTGATATTTTGTAATAAAAATAACGTATTATATTCGTTAACATTCATAGTTTTTCCGAGATTTTAGCGAAGGGCAAGCGGGAAGCTACAGCGGGAGAAGGTTAAGGTCGGAAAAATCAATGTCGCCCAGCCGCCGCGGCCGGTGTACTTATTGCCACTGGGTAGGTATATTTCAAAGCTGTCTAGCGATACTTTTTGTATCGATTTTTGAAAATTTCTCCGTATACTATGTATTCAGGTCTGGTATAATATAAAATTATAACAATCTTGTCAATTCTAGACAAAGGCATATACTTGGAAAGTGTGCGAGTGGATTAGTAACAAAATTAAGTTAAGTCCTTTCCACCAGTGTTATATTATGAGTTGCCGAATATGAATCATCGATAGTGGTGTACACAAGCACAATGCTGTAGGTGCGTCGAACTGTATATCGCGCCGGCCGCGTCAGGCGCCCCGCGCCACCCTCCATTTATCGGCCCGCTCGCTCGCATACTACCGCGGGGCTCCGAGACGGACGGACAGTCGCAATTTAACCATCGTCCCGAGTGATCGTAGTCGTCCTCCATAACCAAATAAATAGGTGAGTCGTCTTGATATCTACTCTCGCCTTTGATACCGCACTTCACACGGATACCGTGTTCTATAGTGGTAAATTCTTCTTTTCATATCGAAGATATTATTTCTTTATGTTCAGAGCACTGCATATAGAGGTTTCGTATGATGTTTTGTGTCAATTAACGGAACTTATTTTGCCGGGTGGGAACGGTTGCATGACTTCATCCACTCGTTTGCTTTTTAAAACAATCTGCCGACGTTCGTTTCTTTTTTCCGTCTTATGCGTTTACTCGCTTGACATGGACATTATAAATGCGGACACGTATGAAGAACATTCCCTTCGGTATGAGTAATGCGAGATAACCGAGGAAGGTGGCGTGACGGTTAACGACAACTTAGGATTGACCAGTCTTATTGGAATTGTATCGAACCGATTTCGAGTAGTTTATCTATAATTTTAGAAAAAACAAAGAGATACCAACAAATAAAATGAATTATAAAGCCAATTGACACGGGTGCAAAAGTACTAATATATAGTAGGTCAATTAAAAACGTTTGTTCCCTACCGACAACGTTGCTATTATATTCGTGCTTATTAACGAAATCGTTGTTCTATGGCATACCGTTGTGAAAACTTATGGTAACAAATACTCGCTGCGTCAACTAACGAATGTCGTTCAACTTAAAGACACCGTTTTTATTCTTTTCGATTAAAAAAGGACACGAAGGATGCGCCAAATGAGTATCAGTGCTGTTTAAAAATAGACGTGACTAAGTCGAACACATGCTCGACACAACGAGAAATATAGCCCCTTCTGGGCGATACTTAGATTCAAAGTTACATAAGTAAATGTCAATATATAATGGCTTATACTTTATACCGCTTTTGATGTCATGTCTGACTTTCGCCATTTTCACGCATCGTAACATTTCATCGGCGATCGCACATGAGATCTTTGGCAATTTTAAATTTGCTGTCGACTATTAAAGTTTTCACCGAGTAAAGGCAGTACGAGTTAGCACACGTACGTTTTGCCAAATACAAATCTACCTTGCAGCCGATGTTTAACTGCATAAATTATAGTTATGCGGCAAAACCAATGTTGTTTAAAAACCGACACTGTTATCGTTAACTTGGGCGTCGATTCATCCAAATTTTCCTGTTGTCATATTGTTAAGGAGCTGATGAATCACGATTCTATGTAGAACGTTTAAAAAGTAAGTCGACGTGAGTAACAAATAACAATCATTTTAAATAAGTAGTTGAAAGTAAAATTTTACAAATAAGTATAATATTTTAGGCATCTCGATGTTTGTTGATTTCCTTGCAGTCATCGGTTCAAATGAAGTGCTTAAACGTAACGTAGACTCAATTACCAGTTGTAATGGTAATCTCAGACGGGACAGTGCCCGCGAAAGAGATGTACACGAAAGAAGGGGATGCAAACACTTCCCGAATAGAATCGATTGAGAGCAAACAACCCTAATGCCTACGGGGGTGAATGCTTTGCGGGGGTCCGTTGGTACACTCCGCGTCATTTCCATATAATAAAACAGTATTCAATTTAATTCGAAATATTGAACAAGTATAACATTTTATCGACTCCGTAATACTTTTAAATACGCATATGGCTGGAATATATTTCACAACGTTCACAGAAAATAAGTTAAGGCGCAATAAATCAGATATTTGAAGATTTTATTACTACGTTAAATATTCAAAGTGCAACGAACTGAATATTAACAATAACATTTCTAAATTTTACTCAGTTTCAGGTTTATGTATAATTTTAATTTAATGATGCTAGCTTATATAGCCTCCGAAAAATACTATTTTTCTATTAGGAATTAGATTCCGAGAACCGTAATATGTACAAATCTGTAGTGGTTTAAAACGTGTAATTTAGAATTAATACGTGTATTGTCGGTCTCTCGTTAGTCAGTCGATGCAAGTACGGTCTGCGTGCTCGCGCCTATAATCTAGATAGGTATATTTCCGAATATTCCCTACAGACATCCCCTAGGTCCTCCAATGCGGGGCTGTAGGTAGATCAATACTGCTGGGGCTTGAATCGAGCGGATATTGTAATTGTGCAAAACGTATATGTCACGAAAGAGGTTTTATGCTTTGTGATGTGAAAAGATAGTGATTGTAAAATTATGTCGGCACTTATGCACGTCAAAACTACAATTCAATTTGTCGTGCACATTTAACATCAGTTAAATAAAACATCGTGTAAAAATAAGGTATACGACCTAACATATTGTTGACATATTGTTGAACATTATGTTGAACCTCAAATCAAAAAGAAGCGTTACGTACTAATCTAATTTACACTAAAACTGAACCAATTAGTGTAATAATTCGATGCAGCTGAAAAGCTAGATAGCACACGCCATCATCCATCCGTGGTGCTTATTGCCCACGAAATCTTGGCTTCGCTTGACGCTCCATAAAATTTGAAATATAATTTTTGATTTTAAGTTGTCTTAATGCTAACCGCTAAGACGGCGCGAGGTCGATGACACGGCGACGTTTAGCGCATTCTAATTCCATCTATTAAAATCGCATAATGAATCACTGGGGAGTACTGATGGACTACACATAGCGTAGATTTAAGGCCGAGGCGATTGCAGTGGAGAACTTAAGAAAACAAATAACTATTTAGTATGGTAATATATCGTAAATGAAAAACTAATTATTATTCTACCCGCGTCAATTGCGTGCAAGTTAGATAAAACGTATTTGGTATTTTTGCCTTTATGTCTTAAGACAAAAGACATCCCGTCCTCGAGATATAGATGCATCAGCATTGTACGTGTACGTTGCAATGCATCAAACAAATCTTTACTTACGTGACAAAATAATGAAATTTCTATAGTGAATAGATTAGAACGTGCGTTTAAAGATTATAATCAATATCCTCAATATCTCTTTTTTACATTACATAACATCGCTGTTTAGATAAATATGTATTCTTATTAGTACTATAATTCAAAACTTAGGTACGTACTAATTTTCAAATCATAGTAGGATTAATGCTGTTAAAACAATAAATAATTGGTAAATAAAAGGTTAGAGTTACTGAAAAATCTATATAATATCATGTATATAACCCAGCTACCTACTACCACTAGAGATTAGATAATTTAGTTTGAAATCATATTTAATTCTTTTTATCGGTGCATTGTAAATATACTCCCAAATGATAATGCTTTAAATAGGTAAACAATGAAAACATTGATTTTTGGTTTTTGGACAACAATAAATTTCAACAATACCATCGCGTACGGCAATTAAAAATAAATTGTGTTGTATTAGAATACTGCAGTATCTTCTCTCAGAGGTAAAATAATATAGGGAACGGCAACGCCTTAAAGCTATCATAAGGCCATACAAGTGTAAGCGAAACTTTTCCTGTTCCGGAGGCTCGTAATTAACTCTTTCGTTCCCGTCACACGATATCCTTACTTCTCTGCTGTTCATAGAACTTTTATATACTCTCTACAGCTTACGTAACGTATTTCTTAGTCAGTGTCCCTACTTAACCAAATATGGTAAAAAGCTGCGTCGCGTCGTCGCCTCGCTGACAACCTAGGCACAAGGCTGCCGCCATTAAGGTCCTGTCGTGAGCTGGAATGTCTAGTATTTATAGAACCAAGGTCTCGCAGAGATTCGCTAGAAAGACTACGAGATTAAATGGGGCAGATGCTGCACGAATCCATTTGGTCAAATTGAGTCGGCTTTAATATATATGTTAGTTGCTTGGATGCCAAGACTAAATTAATGTTAATTAATGAGTGCTTTACTGTAACTGATATTTCGTGCCTCGGAATTTATTTAAATCTTTATTTTTATTTAAATAAATAAGCAAATTTATTATATTCAGAAAACCAACGGAATAAATTAAATTAACTCGTTAATTAAATTTGAAAGAATTTTGTTTTAATTAATTAGCACATCTATGTATCTTGTTAAAAATCCCGTTTGAATCACTCGACGGTGCCCAGCAGCCCGAAGCAAGATTTAACTAACGGGCGGCGTCTCTTGAAACTACATATTATTAGTAATTACAAAAAACATACATTTGCATTGTGGAAACAATGTACTACTGTTCAACTCGTTTTAGGAACACAGGAATAGAAAATAGCTTACTTAATTCGGACTTATTTAATTTCTTTTAGAACTACTCTCTTCGTGTCATTTTTACTAAATTATATTTTTGCTTCGCGACGGCGCCACCGGGTTTAAGACAATATAATATTAAAAACAAATAAGGACTTCTGACTTTCACCTTGAAGGGCTGCCAAAAAAACGTTTTAAATTACATAACAAAATTACATTGCGTATTACAGTCATAATTATTAATAAGATTCGAACTACATATTATTATCTTAATGTATGTTCTAACTCATATGAATATTTTTAAAGTGACGAAAACCAATACTTCACTTAGGAGTAATTAGAGTGTCGAACGAATGATTCATCAAGTAACACAACCCATATAAACACGAAGAGGACAAAGGTCCCTTATGTCATTGCGACCATATGGCCAGTGAAACTTTTTTTAGTCTCACGATCAATTTTAAGGCGGACTTGTTTTACCGTTTACGGTTGTGGAAAGGCTGGCATAACTGTTCTCGTATACAATAGTCTGTTGATTTTAAGAGCAGCATATGGTGCAATGTATCGTTTGTAGCGCCTAACAAGCTATTGTTTAAGTCTCTTCACTTTTGTGGGTATATACAGACCCAATTATATATTTATCGAACCTTCGATTAAAGGAGTCTAAATAGTTGTACTAAGATACTATACCAACCTAATTGTAAATTACCTTTGTCGTTAAAGTTAAGCATTTGTAATGTAGATAATGAGTAATGACAAAAATTGTTCTCCGTGTAGACGTACAAATAGAGGACAAAATGTTATAACCTGTAATGACCAGTTTATATAGATTATTTAGTTATCAAGTGTTGGCGGTTACAACTAAAAAATGCAGTTTTTATCGAGCACGCTATTCCTATTGGATTCACGAGTTACTAATACAAGAGGTAATAACGATATACTCAGTTAAGTTTATATGATTCATGTTCTAAAAAAACGGTATTATGGTTTTCGATGTCTATAGTAAGACGCCACCATTAATTACAATGCGTGAATTGTTCTTGGTAAGTGCAAGACAATCTGAATCCAGAAGGTATTCCTTTACATTGACGTCATCCTGATAGATATCCTGTAGATAATTGCTGATTTATAGCCAAGACACGGTGCATTTAGTATTATTAAATACGCGTCATTTTACTTAATTGATTTATTTTCACCAGTCAACCAGGCAGTTTTGGAAGTTTCCATTTTTTAATAATTTCGATAAGACGTGCTCTTTTGGGATATCGAATGCAAACTCAAATCATTTTTTTGAACATCACTTTTAACAATTATCGTTCTATGTATTAGAGAAGAAGCACGTGTATTAGAAGCGGTGTGTTTTTAAAATAAACGTTTAGTAAAATAACCAACTCCGAGCATTCATATCATTTTTAATAACCATTATTGTGGCTTTTAAGTTATCCCTAGACGAGCCCATTGACTGTCTGTATAAAACATGAATAGGTGACTATTTGTAAAAATGCGCCGCTCGCGTCTCCGAACAAAAGATTGCTGCCGGACGCATTTTGATTTTTGACTTAATATATATGAACGACAATATCCGACGTATTTTACATTCTACTCACCTTTGTTTGAACAGGAAAGCCCATGTTGTATTCTCTAAATAAATACCGGTGAATTTTGAAATATAGGTACCTACTTTAACTTGTTTCATTGTTATGAATTTGAATGAATAAGTGTATAATTAATATGTTGATAGTTTAGCTTAACTCATCATTCCTTATTTGGTTTATTGTTTAACTTTTGTTATAAACGCATTGTTTGCAGATATCAATAAAATGGCTTGCTCAGTAGACGCCCCCTCCCTAAAGGACCTCCCAAAGGTCGCCAATGACCTCAAAAGCCAACTCGAGGCTTTCAACCCGAGTTGCCTTCGTGACGTCGACACCAATGAAAAAATTGTTTTACCGTCAGCGGAAGGTACGGCCTCTTTTTTAATTCGAATTAGAAATATGAAATTGGTCTCGAGAATTCCGTGCATAACTTTTTATTTATTCTTGTTTGAATTTGAAATTTGAATCCCTCTGATTTAAACTAAAAAAAACTTAACCTTAATTTTCTTACACCTTATTTTTTAAATATATTTTCCGTTTTTAATTGTAGATGTTGCCACAGAGAAGACCCAAAAATCACTGTTTGACGGTATTGAAAAGTTTGACTCAACTAGGCTGAAGCACACTGAAACGAACGAGAAGAATCCTCTTCCAGATAAAGATGGTACTACATATTTCTATATTAAGAGCTTTTATTAAATAATAATTTGCTGCATTTATTAAACATTGATTATTTACATTTTTAGAATGCTTTTTTAATGTTTCTTTATCTATGTGCCATTGAGCGCCAAAATGCATAATTAATTAGTATATACTTGCACCTTTTATGCCTTGACATTTATGTTTAATGCCGTTTGCTTATATCGCGCTGCACAATGCTTCATAAACAGTTGTGGCTGCTGAGAAGGCGCATCAGAACCTGCTCGACGGCGTGGAACACTTCGACAAATCCCAAATGAAGCACACGACTACCGAAGAAAAGAATCCTTTGCCGCCCATTGAAGGTTTATTTATTTGCTTGATGTTATTTTGCGCTTTGCCCAACTCCACCGAAAAGTAATGATATCGAATAAGAAAGTTACCTATTGCCAATGCAAGTTGACATCATCTCTATACCGTCTTCAATTTAACTGACGATGATGACTTTAATCGATGTCATTATTTGCCGTAAAATACGGTATTTAATCCTATTATTTTATATACATATATATTTGTTTATCGATCCAAAATAACAAAAACAATTGGGAACTCAGTCTAGTAGTACTCAATCAGGTAATACTGTAGGAGTATGTATTATTATTATTAGATAATAAAAATAAATAGATGCCAATCCGTTTCCCATACTTGCGACATTGGGCATTTTTCTGATTGACATACTGGAGTGGCAATTAATCGACTATGATGTATGTGAGACTTTGTCAAAAGATGCTTTTCCTTCAACAGCTATAGAGGCGGAGAAGGAGAAGAACAAGTTTTTGAATGGGATCGAGAACTTCGATCCCACCAAACTGAAACACACCGAAACTTGCGAGAAGAACCCTCTGCCCACGAAGGACGTCATCGAACAAGAGAAGACGGCTTAAGCTGACCTTCTCGTATTTATCGCAACTATATCTCGCTAGTAACGCCGTAATTTTAGTATTAATAAGTTTTAAACAATTATTGGAACTAGTTTGTGAGCAGAAAATATTTAATTACACCTACGCATGAGAATAAATAACTACATTCTCTATCGGCATATTGATTAAATCTCTTATTTTCTGCGAAAGGAACTGGGCTCCCATTAGTTTATAAGAACCAAAATTTTCTACGTCACTTTTAACGGTATGAAATAAGTGTATTTTACGAGCATTTTATTTAATTTATATGGAAAATACTTATTGTTAAGATTCAGTACTGATTTTATTTAAGGTTAAAAACTTCGCTCCTCGTTTAATGAACCGTTGCCGTGTAATTATTTATAAAATAATAATAATCACCAAATACACGGGACACGATAGCAGACATGGTCAAATTAAAATAATACATTTAAAAAATCAAGGAGTGTTGTCTGAAAAACCAAGACTGTTTCGATTTAAAGGTTTGATACACATTGATTTGTACTTTTACTCAATACAAATTCACATGCAATGTATGATAGACCTCGTATTACAAATTAGTTTGGTTTTATACTTATATCATAATATTATACACTAGTAATACTAATAATATTTATGCTCAACGTCTTTGTAATTTTTAAAAGGATTTCTGTGAGGAACAATAAATTTTATACCTATTGTTATATCGCAATAAAATTTTCCAATTTTGTATAACGCTAACGATGCCAATAAGACAACGGTCTATTGTAATTTTTCTATGTTTTACAGACGGTGCTTTTTATAAATACAAAAAAAATACAGAGCGTTTTACTTTGAACCCTAATCCTGTAATTTTTAATTGTATCCTATTGATTGTTTGTTAAGACTGATTTTGACTGGAATTGCTCGCTAACGTAAGGAGCAACTGACTACAATAGAGCGATTGTATGAAAATTGTCTTAGAAGCTCAGTTCATTTAAAACTCTTTCAAAAACGAATATAACGCCGAAAGCCAAATAAACGGATATGCGACATTCATAGTTCATACCGATTCCTCAACGATTCTTGTGAAACTCAACAGAGGTGAGAAGAGCCTTGAGAACTGTATAGAATATAGATTATACAAGATTAGCTTCGAAACCATAGACAATTAAGAAAGAACATGTTTTGATTTTTCTTTCCCGCCGGCTCTTGACGGTTGCATTTGGCAAATGGCACGTGCAATTTTTTCACACAACGTAAAATAGAACATTTTCGATACATTTATCAGTTAAGCGTTGATGCTAATTATCGGAATTTATCTATTTGGTGAGTGTTATAAATTCGTATTAGTGATTTGTGATAATATCGAAGGCACGTGTTATGTATTTAGCCATCAACACCCATTTGCATTGACTTAACAATAGCTACGATATGGTTTTTAATAAATTTAGAATGTTATTATTATTATTATACATCAGTTGTCCAAAAACTTGTGAGTGAAATCACAAGACTTGGTGCGAGTTCACTCTGTTTATTTACCTGCAGATAATTAGCATTGCCTAACAATGTCGCCTTCTCCGATCCGCTATCGTGGTCCGTGGAAAATACAAAAGCGTTCAACCGAGCCTGATCAATGGCTTGACGAAATGGGCTTCTTTCGAAAACATACAGCGAGAGATTCCAGTTGCTTATTTAGGGCTGTTTCGGAAAATATATTTAACACTCAACGTTATTGTCAAACAGTTAAAATAAGTTGTATTGAGTTTATGTCGTCAAATCAGCATTTGTTTGAAGGGGTAAAATTGTTTCAAATTATTATTTACTCCTTTTAGTATAATTCTGAGCTGATATATGATTTTGCTTTGTAGTTATTGAGTTGTACTTTTGAAAGCTATCTCAAAGAGATGTCAAATCCCACTTTTTGGGGCGGGATGGTTGAAGTGTCAGCCATGAGCCACTTGTATAGGTAAGAAAATTGTGTTTGATTCTTCAACGTTAAATGCAACCAATAGATGTGTCACCTTTGTTTCTATAAATCTTACAGGCGCGACTTTGTCATATTTGAAGCAAACAAAGGGTCACAGACCAAAATCTGCAATGGTTATGGCAAACCTATTTATTTATTCTATTTCCCTGATACAAAACACTTTGATGCAGTTTACACTAAAGAATTTATTAGTGATTCAGCATTTTGTCAATGTAAGTTTATATTTGTCAAATATGGAAAAAGTACTGACATTTGTTAATCATAATACTAAAATCATTTACTTTATTGCATTCAGCCTTATTGATGTCTGGTAAGAGTATATTACTTTGTTTCTTGTCAAAATATCGCACTCAACACTCATACATATTTTCATGTAGCCCTAATGTACGAGCTTCTATATGACCGTGTGTATCACTTGGAAGACCTTTCATATGCTGTCGATAAGATGCTCCATGACAAAGCATCAAACAATCATTTTGAATACTTCATGTCAGAAATTGAACGTAAGAAACAAAAAGATAGAGCAAAAATTTTTATTGAAGAATCCTGTGATGACAAAGACAGCAACAATAACACTGTAACTTTGAAATGTAAACATTACACAAATGATATTGAGAAAGCATCTTTATTAAAGGAGTCCTTGAGTATTTACGTATTTAACAGAAGTCTCATACAACTTGAAAATGTATGTATGAGTTGCCTGAATGTGAACAGTGCAAAAGGGTTGCTGGATAATGGAGTGACACCATTTCCATACAAAGTAGCCAAAGCTTTAGACCCCGAAATCTATCGTAACATTGAGTTTGATGTTTGGACTGAATTGAGAAGAGGTACATCAAGCTTCAAGTATTTAGTTATCTCTAAATTCACTGTTACTTAGGAGTAATGTGTTTGCAGAATTGCGTTTTGGTGCTAAATATTCAGATGGGACAACATTGCAAGTGGGCGTAAAATGCTTATGTAAGTTAGAAGTAGACCAGGTGATGCCCTACCATTGCCACATTCAAGAAATGGGGCAAGAGGGAGGCCCATGTCTAGTATTCATTGAGGAGTTGGGGGAGAAGAGAATAGTTAAATACGATCAGTTGGAACCTTTGCCCATTGATGAGATTAAGCCCTGGGCCCCTCCATACAGATATTCTCGTGTCAATTCTCAACTTATGAATTTAAGCCAAATTTTACAACAAATCGGTGCGTTCTTCCATATTAATCTTTCTTTTATATAGTAATAACATTGATTGCGATTAAATGGTAATTTTTATATAAGACATAATAAACTTAAGATCTAAATAACTTTTACTAATGTAGTCATATATAAATTGTTTTTACTAAAGCCTGTCGCATATTTAACTAGGCAACATCGCGCGAAAGCAAAATTTGAAATCTGGAAAAAAGGCACGAAATGAGGAGGCAAAAACAGCGGAGAAGGAAAGAAATAAAATAAATTGGAATGAAAACAAAACACACATTACCTATGAGGCATACGACTATCCTCTCCAACATTTGGATTCCTATAACTTCCATCCAATGCCAGTTAGTCAGTAGCTAGGGAGTAGTTAAGTTATAAGCATTATACTCATACATTTTTCTTAACGTAATAACATTTTATAATTTAGCAGTTTTGTGTTTTATAATGTTTCCTGTCTTTCTTTTTATTTTATGGTCCACAATTGTGATAACAATAAATTCAAGATGTGAATAAAATAAGTGTGGCTATCCTATGATAGGATATTTTGTATCTAATTTAGATATGTTTTAAAGAAGTGAAATGCTTATAAGTTTTGTACTTGAAGCCATATCGTAGCTCGTGTAGATATTGTTAGAATTTTATAGATTACCATGGTAAGAATGTGACTGAATGTAGGCATAAGCTAATCATATAATTTGCTAATCATTTGAACTTTGTTTCATAGGTGCTGTACATATTGTTTAGCCCAGCAGTAGTTGTAAACTCTTGTAGTACTTTTTGATTTAAATATACATTAACTGTCTCAATTTAGGTTGAATTAGACGCAACTCCTGTGATGGTGGACATACGGGCGGCGGGCGGTCCCGCGCATGAAATGAACGGCACTTCCGACACTCATACCCAGGTTAAGCCCTACTTACTTTCCTGCCGGGTAGAATCTGAAGATATGATTAATATCCTACTACCTTCATTTTTATGTTCAATTTCTATTTAAGCACACCTAGTTCATACAACATTTTTAATGATTTTATTTATAATCATGTTAACTATGAGTGGAGTAATTATTTTGCACAAGGTTAATGTAACAAGTGGAAGAAAAAGTTCAAAGACCTCAAGGCCGTTAATCGTTTTGTTGACTTCAGTTTAATTTATGCTTACAGGCAAGCACTAGTGGTGGAGCGGGTGACATGGGTAACCATCCCGTGAGCACTCCCGTTTCGGTCAGGGCTTCGACTCCTGCTACGACTAATGCACTGGCTACCTATTCCGGTCAGTACATTATATCACATTTGGTACTTAATATTAAGATTAAAAATGCATCCCGAGGAAGACTTTAGACTTTTTTTGTAGTAAATAGTAAGATGAGAATTGAAATCCCCAGGTGTGAACGCTGGCCCAGTAGTCGCGCCCCCTCTCGTTGCATCGACGATGTCGACCAACGTTCCGTACAATTGTGGGCCATACATGTGCGGGATGAAATCCGTGCTCTGGTGCTCGCCCCATTCGCCCCCTCAACCTCTTGGTCCCGGGGTCGGCGTGCCCGGTATGGGGGTTCCGAGTGTGTCACACTTGCCTCCTCCGCCACCTCAGAGCGTAAATCTGCACGTATTCAAGAGTGTTCAGGCGAATGGTGCTGATCTTCCGATGAATGGTATATCATGTTCTATGCGGAACTCTCGTTAAACTTAGTTTATTGAAAATTATGAATAGCACAGGTTGCATAAGCTTACTACTGCCTTGATTTACTATCAAGTCTTATGTTCTTACACAAAATATTATATATTTATTAAGCGGTTGGTATAAAAGTACTTCAAAATGTTTGAAACAGTAACAAAATGACTGAAATCGAAGCTGCAGTGACCAACATTAGTACTAAGTTTGCGATTCGGCATTGATGTTTTTCTGGCTAATCTGTTACCATTCCATTTGCAGACATTGCCACTCTGCGTTATTATTTCAACCTGGGCGTGGAGTGCATGTGGGCGACCTACGGGCCTCCGCCACAACCGCCTCACGTACCTCCGCCTATGCACCCCCCGCCGCGACACTATTCGCCGGCTGCGTTAGCGCAGGTATGTGTCTTAACGAAATTTTATAAAAGAAAACACTGGCACTTTGAACACTTCCTAGCTCCTTTGTCTAACTTGAATTCTCAGTATATCAATAACATTTTATAAATATAAAAGAAGGCAATGTGTGCTATCAAAAAGTCGTAAAATATTATATCCATTACGGATCCATTAGGTATTATACTAAATATTTGATTGATTTTGGAAAAGACAACATCAATAGAAACGAGCCTGAACTCGTGATACCCAGAATATCTGAACCTGAAATATTTGATTAAAAAGTGCGTTTTCACGTTATTAGGATATGCAACAGATGTCCATGCACGACCGCCCGTCGGGCCACGGCGAGAACAACCATAAGCACAAACAAGATAAGAACACGAACAATAATAAAGGAAACGGACAGAGGCCGCTTCTTGGGCCCAGGTGAGAGGAGAGAGCTCTAAACAAATTATGTATTTCTTTAAAACTGATGATTCTCTTAGTAAACGCGTGAGCCTTTCCTATGCATTTCTTAAAAGTAACTTGAGGCTGGGCTTGAACTGGGCTCAAAGTGATCTCAGAGGAAAAAGAAATATGTACATACCTTCTATTTATAATCATCTCAACACAAATTTCTTGTTTTTTATTTACTTTTTTTATTGATATACAGATTCAAACGTGGCAACAATCAGGACAACAACCAGAACAACAATCACAACCAGAATAAGGGACACAGCAACAACATTAACAATAAAGGGCCGAACAACCGGTAAGTTGTTCATAGTTTATTATTAATTTATCTCTTATTGGCACGCACGCAACACACATAAGAATCTCTGAAATAAGTGAGCAAAAAATACAATATATTTACAATCATTGAGTGTTTTTGGGTTCGTCGGTTAAAGCAGCGGCACGGATAGCTGTAGATGCCGGTCCGAGTCCCGCCAATTTTTCAATATAAATACATTTTTCATTTGTATATTGAATGCCCTCACGTATATACAAGAATTAAAAATATTTCATATTTCGCGCAGTCGCAGCTCGTACATCGAGAACCGCACGCCCGCGCCGTACGCCGGAGAGGAGATGGCGAACGCGGGTGGGCCGGTGGAGGCGCCCATCGTCACGTTCCCCTACGCACCGTATCCGCCGCCCATGTACCCCGTGCCCTACTACCATATCGATGACCCCGGTGAGCGTTTAGAAAAAAATCTTGGGTTTTGGCTTTGGTCGTTAGTGAGAAATTGTTCTCGAGGCTTTGCCGTTGCCAGTGGACGGCAAAGGTTGATTTTAGAACCACGTTGGACCAGACGAGGATCGAACCTGCGGCCCATTGATTCATTCATTTCGTCCAGTGAACGAATGATCCAATGATGATACAGCCAAATTTATTTTCATAGCTGCAACAGCCGTACATATTCTGTAAATGTTCATACAACCGTGTCGTTCTTTCTTTTAGCAATGATGGGAATGATGGGCGGCATGAGCGGAATGGGTTACAACATGTACGAGGACGGATTGGAGTACGGAGTCCCAGCCGTGTACGGGGCACCGCCCCCCTACCACCCGCACATGCACCACCCGCCCCCGCAACCCCCCGTGCCGCACGAACCCAAGTAAACGACGTTCGACGCGTGGAGTCTCTCAGACCAACTATAGTATATCGCATATAGTTCACAGCACAACACAATGCCACACGTTCCCGTTTATTTGTAAAATATACGAACGTGACCACATTAATGCACTGTCCTTTGAACTATACGCCATATGTTATATCATGGGCGTTACATGAAAAAAAAACACAATTCTGCAGTTTAATTCCTATTTGTTCCTGCAACGCTGAATTGCAACGTGATTCAAAGTATCCCTTCCCAAAGCTTCGAATATGACGGACGCGTAAATGTCGACATGGTCGTGCTGCGTAGATGCACCAGTTGAGCGTGCGCCGCGCTCTTTTGTATCGGGAACGATGTTTGTTGCGTAAGCATTCTATGGGGGTAAGTTGAAACCAGCGTTGCACTAAATTATTTAAATGTTAGCTGTGGTATGTGTGGTTAACAACGCATCTCTAGTTGGCGAGATATCAACTTCACATTTTGCAATTAAGAATTTCTGCAAATTCTTAATTAACAAAGAGTGATAGGGCCGTATTAAACAAAATTAAAGTACACTGTGCAGTGACCTTCGTATAAACCACTTTTGATACTTTCTATAATGGTCATTTAAACAAAAATTAAATCACTGTTGAACTCGATTCGGGAAGCACGCGTTGAATTTTGACGTTTTATAAGAATATCTGTCTTAGACCCACCGAAAGTACAGCACAAGCTGAATCATTTACTTGTGAGGTTATTCGAGATTTCCGACTAGAAGCAGAAATTAGGTCTATTCCCAAATATCCGTGTGACTTTTTTCGTTATTTGGGCCAAACTGTCATAACATTTTAACAAGCAGCCGGTCGATAAAAACCTCTACTGAGTAAACAACAAGGGGATCATAAAACTAACAATTACAGAAAAAAACTAAGACCTCGTTCCTGGATAAACCGGAACGAAAAGTATTGATCGGCTGATCGGCAGCTCTCTACGGTTGAAATATTTAATATTAAGTAGGCTTTACCGAATCAAGTTATTTCATACGGCCGGCGTTGAAACATTGTGTTATTGTTAATACATATATCATAGTATGTCGTTATAGTTCGCGATCCCTTTGTTTACAGTTTCAGAAATGTACGAATTTGTATATTTCTACGTCTATTACATTTTCGGTATATCAGCTATAGATGTGAGTAACGCGACTAGACGTAGTTGTTTTTTTCTCAACTAAATCTTAAAGTGGTGTGAAGTGGTGCTCTTAAAAGGCAGGGTTGACAGGGTCTCGAGATATTTTTCTAGTTTACTAAATTTTACATCCGTAGCATAGTTACATTCGGTATACTTATACGTTATTTGTTCCTCCATATGTCCACAGATACAAAAATAAAATCTGTCATCGAATACATACTTATAAATACTAAAATGCAAGGGATCGTGCATCGTGTCGAGTCTCTTTACAAAATCATTAACAAAAACGTAGGATATCTATATGTACAGTTATATTATGTCGTTTAACATGAATCTCCCAACACTATTCAATGATCTCATCCATAAGTGGATTACAATTTTGGTGCTCGGGTAGTTGATAAATATTATGTAAAACTTGGGGTCTATCTATCTATTAAGTTCTATCACGAGTGCATCGGGCGATACGCGCGACCGACGTAAGACGACGACCACGCTCAGTATTCAACTGAATATGATTATTCATATTAGATCCCATAAACGTAAGAATTTCCTAATATCAGTGGATAGTCTAGTCTTAGCATTTATACTGAGGGTGCATTCAACGCCTCGGCCGTGGCAGACTCCACTATGATAGCCAAATGTCGGATAAGTTTTTCTAAGAAAACCTTGAAATTTTGAATCTTTTTCAATAAAACTTGTTCCCCAAAATATAAGACAATACGGAGCGCCGTTAAATTTAGACGAATATTTTTGGAAGGTTTTAAAGTTTTGGCTGTGATTCGAAAGTATACAGAGCTTCGGAAGTAAAAAAGGCGGCGCCGTGACCTATGCGTATATTTGGCAAAACCTTACTCGTAGATGGAACGTCGACATAGTTTTAGGATTGTTCACCGAAGGAAACAGCATTTAATTTTGATTTATATGATAAGTTTGTTAAATGTAAAATTTATTAGTTTAGTTATTTTTAAAGCCGACAGGAGTCGGTGGTTTCTAGAATATCGATGAGTACCAATATCTTTACTTGTTATATAATACTATAGAAATATGTGTCTATATTTAGGTGTAGTCTTATTAAGCGAAACATCAACTGTGAATTGGAAGTCGGACGAGGGTCAGTCCAAAATGGATATCAATGTTCTGCCCTTGAACGTTTAGCGCTAATTCACAGACTACCCTCTAGGTGTTTTGAATACTCTCAATGTGTAAGTGTTATTAAGTTTTCTCTAATATAAAAGTGAGGTTGTCTACTTAAACTCCGCCCATATTTCTTTTATTCTGCTTTCAGAGAAGTATATATTTTCATAAGAAACCGCTTTTTGTTTGTATACCTTACGGTTAACGGTAAGAAAAAGAAATTAGGATAGAGTGGTGTTCATGTAAGTGCACAGTCATTTCGATGTCTCAGTATTAGTTTAAATTACTAGGAGTTCGTTTTTATGTTAGATGTTAAATGATGTTGTATTACTTTTTTACGATTAACGAAGATGGTACAATTTACCAGATAGTCGTAGTGTGTGCCAATCGCAAAGTTGGCGTCGAACTGCCACTGAAAACAAGAGTCCATATCTACTAAACAGTATACGGTATATTATTACAATAAGAAACAAAATTGTGTTGTGAATATAGTGTAGACGCTATATATGTTATAAGTGATTACGTTACGGTTGTACAGAGCTCAAAGCTAAAAGTTATTCCGTCTCTGGAATATCGATTGTATTTTTTTTCCAAATTCCCTTGAATAAAGTTTACTGATTTTTTAAACCGATTGTTTGTGTTCCAAGGTAAGGTACGTCTGACTGTCGTCGGCAGTGACATTTGAAATGTGGATTCCCTAAATACTAACACACTATTTGAACATTTTACCAGTCACTCGTACATACGTTAACCTTATAAAACTATACATGCTATTATTGTATAATGACAAATATGTTTGTACTTTGTACGACTGAGGGAGTTAATCTTCGAACTAACTGGCCTAAAATGAAACAATTTTCAATATTATTTATTATCTTTTGCAATATTTAACAGATTATAGCTTTTTCACACTCATTTCTGGTTGGTGGTTTATTGAGTGTCTAATAGAAAGCAGGTAACACCGGGGAGTGAAGGTAGCTGCACCAACGCCACATAGAAATCTCAACTCACCCGCAGCGAGTTTATCTTGTGTAATTATTGATAATATGATATAAGTTTTAATTAATTCAGTTTGTTTGTGATATTTCAAGAGATAAGACGTACACTTATAAATATTTCATATTAATTACGAAACAAGTATAAAAGGTTAGCATTGTTGTTTATATCGGCTTATTATTGTAAATGATTTTCACACCTCTTTGTTCATTAAATACAAAGTTATGGGTACATGGGTCAACAATATCCAGCGGCAACCTACTTAAATTATTTTCACCTCATTGCTCTTTCGAGCTAACTTCTTGTGTTGATTGTAGATGTCAATAAAAGTGGAAATTGTCCATGAGCCAGTGCTCCTTGGCGAAGGGCCGCATTGGGATGAGAAACGGCAGTCATTATTTTTTGTCGACATCAATAGCGGTTGTGTGCACAAATATGTACCGGCGACCGGCGAACGAACGAAGGCTAAAGTAGGTAAGTAATATATCCACAAAACAGCGGATTACCTATCTGTTACTGGTTTGGTTCGTATGTACTCATGATTTAGAAATTCATGATGTTTTGGCCGTTGGCTTAGCTATTGCTAACACCCCGCTAATGAGTTTCCGATCTTAAAGGTCGTCGAAGCCCAAGTGCCAATACTAAATAATATCAATAGTCTCAGGAAGTTAATGTAGAAGAACTGTTTTATCAGCATTATTAACACGTGATATTCAGATGTTTAAGTAGCTACTCAATATGTTTAAAGATCCAACGTTAGATAATACCTACTATTAGAGTGCAGAAGATAACGTAACTACATTCTCTACAAACGATTTTCTTAATTCAGGGGGCGGAAAAGTGGGCTTTATTGTACCCGTCGAGGGGTCTGAGCATCAGTTCGTTGTTGGCGTAGAACAAGTTTTTAAGATCATAGAATGGGATGGACTGAGCAGTGAAGCGAAGGATATTAGAATTTTGGGCACTGTTGACCAAGACAATAAGGCGCAAACCAGGATTAACGACGGAAAAGCCGACCCTAAGGGCAGGATCTACGCCGGTATTATAAACGAAATAATAATATTTCCAATACCCGCATATAAACCGAGCAAAGCCGATTCATCGTTTTTTATTTAGACAGAGCCGGATTTAGGGGAGAGCCTCCAGTTTTTTAATATTAAACGAAATCAAAATAATTTGTAGTCAAGGGGCCAGCACTCTTGTGTTGCTGTGGGACCGCCAGATTTCTTAATCCGGCCCCGGACTTCTTCTTTTGAAATTTCTAAGTTACCTGTGTCAAAATAACTAATATCTTGTTAGGAGTATATAATATGATATATAGTAATACTGCTGGATTTCAAAGAATTGTGTACTTCGCAGGTTCTATGTGTAAGGAGAACTCCTCAGGTGCTATAGAGGAAAATAAGGGATCGCTGTTTAATCTCGACAACACAGGAAAAATCAAAAAGTTGTTTGGGGGTATATTTGTCTCGAATGGCCTGGCGTGGGATGTTAAAGAGAAAGCTATGTACTACACGGATTCGTTAGAGTACAATATTAGACGATATGACTATGACGTTGACACTGGAGCCATCAGTAAGTAGATTTTTTATTTATTTACGAGACCAGCATTGGGTAGGTTGCACCTATTTTTGCTTTGGACCTATAGCACTAAAACTAGGATATATAATTTACGAATTGTCCACTAGTGGTGGTTTGTAACTCGTGCGAAATTTCTATATAGTTACCTAAAGCTTGGATTTGAATTCCTAGGAACACAATAAATACTAAATAGTTTCTATTGGACGGGACAATGAATTCTGTAAATTGAATGGGCCAGTAAAAGGAACACAAAATAAAGAAAACCGAATTTCATTTCTACCTAATTGTTTTATATCTATTCAATATACGTTGAAGAAACCTGAAACTCCTGCCGAATAGTAGAATGATTTGCATAAATGTTGCATAATATGTACTTCAGTGTAAGAAATTGTTTGTGTTATAGGTAATTTGAGGTACGTTTTCGACTTTAAGAAGAACGGCTTACAAGGAGCACCCGATGGCACCACTATCGACGACGATGGCAATTTGTGGATCGCGGCATTCAATGAGTCCTGTGTGATTAAGGTGAACCCGCGGACGGGCGAGTTGCTGCAAAAAGTTCCCATCCCTGTAGCGCAAGTCACATCTGTGGCGTTTGGAGGTCCCGACCTTGATGTTCTCTTTGTGACCACAGCCAATATCGACTTCGGATTAGCTCCAGGTCCTCAGGCGGGCTCGACCTTTGTGGTGACTGGTTTGGGTGTAAAAGGATTACCGAGCCACAATTACGTGTTACAAAACTAAAGGAATTGGAGATTCTTTATAAGATTTGTCACATTTAAAACATTGTCATTTTATTATGGAGTAGCGAGTACTTTATCAGTTGTCAGATAACGCATTTATTTAATTAACAAGCATTATTTATACTATATTTTGTTTGTATATGTTACATTTGGTTTCGTACATCGTTTAAACTAGATTTGTTAGTAAAAAAAACAAAAACAAATTAAACTTTTATTTGTATGCCTTACAATAACTTAACACTAACATTTGGATGTCCGCGGACATTCAATCCTGTGACTTGGAAGGTGCAACCGCAGGGGGGTTTCTGCTCCACACCTCGGTTCATGCAAGCGGTGGTCACATAAAGGATGTCCAAATTGGAGCCGCCGAAAGTAGCGGACGTGGTCTGCAGTGCGGGAGTCGGTACTTTTTGGAGTAATTTGCCCGCCTTTGGGTCGATTTTTATAACCTGTGATTTGACCAAACAAAATGTTTATGAAACACACATATTCCAATTGTGATGTAAGTTGAATATAGGTTAGATGTAATAAGCTGTGGCCCACGTTTTATCTGATAGTAACGCCGCGTTTAAGTCAGTCAGTTATTACTTACAATGTAAAACTTCGTCGTTTAGAAAGGTTTTCTTTCTCTATTTTTACAGAGAAAAAAAGATTTTATGGACGCCTAAATATTAGTATCTAGGCGTCCATAAAATCTCTTAAATCGTTTGTATTATAACTAAAAAAAAAAAACAGCATCGACTTACTTGGGATCCGTCAAAGTTGGCAACCCAGAGATTGCCGTCGGTGTCTATGGTCATCCCATCCACGATGCCGTCTAATCCATGATCTGCATATTTGAATACTAGGCGAGGATTAGCTGAAATATACGTTTGGTACTTATTATTATAATGTTTATTCTGAAAAGAAAGAATGTTTATAAACATATGAGCCCGCCAGAGAGAGAGTAGCTTAACTGCAATTTTTATGACTTGAGTTGAGTTCTTCAAAGCCTAAAAATGATAATCTACGAGAGCAGTGATAGAAAATTACTAACATTTTTTTTACACAAATAATAGTTAAATTTATTTTTATTATTAGGCCATTTTGACCATGCAGCCTTATTATTAGAGTTAAAATGGGGTACTTTGCTTAATCATTACTGTTTTCACATTTTATGGTGTCTGTATACAGTTAAAATGACTTACAAATATCGCCAGTATCGGGGTTCCAGTCGTACCGTCTGATCGCATACTCAAAGGAGTCCGCGTAGTAAAAGGCTTTTTCTCTCTCGTCCCAACACAAACCGTTGGATATGTCCACATCTTTCACCACTCTGTGCGCTTGTCCGTCTGGATCTACTCGGTACAGGGAACCCTTCTTCAGATGGAATTTGCCGGGTTCATATTCGTGGCCCATAGTACCTAGAATTAACGTATCAATTGTACTCAGTGTTTTACTATAACCAACATAAGATTTGTTAGTCTCGTCAAAATCGTCTCCACCCGTTTAACATTGAACACAATGAATTAAAACCATTCTATATTTAAAACAACAACTCCGATTATAATGTCAAAATTTTGCTACTTTTTGTAAGCCTTTAATGATTGTTGTAATTGGAGTTGACTTAACGCAACAAACAAGCAAACGAGAGATAGCTTAGAGGTTAATGTATATAGGAAGTCATTATGCCCTCATGATCGTACTCGCTCTGGTGATATGGAATGTGTTTAAGGTATTATTCAGGGCGGCTGACGCCCTTCTGGGCTGTGTCAGTAATTAGTTTTATTTCAAGTTCAAGAGTCCTGACTAAAAAATACATTTTTAGTCAGGACTCTTGAACTTGATTTTTACTCTTTGATTTGAATTCATAAGTCGAAGCGAAAAGTCTTGCTCTATATGAAATAACATCTAACCAACAAACAGTCTCCCTTTGGGATCAGCTTTGGCATCGTTGATCCTGTTGTCTGGTGTGTGCTTATCCAGTTCCGCGACGGTGCGAACGACTTTCGCAGTTCCGTCCCTGCCGTCCCACTGAATGACGACGACCTTACGCTTCAGGCCGACCACAAATTGATCCTTCTTCCCCTCCACGGGGATTAAAAAGCCGGGCATATCCTCTGTAATATAATATGAAAATAAAATCACGGGTCTAAGAAGAGACAACTCAGTTAACGTAATTGTACTACTAAGAGCAAAAAGTGGCGACTGGCTTCGTTGTCATTGTCAATTTTACTTCTAAACGGTTTAATTAAAAGATTGTGCTACTTACCGAGTTTAGAACTAGTGCACTTTCCGGTAGCGGGATCATACTTATGCACGGAACGGTCGAAGATGCTGACGAAGAACAGAGCCTGGTGTTGCTGGGACCAGTGCGGTCCTTCTCCAAGCCAAACTGGCTCAGTGACTGGGCTAACTTTGACTGACATCTGCAATAAAACACAAACAATAGTTATTGTTTGTGAATAACTAATATACGTTCAGCTGTAAAATACAATATTTCCACTAACAAATGTGTCGTTTATCACGAGAAGGAAAACGATTATTATTGTTGTGTTTGATTTTATCACCGACGACCAAGTGTCTCATGTTTTTTTCGTTGTCATATGGAATGGAAATTTCTACCGTTTTAATATTTTCACGAAGTTTATTAATATCTTGCTTCAAAGATTTAATAGTTAAATATTGTTTGTGTTTTTATAAAACAATCGGCAGGAGGACAAGTCGAAAATAAAACGTTTCCATTCGATTCTTTTCATTAACAAACATTGTCATTTGCTCGTTCCACACTAACTTGAATGGAACAAAATACCTTTTCATGTCATAAACTATGTCTTTGCCCACGTTTAAACTCCAAACAATCAGTTGTCAACAAATCACACGTGCTCCTACGTCGAATAAAAGGGCAAAACTAGTTGTGTGCCTCTTGTGTTTTTTGCTTATTAATAAACAGGCTGACGTCACCACATACGACATGCTACGAGGAAATGTTCAGTGATGCCCATGTATCTACCATAGAATTGATGATGTCGCACACTTCTAAGATCTGTTGCTCAGTTGGCCTTGTATCACAAGCGAGAAAAATAAAAGTGTTATTTTACGAATATGGATTTCTGTAACATTTATTACATAAAAATAAATCAATTACGAGGTGATTCGTAAATGTGATTGATATTAATTAATAGGTTTCAGGTGATAATTATTATGATATTCTTAAGAAGTGAAATACATATTGTATTTGAATGAGTTTTTTATTAGGTACTGTTCATAGAATAAAGCATGTTTAAGAAGATATTTTTATTTGTATTGAAAATTATACAATTATTTATCTGTCCTTCAGCAAGATGTACAATTGAATAGGACTTTTCGATTTAGTAAGAGATTTACTTATACTGTCATATTTCAAAGAAATTATTCTTTTTTTTTCTTAAATTAAAAAGCATTATTATACATTAAACTAAAAGGAACAAACTTTTAACAAAAATATAAATATATTTGTATTTCCTCTAAGATAGTTGATAATCTCATTATGGAAAAAATGAACCACATCTGCCCAAAATGTTTGTCATATAACGATAATTAGTATTTCTTCGTTCAAACTTCAATCAATCTAACATTTGGCAATTAGAAATAATCGAGCAGTATGAAGATATTTTTAGACACGATTATCACCGGACACAATGAGAAGTCTCTTTATGTACATACCGATGCATCTTTCGTATGATATCTATATAGAGCAGACTTTACCGGTTGATTTGTGCGATCAGGTTGGCTTTAAAAAATTACAAAAACTATCAACCGAAATTTAATAACGGATAAGATAATATCAATATTATTAATTAGTTAATATATAAATACTTTTTTTGTAATTTCTTTTTAGTATCTACTTCTTAACTATCGCAACTGCCATAAAGATTTGATATCACACTACTCGGTTTGTAACTTCTTAAGTACACGTTGGAAATTTTTCATTGATCTTTAAAATGTTTTAGGAATTTCCGGAGCCTACACGGCTTCTACCCTATGGGAAGAAGCAAATAATCTAAGGTGCCTTTTCTTATCGTTTTTTTTTTTGTATAATGAGCATACAAACTCCTTTTACCCTGCCTTCGTACATTTTTCTATAAAGTATTGACAATTATTAAAACATCTGCGTGTTAAACCTACAGCTATCCTCTAATCTGGTACTTAATAGCTTCTTCGTTAACGCCGAGAGCGATAGTTATGGTGTGATAAGATCCATTGATATACAATTTAACTTACCTAAGTTAATTGTATATCTATCTACAAAGTGCCGATCTTCAAAGTAAACAAAAGCAAAAAGAGTAAAAAAAGCAATTGGAATGATAAAAATTAAATGCATGCCAAATATACGTATACAATAAGCAATATCGTAAATCTACTCACGTTTAAGCAAAAGTTTAAAGACAGGTGAGACGCAGACAATGTTCCCGAGCGAGTGTGTCGTTCGTAATCTCATTACGTTATATACCGTACTCTATCTAATCTTTAATACTACACGCTAGGGCTGACAGTTGTAATGAGTATTTAGTTATTAGGGTTATCTTATATGAACCCAATACTTACGCAGACTCAAAGGATGAAAGCTTAGCGGCGTCGAGTTTGTGTGGCTTATTTTCACTTCTAGACCGTTTGATTAGACTGTTGTACTTTAATGAAACAATTTATCGTTTCCCCTGGGGTTCTGGACCTCTTGTACTTAATGCAATTGTTGTTCGAATACAGACAAAATATACAATACAAACACTACTAAACTTCCCCGTTTAGCACATAACGCGACCAAAGTTTAAAAAAAGCTTTTTTAACATTCGTCTAAGAGTACATTCTAATTACATATTATAGTTTGTCATTTTTAAAACAGTACATTTTCTTAAAATTACAAACAACCTTAAGGAACACGGTGAAATGGGCCTGGTGAAAGATAGCTAAAAAATATCAAGTGCATCTGATACTACTGATATAATATTTTCACAATTTCATTTTTTAAAACTATTTTTTGGAAAAAAAACCTGAATCGAGAAGGTTATATTTAATTTTTTTTTTAAAGGTCTCTCTTTGCTTTTGATCTAAGAGTGTGCGAGGCATAAAAGTAACGAATTTTAACGTAGCGATTACTTTGAGTCGGTTAATTGATGGCAGTCATCAAAGATGCAGATGCACTTAATCTATTTATTGACACCAATATATCTCGCCAATGTTGTGTGAATAAGGTATATCCAAGACAAATCCTCTGGAAATTACGCGGCTTATCGGATTGTTCTAGAGATTTAATCTCAATACCGCTTGTCAGGACTTTGTTGCGATAGCGAAGAATTATTTATGTAGAGGAAGGCAATTATTACTTAATTCACTTTAACTGTAGGCTAAAATACTAAGTTACATATAACTGAAAATGAAAAAGTTTAATTAAAAAATGTTTTATACAAAAATTATGTTTAGTTATAGTGTTGAATATTTAAAATATATATTTGTTTAAGTTAGGTTACCATAACCACTATTCTTTATCTTAAATTTTTTGTCCTTTCTTAAATACTGTGTTTCTTAATTATTTTTTACTTTTTGTAATGTGAATATCGTTATTATAACTTACAAAAGTAGTAATCGTCTGAAAAGTTAATGTTGACCTTACCACCTACTTATATGTCGATATTTATATTTATGATACGAATACGCCGAAATTATACACAAAATATAAACTTCCAGTAATAAAATAGACAATATGTATATTTATAAAGTAATGTTTGGAAAAAATCACAAGACATTAGCAAGCTCCTCGGCAGACGGAGTCGCCGGTGAAAGCTATTATAAAATAAATATAACGTTCATTTATTAAACAGATGTTTCATTATTTGTTTTTTGAGGAGAAAACAAATCTTTTATCTTTTCATATTTAAATGTTCCATCCTAGGACTAGGACCAGGAAATCAATATGTTTAAAGGATTAAGACTAAGTTGCCCCTGAAAAAGTACAGTAACGCATAAAATTTACTTACATTTAGCAGTGTAATATTTTCGAGCGTAGGGGTTGAAGAAATAGGAGATTTATTTGAGTGAAGGGCGCGGTATCGACATCACTTCCATTCCCTTGCCAAATACACACACTGTTAGGGAGTTCCTAAAAGTAGTATTACGTTAAATATTTCATAGTACAACAAACAATAAGGTGATATCTGTGAGTGGGTAACTCGAAGCTTTTACAACTATACTTATTATGACAATCCTTTTATCAGCTTTAATGTAAAACGAATGGAACATAAGAGCCTCATTGAAACAAACAAGACTTAGCAGTATTATAAAAGCTCATAAACAAAGAACATTTTATGCACAGCCTATTTTACGGAATCTCTTTATCTTACGAGATCAAAGCCAAAGCAATGCATTTCACAAATGAGCCTCGGCATATACAAATATATTAAAAAATTCTAATCAAATACTGATCTAACTCACTTGTGACTTGACAAAAGCTCAATGCCCTGGACATCCGCAATATCGGTAAAAACTTGCAGCTTGAACTCACACTGGAGTCCACCGTCAAGTGTCCACTCAAACACTGTCACCCTTTGGTCAATAGAAGCGGACACCAGCAGATTATCTATTAAAATAACCCCAGTCACTTGCGAGCAGTGGCTTGCATTACTAATCCACGATTCATCTTCCTGAGAATGTCCAAAGCTGACTTTTCTCAACGATACTGCATTATCATCCCCACCGGTTGCCATCAGAAATGTACTATCAGAAATTACTTTAATAGCCAAACTGTTTATTCCTGATTTATGACAATTTAAATTAACATAACCTTTATTGGAAATATTGGCGATCTTTAAATTGTTCGTTGTACAATTTATCAAAAGTTTTTCTGTGGCCATATCCAACATTTTCGTCCTCAATATGCAAAATCCTACTTGATCATACTCAACGAAATCCAGGATATTACCACTAAGCTTGTACTTGTACACTCTCAATTTTCCATCTGAACAACCCGCGTATATGAAGAATTCTTCATTATCTAAGCTTGAAATTTCCAAATCCATGACTCTCGTTTCAGGATCAAAATCATTTAAAAGGCCTTTTCGTTTACTCTCAATTCGATCGCGATCCGTCCCTTTAATCATATAATTTAGTAGTTCTTGTGCAAAAATGTCCATTACATCATCACATTTCTGAAATGTTATCTTTTTAATACATATTTGTGCTCTGCCACCTGCAGAGACTAATAGTAAAGAATGGTCATTTAATTCTACAAATTTTAAAGTTCTTACGCTAGACAAGTGCCTAAATACAAGTTCATCTTTGAGAGTGTTCTGTGGGTTTAAACTCGTAATGCGCAGGGTCGTGTCTTCTCCACCAGATATAAAATATGTCAGAGATGTAGCCAAAGAACATTTGTATGATTTTAAACAGTTAACTTCTTTCGAATGTGTTCCATTAATTATTATTTTTGGTGCAATTTTGTTTAACTGATACGTTTGAGAATATATATTTCCCTCTTTGATGTACATAAAAGTGATACATTCATTAAAATGATCTCCTCTTTTCTGTATGAAATGAACGACATCCCAGGATCGATGACCACCCCCACACTGGACTTCTAAAATTCTTCTATTGTTAACAATGTCAAAGACTACAAATATTCTTTCTTGGAAGCCACAAACATAATTATAATTTTTATCAACAAACTTTTCAATCCACTGGAAATCTAAATCCCTGCTACTTTGATGTTCATATAATGAGAAATACTTCAAAGTACCTCTTCTATCAGTTGTTATAATTGAATTTTTATTTTTAAAATAAATCGATGTAGGGCCATACCTTCCGTGGATATTTTTAAAAGTTTTAATGGGCTGCGATTGGCCTCTGACAAATACGTGTAGATTTCCACATCTGTCACCAGCGATTATTTTGTCGCCATTTATAGCGACTGCTGTTAACCAGCGCTCTTTGCAATAAGGTAAGCTAAATTTGGCAAATATGTGTACCTCCATGCAACCAGCTGTTAGCACTGTTATTTCCCCCATGTCTGTGCACAATACTATGTGTCTATTACCTGTCCAGTGCATGGACATAACTTTACAAATATGAAGTTGGGTATCTACAATATTTCCTAAATAACTCTCTTTGCAATCTTCAAAGAAAATATCAAATTTACCGCACATATCTACAACAGCAATAAGTTGCTTGCATGCAGAAAGACTCAATAGCTTATATTTTGTCTCATGGTGCAATTTAAATTCACTTTTGGTATTACTGCTTACGTCATAATAAATAATTTCACCCATTTCTGTCATTACAACAATGTTTTGCTTTGCAGTAAATACAATTTTCTTTGGCAATTTCACACCAAAATTGTATGTGGATGGAGCTTTATTGCATTCATTTAAAATAGATAATGGATGAAGGATAACTGCTCCATCACCTCCTCCTGTTACTATGTAGTTATCTGAAGCATCTACTGACCATATACAAGCATTTGTGTGAGATTTCACCTTTCTTAAGAGATTTCCGTGGCGGTCCCAATAGCATATACCTGAATCCTCACCAACAGATATAATATAATCATTTATAATACAATTTCTCATTACTCTAGCACCGTGGCCATACAGTTCATGTAAGCAATTAATATTTTTTAAATTTCTCCAAAAATCTGTAGTAATATAAGTACCAGTAGATGTTGATTGAACACCCCAGATTCTGACAGACCTGTCATCAGATGTTGAAACTATAGTAGAGCTTTTTAGTTGACAACTTATAGAGAATATGACACCCTGGAACAGAACAAAGACTGTGTAAGCTTAACTCCAGCAATCTTAATAATTTCAAAAAGAAATTTTAATTAATCTATACAGTTTTTAATTTAAAGTTACATATGTATCATTCCAATCAGATATATGATTACACACCTTATGTCCTTTTAGATGATATAAAGGTTCTTCTTCAGCACAACTTATGAGAATATCAGAAAACACAGTCCCGCTAAATACCAATAGACCATCTTGAAGTGGCACAAGTAAGCCTGAGTATAATATTGAGTTACCTTTACATAGTTTCCTTTTTTGGAGTAGTCTAGTTTCTAAACTCCATTCCTGTAAGAAAATTTAAGTTACAAAATGCATAACATTATTATGTGAAATTTTAAATACAAATATTACTTTAAATTATATAGAAAACCAACCTCAACCACATTATGAGCAGTGAGCACAGCAACTTCAATGTTTGATATCCAAATTACTGAATGAATCCAATCATCAGTAACTATTGGATTGCAGGAGCAGGTAAAAACATCTTTTAGTGAATCATAAACTACAAGCTCAAGTTGTTTACCACCAAAGACCAATATCTTGCCGAGACTATCCAGTGGCACAATTCCATATATTTTTTGACCAGTAAGGACTTGCACTTTATCTTTTAAAACATTTGAATTATCGGAGAACACATGTAGCCAGCTCCCTATACCTAAAAAATGTTACATACGCTATAGTTTGCTTTTGTTATTTAAGATTTTTAGAAGAATTTTTAAGTTAAAATACAGGACTGCGATCTAGACACATGATTCTAAAACAATTAAGTTACTATAACGAAAATAAACCGACATATTATAAAGTATGTCTTATACGATAACGAAGAAGAAGAATATTATTAAGCTTTAAATACATAATGGAAGTAAGAAAAATGCAGAAACGTGGAATTTTCTTCTTCTTAAAAAATTAAAATACCTGCTAGTATGTAGTTGCCGAAAAACTTAACACTTGTAACATCCGTTCGTATCACGCTTAACATTGTAAAGGTTCAACAAAACTATAAACTGAACTGTGTAGAACAATAAAGTATTTTTTCAATTATTATTAATATATTAAAATACTCATGGAAGGACAGAAGTATCAAGTACTTTGACCATATTATCTAAGGGTGATAATATCACTGTAACATGTGGTAATGACGTTTGATAACTGACAAACATAAGAATTGTGATCACAGATATATAATAGTCATACAGAGTAGTCAATACGAATTGAGGGTGCTAGAGGCAGAATGGCTTAATACAAAAACATGATTTTCAAGAAGGAGGCAAAATAAAAATGCGAGATTCACTTAGGCAATAATAAATTTATACTATTATATGTGTAAAAATTATGTTAACAATTTTCGGCCACTGTGACCGACATTTTGAGATTATGAAAATATAAATAACCTAAGTCTCAAAATTTCAGTTAGGATACTCTGCTTCTAGCGACCTCAATTTAATTCGATGAATACGAAAAATCAGACCAGACATTCAATTGTATCCTGCTATTAAGTCTGATGTCTAATACATCACATTTTAAAGATACGCTTTTCATCCTCACACGCTAGTTATCGGCACAGCGCAGGATCCGTAAACTTCGCTGGAGAAGATCGCGAATCTTTCTTAAGGATCCCGACAAGAACGAAAAAGAAAACTAAATAAACGAATTAATTGAGACATTAAACATTATATTATTAGTTTACAAACGCCACTTTCATGTACCGACATATTTTTATTTTTTAACAAGATTAGAGTTAACGTAGAAGGTATGCGCAATTTATTTTGTAATAAATTGCCTGGTGCTTTGAAAAATATGTGTATTAAAAAAATAAATATATAAACACTTTGTTGTTATGTTTACATTTTTCGAAATTATGAATTTTAAACAAATATCATTTATATTATTCTTTTTCGTAGTTCTCCATCGGATAATGTTCTTCGTATTTCCGCAGATGGTCTTCCATTTCGTGCATTTGTTTCCTAAAACCAATGTAATATATTAAATTATGACGTTAATAATAATGATACTCTTTACAAACATCGATCGAGTGCATACTGTAACTTTAGTGGCATATCATAGTACACGTCTTCGAACATTTCTTTCCAATGCGGCTTTTTCTTCTTTTCAGCGTCTTGCATTGTTCGAACGACAAAGTCGCGTGACTCCTTGATAAGTGATTTTTCAGATTCTTCATTCCAAAGTCCTACGTGAACATAATTTATAATTAGTGTAACTATTAGGAGACAAATTACATATAAATGTTATGTTGTCGCTTATAGATCTTTTACCTTTGCGCTCTAGGTACAGTCTTAGCTTTTGTACAGGGTTTTCATCGCTCGTCCATTTTTGTATCTCCTCCAGGGATCTATAGGCTGTACTATCATCCGATGTGGAGTGATGACCTACCCTGTAATTATGTAAAAATCATAAAAATATAGCATCCAATTTTACGTGTCTCAAATAAATAATCTATCGTTATTTTATCCCTCAATAATAAATAGAAAATCTTAAAAACAAAGTTAATCTGTAATTCGCTCAATTCTCTTTATAAATTAACAGTAGAAAATTTGCATTGATTTCATAAGTACCTATAAGACATGGCTTCAATGAGGACAGGTTTATTTTTGACGGCTAGTTCTCTAGCTCTTGCTACCGCGTTGTATACAGCGAGGGCATCTGTTCCGTCCACTCGTATAGTGTGCAGCCCCATAGATGGACCCCTGGCGGCGATACCGTCTCCACGGTATTGCTCGCTTGAGGGTGTCGATATCGCGTAACCATTGTTTCTGCTGTGGGAGAAATCAGGATATTTGTCATGATTTTTTTACTGTTACTGGTTCGAGCATTTCATATTGCACAAAGTGAAATCCCGTTTCCCCCTCGTGGGGGACACAGAAATGTGTGTCGCCCCACGAACTCATTTCTGTGTCCATTCCACTAATTCGTTCTTTTTAAAAAGGCAAGTAGTTGATCAGACTTCTTTGTCCTGCCCGACCGGAACAACTTTTTTTTGTTCGCCTGGGTTTCGAAACCAGGACCTCTCGCGCATAACGCAATGCTAGGCAATACGTTTAACCAATTGGCTACAGAGGCATGCAATACGATTTATGTTTATATTACCAAAACAATATAACGGGGCAGTCGAGTGTAGCAGCGAAGTTGAAGGCAGCAAAAGCGTCTCCTTCTGATGCAGCTCCTTCGCCGAAGTAACAAATTACGCAGCGATCATTGTCGGGCGTTCTTTTAAAAGCATACGCTGCGCCCACGGCTTGCGGCATTTGTGTCGCTTAATTTATAAAAAATATCTTGTTAACTATGTATTTTTGCTTCGATGTATATTTGTTTTAGAAACCCGCCTTCACTTACCCAAGGGACTAGATATCGTTACTACATTTAATTGTTTACTTCCGTAGTGGACCGGCATATGCCTCCCTTTTCCGGGATCCTCGTGGTTGCCGTAGCATTGGTTTATCAGTTCTGTGATAGTCATACCCCGATAGAGCAGGACTCCTACCTCTCTGTACTGAGCAAAAATTAGATCTTGCGGCGAAAGAGCTGCTGCGCTGCCCACGTGCATACCTTCTTCGCCGTAGTTAGTCATGTAGAAAGATATGCGCCCCTGTCTGAAATTGAAAAGTTTCAAGGGTGGTTTTTTCTTGAAACGCCAATAAAAGTTTTGGTACCCACAAATATTTTAGTTATCTACAAAACTAACTAGTAAGTATAATTTTCTTAAAATCTGATTGCCCCGTGACCACGGCTGCTGCAAAGCATCCGAAACGTCGGGCCGTACTTAAAATGATTTTCAAATAAGTTTAACTATAATGTATCGCGTTGTGTACCGTTAAAGTGTAAACTACAGATAGTATATAGTACGTATTGTTATTATTTTAATTATTGCTAAATTACTCGTGTAATAAGCTACCTTTGCGACTCGTATAGTATCTTGTCCATTTGATTTAGCTGAACCATGCTCTTGTACATATTAAGTAAAGTTTCTTTGTCAAGTGTTGGCTCTTCATTGGCAAGTATGACATCTCCATTGTTGTCCAGTACTCGATAGATAGGTATAGATTCATAGCTATTTTCATTTAAGAACTTCATCTCCGTCACGTAGGGAGCTTTTGCACCAGGAAATTCTGCGGTTTTTTCGCCATTTTGATTGATTTCTGGATTTATGTGTGTCGATAATACCTACAATTTATTACGTTATAACCAAAGCTGCGATCTAAGAAGTCGTATACCTAGATCATAAAATATATCGAATTGAATGTCCAATAGTCAGTGAATGCTCTCAAATATATACTGAAGTTTTATAATTATCCACTGGATATGGAATAATAATGGCAAAAAAATTTACAGCAAACATCTGCTATGTCTAACAGAAATAAACTTCGTCTATTTAATTTTCCTTATCTAATCAATAGGTATTTAGCGAAATTATCTATACGCAGTTGTGGTAGGTAATTATCTTATTTTAGTTTTATTAGTCTCGAACTTTTTCATAGAAAGTAGAACATTCACTTATTATGTATGACGTAGCCTTATATCTTTCCAATATATTTACTATCTATTAATTGATGTACGTAAATAAGACTTTTATTTACGTACATCAATCATTGGTAATTAAGTATATGTTGAATTGCATAAAGCTGTTTATCGATACCATCAAGAAAGTTTTATTATTGTTATTTTCTTTACTACTCAGGTTATAAACGAAAACTTGAAGTTAAGTAACCTTTCTAAACCTATAAAATACCTAATATTTAAATATCGTGAAAGTAGTCAAGAGTTAACTAGTCAAGACTTGCTTAAATATTTACAAAATATATGATACGTACCCTACTCGAAGTACGCAGCGAAATATATCTCAATAAACTAAGGCCACTTCGCAATGCCATTTCCTTAATTAAAAGAAATTATATATTATATTAATTGATATTATGCTTGTCTTAATACTACGCGACATTCAACTGACGAGCGGCACATTAGCAAGTCTGATAAGGGGCGCGCTCTTTATCACTTTACGCTGAGAGGTCAATTTTTATCATGTTTTTTTTTAAATTGTTTGAACCGCCATTCCTATTTACTTTTTAAATAACTTTAATGCCGACGAACCGCCAGGAAAGTTTTCTTAAAATTCTAACATGTAATTTTCTACAATTACAGGGTTGGAAGCTTACAGTAGCAAGAGAATTATCATTTTAAAAAAAACATGACTTTTACCATCATTACTTTGATCATTACGCTAACACATTCTCATTATTACATTATTTACAATCTATTTACTTTGTGCAGTATGCAGTAGTCTATCTATATATTGAGTCTGTTTCTCAACGTGATTTCTGTCATGTAATGTCAATTTTTTTTTTTTACTGCAACATGTGAAACGACAATTGACAGCTACAGCTTAGCAGTTTGCATCGCAAATAATAAATGGCGGTGGTAGTTAGTGACGAATCAAATATATTTTTATAGTAAATAACTATAATTATGCCTTATTGGTATTATGATAAAAAAGATTTACAGAACACACCATCTTTTCGCGATGGAATTCTTAATGAAACCGAGAACCGGTATCGAAAGGAGGGCGCTCGTTTTATCATTGACACAGGATCGAAGATGGACTTAGGTTATAATACAGTGGCTACTGGTGTTGTTTATTTTCATCGTTTCTACATGTTCCATTCGTTCAGAACATTCCCCAGATATATAACAGCTTGTTGCTGTCTTTTCCTCGCGGGCAAAGTGGAAGAGACGCCAAAGAAGTGTAAGGATATTATTAAGGTGGCTAAATCTTTATTAACTGAACAAAAATTTAACACTTTTGGTGATGACCCAAAAGAAGAGGTGATGACATTAGAAAGAATCTTGCTGCAGACAATCAAGTTCGATTTGCAGGTGGAACATCCATATGGGTACCTTTTGAAGTATGCAAAGTGCCTTAAAGGTGAAAAAGTAAAGTTACAGAAAATGGTTCAAATGGCTTGGACTTTTGTTAATGATAGGTGAGTGAATAATCATAAGTTTATACTGCAAAATATATAAAAACAAGTAATATCCAAAAAAAATACATTTTAACACAATAAAACTTTTTAATGTTTTACTCTTATGGAGGTGTAGCTCATCTCTCTATTGTGGTTATTATTAGTACTTTTTAAACAATATAAATCCTAAATGTAATATTATTTTATGTGGTGTAAAATGTCAAAGTATTTCTTACAGTCGGATTAAATCCTATAGTTTTAATATACCTATATATTAATACTTACTACTGTATTTTAGTTTATGTACCACATTGTGTCTGCAATGGGAACCAGAAGTGATAGCAGTAGCACTCATGTTCTTAGCAGGCAAGCTGAGTAAGTTTGAAGTGGTAGATTGGAATGGCCGTACATCTAAACATAATGCTTGGTGGGACATGTTTGTTGAAGACATATCTATGGACTTACTCGAAGATATATGTCATCAGGTACTCTTAAGTTTATTACTACCCCAATTTTGCCATCTATACATAACATGTTTACCCCCCACCACTGGGGAAGGAGGAGAAAAATTCAACTGATCAACAAAATGTAGAATCAGCCAGAATCCTAATTACAGAAATGTCTTCTGTTTTATTGATTAGACATTTTTTTTTTATATATTCTAAACATACATGTAATTTAGCACTAGTTTACAAAAAAAATAAGAAAATGTGAACTCATTTCAGGTGCTCGACTTGTATTCGCCGCCGACACAACTATCTGGCGCAGAATCACCACCACCACAGCTCGGTAACAAAACTGTGCCAAAAAACGAGAAGCCCTCCGTTACACCGCCCACTTCCGCATCACCTGTCACCGTTGCTAAGGCAGTAGTAACACCTGTTAAAAACGGCTCTGACGCTAAGCTAGAGCCCCCAAAGATTGACATGAGATTCACCTATCCTGGTTACGCACCTATTCCTCCTTACCCTTCAATTTACTCTGCTCCTCCACCTGCGATACCTCCCCCTACGCGACTGCCTCTACCGCCCGGCCCCCCGTTATCTCTGTACGCTGAACCACCACCTTCTACTAGATTCCCGCCAGTTAATGTTCCTCCTCCCAATTATTTTCCACCCATGCCCACACGGGGCCCTATGCCCCCAAGGGGACCTATACCCCCTGGACCACCACCTCCCAGACCTTATTATCCTCCACCGTAACGGAGAGCTATGTTCAAGTTAGGATATAATTTTTTAATGAAATATAAGTATAGAAAGAATTTTGATCTTTGAATTTTTTGCAAACCTAAGAAAAATATATTAATATAATTGTTGTTAGGTTAAAAATAATACATATTTACAATTTTGTGTATATTTTATATTTCCATTTTCAATTCATATACATAATCAAGTTTATACACAGCATTCGCATGCAAATTGTAACATTGAGACAAGGTATGGTTTTGAGCAAAATGTTCCATAGCACATTGTTTCACAATGCCTATCATGGATTCTGCGCCAGCATTGTATGTAGCATAATTCTGTAGTCTCCAAAAAGTATCAGTTTTACACAGTTACCTAAAAACTGTATAAATTTTAGGACTTTTAGCTGCTGTTAGACTAGATAATAAGAGTTAAAATGAACACAATTTTATAAGACAACTATTACAAAATTCATGTGCTTAAAACATAACAATTAGTGTTTTATAAATATAACTTATTCAAAATAATACATTTAAAAATTTGATTGAAATACTGATAGGTTAAGATATACAATATCATTGAAGACATGAATCTCCACTTATTACACTTTGTCCTTGCATGTTCAGGACATGCTTAAGGAATAATTCAATAGATTTAATCGCATTATTAAAGTATACACTAAGAACACCATAATTCATGTTTAAATATAAAAAGGCACATAGAACGATATCAGATCGTATATAATCTCCAATTTAAGGCACGTAGTTTCTCTTACATTCTAGATCTTTAAATTAAGTTTAATTGCTGAAATAAAGAATGTTAGGACTGAACTAGCACATTGTTTCACATCCGAGAAGTAGAATGATCCTTGGTTGGCAAAAGGGGTTTGAACTCATTAACATTATTATAAAAGACACAAAACTTTATCCTAAAACACTATATCATACATAAAATCTATTAAGATTAATGATTGGTCTATCGAGTGTAATGTATGATTTCGTTTTAGTCTCTAGCACTAAAATGTTACTCGTTACAAACAATTGGTTACCGCGTCTAATACATTTATAAATAAACGATGATATTTTTGTGCTACTCTAACTCCGTATGTTGACAGTAAAATCTTGTTATAAGGGTAAAACTTTGTGCAACATATCAATGACATGGTTTTCAACACCTGGATTAAAAAATTTCATTACGAGAACATACAAATTAAATAAGAACAAGATTTACTGCTGTACACATCAGGCATAGTGTACACAAAGTGATGGCAGCGAGTTCAGTCACTTATACATAATAGTTAAATGAATAATCATAGAATTGTAGCATAAAATATTAAATTCTTCATTTTCCCACTAAGCGATTACTTAGTATATTACAGAAAAAAACATCACACGTCACTCATCAACAAAAGTAAGTAGATAGCTGTAGCAGCATTTTTAATATTAAACTACACCTATACTCAAATCTTTCAGGTATTATAAAAAAATATACTTGTGTTGAGAATACAGTATATATAAGAAGATATATCTTTTATGATTATTATATAAGTCTAGATTGTTTCAGATATTGTAATAATACTTGGTGTAGAAATCTATACTGATGCACATTCTCTATCAGGTTCGCTCGCTGTTGATGCAGTAGACTAATGGTTCGAGGGATATCTAGTTCCTAAAACACAAGACAATGTTAAGGTCTTTTAATGGTGAATTTGCTAATATAAATAATTTGACAAAAAGAAGACAAGAGTTTGAATATAAAGTATGGCTCTACATAATTAAACATCTTAATAAATCCCCTTTTTAAAAACTGTCTATACTGTATGTAATCCCCTTTTTGTTCATTGTTACCTGGTTTGTGTCTAAAACGTGAAGCAACAGATCGGCGGCAAGAGCAGTCCCGCTGCGACCCGTTGCGCGCGCGCATGTCACTACGAGCGGCGGATTACGTGACGTCACGGCCAGCTGTTCTGTGTTAGCTTCCGCTTCGCAAGCTAATCGTAGTCCGTTCAGCTCCGAGAGGAATTCTTAAAATAGAGCACTTTTATGTAATGAAATATTATATTTATGTACAACATTCATACGGATTTATATATTGGTCTTTAACGATTGAGTGAATTGCAAAAGAATAGAATTGCATTTAAGTTGATTTTTTATTTAATTAGGTTGTAATGTAATAGAAACTGTATTTACCTATAAATCCGGATACGTCTGACTCCGGTGCGGCTATATGCAATGGCCATCGCGAGTAGTGTACGTGCCAGAGGTGCCTCGCGCGAGGCCCGCGACGCAAGCGCACGCGGACTGATCCGCCCCAAGGGGCACGAGACCACTTTCCACAGGATACTTGGAACTGAAGCCATATATTTTTAATTGACGGTGCGAACTTTCTTCAAGTTAATTTTCATGTTATAATATTTTTAAAGATCCGTATATTTAGTTGATGCTGTGTAATAATCGTAAAAAGAATATGTTCGTGGAGGTAATAACTAAAAATTACGTTAATTTATATCGTAAATAATCTATACCATAAATAGATACGTAACGTAACGAAATGTTATAAGATTAAAAAGAAAAGTCTGGAAACAAAACATTCTATACAATAAAACCAGAGACCGCTTGTCTGCGTGGAATAGTTATTTTGAGCATTATATTATTATTTTTTACCAACAACCTCCTCAACTTTATAATATGAGATTCAAGAAGTTACTCAGTTGCCATCAAATAAAACCCACCTGTCCATAATCTGCGGCATGATGTTCTGGTGGCAAGTACTTAGGTAGTTCCGTATTGACTAGTGCCAGGAGCCTAGCGCCAACCTGCCAGACGCATTCCCACAGCAGGGCCGCTTGTTCCACACCGCCAGACTGTGCTACCACATAGAAGCGCTGCGAGTTGCCCACAGTCATCTATAAAGAACATTGCGATATTATTTTTCACCCTATCCCAGTGATAAAATACACAACCGAGTATATTTAAATCTCTTTAGATTTAAAGCTACAAGAAGCTCAATTTATTAGTGCAATTCTGTTGCATAGTATTTTTAGATATGTTTGATGCCAATTTTGAAACTTCTTCAGGTAGTTTTTCTCTAATTTAAAATAAATATAATTCCTCAATAAAGAGATATTACGATAAAGGATATAACATAATTTAAATACAAATAAGTATATAAAGTAACGTACTGTAACGTGTGACGCGTTGATGTATCCGTGAGGGTTATCGGAAGTGGGATGCAGCCGTACCCTATTGTCTTCATAGGGCAGCGAGTCCCCGTTGTTGTACGCCGAATATTGCGATAAAAGGGCTGTTTTGTATTCCCCTTCTATCTCTCGTCCTTTAGGGACTTGTTCGAACGAGAACGACAAGTGGTCATCCGACATCTTGCGTTCTAGTAATTGGCACTGAAAATAATAAGATATAACTTTTACCTATGACGTATATTTATACTATACAAAAAGAAGTTCGCTTTAGAAAAATACGTACCAACGTTTCTTTGGTAATGCTCGGCGGAAGTGGTTGACTCTTAGGCAAGCCAGTTGACCAGCGGTGCTTGTTAGTCTGCTGACCGGTTTTTGCACGATCGCGACCTAAAGTAGCGCTTTTCACTTCCGTTTTATTACTGCGTCCTATAAACATTCCCCACCTACGCCTTTTTTTCTCCTTGTTACTAGATTTACTCGCATCGAGCTCCACGCTGGTGCTGTAGGTCGAGTTTATTATAGAACTCGATAGAGCACTGTCCGTCTGAGAGGTGTCCACTCTAATGTCGGGCACATTTATCGACGTAACATTATCCATCGATTTGCTAATCGTATTATTATTTGACACTCTATGCGTCGACAGACTCTGATAGGGGGTTTCATCGTAATCTTTTTCGTCTGTTTTTATCGATAGTCCATCAATAGACAGGCCGTTATCTAACTCTCTGTTGATGGATCGACTAGAGACGTTTAATTCTTTAGGCATGCTAGATTCTCGCACGCCTTTTATTATTTGTGCGTTAACGTAATGGCTGTCGTCGATTTTGGGTGCGTAATCGACATTATTAATATGACCGTAGTTATTGATAGCGGGATAACTGCTATTTTTCTCGTTTAATCTGCTGATTTCGTCCGTCGTCGTTAAGCTCTGTGCTCTTTCTCGTATTTTTTGTTCGCTCTGCCAGGGTAGAGGAACGTTTTCGTAGATCGGTTCTTGAGTTTCATTTAGCTTTTGGGGTAGCACAATGTGCCTTTGGTATGATATTCGTCGCATTGGCATGGAATACATTATGTTACCTCTTTCGTCGTATACTTTTTGTATATTGTCAGAGATGTGGTGAGGGTCAAGTATAATATGAGAATTAGGATCTAAAACTGAAGGAAGATTGTTGTATGTCCCATGCGTTGCCGGGAGGATGTTTGGACCACCGTAGTTCAAGACGTGACCAGGAGTGACATAACTAAGGTATTGTCTATTGAGGGCCGTTCTCGTAGAGACTAGATCAGGACTAGAACCGGATACGTGAGAGTTAATGTAACCTCTGTGGTAGTTAAGAGCTTGGCTAGCGACGGCTAAGTCTGGAGTAGAATTGGAGGCTAGGCCGTTTGAAGGGTAGGGTGGGGGAGGTTTATATACGTTAACGTAGTGTAACGCGTGATCGGTTTGGACATTGGGGTTTACAGCTACCGGATAGTTACCTACATACTTAAGGCCATACGCATAATCCTCAGTTGTCGGACCTTGGGTGGTCGGCACAGTGTGCCTAGTCACATCAGGGTAATGAATGCGATGTATATCCGGGTGGGAGCCATAGACAAGAGGCTGAGCAGTGGTATTCAAAAGTTGGGAGTGCGTGTGATGATTCTGGTACCGAAGTTGAGCCTCCGCTCTCTGCTGTTGATACTTTTGTTGTATCGCAGTTTCGTAATCGGGTGCGGGGCGATATGACGGTGGCAATGCTCTGGAAATTTACAATATTCGTTTGTAAAATTCTGGTATGCATAAGACACAGACTTGAACCATACATTTTCAGGTCCAACAGGTTTAGTATAACAATATTTTCTATCGAAAAGTAACGAACCTATTCCTAGGCTGAGCCCTATGGTCAGCTAGTTCTAAACAAGAAGTGGAATGTGCTCTGTGAGCAGCAGTAAGTGGTTCCAAGCGCGACGTGCTACCTATGTCCCTCACGTCCAGCTCTTCACGACTCTCTGATAGTCCGTGCTCCTGAAAGAGACAGGAAGAATGTAAGAAGATTAAAAGTATGTAGACACTCAAACAACAGTATTCGATGTTTTTGTTAAATGCCAATCAAACACAGCATTAATATGAAAGCGAACTCGAGACAATATAGTGAGAATTAGTCGTGGAATCATGTGGAACTGTTAGCAGTCGCGCAAAAACGTGTACGTCTATTTGCAGTGCGGAGATAATTACCGCCATTGCACTTGACACTCGAGTGCGCTTGCAAATTGTGCACGAACATAGCTCTATTCCTTCATGAACGCAACCGCTTATCGTATTAATCAAACATTAGGTAGCTATTTCGTATGGTTGGTTAGCAAAATATGAAGTCCACAGCGTGTCATGTTTAGGTATTACGTGGACTAGGTTTTTTACCTTCTAAGTAAAGTCTATGTCCTCCTCTATCATAAAAAAAAACATAAAGCGTCTTTTTAAATTAAATAAAAAACAAAGGAAAATACTAACGTATAAAACAGTCTTGTTTGATTTTTTTTCGCCAAAAAATATTTTGATTAGATAGCACCGTTCTGTATTCACGAAACATAAACCTTTATTTACCGTCTGTGAATTAGCTGATTCATGATAAACACCTTACGCTTCCTGGTGGTTTCCTGGTGTTAAATTCTTGTTTAAAACTACATGCAGCACGTTCAGCAGCTACGTACAGCAGACAGTCAAACCGCGTATAGTTATTTCGTTTGTAACTCATCAGTTCTTTAATTGTTTGTAAACTTTATTAAGAAGCCATAAACATGTGAGGTAATGTTTTAGCGTTGTTGTTGGTGTATTTAAACAAATAAATAACGCAATGTTAAAACTTCAAATCCATAGTTCGGTTAGATCATTTGGTTGGATTTTCGTTTACTTTCTTATAATCGATTGTTAAAGTATTTTACTCCCCGAAAACATAGATCAAATTGTTTAATAGTATCACGGAATTTTAGCGAATAGATCTTTCCAGAACCCTGGGAGGGACATGGAGAAAGAATATTGAAAATAAACACTTGTTTGTTTATAATGTAAACTAAATGCTCTCTCTGGCTACTGCCACTGTAGCCAAAGGGTTGCCTAGCATTGCGTTAAGCGCGAGAGGCATTGGGTTCGAATCCCTGAGAAAAGATAGATTCTTTCGGTCGGGGATCAGAAGTTTGATCGACTACTTGCCTGTAAATAAAACCGATCAGTGAAGCGGACGCAGAAATGTGTCCGCTCTGTGCCCCACGAGGGCAAACAGAATTTTACTACTCTTAGCTCATGAATTCTCTCTCTCAGCTCATGAGAAATAATATTAAAAATACATAATGATCTACTTGTATTAAAGCTTTGTATGACACGTATTGTATGTTCATGCAGATATGTATAATTAACTTGTGAAAATTAAGCAAATAAATTGTGAAAACCGATTTTATCGCACCAGCGTGACGATGACAGACAGCTGCTACAGTCTGCTTCAGTGCTAAGTTTCGTGATTGAGTAATACTACCCGGATAATCAATAACAATTAAACTTCACAGATTATCTTAAACGACTGAATTATTATTTTTTAAATTTATTTACGGGTTCTTCATCACTTATTTCCGTTGTACTGTACAAGTTAGACACTTGCCTAATACTGAAGGCGAAAACTGCCGGACTCTTGACATTAATAAAACCGTATTTGTAATTAGAACCGGAAAGCCTATAAATTTAACTCAAGGCTGCAGCAGGACTTGGACAACGTCGCAGCGAATTAATCAAATTTATACGTAATCACCTAATAACATGTATTCTTAGCTCAATGCCTAGTATCTGCTTTAAATACAACCCTGTATTATCGATCACGTAAGTATTTCTGTTTTGAAGAAACGGGATTTCATTTTTATATCTTTTGATAGAAACTGATAGTAAAAGTAACTTTAAGTATATGACTTTTTGGTATGATTTAACCACGGTTTGTTTAAAATCAAAAATCGATTTAAAAGTAAACTAACACTAGTCAAGACTGAAGTGAGGTTATTTAGTGTGTAAAATTTAATAATGTTAAAGATTTTTTTTCTGATTGCACTGTTACCTGAAACTTCGGCCGATGCTCGTCCCTGGGCGCGCTGAGGGCAGCTTGGTGCCGCATGTAAAAGGTGTGCTGGTGGACGCACATTCGCCAGACATACTTTCCGTCCTCAGGGCTGGGCAAAGCGTATGATGCCGATTCCCCTTGCTTCTGACATTCGATGCTGAATGTTCGCTTGTGATTTATAACATTGGTTATGTCCATCCACCTGATTTCAAGACATCGATATATTGGTAAATCTTAAAAATTACAGATGAATAACTCTTTTTTAACACTGTGTTTGTGAACAATACTTACCGATAGAAGTGTGGAGTGTCACTACTGTCAGAAAGAACCCGAATCCCAGTGAGGGAAATAGCTATAGTCACTTCGCTCTGATCTCGTTGGTCTTTTGCAGTAAACATCTCCTGCCCATATCCTCGGAGCTGCTGACATGTTGTGATGAAACCTTCTTCTGCTTGAGCCTATGATATTTAATGAAATGTCATAAAACTATAACAGATACAACTTATTCCTTGAATAATCGTGCTTGTGTATCAGTAAATTTATAATCTGCACAACCTACTTTTTACTATTACGAAAGTTGGTGATAGTCGTAATGACCAGACACACCAATGTAAATAAAATATCAACCATAATCTATTTTAATATTTTAAACATTGTGTCACTGAATTGCGTTATCTGAGTGATAAGTGATAAACATTCACAACTCTAAAAGGAACATACTTAATGACCTAATCATTTATATACATATTTGGGTGTTAGGTGTGCCTAGAAATATATGAATCATACAATTCTATAATGAAAATATCCATATTCAATATACTGCCTATGACTATATTATTGTATATTCAAATGTACTTAAAAATGTTGGGCAACTCTTAAATTAGATAAAAAACATACTCTTTGTATAATAATATTATTGCAAATTACAACATGGATCCAAATTTAAAGAATCCGAATATACAAAGTCAAGTGTGTATATATTGTTGGCATATCTTGTTTAGATGTTATATGGCTGGGCTATTTCAACTTTGGTCAAGTACACCCCATGTATGTTGGTTCTTTGTGATATAAAAAAAGGAGTAGTAAACACTTCCGAGTTACCTGTGACATATTATGAAGAGACATATGATGCTGTATAACTGCTGCCGTTAGCCACTCCAGTCTACCGCTCTCTGCTAAAGTACTGCTCTCTATTATCTGACCATTATCCAATATCTGCTTTGGAAAAGTCAACAAATTTTTTAAGTACTCCACAGTATGTCTTTCTCGGTCATGATTACCATATTCAGCTTGTCTACTATGAGAAGCTAAAACCACAGCTTGTTGGCAATCACATATAATTCTGCCTTCAACCAAGTCATTCTTCAATTGTAAAAAGTAGTGGTACCGCGTCACTTCATCCGAAATGAGACTCGTACCTGATATGACATAGTACATAACTCGTAAGTAAAGCTGGTGAGCCGAGGAGTACTTTTCCAGTTGGCGTTTTAAGGGTCTGTCCAATTGCACCCATCTTGATAGTTGACTACGGTTGATATAGCGCAAACCGAAAAATTCTGGTTGATTTATTGCTTGCCTTTGACATACATTGTCCAGACATTCCTGTCCCGTGCTGTCTACAGAGAGAGTGCAGTCTGCTACCCCGCCATCGAGCAATTCGACACTTATCACAAATAAGCTTTTAGATGCCACATTGTACTGCCTAGTCTTTTTTAATTTTAACTTGAAAGGCATTTTTTATACTAGCCGGGTCTAATTAGTATAAACATCACGAACCTAACGTTACGTATACATTTATGGACGAATAATGTTGAAGAACAGTATCCGTTATGCGCGCCACATATTTCGGTTATATATAACTCAATAAGAATTATTTTCAGTAATAAAAAACACGTATTTTAACTCCCCAAATCTTTGTTATGTAAATAGAAAGTGTTCATAGAAACATTGTGGTTAACAAATAAAACACTGAGCTCTAAAAATTCACAACATTGTAGGCCATATAGCCGTGTTACAGCGAGCGATGACAAATATTACTGACAAATGACAGACATCGCCGTTAATAATCTATGGTCGATGGGTTGGGGCAAACTAATACTAAACTTGAATGAGCATGAATATCAATATTATATCTTTGCATTTAGTTTTTTAGGTAAATTTTAGAGATAAAATTATCGTATGGCAGGCACTGCTGTATATGTGTAACTAAAGATAGTAAAACAAAGCTGAAATTGTAAATAATTTATTTTTAAACCCTTTTCTATAAAATATATACAAAACATATTATACACCACCCGAGAATAATGCGATTTAAAATTATGTGATTTAAGATGTCCTGGCATGCGTTTGATCCAATTGGAGCCAGTCTCTTGGTTCCTTAAGGACACTCATTAATTTATGTTCTGGAGAATTTGCCGTAGGTTCGTGCATATACTCCCATTTCTGAAAACAAAAAATAATAATTATGAGCGCTACTTGCGTTAAAAAATATGCATATCAACAACAAACAAATCTGTATTGTATTGTACTCATCTCCTAGTAGATGGAATATTAAAAAAAAAGAACCAAATAATAACACACGAAATAAACATACCGCATTTAAAGGAAGTGACATTAATATGGATTCATATCTGGCCTCAGGTGTAAAAAGTCCAAACTTTGTTCCTCGGTCGTAGATGAGATTGAATTCCACATATCGTCCTCGACGCAACAACTGCCATTGTCTCTCGTGATAACCATATGGATCATCTTTATGTTTTTGCACTGAAAACATATTAAAGAACAAACATTAATACACTTAATTTACTCGTCTGACAAACTTATTTTAATGTTAAGCAAAATATTAGTGCTATTACCTAAAGGAATGTAGCTGGGTATAACAGCTTCAGCACATGATGTGACAAAGCTAAATGCACTCTGTTGATCTGGCTGGTCCACATCATCAAAGAATATTCCTCCCACACCACGTCTCTCTCCTCGATGGGTAATAGTAAAGTAGTCATCACACCACTTTTTAAACCTTAAACAGTAAAAAACTTACAAATATCTAATAACTATGGTATGGTTAAACAAACTTTACTCTATTATACATAAAAAATCTATACTAATATTATAAAGCTAAAGAGTTTGTTTGTTTGGTGTGTAAAGGTCAGGAAGTATTGTTTCTTATTTAATAATTCTGTTTGTGATGATAGGAACATTTACTGAGGAAGGCTTTATGCAGGCACACCTAGTTGTGAATATTGTCAGTCTTTGTATGGATGTGTCAATATCATATTTTTATATATATATTAGGGCATACATATGTTTATATGTTCCACTTAACCATACAGAAATTATTTTAATAAGTGAGGTATCAAGTAGAAGTGAAAGTCACTAAAATAATCACCTGTGTTTTGTATTTTAAAAAAGATATTTGTGAAAACAATACAAAGATATTAACAGTTTAATAAATTTTAATACTAGCTCATTGGCAAAATTATGACTATACCTTGAATAGTAAGATTTGTCGTGGGCGTCACAGGCATGTTTTAGCGTAAGATGAAAATGAACTGCATCCTCCTCATTCAAGTAATATGGTGTTAAATCAGTGCCACCTCCAAACCACCACTGGACACCTTCAAGAGTATATAAAAAATCAATAACAGGAATTTATTTATTTAATATGTATTGTTATATTATCCTACCATTTTTATCCTGAACTTCAAAATATCTGTAGTTAAAGTGTATTGTGGGAACCATGGGGTTTCTTGGGTGAATGACAGCGCTCACACCCGCTGCAAAGAATGGCAATTCTTTACCATCAAAGTTCTTCCCCCTGTAAGAAATAAGAGATGTTAGATGGTATTTTAAGATTGATAATGTCTCTAAAATATCTCTCTAATAAAATTATAACGTGTGTGCTTTGAATATTATTAGTGGTGTCATAGAATATTCAAATAATAAAAAAAAAAAAAACTATTTTTTTGTTTTAAACCTTGTTCTCATTTGTTGAGCAGCAGCGGGTGGTAGTTTACCAGAAACAACCGAAATATTAACTCCAGCTTTCTCAAAGACTCTGCCATCTTGAAGTACACAAGTAATGCCTCCACCACCCTCTTTACGAGTCCATCTATCTACTCGGAATTTGGCGTCCTAAAAAGTACCATACATTACATCTTAGGCTGTATTTATTCTATTGAATTTCATAATAGAAAAAGTCCAAGTTAATTAATACAGTTTTTAGTAGTTAGTATGTACTTTAATTACTATCTAAAACTATTATTTCATTACTCCAAAATATTAGTTACAGTCAAGAAACAATAAAGCAATTAAAATAATGATAGATCTTTGTGTGGAGACATAATCATACCGGATATGGTACAAATAAGTCACTGTCGTAATCTAAATCTTCATCTCTCTTTTCTTCTAGCCAGGCCTACAATGAAAAAATCTTTACTTTTATATATATATCTTTACTTTTATATATTTATTTTCTAATTAGTAAAAACATACAGTGACTAGAAATGATTGCTTTTAGAAATAACATCATTACCTCATCTTCTTCTTTTTCCAAGGCTCTGCAGAATTCTGCTTGTATTCTCATAATCATCAGTTCCATCTGTGTCTTCATATCATCTCGGTTTTTTTCTAGTTGGTTGACCGGTGTTATCGGTTCAGCCATATAATTCTTAAATTGCATAATTTCTTTCATTTCAGCTTGATTTGTTTGCTGCTGTTTGTAAACCATGTACCCAACACCAATGACTGCAGCGCAGTGTGTTCTACAAATATCAAACAATAGCTATTCAAACATAGCTAGGGCCTAAAATAAATTAATGTTAAGGCTAACAACCTAGTTTCAGAAATAATTACTAATTCACATGCGATGAGCAACTTCTTAATTCAAGGTTAATTTATGTATCTTACACTGAACCTGTATTTTGGTGGCATAAGACTGTATAAATATTATAGTTATATAATTCATAAATTCTTTTAAAATCATCTTAGTATGTGTATTGGATACTAATACTTTATCTGATAAGAAAACATCAAGTGTGTTAGCTTCATAAATTCTAAAACTCAAAAAGATGTATTGGTACGGATGGAGTAGATTCTATTTTGTTATTATGAAATATAAGTAAATTGAATACATTGTTAATAATGGGGGATTGGGGGTTATTGGAATAATGTATTTTCAAAACTAGAAACACTTACTTTAAATGCCGCTCTCTAATTTTCTTATAGCCTCCGACATACGAGAGGGTTTTGAAACTTCTTAATGCTATTTTGTACGACATTTTTAGAAATAGCGGTTATTATTCCGCTTTCGCTACATAAAAAGGTCCTTTAACTTTTCATCAACTTGTTTCTAAGTCAGATTTTTTTGAACCTTTATGTGAATTGACACCTGTCATTATCATCGACATATGTCATATTATTATACTTAGTGGTCTCTCACTCTTTACACATTTTTTTTAAATATAGCATTAACATTTAAGGCATTTAAAGATGCACCAACGGATGATCCATATATACATTATGAAGTTCCATAAAATTCTTATATATTGTGTTGTTTTAAAGATCTTCATAAACGAAATTTAAAAAAAAATAGTAATAATTCCTATCACTAGCTGTTCATTGCTAAAACTTATTCATATATACTACTATATTATCATATTGTATACTTGTTTATGACAGTAGCGTCACCTATATATAATACCTTAGCCAATAAAATAAATTGCCACTTTTGTTTTGCTACACACACGCCATCTTCGGACAACAGGGGGAAATGAGTATAAACCTAGTCGTATCAGCTGTGTTGTGTTCGATTGCTCCGCCTGTAAGGTGTGTTGCCGCCGTTTTATTGTGGTTTATAAACATTATATTATACGCAGTATGTCTTTATCTCTTTCCGTAGCACGTGCGTTTGGATCGATCCGTTAAGTCGGCCTCTTTCGACTCAAAACGGGATTATATACTTCTGTCTCAGCGAGCCAGTACGCGATAGCTCGTGTGACGGCGAGTGTCAGTGTTGTGTAGTGCGCGTGTGTCGTCGTTCTCATATCGATCGGTGGCCAGACCGCATTGCTGTACATTCCGGAGGCGGTGCCTCGCCTAGTTTTCGTCGATCCTCGACGCGTGTCGGCGTCGGCGGCGGCCCGGACTGCCCTGCGCAGTAACAGCGCGGGAGAGACCGACCTCTCTTCTGCCAAAACCGACTCGCTGTCGCGGCGGACGGCTGTGATGTAGCCGGGGCCAGCGGGCGAGCGGCCTTCGGACAAAGAAATCGCGATTTTTGATTCGTGATGAAGAAGTTCACTTTCAAGGGGGTTCTGGACGGGTTCCGCAGCTCAGTGCAGGCTGCTCCGCGCGGCACCGAGCAGGAGATACAGGAGACGCTGCGTCCAGAGCACTTTCAAGTTAAAAAGGTATGTGGCGCGCCTCTCTCGTCTCCATCTCCTTAACAGAATATGATCTTTCATAGTTACTTAGTCTGTCGCCTGCCGCAGGGACGTGGCTCGCGTGCACAATGTTGTGTAAACTTAACGGTCTGTTGACATGACATCTCTACGCACCCAAACATTTAGCCCGTTTGCTGTTGAAATCTTGAGGACGTGCGTATTCATTTAAGTTTTAGTAGTGAAAGTATTAAAATTATTTGAGTTCGCGGTTCTGTTACGCTTACGTCAGCGGCCTTGGCCGTGTCATCGGTTAGCGCAATAAACATAATCTCCTAACCGAGTTACGGGCTTAGAAGTTTACTTTTATTATGCCTCTTAGTAGGTCGTCTGACCGTCAGATGTCAATAAGTCGAGGCTTCGTCGGTTTGAGTTACGCTGATATTGAACTGATAGTACCTAGATAAGATTATGCACTGTTACAATACCTAATATGTGAAATGTGTTATATTCGCTGCTGGTCTTCATTTATATTAGGACATTAAGTCTAATAAATCAAATATTTTGACGTAAGAAATACACTTACACCACATTACACTTAAATAATATTGTTCTGACAAGTTTTACGTTATTTTAAGAAATATGACTTATAAACGATTAATTGTAAACATTAAATATCATTTGAATCTCCAGAGCATGAGTAATTACTCCGGCTTAGAATTCCATTAAGTGAACTAGGTCAAGGATCACAATTTTATTGTCCCCCTGGCTGTGACGGGAAACTTTTAATGGCTTCATATGAATCTTGGATAGCTCATCCTTCTTCTTAATTATATTTATCCTGTTTCAAAAAGTTAAAGTTAGGAAATCATACTTATACGCAATACCAGAATAAAAACGCACTTTCAATTTTACGCGCACAAGACGTAACGCTCCTTCTTTGAGAGTTAAAAATAATTAGGAAAAATAAAAAACTTTTATTGACATTTGAATTGGAGTTACACTTTTAAATAACTTCGCAATGTCGTAAGCAGTAGTAGGTACACAGCCAAGTACAGAATGCTTATCTAGTACTAGCCGTGTCAACGACTTCGTCCGCGTTGAATGTTTTTTGGAAACGTCTACATCTTTATAAATTCAAACTGTCCACGACATCGGTCGCGGCCCGTCGCTCGTGACCCATCGTTCGGGTCCCGTCGTTCTTGCAAGTTAATTGTAAAAGCTACGCACATAGTGCCGTGGACATTTTTTTAGGTCCTTCATAGAGGAATCATTCTTCCGTACATATTTTAGGGTGTTTATTCAATGATTTAAATTTATCTCAGACAGACTTTCGTGGGGAAAGACCACAAATCGCTCGAATAGCCCGTTTCTGCAATACGCCGTGCTTCTCAAAGTAAACGACACTATATTCGCAAACTAGTTTTTGCAATCCCACCAAGATTTGATTGAGAAGAATGACAATCCATTACTAACAGTATTTCGTTAAGCCTTGCATCTTTAATCTCTTATCGGTAAATCGTAAAGTTTGAGCACATTAATTAGGGTGTCTGCAGCATAAATAAGCTAATCGGAGAAACCAGAGCCGTCCTTGAATAGAATCCCTGCATTTCTATTATATAGCTCATGAGGCCTTTCAAGTAATGGGCGTAACATTTTTCAACAATGGGTTAGGCATACGCTCCAGAAAACAAAAATGTACCGTTCTAATTAATTTTTCTTAAGACCGACTGTAAGTGGAACGCGAAAAGTTTTGGTCGTGTATTAAGAAATACTTTTAAAATTTTCGAGAAGCGTCTGGGATAATTTGCAATGGGCCAGCTTGAACTGCTTTCTGCTTGGTTTAATTAGGTGGCTGTAGTCCGGTCTACCTAGATATAAAAACAGTAATTGAAATGCGGTGAAGCGAGAACTGTATAGAATAAAAATACGAATCATTTCTTGAAGCAATATCTCTGTTCTCTATTTTGTTAAGTCTTCTTCTGTGTTATTCGTGCTTCTTTTATGCTCCTATAACCTATTTAAACCGTGTGATTCTTTGGTCACTTGAAATCAGAAAGTTTTGAAAATATTTTAAATGTTTGCCCGAAGTAACAGATACGTTTAAGTTTACAGCACCGTAGAGATCCTTTTCCTGAAAGAAATGTTACTCAAAAAATATCGATTTCATTCGATTGTGTCGCTATCTTTCAGACGACGGGCTTTACACCAATCCAATTAACAAAATGAATTTTTGCTCGAGTCGATCTCAATCATGATCCGTTTGACAAAGCCTTTGTATACTGCTTTGAAGTTAAAACCTTCAAAGAAATTCTTAGGCGTCTAAAGCCACAGTACCTTGCTTTGATATTGTAAACAAACAATTCGACACTTGCGTTAGACCATCTTATATTATTGAACAAGAATCTGTATAAAAAATTTTTTTATTGGTTTTCAATTGATAGTAAAAGTAAAAGTTTTAATACCGCATGGCATTTTAGTTTGTCTTGAGGCATGGGCCGAACACGGCGTTATTATAAAACGTTTTGTTTTGTTTAATGTGAAGCACTCGTGGTAATCACAGACAATGAATAATTGTCTGTAATTAACTTGTAAAGACAAAGTTACAAGACATTAGCATCCAGTAGGCTCAGAATAAAACCATTATTATTATTAATGTTTTTGTTTGCCAGAACCACTCGTTTTCTATTTATTAGAATAGTTAAGTATTTCTCTTATTAATCCTACATACACAACGCGCAACTATGCGGTTTTAAATATTCTACACTTACTGTTAGCTGTTGTATAAACATGTTATGATTACATCACTATAATTCCGCGTTTTTATATTAGAAGGATTAAAAAACTTTAACGGTTTAAAACGCGATATGATATAGTTAAACTAGCCGGCGTTTCGGGTTTGTCGTGCCGTTATTAAAAATAATTTAATCCGTTAAAGTGTTTTATTCCAATGTGTACTACTTGCGTAAACTACAGACAGTTTTTACTAGAAGGATTAATAAATTGTTAAAGGTTAAAAACTCGATGAAAGTATATTATTGAATTATTTTTTACAAAAGAAATGGTTAGTTCGATAGTATATGAAGCACCTCAGTCTATATCCAAACTGAAGTTTTTATCTGCTTTGGGTTTTTTCATGTAACTCCTAACTGTCACAGACTTTTAGACGAGGGGTACTAGTTGAATCCCGGTCATGATATCGAACTAACCTAACGCGGGTATTGTGCCAACGCCGTTTATTAAGAACTTATTCCTTTTTTCCGATTTACTGTTCTAAAGTCATTTGACTTAGATGTAATTCTTGGAAATATTATAAGAGTATTTTTTATCTGCATCAATACTTTACTGAATAGATAATAAAAATGATGATTGTTGTTTAGCGCTGGCTAAAATCTTAAAACGACTAAATAAAAGGCCTAAAGTCAATGACAGGACTACGGCATTACCAATACAATGATGACGTCAGCTCAATTTCTGCCCACGTACTAGTGGGGACTAAGTGGAGGTCGTTAGACAATAGACAGTATTACAAATCGTTCCATCTCAGTACGTGACAAGGCCAAGGGGTCACTTAGCACTTGCTATTCCATGATACCATCGGTAGTCGAAAAGTGTAAATTTTTGGCAAAAACTGTGATTTTTGACAATATTATAGAAGAGTAACCCCTTTCTTCTTTACAGATTCAATGATCAGTAGAGAAATTATTGATTAGTTCTAAAAACTTTCTTTTCATAAAATTAGTTTACCTAAAATGTTTAGGTATTGAATCGTATAAGATGTTTAATATTCTCTCGAAATGTCGTAATGGTATGCGATGAGTTCATCCAATATCTACAATGTGTGCAGCAATGCAAACAAATACGTACATAGTTAAGTATGGGTGTGTTATGTACGTACATATTATTATATTTGTATTGTGTTTTAGTGAATAATTAAGATTTTTGTTATAAGTTTGCTTTTGCACAAATTCCTCCGGCTTCATTTTTGTTCCTTCTATATCGTAATAAGCTGTAATTATGAAAACTTGGTAAAACAGTCATCTTAAATGTATTTTGTTGCTTCTAAAACTACGTCAAAATACCATCATTAAGCCTCAAAATATACAAATATTTTGCATAGTGGTAGCGGGATGTTTAATTTTAAAACTTTTTTAACTTACTTAATTTAGCTGATAACACATTTTAGCTCAACCGGTTTGTATATCTAACCAAGCAAAACTTAAATAAAAAAAAAACAACTTAAACTAATGAAATAGGACGATTGCGTATTAAAATAAAAGGAAAGAAATGCACAACTATATATAAAATGTCTTTATAACAATATGGAAGTAAACTTGAATGCGTAATTGAATAATAATATTATAAACTGTGTTCATAATATTTTTTCCTCTACACTTGACGGCTTTTCCATTTTCAATTAATTCGTCTGCTACTTATATTATAAATTCGAGTCGAGAAAATGGAAATTGAGTCAAACGAGAAGAAGAAAGAAGGTAAAAGTTGAGCGAGGCACTGTCAACCCTTTCTGCCGCGGACTTGACTGATGTGTTGTCGTGGGCAAATTGCGAAAGAGAAACAATAAATAGATATTAGAAAACACTATCGCCGGCGGAGATTAGCGCACATCCGCGCTGCAAGGTCGCCACATGAGATACGATGTTACATATTGAACGATATTTAATGACGAGACCGGCTTTCATTATGTATATTGAATGTGTAACAGCAGAGGTGATTAGTCAGCACAATTTGTATACGAGTCTTAGGTTTAGGTGTAACACGTTCTAAGATTTAACCCAATAGCCAAGCAGTATTGCGTATCTTCTTAGTTTAGTAATTAATTATTATTCTTACTAAACTTCAATTAAAGAATATTACGACAGCTTGTCGTATTTTAATGCATTTTGTCAAATATTGCTGATTGTTATTTACCAATGTATGGATAATAACAATCAACGATGTGTATTCGGTTTTATTTGGATTTCTGATTGTTGGCTTAGCCAAAACCGACAGCACAATTTTGCTGGATGATAAGGGAACTTCACGCTGTCTTGTCTTTAAGAAAAAACCTCCTTCCGTAACAGTAGTACAACAAAACACGACTGTAATAAATAGCAGGTTATTACAAGCGCTACGAGGTAGCTTCCATAATTTTATTAATCTACTGGAAAAATACACTTGACTTTAATTAGATCTCATTAGTATCTAGTGGCTCGTGGTTTCTTTAACAGCTCTGGTAAAATTAAACGAGCTTCAAGCGCTGTATTTTAATGTAAACACGAAAATTACGTTTCTTTTTAACATATTTTCAATTCCGTAAAAAAGTATTATGCTTATCATTCAGAATTAAAAGTTTTGTGGAAAATACTTTTGTCTTATTCAAAGTTCGCCTTTGTTTTACATTATATTAGTAAAAAAGACGTCGTGTTCGAGTTTAAAATAAAATTGTTTTTGCCGATAAGTTTATAAATTCATATAATCCTTGCTGTATTAAAAAGATATCTTCTCTATCTATCTTCATAATATTTATAATTTCATTGTAAAACAATAACTCCATCCATGTATTAAGTAATAAACTCCAATAAAAATATTTTCTAATTTCTATGCTATAAGAGAACAATTGAAATATTAAACGTGTCAATCTGTTTGGTGTTTAATACAACAGAATTCGTTCTGTGGTCAAGTCCACGTCAGTCTGCCACAAACAGTAATTTGTCAAAACGGTTTAATTGTTGATCATGTTTTGATGGCACTCATCATCTATTAATGCAGAATTTATTGGGAAATAACGCGTTTTGTCATTAAATGATAATAAAGCATATGTACTTTTTTTTATTGTTTACCTGATTGAGACGCATTAAATGAACACATTTAAATAAAACATTTTAACGGTTTAAAACGCGATATGTTAGTTAAACTTATTTGAAAATGATTTTTAACTTCGGCCCGACGTTTCGGATGCTTTGCAGCAGCCGTGGTCACGGGGATCATTTTCAAATAAGTTTAATTAATATATCGCGTTTTAAACCGTTAAAATGTTTTATTTAAATGTGTACTACTCGCGTAAACTATAGACAGTGTCACATAACAACCGTTAAACGCGAATTGTTAGTTTATCTATACATATCATTATGAATACATTTAGTCTTTTAAACAGTTACAGTTGTTTATATAGACTTCATCTAACTTAGGCGTAGGTAGCTAAACTCCCAAGTTGATATAAACTAATAAAAAATGCTGTTGGATTTTTTACTTGATCAGAAAGACTAGTATCCAATAAATGTCTTGCCCCTGTCGTTAAAAGATTTTCCGTTTCGGGCGGGGACGCCCTCATCGACGTCTTCTTCGCATCCAAGGATACATACAAATCGAACCATTATCGCGATATTGGTTACGAACCGCAAGAACATTAGCCTCCATCAAAAGAATGGGATCTCGTAGACATCGAAAAAGCTTCTTTGTGAGCGATTTAATTTTCGGAAAATGTTTTTATGTGAAATGAGATGAGGGGGATGCAGCGATACGGCATCTCGCTCGCACATATGAAAGCAATGCGTTATCTCACTTCTCACTAGTATGTAGGTCTGCAGGTTATTGTATCGCTTTTATTCGCATTCCAATTACATTTTAGTTGCGTCGTGACTCGAGACAATTATAATTTGTCAAGGAATTAGCTATCTAAGGTGGTAGAATTAACGAACGACATAAAAACAACAAATTAAAATTTCATCTTAGATTGAAAATAATCGATAACACGGGCGGAGTTTAAACCTACAACCGACAGCGTTTCGTGCTTTGATGATGAATCACGTTACGAAGTTATAACCGTCATAATTATATATATATTATCATATAAATTAAAAATCGATTATAAATTGAAAAAAATTACGACTTGCGCAGGACTCGGTAGCTCAATTGGTTAAACAACAACAGCACGAAACGTTGAGGCTTCATGGCCGGCACGAGTCGTTTTTTTTTTAAATTTAAATCGATTTTTAATTTATTTAATTATAATGCCATCATATACAATAACATGTAAAAATATTAAAGTTTTTAAATATATAACTTTAATTTAGAAAATATTTTAATAATACGTAGGTGAATATTATAATTTCAAAGTTAAACAAATTTATTTCATCGCCGATGATTTGATCTTTTTTTTTATAAATTACATCGCTGATGTACGCGGGCGGACACTGTAGCTAAAGACTGTCACGTGTCATTATATAATTTTAATTGAAACTGGTATGTAAAACTATATGTATATTGGGCTCACAGTACATCGTACATAGAATTAAGCTTCGTAAAACAAAATCGTTCCGCCCTGAATGACGACCGACGCTACGTAGAGTTTACGCCAAATGAATGTAGAAAGAGTCGATGCGAGTAGCGAGGTCTTTCTTAGAAATGTTTTCTTAATATTGTGGTAGTTAAGTCTGTCGTGAGCTTTGCTTCCTTTATGCTCTAGTGTACTTCGAAAACAGTATTTTGTTTAGAATTGGCTTCAGTGTTTATATCAAATGTAAAGGAAAAACAAAGCTGTTATAAGCGTAGTTTTATATAGCCATACTTTCAAGTTATCAAAATTGTCGCAGTAATTATTTTCTTTATAAACTCTAACAACACATGTATTACTTCCTAAAATAAGTTTATTTTGTTTTGCATAATTTAGTATAATGTCTGTCTAGTTTGGTGCTATGTTCCTTCAATAGGAGCGGACAGTGGGCAATTTGGAACAAAATCTTTTAAGTGTTTAAGATGCCAAATAATATGTCTGAAAGAGAAAATCTTATTTAAACAATCTAAAAATGTCCGCGACAGTATATGTCTGTCTTTCAAGATTAACTCATTAAAACGACGGGATGCGGACGACGTTCTGTGTAACAGGTAGTTTTTTTTAAAAGGTCGGGCATGCAAGAGACTAGATATACAATTTTAGTCTAAATACTGGTGCATTTAGAATCATTGGTCATAATTAAGTTTCGCGCGTGTATACAAAATTGGTAGGTTGAAAACATTGCGGCTATAATTCCAACGTAGACAATGATTAAACGCGATTAGCTTAGAAAATGCAACGGAATTATTCGTCGGTGATATCGTAACAAGGGCAACGGTGAGGCACAGCGCCGACCGCGGCGTGGGTGAAGGACGGGTCGTGTTCCAGCTGCCCACCTCGCCGTGTTTCGCCTCGGCGCTATTCATTGATGATGCTGTACCCGCGATCAACATTTATTTTGGACCTTCGTGCACGGCCTGATCGAAACTATTGCTTCCCGCGGGTTGAAACCCACTGGCTAAGAAGTAGGAGACAGGGTCTTTATACCGACACTAAAACCTTATCTCTACTAATATATAAAGCCGAAGAGTTTGTTTGTTTGAGTGCGCTAATCTCAGGCACTACTAGTTCGAATTGAAGAAACATGTTTTGGTTGAATCATTTATTGATTAAGGTTTCAAAACATCAAGCTGCGACCAATAGTAGTGAAAAAACAAAGAAAAATGTGGAAAAAACGGGGAAAATTATTCATCTTTTAGGACTTCCGTTGTGTGCGCTGCAAAAACGATTCAAAAAGCCAAAAAAATAATTCCCATTCTTTACATGATCTAATAACTGTCCGCGATATATATGTCTTTATTTTAAAATTAACTTGCCAGAACGACGCAGACGTCGTCGTCGGTTGCTATAATTAATAAAGGAGTTTTATTTTTGAAAACGAAAAAAGAAATACATAATATCATATTATGTTTTTCTTTTTAAATAAGTAATCCACGAGGATGAGGCCGCGAGCATGACTAGTTTAATATATAAAGCGAATATTCAAGGCTTTACCAATTATTAGTAATAGGATATGACACTTTTGTAACAAGATCGCAATATAATGAATTTTAGTAAATGAGGCGGAGCTACTGCGTACAGTAATCAGTTTAAGTACTGGGGACAGTTATTTATGAAAAGTGAAAATATAAAAGATTGCAATGCGGTGTATCGATCGTGCGGATGCGACATTATCGCCACACCTTTGCCTAGTTCTATTAGTCAATTATTCTTGGACATTCTAGATATATTGCTGTACTGTACATACTTGTGTCTGTAGTGATACAGATAGATCAGTGGATCTATAGATTTATTTACAGGTTACTAGGTACTTAATACTTCTTACCTTGTTAGACCGTAAAAAAATATTGTTTCCCGAGATACTAAACGTGTAGATAGTAAACTAGATAGTTGGCAGAGTCTACAATTTAATTTAAATATAAGAATACATCAAATTCGATCATTTTAAATGACAAAAAACAAAAATAAAATACATTTAAGTCTTAAGTGTATACTTATACAAAGATAAGGTAATAAAAAAGCATGAATTAAAAAATCAAAACTGAGTAAACCGTAATTGTTTTACATTATATGTAATTATTACTTCGTTGTGATTGTATTAATTAGTGTTATGACGCAGTCTTATCACAGCCGCACAAAATGATAAAATTAACTTGCTTTTTAACGTTAATTAGATTTTATCGCAAGCTAACAAACCCATTAAAATTGTTGCGCCATTGCGATTTTAAAGTTACTATTTATTAACCCTTCCTGCTTTCGAATCCATTGTGATGTGCCATTTTTACGACAGTGGACCCGCACTCCGGGTAAGTTTATTGTTTGGCAAAAATTTATTTAACTGAAAGATAATGTAACTAAAATGGACGCGCGGGGCTCTGTGAATATGGCTGCATGTTCGAGTCCCAGCATCGTATTCTCAAGTTTGATAAAGCTATGATGTGCTATTAACAAGCAAAAATAATTTACGCGAGTTGTACACATTTAAATAAAACACTACAAACACAACTCCAAAGCTTCCGAAACGCCGAGACGTATTTAAAATGAATTAAAAATAAGCTCACTAATATGTTTCGCTTTTCACCGTTTAAATTTTTTTATTTTGAATAAATCCTTTGTTGAACTTTATTTTCATGTGTTTACTTTACTATATTCGACACTACTTGAATGTATTTTAATATTTATTTTCATTTATTTTAGCTGTGTCAGAGACTTAGTCCGCGTAGAATAATTATTGTTTTGGGCATTTTGTTTTTGCAAACCTCCTCGTTTTTCTAATTTATAGCTGTTACCAACGACGCCGTACGCATCTCGTCTTTTTCGCAAGTTAATCTTAAAAGATACACTTACATTGCCGCGAACATTTTTTTTCGGCATCGTGAACCGTTTTCATAGCGCACGCAACGAAAACCCTTACAGATGAATAATTTTCTGTTTTTTTTACACTTCCCACTGTATCTTTGCTTCTATTAGTTGCATCGTGATGTTTTAATGTACCTCGATTAAGATATATTTTTTTAAAAGCTCCAACCTTATGCGCGTTTAACAAACAAACACAGCTTTATATATTAGTATAGATTTTGTATGTGAAGTCTGATACGTGGTCTCTGGCGAAAGGCTTGTCATCATGGAAAAACTGTTCAGCTTTAATGAACTAAATATTAGGTTTTTTTTCATTTACATTTCTAATTAAGTAATCTATCTTTACTATATTACGTCTTATTACACACCTTTTAAGGGGTTTACACATTTAAGTTATACAATAGATAAGCATATAATAAAATGTGTGATGAATGAATTCAGATAAGATCGCGACTTCTAACTAGCGCGTAAGAACACCGATGCAATATTATTACGTTACATATTTTCGTCTGTGTCGAGATAGCAGGTGTCATTGAACCCGCGGTAGCAAAAAGAGAAAGTAAGTGGGCTCTACACGCAATCATTGATGCTTGGAGGCGTTCCAATATTTGCAGGTCACGGTCATCTATGCATCGGCTTATGTTTGTGACACCTTCCTCAGATGTGCCTGAGAAAACGTAAGGGTCTTGAAGACGCGGTATTAAACTCATAAAGACATCATTAGGAGCAAACAAATTGGTTCAAGGCAATCGTCTAGATCCACTTAATACCATATTATTCAAAAATTAACATAAGATGTTTTGCGTATATGGTTGTAAAAGACTAAGGGCACTAGCTTAGGTTAGGTCTCTTATACATTTACGGTACATACGTGTATTATTGTATTATTTCATGAGTAGTTACCCCTGTTCTACATTATTATATGACGACACTCTTGCAAGACACCTGTGTACATATAAGACTATAGATATTTTAGCCCTACTGCACTGCATCTTTATGTTAGTAAAAGCTATAAAACCCTCGCAAACATTTCGACATTTAGCAATTACCTGTTCAAAATGCAATGTATACCTATTTGCCAGGTCAAGGTGTCTACGTGATTGATAATCATTATTTATTTCTTTAGTATGCAGGATGTATGTATACTTTGTAGTTTACGGTGAGCTAAGCCGCCGGTACTGGTTGTCACCACTAATGTTGGGGCGGTGATCGTTTAAGCCCGCACTAAAGCGGCTCGGCTAAGTTCATGATCCATCTCTCTTATGTGATAAGAAGATCTGCGTCCAGCTGAGGTGACATTAATAGGTAGGAATGTACCCTATTTTAAATAGTCGATTTTGTAATTGTATTGAGACAATTTTACGACTCGGGCATGATTTGATCCGGCATCTACAATGTTCCGTGCTGTTGTTTTAACCAATTGAGCAAAACGGCATTTATTCGATTTTTAATTTATATTGTGCCATCGTGTGTATTGTTAACATGTGAAAATTATTAAAGTTTTCGGTGGATTTTGTGTGAACAATCCGTAACAATTTTACAAATGTTTCCACGTTATTTCTTTTAAAAATTTACAAATAAAACTTTAAAAGAAATAACGTGGAAACTAAAACAAACGGCTGAGTAATAATAGCGATGAAAACCTGTAAGATTTGATTAATGGTGGTGAAACATGTCATTTTGTTACAGTTATTTAGCTGTTAGAGGGTTCTGATTGTCGCTGGTGACGTCCGTAGAAGGGGCAATTTTATTGTACTTTTCAAATGGTCGACTAATTCTCTCGGTATTACGGACTTTCAACTGTACCTTAGTTATAATAACGTCGGGTGTGATAATATAGGAGTTTTATTACAAATTAAATGTGTTACAAAATGTAAATATCTATATCTACATCAATAACCAGTCAATAGCCAATCGATAGTTTCGTTGATTTAATTTTCTCTAGAGAGAATTGTCGTGTGTGATGTTTCTTATCATGGCAAGAAGAAGCCTCGTGCCAGGCCCAGCTATAACGCCGCAAATAGCTCGCGTACCGGCAAATGGAATCAAATCAATTTACCTTCCCAACTCAATTGGCTGAGCACGATATTTGCTGATTCGTTTTTATTTCCTCCTGCTTCTCACTGACTAATGTCGAAGTTTTGTTTCTTCTATACTTCCTCTAATAACAAAATAGGGTTGTAGTTGAGGGGGAAGGGTAGTTGTCCCATTTATGTGTTTCTAATGTGGATATGCGCATAAGGCTCTATAATATTATAATTTACGGAAAAGAATCGAATAATTCGTACGCTTGAATTTGTCACCCTATATAACTGAAATTCTCCTGTTAAATGTCCTCTGCCTGATATTATGTAGCTTTATATTTTTAAAAACAACCGATATGGAAACTAATTTAGAAAAGAATCACATAGCAACTCTTTTTTTCAATTGTTTTAAAGAAAAGTCTCTCGTCCCTTTCTAGGGCTGAAGCAATTTTTTCCATTGAGATTTTAGCCAACCGCAACGAATGCATAATTTCAGCTCGATTGATAAACTGATGTTGGAAGGGAGTTCGAGGACGGAATAATGAAATATTACAGGATTAGGGCTCGCGACAGGGAGCTACCGCAATTGATAAAAGCCCATTAGTATTCAATTCGACGAGTGGTGATCTAAGCTTTATAAAAGCGTTCACTGGCACTTTCAGCACCTCTTGCAGAAAAAAATACCTTGTGTCTTTAAGAGCTTTTACCCTAAACGCGCAATTCGGCTTAAAACTTGGTTTTTCAAACCTGTTAATATCATCAACCACTTATCGTACAAACACGTTGATCACTTAAATGTTTAGGAAATTTCACTGTCTAAAAACTTAGTAGAAAAAAAAGCGTATTAATGCCTTAAATCGTGATGCCTTAACACAGGTTTTCTTAAATTTCGTTTTAGTATCATTTTCGAGGCTTAAAATATATGAAACTAATTAAAGATGTAATTAGGAAAAATTATAACATATATTTATAACCAATCGATAAGATCCTTAACCAAATACTTAGTAGAAAACATTTTTGAATTTCGGTATAGAACAATAAAAAATAAATACATTTTAGCAACGTGAAATATGAAGGAATTACAACTTTTTATTTGTCTATTTATCTCGTATAATTTAATATTAAAATAGTTCTATGCGATAGAAGAACTCTTTCTTTAATATATTTACCTTAAAAAATCTATCTATTTGTTATGATTATTTTAAAACTACGAGAAATCGATGCTCGCAAATCAAAATTTAATTCAGTTCGCCGCTAGACTTTCAATGAGTGTAGACGTATCGCTCCACGCTGCGTCGACCGTACTACGATTTTAGACATTTCTACAAGTCTTTGTACTTGACTAAGTAAAATAGTTAAATATTAATTTTGATTCCAAACAATAATTACGATGACAATACATTACATTACAGAAGTAATGGGAAATAAAAACAAGTTATTTTTGCTAAGAAATTAAAATGCAACAAAAAAAAAGAAATTTGAAAAAGCACGAGGTAAAAGGTTGTTAGGGTAATTTCGCCAGTTCGCGTCCATTTAGTGCAGTTGGGAAGTTTGAGCGCGATAATAAACGTGTTCCCGCACTTATTCTTTGTAAAATTTCTGTAATGTTATGATGTGATGTGTCAATATAATATGTATTTTAAGATTTACTTTTTTGTTATTTTTTTAAATACATAAACTTCAGAAATATGAATTTTATCAGTTTACTTCCACAAAACCCCAAGTAGGTCCAGCCCTGGATCAATTCGCGTCTACCATTAGGACACATTTTATAAATTAACGTTATAATACGGCCAACGTAACTTGGCAAGGCTGAACTTAGCGCGAAACGCTGCGCAGAAATGTTCCATATGATGTTAACGGTGGTAAGAACTACACGCGCGAGACGGATATCTAGGCTAGAGATTGACTATATCAACACAATCGACTGTTTATTCTATTAAATTTCGTAATTTATTTATATCCATTTTGATTATGGATTTTAATTTGTATGGGATATTGTAGTAAACGCATTTAGAGAAAGTGAGTGGTGTTGTTAATAAACGATACCAGATATCTTTAAAGGAAAATAAAATCATTAAAAAATTGTTTTTCACGATTATATAGTTAAATATGTTTTACCTCTTTACATAATTACTATTTATACATATTTTTACCTCCTTTAAAGCTTTTTATACAGATATATTTTTTCGATCCAATTTTGTCTATTTCAATAGGAATCGATAAAACGACACTCTCAGGGATCGCGTTTGGATATCTCTATTTGGTTATTTTGCAAAGCCTCGTACATATTTGGTAAACAGAAGGGTGCCTCAGTCACTCTTTGGCGTTTATTTCGGTATCTCTGTCTTGAGCGCAGTCGGTTAGAAAAGTGATTGTTTTACAGTTAAATTTAATACTGTTACATATTTCTGTTTTGTTATATTTTTGTTTTGTCTCAGTATTTTAGTGAATTCGAGAAGAAGAGAAGAAAGAGTGTTCGTAGCCCTTATTGTCTCTGAATTAATTATTGGAATGTTATTTTTGCTTGCTATATGTAAAATCTCTACTTTTTTTTTAATTTATCCCAGTAACGGAAATAAATGGCGGTATTAGTTTTCTTTACGAGTGTACAAGCGTCAAAGTTCGTCTAAACTAGGGATGGGCAAACCACCAAGCCCAAGTCTCCCGTGGGCTCTTGGAGGTTTAGTGGGTAGTGGTCAAGCTGGCCGACCCCCACACTCCCCCGCCACTCGAGTGGCCAGGCGGGGGCGTCGGTAAAGAGTCGATTCCTCCAAGTTAAAAAAAGGGCAAACCACGACCCGTGGGCCGGATCCGGCCCGTCAGAGGTAATCCGGCCCGCCGAACGTTTCGCAAAAAATTTTAACATCGAAAATTCAAATTTTACCATATTATTTTGAACTTAGAATATTTTATCTACACTTAAAACATAGAAATCTCGTACTTTTTATTACAATACTGCTAATGTGACATTTTTTTTTATGAAAATGTATAGAAATAAAAAAAATACCTATATTTAAGTTTCAAAAAACAATGTTTTAAAACTCCACTGCCTTGCCCTGGATGATATTAATTGACCAGCCCGCGGCAATTTGTTTTGTGTTGATTTTCTGGCCCGCTTGAAAAAAAGTTTGCCCGCCCCTGGTCTAAACTATCTACTTCAAGTGCTGATTCTGGTCCAGGGTTTTTTACTCCAAATCCAAAATTCAAGGGCAATTGCAGACAACGAGAAAGACTTTATGTTTATTTGCAGTCTGGACAGGTAAAGGCTTTTCCTTGAAAGTTGAAAAATAGATTATTATAATGAATGGCTGCAACCAGAAAGTATAGACCCACGAAAGTATATAACATATATATGTTTATGGGTATGGGTAAGATATTTGTCACTTATTTTTCGTGATACCGAAGTAAATACGTCATTCGAGTCACTAATAAACACGACTTACTCGCCGAACATCGCCAAATAAGCGGATTACAGAGCATTGTGAAGAGATAAGTTCGGAGCCCTCAGCGGCTGATCTGCCACTGACCGACATACAACAGGCTTGGCCTTGTCGTCTCGCATACCTATTATCCACCGCAGCTAAACCACAAAGTACATGGTTCAATACGATTTAGCGATTACAAGTAGTAGGGCAGTAGTCCTCCCGATTATCATACCGTTGAGTTTTTATGGTGTGCAGTTTAGTAATAGGCCATCTATAGGAACTGTATGTATGTATATTATAAAGTGGCTAAGTTTGAGGTTTAATTTTAAAATATTTAAGTTATGTGTATAATATGTTCTGTATCGACGAAAAAACCTAAATAAGTTTGTGATCCATCTTTCAAGTATCTTTTTTTCATAAATAAATAAGTAAAAAAATTAGTGCACGATTGACAGGTATTGAATTTAGTAATATGGCTGTGTATGAATATTATGGTGTATGGATTGTGGTAAGATTGCGGCAGTTGGGTAATTCGAAACGAAAGCACTATTTATAAAACTTAACGAATTCAGAAGCACGTGTGCACTCTAGGTAGTTTGAATAAAAATAAGGTTAAACAGCTGATGCGATTATGCAAACGAAATGTCGACGTAAGCTGAAATATTGATTCAAAATATTATCAAGTTTAGTTCTGAATACGGATTTCAGCTAGCCCCAGAATAATAAAGGAATATAATATTAATCTGATAAAGGTCATAACTTTTTTAAGTAGTGTATTGCGGCGTCATCATCGTAATCAGTCTTAACTCAACGTCTTCGTGGCGAAGTTATTGCAATACGTATTTGTTTATTAAATAATATTATCGCAAATATAAATTCAAAAACCTCTAAGATCAAAATAACATCACACAGACAGCGTAGTATGCAGTGAGTAAACACACGGATTTTAATCTGTTGGAATTTAGTTTGAGCATATTCGCCTCGTGCGGTATGCGATTTTCAATTTATATTCGAGGCATGTCGTCGTCAACATTCTGCAATAAGCTTAAAATTGATAAAAGATTTTACGATACTTTTTACAGCGAAGCGTTCGTCGCCGCCAGATGGCGCTTGCTTTATAGTGACAGCCTCCAACGCGTGACTAGCGCTTTTATCAATTTTTTTATCGCACAATCTAAAGCATCAAGTTTATAACCTAGATTAAGAATGCAAATATCATTTAGCAAGTTGTGGAATACACTAAGAACTGCGTACTTGGACTTTATGTTAAAGTTAATTGCATATTATCTTTATTGTTTCTTATCCAGCCTACCATGAGTAGCTTTCGAATAATAATTAAGAAGAATGCGTATATAAGGTGCCGCTCAAATTATCCAAGCGAGTGCTTTATTCATAAAATTCTAATTTTATCGCTAATGTCTGAGGGCGAAATGAGGAAAATTATTTACAAGATGCAAAGGGCTCCACCTAACAGAAAAATTTATTCCGCCGGTGTACCTCCTATGTTGTTGGTGATATAGGATAAAGCTTTGAATTAGGTGGAGAACATGAATAAGAGTACGGTTGACTAAATAGTAGTAGTGACATTTTTGGTTTTTGATATAAGTCATACGTTTTTCAATGTCACCATACGGACGTTTCAGATATTCACAAAATAAAAAACCAGCGTTTGAAGAAGCCTTAAGCGACATCTCATGAACGCGTATGCTTGTCGCCGATTCTATTACGATATTTGAGTAAAATATAGCCCCTTATAAAACGCGTAATAAAACCTGAGCAAGGTGCCTGCCGTTTTATGTGGATGCCTATTTTGTGTAAGACATTTTTCCTGAGTGAAAAGATATGCTTGAAATATGTCGTATACAATGTTAATAAAAATGTTTTTACGCGGGTGGGTTTCAAGGGACAAATTATGTTTGGAGTGAACATCTTTTATTTCTCAAATTATTTCAATCGTGCAACATTAGGGATGCTAATCAACTAAAATTTTGATTAGTGTAATATGAAAATACAATAATCGTTATTTTGTTAAAGAAAAGTGAGAGTCAGGTAGTCTAAAATCCTGCGAAGAGTAACGGCTTTCTATCTTCAATCGGCGTTTTTAATAGTAAATAATAATAACACTCATATTTTCCAACAGCCAGGCAAGTTTTTACACACGTCTACTAGCTTCAAAATAAATTTTCATAACTTAGCAGTCAGAATATGATTTACGTAAGGAAAAGCGTCTGCACAACATCAAAAATGAATCTATTAAAGATCATCTCATTCGTAGTGTATTCTCAGTCGAGTGATAATACCCAGTTGTCTTATAAAGAAGATTTATGAGAGGAAAGAATGTGGTGCTGTGACGCGCCACGAATTTAATAACGCGAACTATGGCGATCCATTATCAGGATTGTGTTATGAAAATAGGAAGGAAAATTAAATTACAAAATGTTTATCTAAAAGAATATTACTACAACAAACGATCGTTTCAATTTCCTTTAAGATGTGTCACGTGAGCAAAGTAGGGATTAGTGATCTGCGCTCCAGGGATGGAAACGGCTAAATGAGGGCGAAATTAACCATTTCAAAAAAAATGTAGCAATTTTACATTCTATAACAGTTGACTAGCTGTGCCAGCGACTTCGTCCGCGTAGAATAGTTATGCGGATTTTATTGTACAAACCTACTCATATTTTCTAGATTATAGCTTTTACCAACGTCGTCGTTCGCATCCTGCTGTTCTTGCAAGTTAATCTTAAAAGATAGACATGTATGTGGCGGCCATTTTTTAGAAAATTTAAGAAGGAATTATTTTTACATAATTTATTTTTCGGTACCGTTTTCGCAGCGTACGCAACCGAGACTCTTGAAGTTGAAGATTGTTCCCTGTTTCTTCTACATTTCGCTCTGTTTCTTGGCTTCTATTGATTGCATCGTGGTGTTTTATATCCAAAAGCCTTCCCCGATAAATGCTCGAACCGACACAAAAATATTTTTACTAGTAGTTACTGAAATAAGCTTTAATAGTCACTACAGCTTTCTAATATTTGTATAGATTTTACCTCATGAGTCAAAACTGAAATCTTTTGTATTTATAAGTTGATTAGAAACAGTGGGGACCCGATGGAGATCAAACCCACGGATCGATTTTTAGCATTACATTGCCTCTATATTTTTATCTTTTAATCTGGAAAGCATAGTTTTACTTCAATATTGATTTCTATTCTTTCTCTTATTACTTTACCGCCCAACCTTTCCAATTCTTATCGTAAAAGGATTCGTACGTAATAAAGTCAGGAGGCCGAGTTGTCCCATGGGCCCTTATATGATTTGTGGCCTGACTTGGGACAAGGAATGATGTAAGGGTTTCCTAGATAATTCCCATAGATAACGGTTCCTTTGTATCGCATTTGCTGTATTTTCTAACAAGAATCCTAATAGGTTTGGAATTTTACACAAACAACGATCCATCACTTTTTAATAGAATTATAATGTCACGTGACAAAACTTAGTAACATGGGCTTCAATTATTGGAAAAATGTGTGATATTGAAATAAATTTTCCATGTACATAAATACATTACCGAGAACTGTGAAAATCTAATCGGCGCATATATAAATAAGAAAAATGTTAACTTATACATCCACTTTAGATTTAAAAACGCGACGAAACGAGCGAACTATTTTAAGCTAAGCAAGTACAAAAATATTTAAATAAAACACTAACGGATTAAAACGCAGCCGTCGTCACGTCTTCTCGTGCCCACGGCTGCAACACATCTGAAAGTTCTAAAACGTTGGGCTGTACTAATAATTTTCCAAAAAGTTTAACTAATACATATATCGCGTTTTAAAACGTTAAATTGTCATATTTAAATGTGTACTACTCACGTAAACTAGACAGTATATAAGTACAAAAATCGTTTTCATCATAGTAATTGTTGGAATTACTAAATAAGTAAGTGATAGTTAAGTTTTTTTAACTGTGCTATTAAGTAACACAATGTTTCTGAACACAAACACAGCTAATAAAAAAGTTAGCAACTGCTTCCTGCCGCATCGGAGCGATATTATATTCGCGTAGTCTTTGTGTTTCCGCTTCCTTTTGCATTAATGGCTGATGTTCTTTGCTTCTTTTGTTTTACGCTGTTCTTTGATGATATACAGAAATAATCTTCACGATGCTAGTGCCTTTAAAGAAAGTTCGATCAAACTAAAGTTTAAAAGGAAACAAAAAGTAGAGCAAGCAAACTAGAAAGCATTAAAACGGCAGCTGAAACGAAATTATAGTAGCAGTATTTTACGTTTTATGCTTTTAATATATATATAGCTAATTCATTTCAAAATATTTCCTTCAGAAAAGCAATCAGCATCCCTCAGGAGTAACGAGTTTGCTTTGCCCTATTGTTTTCTCATTATCCGCCCTTTCATTATCGTTTCTAACGAGCTAGTGACTCAGCGTTATTTGAATATAAAATGATATAAGACAAGGGCGGTATAGACAATTAACTCGCTCCTTGCTATAATGATAAATTCAAAGAAAATGTATTTTCATATATTGCTATGAAATTTGAAGTTGAAACAATATTGTTCCAACTTAAAGATGGAGGATATGTGGTTTTAATTACGCAAGTAAAACAATCTTACCTATATCATCAAAATTTAAAAAAACAAATTACCGAAATATATAATTAATTAATATCGTAATTCATTTTTAATCAGTTTAGTAACGTGAAAACTCATCGGAGTTGTACATTATATCTACCAAGTGTGGCGTAGAATGTGTGATTTATAAAATAAACTTCCGACACTGTATATATTATCATTCTCAACCACAAACTCTTTCCCCGTTGAAATGTCTGCTGAAGCACAATGTGTTCGCATTACAACAGCTGGCATTATGTTCTCTAGCTTGGACGCAGAGTTCCTGCCCATTGTCCGCGCTGAAAAGTCGGCTGCTTCGTGCATATCAGCGTTATTGTCATAATGTCGATATTAACTTCAGCCGCCCGTTCGCAGCCACGTCGTGCTTAGTGCCTCACAGGTTCAAGAATTCGATTTATCTTGCGAATCTTTTTTTATGTTTGTTGACTTCAATGGTCATCTCATCTTCAATGTATCACTCAATTTTGTGGCTCCTTGGTCTTATGAGTCGTGGGTTCGATCTCCGAGGGTCTAACATTTTTCTAATTTATCTGAGACATGTCGGATTTCGTGGAGAAATCTGGATATAAAATGGGTGGTGAGAATATCGAAAATCCTGTCCGGATCGCAAACCACCGTCCGTAGATGAAAATGCCGTAAAGCTACTCGCGTTTCGGTTTCAATCTGTGGATTTCCGAATATCCAAAGCCTAAATAGGTCGATAGGGTATTTCGCCTCACATCAAGTGAATCTCTGAAGTGAAAATCTTCTCATTTCATCGTTTTATTTTATATATTTCAAACGTGGTACGCAAATAAATTGTAACTGTAAGCAACTACAAAAATAGAGTTAGTAAAAATAGTAACCTACCATTATTAACCTACCCGATGTGCAACTTAAAAGCCCAAGCTACCCGCTCCTTGTCATTGTTGCGATTTCCTTTCGTTAACAATGTTATCCTCTTCATCAAATCCGAACCTACCACATAATCAAGATAAATGTCACATAAACCGTATTTGCGAGGGTAGCTCATCGCTGAACCGGTCTGAGCTCTGTAATACCTCTAACTCGCACACTATTCAATTAAGTCTCAACAATACGCTAAGTGCGTTAGTGTTTCAACCGTGCCCTGTTAAATGCGACAATCTAATTTACACAATGGAAGCCCAAATGAAGTAAAAATTAAACTTCTAAAACTATTATCCGATTACGTTAACTTTTATTCTACAAATAAATTAAAATACCGGTCAAGTGCAAGTTGGACTTGCCCACGAAGGTACCGTTGACTATTGAGCCAAAAAGTGTGTTTTTGTATATGAGCCTCTCCCTACATGTTTATCTTACTGTTTATTAAAAAAGTTAAAATACTTCTTTATTTGAAAAGACCTCCTGTTGCCATTATTGATATGGAGAAGAAAGACGAAAAGGGGGTTTATTAGGAGCCTTATTACTTTTTAGTATCGCTTGTTATGGCGGCAAAAACTTGTAAAAAACTCTATTTTAATTTCATTATTTGATTAAGCTCAGAAAAATTGAAATCTATTTTAATATATATTTTTATAAATGTACAAAAATTATTAGATCATGAATTTGAACAGTGGTGTGCCTTTAATACACTCTGGGCCACAGGTTGTGCTAATCTTATCACACGCACCGACTCACTGAGATTGCCTTTTTAATTTATGAGATCGAGCTTTTGCTCAACCTTGAGAGGGAATTCAAGGAAACTTCTCATGATGACACTTTTGGTTTTTCTTATAAGAACTTTTCCCATTACAAACTCTTTCGTTTTTTATTAGTATGGGACTAGGACCATGTTCTAATCGCGACGGTCGAACAGATCAAAAACTTAGTGGCTTAGCAAAAAAATAATAAATTTTTTTGCTTAAAATGAAATAAAAGTGATAGACCCTAGATTATGAACGTATTTAATACGCTTTACGCAAGAAACAATATAATATCAAAGTTTTGAGCTACATTAGCATAAATAGCTTAAGTAATGTAACTCGTAAGTCAACTTAAGAAGTAATTTCGTCCCAACTATGTATTAAAGTTGGACAATTTCGTTGAAAACCTTTTCTCAAAGCATCTGGGTCCCGCGAGAAATTTGCCCTACTAAGGTATTTGGGTAGATGTGTTGAGAATGAGCGAGCTAAACAGAATTAATTATTAGCTGAGGGAATACTGGATGAAGATACAGTTTAGGAGAGACTAGCGATGAAAATAAGCCTTCACCGAATATCCATGCTTGCGCGAGACGGTAGCAAACAAAAAAGCTAAGCAGGCGTGGGACCCACGGGGACAGCATAGCCTAATGATTTTAAAATATTGTCTCATTCTCTACCTGTGTGTTGGTACTTGTGTATTTTAATTAAGATAGCGGTATTTCTTCCGTCGTATTAATAAAAAAAATGTTTACAATATGGAAAGCACTGACCGTATGAAATGACTTCTAAGAAGGGATTCTCCATTCCATATGTGATTATATCTATAACGTTATTATATAAATTGTTTTCAGTCTACCACATGCATTTGTTTTTTCTTTTTTAATTAAGTAAATGTATCAACTGTATTTAATTGCTCCACGATAGAGAATATTGCATTCCTGCCCTACTCGTTTTTCAATAGAGTTAGTTTTATTTAAAATTCTCTGTAGCGTGAGCAAATACGTCGGAAACGAATGCGGTTCAAATAAACTCACAGCCCAGCGAACACGTTTAATATCTAACCAATTTGAAAGCAATTGTATGTATACAGGCTTGTATTAAGCTTTGATTACAATTATGTTGTATAAAACATGTCGATGTTTTTCGCTACGTATTGTATAAATAGTTGGTATTTTTTTAGGTGTGAAATCAAGATAAAGAACTCACTTCTATCGTATAGTTATTTTCCGTTTCATCGCGAAACATGCTAGAGAACATAGGTTCAAATCCTGACAAAACATAATACAGTATTTACGTCAAGTATTCAACATTTGCCTAAGAGTGCGAGATAGGTATCGCGCAATATTAACTGTATTAGATTGTACACAGAGATTGACACTTTGGAGTTAGACTCAAGATGGAACACCCGACCACATCAATATCAATTCGGTGCTCATATCATAAGACCCATACGACTCTTGGTGAGTGATACGGACATACAAATATGTCTGCTCATGTAGCGAATATATTTGCATCTTAGCCGTATTCTATTTAGGTTTAACCTATGCGGGCGGTCAGCTAAGTATACAATCGAATCGATAATAGACGCAAATAGTTTTTAGGTACTAATAGGGAAAGTTAAAGGTATGTTGTTTTAATGATAACAATACATGCCTTGGCTATGGCTAATGGCTAAGGCTAAGGTCATGATTGTAATCATTATATTTTTTCTAAATAGTCTTCGTATGGATATGAAGTTACTCATGGAATGTCGAAATGGACGTTAAAATTCCAGTCAAGTCCAGATGTGAAATTGTAGTATGTAGGTAATCGAGTTTCGGATTCTGTTTTTGGTAATTTTGCATGACCAAAGTCAAAAATATTTAACCCGAACTTCAGGCTTGTCGGTAATAATTCTGCCAGGTAACAAATCACGACCGTATTATAATTATCATTAGGAGTTGAATTGTAGCAATAACGTATGGTTAATTGGCAGAGCGTGTCAGTGAATAAGTAATGTAAGAGTTAGGTCAATGCGTAAGGTCGCATCGGTGGCCATCTGATTGCCGGCAATTGAGTCGTGTTGGCTGCATATTGTATGGTAAAACCAGTCTTATTAAGTGTTGAACCTTTCCTTTTTTGTCGCGAAATAACTTCCATGGAAATCTTTGTTTGACGACAGTTCTTGAACCCACGACCACATTTCGTGTCCTACCAACTGACTGTCCCGTTCTAATCAAAATTGCTCAATCTATGTATACATAGAAACACCTCTCCTAGTTTATATCTATTACAAATAATCATAATTAAAATGTTTATTATTGCATTTATAATATGGATGGATAAATACTGTCTTTACTTTACGCGAGTAGTTCACATTTAAATAAAACACTTTAACGTCTTAAGACGCAATATAAATATGAGTTAAATTTATTTGGAAATTATTTTGACTACAGATGCTGATAACGCGATTAACTTATGAACTTCTCTTTATTTTAAAAATATATTTTTATTTCCGACTATTGATTGGTATATATGATATATTGGTACATATGGATATATGAAAAATATAACGAATGTAATCTTTACTTAAACATAAAATGTTGGCGGTATAATAAAATACGCTATTTTCGCTTGAATTCAAACTAAAGTACCATAATACCTACAAAAACTTACGTAGCCATTTTTTACCAGTTTAGGTGTCAGAAAGAAAAACCTTGAAAGCTCAACTTTTCATTAAACATAATGTCTATCGATAGACATAAAATTCAATGTTTAGTACCGCAGAAAAGTTACCAGTGACGACGCTAATGGAGAAAACGTGTTTAGACTTTTTCTTCTCTGTTCCTACTACCTTCATTTAACGTACTTTGTGAACTGCTAAGATGTCCAATGAGATTTAACATTGCATTCGAAACATTCTTTTAGATGATGGATACTTGACGTTGACACTCTGAAGCAACCGCAAATAAACAGTAATGTTAGCTGATTCGTATTATTGTTATTTTCATTTTTTATATGACATATTTGTAAGATGTGGGTTTGTACCTGAATAAAGAATTATTATTATTATATTATTATAATGCGACCCGTTTTTAAAACAAAGTTCGCGAATAAAAATGTTATATGATCTTACTTGATATTATTTGAAAGAAATAAAGAATTTTTTTTATGCCATCACAGATTTTTACATTATTTAAATAGCGTTAAATTTACCAATTATATTATATTTAAGTTAAAAATATAAATTCATTGGTTGCCTTATATAGAGTCTGAACCCGACGAATGTATTGTATATAAGCATTTTTTAGTAAGTAAAATAATAATTTATATATTTGCATAAAACTCCTATTAAGTAGTCTATGTTATTTTGCGTGTTATCAATAAGCTGCAGGAGGGGATCGACATTTTTACGTGCAGCTTGGGTGAGTTGATAAAAACATAACTCTATGAAATATGTATATAATAGGTCTATCGCAATGGAAATTGTTCTTTAATGGTAGAATATGTTTATAATTAAATAAATAAATAATACAAACTTTGTAGAACATACATAAATTAAAATATATTTAAGGAGTTAAGCCGAATCCTTGTAGAGTTTTATTTTATAATTCCTATACACTCATTACTTTCGCGTTCCCCTAATCTTGTCCACCACATCCATTATATCATGTCAACTGTTAAAATGGCGATTATGTTAAGTTGAGCCACGATATATAGTAGTAATGTCCCTTTGGGGTTTTCGGGCCACGCTGACATTAATTGTTATTATTAGCTCCAATTTGCAAGACTGCTCAAGATATATCACCATTATTGCATTATTTATTGAGGATATCTTAGTCATAATTATGATCATATAACACGTATTGCCTATAAATTGAGTATGAACAATAAGAGTACAAACTATATGTTTACCAAGTAATTATATTTCGTTCTTAGTTTAAATAATCGAAACAAAACTTTACTAAACATTTAACAATTGCCCGGTTAAAAAAGTGCAGTGACGTGAATTCTCTTTTCGTGCGGAAAAATCAAGTTAGCTTGTGAAATGCACGACGCATTCTGTTTCATATTCTGTGTGAGAGAGGTGGACAAAGTATTTCGGACAGTTTCAAAATTACTCGCCAGATAGAACAGAATTTTTCGATGTGTATACTAGGGTATAGAAAAAATACGACAATTCTGACAACTACGCCTAATATTTTTTATTTTGTTCTTACTTGCAAGTGTTAAATGTCAATGCACCTTGGTGACAAGACGGACAGCGAAGTTCAAAAACGCTCCACTTTTGTATATCTTATAAGTGAAATTCTAGAAACGCATAACAAATTTTAATAAAAAACCTTAAGTTAAGCTGTTGTACGCTTAATGAAATTGCGGAGTGAAACTTAACAAATAACAAGAGATATTTCCGCAGCGTGCAATCTATTTGCAAGAGAACTCGGCTCAGCAGCTTAAAACGCTTCGGCCCGTGTGCTCTTACAGCAGTCCTTAATGTGTCTTCATGAATCCGAGACAAAAGAATCTCAGCGGATTCCAGCTGCAAATTGAGTTTTAAGCGGGTAAGATGTAAAGTGCTTTGTTTAGTGTTTCTCGGGATGCGTCACTTTGTAACTTGTCAGAGGGGTTGTCTTTGTGAGGATCGGGTCGTGGAAGCTTCAATAGCATTCCGCTCTGTAACTAGATATTAAAGTGATATATATATGATGAAATACCTCAGCCATATACTTTCTAAACAAGATGTGCTATCGACCTATCTTGGCTTTAAACGGTCGGATCGGTCAGAAAACAGAAGGCTTTTTTATCTGTGGAGAAAATATTTACTCTTGTCATTGCTTACATTTACAAATGTATTAAGCTTCTTTATAAGAATATAAAGAAGCTTAATACATTTGTACCTACTGTGGTAACAGTAGTAGTAGTTAATTATTATTATAGGATACAATTTTAACTTTCTATACTATATAAAATTGTCTTTCGATTAAAAGTATTTTGTAGCATAAACATGAAAAAGGAGTGTCCTTTGAAGTATGTACATGTTTACATCAACTGTTGAGTAAAAGAAATGAATAATTTGAACAGTAATTAAAGCTGGCGCGTAAAAGCCTCACAAAGGCGAGTGCAATGACGAACACAACCGCACAACCACCCGAATCCCCCCCGACCTCTTCATCTCTCCCCCCGCTGCAGCCTTCGGTATATTTATTTCAGTCGAAATTATTGTTACTGTATGTAAGACCTTATATATATACGGTTTATATGAGCATATCATATAATGCGATCAGAAAAATATAGTCTTACTTGAGTTAAGAAGTAAAAATGTCTTTTACTACAATGATTATATATCTATTTAGATTGAAGAGGCAGGTTTTGAACCGACGTTCCGTGCTGCTGCTTTTACTAATTGAGCTATTAAGCCTCACAATTAATTAATCTATTTTTATGACATTATAAATTATACATATTTTAGAGTTTTTGTTCATTTGGTTCAGTTCGTGATGACGGCTCGCAGTTAAATATTAAATAGCTTCTTGTTTTAAACTGTTAAAAGTATTTTACTTAACTAAGAAACTTTAAATACAATTTCTAATTTTATTAAACCGGTACGAAATGAAACAATTTTACATATAAAAACAAAATCGCACACAAGCGTAACAACAGATAAATATTATTAAGTTTTATGTCAACATCAGTAAATGAACAGAATAATCATTGTTTGTTTACGCTGCTGTAATAAATTGTTTGTGTTATGTATTAATCAACGCAATGAATTATATTTATAAGCTTTCGTGAGCACATCGCGGACTTTGTTTAATATGTCATTTCATTATATTCAATGTTTATGCAAAGTTTTATGTGACGATCGCATTTTTGTGAAGAGTAATCCAAAATTTGCTTATGCAATTTCACTCAAACCGCCTCTGAAAAAAAAGTTGACTTCACAGAAAACAGGAAGCTTTTAAGTTTCAGTCGTCAGCCGTACCATTAGCTAAATATATGACATGCAATCCAAGTTTGTAGTTGCCGCAGCCATCTGCATTTCTAAGAAATGTGGCGCTAGTTTGATAAATATTCTTGAAGTTTGTCGAATTCAATTTGATGACAAATCGCTGGGCTAGTAACTTCGTTTTAATTCTATACTGTGTATTTTTTTTAATTGAAAAGAAAAAAAGTTAAGTTGAGTGTAATATTTGAAAACCCTTTGCACGTGAGAGGTTTTGCGGTTTCATTGCCAGCTCGAGAGCCTTTGTAACGAGCCTAAATGCCCCTAATTAACTCCGACCCGCGGGAAATTTTGTGGATCTTGCCAAACATGAAAACGGAGAGCACTCTTTGATGCAGTTTTGAAGCTCAGTAAAAATAAAAGTGTCGAATCGTGTTGTCGAAATTACGAGATTTTCGTATAACTTTCTTGGTTCTGTATATCGAAACATTATTTTTCTTGTAGATTCATTTTTATAATACGCGATAAAAACTTATTAGTCTAATAACTGTTCTGCACAGCTAGAACTTTGCGAGCATGGAGCTACCATATTATATGCGTCTTAGTAGATCACGACTTCTAAAATTACTACTATATTAGAAACAATATTTACGACAAACACAAAACTGTTTTTTTACAGTTACAGCAAATGACGTCTCCGTAAGATGCGCTGTCGGCCTTTTCTTCTGTTGTCATACGAACTGCAGGTTGAAAAGAAAACATGAAATTACACTGCACAACTATTGCATTTTAGCGTTGGATTCAAAAATATCAAACTGGGTTTTATAACTGTGACCTGCCTCTCCACTTGACTCTTGAAATCGATCTTGTATGAAGGGCCTTGACACCTTTTATTTGGGTACAGATTCGGAGAAAATTCATACAGAAGTTATCAATCTTGATATGAAATCTTCTGTATGAATTTTGCAAAGCAAATGATAGTGTTGGCCTTTATGTCACTAGTGCAACGCTGATCTAAAAATTATTAATTAATGCAAGGATTTGGTTTATTTTAGATCACTGTAACATTTAAGAAACGAACCAACCTGCGTGACGCTTTGCGTCGCCGGTTTTATATAAAAGCTCGGGAGTAATGTCGGTAGTTTCGTTAAAAATACAGAAATGGCGCTATAAAACCATCCCCGGCTGGCCGCTAGCAGTTTCCTAATGAGCGTGTTTTATCTTAATAGTTTTTATTATGGAGCGGGTTACCCCTTTCTCGACATTTTTACCGGTTTGCTCATTCCCCGTGTTCAGGTTCAAACTGAACGAAACATGTCATTGGAGAAAATAAATATTTAACGAGGTGCTAAGTACGATGCTAATGAAAACGCTGAAAGTTAAACAAGTTAACTAGTCGCTAGTTTGGTCGGGCGAGACTAAACTAAACTAATTAGGGCTTTATATGAGTTGTGGGACTTATGAAGTGAACAAAAATAGTGTAACAAGTGGATTCTAATTAGTTAAAATGATCTCAATAATAGTAATAAAGAAATTATGACATTGTTACATTTTACATCCGATTTCGTTAAAAACATTTTTGTAGAGTTAATTGCTTTCTATTCAATAAGTAAAATATCGTATAGTATACTATAACAAAACACTTACAATTCAAGTTAACTAATATATTTCGCGTTTTAAACCGTGAAGCGTTTTATTTAAATATGTACTCGCGTTATTACAACTATACTTAGGAGGGTCCTATTCAGACACGTACTCGCTTTTCACCCGAGTTGGAATACAGTCCCGTATTTTAAAAATATAACAATCCCGTTGCAGCGAGATTGCAGGCGCAATTTTCTGAGCGAGATTACGTCGATAGAGATCCAATGAAGTGCCACCTTTCGCGACGTCTTCTAATAATACTTTAAGCTGTACGCGCTCAGCTTTTCACGGTTTGCTTTCAGATATCGTATATTGAAAGTTTAATTTATTAAACTTCTTTGTATCTCGTATATTATTCGTTTGTTGACGAAAAAGCTCTAAATTCTCAGTGCGAGGATAGTTCTAACCGAAACTAAATAAAGGAGATTTTATATTCCCAGTCTCCGCACGGTCGTTAAGCAGGAAGCACGTACTTGGGTCAGTGACTCAGTCGCACAGAAGCGCAAACTAAGTAATGGCACTTCGCACCGAGAGTAAGTCATAAACACCGCAGCGCGTCTTAATGCTAAACTTTAAACTCAGTAATCTCATTCGTGACCATCCTTATCGCACTCTATTAAATTTTGTCTCTGGTTTTGCTGCCACGCTGGCATCTTTGTTAACTAATTCAATTAAATTAGTTGCACCCGAGTTGAAGTTGTGTCTGAAACATAATTTTAAGACAAAGACTAGTGAGATAGAGGAATTGATAACCTGAATGTAAAATAAAATCCTTTACAGATTAGTTTTGAAGAGGTAACGTTATCTCCGATAAAGTTTAGTTTTGCAACAGTGTACGAGTATACGGTTAGTTATTAAACCTCATGAGGCTATCCAGAAAGTTAGGCGATTAGAGCGTAAAGTTGGAGTTATATTCAAATATCGTTCAGTAGACCTCGAGGATACTCTCGAATTGCCACGAGCTATCTTTTCGGCTGCTATCGACATTGAATTATTCATCCCTTCAATTCCCATTTTGCTCTAAACGTTAAACATTTGTCAAACTTTAGTTTTTGCTCCATTACTCACAATAGGATCGTTTGGACTCTGTGACTTCATTACGGCTTCTGGGTTTTCTGGATAGTGCGATTTGAGCGTGAACCTTTTCAAATCGTTGTGAACGTTATCGACATTTTAAGTCTTTTCACTGAAATGGTAATTCAATAACGCGAAGAAGGTTCTTTGTGTTTCAGGCAAATAATAATAATCGAAGAACTCGTAAAATTTTCACTATTCAATCTGTCTTTGATTATTTTATCAATAACTACGACAAATCCAATTTTTAACTAGCTAACTCGTTTTAAACTCTTTTGCCGTGATGACATTTTAATCCGTAAAGTACCTACAGACAATAACTTCATTGACTTTACCTAATTTTAAACAAACTTGTACGAGTCCGTTTCGAGAGGAGGTTTTTGTAGGGTCCCAATTGTCTATTTAAAAACCTGAAATATAATCGATGGTGTTCAATCCTGTGCCATTTTATTCGTGTACGCGCGGTGGTCGTTCACCAGTAGGTGCTCGAAACAAGTGCAGTTAACTGATGGGGCAAGTGCTCTCGAACGTTGCTTGTTTCGTTCCACTTTGCTTTCGCAAGGATAATTTATTACGCTGCTTGTTTTTTATCTCCCTTGAGACACGCACGTTTCTGATGAACAATAATCAGTTTAAACTTATAAAACGTTTCTTCTGTGACGGAGTTACATTAAATATAAGGCTGCTAGAGGCAGAGTGGCCTAATAACAAAAAAATATAATTAACAATAAGGAGGAAAATAAAGATGCACAATTAACATAGGCGAAACTGAATTTGTACTATTATTTGTTGATTAACATCTTTAGACTATGATAATATAAATAACTCAAGTTATATAATTGCGGTTAGGCTACTTTGTCTCTGGCGGCCTCATATATAGACAAAATATTAAACGGAATAAACATTTAATTATATCACTTTTTGTATAATTAAGACGTCAGGACAAATAAAATAACTAATCTTTTTCCTTTTGATCCGCGTAAAGAGTGTTTTAATTCTGTTTTTTAATTTCTCCACCCTTGTCACTGGAATGGCGTAGTAGCATTACCTTAGCGAGCCTTAAGCGTGGAGGTGATTAATATTGATACCTTCCAATCCATATCCTGTCACTTTCTCAATACCCTCTACGGCACATTAGGCACATCATGTATGTAGGCCACAGACACAATACTATTGACCTGTGGTAATCTGGTCTGAGTGATTCATCACCGCCATTAGTTTGTTTGATGCCCAGTGAATTATTTATGAACCCTCATCTGTTTCGAATGAATCTGACCATCTTATAATCGTACCCACTTGTTTCTATTGATTCGTGTGAATTAGTGCACTTAGTGCATTTGAAAATTTCCTTTTCATCTATTATTTCATTTTTGTATTATCTTTCACCCTTCTTACCATAGTATTTCAATGTCTTTCGTTTTTGACGGGTTCGATGGTCCTTTTGTAGCAATGTTTGGCTTATGTTCAATGGTTCCCACTTGATCCAATATCCTTTTACAATCGATTTATAATTTTTATGAAATATCCTCAGATTTTGACAGAAAATCTGTCTATTAATTTCATAGTGGAAAGATTAAAATACCGGCCGGATGGTGTCTCGAACCATCGTCCATAAATAAAAAAGGCGTTGACTGTAAGTATTTTAGTTGCAGTCTGAAAAATAAGTCGTCAGAGCATATTGCTAGATCTTCTGTGGTTGAGGTATTTCTCCTCCCACTGAGTAAACCCCATGTTCTAAAAAACCGATTACCGATTTAACGTCGATAAAAATTACAGGAAATTAGACAAATGTTATATATGAGACTTAACAAAGAAATAAGACTAATTACACGTATTAACTACAAACTAACTAACACAAACATAATTAAATTGAAAAAGACATTTATAATATAGCTGAATAAATTATAACATAGCTCAATAATTCGGTAGGTTTATTTACGTTGATGTAAATAAAGTTATTTTCTTTAAAGCCAGAGTTACCTAATCGTAAATATCGATACATCAAAGTAAGTTACGAAGAAGGCGAACTGAATGATTTCTTTGTAACGTGTGTTTAATACACATATTTCAACGTGAAATTGGAAAGCTTCCTAGCAAAATATCAGTTACGATTCCTGAGGGCACGGAGGCTTATTTAAAGCGGGTTACGTTATGGAGAGGCTTTTAATGTCGATATATATCGGACCCGCTCATAAATAACGGCTCGCTTTAATTATTGTATGAGCCATTCTTGGCAAGGGTTCTACCTTCTGGGCCGTTTTAATATTATTCAAGTTTTATGTTTTGGAATTGGTGTCAATTCTTGTTCTAAAGAAATATCTTTTTAATCTATGTCATCCGAAAGTAATATTTAACATAAACCAGATAAATATAATTAAATGCTGAACAAAATATTCTGAACAGTAAAATTGTCGAAGATACATCATTGTCACGTTTATTTGTCTTTATAAATTGGAAAACCAACGTGAAAATTCGCAGTGCTGTGTCTTTATTGCGATAATTCGATTTTTTCTTTACCCCGATGACTCTGCGAGTCTCTAATGTAATTACAGTAAAATCTGCGACTTGATGGAATTTAAACTCTTTTAGACGCATTTTTTTATAATTTATACGTATTCCTTACACTTAGTTAGTTAATAAAATTTTGATGACTGATGAAGAATTCATTAAAGTCATTTCTCAATACACTCGGAGGCGAATTATACCCTTATAACTTGTCAATTCACATTTTCGATATTTTCAATTCCACTCTAGAACGCACCCGATGACGGATTTTTCGAAATTGAAATTTCATCTTGAATGAAGCCTCATTTCGCCGTTCAATAGCAGCGTCCAGATCCAATTTGTTCAATAAATAGCCGCTACTAATACGAAAGGATGACAGTACGAAACAGCGATTGAATCAAAACTATAATCAATTTAAACTTTTTTTTAATGGATTCGAATCAGAGTTTGAAATGATTGCCACGAGTAAGCTAAGTACATTTTCGAACGACTCTTTTAATTATTTGCAACAAAACTATCTAAATTCAGATTAAAAGAACCAAATCACCTTATTGTTAAGCATCAAAAAAGGCGAAGTGCGCTATCCGACTTAGCATTAAAAACAAATGTCCTATTTATTATTACGATTAATGTCAACGCTTTGCAAAAGATTACTTGGGTTATATTAATTTAAGTAAAACATCGCACTCGCGAGATTATTTCGGTGATGCCCGGGTACAGTTGACCCAGTCAGCGCGAGTAATACCCGGGTAACGAGGGCTTACCTGCATCATTTGTCTGGCTGCAGCGCTGTCGACGATTTATAGCGCTTTAATACTACGGAATATTAGTTCGATGTTAACGAGCTTTTAAATATCTTTGTTGTTCCACTTCCTCTATGTATAGTCGCTCGTTTACAGCACCGGGGATCTCTAGGCTTTTAATGGTTTTATCTCATCATCATACACAATTAAAATTATTCTTCGTATAGCAAACTAGTTTTATGGTGTTCAGTAGGTGATTTATTTATATGTATATATATATATATTGTCGCTCCGGTCTGCGTACGGGACGTCAACAACACAAACGTCACTTTGACGTGTACAGAGTCTAGGCAACGGGAGGGGGCAACGATAATAAAAAGGAGCGCATTTGTTAGTCGAGGTTAGTTTCGTGGAGTCATAAGTACCTGAAGGAACTGACTATTATATTTCTCACCCGATCCTGTATCCGACAAAAAGTGACCAAGAAGACAACGTAACTCCGACATAGAAGCGGATGTAGCCTGAAGCCCCAGTGTCAAATAAATAAGTCGTGAGCAGTCGCGAACCTAACGACTCTGCTTTCCTGATTTTGATCCAGACCGACGATTGGACGTACGTGCTTACTGATAGACGACTTGGGAAAATTTTAAGCAGCTTTTCATGCAAGGACACTACCATCCAGTGCCCGAAGCGGAAGAGCAAAGGGCGGAAGCAACGGTAGCAGCGGTGCTTCCAGTAAGAGAAGCGGGTCGACCTGTGCAATATCGATCGACCGCTGTATTTGTACCACAATGATCCTGGACCAACGTTTGTGTGTCATCAACTAGTCCGTTAAGTTGTGAATTAGAGATAAATTATACTGTCGGATGTCGGAATGGTTGTCCAAGGTTGTTCGACACCGGCACGGCTATCCATGTTTTCGTACTGAAGGAGGTTGCCAGGACTTGTTCGACACTGACCAATTTATCCATGTGTTCGGTCTTGGGAGGTTTCCATGACGTTTCGGACACTGACCTAGTTATCCTAGTTTTCGGATGCTGTAGGTTTCAGGGAACCGGTCCAGTTATCCTAGTAAGAGTTTATGATGACGATTGTTTAATGGAAGGATACCTACATTACAATTGATGTTAATGTTTTTATTAATAATTTTTTTTTAGGTGTATTGTGACACAAGAATATTTTGTTAGAACGATCCTATTAGGTCAGAATGCCGAGCGAGAATGATACTGCGTGCAATTTAATTCCTTTCAGACTAGCAGAGGACGTGGCTCACTCAGGATGGCCGTCGATCCGGGTCATGGTACGGGACGTCAACAACACAAACGTCACTTTGACGTGTACAGAGTCTAGGCAACGAGGGGGCAACGATAAAAGGAGCGATTGGGTCGAGTCAGAGTGGTCATAAGTACCTGCAAGGAACTGACTATTATTATTTCTCACCCGGAATCCTGTGATTCCGACAAAAGTACCAAGAAGACAATGTAACTCCGACATATATATATATATATAATATATATATATAAATGAAATTTGTGTCGGGTTTGGAGATAAAAAACAATTCTTTCTCTCCACAGGTAAGCTATTCTCGCGGACTGTTTGGCGGCGGTCCTCGTAGCTGCTACTTGCCAACTAATTACTAGTTAGCCATATACGATGCCCTGACCTATCGGGCTAACATGGCCCGACTCATTAATTCTGAATAAATTTCGTTTACGGTAAGTTTTATGCTTTAAATTTTAACTAGAAAGTAGGCTTCTCGAATACGTTTGTTTGAGGGGATATCTGTAGCTTATTATTAATGTAATACCTCGTGTACCTCGGCATTTGTGAAAATCAACCTCGAAGTTAGCTTGTCCTGGCTTCAAAAAAGATTACGTTCTTTCCCTCTGACTAAACTTGGTTCTACGTTAAAAGATGGCATACACAAGTAGAGGACATTATCTAAATGACAGTTCTGCATCGCGCCACACACTGCAGAACATTTGAAAGTCAAAAACCTCTGAATCCCCTTTGAATATGCATTTTCGGAAGCTCAACGTATTTCTGTAATGTGCGTTGCACTTTTTTTCTTCAAATACAGTTTTTCATAACGTTCACGACTTACATCTTTTGTCAAAAGATACGTTTCTAAACGTGCCATGTTTCTGCTGATTTTACTGAATTGTGAATAAAATATATACCAAGTATTGTGTCTTCCAGAAATGTAATTAGTATTGCTACTGTTTAGTTGTTCATACATACAATAATCTCAGTATAAAAAAAGTAATTTTCTTGAGGTACGTTATTGGTAATACTAAAGGTGTAAAAACGTTTGGCAAATCTGCTATCCGATGTGGAGACAAATGAGCAAAGTGTTGAGCAACTAATGGCCGGCTGATTTATCTCATCCGCATAAATCCGGCTTTCAGCGGTTCGATCCGCCCAAATCAAGATAGAAGACGACGGCGCTCTTCTAGGGTGCGAGGACAAGTGATATTTTAGATTTTAATCCAAATAATAATATGTCATTTTGGTGCTCCATCCAAAGGGCACTTTTCAAAAGGGACTTTATGAGAGTCTAGGAGTATTTTTTGTATGAAAACGAGACTGATTTCTTTAAATCGTGTAGGCAATCGTAACGTCATTAGGAAAGTATAAAAGTGTTTTAGAATCGACTTCTAAATTCAAATCATACATCAGAAAGAAAACGTGTCTAACGGTAGGTCGTTTATAATATGACGTGTATGACGCCATTAATGTGTCTAGGGGTCTATTAAAGCAGGAGCTTTACGAGCGATTCTTAACAAAAGGCTCTCTTCTGTTCTCATTAAACCACAAGTGAATGAAATCTAATTAATTAACCGCCATTAACAATACGCCCAGACAGACAGCAGACATAAATCAGCTAATACATGCTACGAGTTACATTTGCTGATATTAATAGCTTTGAGACTGAACCTCGTTTGTAAATTATTCACAATCTGACGCACATTACTGCTTCTAATTAAATTACAAACTTCACCTCGATGATTTCAGCGGGTTACGTTATAACTGAACAATTATCACGACAATATTAGAGACTATAAAACATAAAAGCAGTCCCGTTTTATGGACGTCGAACATGTTTCCTGTTCACACAATATAATTATTGCCCACGTTCAGTATTATTTAAATTCATTTCTATATTTCATCCTCCGTGCACTGGTAAATAACCATGCTGTGTATACTAAATGCTCGCTGCACTGTGTATTTGCCCAGAAATAACAGCAACCAATCGCAGTTGAGCTGAGCCATGTTGATATAAGCTAACGTACTGCAGCCTCAATATTCCTCTATCATATTTGTATTGAATACGTTGGATCAAACAGGATTCTGCACTTAACTGTTAAAATCTCTCAAAAATGGGCGGTGTTCATTTATTATTATTACTGCAGGTAATTTTACTAGCCGAATGTAACAATTATGAAATAATAGTATTAAATATCTTTATTGCACAAACATATTTACAAAAAGTAGAATATATAAGACGATTGCGCAAAAGCGGTCTTACCGCCTATGACGATATCTTTCAGGCAACCTTAATGATAACGAAGATCGTAATTGTCAACTCGCTTTTCACTAGTAATATCTAATTTAAACTGTTTTGAAAATTTGTACTAAATACCAACGGTTGTCACACAACATTATTTGTTCTGGCGTAACTTTGCTTGTAATTTCGCACCTAATTACAGAGTACTACTAGAGGCTTCTTTGATGTCACGCTTTCTTCTTCAAACTTCTAGAAAAGTACAGTTTGCGTCATGCTTGCTCACGCTTTACATAACTCCGGATTACCCGTTCTCTGTTTATCAATGCAAAAAGCTTCTTAGTGATTTTATTAGAATTATCTTTAAAAGTACAAGCACATTTCCTTGTGGTGAATTATTATAAAATTCAGTTCATTCCTTTGAAAATTTTTCGCTATTTCGATAGGTAATATGAATAAAGCTGTGCTCAATACCAAATTTCGTGTTGTGTCGAGGTTCATACTATTCTCATGCAAACATGTATTATGCAAAACCGATATGTTGCTACGAGGTGTAGATGTTGCTACAAAATGTAGCAAGTTCGTAGCGTGTCTACATTATGACTAAATTGATATTGTCTACACGCCATGGTCACGTCAATTTATAAAATTATTACTTATCAATAGGAACTTTAAAAACAAATTTTGTTTGTACGAAATCGCAACGATGGATTCTAAAAATAAGTAAAAAAATCTTTATTTTGATACGGAGGGAAATCTTTAAATTTATTTTGTCGTAATTGAACATTAAATCACAAGCACTGTATATAGTTTACGCGAAAAGTACACTACTTAAAATGAATCACTTTTAACTGATTAAAACGTGAAATATATTAGTTGTTCTTAATTTGATTGAACTTAATTACGTACGCCAACCCTCGAGCTTTAAACCGGTATTTGTGTTTTATTTAAACCATACATTGTTGCATGTTTATATATTAAATAACGTTGACGTTCCAAAAATATTCAAAGCTACTGTTAAGACATGATATTCTATATTTTCCCTCAAGTTATAGAAGTGGCGTGTGTTGTTCCGTAAACAGTGGTTTGTAGACAAGATGTAAACGTCAAAGTTATCGAGTTTTCCTTTGTACGGTGTCGATGCCGGTGAGACAGCTTTGATTGTTTTAGACAGAGAATGTACAAAGTTAAACAATGTTGTTACTTCATCTCCACCTTTGTGTTTATGTGATAATACAGTTAGCGATCTTTTGTGATACATACAAATATAGGTACATTAAAAAACGTATTGCTATAGAGCTTAAGGCTATGTACAAATCCCGCTTTGAATAGATAAACCATTAATTCTAACAAGACACGCTTAATTACACAGAATTATTAATTGTAAGCCAATAAACCTAATTCCTCAGGTAGAACGCTTAATGATTTCGCAATTAATTATTATCAATAGTGCACGGCCCCAGTGTTTAAATAGCTCTGTTATTATTTACCGCATTCGGAGCGAGGCTCCTCGAAGGAATACCTAAATGGATTAGACTTGAATATTCACAAAAGGGTTTGTTTGCCATTACTCAATTTCACCGTTTACATTTCCTTCGAATCCTCCGTCAGCTTTCAAATTAAATTGGCTAAAGAAAATGGTTCGAGCCGAATTTTAGGTGTTTCTAAAACGGTTGCGTGTATTTAATCCGCTTACGCGGGATTCGAAGATTATTAAATAAATTATTTTCATTCAAATTTCATCCTTACATTTATTATGTATCGGGGAGATTACTCCCCGTATACATAGTCAATGTTCAGACACGTTTCATAACAACGATTCTATCTATAAAAATTAAACACTAGTGACCTTGCAAACGTTCTTTTGCCGTATTAAATATTTCGTCCAAAAGTTATCAACCATAAAAACATTGTCACGCACATTTTTTTTTATTATTTAAAGAAGGATTTTTGTACAATTTCTTGAGTATTTTTAATTGGTTCACAGCGCTCGCAATTGAAACCCTAAAAACCAATGATTTTTCCTATTTTTTCCACATATAGCAGTGTCTTTTCGCTTCTATTGGTCGCACCCTGATATTTTATAGCCTAGCCTTCCTCGATAACTGATCCAAACAACACAAAGATATATTTTCAATTATTAATAGTAATTAGTTCTAGATCCAGTACTTTCTGTGCGGTAAAACAAATAAACAAACACTTTAGATTTATATATTACTATAGACTTAATTACACTTACTGTTCTACCCTTAATTTGCATCAAAATTGGAATATGTATGGAACATTTAAAGTTCTACTTTAAAAGTGTTATAATAAATATTTTGTAAGCTGTGTATTGCAACCGTAAATGTTTTGTCGACCTAATTGATAATTGTCAAAAACACACCATGTATTTCGAACAAAATTACATATAAAACCTGTGTAAGCCATTATTATCGGAATCCCCTTTCATCATAATTGCTCTCAATGACATGAAACCGTAAGCCGTGTATCGTAATTAAGTATAATTATAATTTTGGTATTAGTAACGACATTGACCCACTTAATACTTACGAAACGACAATTTAAATACCTATTTGCTATAGTATCGTTAACATAGAGATATATTTTTTATTGATTGCTAAAAAAATTTAAACGCTTAAAAATAAACTCTACTTTGAAGGTACTAAGTGTCCGTAACTCTTTTTTTTTGTGTTACATCTGTTACATATGCCTCTTTTCTCGATACATTTTTTTATGAAATTATGGCGTGTTCACATTAGTTTGACATCATAAGAGTTACGAGTAATATGTGTTGCGACAAAACAAAGGACAAATTAGGTGCGAGTAAGTTGCAGGTTACCGTCTAGTTAGTATGTAGTTCTCACCTCACAACTTTGGAACTATCTAGAACTTCATGCTAATGAAACTTACCTTACAGACTGAAACCTAAAATTCAATGTATTATTAAACAGTTTGACTAAGACTAAAAGTTGTTAGATATAATATTATGAAATTTTCCTCTCAATTTTGTAGCCTGATCGAGTTCTTTTAAAATTAACTAGATGATTTTGAAATTATTCGACACTAAATAATAAGTTATAAATATAAAATACGTCCTAGAGAGACATTCACTGTGCTACGGCGTAGCATTTGCTACGAAACTTTTGTTTGTTTAGTTACTACAAAAATGATTGAAAAATATTTCTACCAAATACTCCCTGGTGATAGAAACTAGAAAAAGACAAAGAAAGAATATATCATCATGTAACAAATCTGTATCTTTAAGTCTACGCGTACATTACAAAAAAATGTGTGTTTTGTACGAAATTGTATACGGGGTCGGTGTTATCTCGTTAGCACTTCCTAATAAATTACTCGGTGTAAATGTTCCCAAAGGAAGGGAGACGACCTGCTCGACTTGTGTTGAATTCCTGACAAGCTTTTCACATCCTCAGTAAGCCCTTTTTTACTTTTTTAAGCGGAAAAATCTTCCTTCAGTGTCTATGGACATTATATGAAATTAGTTTCCTTTTTGCCTCAACATTATAAGGGTTTATAGTACAGTATATATTAATAATTATTTACAACGTATTTTCAACTTTTAATTCGTTTCTACTTACAATAGATATTTACTGTTTACCTCCTAGTAACGCAAAAAAACGATGATTTCTCTATCGTGCTCCTATGTGTTAATTTAAACATGTTGGACAACAAAAGACTGACAACAATAAAATCTATTTATCGATCATTACATAAATACGAGTATACAAGTTAAAACCTGGCGACCACCCAATAAACTACAAGACAGATTAGATTTAGTGGTTACTGATCTTGATTGAAATGGAAGTATTCGCTAGCCACTTTCTTTGCTCAAAATTGTTTTTTACTAGAAGTGGTTTCTATTGAAACAAATATATTCTACCCATTTATATAGATGGCCTCCCTTATATCGTAAAGGGACATTCCGTTCACAATGCGAAAGCAATTAATCAATTCAACGGAAACAGTCGCAGGAGAAACAGTAGATTCTTCGTCAAGTTATCGGCGACAAATAGAATGATGGATGGTTTTGGGAAACGTTTGAACTCATGAAGTTCTGAGATTCTCGATTCGACTCTCTGATTAATTTGTTTTCGTTCATATTTACAAATGTCTCGAAGTTTCTTCGAACATTTGCGTTACATTAATCACTTTAATTAATTTATAACATTAATAACTTTTCTACGAATTAGTTAAGTATTTCTTACACTTTATTTTTGTGACGGACTGGTTGTTAATTAGTAGCAATATATGGCTTAAAAATAACGGATCATGGGTAGTGTTGTGGATGGGTTTGAATGCGCATTAGGCCAACATGCTTTTAGTCGATTTATAATCCTTCTTAAACATAGGCTTCGTCTGAGATCTGTATGATACATGTCCGCAGATGGAAAAAAGACGTGAAGTTCAATCGTGTTTTCGTATCAATTTGGATTTCTTTTGGATTTGGATACATTATAACAAGTACAATAAAACATACTGACTGTACAAACCAGTATCTTGCGCAAGATGACGTGAGCACTAAGATTTATTGCCCGCATGGCGTGGGTCAGCTGCTGTCCAGCTCGGTTTGATATAGTTTCTCTTTGCTTGGATTTAACGTGGAGGAACACGATTTATCCATTACACATGTTATCACTATGGTTAACACTGACATCGTTTAGGTCTTCTACTTTTGTGCTATATTCGTTGACGAAAATTTCTTGATTTTTTTACACGGTATTGGACTATATTATAGTTATCTGAATTATAATACAAGGAAGAAATTGTTCGAACACTATAACTCGGCAATAGGTGCGTTTATTATTTTTTAGATCCGCACCGAATGAACGCAGTAAGAGATCAAAGCAAGAAGGGTCCTTTTACAAAAAGAAGACTGAATGTTGAAGTACTTTACACAGCTAGCGATAAACCATACTTCGAATTTTATATGTTGTGTATAAATGGAATTAAAATAAGAGCATTATTATCAAAACGCTACATTTCAATCGAAATGTGAGTGAAGTCAATCCTATATCAACCTGTCGACTGACACATGTCAGGTTGTGCCTATGCACGTCAAGGGAGTTATGTCAAACGATTTACCTAATACTCAACTACCGTGTTTGAAATATTGCTTAACTTGCAAGGACATATTATTATTCTCCGTTGCTATATAAAATAATGTTAGAAAATTGTAGGGTTTCTCTTTTAAATAAAGCGCTTTAACTGTTCAAAACGAGACACACAGCTAAAATTATTTTCAAACAAGTATATGTTATATATATCGGGGTTTAAACCGTCAAGGTGTATTTAAATGTGTACTACTTGCATAAACTACAAACAGTATTTAAGGTTCCTCTTATTAAAATGTCAAGTACTCTGCATGAGTACAATCTTTACAATTCTTGTAATTGTCATAATATGTGAATTCGACGAGAACTTTGAACTGAGAAAGTTGTGTGTAACAAATATTGAAAAATCAAAGCCAGTTGCATTGCTAACTAAGTGATCAATATGATTTGTGTCGAACTAAAAATTGGTATAGCTTTATTGAAACCTTTTCACTCCAAATGCTAAACCTTAGTAAATCGGTGCTCTGTGCCAAGAAATCGGATGCCCCAATTGTAGTATTCGGTACCTGTTGATGAGACTTCAATAAGAGTATATTGATATCGCGAACTTAATCGGTTTAAACTTTCATTTGTCTTTAATAAATTTCTTATCACCAACTCCGAAGAAACAAATGGTTACTCATATTTTTTATTAATTACTCGTTTGAGAGCTTAAAAAACCATACCATATATTCGACCATTACATTGATATAACGCAATGTAAGTTTTGTGACTCATCAAAGTGAATCGATTCTGAAGATAGTCCTCTGTACATTACAGTTATGATTACGATAACCGCCGTAAACAGAATACGGCATTTAATAAGCGAAACAATGGAATTTATCTAAGTTTCGTGTTGGGGGCGGTGCCAAATGCTCGGAATTAGGCTGATAGGAAGCGGGCAACCTGCCAAAACCTGCATGTGGAGCAGTAGCCGATCACTGCACGTGCGGACGACGAAAAACGTTTTGTAAACTTATTCAATTATGCGTTTTTCCTGTAGTAAGACTACTGCCTATAAAGTAATAAAATCCGAGGTGAACACAGTCGACACGGGTTAAGTAACTTTAGTCTAAGTACTGTCTGTGGTGTACACGAGTAGTACACATTAAAAAAAACACTTCAACGATTTGAAACGCGATATATATTAGTTAAACTTCTTTGAATATTACTTTTAACGTCGGCCCGACGTTTCGGATGCTTTGCAGCAGCCGTGATCACGGCTTTTACTTTAGTCTATCTATAGTTTTTCACCAGACTAAAACTAGACAATAATAGTAAATAATTAAATACTATTCTTATATCTTAACGTTGATACACATATCTTAATTTTACTTTTTTGATCGAGTTCTGTACAAATTGCGGTTTAATTGCTTTTGTCTTGTTAACAAAGGAACTACACAGCTATTGATTTTTTTATGATGAGGACGACATGCTTGAGGTTTATATGGTAGAAGCTGAAGTCCCAGCCAAATAACATCAACAAGAATGAAGAAATAAGATGCGCTGTTGGCCTATTTTTGCTTTGGGTTAGGATTCGGAAATGAACACATTTGATGTACACAAAATGTATGAAATTTACATATATCAACAGATAACGGTATACACATCATTGATAGACTACATAAACCTTTATTAATTGTTGAAAACATTGTACTAATAATAAATGAGAAAAGAAAAACTACATAATATCATGCTATCGGTTCGCTGGTAGACTGAACTTGGCTCGTGTGTACATGTTTTTCTTTTGTATTGAAATAATACGCAATCAATGCTATTAGGCTCTGTCAGTGCTCTGTGTACAAAACTAGAACGGCAATTTAATTTTTTCGCATTCCCTAGACTCCCCTCTCCTGTAAAGATACATTACAAAATCGGTATCGTGTAACAAGAAAACAAATAATTTCGGTGAAGCATAGCCTAATAAATCAGCGGCTCAGATTCTCTATCCATCTAGAAAATGGGACAGTTATGATAAAGAACATTTACAATATTTATATCCACGCTCTTCTGGGCGTTATCAGTTTGTGGCGTTTTATTACAGAAATGAAAAACGTGGTGGTAAATTGTTTAGACGCACGGCCGTTTTTGTATATTCCTGACATAATTATTTATATAAAGTACTTTTAACGTAGTACTCTAAACCCGATATAACTTATTTATAATTTGTTTTAAATACGGCCCGACGTTTTGTTTGCTTTGCAGCAGCCACGCTTTGGTCTCCCGAGGACTGAAAATGGAATTTCTATTGTCAAAGTTACTTTGATAGGATTTTCAAAGACGGGCCGTAGTTAAAACATGTATATTGTAAACATGTTAAGTAATATATTTCTCGATTGAAACCGTTTAAAGTGTTTTATTTAAATGTTTATTCAATTCGCGTAAACTACAGACAGACTTAAAAATGTATTACAATTACTTCAGATTACGTACTCGCTAATTTTTGTAAAATTATTTTTATAAAAATTTTATATTATAAACATCTCCTAATGATTATTGCAATATCGGCTTTCATTGGTTTACTATTGCCAATAATGTGGTTTTATTTAATATAATATATTAGTCCTTAGAAAAAAATAAACTCATCTATTGTCGTATCTCATCCAGAACATATTCAAGGCACGATTTCTTAGAAAAATTTCTCCCACAAGTGAAAACTTTGTCTTACGCTTAGCTGCGGTCATTCCGGCTATGAGAAGTTTGTTCGTCTAGAAGCGACGATTAATTAACTGAGCTGACCTGGAAACATGATAATGATTCAGTATGTTCTTCTATTATACTCACAGAAATCGATATAGTTCATTTAAGCAACACTAAGCACGCAGTTTTATGTGTTGTAATCTTCTTTTCATCCATCGCCAAAACAACGTGTTATACGAATAACTTGGCACTGATGGCTTTTGGCGGACAAACAATGCAGTCTTGATTTACGCACACGAGATCAATAGTGAGATTAGTAGTCCGAAGCCTACATTTCAGTCAATTATGTGAAAGCTTGGTATAATGAGCCCATACGACACTAAAAGTGTCTCTCAATTGCGTAATTATATTTGAAAACATTAATGTTTCCACAAGTTATTGTTCATAAAGGGATTATATAAATAAAATAAATAAAAACTATCTATTATGCGAGTGCTTGTCGAATGTTTTCAATCCGTAATAAAATCGATTTTTAATTTATATAGTGCCATCATGTGAAAAATACTAACGTTTTCAAAAACTACGGGTACCTACTCTACATTTTACTATATAAATAGCCTTCCTCAAATGCATTTAGTTACACACGTTACCTTTTACTTTTGATCTCTCTTGCTATTATCCAGTGTATTTTATATAAGTGGTAAAAATATTACTGGACCTAAGTAGCCTCATGTAAAACGCTATTTTAAATTCCTCGCCGAAGTTGTGTTAATCTCCGGTTAGGGCGAATGCGGTTGTTTAATAATTCAGAGTACTAAATATAGCTATAATATGAAAGTCCATCTGTCCGTTCGTATGAAGGATGAACCTCAGTGCTGGGATCCTTCTGAATATTTAATGGTACTCTAATAGAGACATTCTCATAGAAGGCGTTAAAAGGGCTCATATCTTTGCTATATAACTTCACATTTACAGTTACGTTTATAATTTAAGTTTAATTTCTACTTTACAATTTGTTAACAACTGAACAGAACAGAACCCTTGAAATGGCGGACATAAATCAGAATCAAATGGTATTTATCGGCCATTAAGCGTTGTCGGGATGTTTTATACGTTAGCTTATTTCGTTTGCTGAAGGAAAAGCTAAATATATGAGTAACATTAAATTGTCTCTATTAGTTTGAACTTTTTACGTACAGCAATGTCGAGCATGAGGGTACTCGTAAAAGTTTTATTATTTTCGTTGATTTCGTTTGTTTACAAAGCCTTTGTGATAAGGTTACCATTGTTCAACTGATTGCGCGTCTCTAAGCTTTTTATCGCGGTTCTTATCTAGTGAATGTGTAATCATTTGTTTCCCGCATTTAAACTTTCCACTTTTCGGATTTTTATAACGCTAAATAATGAGGGCAATATCAAGGATATTTATTCTATATCCCGCTGAAATTATCAAAGCTATTTCCTTTAATTAAAAGCCCCAATCATAATTCATCAATATTTAAAGAACATACAGAGTTTACTTTACGAACTTTCTCTGCTCTGACGAAGCATGTGAGAGTATACTTTGTCAGAGCATAATAATAATATTATTAGTTTCACCGCACAAGTTATACACACAAATATTCTTTCATTTTCACTTTGCAAAATAAAATATTTTTGCATTTCGAATTCCTTATACTTCGTCCCCAGTTTGTTTGCTCTACTTATCAAAGAAAACAATACCGAGAAATGTAAATAAAGTAAACCGTAACTACCTTTACCTTACGAAAACGGCGACTAACTTTATCAAACAATAAAAGTTTGACTTTACGAGAAATATTTCCCGGCTCTCTGGAAGCAAGCAACAATATCCAGTTGCACAGTTTCACCGCAGCGTGCTCTTTTTTGCACGATTCTAGTTCTAGCTAGAAGTTATAATGGACTTGTCAAGTGCAAGTGTTGACGAGGCAGCCGGTTGCCGCACAAGTTTGAAGTACGGCCGTTTTGTAAAGAGTCTAACTCGTTAGCAACTTATTTCATTAGAAGAGATGACATAAATGCCCATATATCATTGATTTTGCGAATTTTCTTTTTTGTATATTTTATTATGAAAAATGTTTTCTCACTGCGGCGTTTTGTTCTTGTTGGCAGACACATCTGTACTATACTTGACCGAAATAGTATAATAATTCTTACCCCGCAATTCGAAGCCTATACCTCTCGTGCTCCTTAACGCTTTGTTACTCAACACATTTTGTGATTTAAGATACGATGCGATACGAAAACCCATGTTTTTTAACACGAAATATCTTACAGTAGCTTTCACATTCCGTTTAATCTACGTAATGTCTCGTTAGTCGAAGTGTTCACGCCAAAATCGCTTTTCGTTGGAGCCTCTGTTTACACATACATATCTAACCTTCCTCCTGCCTAACCTTTTATATTGAACACGAATTTTATGAATGTTTTTGGCCTATCTTTTTCAGCGTTTTTGATGATATTAAAACTAAAAACTTTGTAGAGATGTAGTTGCTACATTGATATTTTTTTGCACTAAAGGAACATATAAATAACAACACATATTAACAACAACTATTGATGTTAAAGTAGTAATATCGAGAATTGTCACATGTTTTACATGTAGTCGAGAAAAACATATACACGATAACATTAATGCACATTTGAAAACATTAATATTTTTCACATGTTATTGCATATGAAGGCACTATATAATTTAAAAATCGAAAATAAATGAAAAAAATTTCGACTCGGGCAGGACTTGAACCGGCATCGTCAGGTTTCCGTGCTGTTGCTCTACCAATTGAGCTACCGAGTCCCACACCTCATCGTCGAAATTTTCAACTTATTGATACATGCACCTCTCGCGCAGTGTAATTTTAACCTTAACACTTGCGTACTAAGGTGTTAAGGTTGAAATTACATTGATTTTTAAATTATTAATGCACATACCAAGAACTAAAAGCCATATGAAATCCCAATTTCAAAATGTCTATATGAGTCTGAAACTGGTTTATGTTTGTAAAGCGGCATGGGTAGCATACCTGTTAGCAAACCGAAAGATGCAAGTTAAACTTTTACCAGGTAGGAAGCAGGATCTATGTGTAAAATTTAATTGGTTTCAAAGTAAAACACAACCAACGAAATTAAATCAACGTCGATAAAATGAAATATAATTAAAATTTAAAATATGGCAGTGGCATAAACATTTAACTACTTTATTTTATTATTAATGAACTTGACCGTTCATTATTATTATCCATGTTGAATAAACATTTTAGTATCGTGTTTGTTAGCAAACAATGTTGTTTTTTACTAGTAAAGTAGTATTTTCCTAATAATGTCAAGTTACACTCGACATCGACAAACGACGCAAATTGCCTAAGCCCTTAAGTGGAGGGCGCTATTATCGCCACTCGAGCCACTCGGAGACAATTTACTTGATAGCTAACCCATCGTGGATAGGCGAGTCGCATCCCTAGCAAGGAATGAATGACCAGCTTATGTACTTTACCTATTCTTATTATTTTTTATTCGAAAGGTATAACTATTATTACAAGTATAAATAACTGTGTTTCGTTAAGAGTATACACATATATACTAATGCTCTGTGCATACACAGAACATTCAAGGGCGCCGCTACATACTAATAATAAAGATCTTTGGCTGCTTTTTAATAAACAATAACACGTTATATATTATTACCATACTATTCATGTGTTATTCTAACTTGCACTTCGCCGCTTTTTTACGCTAACGTCACGCCGAATTAATCATTGTTTACGACATACGAATTAAAAAGCTTATTTTTTGAGTAGATTAATGCTTAGCATTCGTCGGCCGCTAAAAAAACATGAGTTTTTAAATTCGCTCCCCAATTCCCTGCCTTCCTTCCTGTTAATTGTGCGTTCAAAGCGTAACATTTTACATTGATAAACGTGTTCGAATTAAGAGAAAGCCCTGTGAATACAGTAACGAGGTGGTTAACGGCGTGGGGCGTGAAATGAACTGATTCGTTCAGCCATGATAATTGATGTCCACTCCGATCAGCCGCGTTATTTTATTATTATATTTACTCTGGTGCCCTACTGGACTGAAATAGAAAGGGGAAGCGGGCTATAACGGCACGTGCAAGTTAACAAACATATACTTTGCATCGTTATTCAGTAATTATATAACGCTTTCATTTTTCCGTGATTTTCACCGCTTTCAAAATAATCTCTTCACGACGAGGCTCTTGAATATTTATTCTTTATTTGCTTCATACACAAAACTTTCGTGAGCAAGTAAGTAAGGCGTAGTTCATAACTGATAAAAGGAGTGGATAGTAAAAAACACACCTCGAAAGCATTTACTATCGCGACGGATCCTATATTTCATAAATAAATGCAACATATTCATATCGGCGGAATGGCTATGAATAAAGAATGAATGAATTATTCACTCTGTCCCCTTTTACTTCACATTCTGTGAACATTGGATCCGAATAAATCACTCAGAATATTGGTTTGTAAAGATCTGCAGTCTAGAAAAGATCTTGTCATTATGACTTGTTTAAGACAGCAGGAGTTTAAAAGAACCGTAGTAACCTTTGGCTTTGTATCGTTGGTAATTTAAAAAAAAAACTTACTTATGTATTTATCTAAGTTGATTGGAAGGACGCACAACCAAATACTCTTTCGATTTTTTTATATTACTATATTGGCTATTGGATAATTTAACTTACCTTAGGAATTGGATCTGTAATGTTGTTCTGTTATTGATTGTTACTTGAGGATTAAAAAAGATTAGTGAAAATGCGTAACAGGACGAGCCCGGCGTGTGATCTTATTGGTAGTGTGAACGTAATCTATCATAAGACACACGCGGCTCTCCCTGTCTCGCTTAATCATCCCGAGACAAAAATGATCGAAGACTTGTTACGAAGGCGCTACTGTACTGTACAAAACGTAGCGACGCTACGACAATCGCCAATCAGCTACGGAGCTACGTCAATCTGCGACGCGCTACGAATCTACAAAACTCTACGACCCTCTACGGTGCTACGATTCTAAACACTACTGTTTTTTTGGAAGTGATGCAAGAACTTTGTTGTGTTAAATTTGATTGAAAATAACAAATTTTCCTCTGCATTAATTTAGCATTAAATAAGTCTATAGAAAAGTTACAAACGACCACAATGTTACATTGTATTGTATTCTAAACGTTAAATTTTCCTAAGAGGATTACAGTCCGTAACTTACAGTTTGAAGTTTAATATTGTTCATTTCAACACGATTTAGCTTTTCACTTGCTCCCCGCTGTTTTTGTCTACGTTTGCCATTGTTAGTAACTTATATTAAATTTTGTTATTAAGAAGTTTTTTTATATATATCTCCTTAGTCTATAAGTCTTTTATAAATGTATTAAATTAGTATATAAATATGGATGTATATTTTTATTATTACTATATTTTTACCAAATTTACTGAGTAGTTCTCTTTGTAAGTGGGTTATTCGTGTAAGTAGCTGGATGGTACCTACAGTGAAATGTAATTCAACCTCCAACTATTTATCGAGTGCAGTTTGTATAGACTCGTTTGAATGAAAATCGAGTTGTTCAAACTTCAATGGTTGAAATTCGAATTGTTGGTAAACTCATTTCGGCCCCAGGCGGTCCTTTGAAGCTGTCAAAACTTGCCCAAGCTGAAAACAAGAGAACACCAGCTAAGGAGCAGACTTCTTGAATTTCGAAACTGTATTTAAATTGAAGTATTTAGAGAGATTATGAACTTTTATTAAAAGTAAAATCGATCCAATAAATAAGGACTGTAAAAATATATTTTGTATCATTTTACTGGGTAAGTATGTAATACTTGAGTTTTGTATATATCTGTACTTTTTACTTTAATGTAATAGTTATTGCTTGCCTAAGGTATACAACTCGAACAGGACATTACTTATAAATTTATCCATATCAAAGTTGTGTCTCATAAAAAGCATCACTTACATTGTCTCCTCCTTTTGAAATCACCGTAGGCCGCAACAATATATTTTTATCACGATTCAGAATATTCTTCTTAGTGTCGTCGACGTTCCCCATTCCTCCGTGGTCTGAACGACGGAGGCTCGCTTTCAGGAAACCTTTACAATTCGCTTCGCGATTTCTTTCAAAGCGACCGTTTTTGTGAGAGCCTGTCAACAATCTATTGTTAGATAAAAGATGTATAAAATTAGGCTGTAAGAAATCTCAATTTTTCCTCCGTTTATATAACACGTAATTTTTACCTAAGATATTTACTTTTACTTTTAAAAAAATTATACTAGTTTTTGTTATGGGGAAATTTAGAATTAGGAATAAATATGGTTTAGATGGAGTAATGAGAGGAGAATAGAGGAATGAAAGAAAAGCATTTTAAACAAAACCGCTTTTATATTAACCGTTCAAAATTTCTAAAATAAGAGAGTAGTCCCCCTGCATGGCATTCGAAACGCCGGGCCGTAATTAAAATATATTGTGAATAAGATAATAAATTTGGCATTTTAAACCGATAAATATTTTATTTCTAAAAATCTAAATTTTATGAGACTACACGTGCAACTAAACTCGTATCCCATTGGGGATACGAGTTTAGTTGATACTTTTGTAAAAATCAAATAATTTCATCGTTGAACCCGTCTTATTACTTTTCAGCCTTTTATTAACACGTCAAGTTCAGTGCGGACTTCATCTGATAAACTCGTATTATGAAGTATTTTTTATCAAAGTTGGCCACATTATTGCCAGTACCATTGATTAAATTGCCGGCTCTAGCATGAATAACGTCCATTATTTGTGAATTTGTAATGTTGAGTTCTTAGAAAACGTATAAGATATAACCAGCTCTTCTCCTTTCGTTGGAAAATTGCAAAAGTGCTCTGCTAAAGCAAACTTGCTCTTGCTTTTGTTATTACTGTAGGCCCATGGGATCGCACAGTTAAGTTCTCGCACTGCAAAGAGTAAACTAGAAAAGCGATTGGATTTTGGGATTGTAAAACTGCGAGTTTCCTCTCTTGTTCTGCTTACAATGGACGTAAATGGTTGCCTGGTCTCAGTAAATGCCGGATCTATCATCTATTTTTCTTTTTCATTACACACGATTTGTTCGGGCAGCTAAAATTAAAGGTTCTAGAAAAGAAAATGTAAGATCAGTTTATCCTGTCATGGTGTTCGATGTGTCTATAACAGTCTTTTTGGTACACATACATAAAAAAAAAATAGTTACTATTTTTTAAAAATCATACGCAGGTACTTATTGATTTCATCGGATCCAATTACTTTTAACGAATTTCGCTTACAGTGTCGCGTGTAATTGTCGCTTTCAATTGCGTCGTGTCTATATTTCGGTGCCGGCCGAACGGTTGCCATGGCAACGGCCAATTAGTGGCGCCACTGTCGCGTGAAGTTAATTCCGGGCGTTTGCGTCAACGCTGCGGTATCTGGCCTCGTATGGTGACGCCTTAATTACCTTTTGGGGTTTGCCATTTCAGATTTGAATTTCCTTCTGTGTTCGTGAAGACCTCATAGAGGGCATAATTCATTTCTTCGTTTTACAGAATATTGTGTCCGTCACATCACATCAAACGTTTATTTTAAAATATAGAAGGAAATAAAGATAGAGTCTTATTTTTGGACCTTGAAACAAATGTATACATCTGATAGTAGTTGTGATAGATAGTGACAGAAATATAACTTTTCATGGACTGTTTTGTTACGGTTTTGTGCGACATAACTTATCATTTCAAATGTATCCGGTGTTTTATTTGAAACTATGACTTTAAAAGAACATAGCTTGTAATAGAGGTTTGGAGTCGAGTCACATATTTGTAATAAACGGCAACAGTGTGATAAAAAGTAAATTTGCTCCGGCAGGCACGTAAACTCAGAGTTCTTCTGACCCGCTTCTGATTCCCCGGGAGATTACAACGTTTTTCCCGGCTTTACGGGCAGACACCACTGTCGATTTCCATTTGACTATATGTTTAAAGGAAATATGATATTGGTGGGATCTACATCATTTATGTTTTAAGCCTGCTACTTCTAAACACATATAAATTAAATGTTTTTTTCGCCATAAACTTAGACTTTGCATGTTCATTTTTAAATAAAAAATAGACTTAATGCGTAATCTTTGGTTTGTTATAATTCTTTGCTGTGCTTACATAGTTGATTGAGTGATTTCGGTTTTTATCAAGCGAAATAACATGACATCACAGTCCCCACATATAAAGCAGGCGTACTTGTAATGTTGTTATATTCAACGTCACAGGAACGTGACGTCCCTTAATTAAGTATTTTTTGCAATAAATACAATTCAAAAAAAGACGTACACTCGCTACCGTCTATGAATAATACAACATTCAACAGTTTACAATGGAATACGTTTTATTATCAAATTGAAGAATGATATCGTCGAGGATTTCAACTGTCTAACCATCACGGTCTATGATCAAGGTGTGACAGAAGGATAGCAGTTTTGCTGACAGGGTACCGTTTCAACCATCGGGTACGGAACCTTAATATTGTAGAAATGTAACCTACATTAAAAAGATATCATCTTAGGTCTAAACAATGTTCGTGTCACAATTTAGTCAAGATATAAAAATGCGTTCCAAGATTGCCTTTGAATGTTTAGCTTAAGGAAAAGTATTAAAGCATTTTAAAATAATGTTAGACCTCTTTTATGTTGTAAATGCCTTCAGACAAATAAAATACAAGGAGGTATTTAAAAGTTTCAAAGTATTTATAAGTTCTCTCGTTTCTGGTAATTTTCTTTTGAAACATAATTACGTACTGTTCTTACTAATTTTGCTAATAAAATTGTGCTTTCTGTTAATGGGCAGTGTCACAAAAACTTAATGTTTCAGTGACAAGAGTGCTAATGACGCCATTTTATCCTTCATCACGTAACCTTTCAACTTCGCAATTACATGTAACGTTTGTTTGTTTCAGGTATCCTCGTATAGCCCAGACTTCTGAATAGCAGCAGGAATTCATTTCACATATTTTTTTACGATATTCCTTTTGTTTAAATACATTTTAGTTTTCTTGATGTGTTTTATTATTTTCGTGGCTACTAAATTAATTGATTGTATTATTTTTAAAGGTTGCCTGACTACGTTAATAATACGGAAACATTCGCTAAGATAATGTACAGTAGTGTGTACACTAGACCGTTGTTATGTTCCCACTTAGTAACCCCAAAGGATCCACTGCGTAAGAAATAGCACACGCAACACATTGTCACTTTTTTACGGCGCGCGAGAGATTTTTGTTCCAAGGCTCATAAATGAGGGTTGTGAGGCGAAAGGTTTCATAAAAAGCTCCCACTATATCTTGAAAGTTTGATCACAATATATGGGAACGCGTTAATGTGTGTACTTTTTGCATCTTCTCTTTTGTTTAACTTGGACCGTTTTATATATGTAAAAGATTGAAACTTGCGTTGGCTGGTGACTTTACACCCACACTTGCCATTAAATGTTGTGTCGTGTGCCGGATTATAAAATTTGTAACATAATCATAAAAACCCTCGCATCTTAAAATTGTATTTTTTTATTATGTTTTTTTGAGTAAGTAGTACTTACAACTAAAGTAAGGCAGTAGTACAACCAGGTTTTTATATTCTAGCTTTTGCTTTGGAATTCTTACTACAAACACTTATTAGCACATTTTAAGTCTCTAAGACTAATAATATTCGGTTACATGTAGATGTTATTAAAAAAGGCAGTATGTACACTTTATTGTTCGTAAACAAAGCGCTTATGTTATTGTACAGGTGTCACGTTAATGGATTGAAAGCGGCTGAACGAAACAATGGGTTGGAAGGAATTAAACCCGATCGGGCGTGGCGTCTGCACTCTGTAGTCTGAATGTGCTGTTGTCTGTAGTTCGACAGATCGTACTCGTTTTGTTCTTTGCTTAATTGGATTTTTTCTTGTCTTTTATGTTGTTTTTGATACTGGCAACGGCAACATCAATCTACAAAGCACACAAAACAATATTTTCTACCTAAGTAGATTCGTTAACCGTCGTTAAGATTATGCAAGGTATTTGTTAAAGCGAATAACGCTTGTATATATTGTGATGTATATATTATATTTTCTTCCTTTCAAGCTTCTAAATTGTGTCGTTGATGTATTTGAACAAAATTACATAACTCGTCAAGTATCGAGAAGGAAGCAACAGAGTGCCAACTGTTGCTGAACTCGGTAATCGTTTGACGGATATTAACGTGTTTTCCCCATGCTATACATCCATGCTTGCGCTATCACTTGCTAACGCTACGATGAAAATTTTACGTAGTACCTTTTTTGAGTGATACGTTTTTGTATATATTTACTACTAATAAATCTATACTCTTGAAACCCTTAATGGTTCAACGATAGGAAAAAGGCTTCTGAGCTAAATATTTGAATAATCTCTTCGGAGTTGAAGTTTCAACGATTACAGTTTCGACATTTTCTGATTAAAATGTAGATTTACACTTTTTTTTCAATTTACATAATTTAACGTATAGCTCTACTTCTAAAGTCTACTTTACTAGAAAAAGATTACAAAATTATTTTCAAATGAACATTCAGTAGAGAAAAGAATGTGAGAACTTTATTATATTTTTTCTTTCATCTCGAGGTCGAGATTAACCTGTCAACCGCAACATGATCAATTCTCTGACTCGGAGCTACTTTGTCAACGATAATACTACCGCTGACAAATCGTTTTCATGATAGTAGTATCTGTATATGTAATAAATACATATAAACGCAATGAGAATATTTTACTTCGGTGATGCATTTAAATAATCAATATCTGCAAGTCTAAAATGTATGTTTTTACAAGTAAATTTAAATACGAATTAATTAAAAACTACTGAACTATAAGTAACTACTATAGTGTACAAATTTAAGTCTACGTCGGCATCCTATTCTTATAACGTTTTTCCGCTTTTTGTTCGTTCGTTTAGATTTGTTCGTTAAAACTAGGATTAAAAATATATTTTTTGTACAAAATAAGATTAATATAACTAACATATTTTGCGTATTAATCCCATACAGCGTTTTATAAAAAACATAATCAAATAGACGAACAAAGTTAAACACGACTCTAGAGAGACCTGGAGAGAGACCATTTTAGAAACAGCTTATTGGAGGGGCTTAGTATAAAAGAACTTCAAACTAGTTATCTGAGCTTGTGATTAAACATTCCGATGTTAGTATGGAAAGGTTGTTTTGCATTCTGAAAGCTTCTGCTAACTATAAGTTGCTTGGCTCGTGCTGAAAAATTTAGGTTATTGCACAATTTGAAAACAATTTTGTAACATTCAGATATACATTATGCATTATGATATCTAATTTGAGTGTTACCACTAAAGGACAAATAAATTGTTCATTTATATTACTATGAGCTTCTTAGACATAACACAATATACAATCACAATCTGTCGTGTGCACATTTGAAACTATTAATGTTTAATCAAAGTAATTTACTTACACTGCCCAAATAGTAATCGTAAATTATGACAGTTTTGAATTTTTAACTGTATTGATATTCATAAGTGTACATGACTTTTTGATTCTTAAATTCAATATTTTATTATAATCCATCATTATTTTTTTTTATTATAACGCTTGTAATTACTAGTTTTTGGGAAAAACGTAAAATACTTTATAAATTTTAAGTAATGCTATTTATTCTATCATAAATAAAGTTTCAAGTTTACATTCTCATCATTTTATCAGTGCTCATCATCATGACGTCTTTGTAGGACCACTTCATTAACATGTCCTTGTCGTAGTAGGTGAGATCATCACGCTTCATGATCATGTCGGACATGTCCATATCCTTCACTGAGTTCGATGTTGCCAAGTCCTTGTAGAAGATCTTGACGTCTGTAAACTTCATGTTGGTGGTGAAGAAGTCGGTCAGATCGATTCTCCTGTCGAAGGGGAAACCGAGAGGCATAGTGTCGAAGCACACGGTCCAGCGACACGCGTGACGGTCTTTCATTACATTAAGGTCAATGGTGGGCAGAACCATACCAGTGCGCACAGGGGTAACAATCACAAACATTTGCATCTCAAAACCGCCAACAGTACCACGAGGAAGGAGCAGTCTGTGTGGAAAACCGATACGTGTTTTGTACCAGTAGCTGTCGACAATCTTCTCGTACGCTCCTGTAGTGTCACGGCTGTTGTCGAAGAAACGACGGGTCCATTCCCTGTCACCGATGACGCCGTGCATCTCGAAAGAGTTACGGACGATTGTGTTCTTGCCTGTTTGCAGTTTGTATAAGAAGCTGTCGAATTCAACCATATCGTGACGCTTGTCATCGAAGTTTAGAAGGCGACCCATGCAGTCGTATTTCGGTCCAATGAACACTCTTACGACGGCGTCGATTGTCTTCTCCGAGTCGACATCAATTGTTACCTTGAAAGGTTGGTGGTTAAGGCGGCGCATTCGAGCGACGAATGTCATGTCAGATTTCTTCTTTTGAATTTCGACGTCGTCGAGGTACAAAGCGTTGGTCATGTCGAGGTCGTATTCGTCCATGAAGGTGACAAGTTTGTCTGTGGTAATACGGTCTACTCTGACGCCGGGGAAGTCGAGTTCGGTTCTGGTGTATCTAGGCAAGTACAGCTTGAACAAATCGGCGTGCTCTGTGATACGCTTCATTACTCTCCAGAAGAGTGGGTCGCGTAGACAAGTTGTGTACATGTCCAAAGCGGTAGGGATGTATGTGTATCTGTAAGGAACATTTTCAATATAATGTTGATCAATTATTATTAAAGAAATAACAATAAGGGTAAACAAAAAAAACAATTTTATTTAATTGCTCAACCACACTTACTTGTCAAAGTTGTATGTTCCATAGGACAAGAGCCTTCTGAACAGATGTACAACATGTATGACCTTGGCGTCATCGTTGACGATACCCAAACCACCCAGCAACACTCTAGCAAGGTTTTCGAAGTCCTCGACCTTCTTCAAGTGGATGACAGTTCCATCGCGCTGTAATGTATTGTTTGCAATTAGCACAGGGCATTTAAAAACCACTGGTTACTCCATAAAATAAATTATTAAATCTCTAAACAATTACTTACTTTTTCAATCTTTCCAGTTGTGATACCGTCGCGAATGATCCTCTCAATATCTTCTACGTACATTCTTTCTCTTAGGTTGTATTTGGTAACCAGCTTTACGTTGTTGGGACGGACCGGCATCTCATCTCCTGTGTGTAAACGGATCTTGGGCCAGTATCCGACATTGTCCTTGTCGTCGAACTTGATCATATCAATATCGCACATTCTGTTCGTTAGACGTTCTAACCTGTAGCGAGCGAGCAACTGTTTGTGAGCGTACATGGTGATCTCACCGCGGCGCTCCTTGTGTAGATTGTATGTGTCTTCAATCATCCAGAAGGGGTAGCTCATGTGCAAGTAGTACATGTATGTGTTTAGATCGATGTCTTCAGTGAAGTACGTGAGACGGTCGTCTTTACTGAGAGTGGTGCGAACACCTTTACGCCAGTCAATGACCAACAGGTTTTTGTCGGTCACTTTAATGCCATAATAGTTGAAAATAGCTGGGTCGGTGGCGGCCCTGGACATCTTTAGCATAAAGGCTTTTTGGATGACATGGCTGTCGACGAAGAAGTAGGGGTAGATCTCGTAAGGTGCAGGGAGGACGATACCGCGACAGTCTTGGCGGTGGAAGACGGCGCAAGTGAAAGCGTAGACAAACATGCCACCGTTGATACGCTCCCTCAAGAAGCAGGCGGTTCGGATGAAGGTGTCAAAGTCCTTGGCAAAGTAGAGCATACGGAATGCGACGATGGCTTGGTCCATGTGGTGCAAGTTAGTGTGCACGAAGATCTCACCACGTGGGAGCATGCCCATCTTGAAGACTTCAATGAAACGTTTGACGACATCATCTTTCTATAATGAAAACAAACAGCTTTGTTTAAAATTGACATTTTTAAATACTTACATTGAGTCATTGAATTGAAAAGTTATTATTCAGTTATAAAATTCGAGTTCAAGGAAACACTCATGGATTTTACATTTTTTTTTTCAAATTAACAGCAGTAATTAAGCAACAGTGCCACGAACCAAAAATTTGTCGAAATTGTCTTCAAGTACGAAGTCCCGAGCGACATCGCGAATGTCGTCGTACATGGTGGGTTGCAGGATGTGGTTGAGTAACTTCCAGCAGTAGATCTCCTTAGTTTTGATGTCCACGTTAACTGTAATACACAACTACTTTAGTACTACGTAATTACAGCGAAGCTGTCTGAAAATCGCTTTATTACATATTTTTTATTATCTATAGCATTAATATAATATACATTTTAAATTTAACTTGTATAAAAATTGTATTTCACTTGCACCGTTCTTTTAAATTGTTTGACATCGCATTAATTACAATTGGTTTCATATTTTACACGCTAGCGTTAATCTTATTTAAAACCGACCCAACTTTGGATTCGGCAAAGGCGACGGGCAAGGTTCTTTGGTCTCGAGTCATTGTTCTTATTGTAGATTAAAAAAATAACTCACCTAAGGTATCCTTTCCAATAACAAAGTCCTGGTAGTTAACATCCTTCAGCGCGGTGGCCGAGGCCGCGACGACTAACGCCGCCAACACTAAGAACCTCATGTTGCTGCTCCCTGCCGAATGTGCTGATCTCGCTTCATACTCCCTTTTTATACTCATTTTTATCTGACTGTTTTCGCTCTCTCTCCCCGGATAACCCCTGATCTCTAATTGGTAGATATCGTTGGCAGGTGACATATAACATTGTTGATGCAAGTAATCGTTTTTAAAATTTGCATCTTTTAGTATCCAACTGCAAGAGCTGATTAGAGATATAATGACATTCGGTCGGCAGGGATTTGATTCCCAACTTGGATGTTGCACTTGTAACAAACGTTAGAGGCAGTTAAATTATCACTGTATCTGTAATGTATCACTGTATCACATCTAATTACTGTAATATCGTAAATTCTATTTTAATATTTTTATAACGATCAAGAAAAACAATAAATCAAGTGGCAACTTATTGTTGAAATTAAAAGTCTACTAAAAAATAATACTAATGTGCGGGGAAATTGTTATATTAATAATAATAAACACCGCTTTATATATTTTTATTTGTCCACAGACATTTCGGCATGGGTTCCCGTTCTCACCAACGGCGCTCGCTTGGGACCCGATACAGAAGCTTCTAGCAATCGGCGACAAAAGTGGAAACCTCAGAATGTATCCTTTTACCAATTTATCTGCAATAGGATTATTCCATTTGTAATTTACCGTTTATAAAAATATATATTTTTAAAGCACGTCAAGCAAAGATGCCTTGAATTCTATTCAACTCTAAGACTTTCAAAAACTATGATGTTTATGTTTTATTGATAACAGTAGTTATATTGATTTAACTATTCACGCAATGAATCGATCATAATTCTATTGTTACTTGGACATGCAAAGTCATGAGCTTGTAAAAACTCAACTTACACTATTACTACTAACTAGAGATAAAATATAATTTATACTTCTTTAATAATTATAATAACCCAAATATTAATAGTATATAAACGTCTCGAATAGGTAAATAGAAGGAATAATCCTTCTATTAAACACAAATGATATTTTCCACACAAGTATACAATTTACTTATCAATAACATTACAATGTTGCCATGATTACTTTTCTTTCTTAAACAATAACTGAACGTTATCTTTAAAATTATGTCATACAACAATTGCATTGACTAGATAACAGGTTACACATTAATGAATTTAATTTATTTATGTTTATATATTTTAATTCTTTACTAAGATACATGTATTTTTAATTTAACTTACTATGTAAACTTATATAGAAACCAAATGAAAGAAAATAATTCCACTGCCTAACCCGCGTGACCTGTCGGCTTGATTGCTAATTATTATGCTATTTTTATCAGTTAAAGGTGGAGTTATCGCGCACGACAACAGCTAAATATTTTGCAGGCTTTGACCACAAACGTTGCTGAACTTTAGATTCACTTTGTGGTATACCACAGATAGTAAAAATGTGCATACTAATTTCATTTAAACCCTTTTGTATTCATGTTAATCTCTTGTATACAAGGAATTATTTAAAGCGAAGCTAATAATAAATAAATGCCTCACATTAAGTATGTTTTCCTTAATTTATAGAAAAAGATTAGAAAACAATGCGAAGCAGTTGGGTAAATAGTGTTTTACTCGAAAAGAAAGAGCACTCTAATAAATTTAACCTCACTTTAAATCTAAACTCATTAATTAAAATGTTATAATTTCAAAACAATTACAAACAGTATTAGAACCTCACAACAATCCCTCGTAGAACTATAGCAATTAAGCCATTACTCCGAGCTAACCAGCAATTTGGCCCCACATTGTAGGACTCTCGTAACTAAACATCAAAGGGCTAATATGAGTGATAACATTAGTTAAATATGATATTGAATATGTCAAAGGGATAAGTAATTTCGTGGTTCTGTTGTTTTTGACTGTACTAATAATTATACATATACATATTACCCCATTTAGAAGTTCTGGGCACATAAAGATGCATCGCTGTGCATAATATGCTTTGTATCTGAGACTAAGGTAAACTGTCGTTTTTCCAATATGTTTGTTCAGTATTAGAGGAAATGATATAAAACGCTTAAAATTGTAACGATAAAAGTGACGTCGTACATTTTTGTACATTTCAATAAGCATTGATGTAATAAAATTGAGATTACAGCATTGATTTTGCCAGCTATTAATTAAACAGATCGAGCTTAATAATTCTGTATAAATTATTCCGACCGTTGCGTTTAACTAATTGAATGAGAAATGCCTCCGGAGAATTAAACGATATCGTTAAATCAAGGATCAAGAGATATTAAAGTATTACTTTTTGATTAACAATTTCTCATAATAGATGACACAATACTTATATATTATATAAAACTAGCAAATTGCGATATAAATACTGCATGAAAGGAAAGTTAGCTTTTGTGATTTTAGAGCAAAGAGAAACTTGTGCAAAATATACAATGTCTATCTTTGTTTTTGAGGGAAGTACGAAATTAACGTTTAAATCGTAAACGTAAGTTTACGTTCTGTTACAATTACAGACATAATTTAAATATAAGTGAGAAAATTTTCACCTTTTCCAGTCGGATAATGAGCTCTAAAAATAATGAATCTTAAGACGGCGAATATAAATGAACTGATGTAGAAAAATGGAATATTAACAAGTTCGTCAAAAACTAGTAAAGTGTCCCACAAAATGTTCTCGAGCCCATTCACATAGTTCCAAAATGGAGCAGCTTCCGGTACATTTAAGGCTGCGCCGGAAGTAGCTATCTCCGTTCCACTTTCCGACCTAGTAAATCTGTGTGTACCATTCGCCTGGCAACCAGCCACGAATCAAAACTATGATTATATTGCTTATGACTGACGTTTATTACTGCATTGATTTTGCAACAAGATAGAAGGGTAAATTATATTTCCATCTGTCACACATTGACACCATATACTTTTTAAAATAGATATGAATAGCTTTTCAGAAGTGACCATCATCTATAGTTTTTTGCATCTTAACAACATTTCCCTTACCTTATATTAGTAGAAAAAGAGGGTCGAGTAACATGTTGGAGATGTTTGCGTCTACATGATAAAGATGTACCAATTTTGTGGAATGACGGGAACGTAAGATGGCATAATAGAGTGCAAGACGAGTCCGTGAACTTGCTCTTAGGCACGTTTCAGGGCAGTGTCAACGCTCGCTTGTTTTTCTTAGCTGGCCTTTTTGCCATTTTTGAGGCTTGTTTGACAACTTAACGGTTGAAGAAATGAAACATTGGAATCGTATTTCTATTGTTTTAATTTCAAGTCTTTATCTATTTAAAGCGACAGTATTGTGCTTAATGCTTGCAAGGGAATATTCGCGAGAAATACGTACAACGAACCATTACCATAAATGCTATAACAATATTATCATGAGCAACATTCTTCGTTATTATGTATCAGAATCAGGCTGATGAATTATGGTAGATATTACTTTAATGTTTACTGCTTCTCCGCGCCACATCTTTAAGAGCTTTTACGATCCACTCCGAACATGAATTATCAATGCCACATAATATCTGCGCTTCAAGTTATGTGCGATAACTGCGTGGTAGTTAAGTAAGTGCGAAACAGATAGACTTTATTTGCTCGAAATTAATCATAGTGTACAGTATTATTTCAGTGGTAGCAATGTCTACGCCAAACAAATGGTTTTAAAAAGGAGAACGAATGTCGTAAATAAGTCAATTGAAAAAAGAAATGAAGAACTCGGTTGAGTCTTTTCGGTTTATTAGAACGCTACGCCGTAGCAGGATTACGGTTAGTGGCTTTAAAACAATAACAAAAAATTGTGTAAAATATATTATAACTACATGTTTGTTTTATTAAACCTCTATGGAATATTTAAATGTGTGCCGTAATAATGCCCTGTACATTATTACTTACCGATATACAAATACATTTTGTTGACACAAATTTATATAAACAATAAAATTATCGCAAACAACCTTTTCAAACTTCGGTACAACTTGGAGCTTTAATGTAATTTTACTCTCGTTCGAGTTAATATGAGCTCAGAATTAATTAGCAATTACAACAGCTGCGTTCTGTACGCCGTATACAATTCAAAATAATAAATGAATAGTATTATAATCATTCTTCTGTCTCGTGATATCTTCCAGAAAATAAAACGTAATATTTTTAAGTATAGTAGGTTGAAACAGTATTATATTAACAGTCCCATTATAAACCTTATACATTTCAGAAATATACCACAACAAAGACTATAGAACAATTCCCATGAACTGCGCATATAAAATTCTGATATTAAAACACATTTGAAATGCAAAGAAGGGTCCTCGTAAAATTCATGCCGGTATTAATGAATACGCTACACAGCTCGCCCCGAACTTTTGCCGCTAATTTAATATCTGTCCACATCTGAGAGGAGAATTTAAAGTTATTAAATTTGTATTTACACGATAGCTTGAATATTATTAGTCTTGTGAACGTTATACTTTGTACTCAATGTGAAAATGGAGTGTCGATTCTGTGCGATATTAAATATCACTATTTAAAATTAATTCAATTTTCTACCGTAATAAGGCGTCCACAGTAAACTACAGCTTTCTATATAAAGGTAGGTTGTTTGATCAATATTGCAACGAGGCTTCGTATGTTCATGTATCCGTTTGTACAAAGCGTTTGACGCATTCGAACAAACAGGCACATTTGTATTGGACCAGGCACACTGTCCGCAAATTGCACCTCATTGTGTAAACACCATCTCAATACATCCGCTTCTGTCTCCCCTATCTATTTCCAGAAGATATTCTATTTTGCTTCAACGTTAAAGCCTATAGGGATGATTGTTTTAGATCTAACCCTGCTCACCTCTCAAATAAATTATATATAACTTCCTACTTAAATATATTATTAACGCTAATAATAATTAGATTGTAATATGTTAAATTTGTGCTAAATTAGAATCGCAAGATTATACGTATCAATAATATCCTGAAGAAAAACCAGACTCGGAGGTCCAGGCGTCGACGCGCACGTACGACACGAAGCTGGAGAGGTGGTACTTCACGTCAAGTTCTTGGTGAACGAAGGTGGACTGGTGACTGCCACAGCCGACGATCAGCTCCATCTATGGACGTTTCGACAGAAATCACCACAGCGGGTGCAGTCACTTAAGTTTCAAAGAGAACGGTAAAACTTTATTTTAATTATCAACTTAGCTATAAGGTAATGATTGACTCCTTCTCCTTTCTTTTATTCTCCTACAGGGTAAAGCCGAACTACTTCTGAACTTATATTATCTTGGAGAATTACCTTTTTCATACGTCTTTTTGAGTTATTATAAATACAAATATTTAAGGCCGGTTTTGTTGATTCGAAATCCTTATTATATTGGGAACAAAGATGAACTTTTAATGTTTGACAGGAAAGTAAACGGTAGCGAAGTATCTTTCAATGTTCAAGCCTTCCGCGAACTTCGGCAAAAGTTTAAAACCAAAATCTGCTTTATTAACAAGATGACAAAGTGCAATTTATTTATGTATCATTTGTATATTTTATAATTAGTAATCGGTTGTTGGATGGGTTGCGTTTTAAATGTTGTCCAAGACAAATTTAAATGTCTAAGAAAGGAACTGTTAAATATATTTCACCTCCTCCAGAGCAAAAATAAAGTTATATAAATGTTTGAAGACATAAAAATTAACCGGGCCCTCAGTCTGAGAGTGCTTTAATTTGAGCAATTTATTTCCATCATTTTACCGAGCGCACCGTACAAACAAGCAATCTAAAAGTTGGGAAGATAAACTTTTAAATGGATAACTGTAAAAGTTTTATTTCGGAGAATAAAGACCTTCGTACGATTGAGTAAAGGACGCGAGTGGATCTCACAGGTGCTATTTATATAATTAGTTATATACAGTTAATATTAAGGTTTAACCTTAGAAACCTGATAATATTAAAAACGAATAGTTAACTTTTACGTTAAGTAACACTAACTGAAATACTATCTGTAGTTTACGCGAGTAGTACACATTTAAATAAAACACTTTAAAGGTTTCAAACGCGATTTATATGGCACATCACAATTGTAAACATTTGTGCTATATGCTTAAACACATCCTCTACTCTGGTATTATCTTGGTCCGACAAGGTGAAAGTTTTCCAGTATACGGACAACGTGGGTGTAGTTTAATTACACTCGTTACTTGAGATTGCTCTCTGGAATTAGTTCGCGTTAGTGTATTTGAAATCTCTTTTACTACCTTCAAATAAATGCATATTAAACTTTTTCATATGGCATCACTGATTACTACTAATTGGACGCAGTCAAAATTACTTTCTTTGTAATGATGTTAGCTATTAGCTGTGACTTCGTTTGAAGAAGAATAAGGAGCAAACACACATAAACGTATGTTTTTATAATAGTCTATACTTACTAATATATTAAAGGTGAGGATTTTTTTGTTTGTTTGTTTGAACGCGATAATCTCAGGAACTACGGTTCGGTAGAGCATTTATCGAGGAAGGCTATAGGCTATAACACATCGCGAGGTGAATAATAGGAGCGACGAAACAACGGGTAATGTGAAAAAAAAAAAGCGGAGAAAATTATTCATCAATATGGGTTTCCGAGCCGTACGCTGCAAGGACTGTTCAAGATACCCAAAAAAATATCTACAAAAGAATGACTCCTCTTTAAATTATCAAAAAAAAAGTCCCCGACGCTAAACGTCTATCTTTTAAGATTATTTGCAATAACGACGGGAAGGAACGCGACCGACGTCGTGGGTAACAGCTAGAGTTTATAAAGATGAAGGTGTTTGCAGAAACGAATTTGGATACGCAAAATAACGATTCTCGCGGACGAATCGCTGTCTCAGCTAGTATTTCATAAAGGTAGGCTGGCATTTCGCCGTGATCGCAACTATTTGGAGTCCTTTAATATTTGTACCCCACGACAATATACAGAGAAATTTAAGTTTGACATAAGATATGCAACAATGTCGCTTGGTGTATTGGTCCCGACATAGTAATAAATGACGCACACTTCAAGTTATAAACTCGTCATTTACAATGTCATATTTACAAACAATCACTTATTGTTGATGTTATTCTTGCACCCGATCTGACCTGACGTCTTCGTGCGACTGCGCGCACTGCTCTACGTACCTGTCTCTGTCTGATATTACTTAGTAGCTGTGTCAGCGACTTCGTCCGCGTAGAATATATTATTATTTTGGGCTGCCAAATTTGTTTTGTTTGCGAACCTCTTCTTCATCTTTATAAATTTAAGTAGGCAATACGTAAAACATCGGTTGCGTCACTTCGTTCTTGCAAGTTTAGTGCATACAAACAAACTCTTTAACTTTATATATTAGTATAAGACAATTAAGCAAGTTTTGTCACAAAATCTTTAAATACACAATATTATTATGAGGATTAGTATAAATATGATATATTTTTCAAATTATTTCTTTCCTCATGTGGAATTATGTACATAAGAGCGTAACCTCATTTGCCGTCACGCCATTCGATTTAATTTCAAAGCAAAGATACTGCAATGTTTCTATTATATGTGTAAAGATAATACTATTCCTATACAGAAGGAACGATATGTGAGCTCTGAACTTAATTAATATGCAGAATATCAATAACATGAATCCAAACTCGAGGCGAGGCCGGTGGGCGTTGAACAACGAAGCTAATCCACACTGAAAACGCAATTAGCTTGCGTAACGTGTACCTTACATCAGTCTAACAATTACAATGATCTAACAGTAACAATATGATTAAGTATCGTCTGTGGTTGACCCGCTTAGTGCACATTTCATCTACTTTAAGATAATTATTGTGCACAGAAACAATATGGATTTCGACGACTAACGGCCGACAATGTCCTATTTATTTAACTCCTAACAAAGGTCTTGTGACAGACTGATGCCCGTCGGTCAACTTAGATGACTATCATTGTTTCTTGGTGACATGGGTCCCAGTCGTAAAAAATTTAATCTCCACATTGGTGCTTACGCAGAGGTGATATTATCCCTTACATTTTAAACGTGCCAATGCATATCAACCGACGTTTTAGAGAGATCGTAAAAATTTATAGCGAAACGTTGTATGTAGCGTTAACGTGGGATACATTAAATATTATTGCAATTAATATTTACCGTTTAATGTTCCACAAACGATTTTTTACTGTGAAAAAACCAACACTTTGCAACGGAAATCTACATTTGAATTGCGAATTAATCTGCTGCTTCGAAGTTATTGAAAAATCGATTTGAAAATGACAAAAGCTAGGTAAATCGTAAAAACGAAAACAAATTTCCTCTGGATAATTGCATCATTCAAAGCGCTCTATTTACTATTTAGTCGCCACTTTAATGTTTTTTATCAATATTTATTTCGTATTTGAAAAGAAATTCGATAAATTTTGTTTATTTTAGTATGTTGTTTTTCAATACTCAATACCATTCGTTAAAATTCGTGTCTATATAGTAGAACCTCGTACTGAGTTAACGATCGTTGGAAGGTAAAAATATTAATTTCGGATTTAAATAAGCGAAAAACTAACAGTTTAGATCGTTCGAATTAATTCTTAGATAGTTGTAAATGTGTAGTTTCAAATCTAGATGTGGCTGTGGCACACGCAAGATGTTCGTTAGCTTGCTATATACTGGAATCTACAGAAAAACATTCCATTCATGCAATTTTATATAAATTTTATGAAGGTTGTTACACTACTTGTGAACTGGCTATTCTATTTCATGTTGTCGTCTCCTGTGCCGGGCAGGTACATATCCAGCATTCTAATTTTTCGTATCAAGGTAAAGTAGAGTTTAGATAAAAAACAACGATAACACGAGCTAGTCTCGACACGACTACAGCGATGTGAGCTACGTCGTCACACAAGTGATCCTGTTTTTTAATTCAAATTAACATTTTAAGCGTCACAACAGAATTGTATACTGACCTGTGACCAATTAGCATTAAATAGTTTAGTATGAGGCTGTTACCGATGTTTTTAGGAGATGGTCTCATACAAAGGCTTCGCACAATACCTTTTTTGTTTTACGTTTATCAGGCGATAATATACTCGAAGGGTAAAAGGAGATGTGACTTATGATACTCGTTCCCAGTAAATTGAAAACAGGCAGCAGATCATATTTTGCGAGCTATACCATACGGTGTCATACATCTTTATCGACCGTGATGGTATCTCTGAGTCAACGAATCTAAAGTTACGTCTTTAAACACGCGTTCTAAGTTGAATAGGTTTCTACATGATTTCCATTTAAAGCCTTTTGAATAATTGTTACTTATAGACTACTAGCTGGTGCCCGCGACTTCGTCTACGCAAGATTAGGATTAGGATTACGTAGTATCCCGCATTTAAACTAAATGCGGTCTATCATATCATACATTATATAATTATGTCCAACTAACGTTTATGGCGGCGCACGCCAGAAGAGCCCGCAGAAAGGTAGGTTTTTCCTAGTTATTTGACACTTTGTCATATTTTGGACATTTCACACAATATCTTTATAATTTGTAGCCTATCTGTTATTCTGATGTCCAAGCTATATTATTGAAAAGTTTAATTGAAATGCATATTTTGTTTTAGCTGTATTCTTGATATTATAAAAGAGAACCACTATTAGTAAATGTAAATAAAACAACGCTAAACGTTTAAACACGAAATATATTAGTTAACTATGACCCGACAAGTAAACCACAGACAATAGGTACTTAATATAAAATCGTCACAAATGACCACGCCCGGCTCTCTGAAGTAAGAAGTATTGTGGATTCGTTGTTCAGATCAGTTAAGCGAAGCCCATACTGATTTTTTATTTGCTTGTAAATGAAAGTCTAAAGATTAGTTGTATGAACATTCGTTTACCCAGCTCTACATTTCAATGTTTTACCTGTTGCATTATAGAAATACCCAGATTAGTTACTTAATCATGGCCCGAATACGTGTAAGAACTGCCGAACTCAAACACGCTCTGAAGTTTTCCTGAGCTTTAGCCTCATTAGAATTAGGGAATATGAGACTTAACGTCGCTTACAAATTTAAAGAGTTCTCGTGAGTTGCAAAGTAAATCTAATTGAATTTTCAAAGATTTATGTTCTACTAAGGGCTGTACATAACTTATATAAAACGCGCTGCCATAAAGAGAATATGACATTTTGCCAATATATGTATATTAATTATAAAAAAGGAAATCCTATTCGGCCAATGGGGCACGGAGCAGGCATTCTGTGTTCATTCAGATCGATTTTCTTAACAGGCAAGTAGTTGTTTAAACATTCTCATCTTATCAATGTATCGTTTTCCTGCGATTCGAACCGAGGATATGTTTAACGTGCACTGCACATTTACCCATCGATCAACAGACGTAACCAGTCGTTAAATCATAAGTTTTGTATCTGAGTTTGTTTAAATATTACCCTACCATACTGTATATTGTTACTAACAAAAATAATAAATTCGATACAGACTACACAAGTCTCCAACACAGATTGCATACATTGTATGGTTTTCCAATAGATCGGGCTAGATAACATATTAGATTTGTGCCTAAAAATGAGACTGCAATGTGTATGTGTATATAAGTATATGTATTCTGTCATTGCCTTTTTCTAATACATTACATAAATTATGACGTCATACATGTGCTATCATTACTATATCAAATCGTTTATTGCACCAAAACAAATATCTCAAAATGTTATGCTGCATAACTGCAGTGTAGTTTTCGAACATTTGAGTTTTCGTGCAGTCGCGTTGGAATTTTTAAATTAAAACATTATTCGACTTCTTAGTTTCTCGCTTATCAAAATAGTTCACGATTGAATACGTACAAATATTGACGTTTATAATTGTTTAACCTAACGTTATAATGACTGACAGACAGACGACAAATAATGCAGATTTTTCTAGTGTTGAACACTTTTTTGGACATCATTTTCGAAGCTCTAAGTACATTTGTTTGTTACACAGGATCACGAGTCTTCACCTACCGCTATCTTCAAAGTGGCTGCACGTTGGCACGGAACGAGGAAATGTGCACGTGGTCAACATAGAGACCTTTGCCCTTAGCGGATACGTCATCAACTGGAATAAAGCCATAGAAGTGTAAGTACTTCGTCCTGTGTATTCATAATCACTGGAGGCTTTTGACATAAAACATAAAATGAATCCCAGGTCCTATTATGCACATATTAAGCATATAAAAAGGATGTTTTATTCTCTCAGAATAGAATCGTAAGTTCAAGTCGAAAAAAGAAAATGTGTATTATGTAATTAAATTATTAGTACTTTTTATTTGTAACGATTAAAGTTACAGAGGTAATTAATGTACGTTATATGTACTTTGTCTAGATAATAGATTGAGGAAGAGAATTATAGATTAATAAGTTCTCTATCTCGTCCATTCACCACCTCTGCCCTGAAATATCAATACTGATGAAAAATGAACCGCTCGTTTAATTAAATAGATGTCCATAAACACGTAACACGGCTTTTAGCTGCAGCTCTTAACTAATTACCACATTCGCTCACGCTCGTTCTCGCTTATTCTCTGTATAGAACTCTTCTAATTGGAACATCTATTTCCTTCTATCTTAGAATACAAAGTGGTCTGATATTTCATGATATACCAAGCTATGTTCCGAGAATTTTTATTTTACGCTTTGTTAGACGTCAAAGTCTTTACTTACAAAATAATGTACAATGTGCATATCAGTTATTTTTTTAAAAGGTAAGGTACAAATGTCTAATGGCGATAACGGCGTCACGATCTCTAATTTAATGACGGTAAAAAAACCCTGAAAATACTGACTTTCTAATATAATAATTATTACCCTTCTTTTTTAAAAGTTTCTGATTTTCCCCAAACGTTAATTGCCCCTTTATGAATTACCTACGCCTTTAAGAACGGAGCTGATAATCTTAGAGAGTTTTTTCCGTTCACGAGAAATTAATTATAACCAGTTAAGTCGACTTTGCAAGGAGCTTGCAAAGTTGAAAGATTTTATATTTTAAAAGCGTCTTTTATGACTTCTTGTTGACCGCCGAGAGATATTAAGGCTATATTTTCTAATAAGAAGTTTTTAATTTCAAGTAACCAGGCCGATTAAAATTCTACGTCGACTTGTATGAAGCCTGAACGAGGAATTTTATAACTTTGTCGTTAATAGCTTACATAACTAACATAGTTGAAGATATTGAAGTGAATATCTTATTTTCATGGCATTACGTAAATCAATTTATGGTAGAGTCTTTTAGCTTCGACATAGTTCCTGTTAGAGCAATAAACAGCAACGTTTCACAGTTTTAGGATTGGAAACCGTAACAGTGTTACGAAAGGCACTTAAAAGTTACTGCTACGGTGCGCTACGACGTAGAGGTACCTACGTAATCTGTCGAAAGCCACAGCTTACGGGGAGCACTTCCGAAATGTAAAATTTAACGCTTTTACATCGCGCGTCCAATCTGACATTGTGTTTCGAACATTAATGTTTACGAGTAGGTGCGGATCGGGCCTCGTTTAGCGAAATCATCTTTTTAACAAACCTTTAACGGTTTTAAATTCTACTTCATAAGGTTTTTACCAAAGAAACTAAGATCCTACACTTAACTAATATAACGTAGAAAGCATAAAAAAATTCATTTTTATATTACTTGTTAATATTGGTATCTGTTGCATAAATTGTAATAGTTCTCGCGACCATTTTCTAAAAATCTTCTTGGATGGTCTAGTTACTAGTACGACAACGACCGAATAATTAAAAAAAAACAAGAATTCATTCTACAAATAAATATAAAGTAAATTATATAAAAGGACATTTTATACCTGTTGAAACTACAGAACGACATCTTAAGTGGCGGTCCTCAACTAATTATTACATAACGAATTGCCACGCCTTGTCGTTTAAATATGACAAGGCGTGCCTAAATAAGACAACAAGTGGCACCCTCTACAGTCTACAGCGTAGTTACAACAACTTAGATAGCCGCTTTGCAATCTAGAACCGACCTCTTAGCGGTTATTTTTTATGCCGTTTAATGTAACACTTTGTAAATGAACGGTTTATATGAAAGTAGGAAGTATATTTAAAGAGTATAGGATAATCGAGGAAATACTTTTTTATTTTCCTTAATATATCGCCTTATGAATGAAATATTTTTTTTAGTTTTAATTGTGTACAGATTTATTATATAAACTTTAAATCAGTTTCACTACAAAGAGTGAAACAAACTAGAATTGTTAGTATAACGATTTCCGCTTACCCGGATAACAACAATAGGTACATAAAACCCGACCGGACCGCCATAAAGCAAGCTATATCCACAGGTTATATTTCTCCTCTCGATACCGCTATGACATTGCGCTTATCTGGCCCCTATTTTAACGCCATCCACAAATATATTGCTTTATTTAATACTTCGTCTATCTGATTTTGTGCCTACTAAATTGCTGAAATTGAATGCCCTGATATCTGACGTATACATGTGTATGTCAAATGTCAAATACTGTCCTTTTTATTGACGTTGTTATTCATGGGATACGCTTATCTTTTCACTTTACATATCTATGGCTAATTGTTCTAACTATCGACAGCAGTGAAATGTAACAATACACTTAAATAAATCATTACTAATGTCTACATACAAAAAATATGATTTAACAACATCTGGACTTATGACGTCGGTGTTGTAGTTATAACTTTAACTAATTTAAAATGTGGCCGCTTACTAGATTTGAGAAAAATTTAAATGTAAGTATAATTTTCGAAAATGAAAAATTGGTTTTATGACACCCAGATGATTGTTAAATTGTAGCCAATGTGTAAACGAATTATATAGTAGTTGCGTAATATTAATAAAATTAGGTGAGCTGTGAACCACATTGAGGTCGGGTCCTAACGAGAATCATTAAATTTGCACGAGCACTGCGGTCCACTACGCAATTTAATTACATACCTAAATAGCTCAAATCTTTCAATACTTTTCAATAAACGCGTATAAAGAGTATATTATACTGCAATTTCAACTTTAAAATGAACATTTTAAATATTAAATTCGATTTGCAATTAACACCTTTTCAATAAAATGTGCTTCCTTTTCCCTCTCATTACGCGATGCGAGCTCTTTGGAAATTGATGCAATGCAATTATTTTCGGAACAACAAGAGTGTTAATTGGAGGCTGTGTCCCGCCGCGGGACTGGGGACGGGGACGGGACGGAATACGGCACGAGACAATTAAACTCGTTATAATACACCCGCAAGCCTCCCAGCGAATCCTTCAATTGTTACGGAACCATTGTTGGTGGAATCCTATTAAAATGCGATGAGTAACTAGAGATTCGCAATTATAGTTGGTACGCTGTCTGTCATTTACGGAGATCTCGTTTATACATGTACATACAATTTCGAATTCGCACTGTACTAGACTAGATCTGCTTAAATATTAATAATCTGCTTAAGTATTCATTAAAAGCTCAAAGAGTTAAGCTTTGGTGAATTTAAAAACAATACAACAGTTTAAATGTGTTTATTCAACATAAAAAGCAACAAATAAACAAAAAACAATAAATCATGTACTTTTAATGAGGCTAGGCAACGCTGAGCCTACTCGGTATTGCTATAATATTAATCCAGGCGCTGCAAAACCGAACCGATTATCCATAACCTTCTCGTATTAAGATTATAATTGCTAATTCCGCAATTGTCGATTCACTCCGTCCTAAATTAGAGTTGTGGGACCGATAACGAACACGACTATAATAAGGATAATCCTAAATTATTATTTATGCAGAATTAACGTAAGTAGCTTGCGTCATACAATTTTGTAGTCTTCGTCTAATGCAATACCTACGGAAAGCTATGCCTTATATCCGGTAACTATCCGGTTTCGACGCTAACTCTATTAGCCTTTACTGAGTAGGCTATATGCGTCAGTTCTAATGTACAGAGTTGCAAGTATAACACTATTATACAACTCGATTACAGCAGTAAATTCGTTATTACAGTATAATACCAAAATTTCCTAGAAGCACCAGCAAAATTATAGTCTCTCTAGTTATGGTTGGAGAAATGTATTTTCTCATAATATTGCCCTGCTTTCACTTATTAATTAATAAATATTTTTGACATTATGAGATTTATGAAGTTTGCAATAAAATATGAACAAAAATACGCACTCTAGGAGGGCATAATTAGGATATGTAAAAACCTTAATCCACGTATAATTAAATTATATTTGTATTCAATCATTTTAGTGCATAAGTATGTTAGGTAAAGTGCCTTTTAATCATATAAGATCAATATTAAAAGGTCAATTTGTGAGTCAACGATATGGCCACCCCGGCCGCAAGATTTTGTAATAAATCCTCACACAACAATAAGCACTTGGAAAGCTCGGTTACGATGGGTAATGAAACTACATAATATTATGTGATAAAATTTTATCACTCACATTATATCGTCGTCTTGTATATCTTTATTTGCCGATATATTATCGTTATTTTGTAATATTATATTTATTTTAATGATAGCGGAGGCGGGAGGAGTGACATAGACTTCACGTGATGGGACATGAAAAATACGCTTTGGATATTCGGAAATACACAGACTAAAATCGAAACGTAAAAGTTCACGGCTTTTTCATCTGTAGTTAGTGGTTCGTGACCCGGACGAAATTTCGATTTTCCTACCACCCATTTTATATCCAGATTTCCAGATGCATGTTTCGGAAAAATATATAAATTGAAAAATTTGAAAAATTTTGGACCCGATGGGGTTCCGTTGATTACTAGCCATACATACCCTGGTACTATTAGACCAACGAGCCCGTCAAATCTAATCTTAAAGGTCTATAGTCTATGAATAAAATCGGCTAGTCTATATATTTGTCTTCATCGTCCTGTCAAATCGTTCCATTCTTTGTTGTTTCGTCGCATATTGTGTTACCTAAACCACTCTATTTTATTGCACTAGCTCGCGTGATAGAAATGTTGCAGAGCAGTACAAATCTAATAAGGAAATATTCGCCAGAGCCCGGTATATTTCCAGCCATTTTAGGTCGGACGTTGGACAGTTTATTCAGCTGTAATTAGTTTTAGAGGCTGGCGGAGCCCGAGCCCAGGCGTGACCAAATACTCCTAAATACACACGATGTTATTCCAGCACAGCTAGTTATTACGTGTCCAGTTTAATTAATAACTTAACGTAATTTATCACTTACCAATACACTTACAAAAAGGGCAAAGGGCAAATGGCTTTTCATAGCTTTTTAGTTTACTTGGGTAATAAAAAATTAAAACATTATAAGCGAATTTAAAAGTGTTTAAATTTTTTTTCTTGTGTAAAATTTATTATATTATATTTGCTGGAAATTAAATATAGTTCGCGCAATTCGTAAAAGCTATAATGCGAGTGACATAAGATCAATTGATTATAAAAGCAGCACGGTTTGTTGTAGATGCCGGTTCAAGTCCTGTTCAAGACTTAGTTAATTTTTTTGTAAAGGTTGTTTCGTCTTCACATTTAGTGCCTTTAAAGATACAGACTAAGAGATCGTTTGAAAATTTTATTACATTAATTTTTTTTCCTCATCATCTCAAAAAATTAAAAATAGGTGTGGATATGCATAGGTAGATTTCTCTACACTTTGTTTCTTGATATTGCATTACAAACGTTTTCTAAGATTTCTGTTAACTGCGCCCGGCGATTAGTTATCTATCAATTATGCATTGGCGTCTCGTCTCGACGATCTGCTAAATGTGCGGAAGATGGGGGTCAACGACCCGTTAAATATCATCCGTATTTGTAAATATTCAGGGTGACGTTTCCCGAGGCGCCTGACGGCTGCTTCGTCAACAAGTGGCGCCACGAGGCTGATATCGTACTCTGCATGCTCTGTCGTTACGCACTTTATGACCGCCGAGCCTAGAGTTTTCTCTCGCGTATCATTCATATATATGCCGTATTTTTCTTCACCTAGATTTAATTCCAGGCCATTCCTAACAAACAGAGACAATAGTAGATAGAGCAGGACCTATTCATTCGTATTTTTCGTTTTCAGAACACGACCAAACCACCCCGGAGCAGTAGTTGAACTTATTGATAATCCTTTAGATGCTAGTAAGGCAAGTTGCAAGTTCTTATATATTGTTAACGAAGTTATTACTTTATGCTTATTTATATTATTAAGTAGTATATTCCATTCAGACATACTTCTTTTAGATACATTCTAGACTCTTGACCCCCTGACTGACAACTTAACAGAAGTTTTCTTTATTTAAATACAATCAAGCAAATAAAAATAATTCCTAATTTGATTTACCCCCCTGGTTTAATAAAATTACAGTTGCTAATAGCCTTCGAGAGCGGTTTGGTAGTAGTGTGGGATTTGAGAACTCGCGCCGCGGAATGGAGGGGTTGTTTAGGTACGGGGGGGGCCCGGGGGAGGCTATTCGGGCAGCTGCCTGGCAACACGATGGCAAGCTGATGACGGCTCATGCGGACGGAGCACTCGCCACTTGGACGACCAGATCCCCGCGACCGTCCTCACTGTCATACCCACACGGTAAGGTTCTGCTAAATTTACTTGCCGCATTTAAAGTTATTTATTACTTATTTATAAATAATAAATATTAAACATCAATCTGACATGGAATCCATAGAACGAGAGTTTATTCCAAATACCTTACAGCTACCTACAAATTTACAATAATTTATAACAACTTAATCTGCCTTTACTGGATAGTTCTAATACGATAGAAATACTAAATAATTACATTTAAATGTATATGTCGAAAAACAAATATGGTTTTTCATTGTACGGATATTTTTATGTTGTTCGTTTCACTAATCATTTGTACTTACAGGCGAATTATTTCATATAATTCGCCTGTAAGTAAGTATATTTCATATACGAGAATTTATTTCAGCAAAAGCCAACAAAGAGGGCAAACTAGAGACCTGCAAACCTATTCACCGATTGGAATGGAAAACTTCGAGGACAGGGTAAATACGTAATTATTTATTTAGCACGGGGACAGCCATCGAAAACTTAACTAACCGAAGAACATTAAGGGATATTAAATTTTACTTTTAGTTCTTTTTAGCATTTCTTTGTATTTAATAGTCGGTTATATAATTTCAGCGAGAGTCTAGTAATATTTTCTGGGGGACTGCCGACGGACAAAGCCGGTCGTACGCACAGCATCACCGTTCTCAATGGAAAGAGTACCACCGTGTTGGAGATGGAGCACAGCGTCGTTGACTTTGTCACTCTTTGTGAGAGTCCACACGCTGCTGGTGAGTACCTACATTTTAAATTTAGAATTAAAAAATATCGTACATAGTATGACTTTAAATTAAAACATTTAAAAATGAATAATCAAGATCAAAAAAATACACATCAGCCAATTGCGAAAGCAGGAAAAGTATAAACGAAGAAACAAAAGGGAGATTTTCTAGCATTGCTATTTATTTACTGGCTTGGCTGGTCTGTAAAACATACAGTTTTCAAGCGAAACCTTCTAAACGGCCGTTGAGTACTTTTGTGATGTATGTATGCTAATTTTTTAACTGGCATAGTCTGAAAGAAATGGATGATTCCATTCCGAAATAAGTATTCTTATTCAAGTTTTCACTTCTACTGGTATTACCTACTAGAGTGCAAATAATTTGAATATTCTTTTAATGATTCCTAGTGATTACTAATTTATAATTTTAACAATTGCTTTATCATTTTCAGATTACCAAGAACCGTACGCAATAGTAGTACTTTTACAAAATGACCTGGTGGTTATAGACTTGCAGTCACCAGGGTACCCATGCTTTGAAAATCCCTATCCCATGGATATCCACGAATCTCCTGTTACTTGCTGTTCATACTTCGCCGACTGTCCCTCTGATTTGGTAAGCATTTCTTTAGTGGGATTTGATTCACTTAAAAAATTGAAGTCTGGTAGGTTAGGTCCTTTCCTAAAGAAATATTGTATAATTTAGGACTTATATATAAGGTTGTTTGATTGTGAGCTCAAATAAAATAAATGAATAATTATTTTATTAAATTGAGAACTTTACTTCGGCGGCAGGTCTTTATTAGGTTATCTTGGCAGACCTTTTTAACTATAGTAGAGGTGGAAAGACAAGCATAAAGTTGGGATATATCATGGTATGGGATATATCCCATATTATTTCACTTAATATATATTTCCAGATACCAGCCTTTTACTCAGTAGGTCGGCAAGGGAACAAAAAGGCGGCAGGTTTTAGTGAGAAGCTGTGGCCCATAGACGGGGGAGAGTGGGCACCAGCCTCGTGTTCCTACAGTGAAATTATACTTACTGGGTTAGTTATTCACATTCTAAGTAAACCTTTCTTATTTTACGAACACAATTTTTATGGTCTTATGGTACTCTTTACAAAGCCAGCAAAGTCGGTAAAGGTGGTAGTTGGTAGTATTTAATAATAACTATGTATTTAATTTTTTTAATTAACGCAGTGGTAGATTAAATACAATTAAAAACTTAATCTTAACCTGTTTACCTAACGACCTATTTTAGCGTTGAAGATTTGTATTGTTGTAAAAGATTGCTTTTTATTTTTATTTTATTTTACAGCCACGCAGACGGTAGTGTAAAATTTTGGGACGCAAGCGCGGGAACACTACAGATTTTATACAAATTAAAATGTGCTAAAGGTTGGTAGACAACGCTTTTCGCTATCTTTTATTAAAGGCGAAATGCAATAAAAGGGCAGAAAACCTACTAGTGTTTTTAAAAGACGGCAATCATGTTGCTGGTCATGTCGTTGTATTCATTTAACTAAAAGGTATATTATGTGATTTATAGTTTGTAATTCTCGTTTTCAGTATTCGAGCGACGCACAAATAGTGGTAGTGGAAGTGGAGTGAGCGTTTTGTGCGGCGAGGAGGACAGTCCTTTGAGTATCCAACACATGGCTCTATGTGCCGAATCGCGACGGCTGTGTGTAGCCCTCCCACATGGACACGTTCTGCTCTTCAAATTTCGGAAGCAGGAACTCATGGCGCAGACGCACGTAGGTGTTATAAAAATTCTTTACACCATTTCATTTAACACCTATATATGTTAATTTTTTAGTCTTCAATGTATTCTATAAGCTAAAGACACTATAAAAGTGTCATCACTTTTAAATACATATACCCATACCTGTTGACTCTACACTTTCTAAAAGTGTATATATATAATAATAATGTACAGAGAGGGATTTGTAATGTTACAGGTATTGGAGATACCTGTGATAAGTGATGCAGTGGAGGAAGAGACATCACCAGACGCAGACGGCGCCAGGTCCGCGTCCTGTGGGCGGACGGACGAGGGCGATACGCGACGGGTAAATATTCCGCTTAAGTTAATTTCCTAACCACGTTTATACAAAGTACCCTTTATTTCTTAAAATTCATTCTAAATCTTAGTAAGTTCTATTACTTTTTTTTTACGTGGGAAAAAGCTTTCGGATACCCACCGCACCAGAAAGAGCAAATTGGTTATATCGGACTTAAACCTACTAAAACCCCACAAATAAGAACCATCCCGGGATCTCAAATTTGGAACTCCCTGGAACTTAACTTTAACTTTTAAATAAAAATGCTGCAAAGCAACCGAAACGTCGGGCCGAAGTTAAAAATCATTTTCAAATAAGTTTAACTAATATATCGCGTTTTAAACCGTTAAAGTATTTTATTTAAATGTGTACTACTCGCATAAACTATAGACAGTATTTAAATTTAACTTTTTTTAAAAATAAAAGTCATAACTTTAAATCAATTTCAATTCTAAACAGATAAGTCTTATTTGTATATCCATTACAAGGTGTAATTCGAACAATAAGGCGTGAAAGCCGCTTATTTTTAGGAAGTAAAATAAAAGAAAAAGTGCGATATTTACCCGCTTTTTTTAAATTTATGACAATAATTTTAAAAGTGGCATTCGTGTCAAGATCAAGCGCTCCTATGTAACCTTCTTTATCTGTTCTGTACTCGTCTTGGTAGCAAACTGGTTCCTGGTGCGGTACCGGCAGCGTGCGTGTACGAGGCAGTTCGGGTACGGGCGGTGTTCGGCGTGCTCCTGGTTTTCAACCTACCCTCGTCGCGCTTCAGCAAGGCCCACCGCATCCTCTATCAGTTCTCACTATTAACTCTTCATACGGACTGTAAGTATCATAAGTCTTTATTCAAGGGTAGTTCAGGATAAATTACAAAGTCTTATAGACAGTGAGTTGTCGATCTACCTGGCACTTAAATATAATATAATATATACATCTCTATAATTACAGAATAGCCTGGGGTGGCGAGCGAGGCATAGTCGTAGTGGATATGTGGCGGCGCGTCGTGGTAGCAGCGCTGCCTGCGCATGCGCTGTATCTACCTGAACCCACGTTACGTCACGAAAAACACGATCGCCACGATAGGCGGTCACCCGACCTCGATCAGGTAACACGACATTGTCGTACCATTCTAAACAGATTAATTAATTCGAAGGTTAGGGTACTAAATTCATAGAAAGAACCACGTTTTGTAGATTTCCCTGGCAAGTAAGACAGAGGCGAAGAAAAATTTATATTTAACATCGGAAGTTATCCGATTTAATATCAATGTTAATTGTATACTAGTAGCTTCGAATACGCTATGTAGCTATCGAAAAACGTATAATTGATTGAGCAATCGAACAAGACATAGACATCCGTCTTTTGTGCCATCTATCTCTCATGATATTATTTTCTAAAGTAAATACATACGTCAAAACCTTGTACTTACGTACGTAAAAACACTTACGAATGTAGGCGGGTAGTTACATGAACAATTTTTCCATATAACTTGACACAGCAATGACTAAGATAGTGGCGAAAATTTCACATTTAATTTAATTTGCTTTTTGATTTCCTTAAAATTTGTTTTGCGATGAACAGAATATTGGCACAAGTGTCCCTGGTTTGCCATAAAGAAATCCTTTACACCTATCTTGGTTGAATTTGTAGCGCTAATGAGGTTATACGCTTGTCCATATAGAATACAGCATGGCATTAGAACTCTGTTACTGGCTTCAGTTCACTCTGTACCACGCATCACAGTAGCCGCACCAGCGCTACTCCGACCTTTGCCAATTATACAAACGAATTTAATTATTTACTACTTTTACAATAACTCCCTTAAGATGTTTAAAACTCATTTGTACCTTCTTTAATTCAAGCGATCATTCCTCGATAAAAGATTCTTCTTTGGCTGTCAGTTCTCCGAACGAATTGAGGAATGACCGCTCCTACATCTCTGAGACGCATTTGACCGCACACGTTTTAATAGTAAATGTGCGGTAATACAACAAAATGATGTATTCCCTCTCCCTGAAGCTGGAGGAGTCACCGGCGAGCCCGGAGCCCGCAGAAGAAGCTCTGCCCGATCCCAAACTCGACATGAGGCGTAAATCCACACCTTGGAAAACTTTTAATCTGAAACGACAACTCTCTAAAGTCGATTTAAAGCTAAAAGCGGCATTCGCTCCGGTCGACAACGACGAGCTCAGCGAGAAGAGTAACTCTCAGTTTTACTGCGAACCAGTTGAAAAGCTAGAAAATGACGTGAAAAACCCTTCAGACCATACTAACGACTCGCCCGACGGTGACGAACTTATCGAGAAACTATCAGAAGACGATAAAAATCAGCTATCATCACCTTTGCGAGTCTGTTCAGATGTCTTTGAAAGAATGCACAAAGAACTGCAAGAGAAACGGTCGTCCGATGTCTACGACAGAATGCATAAAGAGCTGCAGGAACGGTGGCAAGATAAAGATCGACAGGAATCGTCGCCAGATGTGTCCCCGTCGAAACTCGGCGACGACGAGAAGGCAGTCCGACCTGATAACCTTCCTCTGTTCGACGACGAAGGTAAACCGACGAGGCCGCCTAGACAAAAGAGTAAAAAGAAAGAGGATCTACGAGACCAAAGGCTGCTATCCGTCCCGAACATAAAGTATAGTAAACAGGAATCTGTAAAAGACTTGCGGAAGAAGCAACCCGCCCAGCAGGGGCAGTCGTTCGCCGGAAACCTGATGCGACGTTTCAGTAAGTACTTCCAGGACCATCTCCACTCACGCATACATCACGCGGATCATCGGGGCTCGGTAGCACTAGACGAGATCATGTAGCGTAGACATTTTGGCGGTAATGGTTTGCTGAAATTCGCTTTGTTTACTAACTTAGACTTAACAAATAGAATTTTGACTCATAGACTTAGTAGTTAGTTTTTCGTAATAACGAAGTGTAAATAAAGCCAATTGAATGCCATACTTAAAATCAATTTTAATCTCTATCGATAACTTTAAACATATGTATACCGACTTAATTATGCTTTTCGCTTCTTGTGATATTTCGCTTTTTATTTATATCAATTTAAGTACCATCATATTATAGGAGATCAATACAATAAATATAATCTATATATAGAGACGATTATGTTAAATGTATATAATATGTATGTATACTAGTTAAAAACGAACTACTCACGTCCTGCAACTGAGTGATAGGTGAATTGATGAAATTTTTCTTTCCCAAGGACAAGGATTCATGCGACGAGGAGTCTAACTGCCTTAGATATTTATTCGCCGATCTCTTCGGTAAATTTAAAAATGGTTATTATATTATTAATTGCATTGAGCGTAGGTTTCTTGTTACCCGTGTCCGTTTGAGGTAAACGTAAGCTAAGTAGCAACCCTAGATGCGCACCGATAGCCGCTTGACCACGCGCGAGAGCGCCTCGGTGACCGCTCCGACACATTACTTACTCCTTTGACCCGTCTGCTTTCTCCAGGAGATTTTGTAGCGAGACTTTGTACGAGAAACGAACAGAACGTTGAGGAGGAAACGAACGAAGAAGTCATTCAAGTGCCCAACAGAATAGGTATGCATTCAGACCACAGAGTAACGACTACTAACGGGCGACGAACTTCACGCCTCACTAATCTCTATCGTACTTTCATCACGGAAGGCACACGAACCTTAACTCTTATGTCGCGCCGTGTCATCGAGGGCTAATGTTATGTCTGTTACGTTTAACCATCTCGGTCGGTGTCGGTTTCTCGGTCTCATCTCTTAGAAACTAAACTTCTAACAAACCAATGTGTAGTGTACCTAATGCGCAAGACCTCGTAGAACTTTTGGGCTTATTTTTTTTTTGTTACTTCATGTCGCTAACCATAGACGATGGGAATTCTTCGTAGGTAGGCAGTAAAATTTCAGTAGGATGCCATCTAACCGACGCGTAGAAGCCGCGCAAACGAACCGAGCGCCTGGTGGTGAGGTCGGGTCGGTGTGTTGTGTTGTAGATGAACGGGCCGGGCGGCGGCTGCGGCGGTGGCGCGGGCTGCGCGGGCGCGGGAGCGGTAGCGGGCTCGGCGGCGGGCGGGGCTCGGGTGCGGCGCTCGCGGTCGCAAGGTACCCGCAAACTGCACAAGTGCCTCTCCACCGCGTCCGACGTGTACGCCGCGCCGTCCGCCCCGCAACACTCTCTGCTCACCACGCGACAGTATTGCAGTTTTGGTAGTACAGTCACCTTATAAGACCGCTCTCGTCTTTCCGTTCTGAAGCAGTCGCAATTTCCTCCTTCTTCTTTCGTTCGATTTTCCTTTTTTGTTCGAACGCGTCGCTCGATTGAGTATTCCAACGATCATTTGTAGCCGCAATTCTGCCAATCAGTCTTCGTTACCAATGTTCGCACCCATTAAACCATGTCTCTATCAAACGAGCTCGCCGACCTTATCCGATATAATTTCTTTCGTTTTATTTTTTGTTTTCTTTATTCTATCTACACTAACTGAACTTTCTTCATAACTGAAACTTGTAATAGCATAGTCCGAGATTGTAAATTTGAAGATAATCTCCGAACGGACCGTAATTACTTCAGATTTGCAATTTTACCATGAATCTTTTAAAACACTAGAAATTCATAAACGACTCGTTCCGTAAGAAGGAAATGTTTCGCGTAACACAATTGCGCCGCTTACATCGTGACATGCATGCGTCAGGGACATGTGTATACTTTATTTGTTTTGTTTCAACTTTCAGATCGGAATCATTTAATAGGTAATCTAAGCTATAACACTCACGTATTATCCTCGTTAGTTGTCATTCCAAGTAGTCGTTCCGTGTTGTACCGTCGCTAGCGTCGCGGGTGCGTTATCGCATCGAGAGCGCAAGGCGCGCCATCCACTCTCGGCCTCCCGTGGACGCCGTCGGGAGGGCGCCTGAGGCCGTGTGGATGGCGCCTCGTTGCGTCTCCCCGCCCCGTGACCACGCTTGTAACATGTTGTGGTTTTTGTCGATACAGAACCACCTATTCCGCAGTCTGTCGCATCCATGGAGTACTTACAAATAATGCAACCCAATGGTATCCAAACGTGCATCTATTTTACATTTACATTATTCCGATTATATTTCGTTTTGGCACTGTAGGTGGTCGTTCTTCTCCTTAGATTCGAAATTGTGGCTGTATTTAGCGATGTCTCCTACACTGCACATAATTGCACACTGTAAAATGCGGCATGTTCTAGATACGATAACTAAAAGGTGACTTACTACTAAAAACTATCCTCTCTACTACTCTACTCTCTCACTCGCCCGTGCCGACGGACCTGCCGATAACTGTGTGTTCCTTTTGCATTCTGACCGAGGCTTTCCATATTGTTATCGACACGAGAGCATTTCTTTCCTGATTTCTTTGCCTTCTACCTATATTTTCAACTTGTTGGAAAATAATTTACTATAAGCGGTCATTTTATACTTTATTTGCTATTTTCGTATTTCTGTGTCAGTAAGTATTTATTCGATATATTGTATTTTCAAGCTCTGATCTTTGGTAATTTAATAATTTCGTACTGAGTGCCGTCGGTTACATGTTATTTATTTTTGTTTCTAGCTCGACCACAAAGCAAAAAGTTTATATGGCTCGTTTTTGGCTGCCTCTATATTCGACTGTCGTTTTGTCTATGTATGCTTATGGTATTTTCCTTATACGAAGCACTAAATGCATGCTACACTAAATTACGCACTTAATATAAGCTATGTGTACATATTTCTTTAGAATGGTAAATATTTCTATTTGCTTTGCATTTGTCTGTCCGTCCACGAATTGGCTTTTTACTAGCAATCTAGCGAATGAACACTTCAGGTGAATCGAACGGAGATCCCGATTATTAGACAAGTTTACAATTAGTGCTCGATTGTCGAGTGTTCGTCACCATCCGTCAACTCATCGGGCCGAAAAGGCTGCGCATGCGCGGGATTCTCCGGCTTGCGCCCCTCACCTGCACATTTTTCATATAACCACCGGATTTTGTTGCATTTAAAAGAATATAATTCACATTCAAGCTTATCTCTCTGACCATAACGTCCATACTGTCTCTCACTGTGTAGCTAACGCCATCTGTTTTGTGGAATGAAAGGGTTTCGACTTCCGCTCATCATTACATCTAATAAATTGTTCAATCTAAGTTAGATCTAAACACGGATCGGTCCAAAGTTGTGCAAATAAGCTGGGATTGGACGGGCATGCATTAAAATTCCTTTCTTTGGCATGTTATATCTCATCTTTTGTCTTTGCATTGAGCACTCGACGTTCCTATTCCGCCTCAAGAGGTGATTTCAGCTAATTTCACAACTGCACTTAATACCTGAATTCATAAAGTCTAGCTCTTGCTTCGGTGGCATTCGTTTATTGATTTTTTTTATTTCTATTAAAATGAAGTACTTCCAATGAATGCACTGTCACCGAGCGAGCCAAGAACTCCTAACCACGCGGTGGTGGGGGGTTTTTGGCGATAGGCTTAGTCTGACGGAAGAATGATATGTGTGTATTGTGTATACGGGTCGCGTAGACAAGCTGGACAGCTCTTTCTCGCGGTCTCGCTCGAGCAGCATGTCCAGCCTAGAGAACATCTCGCAGGAGGGCATTCAGTGCCTCGCTTTTGCCGACAGCTATATTAAAAAGTCAGGTAATAACAAAATACCTATTTTATTACTATTAAATATACCGTGTAAAAGCACTGTTCATATATTAATTCTAAAACAAATCGCTTCTCCCTTTAAGATCCAACATCTTTAGTGCCAACGTTATGGATAGGTACAACTCTAGGATCTGTGATAACGATGATGATCAACCTTCCGGAGGCCGATCTAAGGCATACACAGCCCGTTGTCGTCACGACGAGTGGTAAGTTCTAGAACTTGAAGGATCGATGTAAACCGTTTTACTTCCATTATTCCTCTTTATATCGAAACACATTTTATGTTTCAGGAGGTCCGATATTTAGATTAAAAGGTTCAATCTTAACAATGTCTTTTCTCGACTGTAATGGTGCTCTAATACCTTACTCCTATGAAAGCTGGAAGGACGAAAATAAAGATGTAAGTATATTAATAAGCGTATAGATTACTAGTCAAAAGATTTTCAATAAAACAGAATGTGACGCCACAGAGTCGGGAGCGAAGAGAGCGGACGCCGACGAAGCAAAGCTCATCGGGAAGTCACGGCAGCCACACGAGCCCCGTCCCGTTGGAAGCCGGCGATCGGCAGTTCGTCGTGATCGCTTCCGAGAAGCAGGCGCGAGTCGTCGCGCTTCCGAGCCAAAACTGTGTTTATCGGCAGCAGCTAGTCGACACCGACTTTGTCGTTAAGGCGGAAATTGTCAGCTTAAAGGGTACATTGCACCTTGCACAGCAATCTATCAGAATGTCAATCTTTCGAAAATGATTCAATTCCCTTAAGTAATATTCTTGTATGTCGATCACAGATAGTGTGTGCCTTGTGAGTTACCTGTCGACAGGCCACCTGTCGGCCTACAGCCTGCCGTCGCTCAGACCGCTTCTACATTTAGACTTTTTACCTCTCTCCGAACTCAGGTGAGGTTAAAGCGCGACTCCGTGTTTTAAACGATTTATCTCTTTTATTCTATTCACTTTCTCCGCTGCAAAATATTGTTTTGGAAGCTTCGAGAATTATGACAGCGTTTGAAAACAATGTTATGTAGCTCAATTTCTAGAAATAATTACGTTTTTAACATATCGACAACAAATGAAGAGGCGTGCAAATGATAGCACGTGGGCGCGGCACAAACTGAGACGCGCCCGCCTCGACTGTGGTCCTAAATGATAAAAACCTCTTTATCTCTACGTACGCTTCGCCACACTAAAGTTCACAGCTACTAATAGAGCACGAGCAATTTTATCATTTAGGAGCCGACAGGCGACCGACACTTCGGTTGACTCGATCGGTTTGCATGGTGCGGGACCGGTGACGCGACTGACGTCTTTGTCTATTCATGCATCCATATCCGATGAAACCGGTCCTGTATCAAGCGCAGATGAATTAGACGGCTGTAAGGTCCTAGTGGCTGTCGATTTTTTAATCACAAAGTAGACAAAATTTTGCAATCTGTCGAGCACCTCCTGTGCTTTCGATATTTGGCACACTCTACCCGTATTTTGTTTTGATTAAGCGGCCGAACCGAACACGACTCGAACACAACCCGCTACAGTGCGACACGAATGCATTTTGCCCCCGTGACTCGGTGCCGATCGATCTCCTCCTGACCGCGTTGGATGGTATTCCGAATGCTCCTAAAGCCCGACACCCGCGCTGCGACCCCTTCACCCCATGAGCGTCGCCATGACAACCGAATCATTCACTAATGCATCACGCGCGCTGCTCCCTCGCCGCCGCGGCCGCCAGGGGGCAGTGCGCGACGAGCCCTGTACTGATCGTGAACGTGTTCCTGGTAGCTTCCAGACACAGTCCAAACAGAGGGGTATCGTAGATCCAATGCTCTCCATTTGGGGCCAACAACTCATTGTAAACGAGGACACGGACCAGTAAGTCTTCGTCCATAGCGGAATTGCGTTACTCATGTACCCGTCATCACGGCTCAGCGAGGCCTGGCCTCCTTTGTTAGACATGTTAGTGTTTCATGTTACCCCCTTCCCCGTCCGGCCCCGCAGAATTGCTTGGAAACCCACCCCCGCTGTCTCCTTCCAGGACGTGGGCGACGCAACTCACGAGAACGGATTGGTGTCTAGAACATTACTTTATATGCAATAATTAACTTTTCTAAATCTTGTGCCGACTAATGATATTGAATATTTAATTTTGAATTTTGATAACCAGTTGATGACTTCAGCTAAATAAAGTTTTAACTTAGAAGAGATAATGTTCGCCACAACCAGATCGTATTGTTAGTCGAAATGGTGCCTTGTGATAAACAGACTCGCTCAAGTCCCGACTCCGCTTGCGTCCCCGCTTGTGGCTCCCCCCCACCACCACCACCACAAAGGAACACATCGTATCTCACTCGCTCATACATTATATGTAACAGTCCCACGACTCTACTCTTGAACACTATACCCGATCACCGCTCTACTCTTGTCTCCTTCTAGTTTCCTTCTCACTCTCTTTGTCTTGAGCATGGCAGCTGTTGCATGATTTTCTTTATCGTCTTACGATACATATTATTTTTATTTAGCGATGTCGATACATGTTTGCTTTTTTTAGTATAACTAGAAAATAAATAATATTTTTATTAGTGACAATTTTATGGATTTAATTACCAGGTGAGTTTAAATTCTTTTCTCGTGCATTGATTTTGAAAAAAATGTTTGTATAAGTATAATTTAAATATAAAGCAATTACTCCGCCATATTTGAAGTCATTAATCTAAAAAAAAATCTATTTAAACCTAAATCAAATATGACACTTTAATTTCAACATCGAAGGCTTGTCAATTGTCAGTTTACTTGTGGGGATTTACAACTTATTTAAATATATATTATTGTAAAAAAATAATGACTGTAATCCATTATTTCCATTTAAACAAAGTATGAGAATATACGAAAAGCGTTGTTTATTAAGTGCACTTCGTTCTGTCATATTACAGAATAGCGAAGACGTTCTGCTTCAGCAACCGTGGGCACGGTTTATATTTAGCGTCAGCTACTGAGATACAGAAGTTCACCATCGACGCCGAGTTTTGGTAAGTATTACCATAATCAGTTCAGTGCATTATGAGTTAAAAAAAAATATATTAATAAAATAATATGAAGGTAGAGAATTTAAGTTGTGAAATGTAAACATGTTTACGACCACGTAATTACGATATGGAATTTAAAGGTGGGCTTAAGTGATGCAATTTCTACCACAATATTTTATACAAACATAACTAAAATTTATACTAACACATATACAATGCTGAAAGTGTTCTGTTAACATTTTACGTTATAAGAATATGTCTTCACCCCCAGTCAACAACTGACCGAGATGATGGGAGAGTTGTTCCTGCCGCGAGACATGCCCGAGCCGCCTAAAGAGAGTTTCTTCCGAGGACTTTTTGGGGGTGGAGTGAGGCCACTAGATCGGGAGGAATTATGTTAGTTGTCGTTGTCATATTTAAAAATATCTGTTTAAAACTAGTTTCTTCCGTGGTCGCTTAAAAGTACCCAAATATTCGGTCCTAACCCACTTCCGCTAAATAATATCTCTTTTAGTCGGCGAAAGCAGCGGTAAACCTAACCGGACCGTAGCGAAGCACATTCCCGGTGCAGAAGGGTTACAAGCGAGGGCCTCTTCCGCCACCAGCGAGGTGGCACGTGCGCATCAGCTCGTCGTGGAGCGCGGTGACAAACTGTCGCAGCTGGAGGAGAAGACGGAGCGGATGCACACCGAAGCGGCACAGTTCTCCTCCTCTGCGCACCAACTCATGCTCAAATACAAGGACAAAAAGTGGTATCAGCTGTGAACTGCGAGCCACTTTAGCGTTCTTATACGAATTTTGTACAAAACTTGAGGATCTGTACGATTTCTCAGACACTCTTAATGCGAGATCAAGTCTCGAGCGCTGGATAATAAATACGGATATCCGAGGAAGTTATTAAATATATTAAACTTTTACAATTTTTGTAGCCTATAGTTGCGGGGTCGTTGACCCTCGTCGCGTAGAGCTTAGCGTCCCCGTAGCGCGTCGTAGAGTAACGGTTAGAACTCGTAGAGGAACACGAACGCACAACTTTTTCGCTCTCTTTCTCGTCCATAGTAGGGCACGTAGTTTGATAGTTCCGCAACCCGTTATGCTTCGTTACTCATCCGAACCTAATTTCACCTGGGAGCAATGACGCCGCTGGTGAAATTAGGTTTCTAACTTTGGGCGCCTCGACTTTCGTTGTTGAATTGAATGTGTAAACTTCGCCCCTCTCGATCTTTACTCGTGTATAATACCATTCGTATTTTGGGTACCGCGATATTGTAAATATTATATTACTGTAAACATTTGTACACTTAATATAACAGTAGCGGTCTAGTTCTTTCCCCGTCTCTCGACATAGTAGTGCATTTTAAGCGGATAAGTCTAAATGTTACGGTCAATATATTCAGATTTGGCTTTGTAACAATATTTTAATGTGGAATTCTTATTACAAGACAAAAAAGGATTTATTTCTTAAACATTTTCAACTCACGGATTCGCACATGATTATCTCAACTTATTAAAGGCATTTAATAATATGTATTTATAAAAGTAAGATATCCAGATACTTTTATTTGACTCCGCGTTCTGCAAAATCTATTTAGAGCTATTTTTGTTACGTGACTACTAGAATTGTAAGACAAATTAACAATGAAAGTATTACTTCAACGCGAGATTATTTAATGTTAATACTGCGTACCTTAGTGACGAGTAGAACGTGTGAATCGAACGGATACAAAATGGTCGGTCATGAATTGATTACTTACATAGGTATAGTCGATGTTGATCTGTATAAAGTAATAAATAAATGATAAAAATAAATAAATAAAATATGTCTAATTGATCGAAGATATAAGCATTGGATGACAATAATTGTGTTAACATTCTTGATTGAGATTGTTTCAAAATCCGTTTCGCTTGTTATCACATTTTATTTCCACTATTATTATATCTTCGTTGATTTCTAATTTAAATGATTCACATACTACTTAACTAAGTTTATCTACTTGTATATAAAGTAAGACTTATAAAAATGACCTTAAGTTGTTAGTTTAATAATATACCTTTATGTATTTTTATAAAGCACATTTCTTAGTCATTCGGTAACCAAATACGCTTAGTGATAATATCCTGTGGTGAGGGTACGAATTGCCCGTATAATGATAGCAATACTAACGCGCGGGTTGCCAGCCCAATAAACCAGACCAATCGGTGTCGTATCGGTGTTGCTAGATTAAAATTGCTGTGTTAAATATTATTATATGTAAAATTACAAAGTATTACAGTGTTAGGAATCATATCGAGCCCTGCGTGCGTTTCCAATGTCTATTGAAATATAACTATTTATTGAATGGAGGTATTTTCTATTGATAACCGTAAGACATCGCATTGGACGTGCACGCGACGGTTCACACTCAATATTATAACTATTATAGGTCTCGTAGTGAGTATCGCAAGGCAATAATCTTACAGTGGGACTGCGAGGCTATGCTTTTGGGTCAAGTTCCGTTTCCCGTATTGCAGCCGCAGCACAGCTGGTCTCTCCCAAGTCTGCAAATTCACGCACATTGAACCGTATCATGAAATATCCTCAACAGCTTTTAGATACTGTGAAATTGAAGGAATACTTTTTCTATTACACGCCATTGTGAATAGTGGACTTGTGACCTTGGGCAAGGCGCCAATAGTAGTAGGCATACAGCCCACAGTCTTCAAAACGTTTTGCTAGTCGTTAGGTATATCCGTATATTTATCGTCGTCCTCGGGTGCGCATAAACGTTGGATGCCAAAGTTTACTATTTTGAAATTGAATTTTGTATAAAAATATTATTATCGTTGTTGTAATATTCGTAAACATATTTTATTTAGTGGCATTATAGTTGAGTTAGATCGGCAAGTCGCGACGAGGAATTAAATAGTAATTGACGTTAATAATGTTCCGATTGATATAGTATATCGTAATACTTAAATAGTTATTTTGTGACGGAGCGAGTTCTACTGGTGCGATGCCAGGTTTCTTTAGAGATTCAATATTTTCGTATGTACGTTTACTCATTTTAGCGTTGCATATTTTATGGAGATATATTAAAGCTGCGTGTATTGCGTTATAATTAAGCGTCTTCGTGTAGCCTACCTTCGTATATCCCTCCCTGATTTGCATTTACCATCCGCTGCGAAATTATACAGTTAAGCGTTGTATAAATAAAAAGTAAACTTTATATTATTAAGTTATTTATGACTGTCATAATAAAACTTAGAACTACAGCTACGTGGCCATTATATTATTACACTTTAACCTTATTGCACTAAACCGACATCGCTTTAAGATTCAGTACCGGTCCTAAAAAACCTTTCATGGTTTATCAATAACTAGAAATTGCTGTTGGTTTCAAAAACAAACTAATTTCAAATGTGAAGCGTTCGAAGACTCTTTAATTACAATTAAGACTTTGCTCCATTAAACTCTGATTCACGCTCTGATCCTTCTTTATTTACTCTCTACTACTCTTCATGATTTTTCATTCACTAATAAGTCAAAACATTTTATTGTGCTCACGTTCACGGCGAGATGGATTTGAGTTGCGCTGGTGATTAAAATATATTACTAGTTTCCGATCCATGGTTAATATTTCTATTATTCCGACTGAGAAGGCACAAAACTAAAGACCGCGGTCGGAGGTACGCTTATAATATAAGTAAACTTGTAAATACTTTAATGATTAACTAATAATATCACATTTTATAATCTCAAACAATGAATTTCGAGTAACAATCGCAAGTCGTTTTGGCCGCGGATATTACCATATAAAGAAAATAAAACTCCAATAAAGAAGTGCAGGCAGCGACGCATACAAAAGCTAATTGAGCACGAACACTTTGCACTTGGTAGATCTTGTCGTTAAATATAATTTGTCTATGGCTGGTGCCATATTATGTACTTGCTAAACAACGCTGATTCATTTCGCAATCATGGGACTAAACTAATTTAAGATTTGTAAATAAATGAAAATGTGGCAAAATATTACTTGTTACTATTCATAAAAGTAGTTTATTTCGCGTTTACGTTACGACTGTCTCCCGAAAACGGATATCAAAACTATATACATATTGTACATAATAACGCTGTTGAATTATTATATTATTTAGTTTAGTAGATGATTATAATAGTCATTATATATAAATAAAGATGAAAATAAAACTATATCAAACTTTATTTTGTATTATTTAATAAGTGCCCTAGCGTGTGTGGCATTATTTTACGAAAAATGCCATACAATGTCTTTGTGTGTTTGCTTTACAGCCTTTTAATCGATCAAATTTGTGCCCGCCCCGTACACGAGGCTATATTTGGGACTTTTTAAAAATGTCATTTATAAAAAAAAAAGCAACAATTCTCAAACATTATATATATTTGCTGGTTTCCTTTATCTTAAATTCAAATGAGTTGAACAAAACGATCGCATATTATGATAACTCAATTCGTGCTACATTCGCTCGAACATCTATGGTTAACTTAAGTTACCATTTCGTGTTTTCAAGCAACAATAATTCACCTTTAATCGAATATGTTGTTGTCGGGTACCTTAAATTACTTTCAGCTTTGCAAACTAACAGGTGACAGGGCTTTAATGTCGCAGTGCAGGGGCTAATAAGTAGTTACTTGTAGCTTTTTTATGACGGAGTGTCCTCTACTACTAAAGCACGAGTTTTCCTCGACGGAAGATGAAATACTCCACCCATTTACTATCCAAATGTTCAACACTTAAATTGATTCTGGAGCCATGTTGTTCCCGGCGGGAATTAAAGCCATGACCACTTAATTATTCATCGCCATCCATAGCAACCATTGGAGAAACGAGTCCGTCGTTGTAACTGGAAAAATGTGATAAAAATCCCCCACACTATTGTAGTCCTGAAACAGGCTTTATTTAAAGTAACATTACACTATGTAGCCCCCACATTGTACACCAAAATCTCTTCGAACCCGTTGCACGGACAAAAGATATATACATTTGAAATTAGCTAATAAACGTACTATTCTAATATCGCATAATAATATTATAGACTTAAAATTAGCACCTTTCGAAGGGCGTCGCGTGCGTTCCATCACACGTAAAAACTTTAAGACGTATCTGTTCAATCATTTTATTGTATAGGTAAAAATAAACATTCCGTAAACTGTAAAAGTTTTATAAATAAAGCGCACAAATATGACGCAGCGACGCCCGCCTAAATTCGCAAATCACATTATATTACATATCGTATTGCGCGCACGCCCGTGCGTGTACGTCGCAGGAGGGAAAGGGGGAGAAAATTACAATAAACCTTCAGAAAATAATCTAGCAAAGCGATCGTTGCGTTTACTAGTCACATTCCTACTCACAGCTTCACAAAACGCCACTAGTTTATCGACAATGATCGTATCTCACTTCAACTATACTCAGGACACCACTAAGGTGGGAACTAAGCACTGGCCTCGTATCATCGATGTTCATTATTGGATCTATGAAGGAATTACAAATAGTATGGATTGTTGGAAATAGTTTTTCAAAAGCCTAACTTAGGCGTCCTCACGTCGAAGTGACATTTAAAAGTAAAAATTTGATTGTGATCTTTACAGTTTTCAAATAGAAGTTGGCCGCGAAAAATATGTTAATTACAAAAACGTTATCACTTAATGATTATGAAATTCATATACTATAATTACAGTAATTAATATTTACACACTAAATAATAGATAAAATACCACAGTTTAAACATTGTTCGTAACAAGCGTCACAGATTGTGTGGCAACGTATGCTAACATCGTTATATTTGAACGTAACTTACAGTTGAATTACAAAACTACTATACGAATCTACCGAACCGAAAATCTAAATATTGCCCAGCCCTCTATGATAATCTTTGTACACATGAAGGAAGATTTCCGACTGCAAAAATTCAAATTTCTTTGCAATATTATTTCCACACGTCATTCGTTAAAAAAATCATACTCGAATAAAATTATAACTGATAACCTAATGCATGTTTTTGCATTAACAAAAGGACAACGGAATTGGCTTTAGATAGCAATACGTAGCGAGTACTTGTTAGGCTACGCATATTTCGGAGCGGTTATGTCAAATTGACTCGAGCTTCTAAATTAAATATAACACGGGCGAGACTACCCGTTCACAAGTTGAAATAAATCTTTAAATGTATGCATTAACATGTGGAAATTATAATGATTCGACTTCTAAATTATTTTGACATACGTGACCTAAGACATCGTGACAACATATAACACTATCAATTCAACAATAACCTATTAACTAATCGAATCGTCGCGAACTCTAGCGCATACGATTTTCCGACTTGGAACGCGAAGTCTATGTAATATTTGTGATTGTAGAACACTATTCGATTCGATAAATCAAACGACGCATTACACCAAGAATGTTGAAGGCACTAAGTAACGGAGGAGAGGCGCGACGTCGATATGTGACCGATATATACAGCTCGATATGGCCGGTACGAGAGATTGACGAAAACGTTTCGAATTATCGTACTGAGCTCCAAACTCCGGTATGTAGAGGTAACCGTTCAACGCGAGTTTCTTGGCAATTCTTCTCGTTTGTTCCTAACACTCACCATGTTTTGTTTTAATGTAATTATAGTCAATGCGATCTCTTCGAACCTTTTCGCCAACTATCAAACTCATACTACGGATACTGGAGTCGATAGCAATAAAATTAAGGTACAAAGTTAAGGCTACGCGTTACGCTATGTACAATTGTACAAACTATTCTACCATACAAATTGAACACGTATTCTCTACGGTTTTTATCTTCTTCTTTCTCTTCTTATTCCTATACGCCGATACAAAGTTGCCATTTATCACCGCACGACTACTCGTTGGGAATATTTTGGTCACGAGCGCTCAGCGAGCTTCACAGAATCTAATCAAATTACAATTAAAACGAACAAGAGTACATGAAATGGTGTTAAAAGTAGACACATTTCTGTGACCGTTTCACTAGAACTAGACTACCGTCTCTCGCGGTAGACGTCAGCAAGACGATTCAATCATAAACGAAACATTATCAAATTAATAAAAAGAGTAATAAACAAAGCTTATTGTAACTTTAAAAGATTTAAATGTAGTTTACGCGAGTAGTACACATTTAAATAAAACACCCTAACGGTTTAAAACGCGATACATATTAATTAAAGATATTTGAAAATTATTTTTAACTTCGGCCTAATGTTTACCTAATATATATCGCGTTTTAATCCGCTAGTGTTATTTAAATTTAAAATATTCGTACAAAAGCCGATTGTAGGTATTTTTGTCACACCGCAGCATTAAATTACGTCCCTACATCTAATACTCACGTGTTGTATCATTCGCAATTATCGTTTTAATACTAACGTCCTATTAATTAAGTTGAGCATTTTATTTTCGAAAAATGTTGAAGCCGCGCGACCAAAACCGTTACCGCAATCATAGAGTACAATTATTATTATAGTTGCTTATCTCACAGGTAATCGAGGCATTTTGAATATACATACACATACAGTGAGTTTTATACTGATGAAATGAAATTTTCTAATAGAAACGAGAGTAAGTTATGCCAATACCGTAACTTGCTGTACTTCCAAGTTTTAGCATACTATAAAACTCGCACTAGAGGTCCATACTTGTTCAGCTAAGTGGCGGTATGACTTATACAATTCAAAGTAACGGATACTACAAGGAACCCTATACGTACCGAACTCTTAAAATTACTGTTACTTGTAAATTATTTCTATGTATAAACTGGTCCAGTATATTTCACAAAAACTTTCAAAACTTTGCACTATCTGTTTAAAAGGTTGATAGAGTTCCAGTCTACTTTCGTGTGATTATGATTGCTCGATAGTAAATTATTAAGTTGAAACAGAGAGCGCAAAACGAAAAGATGCGAACCGTAAATAAATTTGTAAATTAAGGCTTCCGTTGAAACAATAGTGTGGATATTATCGCAATTGTCGAAATACAACGTTGCGTTTTAATAATATACGCTTATATGTAAATTGAGGACATGTTATCTCACTGACGGTCACTTTGTATTCAAACATGGTTACTACTGTTAAAACGTATCGGGATCACTAAATACGATACAAATATATATAATATTCATCGACCGATGAAAATAACCTTTAAATTGTATAAAACAGCTTATAACAAATTAAAAAATATGATCACGGCAAAACTTATTACGACACAATTTACAACTTTTATATAAGAACCAAATCGTAACAGGCAATATTTTTATAAACCAAACGAACAATGATAAAGACTAAAAGATAAGGATATGAATAATATCATTCAATTGAAACCAAATGAATATAACCGACTTAAGTTTGAATCGTGGGATCGTAGAGGTACGAGAGGAATGTGGCGCTAGTGCGGGGTTCCAGCTGAATCACCTCTCGGCTGCGTGCGTATCACTAACATCGCCATCACCGTCAGCGGTGCTGGGCACCTCTGCTTCCGCAACAGGACGCGATTCAGTGCTCTCATTAAGTACAGTACTAGGAGTTACGCTAGTGTCAACGACTGGTTCGATGAGTTTCTTGGGTTCGGTGTCGACGTCTTCTATAAGTGGATTCTTTGCGTCGGGCGCTGAAGCGTCAGTTTGATTGAGATCGCTCGAACTGCTCACATCATGGACGGCATGAGTGTCGGGAGGGGACGGCTTAGTGTCAACTTCACTATTAGTACATTCACTGGGCGCACAATTAAAGTCCACGGGACTTCCGAAAGGGTCGGTTGCGGGTACGGGGACGGGTACGGGCGCGGAGTCGAACGCGGGAGGAGGATCATTCAAGGCGTTGTCGCTGACGATCGAAGCCAGATCGTGCGGCGCCAGGTTGCTCATGGCCGACAACAGATTGTACGTCAACTCTACTACGTCGCCGAATTTGGCGTTTATATTGCGCACCTGCGACTCCAGCTGGTCGATATCCTTGTCCTCGTTGCTCTCTGAAATTATCATTATGGGATATTATTTATTTATTTGCACTTAATAATGTTTAATTAAAAATCTATTTAGGCTAAAAAAAAATAGATGAAACTGGCGGGACTTGAACCACAATCGCATAGCATTCCGTGCTGCCGCCCTAACTGATCGTTTTCACGTGTCATCATCGATTCAAACCCCGCCCGTGACATCAGCAATTTTTTAATTGTAACGTTTAATGTATATAATCCTGTCATGGACAAAAACACGTAAAAGACAATAAAGTTTCTAATACCTAAAAATCTAATTAAGATGCAAGTCCTATTTTGCATATATGTATATACAAAAAGATTTTAAAATATATATATATTTCTTTCTATTTTCCCAAATTTCAAGAAAGCAATGATTTAAGTATTACATAACTAAAATGTGTTGTTAACTGACCGTTACTTGTCCAAGGCGTTGGCGTGTTTACAGCGAAGGGATCAATCGGTGGGAAATTATTTTCACTGCCGAACTGAGCCCACCCCTCCCCCTCTGTCGTACTCTCCGCCTCCCTTGAACTCGCTTCGCCTCCGCCCCATTCAGAAGGCTGCTCCCACGCTGTACATACGCAATATAAAAAAATATATACATTACATAATATAGAACCACACACAGTCTCGAGACAATTTATCAAATCTACTCACGTGAAACCTGCTCAGATAATGATAGATGCACCGCCTCGTCCATGTCGAGGACATCGCTGGGGCTGTCTTCCCACATGCTGCAGACAAACATTACAAAAAAAGTTATCTATGGAAGGAACATCATCAATCAAATCTCATTAACTAAATTGTTGTACTCACTCATCATCATATCGATCTGTCTCGACCTGCGTTAAGTTTTGTAGCTGTAAAAGGACAAGACACATTATTATAATTAGAATATAAAAGCAAAGTTAACTAATTTTCGAGCTCTGCGACCATGATAACAAATTCTCTATATTTTTTCTTTCACGAACAAAAAAATACTATAGTCCCGAATTTGGACATTTATAACATTAAAAAAAAAACAAAACTAACCTCAAAAGTATCCGCACAAACATTCTCAGTATTGCCAGTCTAAAATAGAAATAGCTCTGATTAAATTTTCATTATTATAATTAATAAATAATTAAGTATCTAATATGAAACATTACCTCGTACTTCACCTCTGAAGGATACTCGCCCCCCTGTAACATGTAAGAGATTGACAGAGTTGAGTTGGGCCGTCAGAATAAAGAGTAAATACGTATAAATGTCATCTGATAATAATATTTGAATTGTCGAAGTGTTATCACATACCAATGGTGCATCCAGTCTGAAAAGTAGTGGCTGAAGTCGCGACTCAAGGAACTCTTCCCAGCGGCGAGCGACGTCGGCTGGAGCGTGGCTGGCTGCCTCCCCCTCGCTCAGGGCTCGACAAATGCACACCACGTGGCCCATTAATCCAGCTCGCGGTGTAACTCTACTAACAAGTATCATGTATATAAATTTAAATTAAACACCATTCAAAGGGCAGCACCCCCGACCCCCATGACCGCGGTTGCTACAGGGCGTTTTAAACGTCAGGTAGCAACTAAGATGCACTAAAATAATTTTGTATTTTTTTGTGTACTAAATGTGCTACTCGCGCAAGTACAGCCAATACTTAGTAGCATTTTTCTTTCTTTTGATAATAATTCATTTCTTACGTACAGAATATTTTACAAGATAATGTTTTCAACATTTACGGCTTTAAAGTATTTACATAAAATGCAAAGTAAATTATTTTTTGCCATTGTTCTGTTACTAATAATTAAAACAAATATATAGATTATTTGAATAAACTCACTTTTTGTCCTCATTCAATTCAAATGTGTCCATTAGCTTCGTTAGCAGATCGCACTCCCGTATCAGCTGATAAAAAAGATAAATAGCATTCTTTTCAAAATATTTTGATGGTCTATTTTCTAAATGTTCGTTTTCAAGCTGTTTGACGTCTTAATCAAGAGACAGAGAAAACTTTTTTATTTAATTTAGGAACGGCCTACATCTGATAACAAAACGAAAGAAATCCATTTCCCAGTACGTCCTAACTTAGAAACCCAACTTTGCAAGTTGCAAAGCCTTTTACAATTTATAATGTATTTTTTGTACACACTATCCAATATCCGTATATTCATGATTCATCTATGACTTCATCTTAAACCTTCTTCTGGATGTGCATACTATAAGATCTCAGCTTGAATCACAGGGTTACAGGTTCTGCCCAAAGCGGCCTTTAAACTTGGGTCTAGAATATAAATATTACCTGTTCCCAATAATGATGCGCGTGTGTCTCATTCTTGGAAATATTAACGATCAGAAGATGAAATTGCGTGTGCAGGAAATTGTTTTCGGGGAAAGAGAAAAACATGTCCAGTAGCACGGACGCAGTTCCCAAGCTGCGAATGGCGGTGTGGACGTCTTCCACGTCGGAGAGCGCTAATTCCGCTATCAGCGCTGCTATACGGATTCGTGCCGCACCCACACGTCTGCAAACAAATAATTTTAAGTTTATATTATCTTTTAAAGATAAAAGCACACGACAGACAAACATTGATTTTTGAAGTTTTACTTTACTACCACCCTAGACATTTTGTTAGATTATTTAAAGAGAAACCATTCCAGTATACATATTTTTTGGTAACCTGAAAGGTTTTCAGAACACGCAACTGAAGCCTACAGAGGTGAATAATTTCCCCGTTTTCACCACATTTTCCATTGTTTCTTCGCTCAAATTACTCGCAGCGTGATGTTATCTATAAGCTATCCTAAAGTCTTCCTCGATAATTGGTCTATAAATCACAAAAAAACATTTCAATTCGAACCAATTTCAATTTCTCATATATAGGGAACAAATTGTACCTGTTGTTATGCGGTGCCGGAGACTGAGGGTCTTGCAGTAGAGCATTGTGAAGCAGCGGCAGGTGTGGCGCTACTGCAACCTCCACTTCCCGCCTTTGGCTTTTTAACTTACCACTCTCCTCGCCACTGTAATATAGTAGACTTCAGTTGTAAAACTGACTCTCTATTGCACCAGCTATTTAGTCAGTAAAATTTGAGTTCTTTATCTGCTTTTCCTTAATATTTTAATTATATTCCAACCAGGAATATAAATAAAATATAACAGGTTCAGATTTGTAAAATATTAGAACAATTATATGTATATCTTTTTAAACTAATCAAAATATAGGAACGTCTCCTACCTATTGGGACGAGACAACGCACGGAGAAGTCTGCAGCCGTTGACCAGAGCGAAGTCTCGCAAATGTGGTGGACTCGTGAAGCAGCCTTGAAGAAGTGTGCGTACAAGAAGGTCGGACCGCATGCGATTAGCCAGTTCACCGGCACACCAGGTTTTAGCTGGCCACGGTTCACCAGCCCAAAACACAATTTCACATGCCAACTCACTGGCATTCGCTGAGGCCACTGCTCGGATGCGATTACTATTTTCTCCATGGTCACCTAATTTTGGTAGATAGAGGATAGAGAAAGTTTTTAACATGAAGGAGGATATACCTTTCACTTATTTATCTTATTAATCTTTGTTCTGCATGATCAAGACATGATTTTTATCCTTAGGCATGTAAAAAAAATATCCTCTACAGATGAGGTGGAAAGACCTGATCACAATTCTTTTTACTAAAATGATAGCAAAAGATATGTATATATTTTTTGAATTATTTACAGAAACATCTCTTTATTTCTTAAATTTTCACAAGCAAGTAACTACTTTTTTAATGATGCTTAATTTAGCCAATAAATTCTCATATAATTTTTAAATGTTAATCCTTTCAATGTGGTATGCATTTACGTAAGGATCAAAGACAATTATATAGACTTACAAGTGTCAGAATCTTTATGGCTATTACAATCCTTGTGGTTTGTCACTATCTTCTCACTTTCCTCATTGAGGCCTTTCTCTACATCAGTTTGATTTTCAGTTACTCTTGGAGTATGTACTGGTTCTATCTGTTCTGGTTCGTAATTGCAATATATTATCCTCATTACATTTTCCAAAAATTGATTTTCATCAAGCCACTGTAAAGCAAACAATTATTAAAATATTGTAACTGATTTTACATAAATTTTTTATTGAAGACTTGATGTTCAGGATGCAAATTTGATTAAAGCTAATATTATTTGGTAGAACTTTTGACTTACCTCCATGAATATTTTGTTGAATGGGTCTTCTAGACAAAATATAAAATATTTGAAAGTATCTGCTATGGCCGATGTTGATATGTGTTTTAATAGGTTTGGCAAAAAGTCTTTGCGACTCTTAAAAACATCTAATGCCCGCAAACTGACTATATGATGTAAATAACAATCCTAAAACAAAGAAAAACCATTACCAAAAGTAAACCATTTCATTAAATTGATACCATAATATTATCATTCCATTCTTTATTTGATGAAATAAATTTATTATAAAAGCTTACCTGTTTAGGACTTCTAATAAATAGCATTTCAACAGTTCTACTAAAGTAAGATGCCAGTAATGGATTTAATGGTGGGTCACGGCTAACAAAATCACACAGCCTGTTCATCTGAACTTCATCCATACAAAGACGGTGGCTCAGGCTGGACAATTGACTAGTCAAAACCTCGCAGGCAATATTGGCATAGCGATACTGTGATGTCAACTCTACATCCTTAGGTGGCTCTTCAGTTATGAAAGTAACAAGCTCAGCTAATATTTCTGGTCTTGTTAGACTGGAATTAATAATTGATTGATTTGATGATCCGTATAATTTGTCTTATAAAAAAATGCGAATATAACATGTACTTACAAACGAATTAAGTCTTTGTTATCAGCTTTACATTCCTGCAGAATATCGTCTGCTTCCAAAATTTGTGTCAACGTTACATTCTATAAGAAAAATATTAACGGTATTAGACCACACGATTGCACGTATAATCCACTAGGAGGCAAATATCTTCATAATTAACTCTATCAAAGCATTTTAGCACATTTGATTGTATGTCTTCAGGAACATTTAAAAATTCAAGGCATCAGACACATAACCACCAAAGCAAACAACAAAACACCGACCTCCTCTTTGAGAAGAAAGTTCAGCTCCCGTGTATTCATATAATTGGCACTCCAAAACATATTTGATGATTAACTACAACAATTAATTAAACTATACTTTATCCATAAAAAAATGTTTTCTTTGGATATTATCATAAAACTGTAACGATTTACAAATCGCAAGAACTTAGTACTAGTAGGTAGTCTCCGAAATCCAATTCCGTTTTTCTCATAGTCTCTATCAATGTGACAAATAGCAGTCGAATCGGTACATTGTTACGGTGACATCCCAAAAAGAAAAACGAGCGCATAGATAACTTATATATTATAGTCTTTATGGTTAGAATGTACCTACAGATTCTGATACAATACTTTTTTTATTTCTGAAATACTCTGTTATCTCAGAAGCACAAAAGAAACGGAAAGGAAAAAAGAAATGTAATAAGAACAATAATTTAAAGAACAAATGTTTCTTGAGTATTTTATTACTTCTTTTTTGCTTGTAATATTTGCATAGCAAGTGCTTCAGCTTCTGTCACTGAAAGTGAAGCAGATATGTCTTCAATTTTCTTCAATTTCCGAGGTGTCACATTATCTTGAGTTCTACCTCTTTTGTCAATCAGCTTACGTTTGGATGGTCTGTAAAAACAAAGATAATTCTTTATTTTCCATGAAGAAGTACCCTGTAATAATTGTCATATCATTAAAACAAATAATATGACTTATTGTAGGTCGTTGCAATATTAACTTAATATACTTAATAGTATTTCTTATCATAAGTAACTAACCTGTGATAGATTTCATTCTCAGAATGGTTAGATGTATTTTCATCAGATTGTGATTCATTTATCCTATCAACATGATTTGTTTCAATATCACTATCAGTATTTTCCTTATAAACTTTATCAGGATCAGGAAGCCAAGAAAGATCTGGTCCATCTGACTCTGATGGACTTCCAAAGTCATCCTTTTCCCCTACTTCTTCCTTTTTCTTATTTTTTAATTTGAGCTTTTGCTCCTTATGCTTTGCCTTAACTCTCTCTCTGAACCTGATTTTATCAAATTTATCTTCTTCTTTTAACACTTCTTTTGCTTTTTCTATGTCTATACCGCCAACATCTTCATTGACAAATTGTTTTGCTAAATCAGACTTAACATCTTTCTTCTCATCCTCAATAGCTTCACCATCTTCAGTAAATTTAATTGTTGTATTAACTTTGATTTTCTTTTTAAGAATCTTTTTTGCTACTGCAGCTTTAGTAAGTGGCTTCTTCTTTTTAGAGCTCTTGACTTCCTCTACTTGTTCCTGCTCAATATGAACATTACTTTTCTTTACTTGAAGAAAATCATCTTCATCACTATCTGCTTCAGTATGAAAATTAAAAGAAGGCATCTGTTGTTTGTTTTTGCTCTTAATTGTAATATCTGATTCATCAGCAGCATCGCTCACATCAGACTCATCAGCTTGTGTATTTGTTTTTAACTTCTCTATAAAATTAGCATTATCTGTTTCAATATCATTATTCATCTCTTTGCTTCTTTGATATTTCTGCAAAAATCTGATCCTTGGTGGAACAATTAGACCTAAAGACTTAGCGTAAGCATCAGTGTCCAGTAAATGAATATTAAATATTTCTTTATTCTTCATTACATACACAGATTTTAAATAATTTACAAAGGCCCTCTGTGCAGTTTGCTTTAAATCTGTGTGGTCTGAAAGTAAGGCTTCGATTTTCCGCTGTGGAGAAACAAGTTTTGATGGATCAACTAATATTTTGTTTATGGGTATCTTACTCTTTCTAAGATCATCTACAATTTTTTCCTCATTTGGCAGTAACATCAATAAACCTTCTCCCTTGCCCAAAACACCTCTAGCTGTTCTTCCTGCTCTATGTATATATGTTTCAACATCTTCAGGGCAATCATATTGAATAACCCAGTTGACTCTTGGAAAATCTAGCCCTCTGGAAGCTAGATCTGTTGCAAACAGCACTACATTAGATTTTCTACAGAATTCTTCATAAATTCTCTCCCTTTTCTCTTGGTGCAGTGTACCATAAAGAGCTAGTAAACTGATACCTGGTCTAAGTTTACAAAACAATTCATAAACATACTTTACTTGCTTGCATGTTGCCATGAAAACTAATATCTTTTGTTTTAGATGATTCCTTATGAATGACCATAAAATGCCTAACTTTTCATCAATGTTACATACAATATAACTTTGTTGCAAAGTTTCTGGAGTAACTGTTTCTGCTTGTTCGTGGGGTGCTACATATGTAGGGAATGACAAGCTAAGTCTTGCTAAATCTTTGACAGATTTTGTTTGGGTAGCAGAAAATAGTAATGTTTGTCTTTTAGGTGGCAAAAACTCAATAATTGAATTCATAGTAGTTTCAAAGCCCATGTCCAGACATCTATCTGCTTCATCTAAAATAAGTATCTGAAGGCTACCACAGTCAAAAAGGGGATTTTCATCCATATGTTGCAGTAATCGTCCTGGAGTACAAATCAGAATATTCATTTGATCCATCCTTTTACGTTCAAACTTAAGATTTTGGCCTCCAATAATAAGACCTGCAGAGAAGTCATGGTAATGGCCAATTTTTCGTAACGTTTCATAAATTTGGTATGCCAACTCCCTTGTTGGTGATATAACAAGAGCCCCAACCCCATCAAGACGAGTCCATTTTTTACAAAATAGTAATTCCAATGTAGGAACTAGAAATGCCAAAGTTTTTCCTGATCCTGTTTTAGCTGCTCCTAATATATCTTTACCTTGTAAAGCGAAAGCAATAGCTTGCTTTTGTATATCTGTAGGCACTAAAAAGTTATTTTCTTTGAGCCCTTTTAAGGTTTTCTGAGAAAGAGGCAAATCTTTAAAAGTCTTGACTTCATCAGGGACAATCTGAAACATACATCAGATAATGTTATTTTAAAATGAACATATAATGTAATGAAATATTAGAGTATAATTGAAATTTCTTACGTTATGGTATTGGCCCTGTAAATATTGAATAGCTGCGTCCTCTTCAACACTTTTCTTTTTTCTAGGTTTGAAAAGTTTATGCTTAGCTTTTTTTCCCAAACGCTTGGCGCTTGTATTTCCTTTCGTCATACTTGAGTTTATATTTAAATGTACTTCTCAAAACCACATTCACTAAAAATCATGTGGTTTTCAATTCAATTGTACAATTAATATAACTCTCAATTGTCAATGTTTCATTGTTTGTCACTTAATAAATGTCATGATTACTTGTGATGATATAATAACAGAGTACCTTAAGAGATGATGCACAACCACAGATTGCTACATAGGTAGGGCATTTTTGGATAAGAATAGTACGATACTAGCTTATGTTAAAATGTAGTACGCCTTACGTACAAGACACAAGTTAACAATGATGTCTGTGGTTAGTAAGTGTTTCCGGTTATTGATATATGACAGATATACATTATATTTATATACACAAACTTAAATATTGTTAAGGAAGGCGTCAACGAAATACGACTTGAAATTTTACAATTCATTCTTCGGTTTGCGTTAATAGCAAGCAGTTGTCATTACGAGCGTAGTCTGTGTGAAATAATATTAATTACTTAACGGCGTAGGTACTACTTGTATCAAATCAGAGAACAAAGAAAAGGTAAGGATTAAAAAATAACGTTTACGTGCATTATTCCGAATTTTATTAAATTTAGTTTTTGTTCACTATAATATTTGAACGGTGTACGACCTCTTAACTTTTTTTTTAAGTATTTATGAAAAATAAACAAAATACATAATTTCTGTTTACGGTAGGCGTATTCTTCTGTATAATTGCGATTATCCGTGCTGTAATTATTTAGGAGTATTTTTAAAGTTCTCTTTTGTTTCTACCTCCTTTGTTCTTACTCATAGATCAATATGAAGAGTTTAGCCTTCGTGTTGTTGGCGCTGGTTGCTGGCGTAAGCGCCGTCAGCTTTTTCGACCTCGTCCGTGAAGAGTGGAATGCATTCAAGGTAGCGAATTTTAACTTGTTGCCAAAGTAACTTTTTCATCTTTAAACAGAAATCAGTCTCTTTTTATTCAGCTCCTTTTCAATATTGAAAAGACTTCATTTTAAAAAAGAAGTTTGTGTTGTATATCTTTTTGTGGTTGGGTAGTTTTTTACTAATGTAAAAGATTTTTATGGTTTACCTTCGTGGGTTGCATCACATTTTGGTACACACAGTTAACAAAACCAACATTTTTTGGGGCAGTTGGAGCACAAAAAGGAATATGATAGCGAGGTGGAAGACAAATTTCGCATGAAGATCTTTGCAGAGAACAAACACAAGATTGCAAAGCATAATGCTCAGTTTGAACGTGGACGGGTCACTTTTAGGATGAAACCAAATAAGTATTCAGATATGCTTCACCACGAGTTTGTGCACACCATGAATGGATACAATAAGACAGTCAAGTTAGTAATTTTTCTATACTCTATACAATAATATATACTAAACAACTTTTTAGTAAAGTATTTATATTTATTTGAAAACTTTTGTTAGGTAAAATCAATAAAAGTCGGAGATATTTATAAAAAAGGTATCTTTAGTGTCTAATTTTAGAAAATATGGCATTCTGCTTTAACCGTTTCATCAGCTTTACAGAAATATAAGTAATTAATACCCGAGATAAATTTGTTATTTAAATTTTTAAAGTATATATCTCTTTTTTATCAAAGTACATTATATACATATAAGATATATTACAATACAAGAACTTATCACATACATCTCCCAAATAATAAATACTTGTTAGGATGGATGTAAAAATAACAGATGTATACATACTGAGGTAAACATAAATAAAGTATTAAATATAATTATATAAATTTATTGAATGTTGCAATAACAAATCAATATCAAGTAAAAACAATTGGCTTAAGTACTTAGATAATAAATATTATTGGATTATAGTAGGTACTTAATAAAGTTGTTGAAGGTTGAATACCCTAATTATATTCCATAACAAAATCACAAGAGCTTATCAGTTAAATGTTGGGCAAGTTCATTGGCATACAGTAATGATCCTTTTCAAATCAAATGGGTTTTGGACCCTTTTGGAAAGGTTTAATGAACTTTAGTACAATATTAAAACTTTGGTTTAAGTGTCAACAATAAGATAAGATTTGAGAGAGTTGGTGTTGTTTGTCAGTTTCGGAAAAAAAGAAGGGATCAGCTGCTCCCTGGACCAAATAACAGGATCTTTCGATCGCAAACTGAAAAAAACCCTGTACAAACCTTATAAAACCGCGTGTACAATTGCCATATCGACAGGCAGAATAACTTAAGTGTTAAAAGAATAGAGATCAACGTTGTTCATATTTTGTCAAAGCCATGTAAACAATTGTTACGACGACCGATGCGTATTCAGCGATAACCGTATTGTTTGTCAACATTTGCTAGATTTTCCCTAACTATTGACCTCTAAACAGTGAATACTTATTTAAAAACAAAGAGCTATATGCCGTCTTTTTTTAAATATATTTAAAAATTTCAGTCAATACAAATGTGGTGCCATATTTGCATACACAAATTCCCTTTAAAACACACATTACCGTACTATTACTTCTGACTTACTGAATTTTATTTTGGACTAGATTTTTATTTAGACATACATACCTTCCTAATTAAACCACATTAAAATTCTCTATTTGTTTGTATCCGAACAGGAAACTTCTATTTTGGATTCAGTGGCAAGTGTACAAAGGAGTTATTTTTTTAATGGATTTTTAGATATTTAGAGGTGATATGTAACATACTCTTAGCGACGAATGCATTAAAAAAACCAATAAAATTGTATAGGCACAACAAAGGGCTCTACGGTAAGGGTCGGGAGATCCGCGGCGCTAAGTTCGTAACACCAGCGAACGTTCAACTGCCTGAACAAGTCGACTGGAGGAAGAACGGCGCCGTCACAGACATCAAAGACCAGGGCAAGTGCGGTTCCTGCTGGTCTTTCAGTACCGTAAGTAGTATTCCTTGTAACTGAGTTCTATCAGCGACACTTCGTGCGACCGCGATAGACATAACCGGTAGGGGCAGGAAATATAACACAATTTCCGGTAAGACGGTCTCAGGCCATCCTCTGACATATATAACAGTAGTTTACGTACTGTATTTATATACCCTCCACTTTTAACGAGAGGTCAAGTTTAAAGTTTATTATTTATATACATCGTATTATTTATTTTTTAAATCGTATTATAATCTTGCCCTCCGCTCGTTTGTTATTGCATCATCTGAACGCGCAAAACCGTCGATCTAGCAGAGTTAACGACTTTGTTTTTAATGAATAGTGATGTTTATAATAACATGATTCACTCGTAATACAATTCCGCGTATCCCAGATACAGCTGTACACAGCCGTTCCGTATTTTTGTAGGCATCGGAATGAATCAATATTGTGATTTAACAAACAATGGAATTAATGCGGCCAATCGTATCAAGTTAGTCACGCTACGTTCGATTACGTTTTATAATCTAAAACACGTGATCAACAGCTCGCTTCATAATTGTAAAAGCTAGCTGTTAAATTACAAGCTACATAAATAACATTAGCTTCTGCACACTTAGTATGCCATAGCTTGTCTTCACTAATGTATTGATACGAATCTTAATCTCCCATGACACGTGTGTTGCCTACTTACTTGACCCTGAGAAGCCCCACAAACTTTCTTATACATATACGGTGTGTCTACTAAGAACAAGTATAGCAATTGAGGAGGGGGGATGTAATACGCAATATCTAAATAAGCACGATGAATCTAACGATGTTATCGTACAACCGGTTTCTAAAAAATAATATAATCACAACACTCTGTACATAATTGTAAACAGTGAGCGCTCGTCTGTCTTATCGTATACCTACGAAGTCGTTTATACTATCTTATATAGCAGCTTCCGGGTCCGACAATATAGAACAAGTAATTGGGTGCTCTTGTTTTGTATCCTAACATAGATTTTGCTTTTAAATATGACTTTTCTAATGATAATACTTGACTTTACAAAAAGTAATGCAATGTATATTAATATTTTTGATCAAATTATCCTTAGATGCTTTGTTGACGTACTGGATGTATCTATTTTCACGTACCTATTACTCTACTATAATGGTGTATGTAACACGTGGACCCCTCTTTGACCGATAACGGAAAAGCCAAAAAGAAGCACCCTTATAATTATTACACTATGTTATGTGTATATATGATTTATACTACCTACTTCACACTGCTGTCTATTTAAAGCGGAAAATAATTTGTCCGGTTGAAATGACTTCGCTTCTGTTTAGACGGGCGCACTCGAAGGCCAGCACTTCAGACAGAGTGGCTACCTGGTGTCGCTCTCGGAGCAGAACCTGATCGACTGTTCAGCTGCTTACGGCAACAACGGCTGCAACGGCGGTCTCATGGATAACGCTTTCAAATATATCAAGGACAATGGCGGAATCGACACGGAGAAGAGTTATCCCTATGAGGGCGTTGATGACAAGTGCCGGTAATTAAATTTAAGCTTTCTTGCGCTGCCAATTTATTTTCATCATCTTACATGTTTTCATAATATTTTTTCCTTATAAATTTCCATACTTCGAAGTACTACCTTATCCTCCTACTGAATTATAATTATATATATATCCCCCTTATTTCGTGACAGCTACGTATGTACCATATTTACTTGACAATAATAGTTAATTTAAATAAAACACTTTAACGGTTTAAAACGCGATATATTAGTTAAACTTATTTGAAAATGATTTTTAACTTCGGCCCGACGTTTCGGATGCTTTGCAGCAGCCGTGTAGGGGAGACCGAAGTTAAAAATCATTTTCAAATAAGTTTAACTAATATATCGCGTTTTAAACCGTTAAAGTGTTTTATTTAAATGTGACTACTGGTATAAGAAGTTTAATAATAGTTAATGTTTAACAGTATTTTTTGTTTGTTGACACACCTTATCATATTGGTCTGGCCTATTCCTAAGTAAACGTGTACCTAGTCAACGGTGCCAAAATCCTTCGTCAGTCAGTTCGACACGCACTTGACCGGTTTTTTATGTCCTTCTATTGTTACCAGTTACAACCCGAAGAACGCCGGCGCAGATGACGTTGGCTTTGTGGACGTGCCGGCTGGCGATGAAGAGAAATTAAAGGCAGCAGTCGCCACAGTGGGCCCAGTGTCGGTAGCGATCGACGCCTCTCAGGAAAGCTTCCAGATGTACGCAGAGGGCGTTTACTACGATGAAAACTGCTCTTCGGAGAATCTAGACCATGGAGTAAGAACTTTTTTATGCTGTTTTAGGAGAAGAATTTCAGTTTTTTATTTTATTATTTCATAATATTTTATAGACTCATTTGTTTAACGAATAGGGTATTGAATATTATTTAATAGGGTTATAAGAAAACGATGACGAGACACAAGTCATTTAGAAGCATCGACAATAAAAATGTTGTAATATTATGTGAATTGGTTTTTACTTATACGTTTTATACAATACAATAATACGTCGGAGACTGTAGTGTTAGTCTTCTTTTACCGCTTTTCGCCTCGTCATGCGCTTAGTTTATTTGTTACATTAGTTTTCCTCTTATGACTTGTTATAAACATGTATAAACACCATTTTCTATAAAATACAACGTTTGCGTTTTCAGCGCGTTTTAATTATCTAAATTCTAACGTAATAATATCTATGCTATATAGACCGCTATAATTTATAACTTAAGATTTTAAAAATATTGTGTTGGATAAATCATCTGATTAACCATTTGTGGTGTTGTAGGTGTTGGTTGTGGGTTTCGGAACAGACGAAGAGGGCGGTGACTACTGGCTGGTGAAAAACTCATGGGGCCGCTCGTGGGGTGAGCTCGGATACATCAAGATGGCGCGCAACCGAGACAATCACTGCGGTATTGCGTCCGCTGCTTCCTACCCCCTAGTTTAATATATTCATCCTTAATTTAATTATCTTCGTAAAACTCCCCCAATGAGATTCAATAACCAGTTATTAAGTCACACTTATGTGTCATACGTTAGAACGACAATCACACACAAGTTTATTAGGAATCTTATGAGATATTTGAATTGATATTATTTTAATTAGTAAATATGGAGATATTATTATTGTAATTAGATTGTAAGACAACAGTGATTTCCATAGTGCATCGTACGGAGTCTCGTCTTCATGGCCTGTTCAGGTCCACAGTGAATGTTGTTTTAAGTTTTGACGCTCGAGACATGTGATACTTTAGCGTAAACAAAATATTATTTTAAGAAAATAAACATTTTAAAATTTTGTGTGAATTTTATTTAAAATTATGTCTATTCAATCAATCACATTGTTGTCACGCGAACGTGGTTGTTCAAAACACTAGTTTATTTTAATCACATTATCAGTGAGTAGGTAAAGTTTTAAATTGTGCGAGTCCTGAAGCCAAAAATCATCAATTAGACAGTATTAAGTAATGTGACTTGTTAAGCTAATCTATACTAATATAAAAGCTGAAGAGTATGTTTGAACGCGCTAATCTCAGGAACTACGGGTTCGAATTGAAAATTTTGTGTTGATTAGAGCATTTATCGAGGAAGGTTATAGCAATAAAATATCGCCCTGTGACTAATACGAGCGAAGATATAGCGAGAAATGTGAAAAAACGTAAATTATTCATCTTTGTATGTTTCCGATGCGTACGCTGCGAAAATGGGTCAAGATACACACAAAATATGTAAATATGAGAGAATGATTTCTCTTTAAATGATAAAAAAAGTCAATGCCAGTATGTCTATTACTTAAGATGAACTCGAGAACGACGGGACGCAACCAACGCCGTTTATAACAGCTTAAATTTATAAGCTGTTATGAGGAAGTTTAAAAAACAAATTTGGATACCAAAAATAACTATTCTACGGGGACAAAGTCGCTGACACAGCTAGTCTAGCATAAAACATTAATCTTTATTATTAATCAAATTAATTACATAAGTTTTATTTCAAATGCGAAATATATGAGTTACTTTCTTTTAATTACGGCACGACGATTTCGATAGTTTGCAGCAGACGTGATCACAGGGGGACTGATGGCGGAGGGTATACCCTTATAAAAAAAGTTAACGAATACATTTTAAATTCAAAGCCATAAACCATGTTAAAATCTTATAAAAAAATTATCCTATACAACGAGTGGTTAGATCGGAGAGTCCCCCTCGTCCCTCGTGTTACGGAAACGAGCTCATCACAAATTATTTTTATTATTTTCTATCGGGGACACCCTTGGCAGGACGGGTGATCAGTCCACGTTGTCTGCTGACCATTTCACCCATTTCCCCATTTCCTCCTTGCAGAGATTTGGGTCATCCAACTCTTCCCGTGTCCCCTTCAAACCTTCCGGTTTGCTTGCAGAATCTTATTATTTTTTCCATCTGTAGTTCTTTAATGTCATCAACTGTAACTTCGTTCGAGCCCATATGCATTTGTCTTAGCCTCGAGTACGCAGAGCATTCAGTGAGTAGATGGATGCTTGTTTCCTCACTTTCTCTGCACTCCGGGCATAGGGGATCGCTACCTATTCCTATCAATGTAAGATGTCTGTTTAGACGGCAATGTCCTGTTATGATTTCTACGATGAGTCGGATGTTCGCTCTCGTTAGTCTCATCAGGTTTTTGGTCTTCTTTTTATCTAGGCTATGTATGAACATTTTCGACTGTCTCATGCCAGTCGAAGATTTCCATCTTTGGTTTATCACAAATTATTACTAACCAGCTGATGTTTTCCTTTTTTAATTGATTATTTTTTACAAATTGTTGTGTAAGTTTTCCGTTCCGATGCCCCAAAAAATTAGATTTCAATGTATAACTAATTACTAACAAATCAAAATATTTGTCACCGAGCCGTGCTGCAACGCAACTAACAATAAAAATTACAATATAATCAAATAAATTACTACGTAATTGATAGGAGAAATGGTGTCAACGAAGCACGCAAATGCGCAACGGACAAGATAAACGAATAGGTATGTTTAAGCAGTAATTGTGGTCCACAAAGACTATCTTTCGACCACGCGTGACCCTTGTGCCTCACGTGACTGATGAGCCGGTCACCGATAGGCGCTCGTAGGTAGATCTCGCGTTTGCGTAACAAGCTTTTCCTAGCAAACACTGCGACCCTATTTGACTACGTCGAAGCCAAATGAAGTTAATACTTGTCAATGGATGTTTGTACGTTCTATGCTAACGCCTAAATTGCAAAGTCAATTTTAATTAACGTTTCAAAGCTCAAGGGATAATGGCAGAATTGACATGTTATATATAAAACAATATCATAATATTTAAACCCAAAATATAAGAAATTATATTTAAGTATGACCCGATATTCTGCTGTGCTGTATTAACTATTAAATGTTCAAGTTAAAAACAATTTTCGTTGCAGTCTGCACTTAGATCATTGTACCCAATTGAATTGTAACACAATAAAATGTTCAAATGTATTACCGATATAATTTATTATAAAAAACAAATTATTTATATTAAGTGCATATTTACAGCTATTAACCGTTCATCGGTCCCTCTTCAAGTCGCACATAAACTACTTAATTTATAACTATGGACTAGATTTTTCTTATACACACATTAATATTACGAACTAAGACTTTGAATCAAACGACCCAGTATCGGCGTAGTGCTCGACGGGTTGAATAAATCGAAGTCCAGGTCTGTAGAGGTATTGGTAACCAGTATCTATAAGTGTAATTAACACAATGCTCAAACGAACATATGCCTATTAACCTATAAGTTATAAGATCTTAAGAAATTACTATTAATAGTGTTAGGACCCTAAAAATATTTACAAATAGACTTACATATTATTCATGATTTAACTCATACTCATTCTGAGATAGCTATCACTACAAAACAAAATGTGCTTAGAACTTTATAATGCTCATTGGGCATAGTTAGCTTCTTGCCTGCTTAGTTTCGTATATACGAGCGTATTAAATAAAATCTAAGGACAAATCTTTAAGCATATTCATGACCTGAGTACGCTGACTCAACTTTGGCACTGACTCTATTTTAAAATTAAACGATGGAACGCAAATCCCATGAATAAGTAGTCTACAAAATTGTTTAAATGTATTAATGAGGTAAATTAATCTTAGCATAAAGTACTTATGGCATAATTAAATGGAGCTTTCTTTAAATTTGAAACTCAAATTTACTCTTACGAGCATAAGGTAAATTCGCCAAGCCCGATTAAAAAAAGCTTAATATTAGATACTTAGATTTGTTTCAACTTATTCTGCTATCTCTATAACTGATATCCATAGAAGCTAGTGTCGGCATATTTCAATATTTCATCAAAGTCCGGTGAGAGCACTATTTCTTCTTAGGCTTTTTGGGGTTGCGTGATCGACTCTTGGCCTTGCAGAGTGGGCAAATGGGGGCGTTGCGATGGATCTGCTGGTGGCAAGAGAGACACGACTTCATCGGCGGCGGCTGCTGCCTGCACAGTACACACAACAAAATAGCCTCTAAGTTAGCAATTTATAAATATAATGTGGGAAAAAATAGCATATGTATCTCTAACACTAGCTCTAATTAATTTATTAACCCAAAATGTTTTATTATACTGGAGGTTTTTTATAGAAAAAAATTATATAGTGTTTAAAGTCAAATAAAGTCTTATTTATAAAATAATTATTAGTAATAAATATTATTCTTTAAAACAGTGAAGCCCAATTTCCTCTTTGGGTCATGGAAAAGTGTGTTACTCTTCTGTGTCCATATCACTCACTGATTTTATTTATAGGCAAAAAGTTGATTTGGACTTCTATAACAAATTAATAAGTCAAGTTTGCTTGTTACCCAATAAGTTATGTCATCAATAAACTCTCCTTACTAGATCTCTCTTGGCCCCAAAATATGTTTGTAAAAAGAAAAAAAAGAACATTTTCTATTTCCAAATTTAGATTCATAGCAACATAATATGCTTTATATTTTTGAAGGATATTGTTTAAGCAAAAGCAAAAAAAGCGTGCAGTACAAGGGTGGTATTGAGAGGATTTCAGGAGGGTAGAAAGGATTTCGCAACGAAAGAAACGAGTCGAACCTCAACGAGACGGTAAGGAAATCTTGTTCGAGAGCAGACCTGAAGGCGGGCGGCGGCGGCGGTGGCTTGCGCGGAGCTGGTGCCACAAATGGCGGTGCTCGAGCTGGTGCGGCAGGGAAGCGGCTGAAAATTTCAACTTAAATATGTATATATGTTTATTTGAAAAACATTTAGGAACCCATAAAACCTGGTGAATACATTGTTCTTTTTAGTATGATTTGCTTATAATATAAAAAAACAAGAAAATTGTGTTGCTTAAAATGTTACAATAATGTTCGGAATTTAGCTCAGTGAGCAAGCAAGCACTAGTCATATTGATTTCAATAAATATCAGCACAAATTAAATATGCAAAGTAAAAATTTCTTAAAGATGCAATTTTGTAGTTGTCCTATAAAAAATATGTTACTGACTCAGGTGTTATTGGACTCCCCTCTTCTTCATGTAGATCCGGTAAACGATCTAGACCAAGGCACTGACGACGCAGCAGATCAACCTCTGCCTTTAGTGGCCTATAGTCCTCATGCAGCCGTGATGCATTAGTTAACTTTCGGGACATGCTTTCCTCTGTCTGTTTTATAACTGTTTCCATCTGTAATTTAATTAGCATGCTTTACAACCAGAAACAATAAATTTGAAATCATACATACTATTATTTTTTCTCCCTCATACTTAATACAGAAAACTAAATAGAGGCCCAATACTGCTTGCACAATACATTGCTATTAAGGTAACAAAAAAGTTATCCAGGATAAATAATATCCATGGTAAAATTATTTACATAAATTCTGGTCATACTTGTCCCAACAAAGAACAGAAGGTATCGAAATACCCAATTCTAAAACAATCTATAAACACAAAGTACTCTGACAGGTCAAACAAACAAAGTGAATGATTACAACTGGTGCTGTATTAGTCAAGCACAAGCAGTAATTACACAGCTGCTAAAATAACAAACATTAGTCAAACCACCTGTTTCATAGAATACTTAAAGGAAATAGTTTAAAAGCAGGTTCCTCATAATATGTTTTATATGTACAGTAATAATGACTTACAGTTTGAAACAATAGATTAAAAAGTCAAAGGTTGATTATTTTTCGCCTTTTTTATATCTTTAAGGTAAAACTTTACTCACAGCATTAATGTCGGCGTGTATCTGCCGCAACTCCTCGACATGGCTCATTTTTTCTTGCTGCAGCAATTCCATTTCACGCTTGTACTGCGCTAGACATCGCCCTTCTTGGTCCCCACTGCGCACTTCATTCAAGATGCTGCGCTTCAGTCGCTCCAGGGTGATCGTCTTGTTCCTATCCAACATAAACATGTTAAAAGATGCCTCACAGGTCACTACTAAACACAACTTAAAGCCAAGCTATTCGTCGGCCTTTGAAGGCAAAAGAAAACACGCTCGCAATGTATGTCAAGTGCTGAGCTATTGATCGCTTCCACAGGTGTGAAAGAGAACTTGGAATATAGAACCCACCTAATTTCTTTCATTGCTTCTAATTTATGATATATTTCCCTTTCGTTTTCAGCTGTCATTCTTTATTCAATCCTAGCTGTAAGACTATAAGCAAAACATGAGTAATACTGCCACAAAAATGCACTGAAAAATATATGATGAGCTTATTAATTTTCAACTCCAAGAAGCCGAGTTTGAAGCATAGAGCTAATACAAAAGCTTCTTTTTGAAGTCAAAATGACAGTTTACGGCAGAACAATAGCAAAGTAGTCTTTTTCTTATCGTATCTGTACAATCAAAAAGAAGTTTCTACGATCTTCAACAAGAATACATTTTCATAATATTGAAATTATATGTACAAAACCTAAGTGATATGAATTCAGTAATTATTAAGAGAGTAACAACGTATACTAAAACTCATTGTGTAAAAAATGTACGATATGTGAAACACATCAGTACTATAATTCACAGATTATGATATAGTCTTTGGTATACCAATACTTCCTTGAAGGCGACTCTCATATATCTGTGGTGTATATATTATGAAATCAAAAATGGCCGCCTGATCGTATGAAGCGGCTTGCTGTCAAAATAATATAAAAATAGTTTTTTATAAGTAACGCGTAGGATAATAAATGTATTCATTACATACTTGTATATATTTATTAAATATTAAAGACAATTTGAATCTTTTTCAATTGGAGTGTCATTTCACCAACTAAAAAATACCTATAAGGGACGTTTACACACCATTGGAAATTTGCTTCGTGTCGCGCACACTATAGCACTTTTTGTTGTTTGTTATACAAAATGAACGAAGAGGGAACTGACGAGTCGCCACCGCGGTCAAAACGGAAGATTAAGAGAGTGATGATAGTGTCATCAACCTCTGGCTCAGACAGCGATGAGAGCATTTCTATGATCAGGACACGTAGAAAAAAATTAAGAGTGAATATTTTAGCTTGTAAATAAACAAGTTAGCTATTGAACCTCTAAGTCAGTAGCTCAGAGATTTGAATTTATTTTCAGGTGGTCAGCGATAACGATGGAAGTGATTCAAGCGGGAGTTCAATAGTGTGCGGATTAAGGCGGCGTCGCGCCGTGCCCAAACTTTGTGACTCGGAGCACGACAGCGACTCATCCACAATAGTCAGTGACAGCCAGAGAGAGTCTCCATCTACATCCAAACACAAGTCTGGTTGTGCCTCCGACAGTTCAGACGGAAATTCAGAAAAATGCGCGATTTGTTTGCTGCGCTTCTTAGATCAAGAGATTGGGACTCCTATTAACTGCGAGCATATATTTTGTTTAGATTGTATTACAGAGTGGTCTAAGAATGTCAACACATGTCCAGTAGACAGAATTACATTTGATTCAGTAGTTGTCAGGGCTTGTATGGGAGGCCGTATTATTAGAACTGAGGCTGTCAAGGTTGTGGAGCGTAGACCATCTATTGAAATACTGTTAACTACTGTTTGTGAGGTAATAAGGCCTAGTATACATAGTTATTTTTGTAGTATATTAGAGGTTATATTAAGAACCTGGAGAAGCATTTAATTCTTCTATTAAATTTTCTATGTGCAGATCTGTCAAAGAGGAGATAATGAGGAATCATTACTGTTATGTGACGGTTGTGACCTCGGCTACCATATGCATTGTCTTACACCACCACTTTCTGAGGTAATATTAAGACTTAATGAAAATTATTAAGTTTTGAATGATAAAATATTTTCTATTAAATTAATTATAAACATGTTAACATCATGCAAGAAACCATTTAACAATTTCATATAAGTAATCTCACAGAGGTATTAAAAATATTATTCAATGTTTTAGTTGCCTGCTACAGAAGCTTTGTGGCTGTGTCCTAACTGTGTAGATAACATTGTCTTGCAAGATTCATATGATGAGCCCACTTCTTCAATCAATATTAACTCGTCTACAAGGAGAGTGAGAGATGTTCTTCAAACAACTCGGACCACAACCAATAATCAAGCTGGCACATCTAGAAGTCGAAATGAAAATAGATTGAACACTGAAGTAGTTCCGACAACTTCCGGAGGAATAAGAGCCAGTAACAGGTCTCAGCCGGCTACAAAAAGGACAAGAAAGAGAAAAAGAACAAGTAATAGAAGTAAAAAGGTGATTATTGAATATGAAATAGTAGAAAATGGAAAGTTCCCTATCACAAGAAGAGTCACAAGGACAGTAAGAAAGAGAAAGGTAATTGTTGCTGCAGACATTTGAAGTTTAATAAATTTAATTAAATGTAAGAGATGCAATATTATTTCTAAATATACTTTTTTATATAGGGTCGAAAGCGACAGCCTCGAACCGCTGCGCGTCGTAACCATGTTCAAAAAAGTGTGCGTGAACGCTTAGCTTCTCTACGTATGGGTCAATCCAGTGGCATCTCATTTAACACTGGCTTATCTGAACTGTCCATCCGGCGTGAACGTGCAGCCATACCTACACTCAGTATTTATGGCAACAATCACCAATTAGAATACTTCACAGATGATGAAGTAGATATTTCAGAGGGTGCCTCCACAGTCACTGCTAGCAGACATACATCCAGCATTCTCAGTGCCTTCAGACAGGTAAGTTTGTTCTTGTCTTAAGCAATTTGTATATTAATATATATTTTCCATATATTACATTCTTTGAAGTTATCTTTAATTGAGGTCTGCCTTAGTATACTTGTAATTCTCGCTTTGAGAAATTATAATAGCTTTGGTAGATATTATGCTATGTTTACGCTGCTGGTCTATTAAACTTTTGCCAATAAGTATAAACACATACATTTCTATATGTTTGTACTTATTTTTTATTCAGCAATCATATTTCATTTTAAAAGGTATCTTTGAATAATATAGAATTCAGTATCATTTATAAATTCGGGAAAAAAATGGACTCATAAAGAGATTTTCCTGTTTAATGCTCATTTGTTTTCTGTCTAATTCATATTTTATTCTTTACAGGCAAGGAGAAAGATGATTACAATTCCATCGCCTCCACACGCTACATCAGCTCCAGATATCCTCTCAAACATATTAGAATGCCAGACATTACTCCACTCAAAGAAATCTGTTGTCTCTGTGTCAATTGATGGCGATGTTAGTATAACCTTGCAAAAATCCAAGAGTACTTCTCAAAAGAAGCAAGAAACCCAGAAAGAGAATAAGGTCGATTTGTCAAAAAGCGATGATTGCGCGAAAAAAGTACCATCATACCCAGGACAGTCGCGAGGCGGAGGCGGTTGGGGAGGTGGTTACCGTGGGTCTTATCACCGCGATCAAGGCACTAACAACTACAACCGTGGCAACTATGATAACAATTATGGCAATAGTTACCAAGGCAGGACGCCCGGTAACAACGTATTTAATAATAATTATCAAAACAATGTTCGTCGCGATTCTGAACCTGAGTTTTTCGAGAATTTTCCTAGACGTCCTCCTCAATTTCCACCCAATGAAGACCCTTATTTTGATAGACAAAGAAGGAATTTACAGAACGATTCAAATAGACCAAACAATTATTCAAATGTTCCCAGACATCCTGAATCAGGCCAAGGGCGGTTTAGTACAGGTTCTTCGTGGCCTTCTTATAATAGCGCACCAACGCGGCAAGATGTGCCTCTCACGGCCCGGCATTCATTTGGAGGGTTTGAAAATCCAGTTGATATGAGAATGGGCCAAATGCCCCCTAGGCCTACGGGTGTTAGCTCTTTTACGAGAGTGGAGCCTCCCCAGCAAGAAAAATCACAGCATTTGTACAATAAACCCATGGAACCACAGCCATATCAGGCCTTGCCACAGCCGCCTGTTTTTAATTATCCTAAAACAGGTGAACAAGAAAAGTCAGAAGATGAAAAAAGTGATACTGGGCTTATTATTGACACTGAAAAGTATGATCCGACTGAACCCACAAATGATGACGACAGTGGAGATGATGATAAATATTCAGCTGCAACACCAACTGGCTCCAATTTGAAATCATCCGATGCTACGGATCAAGAGCCCATAATCAATACTCTATTACCATCTTCACTTCCGGCTTCTAAAAGTGTACAGAGTATTTTAGCCGGCATTGATACTAGCAATTTGAATGTGCCTGCCAATGTACTAGATACCGCCGTTAGGCAAGTACTACAAGAACACAGGAATTTAATAGGATCACCATTACCTGCTCATGAGGATAAAAGTGATGAAGAATCTGAAGGAGACTGTCCAAACTTTTCTATATATTCTGCTACGAGTGTTCACATAGCTAACAACACTAGTACTTTGACTGAGGAAATAGAGCAAACAAGACCTCAACATAATAGTATGGAGGATCTTGTTCAAGAAGATGACGATATTCCGACACCTGAAACTGCTTCACCAATAAAATTAGACAGTGAAATTACTCCTGAAGAGCCATTACGCAGAAACGACACTGTAGCAAGTACTCCGAAATCGGTAGTTCATGAAACAAGTTCTAAAAGTAAAATTGAGGAAGAATATAAAGAAAAGATATCTAAAAGATGCCCGATCACAACAAATACACGTAACCCTATCAAAATAAAACTTAATACACCATCCTTAATAAAGAGAGTAACCTTGTATGACGAAGAAGACGTTAACCTAGATATTAATAATCAAAACGATACCGCGTCGCACGATAAAGTAGAATTACACAAATCTACCAGTTCTAAAAAAGAAAACGACAAACTAAACAGTGAAGAAATTGACAACGCTACTGAACGAAAACTCAGTGAAAATGGTTGTGATATTAAGGAAAAAAGTCGCGAAGTTTGTGAAAACGCAGCTGTTTTATCCGAGCACAATAATACAATTCAAAACGATATAAATAAAGAGAGTATAGTCAGTAAGGGTGATGCTGACCACGAAGATCTAAGGGATAACACCAGTGCTGCTGATGAAGAACAATCAAATGATTCCGACCATGTTAATACTGAGGTGTCAGATAGTGAAATTTGTTTAAGCTCACAACAGTCAGGAGGCAATAATAATGAAATGCAAAACAAGGATGATGAAGAAAATGTAGAAAAAATGACTGAATCAATAAGTGAAACTGAAGATGAACGAAGTTATACACCATGTTTGGATGAGAATAAACCAAAGGATATTTTATTTGAAACAGAAAAAGATAAAGCTTTAGAAGGGTTGGATACCGAAATGATATCCGAAGAGGAAGGCAATGAAATGTTTTCCGAAAATGAGCGAGCGCCATCGGTACAATCTCTTCCGCCGCCGCCTGAACCTAAGGAGGTGGAGCCGCCGCCACCTGAACACGTGGAGAAGAAGAAAAGTGACAAGAAAAGAAGCGAAGTAAGGGAAGAAGGAAAAAAGAAAAAGAAAAAAGATTCTAAAAAAGAAGGCAAAGACAAAAGCAAAAGCAAGAAAAAAAGTGATACTACCTTCAAAAAACTTAGCAAAAGTGGTAAAGAAAGAAACTATAGAGAAAGGGATAAAGATGATAAGAGAAAGAAAGAACGTCGATCGTCAAGTGAACCGCCAGAGTCTAAGAAGCGGCGTAAGGAAAAGCGGAAAGATCTCGAGCGCTACGATGTTCGCACCGTCGTCACCGAGAAACGAAGGAAAGTAAAGGACCCATTTGGACGAGACATATCCCCGCCGTCGCCTTCGCCTGGACCTACACCCGCGCCACGGCGCTCAGTCAGTCCTCCGGAACTCCGTCGCCGCCGGTCAGTATCCCGTGCCCGTCGCTCGATATCACGGGCACGTCGTTCCGTATCTCGTGCGCGTCGGTCCATATCCCGAGCTCGGCGTTCCGTTTCACCGCTTAGAAGTAGGAGAACTCCGTCTAGACCCCGAAGGTCCCCAATAAGAAGGTCTATCTCACGGGCGTCTCCTGTTGCTTTACGTGATTCTCCTCGGCATCGGTCGTCGGGCCGACCCGGTCGATCTTCGCTGCCGCGCCGTCTGCGACGGTCTATTTCTCATAGGTCGCAAACGCCGCGTCTATCCCCCCGGCGGTCTCCTAGCGCTCGAAGAAGATCGCCGGCGAGAAAAAGACGCAGACGTTCAGCCTCCCGCGCGCGTAGGAGGCGCTCCGCTTCCGCCAGTCCCAAGAGAACTAACAAGAAAAAGAAACGTACGCGATCCGAACGTTCGCCGTCCCGTCGCAGAGTTGAAAAATCACCTCCGAAGAAAGCGAGGAGTCGATCGCTCGATCTATCTCCGGCCAAACATATTCCATCGCCGTCCATCGATTCTCAACTTCTGTCGCCGCGTACGCCGCCGCCCGAGTCACAAGACGAAATGCCTATTCGACCGCCGTCGGAAGAGATGATACGCCGGCGTCGGCGGGACCCTGATCGTCAACGTCGGCGCTTACGAGAAATACCCGGCCCGTCGAAGGAAGTTTTCACGTCCGGAGACAATATTCTCGTCAGTGTGAGCTTCAAAGATCAGGAACGAGGAGACGAGAGTGAGAGACGGCGCCGTCGAGAAAGCAAACGAGAGCGCCGACGACGGCGCTGCAATAACGCACCAGTCACCGTCGCAGAGACCGTGAAACCTGTGGCAATTATTGACCTCGAGCGCTCGCCTTTCCGCGAGTTGACGCCGTCACCCAAAAACGTTATAGTTTTGAGCGACAGTGAGCCCGGCGAACGGGACGCAGCGGAACCCGAGTCGCAACCGCCCGCGTCCGCGCCGACCCCGTCCATGACGGGCCCCGAGCAGCCGTTCCTAACTAGCGGACCCAAAACCCCGCCCGAACCCAGTATAGATGCGAGCGGGTCGATAGTCTCTTGTGGACCGCCCGTCGCCACGGTGGCCGCCACTCCCGCGCCTACCGGCGATCGCTCACCCTGCACCGCGCCGCAACCGGAGCCGCAATCGCCCGACGCGTACGATCCGTTCGAGCCGACCCGTTCGGCGTCGGGATCGCCCGGCTCTTGTCGTTCGCAGACATCGAACGGCCCGCCGACGACTCCGCCGCGAACATTGATCACATTGGAAGCGGCGCAACGCACTAACATGTCAGCGGATGAGGTGCTGGACCGGAGACCGCTATCTCCGGCGGAAAAAGTCCTGGCTCTGTTGCAGTCGACGCGCGACGCGTCTCCGGAGCCCGTGGCGGGTGACGGGGCGGAGACTAATGTCGGGGTCGCGGCGAGCGCGCCCGTCGGCAGCGCAGCGCCGCGCATCGTTTTGCCGTCGCCTACGCGCACGCAGCCGAAACTGTTTCCGGGAAAACCGTCTCCTATCAAGTCTAATCCCGTGAAACCGATGCAAGCGCTGCGGCCGCCTTCAGATACGGGTGCTTCGCCGTACTCCCCGTATTCCCCTGGCTCCTCGGACTTCGGCGACCTTTTCGAGCCGAGAGACTCGTTCGAAGCAATATTGCGCGGCCGCCGAAACAAGAACTCTGCCGCGAAAGTCCCTGTCAAACTTAATAAAAAGAAAGGTAACTATTATTTATTATATACAAAATTCCTGACAGCATCATATAAACAGTATTAAACCTTTCGATTACTATAATTTTTAGATCAGTTCTCAGTGGTATCTTTCCTTTTCCTAACCTTCTTTATGTGTTGCAGGAAAGATGCAAATCGGCGTCAAAGTAGATGAAGAGAATTTAAAAATTCTTGATGAGCTCCCCAGCTCCGCTGTCGAGATGCAGGTCAAGAGCAAGGTAATTATTATTTATTTATTTTATTTATTTGAACTTACAATCAAATGCCATATAATTGGGAACAACATTTATAGTGAAAATTTTAACAATGCTGAGATATATTTGGAACTCAGGCAAAAATGTATCCAGGGCTATCAACCATTCAGCGATTCTCAGTAAAATAACAAATCGCTTTGTGATATAACCCATATTGGAAATTTTGAGCTGCTCTGCCGTCGTATTTGAGAAATAGTAGAGTAGATGATATCGGATACAAGGAAGAAAATGGCCACAATACCCTTACATTCAGTTAGAGATTAATAAAATTGTAATCTATTTCAGTTCCTCAAGAAATTGAATCGTCAAGAACGCGTCGTGGAAGAAGTGAAGTTGGTACTAAAGCCACATTACAATAAAAAGCACGTAACGAAGGAAGAATACAAACATATCCTACGCAGAGCTGTGCCCAAAGTGAGTGCAGTGTTTTTATTGATATATAAAAATAGCTTTATCAAGTGCAAATTTATACTTTATACCAGGTGACTAGGACTCCTTTTAAACAAAAAAAATAAAATCCACTTTCCCCCCTGTGGTCCATGGGGCATATTTCGGAATCCGAACCTAGGCAACGCGTTCCGCCGCTGAGCTACTCTTTCTTAACATAGGTCATAGACTATAGAGTAGTAGTATATATAATTTAGTCCTACCACATAGTGGATCTGAATTGTCAACCTCGAAACTTAAACAACATAGGTCGGTTCAATAACACGGTTAAGACGAGAACTTCGAGGGCTCAAACGCAGTGCGTAAGAGCTCTGAACGTTAACGGTGTAGTCACATCGAGATGTGTTCCAGATATGCCACAACAAGACGGGCGAGATCAACCCGGCCAAGATTCAGTCGCTCGTCGAAGCGTACGTCAAGAAGTTCAGGAAAAAGCGCAAACTCGGTCTCCCGTAACCGCCTCCGCCGGGCTGCTAGGACGTCCTTCCGCTAGCTGTGAGACCTAGCCTCCGACACGTTCATCAGAATATTATTGTAATTATAATTTATGTACGGACAATGTATTTTACGTAATGTTTTATTTAAATAAATATTATAGTTTTAAAGTATGTATTTTTAATCAGGTTAAGTGCCCAAATAGATTGGACGCGATGATTGTGCTATTATATTGTACAAAAGATTTAATTCCCAAAAATGAGATCATTATTTCAATATTTATACAAATTTTAGTTTAATTATTTAGTAAATGATATGGTATTATGTAAAGATAAGTTTACAGTAAGGCTAGTAGTAGATAATAAATTGTTAATGCCCAAAATGCTTGTTTTTCTTCTACTTATATTCATGTTTAACCTAACTAGAGAAATTTATATATAGGTAAAAATATATGGATAAACCAAATATTTTTGACTCTACATTTTGTCCACAATTTAATAAAGTATGCGAGAGAGTTTTAGTATTACAATAAAAGAAAATAGTACTGTACAATAATACTTTTAGTAGGCGACCATCATTTTGACATAGTGCCAAAAAATTCTATTGCGTCTAGAACTTCAACACTTAACACATTAAGAAAAATAAGAATTGAAATAATAATTTTATTAAAATAAAGTGTTACAGAGACAATATAACAGAGAGCGTGCAGTATTGTGTGACGAGTTAGTCGCGAATTACACACCCCAAAACTTTGGTAAACGCCTATACATAAGTAACATTAATTCTAGCACAAAAAAGTCAATGAACGAGTAGAAATACACTGGTCGATCTAAATGTTACTGGAAAACAGTTACTAATAAACTCATCAATCTTTACAATGTTCTCAAAGCTACAATATCTGTATAAGTTGTTCGAATGGAATACTATCTAAAATGAGAATCTACGAAGAACTTGGCTCCCTGTTTACTTGGCCTGAGCGAAACCGATGGCCTTGTTTTGCATATCGAACTCCGTGTAGTAGCGGCCGATGAAAACGTCTCCGAGAATCCACAGAGGACCATTCGGAGGCGGGATGTCCAGCCCCATGAAACCAGACAAGCACACAGTCTTGCCAAACTGTGACACCTACAAAACATGGACGCAAAAACAATTGAAAGGTTTTAATTCCCTAAAATACAAATAAATAAAATTACATGTTTGTTATTAATCTTTCGCGCAATTAAGAGCGTGGCCTAACATTGTTTTAAACAGGAAATGTCTTCAGTTCGAATTCATATTTTCGGTCAGGCTGGGCACAGAAACTAATAATACTTGTCAGTATTTTTTTTTTTTCGAATAATATCAAGAAAATTGAGACACCTTTTTTTAATTCTAATAGCAAAAAAAAAAATTAATTACCCTAAGGATATAATCGGTGGGGTTCAGCTTGAAATTGTTTCCGGCGATGGTAAGAGTCACGGCGGGCATGTTGGGTAGAAGAGAGCAGTCTACAGCGAATTGTCCAAAGGCGATCGGGGTAGCTCCGAGAGCACGGTTCAGTGCTTCTACTTCCTTTGCGGGGCCGGCCACCAGAGAAGTACCGGTGTCCGCGATGGCCTCACAACCTCCAGAGCAGAAAGACTGGTTTCCGACGGTCAACGAGTCCATACGGAATTGCCAGTAAGTGTCGCGGGTGAGCGGCACTTTCGTGAACTGGCCGGAATAATGTGCAGGGTCGGATCCGCCGAGGATGATCTCTCCACCTTGCGCCGCGCTCGGATCACGGTTTAGGTAGAACGAAAAGACGGGTTGAACCAAACCCTGAGCTACCATGTTATCAAACACTGGGGTCACGCCGTCTACCGCGATACTGAAATGTTTTATCAATAACAGTAGAATAACACGAGTAAAGTTTAACGACACAATGAATATGTATAAGGGCATATCTTCATAAGGGAAGGAATTCGCGTACCTCTTGAAAGCCATGCCTAAAATGCCGTCGAATTTTGCAGCAACGAACGCGAGGCCTGGCTCCGACATCGCCTCAGCAAATGTTTGACCACGCACAGTTAGACCGCCCACCTGTCAACATATACACTGTTAGCATTTCCTGTTTTGTAGTAAATTTGTTTATATATACTAGTTCATTTTTACACGTACAGTTACATCATCAGTTGAAAGAAATCCGGAGAGAGATCCAGAACCATAGTGTATGGCAAAGTCTGTGCCATTTTTGCGATAGCTCTTTGACTTGTTACTATCATATTTGTTGTGAAGAACTGCAACAAAAGTATTATCGGTTATCATTGATATGCCCTAGATATGTGTAAAATACAAAAGAAATAATGTATATTTGTACATACGGCAGGCAATGTTCGTGTAATGACATTTCTTTGATGGCACCCATAAGTTTGAAGAGCCAGTGTCGAACACAACTTTGAAGGTTTGTGGTGGATTTCCGATAGAGATGGGGCCATAGTACTGAGCCTGTAACATCAATGTAATGATTCACTGCATATCATTATTAATTAACGTTTTTTGCAACGAAAATGAAAACACAAACAATGACATTGTATCAAAATAACATAAGTATTGTTTTTTTTACAATGTGTTTGAATTGTGACTATACTTTTGTAAATGAATAAAATATTTGGTTTGTCACAAACAATATAAAACTTTTTAATGAAATATTATTGCTATACATTTGAGTTGAATACCTTACTTAAGTTAAACTATGATAACAAATATTTTAATTGACTCCTAGGCATATGAAATGGGTGCAATAACAGTATTTTAATAAGATAAGACGGGGTTATCATTATATGTATACAGTATATCAAGACTGGACAGCAAAATAAACATTTACCAAGCTGGTACTTCTCATTAATGAAGGTGAAACATTAAGGAGAAAAGTTTGTATTAATCGCAAAAGAGAACAAAAAAATAACAAGAGCATGAATATTTAATACTTAATGTGTATGTAGAAATAACAACTACAAAATTAATTATCGCTAGTTAGATATCAGACAACATTTTAATTACACAAATAATTGTGGAAGAAAACCTCTTTAATTATTAGAAGTGTAATTTTGTGTCATTTTAATTATTATAGAATGCACATTCTTGGCCAAGCTATAATTACAAACGATATCAATTATCACAGTTATAGTAGGATTTTTAATCAAATACCCTCTGATATTGACTCAATTAATAGATTGTATATAGAATTTCTGGTAGCCCAGCGTTAAAATTACACACTTCTTTATCACCTATGTATAAAATACATTAGTCATTGTATAATCTTACATCTAAATAATTGGAGAGTGGTTCAGGTGCTGGTCCTTTAGCCGCATACTTCACTCGAACTACTTGCAATTCTGTTCCCACCTCATGCAAATGCTTACGAACAGTTTTAATCCGGTACAGAGGCACTCTAGAAGAAAATCAGATTCATGATTATTACTGTAAAGTAACAAAAATCCACTTTCCGATATAATTTGATTTGTTAAATTGGTACTTTTCAGTATATTGGTGTTGGAGGGACAAAACATTGGGTTTCATTAATTCCTTGCGTTAACTGCAGCAAAAGAAATGTGGATGCATATTATGCATTGTGGTTTTTTATTTTTTTATAGAAAAGAAGTATGTGTCCTCGCAGATAGTTGTATAAGCCATAAAAAATGGTTAATTTACCTTTGAAACTCCGCCAAACATGCTGACGCAGCCACTAGAAGCAGCATACAAAACTTAATCATCTTATCTGCAAGTCACCGATGCTTTTCCAAAATCTATTCAAACCGCAAAAAACAAAAAGGCCAATTAGAAGAATTTTCGTAATTTAATAAAGAATGCAGTGGCCTACTTACAGTAATACCGACTGAGAACTACAAACAATGAAAAATATTATCAGTTTTTTTAAAGAGAGCGCTGCGAAACAACACAAGCCTCTCAAGTGCGCACTTATTTGTTTCTGGTATAAAAATACTGTAATCGGATTATATTTATTTATAGCTACCCACTACTATAACTATCTACGAAATACATACGTTAATTATTAATTATAACAGAAATCCGATGCGAAGCACAAGCGAGCCGGTAACACAGGACACTGACAATGACAAATAAAAATTTAAAACAGCTGAGCGCCGCAAAATGTTACACAGGGATGGATTCAGGACAAGTTGAAAAAGATCATTTCGGTTTTTCAGAGGTATAGCGGACAAATGCCGAATATTCGGTCAACCTTAAAGACGGATAGCCGAAACGAGCCTCGAGACCTAGTAAAACTATTTTTTAACTCAACCAGGTCTTTCAACGCAGATAAATTGGTATTTCTTCGAGGTTGACATCGCATCTTGTTTAGATATTACATGGCTGAGGTAATTAACCTTCCATAAAATAAACCCCATGCTTGTCTGTCTCTTCTATCATAAAAAAATAATTGTCTGGATAATTTTTACTTATTCGGAATTAAGTTGCATTTAAATTTGAGCTGAATAGTAACCGCATATTCGTTTCAACTCCTTTGTTTTACCCCTTTTCACATAAAATTATGGGTTCGAGTAACCTTTGAACAACAAAGTCTTTGAACCTTTACTGCCATTATACTTTCAATACTGTTGAAGCTTAAGTTCTAATTAGTAACTTCATAATTTGTATATGAATTGCATGAATAAATAATAATTCTACCACCCTTTTTTTTAAGTGACACGAAATAATTATGTTTTTATGTATCGTGAAACAGGTTAACGTTCCATTGATACTTGACAGTAAAAAGCAAACGAACGTTGAATTAATTGTGCTTATTTTGTACTATAGAAAGACAAGATTCAAATAACTATTATAGTACCAAATCCATCCCTGCCAATGGCGGGTAAAAGTGATACCAGACTTATGTTTTACAATTTGCTTTAAAATATTATACGTAAGGTAGGGAAGATTCTATTGATATTTAATCAATAGAATCTTTCCTATTGATTAAATATCCTGAGACTAATATAGGACTAATCACTTGTGTCGACAAAATCTTGTTTCTCTAAAAATTTTAATAAAAAAAGGTTTTAATACCAGTCCGAAAATCGACGCGCGAGAGTGCAAGAAGCACTGAATTAAACAAGAAATCCCTCAAGTGAAACAAAGGCCTCATGTCCTCTGGTGCAGAAAAACGACGATGCAAATAACCAATGAATATTTTACCAGGCGCTTCAGTTGAGGAGATAATACCTACGTTTTATTTTTGGGAAATAACATTTATTCTGTAGTGTGTAGAAGGGAAAAATATAGAAAAAAAAAATATTTTTAATTATTTTAATACTGGAAACACGCAAAAATGGAAGTAGTTTCTTTGTAAGTTAATTTCTTGTACGATGTAAGAACCGATTAACAGAATTTTCAAATTAAGTCAAAGCGAAGTAAGATATATAATAAAACTCCTTGAATGTCTCCTTTTTAAGAATTCTGATAACAAAGAGGTTTTTAATTATTTACAATTAGTAAAGATAATGTCACACTTATTTAATTAGCTGCTTTATTTATTAGAACATTTTCTAAAAAGTCCACATTAAGAAGTAAAATTACCTACTCCTAGTAGGTACCTTTATCTGTGTTGTTGAGTGCAATGTTTAAAGATCGGAATTATTACCCATCATGTCCCAAGTGAATTTAACAGACCACATTCTTGCATTGTGGTGTTATCTAATAACAACATTTAAAAATATTACTGAATTTTGTACCAGTCACATTATAAACCTATACTTTACACTAACCATCTCTTAGACATATTTAGGCCAATTTAAACGTCAAATACAAAATATATACATATCTCCATATTTTTTTAAATGTACAAATAGAAATAACACAGATATTGTTAAAATAGATATTAATATACTTTCACACATACCCCAGGAGTGGGACGAGTGTCTTTGGCTCCTTATATTTTTTTCAGCTCAAAGCTCAGTACAAATAAATTGTAACACATACAGCTTATTTACATTTAGTGACTTTGGACATATTATATAAATCAGTTTAATAAACCTACACAGTTCTAGAACGTTTGCATCTTTTGAATGAAGACTTTTTGACAGTCACAAATAACTTAACTTACAAAGGATTACTATAATTACATCTATAACCCTTTCTCACAAGATCTATTTACACTTGCTAATCCATAAACCACTTGGTAATGTTCACGTCCTATGCTACTTATTAATAATTACATTAATTACAGCACTATGTAGTTATAAAGAGTTCACTTTGAAGCACCAACATCCCATTTTACTATAGATAAGTCTGTGCACTAGTAAAAGTACTAATCATTACTTCTTAGTCTCCATCTCAGCTAAGGTGGTCTTTTGCGATAGCGGGTCTATAATGAGACTCGTCAGTAGACAACAGCTTGACTGAGAACGAATTGACAGTGAGGGGCTCGCCTTGGATTATTTCTATGTTGCCACTATTTGCCTGAAAATTAGGTTTCATATGTTATTTTCATAATAATTAGTAGAATATGATGATAATTATAAATTGTATTAAATAAATATTTGTGCCCAACTATAATCTTACCAAAAATAGGGCAGCAAGAGTAAGATGAGCTGGATGGGTTCCATGTTTTTGGTGTTGGTGACGCAGCAGCACATTGACGTGTGTGGAGTTCTGCGTCCTCCCCAAAGCATTGAGCAGCTGCGCAGCGGTCTGCTGGACGTCCGGCGTTTTTTCGACGATACGAGAGAGAACACGCTCCTGCCAACTCTGCCAATCAGATTCTTCCACTGCGGTGCTGCTGATAACAAACAAAACTCAATTGGCTTACATTTAAGACCTAATTATGACTACAATATTTCACGTATGAAACCATAAACATACGGTATTGATTTTTTTTAATGATAGAGTACAGACAAGAAGAGGGTTTATTTGGTGGGGGGTAAATTCCCCCAGTGAATGGTTTTGGAAATCCACAGATTGTGTTTCATCTGTGGTTCATGGCCCGGACGGAATTTTGGATACTTCTACCAACCATTTAATAACAAGATTTTCAGATGAAGACCAATAACATTGCTGCCATTAGACCAACGGGCTCGTCCGCCTGAGAATATTGATGGATGGATACATCCTGTAAGAACTTTTCCCACTATGTACTATTATTAGTCTTAGTAACTTTAAGTTACCTCAAAGAGGGCTGAAGATGCGCTGGCGACTGCCTTGGCTCACCATCGCTGTAGGAACTTTGTTCGAAGAATCCGTCGTCATCGCTCTCGTCAGCTCGAGCGCGAATCCGGCGCAGCGCCGTGAGCGCGGTCTGCGCTTCTTCCGCTGGCCATCCACAGAAACCTCCCGCCTCCGCAACGCTATCCCATCCGCGAAACTCTAAGGAACAGAGACATATCTGAATCAAACATATTACAATTACATTTAGAAACAACACTTATAACTATACTTTCAGTTTATAGTATGAGAAGGATGACCTGGGGCAAGTAAATTTACCCCATGCTGTTTCAATTTTTTTTTACATACAGTCCTTCGTATGTGTGTCCATACCTGTTTCTTTGAATGAGCGCAGAGGAATTCTCGCCGCGAGGACCTGCCCGCTCCGGCGATCTATAACGCGACGGATCCAACTCTCTGGTAGACTGAACTCCTCCTGAGCTCGAAGCGCCGCCAACATTTCTGTTTAATGATTTGCATTTAGTATTTATGGTACTGGATTTCAGAATTAATTAATTAATGATAATACATTGCGAACATACGAATAGGTATATAGTAGCTTACCTTCGCTAATGAGAAGCTTGACCACTTGGTTTGATTCTTGATTAACTTCTCTCCGTCTCTTTCTTTCACATTTTTGGGCTTTAGGTGTGGAGCAATTAAATGGAGATAGAGGTAATAAAGGCGATGGGGGCAGCTGGGGCGTGTTAAGCTGCGGCATCGTGAGAGGGGGTGCGGGTTCAGGTGCATCGGGCACTGCGCAAGGAGATTGCGGTGGACTGGATAGCTCTAAGTCTTGGAGAGGGCGTAGGCCGCCTTTACATGAGTTCTGCTCTAATTCTTCCACTAAATACCCTCCCTAAATAGGAGAAAGATAATTGCTTAATACAATCCGTTCATTATTTTATAATGATTAAAAAAATACAAGTTAAAATTCAATTAAACCTTACAGGTATTGAAAGCTAAGCTATTTTAATATATTATATCTATTAATTAATAAATATGGCAAAAAAATGTTTACGAACGAACATACAGAAACACTATAGATTCAATGATAAAAATTGCAATATATTTCTTTCTTATTTGGTATAATCGAGGCATCAGAGCGTGGATACAATACAAATGCTTTGATTGATGATCAGCACTTTAATGGTGCAATTTCAAAAAATTCTGGTACGGGGTATTCCCTACCAAAAAGTCCTAGGTTAATTCAACATTGATTTAATAGTATAGTTTTTATTCATCAGCTACTTATAAAGTTTAATGAATATTAAAGGCAGTAAATAGAAGAGTTGATACGTAATTTAGAATTACCTGCAATCGCCATGCCACATGGAAATCAGCTAATAGACCAATGGGTTCCCCGGTCCTGTCCAGCAGCTGTGCATCTCCATCAGCAATCTGTCGTGGTTCGAGTTCTATATACATTCGAGGTAGTGTAGGTGGCACCCTCGGCACAGGTTCACGATTTGCACTAGATGCAGTCTGCAATTCAATAAGGTCAAACCCAATTGGACCTGTTGCTTTTCTTTTACTTCCCACTGTTTGACCCTGCTCGGTCTCTTCTATGCTAAAACAAAACATCCTTTTTAGTAATACGGAAGAAAAGCATGGGGTGTATTCGAAGAAGAATCATATTATGCTTCACCTTTACAATGTTGACAAAAGAACTTTGTATGATATTAAGCAGAATGTGTTTAGGATTATTGCATATAGAATTATTTTGATTCAAAAGTCAATTTAACAATATTGTTCTATACTTAATTTGTACATTTTAGCATATTTTCATTCTAAGGAAGATTTACACAACATAGTATCATATTAAGTAATGTAATGTATGTATATAATGCAGAAAAACAAGTATTCAAATTACTTGTGTTATAAAAAATGTATATGCCATTGTTTCTACATTTTGCTGCAAAAAATGCAAAGCAAACACTTGTATTGACTTAGAAATTAAGCAGATAATGGAGCAACAACGGTTCAAGGTTAATGAATGGTACAAATTTTGAAACATATGCAAATTAGTTTCCCTATACATGAAATATAATCTATGTCTGAAACATTATATAGTAATAAAGTAGGTATTCCTTACTACTTCTACTGAGGCTAAGGCACATGATAATGCTATAATATGATATTAAAATTTTAACTGACTAGGATAAGATTTAAGTAGTCACCAACCATAGTTTTATTCTTTACATTTTTCAGATTGATATTAAAGTTACTAAGTTAAGTTGCCTTGGTAGTACTGTTAGAGGAAAACCCTTATATTAACATTGTGCATTTACAATATTAAATGCAGCATATTATTACATCAATTGCTTAATTTGTATAAAAGTACTAATTTTTTGTGGTATAATACAATATTAATTTATTTCACTATAATACACAAACATGTCAATTATTATAAATGTATAGTATTGTACCATTTCTACCTATTACAAAAATGCTTAACAATGCCACCAAATAAGTTTTCAATTCATAATTAGCTTTTCATTGTTAAAACAGTTCTTTCTGTGCTTTTTGCAGACAAATCAATTATAATGTATGCACCATTATAGCACTTTTAAAGGCCAAGGAAATATACTGGTATAGATAACTTTCAAGGAATTTAACCTATTCAAGCATCACTAATAATGAGTTATTTGTACTATTTTTGATACACGCATTATGTGGTTTATCAGATAATATAAGTGTTTTGTTGAGATCTTGATAATGAAAACACACTCTTTTCTTAATATGAAGGTAAGACTGTTGTACTATTTTTATTGAACAAAAGTATGTACTGACCTAAGAGTGTTATTTAAGGAATCTGTGATCCTTAATACATCCTGATAGAGATAGTCCACCTTGCGGCTATAGATATTGGCCAAATGTTGCAGTATCATAGCAATCTCGGCAAAGTTAGGCTCAACTTCTGTGCTTTCTTCGGCATCGAGTGCACGTAGACCTGCCTCTGTCAGGTAATCCTCCAATAGCTATATGCAACAATATTAATAATTATGACTTGCTACAGAACACAATAACAAAAACACATGACAGTAATATGGACAAAATGACTATAATTTTATATGGTCTAAACAGTGAAGTACTCAAGACAACATGTTAGTAGAAACATAATATGAAATAACATGCGTTTTTCTAAATAATATGAATGTGATTTTTTTTACAAATAGCAATGATTCGTGTGACAGCAATGGTTCAAATACATTTTATAAAGCGTTTAAGGGAGTTTTTGACTTTAAATTGAGTACCTATATTGTGCACATACCGCGCTTACGCCTGTATCGAAGTTTTGACCGAGATCCTTGATAGGTTTTATCAGCTGCGCCACTATAGCATCTAATCGTTGAGAATTCATGCTCCACCGCTTTTTTCTCCTTGACAAATTTCTGAAAATAACACACTTCCATTGATAACATTTCCTGAAAGCGACGCACTCGCGAACGTATCACAGCATTATATTAGTAAGTAGTGGCGCGAAACTACAGAACAGAACCCCGATTTAATTATTAACAATAATATCACTGGATTTTCTATATTAAAGCTCTACAGTTATTTTGTATATTAAACTTATTATAACCTGTCTTCATCGGCCTCCATTTTATAAACATAGAAATATGTGATTAGGAAAAACGTAATAGAAACGGTGGCCATTTATTTATGTTTTTAAGGGAGACTTTCCATGTTCGCTGTTAAAAGCTATACATTGCTCGCGTTCGCGCGCTTCTCTGTTGTCTCTGCCATAGCCAAGAACAAAACTAATTCTGTAGAATGTCTCTTCTATAATTATTGTTTATAAATTTTGTGTTTCTCACATTATTTATTAATGTATTTTTTTTGTCATTGACGGATTTGCTTTTTAAGGTAACCAAATATTTGGGCAAGCCCACAGCGCTGTCTGTATTAATATAGATAGACCGATGGTGCCCCATGGGGGGCACAGGCCTCGATTTCCTGCATTGTCGGTGCGACCTTGAAAACCTGGCCGTAAGAACTGGTGTATATTTTGGTTAAGCCTATATTTTTAATATTACCTATATGAATATACCAAGGTATACTTTACAGTACCGATTACATTAACTTTATTAGTCTATTTTATGACTTTGGTATATTTACTCATCTTCTATTAGTGTCCTCCGTTCCATTTTAAATAAATAGAATATTATATTTTTATAATAATATTTAAAGAAGTGAAAACAAGGCAGTTACCAATTTCAAAGTACTCTGTAAAATATATATGTATGATTTCAATAAACTTTAGTTTTTAGAGCGGTTTTAGCCGTTAGTGGTCTGTGTTCGGCAGGTTGTATATAAGCTGTAAACATAATATTGTACTTGCTATAAACTATGATATATCTGTACTTACATAAAAAAATTAATGGCAGCCGTGGGAAGTGCAAGTTTTGTTTATATTTTTTAAATATAACAAAAGTTGTTTTATTCAAACTCAACTTAAAAATTAAATAGCTACCGAGTATTTTATTGTAGTGGCCGATTGAAGATACTGTTAACATTACTTAATTTGTGATTTAGGTGTACACAAATAAAACATGGGCATGTCGCGTTGCTATTCTTTGATGAAATGCTTGCTTATTCTCTTTAATGTGATATTTTTGGTAAGTATTGTATTTTGTAAACATAAACTAAGCATTGTTATCTATTTTGTATTACTAGATTTCTTTAAAGTTTTTATATGTTTGTGGGAAACCTTTCTTTTGTTTTTTAACAAGTAAACAAAGATAATATAGGGGCTAGGAACCGTCCGCTCAGCCAGCACAGAGTCATTCGATAACCTGCCTGTGCTGTATTACACTTCCTACGATCTGCGTCGCGCCCTTCGCCTTTACCGACCTAAATATTAAAGTTTCACACATGTAAGGATTTAAAGAATCACAACTAACAAAGGTTTCCTTATTGTTTCAGTGTTTGGGATGCGGGGTGTGTGCATTTGCTGGGTGGGCACTATGGGATGGGCGTGCTAGCGAGACAGGTTCCGGTAGAGCTGGTCTGTGTGCAGTTGCTATATGGGGTGCTATTCTAACTCTTGGGGCTATTACTGCACTGGCAGGTAATAAAAGGGTTTTTAATAAAATACTGTCTATAGTTTACGCGAGTAGTACACATTTAAATTAAACACTTTAACGGTTTAAAACGGGAGTCTCCCTGTGACCACGGCTGCTGCAAAGCATCCGAAACGTCGGGCCAAAGTTAAAAATAATTTTTCAAATAAGTTTAAATAATATATCGCGTTTTAAACCGTTAAAGTGTTTTATTTAAAAGGGTTTTTAATATTTATTAATGAAAGTCGAAGAACACAAAATGTACTTATTCTTTTTTGTTTTTATTGGATTATTATATGATTTTAATTCTGTATGTTAAATTTTAAATTCAGGTGCTGTCCGTGGATCAGCATCTCTACTGGCGGCATGTTTTGCCCTCTTAGCTTTAAGTGCCGTAGCAGAAGGTGCTGCAGCTTGGTGGGGCGCCGCCCACCTTCCGCGGCTGCGCGTTGCCTTATCTGACCGTTTACACCACACTGTCACTCGGGATTATGGTCTCTTGCCTGCCCGTACTCATATTATTGATGCTATACAGACTGGCGTAAGTATAAAAATTATATAATCATTTTAGTGTTAAATAATATTTTCATATATCATTTATGACACACTGTTTTTTTAATATCTTTTTCATATTTATTGATGCAACCCAAAAGTATATTATTGTTAATCAAGCCAAAGTTTTCCAAATGTTATCAAATACGGTGGAGCCATTTTAGTGTGGAAAATACACCTAACGAATAGAAACATTCATTCATCACTTTACACACAGTTCTGCATTTACAAAACTATCAAGAGTAAGAGTTAAGTCTAAGATTATAACTTTTTATTTTTATTTTGGGTTGTCTAAAAGTGATCACTTGTTAGTGATGAGTATACTCCTTAAACTTCTAGTATGCACATGTCTTATATGTATTTCTTTTAGGTATAGTTAACATCTATAAAACATTCACATTTAACATATTTAATGAAAATAGGATCTTATTTTAGCTAAAACAGAATAAAGAGCTATTTTTTACGCGTCACGAATTATGTAACGTCATAGCTTTTATATGGTATTTTAGTTGGAATGTTGTGGCGCAACGGGCTCTCGTGATTGGCAACAGTCGGCGTGGGCGAATGGTGAAACGGGAGGGGAAAGCGATACCCTGGACCTGAGTGTGGCTGCCGAACCCGCCTACTATTATGTACCGCCTTCATGTTGCATGGTAAGTATTTTTTATCTTTTTTAAACAGTATAAAATTGTACAAGAAATGCATTTCCTGGACTTGAAGCTCCTGAAGTGAGTTGCAAACTTCTGGTTCCATTTATAAACATCTATTCATAAAAATAAATAAGTCTATCAGTAGAGAAGTTGAGTGATGTACATGTCTTAGTAACCAGAATCACCTGCGTAGTTGTTCTACTTACTCCTAATTAGACCTGCCACTGGTTTATGTAGAGCAAGATTATATAAACATGTATTACTCTAAACTTTTCGAGGTTGTAACTTATATTAATTATGTATATTATAGACAAAAGACAACGCAGAGTGTGAGGTGGCACGACGCGTGCCGGCAGCTTCATCTACTGCGCCCGGGCTGCACACAGATGGGTGCTCACCTCGCGTGCTTCATGTGCTCGGCGAGGCTGCGCGTGCGCCGCTTCTCGCCGGTGCCACATTTTTCGCTGCCCATTTGCTAGCGCTACTCTTGGCCTTAGCTCTTACGCTACGAGCTGCACCCGCTAATAATTACAAAGCTTAATTTGATCACTAAATGCATATCTTCCAAGGGCAGAGCCAGAGGTTTTAGACCTCTCTTTTGTTGTGGTTTTTCATTTATAAGACCCATTAACTTTCTTCTCAGAATTTCTAAATTCATGTTTAGCCCACCTCACTTAATACTCACTTATCTGCCCTTGAATTCTTTGAAAAGTTCACTTCAAGATAGCCAAACAGAATTAGATGGATAAGACATAAAGACAAGTTACGTTGTATAGGCAATTTTTTTCTCAGATTAAACGTTGGGTGTAACAAAAGAACAGGAAAAACCGAGATGCCTTAAATCATAAACAAAAAATTGTGTTGAACTGCACTCCGAAGCCTTCGTAGTTTCTTTTTTATTATAAATGGAATTGAAAAACAATTATTGCTAGAAATATACCACATTATAAGGCCTTAGGTACTTACAGTAAATTTATATCTTATCTATCAGAAATTAAACAAATTTACAGATAAAACTATAAAAAGTAAGTACAGTGTTGAAATGGTGAAATAAACACCAATTTTGTTGTCAGTTGCGCCGGCGCCTATAGCGTCACACCCACCGCCATGCATTTATTTTTGTTCCTATTTTTATATTATACCATGTTTTGTTAAGTAACTTTTGTGAGGTCTCTATTGCGACTAATTTATTTTTACCTTGAAATAGGGATTCAGTTATTTTGAACTAGATAGTCGGAATCACAAACAGATATACTAGTACTAATCGATGACTAAGTCATGGTAATGTTTTTCACATTCTCGAAATAATATATTTATATTAGTGTAAGACTAAAAATGTGTAATTGAATTAATAATTAGGTTTAAGAAATTAACCAAAACATTTGTAGTCGTAGGTTTAGTCAAAGGAAATTGGGTGACTTCACTTGAAATAATTGAATAACACGACCCTTGCTAATTTGTAATTAAGAAGTGTTTTTGTGGTCTATGCAGCACTATAGGTCTGATGCACTGCCCAAGCAGGCCCTGAGAGGGGCCTTAAGACTGATTTATTTATACTCTCGAACCAAGACTCGTTATGTGAACAATTGCATTTAACACTGCCATTTTTAGACTGGTATTCTATTTATTTATTATAATAAATTAACTTTAAGCGAACGTATCAGTGACTTCGATAAAGGTATTTGTACGCAGCGGAAAGAACCAAAAATGCTATTTCGTGTCCTTTAAATTTAGTAAAATCAAAGACTAAGTATTGTCTGCACCTTAGTATTGTCCCATGAAACACGAGTTAACGGTTTACAACGAGAAATAATTTATATTTTTTTTACTACAACCCTACATGTGCAACAAAAAATATATTTCGCGTTTTAAACTGTTAAAAGTGTTCTATTTAGAAAATGAAAGACTCAAATTGGTAAAGTGTGAACTTTTTAATGTGGCTTACTTGTTATAATGGAGAGTACAGTTGTACATTGAGTAAATATCAAATATGTCGCATACAACAAGTACATAGTTCCCTAACAAGTATCAAATTGTGTTAAAACTTCAGTACAAATTTTGAGGTCTCACTTTAAGAGTAGTTATTTAAGTTGTTAATAGTTTGTAGTTCTAATTAATATACCATATACTACTTTAAACTCATTACCAAGATAATTATTACTTCTAACTTATGACTGTCTTCGAGTCACACCCGTTGCTCTCTGTTAGGCGCTAAGGATTTGAGAAATCGAATCTCCTATTTTACAAATTCACAAGATTCTAAAGACGGTTGTATATCTATAAATCACAGTTCAATATAACTTAGTATTAGATAATTAATTCAAATAATCATTTGTGTAATATAATCTCAATAATACGTGCACTAGTCGAAACATGGGCGTACTCAGAAAAGTTTGGCTTATGGAAGGAGCACAAAGCCCCGTTAACTTGTGTTCAAGGACCTAATAAGACTAGATTCTGTTAAACCAAGTCTTTCCCTCCTGGGTGTGCAGATGAGCCGTGGTATTACCGCCAGTAATGATTGAAAATAATTTTAGGTTTAATAGTTTTTTACAACAGGATTTTTACGTCGACACTGCCTGTAGTATTTATGAAACACAATTATGTTAAAAGTACACATGGAAATTGAATCTAACATGCAATCTTTGACCCAAATAGACTGAATTGTCCCTCACGAGTAACATATTATATTAGTGCCATGTAGAATTCCTTTATTGATTAGATATATTTATTGTGTTTGTTGATGTCGGTGTCTATGATAATATTGATTCTAACATAAATAAATGTTTTCTAATACATTTGTCTTTATATTCCTCTCCACGGTGAGATAAGTGATATTATAATCTGTGTTAAAAGCGGAAAGTTTTTAGTAATATTTTTAATGACAGGAGAACAGACAAGCGTTCGGTTTACACAATGGATGTGCTGTCGACCCATGTTGGTATTGGTGAAGCAAAAATCCATTAACAGACTGAAACGTGACTGTGTGACTGAATTTTATTATTCCATCAACCATTTGGTAACCAGATTTTTCAAACGAAGTCCGACAACTTTCAGAAAAATTCTGAATTTATTAAGTTACCTGGTGGAAATGTGACTCACAGGCCGTTGATTATATCTATACCCTGCAAAAAATGTAGTGAACCCAGGCAAGCAAACGTATAGTTGCGTATAACATATGCACAGCACATCTCGGAAACCTTCGCTTAGTAATCAAATAACGATCAATGTAATCATTTCCTTCATTTTGAAATAAGGTAAATCTGTGTTACAGTTAGGTATCCCCGACACGAAGTCTTGCGTGCTGAAATATAAATTAAAACCAGTATTTTTTATGTACGAATTGTACAATATTAATAACACAAAACACTTAAACGAGAAACATATTCGTTGACACATTCACTCCCTCCCTCCGAGACGTCGGGTTGTAATAATAAGTTACTAATATTATTCACGTTTTAAACTGTTAGGTGTTTTATTAAGTGTGTACTACTAGCATAAACTACCGATAATGTTGAGATTATCTTTTTTTATTGACGTATTGAGTAACGGATTCCATTTTTAAAATTATAGGTTCAACTCATTCGATGTGAAATTGAACTTTAGACATTTTTGTATGTCGATTCAAGGGCGATGTATTTTACATCGATTACATCGAAATTGCAGCATCAAAGACCATGGGTCTCGTCAGTAATTTTAAGTGCAAATATTACACTTTGCTGTTACATCAAACGCATCAAAATCACATTTGCAATCCGACGTAAGCATATTGCAACAATGGTTCAAACTGTTGGTTTTACTTATTGTGTATACATGTATTGTAATGTATAATTTGTTGATCACTGTAAAATAATGTAATTATGTATATAGTATAAATATTATCTGTAGGTAACATGAGTGTTAGACGGTAAATACAATGAACGATTCTGCGCATTAAAAAGGAGTTTTAATTAATTTATTCAATAAACATCGATTTATTGAAAAAAGGTGACAAATTTAAATTTTACACTAGCGAAGTTTACCGTCTGTAGATAGATGGTCCCGTGGCTGCTGAAAAGCATCCGAAACGTTGGGCCCTAGTTGCAAAACTTTTAATTATTATTTTTTAAAATGAAAAATGAATTGTTTAATGCAATAAATAATGGCTCTTACTGGAAACTCTTAAAAGAAACAGTTCAATATGTACTCGGTACGATTTCGATCGTATATATTTCGTTTTAAACCGTTAAAGTGTTTTATTTAAATGTGTGTACTACTCGCGTAAACTACATACAGCTTAGTTACTGTGCGCTCCCCGATCGAATCACTTTAATTCTTGTCCAAGATACAGCTCCGAAATCTACTATTCAATTTAGAGTGAATATTACACGTCCTCTAAACTGTAGGAATGTCAGAATTACATCGTCGATTACCTCGGTAATTGCGAGCGATTGTCGTCTGATACTGCGAGGAGGGCAGAGGGTCGCGAGTGGAATGGATCTAATGATCTTCAATTAGATGCAATCAACGTCTCGGTCGTGAGCCGAGTCTTGCCCGAAATCAACTTGTTGCTTCTTCCAACTTTATTGATTGGACAATTTAGGTCAACCTTACAACTTGTTTAGTCGCGTGCACCTTTTGTGTATGCCGGCGCTAAATGCAAGTACGAATTGATTTATAAGCTCCGAAATAGACGAAGAATAAAAGTATTAATCTTAAAGTAAAAATAATTTACTATTATTAATGGCCAACATTAGTTTTTTAGTGTTTGTTCATCTTTTTAAATGTTGTGCGAGTACATCTACTATTAGTCGACCAAACAAGAATATTACAAAATAAAAAACATATTTTAAGTAAACATCTTATTATAGCATCTAGTCTAATATGTTGCAGTTTAAATTAAATAATAAATGGTTTAATTAAACACTGCATAACAATGTGAACTAAATGTTTATCGAAAACTTTAATTTAAACATGCCTGGTTCAAACAAAGCAAGCTAAAGCTTTGTTTGAACCAGGCATGTTCAACGGCAATACAGCTGCTCCCTAAACAGAATAAATAAATATAGACCTTATAATTGAATAACTAAGGAATGTTTCCTATTGCACTTGTTCCGCGAGACCGGAATGCTTACAAGTAGACATGTGTAGGTGTACAGAAACCGGACAGCCCCTTAACTCCCTTCGATGTTTACAATTTGTTTGGGAAGACGCTATACCTCGGTTGAATCAGACTTTTGGTTTAAATACGATGCTTCAATCGTGTAGGTATATAGTATCCAAGAAAGTTAGTATGTATATGCTTAGGTACCTGATAAAGTAGAGTTTCTAAAAAGTAATAAGTTTGTAATCATCGTAATTCCTGATACGTTTTTAAACAAGCAATAATTGTAACGAGCGTTAACAATATTGTAGACATACGGGCGTAGTAGGTATAGTATTATTAATAAACATTGAGTGGAAGGGTTAAATTCGCCGAGTTTGATACGCAGGAATTTAGCAGCTGCAAAAACCTACGCGTAGTAAATGGGATTGAAAATATGTCTAACTGTACGAACTAATTATACTCTAGAGTCTAGACAAATGTCCATTTACGAGTTTATTGCAAATTTCAATTGTATAAACTCATGTGTTAACTTCAGTAATAGACTCCCAAATTTCGATATTAGGCGCCGCTAAAAGTACGCAGGCTCTGTGCCACTCCCCGCGCGCCGCACTACCCTTCTTGACATTCCACAGTTTAGCCGATCCCGAATCCCGAGTCCCGACTCGCTATAGAGAACGACAAAAAGCTTCGTTGGAGCCTATTGTCCAATGCCCTTACTTACATCGACCATAGACGATTAGTGCCTTATGAGGCTTGCTAAGTGGTGGACGTGTGTCAGCGCGAATTCAAGTGTACTCGATGTGTGGACAGTGAGAAGTGCTGGTTTGAAGTGATATTTGCGGATTTGCCGTCTCCAGGTGGTGGCAGCCAGCACCACCATGGGGTGTGCCCGCGGCTTCTGTGTGCCGCAGAGTGTTTTTATTTTCATCAACATCGCTTTTGCTGTAAGCTTCTTACTTACCCTTTTCATGAATGAAAACTACGTTAATATTTACTTTTCATGTCTCATTTCAGTAGAATATAATAATATACATATGTTTTGATAAATTTAATATTATAAGCTTAATATTAATTTGTTTCAATGACTTTATCGTGTATAGCGTACAGCGTGAGGGTTCTAAATCGAAAACGGAGTGTCTTTGTAGGTAAATAATAATAATAATTTAACAAGCCAATGCATTATATAATATCTGTCGGAGAAACGTTCGCGAAATAAAGCAAGTAAATATTTAATTTTCCACAACCTCAACGGTTGCTTCGCACTTGTTCAGCATGTTTTGTAGTGTTTTAGTTTCAAATATAAGAATGTAGGTATTGTTATGTACATTGAACCTGAATTAAAATTGGTTTAGTATTTTTGAGTCTCGTTTTTTTCTGTAAATAATTGGTCATGCTTAGGTTTGGAGAGGTGTAATTTCGTCAAATTATCTACATCAGCAAAAAATGTCGCAAAAACTGATTACCTTCAAGAATTTAGCGTCATTCGTGCAGTAAGTATTGAAATAGGCAGGTATTTTCGAAGGCTTTGTCATGTTAACAATCAAATAGACAATTGCGTGTTTAGCTATAATGAACCACAAAAACGCGCGTAAGAAAGAATTGAAGAATTAGTATTCTAATAACTCTGGTATAGAGTTAGGTTTCAGTAGACGAAACTTGAAGACTTGTTTGTAGGTATTATACAGTATTTTCTGATTCCAAGTATTGGTGACGAGACGTATTAAGAATTTCTTACTTTTAATGCGATGTTGACTTACACGTTAATAAGTTCACTTTTGTTATACCTAAATATATAGATTTGAGAATTAAGTGCTTTAAAGTTTTCTAACCGACCTATATATCTACCTACCACCACCATAGCCAATGGTTAAAAAGAAACCCTATAATGTTCTGTCTGTCTATCATCAGGCTTTGCCTCCAGAACCGCCACACATAGGTAGAAAAAAAAAATACAATTTATTTTTGGACTGTTAAAATAATAAATTCTAAAAACAAAATAATAATAAGGAGACCGGTAAACATTTGGAATTGTCGTGTTTAAATTTCAAAGTATAGAATATTTAATTAAAACTCTTTAACGGTTTAAACCACAGCCGTAGTCTCCCCGTGACCACGGCTGCTGCAAAGCATCCGAAACATCGGGCCGAAGTTAAAAATCATTTTCAAATAAGTTTAACTAATTTATCCCGTTTTAAACCATTAAAGTGTTTTATTTAAATGTGTACTACTCGCGTAAACTATAGACAGTGTTTAAGTATAGAATAATATAATCCATTTTAAATAATTTTCTCATACATTTTTTTTTTCGTTCTGTGTTGCTACCAATCAATGAAAGATAACAAGTGGGCAATGGTACGGAACCCTACGTGCGATATTACTACTCGCACTTGACCGGTTTTCTTTATTGATCTCTGTTGCGTTCTGCACTGAGTTCCCATCTACTTGTAACATTGAACTTGAACACCAACTTATTTGGTAACCAGGTTACGTAGACGGCCGCCAGTTTAAGCATTTTTTAATATATTCTCTATGTATATATTATATTTGATGGTTTCCCTAAAATATCCCGAGATTAAATCCATATTGAAAAGCCCGTTTTACGGCCCGTCCTTGGCCTCCTAAGTGATGTGTTAACAATTCAAAGCGAGCTATCCAAAGCTGCCCGAAGCTTGGCTTATTGCATACACAATTCTTTGTGCTTTCTCAGAACCAAGTCTCCTTTTCGAGACATACCTAATAGATATAGCACAGAATATTATCTGTTATTGTGCACATTCAAGTGAACGGTTTAAAATCTGAAATATATACGTAAAGTTTTAAATGGTATAAGCTATTTTCAGTAATTGGCATAGATAAAAAGATTTCAAGTCAAGGGTTTTTTTATTTAGGTACGACTCGAGGTAGTGGGTGCATTGCTAAAGAGTTATCATTACACGTTTCAAGCCGTTAAACGTGTGTTTTAAATGAAAAGTATAAGTAATATTATCAAAATGTATCCCTTGATGGAAATATGCCTTTAAACTTATACTCTACTAAATACGTATTTCACAAAACTTTAGTCGGAATCGCTCTGAGAATTTACTGCAATCCCGTCTCAATAGAGTAAAAAGCGGAAGGAAATAGATGCATTGATTTATGTTTAAGCGATATTTGAAATGGGTGAAAACTACATTTCTCCGGTAACCGGTTCAGCAAGCCAAGCTTAGGAGTTGTGAACTAGCTCATGAATGCAGTCGTCTTGGGCCCATCTTGCCCGCTTGCTAGTCACGTGGGCGTGTCAATACAACATACATTTAGCGGTTATTTGTTGTGGTTATTAATATCAAACCTGAGAAGAAATAGTTCATTGCATTAGTAGAACTATCTTTAACCCTTTTACGCCCAAGGGACATACTTTTACTTCACCAAAAATCATTATCGATTACTTAGTCAATTATTTTCGAATCAATATTATTTAAACGAATGTCAAAATAAAGGTACGAATTTATACAAATCTCTAAAATATTGTATTGTATTCGCAAACCTATTTAGTCTCAGCCATCTTGTGGTCCTGTAAGACTTAAATATTCTGATGTTTAGTCTCGCCTAAACGACACTCAATTAAAAATGTACTGTCTCCTGTTGCTTTAGTGGCAATATGTAATGGTAAAAATGGTCAGTACAACTGTAATGTTTTCTTTGAATTTTGAAACTTGATAATTTTTATTTGATCGGATAATGTTATATTTAGCTAATTATTTTTGCCGCTTGTGCCACCATATTCAAATAAGAGTTTCAGCTTGAAATTCACAAAGAGTACATCAAAATCTAAAAATTTTCCAAGCTCCGGAATAACTTTCCAGGTAGTGTAATTTTTAGCACCATATAAGGGGACTATAACTAGAAATTTGAGTTTGTTTGCTCAAGAATGTCACTAACAATTATCGTACGTTGATGTTGCAACTCGATGTGTAATACAAAACGCATGAAATGTGCAAACAAAGACTTCCATCGTTCATTATATTATCTACAAGCAATACAATTTAATTGTTTGCACTTCGTTTTTCCGCATATAAACAGATTTTTATTTAAATGGGATTACGATTTTCCTCGTATATGTATAAATATTTCCATAATTTTCTGATGGGTTTTAGTAAAATAGAAAAACACGATTATTATTATTCGAATCAATGCTCCGTCCGAAAAAATGAGACGTCTCATACAGATAACGTTTTTAGGGTTAGTTAAATTGACTATATTACCGACCCCCAGGAAACGGTATTCTCCTGCGGGTAATCTTAGAAAAAAAATTACATGGAATAATTTAATAGCGTGTAAGCTCATGTGTATGCTTATAGGTTCATATTTAGCATTGAAATAATATATTACTCACATACGGCCATTCCACGCGTCGAAAACTTAGGGCAGGATAGTCAGTCATTTCAGTCAGTCAGATTGTTAAAGATTTCAACATTTTTGGTTTGTTAGCTAAATAATAATACTCTATTGTGTACTAAATTATGTTCAATTCTTAATATTCTCGTAAAAGGTTACAAGTTCACTTGCTTTGCATTGTATACAAATTAATTCTTATTTACGACTTTAAAAAGAGAACACGCATAGTTTTTAAATAACAAAATTGTAAACGCTTCAAAACCAGATAATAATAATCACCAAATAATAAATTTTAGCCAATACTTAATTAAAAAACATTTATTTCAAGAATTTTCACTTAAAAATCGATTACATTGAAAAAATGTTACGACACGGGCAGGACTTGAACCGACTTCCACGGCGTTCCGTGCTGTTACTCTTAACCCATCGTACCCAATCTAACGTCTCCTACACGTCCTTTTCGATTTTTTTATATAATGCTAACATATAAAAGTTGTCTAATATACATCACTTGTTAGTTACTTAAGAATTTATTTTACTTTAATTACCATGTATGAAAGTAGGATCTTCGTTACGACATAGTCGTGAAGCATTGTGGCTCATAATTTTAAGGAGACGTATGTGCGGTCATCGACTTCATTATGAACAAAATGATCGTGAAACAGGCAATCCGCCAGAGTCCAGAGTATACCATATTCTGTTACGTACCTAGTTCCGAACAAATTCTTCGAGTCAGACATACCTGAACACAATTATGATAAGAATGGACATAACAGCTTCCTTATTATGTTTCAATACACACGTGTTCAATATGAATAACATTTCTTATAAATCATGCGTTTTATAGGTACCTATATTATCTATCAATAATGATTCTTAGTAATGAGTATAGATAATCAATAACCGCAGAGAAACGAACCGGTTTAAAAGCGAGTTTCATAAGTTTTTATTTTTATCACGTCACGAATTTACACTCAAGACTCGTACGAACTTAAACAAACAGATAAACTTAAACTTATAGAATAGGCGTTATATACTTGGAAAGGTACAGACAAGCGATTTTAGATTTATTACATGCCCTAATGCATCTTAGAAATACTATACAAAGCGTATTAAACCACAAAATTGTTATATTACTTATTAAATTAATATAAAAGTAATTTAATAAGTAATATTTTACCCCTGTGGGGCATGATGCAAACGAGTTCCTCAGTCCGTTTTACTATTTGATTTACTGACAAGTTGTTATTTAGATTGTTGTGCCTTCCACGACCGAAATAATGCATTGTTTCTCAAGAATACAAACCCAGGACCTCTCGCAACGTAAAGCAACGCGTTTAACGATTAAGCTATGAGGGAAATCGATTCTTACAGGTAAATAATTACTTTAAAATTAAGAATACCTATATTATAAAATGATGGTTGCAAGAACCATTTTATTATGTAGTCTGTACATAAATCAATTTATTCGGAAAATATGCCGTCTTCGGGTCTTCTTATCAAGACATACTTGACCTTTTTGATTACGACTAATTTGAAAGTGAGGCTGGAATAAGACAGAGCCGCTCTTGATGTAAACAAGGCGTGCTGAGTCGATGCGATAAGCGAATCGGCAATATAGGTGCACTAATGTTTAACACAATTAGAGTTGTTTGAGGCTTTGAGCTTCTGTATATCTTCGACTCCGGTCCGTTGCCAGGAGCTATGATCTTTCAAGGGCAATATTTTAAAAAAGAGCATAGGACACTTTGGCTTTGACACCTGTAAATTCACAGATTGACACCGAAATGCGACTACGGCTTTTTCATCTGTTGACTGTGGTTTGGTAGAATTTTAATATTCCACCCACTTAACGCCTGTATTTTACAGACGAAGTATATTTATATGTTTCGGAAAAATTATAAATTACTTTTTACCCGGTGGACATCGAATCCGCGACGCATTGGTTATTAGCCATACATCGTTGCCATTGGTACAATTTAATCGCTGTAGAATAAATAAACTTTGTTGCACTGATGTGACTGATCGTCAATAAGCTGACTCTAGATCCTGCTTCTGTGACCCGCGGACTACGTGCCGTGGACTTTGTGGTTTCAAACGGGTTTACATCATGAATGAGCTGCATTTAAGCGAAACAGTTCAGCGCTGAGTCACATTTTCACGAGCGATTAGCCACAAGTATCGTCTGTTTGCGCTTCGCCAGTGAGGTCATCCAACTGATAACACGACGTTTATCACTTTGCATTATTATAAATATATTCGCGTTCATCCGTATTAGATGGTCAAGAATGGAACGGTAAAATCCAGTGATGAACTTTTATCATCATTTTTGATGATTTAATCCAATAGTTACTAAAATGCAATAAAATATAAATGTTAGGTAAAGCCAATGGGAAAAGGTCCTTTATATTTTATCAGTTGTGGCTTAGTGTGTATTTATGTCAAGGACTTCCCCGTATTAACCAAATTTGATATGCTTTATATGTGTATTGGCGATTTAATATGGTTTTTCGACGTTAAATATATAAGTACTGAGAACTATGTATTTAAAACCGAAAAAAAACATGACTTTGTTGTGGATCTTTTTTTTTCAAAATTCCGACTCGCACTTGGCCGGTTTCCTGTTACACCTAAAGACGTTACAATTTTAATACACTTCTTTTTTATTAAAATATTATATTTTACCTTGTAAAATAGTTATAATGGAAAAATATAACATTTCATACTTTTGGCCTGTAATATTTTTTATTTTCGGAAAGTGAATCAAAGAGGATTTTTGAATGTATTTAACGTCGCTGCGAAATTTTACCATTGCGTGGCTTAATTTTATTTAAGTAATGACATTTTTTTTAGCTATAAATTTCAAGTAATAATTTAACTTAAGTAAAGGGATCGAAAAATCAGTTGAATCTAAACGAACTGTAAATTCTGTGTTAGAAATATTCAATGTAAGTTTGTTTGTTTCCAGATGTACAGCGGCGCCTTGCTATCGACAGCAGCACGACTGGCGTGGGATCCCAGCACGTACACGTGGTTTCGCTTTCTGTGCGTCGCGCAGTACCATGCGTCGCTGGCCTATGTGCTAGCGGCCGGCCTTTGGCTCGCCGCGTTGGTGTACCTTGCAGCAGCTATCGCCCATCGACCCAATGTTGCTGCTTTGCATACTGTAAGCATTTCTCTTATTTCGGCTTGCAATTATAAGGTGTACAAATATATCATTCTGTAGCTGTCAAAGAATAAAATTAGTACTATCTATAATATTCTATTGAATTGAAAATCGATTATAAAATGAAAAAAATCGACTCGAGCAGGGCTTGAACCGACATCCCGAGCGTGCCGTGCTGTTGCTCTTTTTTATTCGATTTTAATTTATATAGTACCATCATGTGCAATAACACGTGAAAAATATTAAAGTTTTCCAATATTATTCTAAGTTGTCTCTTAGGTAGTTTAATAAAAAAATGTCGGTGAGTATAAACCTATAGGCGGTGTGTTTACCGGTTCTTAACTGCGATTTGTATTTTATAAATATAATACATCAAAGCCTTTAGGAATGTCCCCTATATGTAGCTATATCCCTTCTACACAACCTACCCTCAATGTTGCGCTATGGTAATGCTATTGTTATAAATATTAGTGCAATTATTCATAGTGATAATTCCTAAGTGTGCCACTTAGGAATTATCGAACATTGATCTCCTTTCTCCTCTATCTAGTACGAACGAGTGAGTCAAACACGTGAAGAATTGTTGATTAGGAGATATCCTGAACTTTCTCAATGATCGAGACGTGTAGGTAGTAATTTTGATACAAAATTGACAGCTCCAACGAGGTTTGAGTTCGAGTTTTCTAGTCTAATATTATTTACTAGCCGTGCCTGCGTCTTCGTCTGCGAAGAATATAAATAATTTTCCTCGTTTTTTCACATTTCCCGCTGTCTCATTGCTTCTATTAATTGCATAATTTAAAGCCTTTCTTGACAAATAAATTTGGACCAGTGTTCAGAGTTAACGCTTTTAAACAAACAAATTGTTCGGCTTTATATAATAGTATAAATATATATATTTTTCTTTTCATGTCTTCATTTAAATAATTGTTTCATTGTGTTGCAGTATGCTGCAGGAATGTTAGCGCTGGCACTCAGTGAGGTGGTGTATGGTGTGTGGATGGTAGTCTCGCTGATGGAGTGGTGGAAGTCAGCTCCGGAAGCTGAACTTGCCCGAAAGGGTCTCGACCTTATCCACGACGTTAAGCCTGCGCTGCTGGCTGTAGAGAGATATAAGGATGTCACGATGCCCATTTACGAGATGATGGAGGTAATTATGAACTACCTTTATTTTTATTTTTACAAACATATAACAATACATAAAAGGCTAGAACAAAAACTAATGCGACTTTTTCTTAAGTCCTCGTCTCGTAGTACATTACATAAATCTATACTAATACAATTATATACTTAGTAATACAGATTATTAAATACTTAGAACAGCTTTAGGCCACGAGCTTTAAACTAAATTATACAGGAATACGTAAGTTTAATATGTAATAAACAAGTCACAAAATAAATGGGAATATATTTGGAGGGAGTAGACTCTTTTTATTTGTTTTTTTTTATTCTAGGAAAGAACATAATAACAAAAATCGTTAGAATTAGTATTTCATACATACTTTGCATAATTTCTAGTCTAACTAGCTTTAAGGGCTTTTAAAAACATTAGAAAAAGTAAAACGGATGTCAAATAAGATGAGATGCTTTTATCTACATACCAAACGAGTACCGCGGTTAAAACGAAGAGTTTATTTTAATTAAATTCTTTACGACGTTCGACCACGGCATTATAGTAGACGTGTGCCCCGTGATTTTGTTTTTATGATAGAGGAGGATAGACAAGGTTCACTTGGTGGTAGGTAATATGCCCCAGCACAGGTTGACAGCACATCTAAACAATATGATGGGCTGTCGGCCTATTTTGGTTTAGGATTCAAAAATCTACGGACTGAAACCGAAACGCAATTAAGCTTCACGGCTTGTCATCGAGTGATGGTGGTTCGTAAACGCGATGTTCCACTTAAATTTCTAGACGAGATCCAACTTGTTTTAGAAGAATTATAAATTGAATGACGTTGGCAGTAAGATTTCACAGAAACATAGAATCATTCGTGAATGATCACAAGATCAATCCTGTCTCTCAAGTCACCAATGCAGAGCTCGTCTTTGTATTCCAATCAGGGTCTATTGATCCGCTGAACTGTGCAATTGGGGCTGGAGCGTTGACCCGTTGGTTGCGTATTGCACCATGCGCGCGGTTAGTCCGGCACACCCAATGTTTGGTGTAGACGAATGACTTGGTAACGTTTGAAGCTACATTTAATTACCCCTCTTTTGTGTCTGATCCCGGTAGGCAAGTATCAAGTATCTGTACATAATTTTAACTTGCACCTTTGGTGAAGTTGGTGAAGGTGGATGGTGATATACTTCATGTTTTAAATCGTCAAAAGTAGGATATTTAACGTGTGCTTGTTCTGTAAACTACAGACTTGCTTACTTTTGTGTTCTTCTGTTGCAGGAGGTAGAACAGCGAGCGCCAAATAACATATTTGTTGTCATCGTGTTCGCTCTTCTCGCTATTGTACTCCAGGTTCGTCTTAAAATATATTAGTTATTTTTTTTTTAACTACGGCCCTACGTTTCGGTGGTCACGGGGCGCAAAGGTGGAGTGTGCGTCTAATGTCAAATTAAAAACTGCTACGCTACGTTAGGTAGTTAAAATAATTTGCAAATAACTAATATATTTCGGTCTTCAAACCGTTTAAGTGTTTTATTTCAATAAGTACTACTACGCGTAAGTATTTAATGATCCAGTTACAAAACCCAATTAAAAATTTATTAACTGGTATTTTTTATAATCATCTTCATGGCAATATTTTTAATGTTGAATTTTGTTAATTTGTAGTAAGCAAATAATCGAAAACTCGAAATTCCCCTTTCAATCTGGTAATCTAAACATCGGCAGATAGTAGCCGTGGTGGTGGCACGACGGCTGGCGAGCGGCGTCAGGACTACAGCTGTCGAAGCAAGAACGGGAAAGGGCGAGGGTAACAGTAGTGCGAGTGAAGAGGACAGCGACAGTGAGGCGCTTGAAAAAACTGCGCCCGCCCAAACCCCACCGCCCGGCTGGCACAAGTCTGCTAACCTTCGCATGTATACCATACTTGACAAGATTTTCTAGCAGGTAAGAAACGTAGTCCCTTCGTAATGTATACACCCCCCCGGGCGAAAAAACGGGCCCGCCGGCGAAATACGGGGGAGGGAAAAAACCACCGGGGGGGAAAAACCGGGGGCCGCCCCCCCCGCCCCCCCCCCCCCCCCCCCCCCCCCCCCGTCCTTGGTGGGTCGGCCTCCCCGGGGCCCCCCCCCCCCCCGCCCCGGGCCCGGCGGGGGGGGGGGGCCGGGCGGGCCGGGGGGGGGGGGGGGCGGGGGGGCGGGGGGGGCCCCCCCGGCGGCGCCCCCCCGCCGGCGCCGCCCGCCGTCTCGCCCCCCCCCCCCCCCCCCCCCCCCCCCCCCCCCCCCCCCCACCTTACCCCACCCCCGGGGCGGGATTTTTTTTTCCCTTTCCCGGGGGCCCCCCCCCCTCCCCCCCGCCCCCCCCCCTCCTCCCTTCGCCGTTCGCCCTTCTCCCTTTCTTTTCGGTGTCGCCCGGGGGGGGGGCCGGGGGGGGGGGGGGGGGGGGCGCCGCCCCGGGGGGGGGGGGGGCGCCCCCCCCGGGGGGGGGGGGGGAAAAATAAAACACGGGGGGGGGGGGGGGGGGGGGGGGGGGGGGGGGGGGGGGGGGGGGGGGGGCGCGGGCGGGGGGCCGGCCGCCGGCCCCCCCGGGGGGGGGGGGGGGGGGGGGGGGGGGGGGGGGGGGGGGGGGTGTGTGGGTGGGGGGGCTTGGGGGGCCGGGCCCCCCCCCCCCCCGGGGGCCCCTCCTCTGGGGGGGGGGGGGGGGGGGGGGGGGGGGGGGGGGGGGGGGGGGGGGGGGCGGCGGGGGGGGGGGGGGGGGGGGGGGGGGGGGTTTTGTTGGGGGGTGGTTTTGGGGGGCGGGGGGGGCCGCGGGGGCGGGGGGGGGGGGGCCCGGGGGGGGGGGGGGGGGGGGGGGGGGGGGGCGGCTGGGGGGGGGATGGTGGGGCGGGCGCCGTTTTTTTGGGGGGGGGGGGGGGGGGGGGGGGGGCCGCCCCCCCCCCCCCCCCCCCCCCCCCCCCCCCCCCCCGGGGCCCCCCCCGGGCGGGGGTTTTTTTTTTCCGCGGGGGTTTTGGGGGGGGGGGGGGGGGGGTTTTGTTTGGGGGGGGGGGGGGGGGGGGGGGGGGGGGGGGGGGGGGGGGGGGGGGGGGGGGGGGGGGGGGTGGGGGGGGGGGGGGGGGGGGGGGGGGGGGGGGGGGGGGGGGGGGGGGGGGGGGGGGGGGGGGGGGGGGGGGGGGGGGGGGGGGCCCCCCCCGCCCCCCCCCGGCTTCCGGCCCCGGTTTTTTTTTTTTTTTTTGGCGGGGGGGTTTTTTTTTGCGGGGGGGGGGCGGGGGGGTTGGGGGGGGGCTTTTGTGGGGGGGGAAAAGGTTGCATTTTCCCGGGGGGGGTGGGGGATGGGGGGGGGGATGGTGTGGGGGGGAAACAAAAAACCGACCCCGTTTCCCGCCCCGCGCCCGGTTTTTTTTTGGGGGGGGGGGGGGGGGGGGGGGGGGGGGGGGGGGGTTTGGGGGGAATTTTAAATAAATCCCAAAAAAATAAAAAAAGGGGGTTTTTTTAGCCCCCCCGGGGGGGCAGCCCCCCACCCGGAGGGGAAAAAAAAGAGGAAGGGGGGGGGGGGGGGGGGGGGGGGGGGGGGGGGGGGGGGGGGGGGGGGGGGGGGGGGGGGGGCGCGCCCCCCCCCGCCCGGGGGGGGGGGGGGGCGGGGGGGGGGGGGGGGGGCGCCCCGGGGGGGGGGGGGGGGGGGGGGGGGGGGGGGCCCCCGCGCGGGGCGGGGGGGGGGGCGCGCGCCCCCCCCCCCCCCGCTTTTTGGGGCCGCCCCGGGGGGGGGGGGGGGGGGGGGGGGGGGGGGGGGGGGGGGGGGGGGCCCGGTGCTTTTTTTTTTTGCTGTCGGCGGGGGGGCCGGGCCGCCCCCCCCCCCCCCCCCCCCCCCCCCCCCCCCCCCCTTTTTTCTCCCCCCCCCCCCCGCCCCCCCCCCCCCCGGGGGGGGGGGGGGGGGGGCGGGCCGGGGGGGCGGGCCCCGGGGGGGGGGGGGGGGGGGGGGGGGGGGGGGGCGGCGGGGGGGGGGGGGGGGGCGGCCCGGGGGGGGCCCGTCGCCGGCCGCTGCCCGCTCCTTCCGCTCCTTTTGTTTGGTGGGGGGGGGGGGGGGGGGGTTTTGGGGGGGGTGGTCGGGGGGCCGGGGTTGGGCCCCCCCCCGCGGGGGGGGGGGGGGGGGGGGGGGGGGGGGGGGGGGGGGGGCCGGGGGGGCCTTTGGGCCCACAACAGTCCAGGATTCAAATCTCGGAGTAACACAATGACTATATTTGAGAAAGTTATATAAATTACGGATAGGTAATTTATTATATCTGAATCAATCAGAATATATATTTTTCAAACTTTTAAAATGCCCTAAAATTATGTTTTTAAAATGGCCGGAAACTTTGTATTACTGTGACCTAATGACGCCACGGCTTCTTGAGATCGAAAAAACTGATAGAGTTAAAATTTAGAGGTAAAAAAATATCTATACGTTCTTCGGATGACCTATTTGTGAGTACCTGACGTTATGTATGCTCCTCGTCCAGTAACATTTATTTTTAAATGTCAATAAAACTAGATATAAATAATTTTCCTTAAATGTTTTAAGGAAAATAATTGCGTTATGTTATATTTCCATAGCAGAAACTACCAATTTGCATTCAAATTATATGTATTTTTGATTACCGTCACATCTCTAGTGTTTTGGCTAGATAGGGCAGACAATTTTACACTGACTAACCAGCACAAGCATTAATCAGGACATTTCACATATGAAGCGATATGTATGACTGGGATAGAAGTCTTAAATGACATAACGGAACAAAACTAATGTCTATTTGTTCATTCTCAGGAAGAGGATGAGTCGACCACTTGTAAAAGTGGGACTCGTCCTAAAGGGGAGTCGCGTGTGGAGGCCGGTGGTAACCCAGGGTCGAGGCAGCGCTGGCGTCGCGGCCGCGGCCGAGGGCACATTCGAGCTGGTAACGTCCGAGGGGCTGTGCCATTGGCTGGTGGAACGCGAGACGCGCGCTGGGACGCTGTGCACGCACAGTTTACCGCGACGCGAGCACGACCGTCTGCGCCTGCAGCCTTACTCATCCTCCACACTGACCTATAGAGGCTAACTCTCCATTATAAGACCTACTGTCGCATATGAAGGATCTGATGTTTGTTTCTACGACTAAGCTGATCTAATATCTTCGCCGAATTAGATATTATATTTGAGCTTAGGGAATCATACAATCGATAATCTAGCTACTTTTTTCTACACTTTATTCATAAGTGACTAGATAATTACACTAACGACATGCCACTTTAAAATTATTACGATCATATTACAATTGAATATCGCTCATGGAAGTTCTTGCCATTTGTCTAAATAAGATTACACCGTAACCGTTTACAATTAGTGTTGTCGCATCGTTAAAACTTTATTACTATTAATTGAATATAATCGTCGGATTATAAGATACAATCTTATCGCCTAACGGCTCTAACCCAGTGATCTTACATACATATAACATTCCTAATCCTAAGATAATCGTAAACTATGAACAGACTGTAAACAACGATTTAATAATTGTATTCCTATTATTGTTCTATGAAACCTTTAGTGAGTACGGACACTGCCATTGACAAAGTTACTTTTTCCTAATGATCGTTGTAGTTCTTTTGTAAAACTAGTTAACCGTACTGATTTTTATGTAGTAAACCGACTGTTTTTTTTCCTAACAACGAGGAGTATTTATCATTCCATTTATTGTAAAGTTGGGTACAGACTGGACGCTCGCGGTGTAATATGTTATAGAACAAACAGTGTCCTTCATTTGAAAACTTTATTATTTCTTACGTCATGTTATTGCCCATGAAGGCACTATATAATTTAAATATCGATTTCTAAATTATTTGGTGTCCTTCATTTTGAGCGTTCAACCTGGCTGGTGGATTTTTGGCAAATTCCTTGAGTGTTACGTAAAAAGTATTTATTTTGTGAGTACGCTACTAACTCGTCACGAGCGAACGCAATATATTAACTACTTATATCGCTCGCCACGATCATGTTACACCGAAATTGTGGCACAGGGAGAAAACTCGATGCGAGCATGCTCGATTACAGCAGTACATGGCTTACTATTTTTAAATTTTAATAATCGATAACAATGTTTACGAGCTGTGAAAAGTAAATGTAACTAATGTGTTTGAAAATGTAAATATTATCCGAATCCGCTTCCGAATATTTTTCAATCAATTTGTATTCAATAAAAAAGTTTTATGTAAGATTTGCCAACGGAAGACGTCGTGTAGATTGCCATATTAATAATATTTTAGGACAGGTGATATCTATCTAGCTCTAATAAGATTCATATCAACGTTACAACTTTTGTATTGTTGTTTTGTATATGTTATTACTCATAGCGTATAAGTTCTTTCGTAGACGATAGGTGCTATACTGCATTTGCATTTTTAGGAACTTACTATTTGTGATACATACTGTGTGAAGAGTACAAATGTAGAATGGTCAAATGCACAACATTATCATGTCTGCCATTTATTAATGTTTGTTCCCATTGTTATTTAGAGTAAAACGAGTATTATCGGTACGTAATTATTGTTATTATATAATAACTAACAGATGTTTATAAGTATGAGCTTAGTATTCTTTAAGAAACATTTGTTCTGTCAACTAGAGAATCGAATTTTCAAGTTTTCTTTCTATAGTGATCTGATTTTGTATCAAAAATTAAGCATCCTTTATCCACTTGTGGGTTGTTTAAAAAAATATACGTAGAAAAATGTGAAGTTCTCCAATATACGAAATACTTGTGATGAGATTACTCTATTAAAATAGGAGATTGTGTATTTCCAAAGGCGGTTGTAGACATGAGGTGCCAAATAGCTTTAAGATTACGAACGTTTGCATTTAATATAGGTCACTTTCTCTGTATGCTATCAGAGAGCATATAATAGTATTAAATAAGTCTTTTGGTTCTAATATTTACAAGTTCTAACAAAAACGGTTCATGTAACTAGACAATAAGTAGGTAGCATAAAATATATAATAAACTTTTGAAAACAATAAATATTTTTATACTGTTTCAAATGTGTTCTTTATTTTAATTAACAACTAAGTTTTACTTACAAATATACAATACACATAGTGACCAGTACTATTACAACTATAACGAAGCCATTGTAGTATGTGCAAGTTCACCTCCATTCGGTCTTTACGTTCGAGTCATAACCGCATTCTGAGAAATTTAGAGATAATAAATGTATGTAAGTTATACTTTTTACTCACGTTGATTTATGTACGTATTCTTTTTGAAATCGAAAGTCAATCCAATGAAAAAGCAACAAGTAAATGATTTTATAAAATATACTTCTAAAGGAATCCTTCATAATGAAAGATAATTCTATAATATTAGAATGATACATTTGGTTAGTATGTAGGTTCATCTATATCATCATCATATAAAATACTAAATCTATTATTTATTATTAATTATATGGTTTTAATATCTAACGAATTAGTTGTACTTGTCATGCGTCTTCAATTAGAGGTTCGACCAACATCAGTTTGCCATTTTTGTAGACAGCTCGCGCGCGTCCACCAGAACTTAAATCTCGTTTCCGCGAACTGTAAAAAAATATATAGTTCTTTGTGTACCGGGGCGTCCGTAACACAATGAGTGGAGGTTCTTACCTTAAAACATTGAACTTTATGTAGATATTTTATCTTTAAAAAGTTTAATGAAGTACCAAAGCCATGAGATGTCTACTTAAGATGGACGGAAATCTTGACCAATCCGTCGATTATAATCCATCCAAACCATAAATTACGATTAAAGGAGTCCGTCAAAATAGATTATTGAAAAGACACTGTCTGCCGCATTCCCTGTTTGTCTTCATCTGACTGTTTAAGAACTCGAAAATAAATTGAAAAAATTTTCGACTCGGGCAGGACTTGAACCGGCATCGTCAGCTTTCCGTGCTGTTGCTCTACCAATTGAGCTACCGAGTCCTACACCTCATCGTCGAATTTTTTCAACTTATTGATACATGCACCTCTCGCGCAATGTAATTTCTACCTTAACACTTGCGTATTAAGGCTCAATGTCTTATGCTTTGCAGCTTAAGAAAACATTGAAGATGAAATTACAAAGTTATAACGTTTGAAAACATTAATATTTTTCACATGTTATTGCACATGAAGGCACTATATAATTTAAAAATCGAAAATAAATTGAAAAAAATTTTTTTTTTTTTTTTTAATACGCAAGTGTTAAGGTAGAAATTACATTGCGCGAGAGGTGCATGTATCAATAAGTTGAAAAAATTCGACGATGAGGTGTAGGACTCGGTAGCTCAATTGGTAGAGCAACAGCACGGAAAGCTGACGATGCCGGTTCAAGTCCTGCCCGAGTCGAAAATTTTTTCAATTTATTTTCGATTTTTAAATTATATAGTGCCTTCATGTGCAATAACATGTGAAAAAATATTATTTTCAAACGTTATAACTTTGTAATTTCACTTCAATATTTCTTAAGCTGCAAAGCATAAGACATTGAGCCTTAATACGCAAGTGTTAAGGTAGAAATTACATTGCGCGAGAGGTGCATGTATCAATAAGTTGAAAAATTCGACGATGAGGTGTAGGACTCGGTAGCTCAATTGGTAGAGCAACAGCACGGAAAGCTGACTGCCGGTTCAGTCCTCCCGAGTCGAAAATTTTTTCAATTTATTTTCGATTTTTAAATTATATAGTGCCTTCATGTGCAATAACATGTGAAAAAATATTAATGTTTTCAAATGTTTAAGAACTTCCAATAGGATATAGCTAAAAGTAACATGAATACATAAACATTTAAATATTTTACCTCAGCGGTGTAATCGCAGTGGCGGTCGAGAGATTCATATAGGACCGCTTTGCGCGCGAGGGTGCTATCGGTGTTCGTACTGCACTCAGCACCGCAAGAAGGACAGCGAAGAGTTGCAGAGAGATCACCACACTGCTCGCCCCGATCAAGGCATGGAGATTATGAGGCAGGTCTTCACGTGCTTCCTTTAAGATATCAGCGAGGCGCTGCGGGAGAGGATGCCAGTGTGCAAGTTGTTGCAGCAGGGGCTGTAATTGGTCAGCTAGGGCGGCTGCATTGCGTATTTCAAGCGCGTGGTCTGTCCTGGCCCATTCTCGACCACGCACATATGCCCATAAGGCGCCAGCGGTTTGTGCTGCACATATGCACATCACCACACAAGCGTACTGTAAACGAATAAATAACCTGTATTAGTGAAATTCAATTTCCTCTGTGAGGCATGTTGGCACTCATTTTACTAATTGATTTTATCATCAGCCAGACACGTAGTTGATCACACTGTGCCTTAAGCTACCGAACCATTTATCACATTCTCGGAAACTTGAACTCAAAAACTCTTATTCTTTGCGCAATGCTGGGCAAACCGTTAGTCTGATGTGGTGAGCTACAGAAGCGGGAAAATAGCCAAGCAAATATTAATAAAAAAATGTATGGACATTATATCTAAATTCAATAAGAGATAATTTGTTTCTTAGCTCCTTCATCATAAATATTTATATTTTTTGAAATTGAAATTATAAATTAATGTGCTTTCCTAGGCCACTGTAGTAATTAACTGTAGTATATTTTTTTAGCCGTTACTATTTAATAATCTTTTTTATGAACATTACAGAAATCGAAATTAAAGTAAGCATTGATAAATTTCACTATTGGCTATTCGCACTATTGATTTTATCATAATAGATGCATTTTTATTCCTCGCTTAAAGATAAGTTTTGCTTACGTAAAGACAGAAGAATTGATTAATTCTGATAATTTTGATTGATCATTTTAGATCCAGTTTCATGAAATTATATTAACACTGATCAAGAAATTTGCCTGATGTCAAATTTGAACAATAAAATGTTCGACGACGTTCCGTTTAATTGTCGGTCGAATTGAATCCACATTATATTTGAGTGCAGTTAGGTTATACAGTGAAGCGTGTTTTAATTTCATAATCTAGATTTAATCAGGTGACCTAGGCATACTAACCGCATAAAGAAGCGCTCGCCGTAAAGTAAGGTGTCGCGTGCGCAACGCAATCAACGTGGTGTGAGCAGCGATTATGGTCGTAAACGCCAAAACTGGTAGAAGAACGGCCGCCGCACGGTATTCATTGGGGAAAAGTTCTCGCGCGGGAGCATACAAGGTGGGGTCCCATCGTGCTCGTGCTGCCATGACAAGCGCACCACCAGCAAAGACCTAAAGTGTACCATTACCTCAATACTATTTCGATATTATTCGTTATTACAACGAGAAATAATGAATGCGTTTAAAATCATCATACTGAGTTAGCTTAAGCTAAGTCGCATTTTCGCTTCATAAATTTATGAATTTTAATTTGGAATAAAAGGTGGTAATATTGTGATAGGTCATAAAGTTAAAGCAATATTTGAAAAGTATTTTAAAAAGATTATTGTCTGTTGGTTGCCAGAAATTGACAAAACTTTTTGTCTACTTATTTACCACGTGTGATTTCAAGAAGACTTGAAAGAATGTTAAAATATGTTTTACGTTTTTGTATGGTTCATATTAATACTTCAAATTCATTTCGCTATTCAGTGCCAAATAACATACCACTAGCAGCAGGTTGACATGCAGCAGCAAAGTAGGGGCCAGGAAAGTACAGCACGCCATTCCGTCATGACACACTGTGGTTCCCGGAGTCCATAAAACGCTATTATTTGTTGATATTTTCGCTAACTTGTCACAGCACACTCGCTTCACAGTTTTCTCATTTCGTATCAATATCTTATCACTTATCGCGCTGGTATCTGTAGCTTCGTCCCCTTCGTCGCAGCAAAATAAACATTTCGGCGTATTCCGGACTGGTATCGCATATATTCAGAACTTGTCTGACTACTGAAAGGTTATAAATCTGGAAATGAATGAATGCAGGAGCTGATATTGAAAAGGTAATTTCATTATATCTGTAATGGTATTAACTAAGCGCACTTATGAGCGGAAATTCAAAATAAGACAGTATTTATTTGTAGTATGCGACAGTATAGTAGTTTACGCGAGTAGTTCACATTTAAATAAAACAGTTGATCGGTTTAAACGCTAAATATGTTTGTTAAATTTATTTGTAAGTTATTTTAACTACGGTTCGACCGACTTTTCGGATGTTTTGCAACAGTCGTGGCCACGGGGAGTCTTCCCGTGAAACTATTACAGTGTTTTATTTAAATTATTTTAAGTTATATTCGTATATTCACTAACATTGCTCAAATGAAGGATGACGAAGAACAAGGAACTGACCTCGCCGCCCTTTTTGATCTACTTTATTATTAATAAACTATAAAAAAACAAAAGATTTCAATACTTCAACATTTATTTGAAATTGAGAATTAGGTCTGCAGCAGACAGCAGCGCTGCTTCTAGCGGATTGTCTACTAAAAGCAGCGCGTCCCACCCTCGCTGCGGGGTTGCCCGAGAGCGTCGCGCACGCCGCCGCTGCAGCCTGGTGCAAAAATATATAACTGTGCCGCTTACATTGTCCAAGGAGTCACTTACAACAAATGTATATGATACATAATATATATATATATATCTACTCCACTTCAAAAGCTGTATAATATGAGTCAAAGCGTCGTAGGCCGTCGTCGGCGAGATCACACTATGATATGACATTGTTTTTAATAACATTCAAATAGCCTTCACATCAATACACTGAACGACTTCTAATATTGACAATAATTTTAACTACTAGATTCTAATACTGCCTGTGCAGTTCAGTTGTTAAACGCGCGAGAAGTGATGAGTTCGAATTCCGGCGAACGATAAATTCTTTCGGCTCGGCAAGTCTAATCCGTTTCTTGCCTGTAAATAAAATCGATCTTATGTTGTATTCAATTGCATTGCCTAGTTCACAGATATGAACCTTTTGACAGAAAGCTTGTACTATAGCTGTGCAGATCTAATATTACACAATAATATGACAACATCAATACGTTAATACATTTTTAATTCAATATATTTATTGGTTTGTTAATCGTTACTGTGCGCGCTATAAAGCTGGCGACAGCTTCATAAATAAATATTTCGCTTTAATAATTTTGATGGGTTAATATATAATAACAAACAACAGTTATTAAGAGGTTTTGTACTAATGACAACGAGTGTTTCGTAGAATTATCATTATGCATAACTTAAATAATATCCGACACTAGCTAAACATGAATCAATCCTACTACATTTTAAAGAATTGCCTAAATTGTTTTAAATAGGATTGCCATCTACTAAATTTAATATATTTTCTAAACTCAGCAAATAAATATACATTTTGAAATACATTACTTATGTTATTTAGGAGATGTTTGTACACTTCATTTTTCACATTATAAATAAACTATCTACTCACGTAAAAATATATTATATAGACGCTACTTTGGAGTAAATACATTTTTATTTTTTCGTACGTAACAATAATTATACATATTTCTTCACAAGAGGCTCTCGAATATTTTTAGGTATAAATAAAGTTGGGCGCTATTATAAAAAGGTACATAGAAAGTCTACGCACTACGCAAAATACTGATTTACAGATTATAGTTATACTTACTTCAACAACATTCAACAATAACTTAATTGCCTAATATATAATTGTATTTTACCTAAAGTGAGATCATTTATGTTTCTATATAAGAAAAACCACAATTCCCGTACTCTATGTTCATAGAAGATTCCTTCCATATATATCTATACAAAATTATTCTAATACTTTAAATTCATATTAAGCACGTCAGAATATCTCAGCTGCAATTGTAATAAAGTACTTAAATATATTAACTACTAGTTATTCCATGTTTTCTTTGTAATAAATATGTCATTTCATTTTAAATAAGGGAGACAAAACATTGGACTTTTAGTTCTCACTCCGAAGTTAATATGTATTTCTAGATATATATATCGCGAGTGTAGGCTTTTGGGGATCAAGAATTTTATATTAATAAAACTTATAAAGCTTTTACAAAATAATTTTTACAGTAACTACTGATTCTTGAAATATATATTTTCCAGGATTGGTAATAAATAAAGAAGGTTAGGACGGTAAGTATTCGCTATCAGATCTACGAAATTGTTTTTTAAATAATTTTCACTCCAGCTAAATATAAAGTAGCACGGAAATGTAACTGTTACTATGTGAATATAACGAATAATATTTGAACAAACACTGCGACATTTATCGATAATATTGTCCACTAGTGGGTTGTGGTTGTCGTTGCTGTAATTGGTCTGTAGCGAAGGGATTCGTGGGTTGAGCTGTCGGGGCAGCGCCGGGCACACTAAGACTTTCAGCACCGCTGTAGTTCTGAAAAAAAAACCGAACGCATGAAAATATATTTAAAAATAGACTTATACGAAATAAAAACAACTTGGTATTATTTCAAACATCAGGTAATGAAATAACTAAAGGTAAAAAAAGGACACGATTTAGTTAAATAATTAATAAGGGTTGAAAAATTTGACTTGTCTTAATAACGGCAATCGTTCGTCTGTGGCGCAAAGATTACTCTTTCGACATCGTCTCGCTGTCTCCATTTGTGAAGGAAAATAGGATTATATGCACTCAAAATAACTTGAAATTTGACTAAGTTTGAAAGGAAAGTAACGTAGCAAAGTTGCGGCTCATTAACCAGAATGTGGGTGATAGTTTTGAAGTATTAATGCAAATAATGTTTTCAGGCTCTCTAGTAAAGTAGTAAATGTTAAAAGTATCTCACGAAGTATGGCAGTACCTGCGTGGCGCCATAATTGTCATGGTGACCGAGATCTGAGAGACGAGTGGATGAGAGCGCACGGGGTAGCGGGTTCGATGGCACGCCATGTGGAGCCAGCACACCCGCCTCTGCAACCGCACGAGCCTCTTCCTCAGCTGCACTATCCCCTCCAATTACCTCCGATGCACCACCGTCTCGGAAATTGACGAACGCAAATGCGGCAAGTGCTACGGCACACAGAATACCGTAGCCTGCAAATGTGCGTGTGGTTCCCCACTTGGCTACGGCGATCCCACCGATCACAGCGCCGCAACCACGACCAAGTCCGTGATGTAAGCCCTGAAGAACGCCCTGAGCTGAAGAGCGTAACCGCGCCGGAGCACCGTGAGCGATGTACGAGCAACATGCCGCCCATACCGCTGCATGTGTTACACCCTGCACGAACTCAAAGGGCAGCACCCACCACGGATCCGTGAGCCACGAGATGTAAAGGAACCTCACCACGTTTCCTGCCAGGCCCAGGCAGAGTACCTGTGGATGTCAATGAGTCAGAGATTTGATTAATACTCGTATGGTTATTCACTATCTTTTAAGTATATATTCTTTTAATGATTATAATAACATTATTTATACCTTTACATGTCCCATTTGCGTAATCAGCTTAAAGCTGAAGAAGTAAGCGAATATCTCTGAGATGTGGTTTATTACTGATGCCACGCCGAACAGTGTAGGTGAGCCTCCGATGTCCTGGAAGAAAATTATAATAAATAAATTATACATCTTATTATTTCTATAAAAAAAACTTTAGATCAATTTGCATAGCCTGGCGATGCTTTAAGAAAACAGTTTTTTTCATTCTGTTAATGTCAAAAATACATATAAAAACAATGCTTTTATAGAAATTAGGGTACCTGCAAATGCCAAAACAGGAACGTGAATATTAGCCCAATACCGAAGCCCATGAACCAAGCGACGAGTAAGAACGACGCGGCTTTCACGTTCTGGAACTGTTTTAGCACTGTCACCCACTCAGGCATCTCTCGTGTCGTCTGAGCGAACACTTTAGCGTGTTGCAGTTGGGGAGCGGGGGCGGCGGCGGGGGCTCGGGTGTCTAGGCCTGGAAGCTGTAATTGTGCCGCCAGTTGTTCTTGAAGCCGCTCTTCTTGTGTCGGTTCCGGTGCTAATATTTCCTCAGTTCCTCGTTCGCTTTCAATGCCCATCGCTTCGTATTTGAATCTTATCTGCAATATGAAATATTAACACGTATTGGTATACAGACATACATGAGGTTTATTCTCTTAAGATGTAAAAACAGGATCCCACCTGAGTTGCAGTAACGAGGGCGGCGCCCATCAGCACTGAAAAAGTCGCAAAGCATATGGTGTAGTTTTTCTCATAACGCTGTGGTCCCCCACACGGATGAGAACTGAAAGCCGTGCTGTGATCCAGAGCAATGCCGACGAAAAACATCGCCAACCCCCAACCGAGCGAACCGAACATTCGCTGGTGGCCATATCTGCAGATTACATAAAAGGCTTATTTGTCACTTGGCAAAATGAAACTCATAAAACATGCTAAAAAAAAAAGGGACTTAAGGCGCTGTTGATTGTTAGTTAGTATTGTAAATTAAAATATATATGGTTATTTTTTTTATTAGAAACGTTGAGAAGTGAGTTTTTTATGTTATAATTAAAAAGAAAACGACATAGTCAACACTAACCTGTCTGCATCCTCGCCCAGCAACGTGATCACAGCTGAATCGGCAAGAGTTATGGCAGGTGCGCTGAAGAACTCGCCGATTACGACGAGTAACAGTAGCAAGAAAAATGTCTTTTGAATATTCGGTGTGCTATACACGATGAAGGAGTGTAATGGTGTGACCCAATTAGAGTTGGTGTCGGGATTGTAGTTTTGGGCGTCTGACACGGGTAAGGGTGAACCTTCGCGACGCGGTGATGGCCCGTGAAAGCCTCTTCCAAGAGGTTGGGCGTCCTCGTCGTAGCTCGGTGGCACTAGCAAGTATGTTGAGCTATTTACTGGCTGTACACAGGCCACAGCGCCCGGTTGCACCCAGCTAAGCGGCAAAGTGAATATGATCCAGGCGCCTAACGAGGCCAGCAATAGAGTGCGGCCCTTTTGCCATCTATCAGCCAGTCCGCCCCAGAAGGGGGCCGAAAGGAACTCCACAAATGGCCGGGTACCGATGAGTAAACCACATTGTCCCGCGTTCATTCCCATTTGCTTGAAGTACACCCCCATTAGGGGGAAAAGGGAACCGAACGCCGAGTAGAAGAAGAAGTAGAACGTCTTGACTGTAAGGAGTTCGGGATCAACAGTGCCTGCGCCGCATATCATTTCCAACAAATCGCTGCGCCCGCGTACTTTGTTCGTAGCATCTTTGGGCGCAGGATACCTATAGAATATTATTCTTATTAATTAATATTATATATTATTAAGTAATAATGAAAGTGAAACTTCGTCCATTGCAACAACACTGTCGGCCTTATAAAAAAAAAAACTTAAAACGGAACTGCGGAGTCTTGGTTTAACTCTTAAACCATGGTCTAAATAAATCTAAGTTCGTACCATAGTTAGTCCAGTACGAACGTTAAACTTCGTTTTGTAATACGGATTTCAAATAAAAGTTTAAACCAGGTTTGAGAGTTAGTCCTTGTTTTGTAATACACAGTTACACTCTTATTACAAATATAAATAGAGTTTTTTTATTTCAAAAACAAACATGCACTTTAAGTAACATTACATTTAGGTAATACCAATTGATTTCTATACCTCGCGTCGGAATAAATAGTTGGCAACACTTAAATTAATACTCATTACTTCATTAAATTTATTTTATTAAATATAAACTTTATTACTGACATATTGTAATTGTATTGGGATTTGGGAATTACAAATATGTTTACTTGTAATCTCTTAACTGTTAATAATGCGACACCAACAGCTGATTAAAATTATAATATGTATTTGCGACTTGCCTGATAAAGACACGACTATAAAAAAAATCAAAGCTACATACAACATAATTGTTACAACTTAATTATTGACCGTTCAAATACAATCATTTTGTAGACTTGTATTTCGTAAGTGTATTGTAAAATGGCGTCCATTTTCCCTTTTACACAGTACGTTACGCGACTTTGATAACACTGTTTACATCAGTCGATTTACATAGCTGTATAGATTTTTCTCAGCGGGCTCTACAACAATATCGACTTGTCCTCAGAAGTTATGTACAGAATCATTGAATAATATGCAACATTGGTTTGGAAGACCATGTTTTGGAGATAGCGAACAGGAGACATCGAAACGAATGTTATGGATATCGCACCTGGTGGTGTCCACTTCTCCATATTCGTCAGGGTTTACGAGCGGCCGAGCAGCGGGTTCGCCCCCTACGGCCGCGACGCCTTGTTGAGGCTCCATTGTCCGGCGCGCGACTGCCGTCACTGAGAAATCCGCCCGCCCGTCTCCAGCCGCCCTTGTCGCGTCAATAGTGCTCGGCCCGACTGCTGGAGGCGCGCGCACCACATCTTGTATGTGGTGATACTTACCTAGACGACTCTACTGCGCAGGTGCGAGCATCTACGTCACTAACAAATTATTACTCAAATTCACTTCAGTAACACAAGATCTAACGACTTAAGTATATTTCTTCTTACCACGATTCAAATCCAGATATTCTCATGTTAAATTCCAACGTTTTAAGCACTCATATAAAAATATGATCTTTTGTGCCTTGTACGGTTAATATAGATTTTGCTAGAATTTAATAAAATACTTTTAAGCAGCTGAAACATCGGGTCGTAATTGTAAATAAGTCAAATGTAAGTTTAACGGCATTTCATTCAGCGCTAAAAACGTTAAAAGTGTTCTATGAAAGTTAAGAATACTTAGTCAATGAACATCTGTTATTTACTCTGACTTCGTTCAATATGTATTAGTCAATATAGGAGGATACAACTTATGTAAATATAAAAACTGGAACATTTACATTTATATAAAAAAACCTTTTCAATTTGTCGAAAAAAGATAAATCAAGTGTATTTATTATTTATACAACATTGTATTTATTGAACCTCACTTAACAGTATTGCATCTCCACTGAATCTAGGTAGTTATTAGTCATACATAGTTCACATCAATGTATTCTTGTTAAAGCACACTTGTAGTAATCGTCTATACAACATCTTTACTAAATGCTAAAATAATAAATTGTACAGCCGTTGTTCTCGAGAGTGGGACAATTTATTATATATAAAGTAAACTTATCATGAGAATAAAAATGTTCCATCAACCCACACTATATATTCTGCACTAATAATTGATCATCCAATCATAGTTAACCGGCGGTTAAAACGATTGTATATACTTATAAATAGACGTAACACTTTGACTTGCAACTTTTCTAATCATAAATATTTATCTCCTATCAATCTTTTCTTGCATTTATTTCATTCACCGCGGCGTAGGAGTGGTGTGTCGAGCGATACGAAGACTCGCATTGTGCATAGAGGAACGACGCGCACTTGCTCGCCGGCGTGACAGAGACCGGCTCTGTTCTGGTTCTTCCTGTTCTTGCTCTTGTTCCGGTTCCTGCTCTTCATTTGGGCCCTCTGAGCTTAGGGAGCGAGGAGAGCGAGTCGAGCACGACCGTGGTGGGGTCAGCGGACCGCGCACCGGCTTCTCCGAGAGATCCAGGCGAAACACGAAGCGCAATTCGGACCAGAACCTGGAAGAGAATGGTGCAGTGGGATTTCTTGGGCGTCGCCACGCTGTCCAGGCTAAATCGCAACACGACACCACCACTCCTAAGGCGCAGCCTACTACCAGCACCAGGAACAGACCGAGGAAATTGCGCATTGACAACTCTTCATTTGATGGATCGTCGTTGGGCTGAAGCGAGGAATCAAAGTTTAATTAACAGGAAGTATATAAATTCATAACCTACTAACTTTACAGAACACAAGGTATTCCATACATATTACTATTTTTTTATAGCATTTACTTAGCATATAAAAAACAATTTCAGACAAGCTTGGGGTTCTCTTGATTGACTAACTTTTCTGTGTGTGTTTTTTGGTATTTCTACTAAATTATAAATTGACAAATTAGAAACCGGTGGGGATCTAATCCACGACCTGTTGATTATTACATTGTTACCATTATACCAACAAGTACGTCAAAGTGAAGTTGGAAACCACGCTCACACACAACCGACACAGTATTTTGAAGTCTAAAATAAAACGTAATTATAAGGGGAAAATCATTACACTTCCTTTCGGTTTCCATCGTCGAGTAAAATATTAACCATTAAATGTTGTAATGGACGTCGCGTTACCTGACAAGCACCGCCGCCATGTTTTTCTTGCCACCAGCGATATTTCATCTCCCGTAGTACGCCACGCTCTTGAAGGTTTAGCAGCGCTAGGTTCAGCGAGTGTCGATATTGGGAATCTAGGATTTAAAAAGAACTTAATAAATACTGTTTGTAAAATGTAAAATTCAGGCAGTTATCAATTATAATTTCCATATTTTTATGCACGTGAAAGGTTTTGTAAATTTATAACTGACATTCTTGTTTTGTAATTTACTTTATAATTAATTAGTCTCTTAGGTCTACTTGTGGACTTGTGTAAACTGCCATAATTATTCGTACAAGGTATAATGCCACTTTAAAAAAATATACACATACTATTCTCATCAAGTTAAAAGTTAACTTACTCTTTTTCATAGCTAACCCATAGCCTTTACTGTCTAACAATTCTCCGACCTAAAAAATAACAATTAATGTAATGTAAATGATATCACAACGGTATAAGGTTTAAAATCATGTAATGATATGCCTTACAATAGGTTCTAAGGTTTGCTATAAATTAAACTAAACGTCGGGTCATTTTATACGTTTTAAAGTTGGACGGATGGCGCTAGCGTAGCAGATTGACATAAAATGTTTCGCGTTTTAAACCGTTCTATAATCTATACACTCGCGTAAACGACAGGTAAAATAAATAAATTCGTTCTTACCATCGTCACTTCACACTGCCGTTCGATCGTGTATTCTATTGTCGTCGATTCGGCAAAGAACGCGTAGTTTTCGTTTATAACCCTACAAATAATTTACGAACTAGAAACATTTGTTTTAGCAGTCGTAGTTTATAAAGTCGTAATGTAATAATATTAGTTATGGCATGAATATGCAGTATAAATAAAAGTATACATTAAATCATTCAAAGTGAATTGATAGTAATCGGTGATACGTTACTTGTCGATCCCGGCGTCGTTGCTTTTAGGATTGTCTTGGTCTTTCATTTTTTGGAACATTCTTTTGTACAGCTCTTCGGTAGAATACTGAATAGAGAGAAAAATAAATAAGTGTCTGGCGAAATTATTACAGAAAGAACGAATGGTAAGACTATTAGGGCCAGGGATCTTTCGAGTCCCCGCAAAACTATACATAGTTTCGCTCGGGCAGGATATTGGACATCGACTTTTCCCGCATAAATAGATTTAAAAAAAAGGATTGTTTTCACACTATCATAATTGCGATCATTTAGTAACTACAAATTAGTTGGTTTCCCCTAACAATCTGAAATTAAAAATACCTCGAAAAACGTATAAGTTGAGCCACCCGCCTTTGCACCGTAGGTAATTCCGAGTTCGTTATCAGCAAGATCGCGTACGTTGTGGATGAGTTCATTCGAAGTCTTGGTACCCAAGAGCGTGGCCAGGTTAGCGGTGTAAGAATTGACAATGACAAGTGCGAACACCCACCAGGCGCTAGCGACCGCTCGTGACCCATAAGCCACAGGTGCAATTTCAGAACCCTGCATGAGCACTGCGCCAAGATTGAACCACAGCGCGTTGCCAAGCGTAAACTGATTCTCGAGCGCCGCTGGCTCTTCGACGCACGGGTACGGGTTCTGCCATTCTTCGGGGCACAGCCGGCCAACAATATATAGTACTAGGGAAGTCCCCACATAAGCTATTCCTACCCACAGCCAAACGCCGTAGGAAAAGGGAAGTAAAAACGCTAACAGCGCTGGTGCTGGCGGCTGAGGTTTCCGAAACAGAATGCTTATCCCTAGATTCATGAAGGGCGTTGTAAAGTCTACGGCTTCCTCTCGTTCCGCCGTTATTGTCAAGTCCGTTATTGCAAAGTCGATTGTCTGAAAATATATTTTAATAAGTAATTGTTTAATCAACTGCATTATCGATGATATAATCTAGCAAATGAAAGAGTTTGTCTAAAGAAGAAACGAAATTATGAAGAACGAAAATACTGCACGGATCATTTTCGCGATTTACAACAATAGATAAAACTCAGTGTGGGATACCATTTAGGCTTTCTTTATCAAGAATAATTGACTCTTTGTACTGGTTTTTGTTAAGTATAGTGTATTCTTGGTGTATACGAAAATGTTATAAATGCAGCGCCTGAAGGATTATTTTAGCAAAAACGCGCCGGAATACTTTCAAATAATACTTAGGTTACATAATGCATTAAAAAATATGTTATTAAAAAAGTTGTCTTTATGGAATGGTGACCTTGTCTTCCATGAGTCGCTTCATCATGCCATTCCATTCGCCTGTTGTCTTGTTGCGGGTGCCGTAGTTTCCATCGGGTTGCTCAACGAAAGTGTAGTTAAATTGCAGCTGTTGAGCCAGCCTTTCAATTAGCTCAATGCAGAAACCTAACAAAATACTGGTTTCATTTTTAAATATTAACATAATACAATCAAAGCCAAATTACTTTTCAAACCAATACAAACGTAGTACATATTTTTTGGACGTGTATTATATATAACATTATCTTGCAATATGGACAATGACCACCTCTGTGGCTAAGGACTTAAACGTGTTGTCTACTCGTAACATTACGTTATACGCGAGAGCTCCTGAAGCAGAGTCCCGGGAACAGAAGTCTGATCAACTGTAAATAAGACCAATAAGTGAAAGGGACACACAAATGTGTTCAATTTTTTTTAACAATAAGGAATTAATGTCGGTTGCATCTCTCCTCGAAGTTATCAAATCAAATTAATTAATTATCACTAACAACAATATAACTTTATTTTTTGCTTGTCACTTCTAGGTATGTTTTACTTGTATTTTGTTTCTTAGTTCTAGTTATATTATATTTGTATAAAACTATAGATGGCAATATAAATCATACCTTCATATCGCTCGTTGCCAGAAAGGCGATCAGCAGACTGTTGTCTCATGACGTAGGGTTTATTCTGTGAAAGTGCGATATAAATTGTTTTAACTGTCAATTTATTATCTATACTAATATATAAAGCTCCAGAGCTCGTTTGTTTGGTTGAACCCCTAATCTCAGGAACTACTGGTTCGAATTAAAAAAAATTTTGGTGTGTTGGTTAGAGCATTTATCAAGGAATATAGGCTAAATAGATGAAGTCGTTGGCACGATTATTAGTATTACATACTTCTGCGATAAGAACGACGAAGGTGCGGTTCGTCATTAGGTGCGATGGCGGGGGTGGCGCTGGAGGTCTCGGTCGCCAGACGAGACCAGTCCGTGCGTGCCAGTCAGCAGCAGCTTTCACGAGTCCCCCGGGGAATACTTCTCCCGCTTGGAGTGCCACTTGCATGCGTGCTCCGCCCGCAGCCCACCATATACCCGTTGCGCTGCTTGCACCAGTCCACTCGTGCGCTCGGATGTAATTGAGCAATGAGTCTGCATGGAAGGCAGCTACGCCGTGCTCACAAGAACCTGACTCTCCTACATTGGGCAGCCGCAAATGATCCAAGGCCTGGGCTATGATTCGTGCGGCATCGTATGCCAATACTAATGCACTTGGCGGTGTCGACGTTATCTGCAATGAAGTGTAAAAAGTCATAGATTGTTATTTGTCACACATCTAGTCAGTCAATATTTTGACACACAGATAAGACTGATAGAAGGTAGTCTGTTATGTATGTTGCACTAATAAAATAACGACCCTACTTGTTCAACTTCTTCTTCGTCGATAGCTTCACCTAGCCGCTTAGTATACTCAACCCGCCAAGAAGCCATAGCTTCCATGACAGCAGGTGACTCCGGGTCAAACAAGCGAAGACCTGGGAACCAAAAATTTGTACTAACTAGGGATTATGGAGGAAAACTCTTATTACTTTTACTTAGTAATAATGTTTAGACTGACCGGTTAGGTTCGCACCCCCATGACTATAGTCATCTAATGGCAGAGTAGGAAGGTCGATGGCAGGAAACAAGTAAGAGTGTCGTTCTGATAGCAGCCCCACACGCTGCGCGGCATCCAGCACGCGAATGCTACATTCTGCATCACACCACACTATGAACTTTGTTGCACCCCATTTCTTCAGCACCAATAAAAGATTCCTAGAAAGCATAATAAAAATCTTTATATATCTGTTGCATTAACTTTCCATTGAGTAAAGAAAGGGTTTTGCCTCTTTCTTTATTTCTCCAAGTAATCACCTTAAAGCATCCTCATCTTCAGGTGGAGGCAGTTGCCGGGCGCGTAACCGCAATGGAAGCATCGGTAATACCCGCGCGCTATCTGCGTGCAGCAAAACTGCTTCTCGCCAGTCTTTTGCCTCACACAGGGCAGCCACTGCTGCTGCAAGTGCCTCCATTCTCGGAAACAGCTCAAGCGCGGTGCTCTCCCCATCTTCGTTAGGCGCTGCAAGTAGTAAAAGCAATCCCGATCTTGCTGCCGCTGCTATCCCCGCGCTGCCCGCTACAGCTTGAGCTCCTTCGTTGGCCTACGTTTACGTAAAGAAGCAACGACCACAAAAAAATAACGCTTTGATTCCAAGTGGAATCCCTAAAATTAATTAACCATTTAGTTTTAAAACGCAAAGATGTATGTACGTGTATTTAGAAAATAATCTAATACGATACTATAAAGCTACTTAAAACAAGTAGAACGACGTTGTTTTAATATTAAAAAATACATAATGCAGCTTAAAGTTCGTACAAATAAATCGCGTGTTTACTATAATAATTGAAGATAGTTTCATTATATTATTTGCTAAATACTGTCTGCTGTTTACAAAAGTAGTACACATTTAAATTAAACACTTTAAATGGCGAAATATATTAGTTAAACTTATGTGAAAATTATTTAACCTACGGCCCTACGTTACGGATGCTTCGAATCGGATATCACGGGTCTCCCCGGTTTCAACCGTTGTCCGGCTTACCTGAATGCAGATGTGTGTGTGAAGAGCAAGCGGTTCCAGGGGTTCCACTGGTGCAAGGCGTACGTTTGATAATTCACTATCAGCCTCGTCTGAGTCAATAGACCCTCGGTCTCGCTTTTTCGCTTCCTGCAGTGCGTGATCCTTAAGACCAGCATCCAACGCTGCGGCTAGTTGCGCTCCGAACTTTGGCTCGCTCTCGACTACGCCTGCAAACAAGCAGCTCGCATATTAACTGCCAGACAATAATGTGAATATGGGAGAAAAACAATAAACGCACCGATTCGTGTCTCCTGCGCATACGCATACGAAGAAATCACAAGTACAAATGGAAGTACATGAAACAGTTGTAGGCGTTTCCATGTTACATAGGCAACGCTCATCTTGTAGACAATTTATATGTCCTGTTTGTCCATTACGATTAACATAAGTTAAAAGATATGATAAATTAGAGTTTACGCGATCACGTTTACGTGATTTGTCTCACTTTGCATTTCGCATCTCACAGCGACGATTCTATTTTGAATCTAGAACACGTCACGTCCCGCCTGTTGCAGACGTTACCTAAAACGCGAGATTTTAGTTTGAGGATCGAACATAAAAAATAGGTATATAACACATAAAAAGACAATAAACAAGATTAAATAAAGAAATAGTCTGAACCAGCTGGACTTAATAATTGAATAATGTAAATATTTTTCACTAAAACTTATCATTATTTTTGTTGGAGTTTTATTCTCATATTATAACAAAAATATACTTTAGCGCCAGAACATATGTAAAACATATTACTTTTTTTTAAATTTTTAAAGAGAAAAAACAAACATTACCTAATAATATTTAAGAACGCAAGGCGAGTTTGTTAAAGTATGTTTATTCAAAAAATATCTGCTAATATCTTCTCAGTTTACTATTATTATTTTAAAATTAATTTTTAGTAGCAAAAATATTAATTTCGTGTAATATTTTATAAATTCAGATCGATATGATTATCAGTTACTCAGTAACGAATGTGTTTCTTGCAACGTTAAAATGTAGTCTATGGTTAAGGTCAAGTAACAAGCTGACTATGAGACTGTCAGTTCAACTGACAATTCACAACTTAATTTCAATTAACTGACTTGTCAATTGTGAAGAGCAAACCGCATTAGTTTATAGCTAATATAATATAGAATTAATATTTTCAAAGCGGCTTTACAATTTTCTTAATAAGTTGTTTTAGCTTTTCGTTAATGCGACATAGTACCAAATAGGTTTGTGTCTCAAAGACCAAAATATTAGCAAAAGGATTTAGAAACTTGCAAACTTATACTTAGAAAACTTATGTTTCGATGTAACTTTACCTAGAAAATTTATGTTTAGATGCAAACTATGGAGACGCAGGTTGTTGGATTGACTGGATTGGAACTCCAACAAGTGGGAGAAGTACACTCGGGACCAGGAGCTAAGTGGGCATTAGGTGCACTGCCGGCATTATTAGGTGGTCAACTACCCCGTTTATCTTCTGACCAGTCTGATTGTGTTTCACGTGCGAAAAAATATGCAATGGAACAGAGCATTAAGATGGTGCTGATGAAGCAGACACTTGCACACCAGCAACAGCAGATGGCTTCACAACGCACTCAAGTTCAGCGCCAGCAGGCTCTTGCACTTATGTGCAGGTAACTTGCATAATGCCTTGTACTGTATTCATCTCTTTTGTTTAACTAATCTAAGAAATTATTATATAACCATCACTGACTCATTTTGTTTGATACAAGTTATATGCTAATTATACTTCGGTATGGTGCTTTTAAATAAGCTTTCTTAAAATAACCCTCTTTTTTCCAGCTGCAAAAATGAGCTATTTTATACAATACTATTTTAATATTATGATGAGAGCGATACCTGGAGATTCCCCAAAAAGGGTTGAGTCTGTGAGTTTATTGCTGAAAAGATCTGAAAACTAAGTCATGGTGATATTAGTTTCATTGGATTTAATGTAGTAAATATCTAATTGCTTTCAATGTTTTCTAGGGTGTATGTGGGCTCTATCTCATTTGAACTCAAGGAGGATACTATTCGGCAAGCTTTTTTGCCATTTGGCCCTATCAAGTCTATCAATATGTCATGGGACCCAGTGACACAGAAACACAAGGGCTTTGCATTTGTTGAGTATGAAATTCCTGAAGCTGCTCAACTGAGCCTGGAACAAATGAATGGTGTTATGCTCGGTGGAAGGTAAGAATTGTATAGTTATTAACTTTATAGTCAAATTTAATTAAGGTTTTGTGTGGAGTATAATCCCATTTTTACAAATCTTATTATAAAAACTAAATATGAATTTCAATAAGGAGCAAAATAAAAATGTGCAATTAACTTAAGCAAAAATAAATTTGCACTATTATTTGTGTAAGAATTATGTTAACAATATTAAGTCCCTCTTGTAGATTAACATTTTAGGCTATAAAAATATAAATTAGCCAAGTGGAAATTGCAGATATGTAACAATAAAAAGTAATTATGTTTAAACTCCATATCATTTTAGATTTATTTTAATTTTATCTGTATAGCTTAATAGTATTAACTAATTAATATTATCTGATAGCTTAAAAATGCAATCAAATTAAAACAAGCCTTTGCACTGTTGCAGAAATATAAAGGTAGTTGGTCGGCCTTCAAACATGCCCCAGGCACAAGCAGTGATTGATGAGATTCAGGAAGAGGCAAAACAATATAATCGTATCTATGTGGCATCTGTTCACCCAGAACTCACTGAGGATGATATTAAAAATGTTTTTGAGGCATTTGGTCCCATCACTTATTGCAAGCTAGCATATGGTGCTTCTGCACACAAGCACAAAGGATATGGATTCATTGAATATGCATCATTGGCTGGAGCTCTTGAGGCTATTGCATCTATGAATTTATTTGATTTAGGGGGACAGTATCTGCGCGTTGGCCGCGCTATTACCCCTCCTAATGCTCTCCTCGGTCCCCCTGCTGCCTGTGCGATGCCCACAGCTGCCGCTGTGGCTGCTGCAGCTGCGACCGCTAAGATTCAAGCTATGGATGCCGTTGCCAGTAATGCGGTGGCTCTTGGTCTTACTAAGCTTAATGCCCTGGGTGTATCACCCGCCGCAGCATTGCCAACTCTCGCTGCTGCGCTTCCTGTGACTATGCCCGTTACTCTTCCGGTTTCGTTGCCCGCTGCGCTGCCGCCGCCCGTCACTTCTGCGGTCATTCCACCGCCAGGCGTCGTCATTCCACCCGCGCCGGCACGGCCCGCTATTGTGAGTGCCAGTTATGCAGTTCTATTTATTTATTTAAATTTGCACATAACCTTAACTAAAAATCAAGCGTAATTAAGTGTTTCTATCTTTAATAGCTATTCCTTAAAAAATATTATATAGATAGCAAAAAAAAAATGGGAAGAGTTAACTTAACAAAATACGTAAATATCATATATTAACTTTTACGGTCATATATTTTTATAAAAAAATTATTGTAAAGTTATTTGTTATAGGAATTTTGTATTTTGCAGAGTGAAGAGAGCAGTATGGGTATATCGGGCAATGCAACGGACGAGAGTGGGTCAAACGGAGCCGGCGCACAGGCGGCGTTACAACGGAAGCTATTGGATAGTTCACCGGATACGCTGCAGCAGCAAGAGTCTCTCTCGATATCAGGACAGTCTGCGAGACATCTTGTCATGCAGAGACTTATGAGACGGCGCGCTTCTCGGACGGTATTGCTACGGAACATGGTGTCGCCCAGGGACGTCGACGAAGCCCTCCACCACGAGATCCGAGACGAATGTGGGAAGTGGGGACGAGTTCAGCGCGTCGTGATATACAACGAGAGGCAAAGTGAACACGACGATCCGTTGCAAGCGCATGTCAAGATCTTCGTTGAGTTCGCGGAGCCGGATGGTAAGAAAATTTTAATGTGTTAAATGAAAATTTATGTACATATACATAAATAATACAATGAAATAAGGAAATACATAAATATACTAACTTTGCAGTGGAAAGACATCGCTCAGTCGTTGCTGCAATAACAGATTTGCTGATTTTCAGCAATATAAATTTAAAATAAACTACTATATAGTTTACGCGAGTAGTACACATTTAAATAAAACACTTTAACGGTTTAAAACGCGATATATTAGTTAAACTTATTTGGAAATTATTTTTATGATCCGAAAAATTTAACTAATATATCGCGTTTTAAACCGTTACAGTGTTTTATTTAAACTACTATAAAAAATTAAAACATTATACCTATGAAATGCTTCACTTACACGCACTTGGTGAAAAGGAGTATTACTCAATAAGGCAAAAATTATAAATTGCTCTATTAGCTAAGCTGGTCTAGTCAGTTCGTCTGGAAGAACAGCATGTGTTGGCATTGTTGGTTTTTTTTCCAATTTTCAAGCATTCCTTAATGACTAACATAAGCTATTAATAAAAATTATGATTTTTTTCTTATATTTATTTTATGTAAAATATATAGAGTATATGTTATAATGATATCGGTGTATTTTGGCCACAGAGGCAAGTGCAGCGGCATCCGCCTTGGAGGGACGTTACTTTGGTGGGCGTACTGTTCGGGCGGCGCTCTACGACCAAGACCTATTTGACCACGGCGACCTTTCCGCTTGACACAGCAGTTTGCACTTTTAAAGACTTCACTAATGGCTTTATGATTATATTTTAACTTTAGATTACGTAATTATAAATAGGAACCGATACATTAATATAAAAAGTCTAATAAACCTAACTTAGCCATACCCTTAAAAATTATGCTATAGTCTATATTATGCTATTCTTTTATCTGTGGTGCGTAAAAGTAAATTTTTCCTGGTCTGGTCGTTCACTGGTTTCATATCCTTTTATTGATGAGCAGCAATTGTTAAGCGGCAGACCGAGGTTTAAAAACCACTGGAACTCCGGTTTTCACCGTTTGTACTACGTTAGAAGCAGGGTTAAGGCTCGGGAACGGTGGTGCGTTCGGCGCTGGGCTCACAGAGCACACTGCGAGCACCGCTGCCAACCCCGCCACTGACTGCATTAGACCCAGCCTAGCACCTAAAAATATCACATTATTAAGTCAATGTACACTAGGTAGAAGACAATGTTCTAAGTCTACTCTTTTCGGCAGCACTTGGCTAGTACCCTTTTTATGAATTATGCAATTTATTCTTAACAAACTACTTGAACTTGTTACTTTAACTATATAACTTGGATTTTACATTTTTAGATGAAATAACTAAAATAATTTGAATCTCAACGTCAACTTACCAATACAAGCCCTGGGTCCGTCCCCGAAGGGGATATAGACGTGTTTGTATCGCTGGGCGTCTGGCGCAGTCGGGTCAAAACGTTCGGGGCGGAATTCGTGAGGAGCGTCGAAGTGTTTCGGGTCATTGTGCATCGCTTGCAGCGGAATGAACACCTTCACGCCCTCATCCACCGTCAAATTGAGTTCTTCGAACGTATACTTTCGCGCGCACTCTCGCGTCAGGTAGCCGAGAGGAGGAAATAGCCGCATGGCTTCCTTGAAAGTCCATTCTATATAAGACATTTCTTTAACAGCGTCGTATGTCAATTTGTTGTCGTGCTTGGCCAGAATAGTGTCTATTTCTTTATGCACCTTCTGTTGGACGCGCGGGTTGTGCGCCAGGTAATGCAGAGCGATGCTAGTTGCAGAGGAGGATGTCTCGAAACCAGCAGCGAAGAACACAAAAAGCTGCGCGGCTAACAACTCGTCGTCCATTCGGAGTTCGCAGCGCTCGCCCGCCCGTTCCAAAGACTCTCCTTCTATGATTCCTTGTCTCTGACATTCCAGCAGTAGATCTACGAAGTCGTGTCTATTCGATGGCTCATAATTCCTCTGTTTCAATACCTCTCTCATTAAATGCATGATATTTGTCTCCACATGTTCCATAAATTTAAGATCTCTCAATAGCGTCGGGAATGTTTCTTTCAAGAAGATTTTTATGATGTGCTTGAATCCTAATTTGAAGATGTTGACTCCTAGCTTTCTGAATTCCGAATCTTCGTCTTGGAGGGAGGCAGCGTCTAATCCGAACCCGCAAGCGCCTATAAAATCTGTCGTATAGCGAGCCATAAGGTCTCGCGCGTCCAGTACTGCGCCCGAAGGTCCAGACGCCAAGCGCAAAGCGCGAGTCTGGAGATGTTTAGCGCGCTCTTGAATGAGGGGGAACATAGCTCGGAGTTTTCCGCTGGTGAACGCTGGCGTAAGTCGCTGGCGCAATAATCGCCACACGTCGCCGTCCGCGAAGAAGAGATTCCGGAACATTGGCTCCCCTTTATGCGTGTATGAGAGCATTCCGCGTGGATAAAAGTGGAAAAAGTCGGTCATGAGGACCTTCTTTGCTAATTCTGGGTCCCGAATGACGAGCTGCGGGTTTCTGCCTCTATAGAAACCCACCACTTTTTCCTCGGGATATCTCCAGTAAGCTTCCTCTGCGAGCTGGCTAATACTTTTCTGCACAAAATAATTGGCCGCATTGCCTCGGGGGCCTATCGTGCTTTACTCCACGGAGCTTCCAGTACTGAAACTTTCTGGTGTAATAGCTGTACAGCGCTATGAGCACGACGACCAGCAGGGCTGTAGTAAACATTATGCCTCAAAATATCCTTCCCGACTGTCTTCGCATATAGCCCACAGTTTAATTATACTTTTGGTGCTTCTTTCAGATAAGATAAAAATGTGATATTAATAAAGATAATCAAAATGTATTTTAAAAATTCTCTATAAGATTCTTCGGGCATTTGCCCGTTGCCGTTGTGTCGAGCGCCTCTTTATGTACCCAAAAATTCAGTATGTAGCAAGTCAGCTGCAAAAAAAAAAACATTAAACTGACAAATATTATAAAAATGAGAATCTAACAATAAATGTTCAATGTTTAGCTGTTCATAAGTAATAAAGGCTTTATAACCACTTAATACGCAACATAAATAGAACTTATTTACAATTTATATTTACTACGGTAAGACTGTTTTATTTAAATGGTTCAAGTTATTTTTACCGTTTTTAGGATGTTAGGACAAGTATAAAGCAAAAGCTTTATATGTATATTATACGCTTTATACAGTCAAGATGGTTATCTATCGATCGACTTTTACTTTGAACTTGAAATCAGTAAGACCAAAAACCAGGTGATGTGTAAATTGTTTGAATAATTAGTTTTAACACATAGGGAATCCTTTAATATAAACACAAGCCATTTTAAATCAGCACAGCGATACATAATTAGGGGAATAGCTACCCCCTGGGTGGCTTCAAACTAAACATTATGTGCGTACGCACCTGGGCCTTAGGAGAATTCCTCCAACTTTGTCCGCTTTATTCCCTTCCCTTCACCCTCGGGATCGATCCGGGAACGATTGGCACAACCGTAAGTGTATTCGAGAATCAGTGTCGTGTTTGACGTCTCCGCTCGTGTGTCACGGGGAGCGCGCGCGCATGTTACCGATAGACGCGTGTGCCACTGCCAAATGTTGTTCAGTTAATGTGCTAGTTCGATGAACATTAATAGTTTAAAATTGAAAATGCTTAAGGTGAGTGAACTTTTTGTTTCTGTTCTTTTCCTAATAATTAGCATTGCTTTAATTTAAGATGTCCTACAGATAACTTAAGATAAAGTTTTACCTTTTAACCTATTAAAGTTTGAAGATTGTAATATAAATTTTACAGCAATATACAACATGAAGCTTTTAATTAGAATAATACTTTCCATTTTACAGAGTCTAGACTAGGGGGGTATAAGAAATAATTAGGGATTTAGGTGTCCTATGGTTTAATCATTTCTGTAAAATTTGTCGCACCTCGCAGTATCTCCAAATACAATAACAGTATTATCATGTTTATGTCTAGATTAAAATTAAAGCAACACAATAATCACGACCTTTGTTCGATAATAGATAGGGGTAATAATTCGCTTGAAAAACACTGACTACTGCTCCTACTTTAAGTTGATAAAATAGGTAATTTATATTCCACTCTCAAATATACATTATAAAAACCGGTTGATCTTGCATACAATAAATGGCCTTACAATGCCGTTAAAGAACTCGCTTTAATAATGTAATATAAAAAGGTCAGTTCTTGCAAGATTACAGTCGATTACGAATTCGTAATAAATAACTAGAATATATTTAAATTCAACACCAGTTTTAACATAATATAAACTATATAAGAATCGTGACAAGATTTTAAAATATCAATATTTTTTTGATGTGATTGCAGTCGGATACTATTTGGGTTATTTGGGTGGCATTGGGTCTCCTTTTTCTGTAAGAAATATCAATTGTTAGCATTTCGCTACAACTATAGTCAATTTACGTGACAAACGTTAGCAACGACAGAAGTAACGTCTTCTCACGTTATTTCCGACTAAAGCTATTTGCGTCTATACGCAAATAGCACACGGATATAGACCCTTGGTCGATAGAACCGGTTTTCCAAACATTTTAAGGAACTGCTAATTAGTTTAAATTATGTTTGTGATTACACATATTTTTTAAATTTTTAGTTAACTCATCACTGTACACTTTAAATACTACTTTTTATATTATACAGGTATTTAAAAATTGACTTCAGAAGCTTTATTTATTTAAAAATATATAACTAACTGAATAATTTTAATAATCATACTTAACGTTAGCTTTGTAAAAATAATCTTTCATTGTGCAGGCAAGGCAACGAAAGTGATAGTGGACAACTGAACATATATTTATTTATGCCAAGTAAGTATAATTCACATTGAAGGTCAAAAGTACTAAATGGTAACATTATCATTTTAACATGACATTATATAGCAAAGCTGTATAAAAATTCTAAATTCTACTTTGGTGACAGTTGACACGGTAGCTCACTTGGAGACGCAAACAGCACGGAACGTTGCAGTCAAGAGTTTGAGTCCCGCTCGTGTCATCAATCTTTCGTTTTTTCACTTCAAATATACTATATTATTATTTCATATTTCTCAATATTGTCAAATTATTTAATGTTAACTGTTTTTTCAAATGTTTCACGTGATTTGAATCAAGTGGACTTATTTTTAATAGCTTTGATTAACATAAAATGTATTATCTCATTAGTTTTATAGTTTTGGAGATAGATTTTGGTTGAAGAAGTGCACGCATATGGTCCATTGCATATCATTCAACACGATCTAATAGCTGTTCCCACACATCTGGCTCCTTATCATGTACTAAATCGCTATCAAAGATAATATTATTTTAGGTGTACGCGATAACGTAGCCATAAGTGTCATATTGGAACTCCCTCCTCACTCTTAATTGTTTTTATTTCAGATTATGAAAATTCTCAACTAAAAAGGTCACCTGAAACTTATTATAATGCTAGTTCCTTATACAATGGACTGGATGTGCGCGTGGATGTCACTTCTTGTACTTACTGTGCTACCTGCTTTAGCGGGTAAGTCTACCTTCCACTTAGTCATATATTAACAAAACAAAAGAAACGCGAATACATGAAGACACAAATATATAAAACCTCAAGGGATGTCATTTTTTGTTTGGCTATTGTTTGCTACAAGGCGGACATCGAACGTCTGATCTATTGATCTAACACATAGATACTAATTTACGCGAGTAGTACACATTTAAATAAAATGCTTTAACTCTTTAAAACGCGATATATATTACTTATTAGAAAATTTCGGATGATTTGCAACAGCCGTGATGTCGTAGTTAAAATTATGTTCAACTACGTTTAACTAATATATATCACGTTTTAAACCGTTAGTGTTTTATTTAAATGTGGTTTTAGCTAAAATTTATTGAATGTAGTGCTTCTTGCAAACGACTGTTAGACGAACTTTCCATTGATATTAAGCAACGTACCCCATATCGGAATTATTTTAGCTTCCATATAAATCATACAGATTTATTTGGATATAAAAACAGCCGTCATGGATATAATAAAAATATTTAACGAAGGCGTTAAATTTAACGATTCTTTTAATTCACTTTAGCGCGTGAACTGTTGACTAAATGAGGCGAAGATAATATGTGGAGATTTCGCCTAACTTTGGATGATATTCGTATGTGTTTTTTATCCCAAGACAAGCCAAATGATGATATTGCCGCCATGTGGGATTTTAAAGAAAAAAAAAAAAAAAAAAAAAAAAAAAAAAAAAAAAAAAAAAAAAAAAAAAAAAAAAAAAAAAAAAAAAAAAAAAAAAAAAAAAAAAAAAAAAAAAAAAAAAAAAAATTAAAAAAGGGCCCGGAGGGGGGGGGGGGAAAAAAAGCCGGCCCCCCCGGAAAAGGGGGGGAAAGGGGGAAAAAAAAACGAAGAAAGGATTTTTGTTTTAAACAAAATATTTACGTTCTGAAGGTATTGCGATTGCGTATTGTGAACGGCGGTACTTCACCCTGACGGAATTTAGCTATTCCTAAAAAATATTGGTTTTAGGAATATGTTTACGTGTGAAAAGTCTAAAATTTTTCACATGTCATGAGCAGATATTGGCACTATAAAAACTAAATATCGATTTTAAATTGAAAAATGTTTTCATATTTTTTTTTATCAAATATTTATTAAGTATGGCCTTACACAATACCCCTATGACTAGAATATATTGACTAGATCTGTTTCTAAGGCCCGTGGCACGTGGGCACTCGTTAATGTTACATGGCACGTGGTTGTTGCTATTCTCGTCCGTACTCTACACTTCGTGCACGCTAGGCGCGAGTGCTGAATTGTGTTCGTCAACCTCACGTAGATCAAGACGATAATAGTTGTATTGGCCAAAGGGTGTGCGCATTCCTCGAGCGTGAATAAGAATTGCACACTTATTTTTTAAATACATGCGTCGTGAACACATTGTACTCACTACTGCTCGTCATATAGGAGAAGGTGATTCAGTGGGGTTTGGCAGGCTTAAGTATCGTCTTTGAATTCCTGGTTGTAACCGGGACGGTAGCTTGGGATTCATAACATCTCTTCGTACCGTTAAGTTGCTACTAGATCTTTTTCTGGACATATGCAAAACAATATAGTCGTATATAGGGCAGACACATAACAGCGGGTAGATAATAGATTGCATTGTAAAGTCTTCATTAACAGTATTTAAAATATAATTACATAATAAAAGTATGGATTAATGATCTCAATATATAAAGGTGGTACTATCCAAGTTTTACGTAAATAGATATATATTTCATGATAGCTTATTTATATGTGTACTAAGAGCACTAGCGCCAACTACAGACTAGGAATACTTACTCCATATTAAAATATCACTTTCATTTGTTATATGTCTTAATTCTTGGTGTTTTGTTTATCGTTTTCATCGTAGTATTTAGTGAAATCATTAAAAGATAAATTGTAGTTTATTTTGCGTTTCCTCGTGTTTATTAGATTATTCAGATAGGTAAATAGTATAACGTTAGAAGAAACAGCGTTACGCTCTTACGAATCAATCCATTAATTATCGTGTAAGTGGGGCACTTTTGTAATGTCTGCGCTGTATATTTTAATCTAGCATACAAGTTGCCAAGGCGTAATTGAGAATTGTTTTTAGCCAACTTGTAAATCCAATTAGTCTTACATTTATTTATCACTACTTCTCAGATATTTGCGATTGGTGATTATTATGCACTTGGTAATTACAGCTTTAAAAAAGGTTTCATAAAAATATTAGAAACTCAATCTAGTGATAACTTAGCACACTAGATTGGTTTCGAGCCAAACGGTGTGTCCGGGTAGTATGTCTAATTTTTACAAACAACCTTCTCAGCTTAAATTATAACTGTAACCCATGATGTCGTCCGCGTCCCGTCGCTATTGCAAGCTAGTAATTTTAAAAGATGGTCATATACTGTCGCGGATATTTTAGATAATTTAAAGAAGTATCGGTCTTTCATAAATATTTTGTCTTGGTTTCTTGAATCGTTATCGCAACGCAATGAAAGCTCTTAAAGATGCCCACGGTTTCTTCTGCTTCTATCGTCATGCATGTTTGTTTTATAGCCTAAACTCTTCCTCGTTAAATAGTCAAACAACACAAAAATAATTGTACTGACTTTAGCGCGATCAAACAAACGCTTTTTAATATAAGTATAGATAAAGATTTGTCGAACCAGCTATGGTAATAACGTTTCGTAGCAAAATGCTTATTGGTATGAGATTCATAAGTTTAACTTCCAACTTTATTATTGCTCTCAGTTGATTTTAGCTCGCTCGTATTAAAAATTCAAATTCCCCGCATTCCGTTGGAAATTGTAAACTCGCTGGAATGTAGGAGGCGGGTAATTCATGGGAAGATATTCTTAGTGATTTGAGTCACAACCGCTCACGATGTAAGTATTTTGTATTCAGAATTCGCGTTTGAACTGTTTTGGCCACGCGCGGCCACGAGCGAGCGGGTTCGGGCGGGGGCGAGGTGAGCGCGGAGAGAATTGGCGCCTCGCGAGAGTGAGCACCGCTTTCAAACTTCCGCTCGATCGTTTAGCGAAAATAGATATTATATCCGTTCAAACGAAACCTGGCATTGGGAACGAGAATCTCATAATAGGGCCCTTTTTTTCTTTTTTTTACTGATAAAGTGTGAAAGTCTAATGCACGCCCACGTCGGGCAATAGTGATGTGGGGAGTGTGGTAAATCAAAGGAGAATAGAGCCGCTAAACACCCCACCAGCCTCCTGCGGTGCTTTGAGGGAGCTCTGGGAACACGTGTCATAACGCCCCAATTTCAGATTTAGACTGTACATTATCCAAATCCAAAATAGGTCGATAGCACATTTTTTTAGATGTTATATATATCGGCAAGCAAGCATAGTTCACTTGACGGTAGGTGAAATATATCAAAAAAAAACAGCAGAATCAGATCTCAAACTTCCGGCGCACAGCAGAAATAGCTATTATATCCGCTCAAACAAAACCGCTTGGCACTGAAATCGAGAATGTCGTTATGGGAAGAAATATTTTTATTGAGGTGTGCGGAGTGGAGTTCCTGCGGGTGACTCAGTGCCAGATGTTTCGCAACGGCTTCATCAAACGACTGCGACCGCCTCCCGACCATCGTCCGGGCCGCTCGCCTCTCTGAGAGGATAATAAATAACGCGTTGACGTACACGATCTCGCAATTTGGAGCGATTTGTCGTGAGTAATATATCCTGAGGCCGTTGCCGAGTTAGTTACAAAAGGATAAAGCAGTTCGATAAGAACAGGATGTCTGAATTGGCATACGAATTATATTTACTCAAAAAGATTCAATTCACACATTAGATAGTTAAAGAAATTGTAATTAGATTAAAATAAAACACTTAACAGTATAGATTAAAAATCGATTATATATTTAAAAAAAATAGAAGACATGGGCACGACTCGAACTGGCATCCACAGCGTTCCGTGCTAATTAAGCTACAGTAAGTGTTTCAAACTTTTACCGGTTTCAAACACGAAATAAATTTTAAATCAATTTATTTCACTACAGCCCAACCGCGACGTTTCGGAAGATTTGCAGCAGCCGTGGTCACGGGGGGACGTTTTAAACCCACAAAGTGTTTTATTTACACTTGTGTACTCGCGTAAACTAGAGCCAATCCTTACATCTAAAATTTACAATTACAATATATACGTCATGATAAGTCATTTAGCGAATGGATTTTTTTTAAATAGGTGACGTATTTCACAGCGACTAACGATAACATATTTTAACAATTTGTATTATCATTTAACATATTCCCATCTTTACTTTTAACAACAATAATAAAGTTTGACACGAACAGATGTCATTTACCGTTTCTAACTAATATTTGAAACTTCGTCATCTATTGATATGTTGCCTGCACTAATGTAGAGAAGTGACACAATGAGTAAACAAACAGTATGCGTCTGATTCAAGTAATTGCAGATAATCTGATTGATGTGCGCTTTGACGAGATACAAGATGCAGACAGACGAACAGTTTGTCGGTAGAACGAGCTGATTCGCATTAGTTCAAATGGTCCGGTAGCAATGTATGGCTAATGACAAGTTTGATATAGTTTTAGTCTGTGGATTTCCTAATATCTGAAGCCAAAACAGGTCAGGCGCATTTCGTTTAGATATTATACGGTTGGCGTATTTCACCTTCTACCACGAACCTCATGCTTTTCGGCCATATAAAAAGAAGTCTTTTTTTATACCCAATATAATCTCTTTAGAGCATTACATATACGTATATATAAGTTTAAAAACCAGCCCTGCGCCCTTTTAACCGCTTTGTTCGTGCGTAGCTGATGGCGTTAAGTAAACAGTTTTAATTGATTCCTTTTATCTCGCACTAGTTGCGCAAGCAGCTGCCAGACAGTTCACCTTACAGCCCCGCATTTACTATTTACAGTCGGCATGGCTGTCTTTGCTATGCCATGCCATTCTGAAGTATTTTTGTTCTATGAGTACCAGGTCCAATTAGCTCCTTAACTCAATATATAATATATTGTGCAATAATGATATAAATACAAGTACATTACTATATAATAATGAACATGAAACAAGTACATACTATAAACTAGCAGAGTCCTTTTAATACCTATCATATGTATTTAGCTAATATGTTTTCACAAAGGTATTTTTCCTAAACAACTAAAACAATCTAGAATAACACCATTTTTAAATCAGGTGATAGAGACAGTGTAAAAGTTAAGACCTATTTCAGTTCTTCCTGCTATTTCCAAGATTCTAGAAAAGTTGTTAAATAGTAGACTCTTAGATTATTTTAACAAATATAACATACTATCTAGCTCACAGTATGGTTTTAGGCAAAAAAATCAACTGAAGATGCTATAACAAAATTTACTTCTCTAGTGGTTGATAATTTAGAAGAGGAAGGAAATGTATCGGGTTTTTCTTGATCTGAAAAACGCTTTTGACACTGTCCTTCCCTCTGCTTTACTTAAACTAGAACAGTCTGGATTAGAGGTATAGTTTGAAAATTTTTGAGGATTATCTTACAGATCGTACACAAAGAGTTAAGGTTAGTCAATACCTCAGTGACGTGCAGAATGTCACATTTGGTGTTCCTCAAGGAAGCGTTTAGGCAACCCTCTTTATTTATATAAATAACTTGTGCAACTTCAATCCTATGATGGTATGTTTTACTAAAAGTTTTATTGGTATGGAATGAAGTATGTACAAGTACTGAACAAGGATTATCTGAGATTGCTAAATGGCTAGATCTGAATCTTTTAACACTTAATACAAGTAAAACGAACTATATATGTTTTAAAATTAGTAATAAAACGCAACCTAAAAACAACTTAAATATTAAAATTCATAAATGTAACATGGAGGAAGTAAATAGGTGTATTCCAAATAAAAGAGTAGACAAACTAAATACTTGGTATAAATTGACCCGTTTATATGGTACTCAAATTAGAAGCGATGTAAATAGGCTAAGAAAGTAATTTGATTTTTAAAACATTGGGCATGTGACTACCAAAGAATTTAAAAGATTAAAACCCTGGAGTTTTAAATTATTGTATTGTAATTTGGGGTGGAGCCGCAAAGACCAAGTTGAAGAATTGGAAGGGGACAGAGGGGTCTTTTAAAAGTAATGTATGCTGCATACAGATTCCCAACCGAAGAGCTTTACCAACAAAGTGGGTGCTGTGTTAGAAAGTATATGTTTTAAATACAATTCTTAAAAAACACCGTACTCTAATATTTGATAAAGATATTTTAAAAAAGAGAAGGAAAGATATTGTCGACAAGATTGAGTCAAAAAGCTTTTGTGGTCGTAACTATTGTGTGAATCCGTTTATTTGTACAACAAATTAAATAAGCTTCTAAATATATATCCACTCACGTTCGAGAAGTTAAAATATCAGCTAGCAAATGGTTAAAAAGTGTAAGCTATAATAGCTAGAGGATATATTGAAGAATCCCAGTTAAATATCATAATCCTCATGATCAATTACTTTCTCACACACCCATACACATCAAGTCACACATCACATCAACTCACATACTTATACACACACACCAATATTATTTAAATAAATAAAAAAGCATGTTTAATTATTTAGGGATACGGAATAATGTATTATTAAATGATATGGAAGAGCTGGAAACCCTGTCACAGGTATTATTTACTTAAAAGGGTTTCCAGATCAAAAACAGTTTAATGTAAATATGGTTCCTGAATAAATACTTTTATACTTTTATACTTTATACTTTATACATTATCCGTTAATCTATTCTTAAGACTTCGCTATCAAAGTGCTGCAAGCAATCGCAAGTATTAAGAGAGGGAGTACCACAAATAACAAACCATACAACGAAGGGAATTTTTGTCCTTTTTCCTCCTTTTTAACAATGGGAACTTTAAAGGCAAAATAGTGGAAGGTGCTTGAGGTGACTAAAATAATTACAATATCAAATTTGTGCATTTTTACAATAGTACGGAACCCTTTATTCGCGAGTACGGCTCGCAGACTTTATTATAATATAAATACTGTCTATAGTTAACGCTAGTAGTATACATTTAAATAAAACACTTTAACGGTTTAAATAATTTATTATAATATTATGTTATATAAAATATCATGTTTGCAATTGGCACTACATCGGCGGTACCTGCTTTTATAAGTTTCGTTAGTTCACGTTACCTATTCGGTAAATAAAATGCAATATTTACTCCTACTTTATTACACAATGGTAGATAACAGTGTAAAATAATTTATTAGGACCCTTACTTTACGTCGCTTTTGTTATGTAAATTTTTGTCGCTTTGAATTATGGAGCGAGGTATGGGGCTAATTATTATAGTAAATGTTGCTTGCCGTTGTAAATGTAACAGCGAAAGCGTTGTGGAACAGTTAAGCTGATCTTGTGTATACTTTTAGCTGAGTAAGGACTCAAGCAAAAATGCCACACACGTCGATAACACAGCACTTTGCCTTCAACTCCATGAAACCAGAGACGAGATAGGGGATACGGGCCAAACTTTAAACAATTGATATCCTTTTTATGTGAACGATATTTTGTGAATATATAATATTATAGTGTGAAATCTCGTTTCCTTTTTGGGGCATGGGACGAACACATGTGCCCTTTTACAATTCAGTCAAGTAGTTAAACTTTGTGCTTTGTGGAACCGTAACAATTTCTTGTTGCTCCAGGCTTCAAACCCAAACCTCTTGCTTAATACTATGCTAGACAACGCGTTTAACCATTGTGCTACGGCGGCGGATAGTGTAATTAATATACTTACGATGCAATATGCCTCCTTGGTCTTGTTGTTAACACAGGCCACAAGGTCCATCGCTTGCCATCTTTTATTGGTCGAAATCATGGTTCGGTGTTTGGAATTATTTAAAAAAAGTACCAGTGTGTTGTTTGATGACGCAATTGGTGACGATTTTAGATGCGTAAGAGCCCGCCAATCCGAACTGGAGCAACGTGGTGGGTCGTTAAACCTAAAATATAAACAAAAGAAATAATTATGATTGAAACTTACTGCTGTAAGCTAGTACTCTATTACTTTCTGTACAATTCCATCTTCATGATTAAATAAAGATGGAATTGTAGAAAAATCAGTTAATGCTGATTGCCTAGTTTTTGGCTGTTTTTCAAGGTAATTGGCATGTTTGACACATCTTTTAGGCGAGATGGCCTAGAACATGTTTCAAACATACGCCAATTCGTATAGTTCCTTGTTAAATAACCAAAAACTGTTATCTACGTTATATAATATAAGGTAACTCTTTTTATACCTTAAGTATTGATGTATAAAGTGCTTTATACCATTTACGGCCACGACCTTGTAATTGAATAGTTTAGCAAGCTGCGAGTAAAAAACGTCTATTAATATCAATGTTTAAAGTCCAAAGTCCCGAATGTCAGTTGTGTCACTAAATGTTATCAATCATCTCGTGATAACAAACAATATATTTGACATATATTATTTAGATATACAAAATAATTTTAACTAGACACTGCTTGAAACATTTACGTCTCATTTAACGTAAGCGATTCCAGAGTATATAATATATTGTACCATAATATTAAATGCAAAGTTATTAATTTGTGTGTCTATATGTCTCTTACGGCAAAACATAACGACCATAGACAGTAAATTAATTGCTATATATAAGAAAAAGAGATTTCTCATTCGTTTTAAATAGATATACAATACACTATCAAGAAACACAGCTATCCCTATCTATAGTCAAATAAACAAAATCTTATATTTATAATATATTATAAATATAATCATCTTCTCATCATTCACCATCTGGTCACCATTTACACTTTGTTGTTTTAATAGGTGTTCGAGGTACCTCGTTAGCTGCTGGAAGACAACCTGCATTTAGCGATCATCAGCAAACACAACTGCTGGCTGCTGTGGGCGACACTGCAGTCCTACGCTGCATTGTGATGCGATTAGCAGATCGCACAGTGAGTTAACTATTGATATAAAAAAATGTATATTAAAAGAGTATTCATAATTTCTGTGACACATACATGTGTCCAGATAACACTGAGCTACCGGTCGTGGGTTCGTTTTCCGCTTATGTCATCATTTCCAAATTATTGTGGCAGTAGAAAGTACACCGCAACCAGGGTATAACAAATCGGCAACCTATATCATTTTAATAAAATTGTCGCAAAATACCTTTATTAAGTACGACCCGACGTTTCGGATCGGACTGCATCAAAAATGACTGTGTAATTTTCGTATATATTATATGACGAACAGCCCCGGCTTCGCTCGGGTGCAATGCTGATACTAAATACTCTACAGAAAAACTATGAACGTTGTGTACCTTCCTCTTGAATTACTCTATAAAAAAACGCATCAAAATTCGTTGCGTAGTTTTAAAGATTCAAGCGTACATAGGGACAGAAAAGGCGACTTTGTTTTATACTAAGTATCACTAACTCGTAATAACATGGATTAGTGTACAGTTTATAATATAATAAGTCATTTGAAATCTTAATTTTATCTCATAGCGTGAACCGCTTCTGTTGGTGGGAGTGGGGTAAATACCAAAATATGAACCGTTATATCCAATATTCCAGGCTTGGCATGTTTATATGGCTTGCATAATCAGGGTGGTAACCTCGTCGCGTTTTATTGAGGATGCTCTTCAAGGTATATTTAGAGATTCAAATGTCATATTATTATGTTTAACGTTAATAAATAGACAGATAGTCTTTACATTTTTGGGTAAATCGTACACGCTCCCAGTATTTAAAATTCTTCAAATACCTGTCACAAAATAGATTCATATTGAGATACAAAAACACTCAAAAAATCAAATGTATTCAAAAGGTTTACGTACTATAAGGTTATACGTTAATGCTATTTGCGATCCAATGTATGACTGTGCACAGCCTAGTTTAAAATAGCAAATGCTTAGTGTCTAAAATAAAATAGTTAGATGAATAGGGGCTATTGAATTGATTTTTACTTATATATTTTAAGAAATATTTTTCTATTATCACATTGTCATGTATAAGTTAAAATTAGTTTCATCCAATTTATGGCCCACTGCTGGGCACGGGTCTTCTTAAGCGTGGCGGGTTTTAAAGCCAATTCAATATTTTAGTAGTGATAACCAGTATCTACGGTTTAACGTGATATCTTTGCATGGAAAGGAAGAAAATTGTATGACTTAATTACTTATAAGGTACACGAGGTACTGTACTAAACCTGTCCTCATAGGCTTTGCGAATCACCCCTAAAATACCCCATATAATATAGAACCCCTTAAATTTCAGGTCTCCTGGGTCAGATCGTGCGACCTACAAATATTGACTCATGCGGGCACTGTCTTCACGGCCGATTCGCGAGTATCCTGTTCCGAGGAAGTTGGAGAAATTGCAGAAAGGGATTACGAGATGGCGTACCACACCACAGCCCACACCTTGCGCATCGCATCGCTACGCCCGAGCGACGCAGGCCGATATGAATGTCAAATCAACACTGAGCCCAAGCTGAGCCTGTTCTTCAATCTCACGGTTATCGGTTTGTGATCTTTTTTACCTTCCGCCTTTACTAGACAGAAAAGCAACAGGATGAGGCCATACAGTTCTCATCATCATCATACTTGAAGAACGACTAAGAGGAAACGGAACGTTACTTCGGTGCCACCGTATCCCATGGCTCAGCTCTGTCGCACACGAGAGAGATTTATAAGCTCAGACTTTCGCTGGCTTTATCGTCTACCGCTACAAAATTAATGGTGATCGACCACTTAACGTGGTTTCTGAGGAAGATCACTTTACAGACCATCGTCCGTTAAATCTAACTTAGCTAAAATAATCTCTGGTTTTTATGGAACATTTATTTGCTATCTTTCATTTTTTAGGTAGCTAATCGTGCAATTATAGGCTTTGATAACTTCATATTAATTTCTCCACTTTCTGAAAAATGACGAACTGTAAAATATTTAAGGTTTTAATACAGTAATGAATCGAAATATAATTGAATAATTAATGATATATTTTTTTATGTTTAGCCTAGCCTAATATGTATAATTAAATAATATAGCATTCCCCTTTACTATGTGTGAAAGTATGAAAGCCCGTTTCCACTTCGTGGGGCATGGGGCATGACATTTCTGTGTCCGTTTCACTGATCCGTTCTTTTAACGGGCAAGTAGTTGATCAGACTACTGTGTCCTGCCCGACCGAAACAATATTATGTTTCCCTGGGTTTCAAACCCAGGACCTCTCGCGCTTAACGCTATGCTAGGCAATACGTTTAACCATTTGGCTACAGAGGCGGTTCCTTTACTATGTAACGTTCGCATATTGAAGTTATTAAAAAATAAGAATCATTTTCAGAGTCATCGCTACCAATGGTATCAGTGGCCGCTGTTGGAGAAGCGGAAGTCCGGCGAGTCCTGGGCGGAGCAGCGCAATTTTCGTGCGAGGCGCGATACGTGCCGTCTGCGCAGACATTTGGGGCGGTCCACGCACCACTGCCTCCTGGCATACTAGCTGCCCTTCCGCCACTCACACTCCGATGGGAACACAACGGAGTTCTTCTTAATCCACAGGTTCGTAAGATCTCTGATGACTCTAAAAAAAAACAATCGTATATTATAATTTTCATCCCAAGAAGGGTACGTTTAAAAAAAAAATTTAAAAGTTTTTAAAAACGGTAAATTATTTAAAATTTTTTGGAAAAAATTTTTAATTCCGCCCCCCCCCCGTTCCCCCGTGACTGCAAGGCTGCTGCAAAGCATCCAAAACGTCGGGCCGAAGTTAAAAATCATTTCCAAATAAGTTTAACTAATATATCGCGTTTTAAACCGTTAAAGTGTTTTATTTAAATATCTAGAATTGTTTCTCATAAATTAAAAGTCAATTTTAGATGTAAACAAATTCAGGCCACTGTCAGCAACTGGCATCAACAGCATTCTGTGCTGTTGCTCCATCTAATATAATCGATTTTATCGAATAGGTAGGTCATAAATTTCGAAATGATGTATGATTAAACCACATATAGTTTTCAAAGATAGCCAAAAAATGTTTCATAAAAACCAGAGATTATTTTATAATTTTTTTTTAGACGCTTTGTAGTAGATTTAGTCACGGGGTGTCTGCTGTTGCAAAGGATCTGAAACGTCGGGTCGTAGAAAAGATGAACTAACTTTTAATTTTGTTACATTTGTTTAGAGTGGACGCGGCGGCATATCGTTGGAGACTGAGAGGTGGGAAGGGCGAATAGTGTCGCGTCTGACACTTGGGGCTTTGGATTTGGCGGACGCTGGTCTGTACACCTGCTCGGCGTCTGGCGTATCTGTGCCTTTAATGCTATCACTCTATAGCGGCGCACAGGACCTTCACGAAAATGTCATTTTAGGTAGTAGCTCCGAATGTTCAAATTCAAAAATTTTACTTTTGCCTCCATAAAGTTAATTCCGTGCTCGTCTCACTGTCTCTGGCATAAACAATGCCTTTTGTAGTAACTATTATGTGAATCACGAGGGCTTGGCTTCGAGACCTGGGGAACTAGACGAGACTGATAGATAGACTTCACACGAAAACTAACAAAAAATATAAATTATTACTAAACTTCAGACATTTTTTCTTAGTTATAACTTGTGCTTACATTAGGCGGAGACATGGAAATGCAGCATGATCAGGCGGTTCCTCGAATCAGCTCGGCATCGTCGCTGCGACCCGTTCCTCTCGCTACATTCACCATCCTGGCTGTTATCACATTACGAAGGCTTGGCACGTGACGAATCTCCACCAGTGTCTCTTGTAAATATGTACATATCTATTTATAAATGTGTAAATAAATGTTCCAAGTTGGGTATGTCTTTATTTTTCGCAAATAAATATTTTTTGACGGGCATGTTGGTTCGATTGCGGCAAAGTATGTATCGTGGGTTTTAATTCTTTGAAATGAAATTAAGAAATAGACCTTTTATTAAACATTACGTAAAAAAAGTAAAACAATATACTTGTTAGGTAAATATTTACCATGCTCTTTGATAAGTTAAAAGACATTAATTAATCATAAATTTACATTTTATACGCAAGTAGTTTAAAGAACTACTTGATAAAAATAGTTTTTCAATTTAAACATGATTTTTTGTTGTATCGTTAAAATAAACATCAAAATCAGAAATATGTTGTTTAGAATAGACTTTGCAGCGTTCGTAAGCCGGCGTGAAATAAAACTGTAAACTGCGGTCAGAGTCATGGGACACGGCAAGCCTTGCATACTATTCCAGAAATAGTTTGGTCTAATGGCTCGCTCAAAGCGGCTCGACGATCCACTATTAGCTGCGGGCGTTTGTGGATGTCACTCACAAGTCACACGCCACTATACAGATTAGGGATTGCCCAGATATAGTATACTGAATTTAGCCGAAATATAAGGCTCCGACAGTGCATAATGTTACCACCATCTGATACATATATACAACAAAAATACACAAGACAGAAGAAGAAATTATCAATATTTTAAACCTTGTAAACTTTTTACTATATTTTATATTTGTTATTATATTTTTATTGGATTATAAAGATTATTATATATTGATGGAATAAAATAATGATGTTTTTATTAATTTAGTGTTTCTTTTCAACATGCTAACGCCATCTTCCGGATTAAGTTAAGAACACTTCTCACTTCGTCCTTCTTTAAACTGTAAGCGTGGAATTAGTTCTTCGTAGTAGTGTCAGATGGCAGTAAAATCTATTGTATCAACAAAATGATATTGTAAACTTTTATATGATAAATATTATATAGTAAATGAAGTGATAAAATTTATCACTTTAAAAATAATATGATTCTTTTAAAGTAAAGTCAATCTGCAATTTTAGCTATTCCCGCTATAACACATTAACAAAATTTTTTTAAACTCATTGCACCTGTTAAGCGATATTACTGAGTAAATACTCAGTTCGTACGTATTAGGTAGGTTTAGCAAATTTCAGGTAAAAATTAATTGTAACCGTGTAATAGCGACACGTCCTGAATAGATCATTACTAGAAACAGTGTAATCATTGCTCATTAGAAGTAACAGGTGTAACAGGTGCTGCTATTACGGGACTAAGGGATAGTTCTACTGGTACGGGTATTTGATATTACCTACCATTGATATTAGCGATAATGCGCTCGTTTGTAACGGGTGCGAAACGACATACGACAAGATGTCCTAATGATGACAAAATGTCGTTGTCATTGTCTAATATCCATTATTTATACGACATAGGCAATAATTTAAATATACAGTCCTTACTGATATTATTTTTACACATACAATGCTTTTTTTTTGAACAGTTGTTCAGATCAATAGCCTAAACCGCTGATCATAATTAGATTTATACTAATATTATAAAGCTGAAAACTTTCTTTGTTTCAAACAAAGAAAGTTAATCTCGCAAAAACATTTTTGTCTTGAATAGAGCAGACGTGAAATTAGCAAAAACGGCATTTGCAAAAATAATTATTAATATTTGAGGACTTGCATGCGGTGCGAAAAAAGTTTACGAAACTCAATAAATATGTACAAAACAATTAGTTAAATCAACTAAAACATGTTCCTCACTATATATGTCTGTCTTTTAACAGCTAAAATTTGTAGGGATGAGAAAGAGGTTTGCAAAAACAAGTTTTGATGCCCACCATAATAAGTGTACGCGGACGGAGTCGTGACCACAGCGAGCAATTTATTGAGGAGGTAGTTTGCAAAAATATTAATATGATACCGAAAATAACTGTTCCACGGGGCAGTTCCCTTTCCATAACGTGTTGGTATCATAGGCTTGTTCGTTCTCTTCTATCATATTCTTTATATAACGTAGTGTATTAATCGATATTGTGTGTGCTGTGTGATTAAATTCAGAATTAAACAATAAAAACTGGATTAAAGAAAACAAAATCGCAGAGTGGAGTTTGTACATTCTTAACGTCTCCTAAGAATTTCCTCGAATGAGAAAAGTATGTCGGTTGTGTGGTAAACAATGGCATTAGTGTGACCAGATCGAAAAAAAAATTTGGATGCAAATGCAATCTTATACACCTTTGACTGTTTCAATTGTAGCAATAAGGCTAATAATCAACGAAACGTGGGTTCAATTTAAGAATTAGGAAGGTGAAAATATCGAGATTCTGTCCGGGTTAGATGAAAAAGCCGTAGGGCGTATACAAAAAGGTATTTTTTTCATTTCGATTTCAGTCTGAGCATTTCCGAATATCCAAAGCCAAAATACGTCGCCAGCACATCTTGTTTATTAGTTATATATGTATAGAATATCAACCCCATTCTTGGTAATACTGTTCTCCATTCCTTCTTTGTACTAATTTATCATTACAGAGGAGGAATCGAACAACTTTGATCGAAATAAACAATCTTGTACTAGTTTTAAAAACTAAAAAAAAAAACTAAGCAATGAATAGAAAATATTTATATTTCAATATACTTTATGCAACGGTTCGAAACCTAAAAGAAAATAAAAAATAAATTCTGAATTATAGTAATCATTTTTACTCTTGAGAGTAGCAACACTAAGCGACTAACAGCAATCGGAGGAAAGTCAATAAATGTAGTTCAACGTAGACCGATCTAAGCAGTTCTCGTCGCGAACAAGATTAAGATGACGTGTGATGTTTGGAGATTGGCCTATACGTAAGAACTTATTTATTAATAGTTTTTTATATAACATTTACATTTATGACCTAAGTACAAGAGGTCCTGCGTCCGAATCCTGGGAAAATAAAAAAAAATCCGTCGGGCAGGGCGCAAAAGTCTGATCTACGATAACAATGTAAAGTATGAAATCCCGTTTACCCCACTTACAGGCAAATCGTTTATCAAACTCCAGTGGCCAATCGAAACAAAAATGTATTCTCTCCCCAAGATTCAAAACCAAGACTTCTCTTGCTTAAGGAAACGCTAAGTACTACTAATAGTGTACACAACCAGCGCTGCTGTGCGTGACGAGCATTCAGCAGCTCAGATGGGACTGATACCGATTGCCTTTTATATTCTTTTAAAAAGATTTCTTACCTTTTATATATTATTGATATACGCAATTTATTTAAAAGTTTGCTATAAATATGTTATAAGGGCAATAAAAGCTTTGAATTTGAATTTAGATATGTAAACAATATTTCCAACAGACAAATACTGCTAATTAAGAATGTTAGTATTATATAGATGCGATCCGCAGGTGCCACCGAGTGTTAGTGACGTTGGCTTGCATTCTGGTTTTGGCTTTGTGTGCATTACCGCCTATTGAGAAGATACACAATAAATGGTGGCTCTCTTCGACAACTCTCTCGCCTTTACTGGACGATGGACAAAAAATTGGAGATACCGAATATGACTCGCCGGATTTCCGAGTAGAGGAACCGCTACTTCTCCCTCTAAATAAATACCGCGAAGAACATCGCCCATATCGCCTTTCCCCACACTACAAAATGGCTTCCAGACTCAGTAAATATGTAATTATATTTAATTTTAACGACTTTTATCTCTTGGCAAATTACAAATTTAATTTTTAATTTATAAAACATTAGACTGACTAAATCGTTATTGAAATTCTAAATTTTTAATGAATGTCTTATTTTAGTGAAAAAAAATTCACAATTACGACTGCCCAACACCTCGAAAATTTAGTTATCATACAATTTATGGTTACTAAAATTTCGCTACGATATATTCTATAAATCTATACTGATATGTATATAAAGCTGAAGAGTTTGTTTATTTGTTGTACGCGCTAATCACAAAAACTACTGGTAGGAATATAAAAAATATTTTTGTGTTGATTAGTGTGGGCTGTAACATCACGTTGCGACTGATGCGTGGTGAGTGAAGAAACAGCGCGAAATTTATTCTTTTTCGTGGGTTTCCGTTGCGTATGTTGCGAAAACGTTTAAAGATACCCTAAAAATATGATTCAAAAAAGGAGCTTCTTTTTAAGATCAACTTGCAAGACCGTCGACGCGACCGACGTCATGGGTAACAGCTTAAGTATATCAAGAGAAAATTTGCTAATGTTTAATAATAATTTACCTATCCGTGGTCAGGACTACGCGTACCAGTTCGGGTGCGTTTGTTGTTTGGTGTACAAGCGGCTGACTCCTTTGGCGACCTGTACGGTCCTCACAACGCGTCACTTGTTGAGTACGGCGTCGGCGACGGAGCTCGTGCTTCGCGGCCACCGGAACCTTCGCTCCCTAGAGAACATCCTCGGCGCGTGGTATGACAACAACATGAACGTCCAGAACAGTTCGTTCTACGCGTCCATTGCGCGTATCCACTATCATCCCGAGGTTCGTTTAATTCCTGATAAAGGTTTTTTTTTCTTTATTTCACTTATTAATGTACACGATTATTATTAGTATTAATTAAAACCGGTAACGAAACCAACTAGCGGTTTTTAATATCGCTGTATATGTCCGGCCGGTCCGCCAATAAGTTGGTTATACTATCGTATAAGTTATTCCAGTTTAGAGGTAACGAGTACTAGGTTATGTTTGGCATACGATTTGCTCGACACGGTGTCGCAGAAGTCAAAAGTGCTGTATTTTGTTTTTAATATACGAAAAAAAACGCGCTGCGATTTAATTTGACGCTTAACAGTTTCAGAGACCAGAGAACGTCAATCGTTCACACCCTCTACCGGTGACATTCGACTTGGCAGTTCTGGCCACCACTTATGGTATCTGGGGCTGGTACACGTGGGGACATAGCACCCCCCTATGTCCACGAGCTAGCTCCAATTATAATGAAAAGCTGTCAGCGACCCCCCGTGGCGAAAACATAATGTCCGTTGGGTATCAGTTCATGTGGGCTTATCGTCGAGTGCCCACACCGTTCCATAAGTATTTAGTACGAAGCCACGATTGTACTGTGCCGTGCCCCAAGGTATGAATGCTTACATTTATATGCTGTTCGCAATAAGTAACAAGTATTTGTTTCGTTGCTTAGTATTAAATTAAAAATTGCAAACGTTATTGACGACAATAGACCCGACGTTTCGGATGCTTTTCAAATAAATTTAACTATTATGTATCGCGTTTTGAATTCTTAGTGTCATTTAAATTTAGTTAGTGTTATTTAAATAGCCATTTTGTTTTACGATTGTGCAAAGAAAATGCTAATATAACACTTTACAGAAAGAGTGGGGTTGGTTCATCTGTGTGAAAGGGTACCCATGGGCCCGTTACGGCATGGACTCGGGTGCGGCAGCATTCCGCAGTTTTGACGGAAATGCAGTTCGGCAAGAAGGGTTGGTCGGTATTCACACTGTAGCTATGAAGTTGCGTTCAGTGGTACTCAACCTTTATTACACTGTGCTCGACACGCACAACATCCTAGACTTTCTCTACTCGGCGTATTTAGGACGTCTTCCTTACGAGTACCTGGATTATAGATTCATAGACTCACAGTGGACGGCTCCGAGGGCTTACGCCTGGGCTTGGATCATTCACGATTACACTCTTGGCGAAGAGTGGGACTTCGAGATACCTCGTTGGTGATATTACACGTTTTCAACAATTTATTAAATATTTTATGCTTTTAATTATTTGCCTCCTAGACTTTTTCTATGACAGAAGACAATCACGATGGGCTGCATAACTATTGCTATACTGACTATACTAATGAATCTATACTGACGCGAGTCTAATGTTAGCCTCACATTGCTCACATTAGACTCGCGTCCCTTAAAGCATTGTCAATATTTTGAAGTTACTGCATTTAGGGCGTTTATGTTGCATAACATTTGCATTTTTAAAGGGCGTGTCATTATTTTTAATAATACTGTTAAATTAATTTAAATTCTCTTTTATACCTGCAAAACGATATTCATGTTTTTTTTCCATTTAGATGTTCAATAATTGTGAAAACAAGCTTTAGGCTGGAAAATGGTGATACCTTAAAACCTTATTTTTAGATGTTATTGGACATGGTGGCATTACATAAATTAAAAATATACGTAAGATTGAAGAAAATTACCGACACGAGCAGGTCTGGAACCGGCATCCACAACGTTCCAGTAGAGCACGGACGACATTCACAGCACGGAGCGCTGTGAATGTCGGTTCAAGTCCTGGCCGTGTCGTATTTTTTTCAAACCAACATCAAATTTTAAAAGGGGGGAGTGTTAATTATATGCTTTTATATCGTAAATAGCAAATAATGTATTGAGAGAAGCTGGGAAAACGATCGGTGACAACAAGCGCTTCCGCTGAATTATGATCCTTCGCACTGTACTAGTAAGGCGTCCTGCATCTTCACAAGTTAATGTCTCCACTCCAAAGTGTGAAGCGGGGTGTGAAAGGATAAATTACTTCGATATGAGCTGTTCTCAGTCTAAGAATGAGCTGCGCTTAATCCACGCTAGTCAGTGATAGTGTTTTGTTCTTCTTACAGAGTAATAAATTACGAGTTTGTAAATGAAAATTAAAAAGTGCCTTTAATGAAAACCTGTCAAGTGCGAGTCGCCCTTAATATGAACGGCAAGATTATCGATCATCTTATAAGGAAACTGCGTCGTCCGCGTGCAATATTTATTTTGGACATCAAAATGTATATTTCCGAACGACCGCCTTAGCTTTAGAAATTAGTATAAATTGTCATAGAAATAAAATTGGAGCGGACATTTTTTTGTATCATTTAAAGAGGAATCATTCTATCGTGCACATCTTATGGTTTCTTGAACTGTTTTCGCAGGCGACGGAAGCCCTCAAAAATAAATAACTGACTGCCACGTTATGTAATATATTATACAGCCTAAAAAGCCTTCCTCGATAACTGGTCTATCTAAAGAAAAAATTTTGAGATTAGAGCATTCAAACAAACATACTCTTCACGTTTATAATATAAGTAAAAATTTTAACTGGCTTTTAACTTCCAATTCAAATTCAAAAAGTTTATCTCAGAGATGGTCCCGTAGCACAAGATAGTGAAGTCATGATGTTGAGGTTTGGTGAGGGCTTTCTGTAACCCGTTAATAAGAAAATACTAGACTTCTCCGCTCCAGCAGAGCGAAACAATTAATTATTTTCCCGAGATTCGAACCCAGGAGTTCTTGCACTTAAGGGAATGCTTGGCAACATTTAAACATTGATCTACGTAGTGTACCTAAAAATGCATAATATCTATGATGTAATTTCTCACTAAGAAGCGAGTCTTAACTAACGTTGGGCGACCGGCTCTCTCCAACTTTAATTAAACTGCCTCCTACCGTCATCGCACTTAAGATAAATCTAGCAAGTATAACAATTATTCTTCGATACCGATAAGCGACCTTATCGACTTGCAATAAAGGACACGAGAGATGTAATCAGAAGACAGTAAGGAATTAAGTGTTTCGTCGCAGAGGACCAATCTGCAACGACTATGAACACAAAGTTTACCGTGGACTTAAATTTGCCTTGATGCATCTTGCGTACTATTTTTAAACCAAAGGTGCATCAATATATACTATTGTTGAGTAACTAGTGTTTGTTGTTTAAAATTACCAAAAATTATAATAAGCTATTAAACTGCTCATTAAAAAGTGTTTTAGATTACATACGCGAGAGAAGTAACAAGGCATTTATTCACTATTTACTCGTACTACTTAGATACATACCTATTTTGTTGTTAACATTTACAAAAAAATATATGAATTATAACTAATTAAAATACCGTCTGTAGTTTACGGGAGTAGTACACGTTTAAATAGAACACATTAAGGGTTTAAAACACGATATATATTAATACTGTCTAATTATTATATTAAACTTATTTAAATATTATTTTTAAATCAGGCCCGACGTTACGGATGCTTTGCAGCAGCCGTGGCCACGGGGGTTTTAAACCGTTAAAGTGTTTTATTAAAAAAAATAAAGTAATACGTTTATCTACTCACATTTTAAAACACATATGAATTATAACTAATTAAAATACCGTCTGTAGTTTACGGGAGTAGTACACGTTTAAATAGAACACATTAAGGGTTTAAAACACGATATATATTAATACTGTCTAATTATTATATTAAACTTATTTAAATATTATTTTTAAATCAGGCCCGACGTTACGGATGCTTTGCAGCAGCCGTGGCCACGGGGGTTTTAAACCGTTAAAGTGTTTTATTAAAAAAAATAAAGTAATACGTTTATCTACTCACATTTTAAAACACATACAAGACCAACCATGTATATCAAGTAGTAGAGATAAGGTAGAAAAGTCTCATTGTTTCGCCATCACGACAATCTTAAGAAGATATTGAGAGGACCTAGGCGAGAGCAAAATAGATGGAAAAATAAGTCTTATTTCTAATTAAGATATAGTGTAAAAATACACAACCGGGTGTGTACATCAGTTAAACAACACAAAACAATTTTACGTTAAAGTACTTCCATTTGATAAACAACGCATCAGTTACCGGTAAGTGAAAATCGATCGCAGATTAACTCTTTATCTGAATGTCCGTAGACAGTGCACTGATCTAGGAAAATCGGAAAATTCCATTGAGCATTAGATCCCAGAGTTTTCGATTGGCTGCCAGCTTATTTAATTTAAACGATTGTTAATGGTGCCAGTATTAACTGATAAACTAGAAACAATTAACGTTCGTTAATGCTTAACATAGTGTTAAGTTGTTTCTAACAAAAAAATCTAATAAGTATATAATCTAAATAAAACACTTTAACGGTTTAAAACGCGATATATTATTTAAACTTATTTGAAAATGATTTTTAACTTCGGCCCGACGTTTCGGATGCTCTGCAGCAGCCGTGGTCACGGGTCTCCCCGTGACCGTTAAAGTGTTTTATTTATATATATGTTCCTAATAATTAGTTGTAATATAAATAAAAAGCTATAGTTCCTATTAAATTCCCACAGCTGGGCTTAGTTTTCGCATAGAAGAGGGGTTTAAGAGCATACCATCCTTTGGCCTGAGCTTTTAACGACTATCACCATCAACTAAGTTTTGAAATCGAACATTGTAAACTGCAGTGAGTCGAATTAACCATTACACCAACGGTGCGGTTCACAGCCCTTCTCGAATAAAACAGATTGCGAGAGAGAGATACATATACATGCTTAAAGATACGATACGACGAGATACGATACCTCTGAAAGGCGTTTCTTTGCCTTTCAGAGGTATCGTATCTCGTCTTTTGCGGTGCAAGTCGTATGACAAAACATAGTCTACTATTGGCTTTTAGGCAGCGAAGTCAGAGCACTTTACCATCGCGATGAGTCCATTCAAAGCATGAAACAAAAAGTACTTCTTTAGCACCAGGTTACATTGTTAACTAAGCTTAATATTAGCCATTACTGAAATGTGGAATAGTCCAGACAATCTTACATTGACACTAAGCTATATGAATTCAGTAGCATAAGGCCGTATTGGGTGAAAAAGAGGACCGTCAATTCAGCTGCTGGAGAACTGGGAAACTATTATTTATTTTCTCTATTATCGCCCCAACACTTGATGTACCTACTTTTTAAAGAACATTCAAATATAAGACTATAAGATATATTAAACATTTACGAATATTAAAATGTGTACAGCTAAGGACTCTTAGCGAATGTCTAAAGATTGTAAATTAATTGTATTTAATATATCTATGTACATCATTATATTTATGTCTAAGCAAGCGCAGCGACGGAACGAGCCCTGTTAAAAAATTATTGTGCTAAGACGAAGCTTATACAACGTTTATAACATAGTCTACTTTATTTTCTACGCGCTAAGGTGTAATATAGATGATGATCGTGTCTCAGTAATCCGTGAACGTAGACAAAGTGTTTAATTATGCGGTTGTGAGTCCGGTACCAAGTTTTTATTATCGACTCATCCCTAATAATAAGGTACATTGAAATATCGTTGAACATTTCAGGCTTTCGTCGACTTTTTTGTACGAAAGGGGCGTAAAGAGGTGGAAAAATATCCTCTTAATCTTTACGAAGTAGATTCGGAAATGTAGCAAGAGTAGAATAAAAGTAGACGTAGTATAATCTTGGTTGGTTCTCTCATGCTGACTAGATTTAAAAATCTGTTCCTTGATCCCTTTTATTCTATGCTTTACTGAAATATTTGTTAGCAAACATATAAAGTACTTATCTATGCTAATATATAAAGCTGGAGAGTTTGTTTGTTTGAACGCGCTGATCTCGGGAACTACGGGTTCGAATTCGAGTTCGAAATTTTTTTTTGTGTTGGTTAGAGCATCGAAGAAGGCTATATGCTACAAACATTGCCCTGTGACTAATACAAGGAAAATATAAAAAAAAGGGGAAAATTATTCATCGTTACGGATTTCCGAGGCGTACGCTGCAAAAACGGTTCAAGATACCCAAAAAATATGTATAAGAGAATGCTTCCTCTTTAAATGATATAAAAAAAAGTCCGCGACGCTATATATACAATATGTCTATCTTTTAAGATTAACTAGCAAGAATGACGGGAAGGGACGCGTCCGACGTCGGGGAAAAAGCTTAAGTTTATAAAGGGGTTAGCAAAAACTAATTTTTATGCCCAAAATAAATATTCTTAGTGGACGAAGCCGCTGCAACAAATAGTATAACTATATAAACTAGAAAACAAATCTAATTGTTACTAAAGAAAATTGTCTCCGCAGTTTGGTATCGCACTGACTTGTTATAACTTATCGGAATTTTACTGCAACTCACAAAGAGATTGGAAACTCCCTGCTGTGTGGTTCAAACTCAATTTTAGATCTGGGTTACACTATCTTGCAATTCGCTGCTTCACCGATACTAACTTGAACTCGCTTATCAATAACACTACACTATGATAGTAGGTATTGTTTATTCGAAAAGTTATAAAATGTATTTATAATAAGTTTTCAAGTTATTCATTTAACCGCTTCTGTAGCTCAATGGTTGAGTTGGGAGCTTAGAATTGCGTTAATAGGTTACGTGTTCAAACCGGAGGGGCACAGAAGTGTGTTCGCTCCGAGGGTTAAACGTAATTTCACCATTTTCCATGGCTTTGCGTTGTGATAATACTGATAATAAGCAGAATAATAAAACGCAACCATAAGAAAATGAGCCCTAAATTATTTTACTTAAAGTGCTTTAATACAATTGTTCTTAGTGATTTTTAGTAGGAAATGATGAGGTACTTTCTTTTCAGCAACAAAACTATGTTGCTCTTCATGCTTTTAACAAGATGTACACTTAAAACCGAGTGGGTTAGTGGTTTACTCAGATATTAAAGCTACAGCTTTTTAGAGTTCCGTAGACAAAAGGTAAAAAGCAACCATGTTTTCTATATTTTAATGTTTTAAAAACCACACAAGGCACACTTAAATCGCTATCAGCAAGCATACTTTATTACTCAAAAATAATATTTTATATGTAAATATATTATACCTTGATGTTGTTCATTATAATGTCGCTTATTGCGTTTTTCGCAAGTGGTATACATAGACAAAAGCCTTTAAATCACAGTTAATTTATTAAAAACTGTAGAAATATTTCATTCTGCAAACTATTAAAGTCTTTGTGTGCTATAAACTAACTATAAACTTGTGTTGTATAAAAAATATTCAAGATATCTTTTGGCGTGTTTTCTTAAATTGGAAGCTAATTCATGGTATCAAATGTAGACTGCTCCTATGTCATTCGAAGCGCTACGTCGCAAATTCATTTCTCTCCGTTATACAATTAGTACAAGAGAATTGTATAATCTGCTGCCTAGCTGCTAGATGCGAAGCTAAGCTAAGAATGTTTCACTACATTGTAATGTGCTTTAAATATTATTAGAAGAAGGACACAATTTAAATATTAATTTTTAAATCTTCGTAGCGAGGAAAGATTGAAGTAATGATTTTAGGTAAGCAGTTCATAATGTATTGAAAACTACAATTTCTATTTTTAAATTATTATTAAAAAATCGTCTTACACGATGGCATTATTTATAAATAAAAAAATCTATTAAAATTGAAAATACCAATCTCAACATGTAAGTGTTGAGGTTGAGATTAGATTCCGTGAGAGGTGCATATAAATATGGTTTAAATAAGAATGACGTGTAGGGGACAATAGTTCAATTGGTAAGATCAGCAGCACGGACCGTCGTGGTTCAACTTAAGCCCGTGTCTAAAGTTGCACATGGTCGGTATTTATTAATCAAAACGCCTCGTTTCAACTAATGAAACAGAAAAAGAGGGGTTAATAACTCTAGAGCTTTTAAATAAAACACTTTAACGGTTAAAAACGCGATATATTAGTTAAAGTTAAACCGTTAAAGTGTTTTATTTAAATGTGTACTACTCGCGTAAACTATAGACAGTATCTAACTCTAGAGCTGTTAGTAGAAAATTTCTCAGAATACTTCAAAATACGAGCACGTATTCCAACCATTTTGGTGTGTGTGTAATTTCATAGAAAACAGTTATTAATTATAGTTAGCAGCAGTAAAGGTTCTACATTAGATCCGCATTAGCATAGTGCAGATGTCGATCAACATTGGTTCGTTTATATTACAGCCCTAAACAAACAGCTGACTGCAGCCCCACGTACAATGTACGCAACGCTTTCTCGATAGACCGAGAGGCAAAATGTAGTCTTATTAAAAGTATGATTTTGTATTAAGATTATTGGTGAACAATAAAAGATTGGCAAAAATAGCTTTTAATGTAAATCGTTCATCATATCATTGCCTTCGGGCTGTTCGGCCGACGTGATTTTTTTAATATACTTTAATACGATGATAATATAATTATTTTATATCTAAAACGCCGTCTAGAAGAGCAGAGTGTTTTCTGCCCTATATACATATTACATATACACATAAATAGGTGGATAAATCATTTATACAATTTTTAATTAATAATTACACATATTTTAAAATTTATTAATAAATTTTAAAATATGTGACCGCCTCTGTAGCCAAAGTCCTGGGTTCGAATCCTGGTAAACCCACTAACAACGAGCAGGGCACAGAAGACTTATCTGCAATCATTGAAACGAGCATAGAAATACGTTCGTCACGTGCCCGACGGGAAGAAACGGGATAAGATTGTAAGCTGTGAATTAGCTCTTGCACTAAACTATAACCGTTTATATTTTGGACCCAACTTTGCTTAGCCGTTTATTATTCCGACGTAAAACTACCTAGTGATGACGATAAGTTTTAAGACTTTCCTAAAACGCCGGTCTAAACAAATTGCCTAATTTTCCTTTGCCAAGCAAGATACGTTTTCAGTTATAGTCTCTTTATTTATTTAACTGTCGGAAATGCCGGCTATAAATATTATTTAATATATGTAATCATTAGGACACCGTGCAGTGCACAAAGTATGCTTACATAATAAAGGCACACCCACGATTTAATTTCTTGCTTAAAAACTATTTACCGTATATCAATTTTTTTTCTAAGCTGAACTCATTGTTCTAATACCAAAATGTCTGGAAATCTTGATATTAAACCGTTTAAATCCGGAAAGTTTAATCGCGTTTCGGATTCAGTCTGTTGGTTTCTGAAACTCCATGTAAAAACCGGTGGACAGCACATTTTATTTTGATTTTATACAGCGGGGATATTTCAACTTTAATCAAGCGCGTCTATCATAAAAGAAACTAATTAGACGTCAAATCAGGTCATTTGCTGAGTCACTGTTCAACTGACACATGAACAAATAATAAAAATAACCATGCAATTGTTACCTTGTTCATAACTTATTTTTCGTGTATAAATCCCAATTAAAAAATCACATCACACGTGTCAGCCGAGTGATCGTTCCTATTATAACAAAATGTCAATTTTCAGAATTAATTAGCTAAAAACGGCATTTGGCGCGGTCAATGCCGACGGCCTACGCCTTTGTCCCTAAATCACGGCGTCCGAAATTAATTAAAATTCGGTTAATAAAAACAGTAAATTGTCGCCATATCGCGGCGGGAACCAATTATTGGAGAACACGTTTCATTTTAATAAAGCAATTTAGAAAAAGGGTGATTTGCATCGGAATGAGAAGGGTTGCAGAACGCAAGTCTGGACCCGGGAAACGAGAACTGGGCTGAAACCACTCGGGCATGGTAATTTATACAGAGTATGTGATTGTCACTAGTCAATATGTGGGGCACAGCGTCCACATTCTCTATATGTTATATCAATTCAACATTTCCAATAAAAACTTAATGAGTAGGAACAAAGTCGAGCCGCGAAATCACAATCATTATTTTTACCAATGGAACTCTTTATTGAGTATGTATTTTTAACTCGGTGGGTATAGTTTGGTACTTGTAATTATCCTGTGTATTAGTTAAGATTAAAAATCTTGAAATTAGACTAAGTTTAAATAACACTAATAATGATTAAACACGAAATGAATTACTACTTATTTACAAATTAAACTAGGGCCCAAAGCTTCGATGCTCACGGAGAGACTAAATGGTGTCTCTAATGTCAAAGTAAAAATTGCTACGCTAGCGTTGTCTGTTCCATCGTAGTTGATATTTTGGAAAATTCGAGTAGGTCATTGCAGAAACAGGTATGCTATTTTTAAAACGCTAGAAGTTTTTAATATCGTCCTCCCAATTGAAATTTCAAGTTTTCAAACGTCGGGTCAATGTTAAAATAGTTTATAAATAACTTTAACTATAAGTTTCACGGTTTAAAGCATTAAAAATGTTTAATTAAAATATGTACTCGCGTAAACTACAGACAGTATTTCGTCTTACAGTCGATAATGTCATTTTAGGTAGCTATATAGAAATATAAGATCGAAGATGTCTGTAAAGGTTGAGATCGGAAGTGTTATGCCAGCCAACGAATAATTGGATATGGAAGCGCTTCGGTAAAAACGATCCCCGGATAGGTTTAGGTCTCTCAATTCGGCGCGCAGTCTAAATTGATCGTCACGTGACATTCGGGGCTTAGCGCCTCTAACCGAGCTCTCCCTCCACGACCCGACCCCTACGCACTCCCAAAATGGAAAATGATAGTGTCCTATTCCCATTGTATCCGATACGATGTCGGAAATTTAAAAATTTATTTTCAAGTGAAGAGATTTTCGAAGACAAACTGTTAATTTCTTATTACAGAGGAGAACAAAGAACTTAAGGGCAATACCACAGTCATTTTGTTTAGTACATTCAGAAACCCCAGATTAAAAACTGAAACGCAGATTTCCTTTACGCATTTCCGGTCATTTGATACTAAAATTACAGACATAGTCCAATATGTTTCGAATTGTTACTCTTTTTTATAAAATATTGGGCCCGGAGAGAATCGAACATACGATATTGCAAACATCCGAAAAAAATATATAAATAATGGTTACAGACAATCGGAATCTGTCATACGGACATTAGCTAACGACAGACTGTATTGCGTATAAATGAATATAGCGTAAATAAAAATAGCCTACTCTATGAGTGACACTCTATTTCAAAGAAATTTCTTCTCTACCTTAGCAAATATAGCTTATCAAATTTTGTTTCGTCTGTTCTTATAAAAAATGTGCTATCTGCTTATTTGTTCTGTCTTGTTTAGTACACTTACATTCAATAATGATGAAATTAAAGTACTTTTAAATAAAACACATTAATAATTTAAACTAATTAACTTATTTGAAATTTATTTTATCAACTGCCCGACGTTTCCCTGTGTTCACAGCTGCTACGAAGCATTCAAACCGTTGGGCCGTTGTTTTAAACCGTTAAAGCGTTTATTATACGAGTACTACTCACGTAAACTATTAACATTATTTAATTTAAGTTGTTTTTGTTGAAGTTTTTGAATCCTGATAGTTGCTTTTGCGAAGGGAGATATGTCGGGTCCGTAACGTGTAAATATTTCACGAAGCGACACAAGCTGAGTCTCCGGTTTATTGCATAACTTTTACCTATAATTTCCGATCCCTTTCTAACTAGCGTCCGTAGTTAGTGAGATGTTACGACAACCGTAGGCCTCAACAAAAACAATAGTATAGTTAGCTCAAGTGTACCATTGATAACATCAAGCCTACACAGAGTCTGTACCATTTACAAACAAAACGATTCTGCTGAGGTTGCAATTGATAAACTTTTTCAAGTGTCACGTAAAATGGATCATGTGAAATATTCCTATTCTACAAAATATCTCAACTTAAAAAAAATGGTGATGAATGTTTTTAAATAAACCACTTTAACGGTTTAAAACAAGATATATATAAGTTGATCCCGACTCGCGGTGCTACTTGCGTAAACTACAGACAGTTTTTAATTAATGAACGTTCTTAAATAAAAACTTGTTACAGTTTAAAACGCAAAATAAGTGTGTCGTTCGAATACACGTTTGAGGAGGTTCGTGAACTCGTTTTTTGCTATCATCAATTTTCGTGATAGCGGTTTTGGGCCACTCTTCGTGGGGTCAATGTTCTGTGCAAATAACAAAATTTTTGTGTCAAAGTCGGGAAAGTTTGCAACTGAATTGACGTGGAATTATACTTAATAAGACGATAAAAGACAAACAAGCAAACTACAGAATGTTTGTTTGTTCGTCCTTTATCGTATAATCAAGTAACTATTAACGTAACACAAGGGCGAGCTAAGCCAAGTACGATGGTAAATGAACTCATTATTTATGTAAGTATGAATTTAATACCGCTCTCGCAATAACGAGAATTCGCGTGCACAGTGATTAGTGAGTAGTGAGAAGAGAAGTGAGCTGAAAGCGGTGGGGGACGTGTGGAGTCGAGTCGCGACTTATTTCCGCCCGTCTTTCTGTTTCGCAACAATTTATTGTGCGCCGTAATTTAAATTTTCCCTCTCAACTTATTTTCATATTATCCAACAGAGGAATAAATTAGAGAAAGGTCTCCCCGCGCCCACCCGCGACGGCACCGCCGCGGCCGTGCGCCTAGTGCCTTGTTTTATCTCTTCATTTAGATTTTGTTGCGAGATTTTTCTTTAGATAACTTCTAGTTAATTATTCAGGTTTTATTTTCCAACCGTGTTTGTCTGAAATTCAGTGTAGCTTTCTTTAAAGTTTTGAATCATGTTTCGATTTTTATGCCCTATTTAATTTTTACCCTTTACCAACGATGACATTAAGTATTGTCTGTACGTGACCTACGTGTTTACGTAAGTAGTATACGTTCAAATAAAATTATTTTATGGTTTTAAATGCGAAATAACTTTGGATGCAGTCATGGGTGTAATTATTGTAATTATTTCTAAAAGTTTACAACTTTGAACAACGATACGTTACGTGAGATACGAGAAAACCTTTCTGATTCTGTTTCACCGATCGATTTTTATTCACAGTCTAGTATCATTGCCCTGTGAAACGGAAAAACTACATGTTTTCTCGCAACGCAATGTTTGGCATTTTTGTTCTGCACTAGGTATGAGCTGCAAAAAGGAATCTGTTTATGTATTTAAACAATAACATAAGTTTTTAATGGGTAGTTATTAATTACCGACGCATTGTATTGGTCATTGTAACATAATTGGTCACACGTGTTGTGTTTGTTATCGCGCATCAATTAACAGCAGTTTAATTAACCAAACGATAATAATTATATAGATATTATATAGAAGAATAGTTAACCGTATATTATTAATCTTAAGTCATATAGTTGTGGGATTTGACGTTCTAGCATTGACACCTTAGTCAAGTTAAAATTAATTACTGCCTGCAGTTTACGCGAGTAGTACGCATTTAAATAAAATACTTTAACGGTTTAAAACGCGATATATAAACTTAATTGACCGGCCGTAGTTAAAATAATTTTCATATGACTTTAACAAATATATATCGTGACTTAAACCGTTAAAGTGTTTAATTTAAACAAGTTCGAAAAGAACAAAATGAGGTTGACACACCGAAGTTTAAATAATACGTCAATTGCATTGATTTTTCTCGTTCGAAGTTGGAATTCGTTTTGTAATTGTTAACTTTGTCAGCCGCTTGGTCGTTACGAGTACTTATAATTAATTAAACAGCGCGACGGTAAACCTACTCAGTTTTTACGGTGCAACAAAATTAAGTGGAAATTTCATATTAACCTCCCCCCAAAATAACTTAATGAATTTACAGCTCTCTCCACTGTTATGACTTACTGCAGCATTCCGGGAAGAATATAAAACTTTTATATATAAAACTTGTTAATTAAATTTTGCGGCGTGATAATAAGTCTTTGTATATTAAAATATTTCAGATATCTTAGAGAGAATGCAGTTTGTAAAGTAGTTAAGAGAATTCTTTAGACTTTGGCTCTTTGTTGTCTTTATTATATAAGACGTAGACAATCAAAGGGTCACACTATATGGAATGTTTAAATAAACAAATGACAGTTTAAGAATGAAATAGTTTCAACTACTTTTCAATAGTTCAAATTCGAAATAAACTTTTATTTCAAGTTGTATAAGGCTCTCAAATTTTACAAAGCTTGTAGGGTTTTCGAGCTGTTCGTCATGATAACGTGGATGGCATCATCAGAAGATGAAGCGCGTTCCTTGACTTAGCTTGAGTCTTTTGAGCTTTACTATGATGTCGTAGGAAGCAACTAAAATTTATAAAGATGAAGAGGATGCGGAAGAAGTCGCTGACACAGCTAGTCTAACTCATAATAAAGTTTTACATAAATAATCAATATGTATATACGACACCGTTCGTCGTACACATTAGGTGAGTGAACACAATGACGAAGGGGCGAGTCGGAGCGAATCACTTCATAATTCGAGCTGTTAAAATATCGCGATACATCATTTAGCAGGAACGATTATCTTCGAGTGTCATCAAACTGAACATGCACACAATCAGTGCGCGCCCATTAAATAATATTCGGTGCCAGGGAGTCTCGCCCTTATCACGGCAGCTTAAGGGCGGGGTTGGGGCGGCTGTGACGTCATTATGCAGCGACAATTTGCGCCGCTCGAGGGCCGATGATGGCGCACTCAGGAACAGCGATGACGCAAATGTAAATGGATGATAGTGCTTTTTTAATTCCTTCCATATCACTGACATGCGATGTGCAACCTTTCATATTTTAAACGATCCGCCGATTAAAGCAATTATTTGTGTTTAATTAAAAAATTTAATGACCTTATAATTACGTTCAAATCATACGAGAAGTGGAATTATTATTATTATTATTATGCAATAAGTACACTTAAAGGTGATGAAAGGTGATGAAAGTTGATGGAAGGTGACTGAAAGGTGATGGAATGGTCGCTGTTGCTGAGGAGTTTCTTTGTTTGTTTGTACGCATCGTTATCGTTATTTAATCGTTCGCGTTATTTAGAGCATTTATCGAGGAAGGCTATAGGCATACAAAACATCGCGCTGTGACTAATAAGAGCGACGATACAGCGGGAAATATGAACATTTTTATACTGAAAAATATCTTTGGGTTTCTGATGCGTACGCTGCAAAAACGGTTCAAGACACCCAAAAATTATGTATCCTCTTTAAATGTTCTGAAAAAATATCTCTCTTTCAGACTAACTTGCAAGAATGACGGGACCTGAACGATGTCGTGAGCAGCCTAAATTTATAAAGAGGTAGAGGTTTGCAAAAACAAAATTGGATACCCAAGCAACTATTCTACGCGGACGAAGTCGCTGACACAGCTATTTTTTTATATTTCTGAATGTAAAAGCGTAAACTTTTAATTGGCTATCTGATATCTAATTTCTTAACTAGCCCTTTGTACCTAGTAGGTGTTAGTTTTCTATACGTGATTAAATAAATATTGTTCACCCGATGGAAGTTAAACTACGGCGGTTATATAACAACTTCTTTTTTGAATTTGGAGATTCGGAAATCGAGTACAAATCGAAACGAAGATTTACACCCCACGACTTTTCCATCACTGGAACGTGAAATAAGCCATACGGGATTCTTAAATTTAATCTAAATGTTTAAACAAATTGAACAAATCGAGTTATTAGTTAATATTTAGAAACATGTCTGATGCGGATGAGTTTAAAACCTAGAGCCGTCAATTATTGGAAATACATTTTGTATTTAAATTTTTAAGGTTTTTATTGATAAAGGATATATTTTCTGTCCTTTTTTATGATACAACCATGGGATTCAATTGATGGTAGGTGAAATGTCCCAGTCATATAACACTAACGTGAAGACGATCGCTGTCGACTTACTTTGGCTTTGGATATTCGGAATTCGCCAGACTGAAACGGAAACGCGATTACACTCACGGCTTCACCTGTTCAAGACCCGGATAGAATTTCACTACTCCGACCACCCATTTAATGTCAAGCCTTTTTTGACGAAGTTCTACATACTTAAAAATGGAAAATAGATTGAAAAAATATTCGGCTCGGGCGGGACTCGAACCGGCCTCGTCAGCGTTCCGTGTTGCTCTACCGAGTCCTACACCTCATCGTCGAATGTTTTCAAATTATTGATACATGCATCTCTCGCGCAAAAGCACGGAACGCTGACGATGCCGGTTCGAGTCCTGCCCGAGTCGAATTTTTTGTCAATTTATTTTCGTATTTTAAATTAAAAACTGCCAACATAAAAATGTGAACATGTGAAAAATAATATTTAAAGTTTTTAACGTTCACACACTGAAAAATTATAAATTGATTAAAAAAAATGTTGGACGAACCCATGACCACCAAGGCCACCAATTATTAGCCTTATATTGCTACCACTACACCAAAGAGTTTGTTAAATACAACAACCTTGCGCTACACCATTCGCGCTATACTATTCAAAAGTATTGGTTTTATAAGGAATATTTTTTTACGATTATTTATAAATACTTTGCGCAGTCAAGATGGTGATTAAAATTCACACACATTTGATATGCACCCGCTATAAAATGCAGGTGAATGAAAAGAGACAAGAGCCGGGTCATATTATTTAGTATGATTAAGTAGAGAGGTGTACAGTGTATGTGCGTATGAAAGAGCTCCGTTGCTTTCAGTCAATAGCGCAGTTCTGAATGTGCTCATTACTCTAGCAAGCAGTTTAATAGTTCGAAACATTTGCCGTAATGCACCTCTCATGCAGCTTATGAGTTTTATGCAAAAGCGGTCGTCACAAAGAAAGCGTGTTTTTGGTTAATACCACACAGCTATATAACCTTCACATTGATTTCCGAATGTCCAAAGTCGAAAATCGAATTGATCGTTACCGCGTCTTGTCTAGATCTTACCTTTTATCGAGTGAACCTGAAGTTGCATGAAAATAAAAAAAATACAATATATCAAGTAAAATTAAGATTTGTCTGTAGTTTACGCGAGTAGTGCACTCTTAAATAAAACACTACTAACTATTGTAAATAAGTTAACTAATATATAACTCTTTCTATTTAACATCTAGATTTGATGTTTTTTTATATCATTATTTTTCGGGCTGTTCGACGAGAAGTTGTTAGCTTCCCGTTTATCGTCGAGAACCTCTTCTGGCTCACATCAACAATGATATGCTGGACGATGGCCGTGAAAGCCTAACACAGTTTATCAGATGTTTTCTGTTTTAGAATAAATGTTTTGCGTCGAAACTGCTAGGTTGATCTTAATGTAAATTTGCAGATATGATCGAAACTTAAATTATTACGATAGTTGTGACGGCACCATGTACACTCGAAAGTGGACAAGCTTGGTCAGAATTTCTACTCTTTAATGCGTAATGCAAATCACAGGTATAGTAAGTTGGAGATCTAAAACGTGTGGTCTATTTTAATTCGATCGATGTTTATTTTGATGTATTAAACGCGCCACATAAAACACTCGAGCCTCATTAGCGGCATCATTAATTATGAGAGTCGCGCACCGATGTATATGTAATTATACACTCCTAACGTCGTAACGCTTTATATATCATATTATATAGCAACGGATTCTGTAGGTACATTATTAAAAAAAGGACTGTTACTAAGTTTGTCTGTCTGTCAGTCTGACTGTCACCAGAGCTACTAACAAACGTAACTTTTTGCTCAATAATGTCAACAAATGGTAACTTGAAATACTTATAAAAGTAATTTTTTTACTTCATATTTAATAAAATAAATATGTAAAAAACCCTCCTTACAACAGACATGATGTTTTTGTTCGATAGGCTCTTGATATTACAATAGGTTACAATATAAAATGTACATTATGTAGTACCATTATATGTCTAATATATCGAATATGCAAAGCCAAAATAGGTCGACGACACATCCTGTTTCGATGCTAAAGGCTGGGGTATTTCTCCTACCAGCGACAAATTCTCATATTTGTCTGCCCTTCTTTACATGTATCATAAAAAAAAATGTATGTAGTAAATGGTAGTTCTGTATCTCAAAACAGGGCACTCACTCATTCCAACAATTTTTAACAAATATATTAATTTAAAATTTTAATTAAATTTAAATGTTGTCTACTACTTAATTTAGACTATTTAACATAAATAGGAGTCAACAATAATCCGTACTCTGTAAAAGAGATTTTTTTTTTAAGTATTTAACTATGTGAAGTAAGAATATAACAATAACGTGTTTTTAGAAACTATTTTTTGAATAACCTAACTCCGCACCGAATTAGTAAAAAGTTTTAGTGAAATTAGGTAAACATGCCGCGTATATCAGAGTCTTCCGTATAGTAACCGCCCTTAAAGGGCTGGGGATTTTAGGGCGATTAATTTCTACGAGTGAACCGTCAGCAATCGGCAGGTGTCAGGCCGGTTATCGAATTGGATTGCTTCCCGCCACCACGGTATCTCTGCCCGCTCACTCTGATTTACAGCCAACGGCATGTACTTAAATAACTTGGGACATTTTTCCCTTGCTCCGTATCGCGTAGAATTACTTTTATCGCCTGGAGTAAGTTTACATAAAGCTACATGGATTGTTAAAGGAGTCGACAGACTTAAAATGTCTTATAAAGACGTAGAAATCCTAATCTTATTACGTCAGTTGTTATGTGACTATGTGTGTCTTTATCTAATTCCAGATCATATCAATTAAAAATTGTTTAAAAAAAATTATAACAGTTATCTATAAAAATCCGTATTGCTGCTCTTACTATTCACCTACTGTGTCACTCACTCAGTTAGTCTAAATTTATTATTGAATTAAAATTTGCAAATTTTCCACATTAAAATAAATACGTGACTATAATAACAATACAATACATAATTATAAAAATGTGTGTACTAATGAACACAAATAGAGGTTTTTTTTTGTAAATTTTCCATTTTAGAAACGATCCATTCGATTTTAGGAACAGTTGATAGGTACGTCATTAATATTTTTCAATGATCTAATTATATCGAGCATGCATCGTTCTAACCTCGAAGCAATCTTGCATTGCACTATCTTGTCGCGAATGTGAGGTTACCGCAGGTCAAATGAACGGTCAAGACTTCTCTCGGGCCAGGCAGGCGACGTCGGAAGCGAGGGAGGGGGGAATCACATTGTGATGAGTAACGAGCGGCAACGCGAGGAAACGACCGTCGACTCCGAGTTTGGGAAATTTATCGACAATTCAGGCGATGTTTTAAAATCATGAAGTTTCTACTTACCCTTTAGTAAATTCTTTTAATAAAGTAATTAGAAGGCTTTAGCTATGAGTTTTAAGGTACTGTGCGTCCATATCAGTTTAATTTGACTATGTGCTTTTATTACCAGCCAGTTTGGTGATCAAAATTTCCTCCTAATAATTCAAGACGGACTAAGCGAGCTAGCAAGGTGAAGCTAGATTTCCAAATAGCGTTATGGCGTGAATTATAAATGAGTTTTAATTTTATTAAAACGACGATTATATTGATAAATTTTCGAGTTTAATAGGCAAATTATCACAATTCGGTTTACTCTGGCTCTTATAACGCGTCGAACAATAAATAATATTTATTCCCATAATTCGCCGTTGCCGAATCGCTGGACAAATCAGATCATAGCAGGTCGTGGTGGTCGCCAGGCGGGCAGATTGCGCAGCGATCTGATTACCAGATAGGTGGAGTTATGGAAATGAGCCACAATAATTGCTTCACTAAATTTGCACTCGGATAGCGGACTTTAAACCGGCTTCAATATGATATTAGTTTTAGATTCATGGCTCGATATTCCCATTAATATAATACGTGTTAAACTGCACCGCTATTTACTTATAAAACATGTGTTATCTAAATCACATTTATTTTTCATTTTAGAAGTGGAAGTCACGAATCATTTAATATAATAGTTTTTTGAGAACTTTAATATTTTTCACATGTGCACATGATGGCACTATCTAAATTAATTGATGGGAGCGACAGAACGGGACAACAACATACCGTTGAGGATGCCGGTTTAAGTTCTGCCCGAGTGTTTCAATTTATAATCGATTTTTAATTTATAATAGTTGTTTTGAAAAATTAAAAGTGGTTAAAAATGTGCATTTTGTTGATAATTTATATCTTACTTTGTAATTTTTTGTCTAATTGTGATTATGAATTTTTATATTTACACAACAAAAAATGACCTCTACGCCATGGCTCCAACAAAACCAATTATCATTTCCCGGGATTTTAATTCAGGATATCAGCGTTAAACGGCCAAGCCGAAATTATTGAACGTATAATAAAATTACGTTGCTAGTATCATTGTTCGATTTTACATCGTGACACATTTTAAAAGCAATATGTTTCAAAGCGTTCTTTAATAAGGTTATTCTTCTATTAAAGAACACTTTAGAGCTTTGCGCAAACGAGTTATTTCGAAACATTTTTAATTAAACTGAGAAACTCCTGAGTAAAAATCAAATTGATTGTTATGACTTTTCGTAGTACAACCAACATTATTGGATGGCGTACAAAGTTTATTATACAATAATTAATTTACGAGTATCTCTGTCCATCAAAATAAATTAAGTTCAAATTAAAAATCTATTTATATTGAACAACTTACATTAACATTTTTTTCAGTTATTTTCTTAATAATAGAGTGTTAAAATTATTGTAATATTATTAAGTATTGCCTGTGGTTAAGCATTAAAATAAGGGTTTTACACGAAATGTTTTTTAACAATGTCATAAAGTTAAAATAAAAGTGGAATTATACCCAGATTTAACCTTACTTCTTGTACTCAAATGTTATAAGATTTCGTAGCACCATCGTAGCAAGTACTACGAACATGTTATGTAGAGGTTAACAATCTGGTCTGCCGTAGCATGTTGTAGTTGTAAAAAGGTACGACTGCCGTATATTATTTTGTAGCCCGGTAGGTGCCAGTGCGGGTCATTCGGACAAAAAATAAATGACCCCGGAACGAAACGGAGCGAGGACAAGGGCTGATTTACGCGACACTTTTCCACAGAGTATATATATAGACTTCAGAGTACACTGAGACAAATAAGGGATGCCTACGTACTATATTGATATCCACTTTATACGTCATGATATATTGCGATTATGTTAAATATTTTTACAGCGCGTATAAGGAATTTTGGTAATTCACAAAAGAACAATTTGTACTTTTAAGTAGTCACAAAAAGTTCAATGCATTACCCATAGTTTTAAACGAGGTTTCTGTATTTTTTTACTAATATTGATATTTAAATTATTTTGTGCTTTGGTGCAATGGTATTTACTTTTTATTTATTTAACTATTTTTGAACAAAAACTTCTTTCAAATAAGTTAAAAAATCTATTTATTATTGAGTCAGACATGGTGTACTCTTGATAGTATTATTTAATATATTTTAACTAACAATTATTACTAGTTAGAAACAAAATATTATATAAAACATATCTTATATAAAATACGTTTAGAATGAGTTAGAAAAAAATAATAAGTAGTAATAGGCAACGAATATTTAATTTCTTCTACACAACAAACTTTTTGAAACTTAAGATATAATATAATTAAATACCTTGTGGTTTACGCGAAGTAATTAAAAATACACAACCCATGTTACCATTGACACAGGTCAACCCGTTCTCACCTGTACAACTGAATCCAATATAGGAAACAACTGTACTTCTATTAACGAAATTAAGCAATTAATAAGTTTGAAACAAACATACTACATGAATGACAAAACATTTTAACGGTTTAAAATGTGAAATATATTTTCACTTTATTTTAGACACAGGCGACAACAGTTCCGGCTTACGAGAGATATTTAATTATATATGAAGTTTAAAGGAAAAAACATTTTTTTGAAGTTTAAAAAATCGATCTAGTATAATAGTGATGCTCGATAGGAAGAGGTAATGTATTTTTTGGAAATTATTTTTCTTTATAAACTTGCATATACACGTAAAAATGATTGGTTTAAAAAAATGTGTCTATTAAATTTGTTTTCTTCCGGTTTGATAAAAAATTAATGTCATTAAATTGATGAAATAAATAATATTTATTGCGCCATAAATTAATATTGTTTATTCGAGAACAAAATTTAATGCTTACTTACATCACCTTAAGTCCTGTAAATATATATTCATATATTTTTTGGTTTATAGTTTAAATTTATCGAAAATATAATTTTTATTTTACGTCATCAAAATTTCTAAAATATTTTGTCTTTTTTCTTCATCGCTATATTCGTGACTTTTACATTATGTATTAAACTATTAAGGATATATTTAGATTATTGTTACTAGGTAATAATATTTTAATGATATTTCAGTTTGTTTTAAATTGAAAAATATATATAAATAATAGTACCTTTATATTGATAGTTAGATAGAACATAATCTCCTAGCTATTACAAAATATTGTAAATCGTTAATACTCAAGTTTTAGTTTCTGTCAGTTTTAACAGATTGAAACCCGTATTTTTAAAGTCACCGACATCTCATTGATTCACTTGGACTTGTGTTAAGATAATAAATAATAATAAAAATAAGCTTGTTTTGATTATAATGTTTTAATAGTCAGAACGTACATCTGATTCTTGTCGTTAAAGATATTATTATAGGGATTATTTTGTATTTATTATTGTTATTGTGAAGATTAACGTAATGAGAAGGGGGGGGGGGGTCAGTTGGGGTTTGGGACGGGTAGCGGCGGATAGTAATTAGCCGGATTAAGCCGGTGAGCGTCTTCGAACGAGAATTTCCAAGTACTTTCAGTTTACTTGCGAATATTTAAATTCTTCAGGTGTTTGTTGGGTCCATTCTCGCAGTTTTAGTTGAGACTTTTTGAAGTAACTTTTTAATCTATGGATGGGTTTAATTATAACCGGTGAATACATACAAATATTATGCATGCCCACGTCGGGCAAAAGTGACGTGGAAGGTGTAGTGAATCGTACTACAACTTCCTCGGAGACAAAAGTTGACAAGAACCACTAAATAATTTCGAGGGAGTCCTGGGACCACGTTTTTTACGAGTTCCAAAGTTCTCAGCAATTACGTTAAACCCTAAAAGACTAAAACCTTATTGTGGTAGAAAGAATGAAGACCTGATTAACATAAACCTATTATTTCCCATCTATAGAATCTTTAAGATTAAAAGAATACCTTTTTTGCGATATTCGCTGCGATATATATTCTACGTAATATCCCTCGGCTAAGGTCGTAATTATCCTAGAGGCGGAAGTGGATCGCCCTTTCAACCGGTAATTAGATTAACCACAACCTTTTATATCCGAGATCGACATGTGACGCGCAAGTCACATGGTACTCTCGACCTACCTTCGTTTAATTAATTTTACTTCTATTACAATCTACCTTTAACTTTTAGTAAACGACACGTGTGGTTATTTAAGTATACAGACCGCTGCGTCTAGCATATTTTATTTCATAGAAGCGAGGATTCTAGACCTTCGACACACCATGCTGCTATTGAACGAGTTGGCAGGCATCTACTAAACTATATGTGATAGTAGGGACGTCTTAAATAGGGTTTTCAAGATCGTCCACAGTGACAACACCTCCTACGTTCAAAGTTCGTTCTGGTGCCGGACATTATCTTATCCAACAGAGATCCAGGTAGCATCCCACCCAACTTCACTCTCTCACTTTTAAATATTTTAATGCATCAAAGTATATAATCCTTACTAATATTATAAATGCGAAAGTAACTCTGTCTGTCTGTTACTCTTTCACGCCAAAACTAAACGGATTTGAATGAATTGGTTTGTATGGAAATTCGAGGTTTTTAAAGCTAGAACAATGAAACTTCTTTGGCTTTTTGGGAATAGGAATGGGAGTGGGAGTGAGAGTGGGAGTTAGAGTAGGAGAGATGTGAGGTGAGAGCGTTGGGGCAAAGTAGCACTTACAACATAAATAAATGCGCTGCGATAAATGCGCAATTACATAAATTAATAAACAGCCTAAATAATTAAAAATTCTACCCCAAGCTACTATTCCACGCGAACGAAGTCGCGGGCACAGTTAGTAAGAAAAGAAAAAAAAAACCTACGACTAGCGTGGAATGGGTGAGCTTATAAGTGATTCCTTATTTTATAATAGAGGCCACATAACATCTAAACTAGATGCACTAGTCGATCTAGTTTGGCTTTGGATATTCGGAAATCCACAGACTAAAACCGATTCGAGATTAAATATCATGGCTTCTTTATTTGTAGACGGTGGTTCATGACTCGGATGGAATTTCGCTATTCCTACCACCCATTTCTTTAATACATACTATTTTTCTATAGCAAGAATGTACTGTCTTTATAATCAGCGCTACTAAAGACAATCCTGGTGCAAACAAACGGTCTGAAAGCTAATATAAAAGTTTTAAGACGGTGAATTTCAAAAAAAGTCGATGAGTGCAAATATTTCGGAGGATGTACGTTTTCAAATAATAACGTTCCGAGTATCATCGAGGGCAAAAAAGGTCCAAATATCCAATCTAAACGTTCTCGAAGGAGGGACGATATTATGCTGAGGCACGGCTTGCTTCCATTCTTAGTGATTTAATTTCCTCTCACATTACAAATATATTTCGTGACAATTCGGGGGAAACCCGCGCTTATTACTGTCGCGTTAGAGTCGACCGCGAAAGCAGAACTTGACGAGTATCGTTTAGGATTTGTTATTGACAGTTATACGCCAAGTTTCATGCCTGTATCGCTGTGAAGGGGTACAATATTGAAGATTGCTTACTTAACGTGGGACGTAACAATTTTGAACATTTTTACCGCCAGGGTCGTGTTAAACATGGGCATTATATGTAAGCTTTATGTGTCGCTGGTAATCAGAATAATTTTGTTATGTAAAGAATAGATGTCTGCATGGTGTAGTGAATTGAGGATCTCTGTAATTTGCGCGAGTACTACTTTTCTTTTTCTTTGGGTACATTGATAGAAGGTCAAGTGAGACACATATCTGGTAATCATTTCACCAATTTTCCCAGCCCCCTTTGTGGCATTGTGGAGTAACACATTTAAATTAAAGGTTTAAATATTAAACATACGTACTTATTTTTAAATTTTAAAAACTACGACCCGATGTTTTGTATAATTTTTCACGACACAGTGAAAATAAAATACAGATATATTTCGCGTTTTAAACCGTTAAAAGAGTTTTATTAACCGATCTACTCGCTGCGGCAATATAAAAAATACAATTAGACGATCTTCTAAATTAGTCTATATTTACCGGTTTATAAATGAAGGGTAAGTAAAGGATGTAACAAATAATATTTCTATATATATACTATCTAGATGTAAGAATGCCCAAATCGACAAACAGCTTATAACATATATGCGAGGACCAAAACAAAAATATTTTACAAAAAATACTTATTAGGAAATTCTAAAAGTTAACCTGTAACTAATAATATGTTCTGGTACGTGTAGTGCAGTGAAAGTGACCTGAGAATAATTGTTAGTAGCTAGCCCACAATTAATTGATTTGAAGCATACTAATGATTTCTGTGGGGGATAATTATCATTGCGATAATCATATTACAGCCTATTAGCATTTATAAATAATAACTGAAAGTCTTTGCACTTATTGTGCAGGAAAGTGCTAAGTAGTTCACGCTAGTACAACACATTTAAATATTTTTTTATAAACAACATAATATTTACAATTTTAACTATGGTCGACGTTTTGGATGCTGTACTAACGCCAACTGTTTCGTCGTAGTTAATGAAATAGATGGCGCTTTTGACTTTGACATTAGGGACTTCCATCTTCAGTCCTCTTATGACTACGGCTGTCGCAGAGCTTTAGAAACATCGGGCTGTAGTTAAAATTGTACCGTTATAATAAAAATGTGTGATTATGAAAGGAAATTATGAAGCATATTTACGGTTCATAACATCGGCGTGCATCGGCTGTCTTTTTTGCTTAATTAGTAAGATAAGAATGGTACTTACGTCTACAAACTTGAGATATTCATGTAGATTCCCTTTTGATACAGTGCTTCTATACGGAGTTGTCCTTTTTATCTCTTTGAAACCGAATTGTTAAATTCAAGCGTCAATTCCGTATATCGTCTACGTTCCTGGAATGTACCAATATCCAAATAATTATCGACTGTAATATATTGTACTGGGAATCCTACGTGTTACAAAAGTACCCGCTTATTTGGATCAAAATTCGTAGTAGTCAATGATGGACTTCGCTGAACGAAGTTTACGGTACTTAATAAAAATTAATGAAATATCATCGAAAAAAAAAGCAACATAGAATTATATAATGCAAAAAATAAGGAAGACAGTGAATAATGATAGTATAAATAAACGGTGATAATAAAATTTAAAAAAATCGAACTGTCATTAACACTTACTCTAAAACCAGGAATCAAGAAGAACTAATAAAATAGAGTAAAGTAAAATTATATTAAAGTAAAGTATTTTTATAACAAAATATCAAACGACTCAAGACGAAGAGCCAAGTCGACTGATGTGTCGCGTCATGTCACTCTCGCCCCGCACGTCCTGCGCGAGCGTTGCGTTCAGAAACTCAATTATAATGAATGTTGCAAAATAAATTGTAAATAAATTAAATAATATATTTTTCGTTTTAAATTAAAAGTGTTCTAAGAAATAACTAATTCTTTAGACATGCGATTGCCACATTTATACGTCGGCAATAGAATTTAAGTATAGTTAATTTTAACACTTCTGGTAGCCCCTACCAAAAAATCTTCTTTTCTCGGGAAAGCTTAAACACAATGAATTTATAGCAAAAAATCGTCAGTAGTACAAACATTCCAAGAGAATTTAATCTTAATAGAAATGAAAAATGTGCCTTGATTAGTTTTTCATATTCTTACAACCAAAGAATGTAAGGTCAATCTCATACTTATAACCGCAATGTAAATGCCAATGGTATTTAGCGAATGTATAGCAATTTAATTTAGTACGAAACACAAGATCGCACGGGTGATCGCTTCAAAAATCGCGTCGCCGTTCGCATCGCCAATGTAAGTGGCCAGATGATAAAGTGGCAACAAACAGCGTCGATATATCGGGAGGCACTTTTAACTCTAAATGGCGCGGAGGCCCGCTATCGTTCCTCGTTAATCCTCACAGATTGCGCATATTTCGTTCACCTTTCCTATCCTCAGCTTATCTATAGAGTATATATCGAGTAACAATTGCCAAAAGTTGCTTATTAGCAATCAAATCAAATGCGTTTTTAAAACCTTTCTTATTGCTTGATATTTGAAAAAAAGGGCAATATTGTTATGGTAGCTGCAATAACAATACTAATATTACGATTTGTGACTTTTAAGTAAAACAGTGTTTAATAATATATTATAATATATATATATAATGAATAACATGAATTAAAATTGGGGTTAGTTTAGTATTTTAGATGCGACGGCCGAACGAAGATTGCGTGCACTGTCTGACACTTTTGGCCGCCACTCGTGCGAACTGTTTGTGACCAGGTTTTAATTATAAGTAGTTTTAACTGCCTTAAGTATAAAGTTTAAACAAACGCCCGTTCGGGAGACTATTGACTTTTTTATAATAGTTTCCGCGAGCTCAGTGCGTTCTTAAATAATTAATATTCGTATAATCAGTGTGCCTACTACGTGGTGACGTAAGTTTATACCCAACCCTTCTTTGTTTTTTTGATATAAATTGGGTTGCCTGGAAGAGATCGCTCGTTAGCGATAAGGCCGCCCATTGCACTCCATATGTTTAGTATATAAGTTTATATTTTTGTTAATTTTTTTGTGCAATAAAGTGTAAATAAATAAATAAATAAATATATTCTTATATGGGAGCCCTTTAATCCTAATTACAGTATAGACTGACACGCCACAATAATAGTGTACACAAGTCAAAGCGTGTAGAAGTGTGTATCAACATTTATAGCTGTTTTCTCTTAAAACATGAAATATATAAGTCCACTTATTTTTAATTGATTTTGCCAACGGCTCGATGTAACGGTTGCTTTGTAGCCGCGTTGTCACAGTAAATTGTATTATACTTACATACATAACTATAATAATTTTTAGAAACTGCCTTGTCAGGCTGATGGTGACTGTTCTCGATTAAACATAACAAGGTCCACAAATTTATTTTAAGGAACTTTTCTTCTTCTACTCATCTTACAAATGTATGTTTATGTAATTACGTATACAAATTGACATATGTATACGTATCTACTATCTCTACGCCGATAAACAATAATTAGATCTCAATTATTGTCACGGGGGCGAAAGCTAATTGAGTGAGACGATGTAATAAGCATTAGGGAATGAATAATGTTCGATCTAAAACCATTTAACATAAGCAGTGCTTTTAAGATGACATAGCTAATAAAGAAAATTAGTTACTACAAACGAATTTTATAATTTACCTATACTTATATAATAAAGCTAAGCAGTTTGTTTGTTTGAATACGCTAATCTTAGAAACTACTGGTTCGAATTGAAAAACTTATTTTTGTTTTCGTTAGAACTGTCTACTGTAACACTGTCTGTAATCGTTTGTGTATTTCTAGCGCAAAAAAAACTATTGTTAAAATGTGAGATACAAATAATTAATATGAGTCATGGGCTCAGGGCAGTCTTAATAATGTTTAGTCCAAACTCAAAAGGGCATCCTAAGTACGTTAAACTATATTTTTTTTTACCATATTTTAGTTTTGTTAGAATTAATTATAGTCAGAGATTTCGAAGTATACTCCACGTATTATTAATAACTTTCCTATAATTTTTACTTTGCACCACCGCTGGGACAAAAAATAAAGCATATTTTTCATTACATGGTTTTCAAAGTTAGGTCTGACCCGACTGTATTTAAACATAATTGAAAACCAATACGGCGGCCCGAAAAAAAACAATAACTCTTTGCAAACGATGCAATACTAATCTTAGCTATGAATATGAATGAAGTTTTAACTGGAAAAAACGTCGAACAACAATAGTTCAGTAATCCGCTGTGAATTCTTCGTAAATAACAACAATCACTTTCAAATATCAGCTAAAAATTGTTAGCAAGCGAGGGCGTGCTTAATAAAAACGTCAATATATCATTTTCCAAAATCGTGACTAATTGGCGCGAAAATTAAGACGTACACGAGTTAAGGCATATATTTTTCGTTGTTGTAATTTGTATTTAAATCTTAGAGACATACGGTTTAATTTAACACTTTAGCGTGTACATCGCGAAATAATATCAAAGATCGCGTAACATTTTATGGCTTGTGTTGCGGAGGGAAGAGTTTGTGTGTTTGTTGAAGTGTGCTGAAATGTAAACATGGTGCTATTTGCCTTGTAACGTGGAAAAGCTCTCGTAAGGAAATAACATTGAAAATAATACTCGATTGCCGCTTCTGTAATTTCTTTGTAATTCTATAAGATTCGAGAAGTCTCACTATTACAAATACTAATAAATTGTTTTTTATTAAATACTGTCTATAGTTTACGCGAGTAGTACACATTTAAATAAAACACTTTAACGGTTTAAAACGCGATATATTAGTTAAACTTATTTGAAAATGGTTTTTAACTTCGGCCCTACGTTTCGGATGCTTTGCAGCAGCCATGGTCACGGGGAGACTGTTGTTTTTTATTACCAAATTTTTTGGTTATATAACTGGTTCGACATCCACCAGATCCAACGTGTTTAAAAATCATACATAAGATTTCTGAGCATGCCAAAGCTTCTCTTAAAAATTTAAACAGTAAATTGATGGTAGAAATATTTGTATTACTTCGCATAACATTTGCAGACCTCTGCAGACGGAAAAGCCGTGAAGTGTAGTGGCTCGTTTTGGTTTCATTAGGAAGCTTTCTGAACGTCAAAAGCTCAAATAGGTCATAGATCAAATCTTAAATTACTTTTTTTTAATACCACGCTTGTATATAAAAAAAATACTTCCAAGAATGTTAAACAATCAACGCATTATAATAATCATTTTAAGATGTACAACTGTATTGCCATTTAAATAACTTTTAACAGTTTATACTGTACTAGTAGTAAAAAAAATTGTGACTACGGCCCGACGTTTCGGATGCTTTGCAGCAGCCGTGGTCACGGGACTAAGGCTGTCAAACCAGTTGCGCTAGTGCCTTTTAAACCGTTAAAAGATGGTTAAAAGTGTTTATTTTTTATTTTACTTCTCGCGTAAACTACAGACCGTATTTGTTGATATTTCTTATCAGACAGAATTAATAACTATCTTCTACTGTTCGTGACATATCGGAAAGTTCAGGCTGAATAAGACAGAGTGAGACTTACATAGACAATTTGGCCAAGAGGCTGAGCTGGTCATCCATTATTCATACAAATCCGTTGCAGCGAGGAGCCTTCCTGCTTGTTAGCATGCGATACCATATGAGGAGGCTCTGCGACACATCTCTTTGTTATCCAAGCAAACACTATTAAACCGAAGTCTGTTTTCTTGCATTGCTATAGATAAATTAATTAACTAGACTCTCGCTCAAAAGTTTAATATTTAAAAAAAACTGTCAAATACACTACTGTACTGTACTGTACTGTCTGTTAAATAGTGTCTGTAGTTTACGGGAGTACATATTTAAATAAAATACTTATCGGTTCAAAACCTGATATATCGCGAAACGTCGAACCGTAGATAAAATTATTTTCAAATAAGTTTAACTAATATATCGCGTTGTAAACCGTTAAAGTGTTTTACTTAAAATATTTCATAGTTACTTATCCACTTATTATAAAGGTAAGTAATGGTAAACTTCTTTTATATGTTTTATGTTTGAACTTCTTTTTGATCTATAATTTATTTATATTTAAACCTATTTTATGGAAATTACATAATGTTAAAATTTGCATTTAATGGTGAATGCAAAGTCTAAAACCTAAACGCCATTATAAAACACTGCTTTTTCATCAGAGGACGGTGGTTTATGACCTGGTATAATGTTTAAGAAAAATTATACATTGAATAGAAATTTGTTTGACACGGAGGTCGAACCAACGAACAGTTTATTACTAGGTACGGATGACTACTATTAGACCAACGCGGCCGACAAAATTATTTGTCCAATTAAATATATTTAATCCTGACACAAAATATATTATGGAATGTTTCTACATATATTATATATTATTACAATTTATAAGACTATATGTGCTTTTAAAGAGAAATGAAAGGTGCATGTATCTATAGGTTGAAAAAAGGTGTAGGAGACGATGGCTTAAGGGGTTGGAGTAACCGCAAGAGATGCTGTGGATTCCAGTTCGAGTCCTGTCCGTGTCGTACTTTTTTCCAATATAATAAATAAAGAATAACAAAATTTCGTACCTAATTGCGTAGTAACAGGAATTCTTCCATTTGTATTATGTTTTTATGCAACTAATTTTTTAAAATGTATATTATTACCAATATTCTTCTCACCATAGTTAACAAAACACATTGGTACTAATACTACCGATGGATTTTGTTATCGCGAGAGCCCTGATGAGATTTAAAGCAAATAAAGAGTCTTGTTAAGAAGCAGCTCGCATCGTGTACATTAGTTGTCCCAGGACGGGGACGTGGAACAGGAGGCCAATAGCGAATAAATCCCGAATCCTGCTCTCGAAGCGGTCATTTCCATTGGTAGGAATACAAGTTACAGACTCGGAGTGTGTAGAAAATAAAACGATATATAGGTACTCGATTTAACTGGATAAAAATCCATACTTACATTATATTCTAAACGATTAGCTTGTTATTTTAGGCTTAAAACTTCGTTTTTGCAGTAATCATCTTTATAAACTATATCTGTTACACACGACGTCGCCTGCGTCCCGTCTTTCTTGTGAATTAAACTTAAATGAACCAAATACTTACGGGGATATATTTCAGATCATTATAGAAACATTTTTTCTTTATACATATTGTTTTGGCTTCTTGAACCGTTTTTTTAATTCGAACTAATAGTTCCTGAGATTAGGGCGCTCACACATAAAAACAAATATATTATATATTAGTTTAGATTATTTTTTTGTTGGTTTCTTCGTTCTTTACACTCTGATTAAGCTTGGTTGCTATGCTTTTCACTTCGTTTAGTTGTAAAATAATTCGCAAGGAAATGTTAGCAATCCCCTTTTACATGTTTTCTTTTGTTAAAATATAAAATGTAATTTAAACAACAAACCGCTAACTTCACTGAGTTGTACCGACCCGCGATGTCCGCTCAGAATATTAAGTCTTTATTGAAGCCAATAAGAGAGGTAAACAGCCCACTAAACCAGATTGCAGTTTTGTGTGCCGCTTACAGCCCACCGCTCGCAGCCCACTCGCCACGTAGTTTGCTTTTCGCATTTATTGTGCAATGGTTATTGTTGTTACTACATTAACAATAGTACAGTACGCAATAGCTATGTGGTAGTCTTTATGTGGAGTTCGTAAAATTAAATAAGGTATATGCACGCGTTTACACTACTATCTGTGCCAGGGGCTTCGTCTGGCGTTATTTTTGGTGACAATGATTTTTACGAATCTCTGCCACATCTTTATAAATTATAGCTAGCTGTTACTAACGACGTCGTCTCCGTGCCGTCGTTATCATAAGATAATCTTAAAAGATAGACATATCTCGGATATGTCTATCTTTAAGGAGGAATCAATTTTTCATACATATTTTTTGGATATCTTAAACCGTTTTCATAGCCACGCAACGGAAACCCTTAAAGATGAATAATTTTCCCGTTTCTTCCCACTGTATCTATGTTCCTATTGGTTGCGTCATGATGTTTTATAGCCCGAGGCTTCCGATAAATGCTCTAACCGATACGAAAATGTTCGAACCAGTAGTTCCTGAGCTTAGCACGTTGGAACAATTAAACTCTTCAGCTTTATATGTTAGTATAGACGTAATATAATAATAATAATATTCTTCCATTTTCATTTTGTAAAACTGGAGCACGACGTTGCGGATGCTTTGCAGCAGCCGTGGTCACGGGGAGGCTAAAGGGTGTTGTGAAAGTAAAAACTACACCGTTAAAAGTGTTTCATTTAAAAATGTACGTTTTTTTTATAGTATATATTAGACAGTCGAATGTTAATTTCTAAAAAGTGTCTCGCAGCATACAGCAAAGTACGATATTATTCTTAGTTGCTTTTTGCTGACCGCTCGGAGCTTAGACCGGGTTAATCCTATGCCGGGGAAACGTCCAGTTTTCGCCGAACTACCTCGGTAGGCTTCCGTCACCTCCTTCCGGCTTTACGTCTAGCTTGAGAGTATTCAGGATTTAGAGCTACAGCTTAGTTTTTCTTGCGTTTTATTACAAAGGCTTTATACTCGCTCCAACTGACGAATTTATTGCATTTTTGTGTATGTTTTTAAATATCACATATAACTCACGAATTATTAAGATTTAAAACTTTCGTACGGGCGCCAAAGGTAGCAGAAATCCCCCTGCTCAAAAATATTTTTAACAATTTTTAATATTAAAAACATCACTTTATCGACTTCGGCTGGAAATCTGGATGTCTAATGCGTGATAGGATTGTGCAATACATTGACTTCAAACAGTATTCAATATAGCTTAAGTTATAATTTCATACAATTTGCAATAACTGGATTGATAGATGGATTGCCGTCATTTTCAGTAACTTGTGCTTTGTGAAGTGATAGCATGGTAGTACTCTATATACATAATTATCAAGTTAGCGTATAAGTTACTACAGTACAGCCCGATTCGACGAACTAAAACTTAGTAACTTATGAGTTCTGTAGTTTGGACAGTGTTATATTATATAGTTAGTACTCCTCCTGTTCTCTAAGATGTTATAATATTTCTTGTTTGAAATTGAAATTGGAAATATAAATTACTTAATTATGTATGTACTATATATTTACGTTACTATATATGTACGTACTTAAACGTATTACTGAATGGTAGTTTTTATAAAACTTGCTTCTTATTTTAATTTTGTATTATTTATTATAATACTCTCTGATAAATTTCAATGCCCTTTTTACTTTACATAAAATTTGTTAACTAACTTTAACTGCTTTAAAATATTTTATTTCTATCTTTAGAAAGTTTTATTAAAATTTGTAATACCCTTGCTAAATATCATTTTATTGCACCTCCCCACAAACTCATGCACTATGTATTATTCTATCTACATATCTCTGCATAACTGATGTAGACAGATTAAAACAAGATTCGCTTTCTTGGCTTTACGACTTTTGAAATCTTAAAGTAATTTGTGTACATTTATATAGGTGCCGTCGTACATAAACACGTATGTTTCGATTCCCGCAGATGTATTTGCAATAAATAGATACACAGTTAACGAAGCATAAAACTAATTTGCAGCACCTCACTGGGGACGGGCCATGACGCCCCTCGACAACCATGGATATCATCTGACGGCCAAATAACGCTGACCCCTAATACCCACCTATCTACATCCTTATCCACTAGATATAAACGTATTAATCGTGACGAGGAAGGTCTCTGTATTCTGGTTCCGGTATCTTCAACTGTAGCCGAGGGCGAGGTGACCAATGTATTTGAACTCTTGGTTTTACCTCCATTAGCCGATTACTGGTGTACAGGTGTCATCAAAGGCGGTCTTGTAGGCTGGTTTCTATAGTGGTGCAGTTAAGGGAAAGCCCAGCTGTTGAGGATTGGATGTGCTTATTATGTGGAAGAAAACACTGCTCAATATTGCGTGTGTTAATATTGACTTTATTGGTTGCTTATCATCAATGTCTCACGAGGACTGAGGTCACATAACAACAACGCGATTAATTATTATGGCTACTGGGTACGAAACTAATATTAATTTGTTTGTTTACTTATAAAAAAATACAGACATACATGAGACACAGTTTTCTTAACATATTGTAATTATAATTGTGCTGTCTTAAGGAAATAATGTTATGAGATTTTTTTTTTGGGGAAAAAAAAAAAAAAAAAAAAAAAAAAAAAAAAAAAAAAAAAAAAAAAAAAAAAAAAAGCCCGGCGGGCCGGGGGGTTGGGGGGGGGGGGGGGGGGGGGGCCGGGGCGGCGGCAGGGCACCCGAAAGGGGGGGGAAAAAAAAAAAAAAATTTTAAAAAAAGTTTAATAAGAAAATCGGGTTTTAAACCGTAAAAGTGTTTTATTTGAAGTATAACCGTGTATAGTTCAACCTATTTCTAGATGATATTACGAGATTTTAGTACGAATTTGCATCGAATCTTTATTAATAACACTAGCTGTGTCAGCGACTTCGTCCGCGAGAATCGTTGGTTTGGGTTATTCGAATTCGTTTTTGCTAACCTTTAAAACTTAAGCTGTTACCCACGACGTCGGTCGCGTCCGTTCCCATAGTTCTTACAAGTTAATCTTAAAAGTTTGATATATAGCCTAGCAGACTTGTTTGTTATTGATGTTTTATAGCCTAAATAAAGCGTTCCTCGATAAATGTTCTAATTAACACATTTTTTTTTCCATTCGAACCCGTATTTCCTAGGATTAACGCGTTCAAACATACAAAGCTTTATGTATTAGTCAAGATGTGTTCTATTACGAGACACCGATACTTACACCAAACGGAATCATAAAGAACTAGTAGCGCATGTTATATTTAATCCTGAAGGCAAGACAGAAAAACACAGTCATGCATTTATAATAATATTATTATGGATTGGAGCTTGAGAATTTGCAATACACATCTCCCGAGAGAGGGTGAAAGGCAATCGTGTATAAGATTGTTATTAGCTCTATGTAAGTTATTGCAAGTGAAATGTTTCGACAAATACGAGTAACGTTCTTTAAAAGGAATAAAAATATAAATCAAATTCATCATAATTAGTGTTTAAATTATTATCATTAAATTTATTTCATATAAATTCAATCACATTATATTGAATATAATTTAGTTTGTTTAATATTTTTTTATAATTATTGTTGTGTTACAGTTCTAAGTAAAAGTCGATGAATATTTAAAAACTTTATTATTTTAAGGCTATATATAGTTCAAAATTCGAAAATAAATTGAAAAAAATTTCACTTCGCGCAGAACTTGAACCGGCATCGTCTGCGTTCCGTGCTGTTATTTAATTGACCTACCGAGTCATATTATTAGAATACTACGTTAATTGTTTTAATATTTTTGTAAAATACGATTTAGCCACATACTGGTATACCTGCTAAATTAGACAAGTTGTCTTCTGTGGGCGGTTCGTATGATGAATTCAAACGAAACGCCTGGCGTGTCAGCGTCAAATACAAATATAAGTGTAAAATTGTAATATAAATAATTTTCATTCATTAAAGAATAGAATTTTGCAAGAAGATATAATTTGAAACTGAAAGAAGTCTGAATAAAGTTATCGGGATCACCGATTACTTACAAATCTGTTTGGAACGCCACCTTACCTCGAAATTAATGTTCCGAACTTACCAACTATCGGAGAGAAAAAGCGCCAATAATTCCGAAGGTAAAAATTGTACGTAAGACCAAGCTCGCGAAGTCGAAACAACTTTCCACCAACAACTATTTATTTATCGTACCCAAAGGCTTTCCGACTTCCTGCCTCCCGTGCACACTCATAATGAATTCTATCTCTATTAGACTAAGGTAGTGATTAGTTTGCATCGCGAAATCGCAGCTAAGTTCTCGACTCTCGCCTTCCACAGAAGTTAGCTAAAACACAAATAAACATATTTCGCCAAATGAAGGTAGCGTCGTTAACGCCCGCGATCTATAAATATTCATTGTTTAATGAAACTTTCTTTCGGAAAAACTTTTCATCTCGAATAGTTCTCGTTAAAATGTCATCGTCGAATTGATTAATCATTTATTTAGATTAGATAATTGAATACCAAAGTTGGAATACTTTGTGAATCATTCGCTTCGAGAACTCGAGATGAACCGAACAAATTAAATTTCGAAATAATATAGTATGCTCGCACCCAGCGAGCTGGTAAATTGAATTTATTATCTATTTTAATATAGGCCAGGTAAAATGAAAAGCAAACAACAAACACAAAACACAACGCAGAACTAGTTGGTGTCGATTTAGGAAATTACATAGATCCCGAAAAATTTTCTTGTTCATGGTTTAGTTTTAATTTTTTTCTAATATGCGAGTGGTCTTAAGATTGAGTTGTGAAAAATAATTATTCAAAAAATAAATTGTGTAAGGCTTTCACGGCCATCGTTCAGCATATCATCATTCGATCGAGGAACTTAACATCTTCTGATAATGACGTCCGTCGTGATGGCTAAACGTCGAGAACCTTTTCTCGATTATGTCGGCCGAACAGCCCGAAAAACAATGATATGCTGCAATTATTAAAATATTACCAAATAGGAGAATTATATTGAGCAATGTACAAACACTTTTATGTTTTGCATAAATGTTATATTTAGTGTGTATATATTGTTAGTTATAGTTAGTTTATATTAAGTGAGGTGTATAAAATATTTTAAAATTTGACTAACATCAGAAGAACTACAATATATAATAGATCTAAGATACTGTTTCTCAGTTGCCACGCCCACTCCGAGACAACCGTCGACTGTGTTTGATAAACTGCTGGATTATGGGGTCAAGTTTGTTACCTTGGGTGTTTGTGACAAAACTTATAAACAACTTTTTCCTTTTTACCAGCTTACATGAAACTTGTTCGTTATAATATATATTAAGTTATGCACTCAGGTAGATAGCATGCTTTCAAATTTTGTCAAAACATCATAAAGTATTTTTTTTCTTATGATTTGGATTTAGAGTTAGCAAATGGTTACAATAATATTTAGGACGACAGCTCATCTTGTTTAGATGTTATATCGCTGCAGTATTTTACCTACTATCATGTAAAGCCTCTTTCTCCGTCCTTCTCTGGCCCTGTAAGCTATTAGTCATAAGTTCGATTCCCGTCGGTACCGTTGGTTTTTTTATCGTTGAAAAACACATTCTATTTGAACGACTAGAAGATTGTATCGCGTCAGATGAAGAACTATATATCTACCTGTCAGTTTAAACTACGAAGTAATGCATACAATGTTTCATCCCCTTTCCACGTATTATGAGCAAAAGAGATGCATGAATAGCACCTGGTTATCATTAAACTCGAGTTAGATCCGCGACACTACAAAAACCTCCCGTATTGTATTCGAATCGTCGAGATTTATCGCGTAATCGCTTTTGAATTACTGCCGTGCGACGGACGTCGCTCTGTGCCCTGCGGTTGGAGAGATTCGTACACATCTTGTGTCTTGAAGATTACTTGCTAAGTAGTAACACTATAATAAGTCAGGCGCATAGTTACAAATATTAATCTTATAAATCTCCCTCAAATATTTAAAATTGCCTTCGTAAACTACACAATGTTTTCATTTTGAGGTGGAGGATGGACTTTGACGAGACCCCGTGACCACGGTTGCAGAGCATCCGAAACGTCAAAAACTTCAATTAAATTAAAAATAATTTAAGTACTACATTTCACGTTTTAAAACCTTTAAAGTGTTTTTTTATAAAATTGGCCAAATATTTTTTTAATAACAGTTATTTATAAATGTAAATCTGGAACATTTTCTTTCACTCATTTCACTTAACAAATCACATTATTTATTTACTACCCGTATCAGTGACTTCGTCCGCGAGAATCGTTACTTTTTTAGAATGAAATTGGATTAATATGTATTGCTTTATTTTAGGTTGTGTCTACTTCTAGATGTACTATAACCATTAAGCTATTGTAATGCCACAAATGATATACCAGTGATAGTAAGTGGCGTTAAGTAGAGCTGTATGCAAGTGAGCGAGGCGCTGCGAGTCGTGACACACCTCAGCCAGTTGCATCTAATGCGATACGGTGTGTAGGGTGACCATATACGGGGAGAACTTAGGATAGGTGTTAAGTTTTACATATCGACAATATATGAGGCTGCTAGGTGCAGAGGGGCCTTATAACAAAAAAACAATGATTTTCAATAAGGAGGAAAATAAAAATACGCAATTAATTAGGCAAAAAAATAATTTGTACAATTGTTTGCGTAAAAATTATGTAAAAACCATCTTCGTGCACTGTGTGTGTATATGAACATTTCTAGACTGTATAAAAAATAAATAACTTAAGTCATAAAATTGCAGTTAGGCTACTCTGCCTCTAGCGGCCTCATATATTTCATATCGGTTAAATCAAGTAAACCTTTAAAACGCGTAATTAATCAGATAGTTGACATTTAAAAAAACCTTTATCCTGTCGTACAATTTTTTTTCTTTGAGATAAAACTAATGTATAATCCATTCTAACAAACTTTTACAATTAATTAATTTGAAAGATTGGTAAGACAACCTCGTATTAAAATATATGATGCAAATAAGAATACTTGGTTATCTGGTTTTTAACTATTGTTCTAAGTTAATCATAACTCATGGTCACCCCCTTTTCTAGTCTAGACTGTTCTGAAGCAGTTTTGTGTTTACGACATTACATGTTGTGAGCGGAATTTCGTCACAACAGTACCTACGACTAAAACACTCTATTTAATATTTAAGTACCAGCTTTGGGGTGCGATGTGAAACAAACAAGACATCGCAGCGAGCACTTTACTATTTTGTGTGGAATACATCTTTTAAAGTCGAAGCACTCTCTACGGAATGTAAGTTTTAAGATTTTTCATATTCTCTATATTGTATGTTGAAAATGCACTTTTCGATCATTGACGTAGGTCATGGGGCAAGGGATGGAGTCGTTCTGGTGAGAAAGGTCGGAATAAATTGTGTAAAGTGTCAAACACCATCAACTGCCGCACCTGAGGGAACTAGCAAGTTTCGACGGCTACTACAGCGGAATAATTCACGAGCTGAAGCGGGTAAGAGGCGATTCTCTGAAGAAAATGTTAAATGCTAGTGGACTAATGCTTTTTTTTCATTTTATGATTTTTTTTAATACGTTTTACAGCACAATTCCAGTATATGTAAATAAGTAAATTTATATATATTTAAGTTTCGTAGTTTATCTTTATAGTAACTTGTTAGCTTGTTCCCCTCGGCACTGAAATCTGATGTTTTACCACTTCACTCTAATCTCTTAGCTGGATTTGCCATTTCACAAGTACTCTTCTTTATTATTGATTCATCTAAAACACTTTAACGTTAAAGTGTTTTATTTATATGTGTACTCTCGCTAACTTTATTAATGATTTTATTTAAAACACATTTTTGTTAAGTAGTAATCGTAGGTATTATTGTACTTATTTATATGTGTTCAATATCATAAATATGGCGTCGCTTATTTCTTGTGCTCAATAGAACAGATTACTCGAAGATCGCCGCAAGTGGACTGGAGGCGAACAAAACTTGGTCAGCGTTACCGCTTCCTCACTTTGTAAGAAGCAATGTTTTAAATAAACTTCCGAATAACGGAATTCTATTTATTTTTATTTTGTGGTCCGGTATATTTTAATAAAATGCCTCTAATATAAAACTTATGACAAGGATGCCAAGACATATACTAAAAATTCTAATTCTAATTGTTACATACTAAAATACACGAATGAAAATGATTCGTATTAGAAATAGAAATACGATTATTTAGAAATAACACACAAAAAAGACAAAAAAAATATTTACAATTAAAACTTGCTCTACAGACACACAAATCCACAAAGTAAATACAAATTTAATTAAATACACCAATGTTGTTGCCTCTGTAGATTAAGTCATTCAGCTACGTTATAACTAATGTCCCAACACTGATATTCTGTGGCACCTTTAGAACTCTAAATCTATAATCTAAATAATGTATACTGTCTGTAAAAGTAGTAATAAAATAAATGTAGTGTAAGCGAGTAGTACACATTTAAATTCAACACTTTAAGACGCGATATTATATAACATCTTTTTTTGCAAAGCATCGGGTTGTAGGTAAGTATAATTTTCAAATACGTTAAACTAATATATATCGCGTTTTAAACCGTTAAAGTGTTTTATTTAAATAAATAATTTATCTAAAGCGATTATCCCCCAAATATACCCCAATAATATGATTTCCAATCTTGCGAATCTTTTTGTCCTTTTCCGCAAATAAATCATTCGCCCGGGAGTAGTTTCTCGTCCTGTTCGTGTAAAGATTCGTGTGTCAGGTGTATGGCGGTTTCCTTGGAACATTCATTTTGTCGATGACACCTCATCTCGCTCGGGGTCGCCCCCCGGTATCGGCTAGATTTATATCGTTGAATTTAAATTTAGAATATTTCTTTTCTATATTTTTTTGATACTATTTTATGGTAAAGCATCACAGACAAGCACGGGGTACATTTCATGGTAGGTGAAATACCCCCGCCAATTTACATCTAAACAAGATGTGCTCTCGACCTATGTTTGGTTTAATTATTGCAAATCTGCAGACTGAAACCGAAACACAATTAAAACTTAGTTATAATTTATTCCATTAAAACGATGAAGAAAACATTAAAAAGACAATATGCATAAAGAATTTAATATATCACTTAGATATTTACTGTACAATGGTAATTTTATAGAGTAACTGAGAATATTATGTGGTTTATAAAAAAAGGTTCGGTCGCTCTTAAATCTAAGTCCAAACTTTCAAAATACATCTCAAAGATATAATTTAAATGTCATATTGCCTAATTGAATATTGTGTCACGAAGAAGTAATTGCAAAGTAAACGCTAAGTTTGCTTGTTAGTGAAACCTTTGTCTCGCGTAAGACGAGTGGAACGAGCGTAGTACGCTCTTTGAGTTGCCACAGGTATGCACATAAAAAGCACAATAATGGCTCCTACCTGACAACGGCGAAGACGAAAGAAGGGGATAATTTTGTCACTCTATGTACGTTCCATTCTAGCACTTAAATTATTAAGACTACACTGATTATAATGAATTAAATTTCAAGCATTGCATAATAATATACGGATACCCGAGTAATTTACAATGTATATAAATATAGGTATATATAGTAGGATTCCTGGAATAATCTCTGCAGTTTCGCAAGTTTAAATAAAACACTCTGACGGTTAAAAAGCGATATATATTAGTTAAACTGATGAGACTTTTTTTAACTACGGTTAGGGTGCTTTCAAGTAGCCGTGGTCACGGGGAGACTAAGATGGAGGGTGTCTTTAATGTCCAAAGTAAAAACTGCTACTAGCGCTATACTCGTTAGGCCAATCTTTTTTTTTTGCGATAGAAGAGGACAGACAAGCATGAGTTCACTTGATATAACATCTAAACACGATGCGCTGTCGGCCTATTTGGACTTTGAATATTCGATTTATGAATATAAACTTCATTTACTAGCTACTTAAACACAACTAATAATCAAGAGAACCAGGGATTCATTTCAATTTCAATATGCAGAGTCCAACATATTTTAAAAATTTATTACAGTTAAAACACAGACGAAAAATATGTACAATAGGTGAAAGAAAAAACAAAATTCCGATAATCATATCACGAATTGCCGTCCATAAATGAAAAACCCGAGAAGTTAAATCACGGACTTTTTAATATGTGAAACAGGACTGTCTATCTAGTTATGATATGCATGTGTGGTAATCTACCTTCCATTGAATGAACCTCAAGGCTCAAGGCGTGTCTGTCCTTCTCTGTCAGATAAAATAACACCTTAAGGCTTAATCTATTCAAGAATGCGATGCTGAAGATCAAAGTTGAATCCCTTACTCGCAGTTAAGATCCGCGTTAATCCAGAGCACTTATAACATGATATTCAAACGACGTCTTGAAGCCTCGTTTAATATGACATTATAATTAGCCTAAGGGAACCCCTTTCGTATTAAAAAACTGTACTTAATATTGCAAACAAAAATTATAAAAGTCTTCAATTCAATTCGTTTCCCGTTAGTACTAGAGTATAAGAAAGCTATTTTATAACAAAGTCAAATGATATATAAGTAGTTATATAATGTAAAAAAATTAGTAGTTTTATTTGTATGTCTGCTTGTATGTACCATATTTCCGAAATAACTGAGCGAATCTTTGCTAGCTTGGAACAATAACTTTTCACTACAAATTATTAATTAATTACTATTTCCTATTTTTCTATTATTATTAACTATTATTTATTACTATTGTTTCTTGAGGTGTTAGGCGAGGTATTCTTTGCTACATATTAAAGTTCTGTGATTTAAACCTTGAAGATTTTAGGTAGCGCAATTAAGCGTACCTAATCTTATAGTAGGTCTTAAGTCGTGAGGTTAATAAATCCAAAACAATAAAATTAAGTATTTACGTCATGTTATTTAATTTTATGTTTCATTTTACAGACTGCTTTCATTTATGAGTGAAGAATGTTGTCAGAAAGTCATGTGATTTTTGTGTTAAAATTTATGTTAATACCAACTTTGGTGTTGATCTGTGAGAACATATATAATGCTTATACCCGACCTCTAGTTTTAACAAAAAACGGGTGGGTTCGAGGTGTGAAATCCCGGGATGGTGACTACGACATGTTTCTGGGAATACCTTACGGGAGAGTGAAACAAGACAATCCTTTCGGGGTGAGTTTTATACGTAACGCTATTAGGTCAAGTTCAGAGAGAAAATATATACAAATCAATTGATATCGTTTTGTATAAGCAAATATTCGTTTACCATAAGTGAACATGGGGTACGTTATTTATTTATCTGTTTCACCCATCGTTTTCTTGAGGTTTTCATCGTTTGAATTTAAGACTTGACTTGTATTTAAGTTTAAACTTATTTTAGTCAGCCTAGGTACTGCTTTTGAAAGGTCATAACGAAGTAATAACTATTAATATAAATATCATCTTTTTGTGTTCATCAATTATATGTGTCGATATACCTGCAAAGACTTCATAGATTATATTTAGAGAGAAATTGGTTATCAAATGTATTTTGTCAATCGAACGCATTTTACAACTAAGGCACGGCCGTTATATAGTCGTACAAGAAATAGGCAGTTTTTAATTCATTATTCTTTTATAGGATGCCGAGCCTTTTGGGAAGTACGATGGGGTTTTCGAAGCCATTGACAATTCTAAGATTTGTCCCCAACTCGACGAACTGTCAAAGACGTTTGGTGGCACCATTGACTGCTTAAATATAAATGTTTATGTTCCTCGTTCACGAACCGGAAAACTTGCTGTGATGGTTTATATTTTTGGCGGTCAATTTCGATTTGGTTTCGCTGGGAATTTTAAAGGATATTCCATGTACGGACCACGACATTTACTGAGATATAACATAATATACATAATTTTCAATAATCGCCTTGGTCCGTACGGCTATATGTGTTTAGGAACAAGAAAAGTCCCTGGAAATGCTGGTTTGAAAGATCAGTCCCTGGCACTGAAGTGGGTAAAGGACAATATAGAAGCATTTGGGGGTGACTCAAACAAGATAACATTGTTTGGGCACAGCAGTGGAGCCGTCTCAGTGGATCTTCACATACACTATCAGCCGAGTGACTTATTTCAACAAGCAATTTTACAGAGTGGCAGCATCACGTTTAGAGGTAGCGTTGGAAACATAAACACTAGTGTACCACTAATATTAGCTGATAAATTAGGCCTATCCACGAACGATGTAGATGCTGCACTTCTATTCCTGACGAAGAAGGATCCAATCGATGTTGTAAAGGTTTCAGTGAATACAATTAAAGAATATAATCCCTGTGTGGAACAAAAAATACAAGGCGTAAGACATATGATAACACATGATCCTAAAAGACTTGTTCCTAAGGTTGAGAAGCGAAAAATTATGATCGGACACACGAGAGAAGAATCCAACATGCTATATGCTAAGATTCCTAAAGAATACTTTGACAATAACGATGTATTTAAATACGTTATTCCACTAACGTTTGATCTAAATCAAACACAGCTAAATTTAGCTCTGTCTGAAGTAAAGCACTTTTATATAGGAGACAATTTGGTTAGTGGACAGTTTAAGGAAAATATAGTGAACTTTACGTCTGATATCATATGTAATTACCCGTTGCATAGACAAATGGATCGATTTTTAAATCATAAAGTCATACAGGTATAGTTTTCTTTCTTATTTATCACGTTATGTTTTATACTGAACATTCCGTAACCACTAATGCAAGAACAATTGTCTGTTTTTGAAATGTTCGTGATAGTTTAAAATACAATTTTTTAAGTAACCGAATTGCAACTCATTCAATAACCTTTCAATGTTGATCACTAACTAGCTAAATCTGTTAGGTTTTTCGTCCTTAATAATAATAAAGGCGCGTTCTACTATGTATATGGGGATATGTTTATGATAAAATGGCGATTGACGTGCAATCCACAATAAACATTGTTCTATGGACAAGACAAGACATGTTAAATAAAACCTTATTTATATTTAGTGACAATTTTTCACAATTACAGGTATATTATTACGTTTTTACCTATTGCGGCGGACGAAACTTGCACAAAGTTGTCAACAACATTACGGCAGATGGCGCCATGCACGCAGATGAAGTGGGTTACATATACCAGCCCACTTTTTTTGAAGACACTACACAAAACGATCAGCTGATTGTCGATAAAATGACTAAAATGTGGACGAATTTTGCTAAATACGGGTATTTACTTTTGTATGTTTATCAAATAAATTGTTCCCAAGTAACTAAACGGAATAAAAACAATATTCTAGTGTTAAATTTTCTATAAATGTTTTTATCTTCATAGCTATATTCATATTTTGTAATGTAACTTATTTTTAATTTAATTCAATTTTAGAGGGAGACGTGTGTTTGTGTGTCAAACTAACATTTAATTTTTACAGAAATCCAACGCCGACACCGACAAAATTGCTGCCAGAGACATGGATTCCTATTACCGAAGAGAGTAAACCTTATCTTAGAATAGATCTAGAGACACATATGGATATAGAAATTCTGCCACGAATAGCATTTTGGGACCAGCTCTTCAAAAAATATTCGAAATATATTCGTAACTAGTTAGCTTATAAATAGTACGAAAATACTGTCGAACGTTCTTTTGCCACGTTAAAATTTAATTACCATAAGAACGGGATTATTAGTGAGTCTTATAAGATAGACATAATGGCGGACATGTTTTTAGATTATTTAAACAGGAATAATTATTTTTGTATATTTTCTCAGTATCTTAAACCGTTTTCGGAGCGCACGCAACAGAATTACTCAAAGATTCTTCGCTCCTATCGGTCGCAGCCAAATGTATAGTCTAAAGACTCGATGATTGGCCCGAGGAGCATAATAAATATTTTTTCAACTCTAGATCTAATCAGTCGTTCCTGAGATTAGCGCAAAACAAACAAAGATATAAACTCTTCAGCTTTATAATATTAGTGTAGAATAATGTCTGTTCACTGTTCACTTCGTATTTAGATATATAGGAACTTTTTCATTAAATTCCTTCCAAATAATACATTTCTCAATAAATTAAACAGGCTAATAATTATTCAACAAAAGTACGTAAAAGATATTAAAGTAAGTCTAAAAATATATTTTTAAAACGGATCAAGGTGTTGTTTAAAATATATTTGATTTTGTTGTTATTAACAATATTTCATATCATTATTGCCAATATAAAATAAGTACGTAAAAATTAACAGACATTTAGATGTTTCCCCTACATAAAGTGCATTAGAGTATATTCTTGAGGGCGGGACTCTCAAGAAATGATTGAAAATTATTCAAATTGCGAGTTAGCACTGCAATTTCTTGGATTGAGTCAACGAGCATGAAATGAATACAACAGACAGGGGCGATAATCATTTTAGTTATGCTTTGGGGGAGGATAAGTTAATATCTTCAAATCAGAAGTGAATACTATTAAGCTTGTTTTATGAAAAGTATTTCAACTACGGCCCGACGTTTTTTTTGCAGCAGTCGTGGCCGTGGTCACGGGAGGTCTCCCCGTGACCACGGCCACGTACCACGTAACCGTAGGTAAGATAATATTCAATTAAGTTTAACTAATATATATCGCGTTTAAAATTATTAAAGTGTTTTATTTACACCATTTGGGAAAAAAAAAGACAGAATTGAAAAAAAAATTCTCTAATATATTTTTTGTTTTAAAGTGTTTTTTTGTGAAACCTCCTGGAATGGACAATACCATTATATTCGTATATAAAAGAAACGTTAGAAAACCTGACTACGGCTTTCCGAAAGATAATAAAATAATACATGATAATGTTCCCCTCCCCATGAATCTCACCCTCGTATCTCACATAAATATCGATAAACGTTTTGAATGCGGCTTCGATTCCCAGTAACGTGATAAAATATTCATTAGTCGCGTGACGTCACGGCCCCTCCTAAATTCAATATGTCTCAATTTGACGGGCAGACGGACGGGATCGTCGACATTAACCTACAGATTGTGTGCAAAATAATTACTTTTTTGTTTTGCTATCTTGCTTGGAAGAAATCACCAAAGGCGAATAGGTCGCTTTTGTACTAACTGTAATGTAATACGTATTTATTTTTATTTTTTTGTGTAATAAAGTGTTTTATTATTATTATTATTTCTTTTTCAAGCGCTTTAAAAGGTCCCACATCTGGGACTAGAGCTTCCTAAAAGGGCGCATATATACTGGCCTATTTTATATTTTTAATTCTAACTCACCTGTTTTCTCACTATATTTTTCTTTACTGTACGTATCACAATACAGGCAGAGATACATATTTCGGAGTCCGGCCGAAGATCGAACCCCCAGACAATCATGTACGATCTAGGTACCACAGTAGCACCGCTTCCAGTGAACTTCAGACAGTATGTTCGTTCAAATCATGAATCAAAAGTTAGACTGCAGCCATATAAGTGTGTCGTTTAGTTGATAGTGCGAGGTTTAAGCCAAGCTTAAAAGTATTCAGACGGAGCCGGATTATGCACTAGTTATTAAATAAGTTTGCTAGGAACAATTCGTGCTATTACAAACTTCTCTAACTTCAGTGTATTAAGATATTACTAAATTACGGACAAATAAGTATTGTTTTTATATATAAAGAACCTATATATGTTTCTGTATGACTTACAGAAAGATATAGTTAGAGGCTTATTACTAAACATAAATAATAAAACATACTTTAATCTTAACAGTATAAAATAATGTCGTGTGCTGATAGTAGGTAGAAGAGGATCTTACTCAGTTTATATTAGGTTAATTGTTGACCTGAAACTGATTTTCATTTCCATGCACACAAGAAAGTTTTAAACGGTTTTATTCGACGGGTAAAAAAATATGGTTAAAAACGTCACATTTATTGGTATTTTTTCATATAAACATACAGTAGCTAAATTTCGCAAAACCAAGTAGCATTATTAAATCCATTACGATGTATACATATTCAAGTAGCTTCAAAATATTAGTATTATTCATTTCCAGGTGTAGAAAGTCAGGTTGAGTTGTCTCGTATCAATTGTGTATCATTTCTGTAGTATTTGGATATGAAACATTTTTATAGATTTTCGTATAAGCCCGTACGGGCGCGCCTTGAATGCAAAGTTGCAGACGTGAGTGTTATTGAATAAATTTTATTGCCAGCATATGTCTACTGAGCTGGCTACTCGTTACAGCTGTTCTGTCACGCTTTACATTCTGGATACGCGCCTTAAAAGATTTCTAATATTTATTTACTTTGAAATTCGACACGAGTGTATTGTTCAATTCCGACATTCGGATTAAAATAATAATATTCGGGGGTAGTTTAGTTTTTCGATACGACCGCCGAAAGGGGTCACCGCGCGCTGTCATTCGGCGGCACTCGTGCGAGAGTACTTGAATTATAATGATGTTGATATTAATGAAAACTGACTACACTAAAAAACTAACACTCTGATTTTAAAACACACTCCACTATAGAGAGTGCAGTGTGTTTTAAAATAAGTGTGGTAACGTAACTTTATACCTGATCCGTGGATGCCCTTACGATACAGACGGACACACTACAATAATCGTGTACATAAGTCAGGAGTTAACCACTGGATCGGAGGTATGTATGTTTGGTTTGAACCTTATGTTTATTGAAAGTGTGTCGCAGTTTTGTTGTTTTCTGTCTTTGTGATTCACTATTTGATATACATTATAGCTTGTTTTATTTAAAAACAGAGAAGAAAGTTTGGGAAAAAAGCAGAATATAAGATTATACATTGAGTTAACAATAACTAAATATCTTCTTAACAAAATTCTAGAGGTGGTTTGTTTTGAGGATGGGTATCAATTCATAGTTATTTTAAGACTCCCAATTCAATAACTAACTGCATTAATGCATACGTTAAATTGTTGTTATGGATTTAAAACATTTTCTATCAGTACATATTCATGCATGAATAGTACAGAGACACTATCTCCTTAACATATGAATGCTTGTCAACATCAGGTGGAAAACATTCTTGAATACAACTGATGTGATCGAACCTGTTAGCAATGTAATATGCAAATTACGAGGTACAGTCGGGTCGAGAAGCAGGGTCGTCCCCGGTCACAGATATTAAATAACTTTGAACCGGACCGCGTGGCTCCGGCTACCAACTTTCCCTTATTTATCGCTGTTTTATACAGTAGAAACTCCTAATATCATAGAATAATGCACTCGACCAATTTAGGTGCTTTTCGGGGTATTAGTTTGATTTACAATTTGTAGGGTTTGGTTGGGCTGAAGTATAAACAAAAAAAAACACAAATATATGTTTATAAGAGAGTAGAGGATAGGAGGTGTTTTTACCTCACTCCTTTAGCAAGAAAAAGATGGACTGAAATCAAAAAACTAAATTACACTTCACAGTTTTTGTCAACTAGTTATGGTTCATGAACTAAAAAGTAATTTCAATATTGCTACCACCTTTTTCAGGCTTCTAGACTTTTCTGGCGAGGTTGAAACCATTTAGATATTTCAAAAAACTTATTTACAAAAAAATTAGACTTTTAGAAATATACCATTTGGTAGTTTTCCATACGTTCCTGCACATACAACTGCCTCAAATAATAAAATGTAGAGGTTGAGAAAAAAAAAAATAAGACATGTGTATATAATAATAATAATAAATCTAATAAGAACAATAGTAGAAAAAAATAAATGTAATAACAATAAAATAAATAATACAAAGAGATTAAATTAGTCACTATTGCAATTATCGGCGTGAATAGGAGGGTGAAAGTCATGCTCTCCGCGGCAAACTGTTCTGATAGTTTAATAAAAATGATTTCTGGAATTGTTTTAAAGGAAATATATAAATGTATTATTCTTATTATTGGACGGGTTCCTTAGTTGCTACCACGGCTAATCAAATGTAAGTTCAATTCTCACCTGAAATAACATATTTCTAAAAAAATTATAATTTTTCTGTAACGTGTTGGATGCCATCTGGAAACTCGGATATTAAATGGATGATAACCACCGTCCACAGATGATAATTAGTGATGCTAAATCGCGTTTCGGTTTCAGTAGAGATGTTATATGTATCCATCAAGTGTAATGCTTGTCTGCCATCTATCTTTAAAAATTGTCAATAGCTCGCGTAACAATCAAACTGACAAAAGTATAACACACACAAATATCGTTGGCTCTGACTTTATTATGTGTTTGAAACTGTGATTTAGCATAGAGTCTAGACTCTAGTCGAATTTACTGCGTTGTGACGAAACAAAAACTGAATGGAGCACACCTGCTCTGACGCTCAACTTAAAGACATCTACATATTCATGCGGTGGAGTTCGTAATGCACTTGATAGCAGGTGAGGTTAACTAGTCACCGGGATCGTGAAACATTCTAAATGACACAAAAATCAAAATTAGTCTGTCTAGACAACATTATGGATTAAGATTTTGTGTTATGCTCGTCAGATTTTATAACATTGTAAAGAGATTATAAGAGCCATTTAAACCAGCCAAGAGTGGGTCGGAGTCACGAACGTAGGGTTCCGTTAGCATTAATTTTATATATTGTCACCTTTTAATTTAGTTACAACTAAAATTTGTATAAATATGTATCAGCACTCCAGCTATTGCGATTGTTAAAATACAGATAACTAACAGACAGACAGCGTAAGTAATATAAAGTCTCGTCGTCTTTCGACCTTTGGGTATGAAGTTCTAAAAAATAGATTTACTCTTAGATCCTAATTTATCATATATAATACATGTATGTATTATAAAATTCATTTTTGATGGCCTCATTGGTCTCATAGTAATAATTTTGGGCTCATAATTAAGGAGAAGTGGATTCTAGCCGCACCGGGTCTAACTTGATTGTAATAATTTTTTTTTTCTGAAACAAGTTTAACGAACACTCTAACATATTAAATTTGTAGATAGTAGGAATACCCAATATTCCGTCCGGGTAACTCACTATTTATCACCATCAACAGATGACAAAAGGTCAGTTTGTGTAATTCCATATATTTGAACCAACTTTATCAACAGAAGGTCAATAGCGCATTGTGTTTGTTGTTATATGACTGGAGTATTTCACCTACCATCTGACCCTTCTCTGCCCTTCTCTATCATAAAAACAAAAATTATTTTATATACGCTTTACTAATTTTTAAAAGCAACCAATTGGTTACATTTTTTGTCAATGTTCAGTTACAGAGGGCATCGTACCCCAATATGATAAAAATATTTGTTCTCATACGAAGTGGAATACAGAATAAATGTCAAATAACATTCATATTTATTATATTAAACGTACAATTCACAAACACAACGATGGAATTCAAATCAGCGAGCAGCCATTGGGTTTCACTTACGATGGAGTTAAAAATAAATCGAACAATTTACTTTCAATCCGAGGCAGGATAATGCGATAAAATAGAATGGTCGACTGTAAACACGCGCGGAGCGGCGCGTCTAAACATACCGCCTTTTACGCAGCATTACGTGACGCATGCTAGTTTTTCCAAATGGCTTAATAGCTTCATACTAGTACGTACGCGTGACTATTTCTAAGGCTCCGCAAACCTTAGATAAACAGATATTATGTACTAAATATTTATGCCCAGCGATGGGTACTTTAAAAATGATGCGCAATTAATTATTGTCTGTAGTTCACGCGAGTAGTACACAGTTATATAAAACACTTTTAACGGTTTAAAACGTGAAATATACTCGTTAATTTATTATTCATTGAAGTAATAATTTAAAGCTAGTTGCACGTAAAAATAAAATACTATTAACGGGTTAAAGTCTTAGTGAACTACGACCTCACGTTACGATTGTCTTGTCCACGATTAAAACAAAGCATAATAATTTTCAAATTAAAAGAAACACAAATTAAAAAAAATGGTTTTGTTATTTTCATTTCGTTTAGCTTTTTACTTAGACATCCTTCGACGAAGGTCTTCTTCCATAAGTCTCCTATTATTATTTCTTTTCAATTACTCTTATTAAATCTGGACATGCCATGCCATGTTTGAAGCTCCATAATATTAACTAAGTATGTATATATATATACAGTGTAAGCTCTATATAGTATATGAAGTGTATTTTTGGCGTTATAGAGAGTTGTCGTTAAATGGAGGGGGAGGAAACATTGAACTCACAAAAAAAAAAAAAAAATCACACCCAAAAAAGGGGGGGGGGGAAAAAAGAGGGAGGTAACAGGGGGTTTACACTGTATATATATATACTCATTTTAAAAAGTACACAACAATTTTAAACTGATTCAAAATAAAATTATTTCAGAGATGTTTTGGTAAATTAGGAGAAAAAAAGTAATCGATGGCTTAGCATAAACTATTCATGATCGAAATGTTCGTATTAAAATTTCTAATCGTCACTAATTACGCTGTGAGGGTAGTACTTGGACGTTTAGAAGTTTGTGTAGTTTAGATAATACTTCTATGATTTAGCTTTTGAAGAACAACAAACAGACAAGTAGGTCCGTCGCGTTTATAGGATGACTGGGGATATAGTAAGGGATATCGGCAAAACTTGCCATTTGGTCCCAAACTCACGTCGAAGATAACCTCAATGCGGTCAATGATTGCGCCCAAATGGAAGAAATCGTTATAAAATCTTCGTGTTATACTCACTGTGTTTTCATAAAAGGTATATCTATACTTATGTATAAAGCTGAAGAGTTTGTTTGTTTGAACGCGCTAATCTCAGGAACTACTGATTCTAAGTGAAAAATTATTTTTATATGTTAGAGCATTTATAAGTAAGGCTATGGGCTATAAAATGCACTGTGACTAATAGGAGCAAAGAAAAAGCGCGAAATGTGAAAAAAAGTGGGTAAACTAATCATCATTGTGGGTTTCCTATGCGTACATACAAAACGGTTCAAGATATCCAAAAATATGTATGAAAGAATGATTCCTCATTAAATTATTTTAAAAAGAGTCCGCGAAGCTATATGTCCATCTTTCTAATACGATGGGATGCTACCGACGTTAGCAGAAACAAATTTGGATGCCCAAAATAATTATTGTTTGCGGACGAAGTGGCTAACACAGCTAGTATAACGATAATGGAAGCCTAAAAATCTTCATAATATATCTATTAGCTAATTAAAAATTTAAAATTAGCACAACTTAATTGTTTAACCTTAACTAGTCACTTATTCATCTTTTATTAGTTTAGGTTTTATATACAACAACAAAAGTCGCTACTGTTATTAAAAATAAATATTTTTTTTTACATAAAACTATTTATTTCAGCTCGTAATTAAATTTAAACACGACTGTTAATTACAACAATAGGTTAATTTGTTGCACAATTAAAAGCCTTTATATTGCTGTTAATTTTGTTACTTGCATTATAAAATCAATTAATGAAATCCCGTTTTTCCCTCGTGGGGCATGGGGCGAACACATTTTGTGTACGTTTCACTAATCCGTTTCCTGTGCCCTGCCCGACCGAAAGAATATTTTGTTTCCATGGAATTCGAACGCAGGCCTTCTCGCGCTTAACGCAATGCTAGGTATTACGTTTAACTATTTGGCTACAGAGGCGGCCAAAATCAATATAATATAGGAGAAATGTAATAACATTTAGTAACTTTATGTACTAGACTTCGTATTAACAACTTAATTAATTTTTACATAAATCTGCGTAAATCCTAGTAAATGTTTTGTTTCAGCATTTTGAAGTCTATTTGTATTTAAAATAACAAACAAATGATACAAGTACATATTTTGGAGTAATATTTTTGTCAGGTATATTGCATTAAATGAACAAATTCGAAGAAAAAAACGTTTAAACTTTATTTTCTTAGATGCTACATAATAATTTAAAAACAAACGACATTTCTGACGCAAACACCTGTACTTAAAAAAATCGACTATTCTCAATAGACGTGACCCCCAATAAAACCTATAAAATTTATATCTGGCTCCAGAAGAGAGAATACGTAATGAGCATTAGGAACAAAAGCGTGAGGAAACGCCGATAACTGGTATAGGTGTGAATTGGAACCGCTCATACAACCCAAATTAAACTCTATTGTCGAAACACAACGTTCAATTTAGATTCGAACCAATACAATTGAAATGATACTGTATAATGCTACGCGAAATTAAGTTTAATTTATAGAGATATAAGCCACAATTTGCTGCGAAGTGCATTAAAGTATCGAAGATAAGCTGCTAGCTGAGATATTAGTGTTGTGATGGTTTTCTTTGGACTGCAGTGGACCTTTTGTCGCTACGATAGCTACGAGCTCTACGACGTAGCGCTACACTGCTACGAGTTACGGCGTAGATAACTCGAACAATTGTAGCTGTAGTTCAGTTTTTTGCTTTAACTTTGTTTGTGTAAATATTAGTGTCAGATTCAATTTCAAATAGCTTTGCAGATAAATATTTTGTTAAATAAATGGAATGACGTCCTGATTTTGAAACGATAGGGATGGGACAAGTGCATCTATCTATCTATCTGTCCCATAAACTGATTGTTTTTTTCTTATTGCCAGATTTCTGTACCAAATACTAGGCAATGCAATAGTAGTTAAACTCAGGCGCGCCTCTTTTGTTTGTTATACTAACTGTCTATTTGTTTACTTGAAAGAAAATAATAGTCAACACTTTCATGCACGAGCAAATAGAGGCAGTTATGCTTTAACAATAAAAACGAAGTAAATAAAAATGTTACACACGGCAAGGCCGTAATAATATGTGAAAATAAGAAAAAAAAATCGCTTTGAACTCCCTCGTTTGATGTTGAAGTGTTTTGAGATGAGAAAGAAATTCTTTGGATCTACCTCTACGAATTTACATAAGCATTCGATTCAAAAGGTTATAAATGAGGTGTCGATGTAAGCGCGGCACGAGGCGGGTATAAGTCAAGCTAACTGCGTCGTTTGGTCGCGCCGGTAACTAATCACTGGGACTTAGCACTTGGCTGATCATCGAGGACTTATAAAGATATCTTTGGGAACTGGTTTCCAAAGTTACTGATTTAAAACAATCGCTATACCTTTATATGTAAAATTATCAATACAAAAATAACCTCCTAAAATAAAAATAAAAACAAAACAGAATTAAACTCTCTTGTTTAAATAATTTTAAAGTATGTTAGACGAGCGAAAGATCTCAGGTGGGATTATAGTTAATGTCCTATACATTAACTATAATCCCATCTGAGATGTTCGGTATTACATCTTGCGTCAGTAGATTATTTCTTTTAGTCTTTTTTAATTCTATATATTCTATATACTATTCGACTATTGTCTACTTTTAGCCCAGAGAGATACCTGATTTGATTTTTTTCATGTTCTGAATATGAGGGGTTGTGGGGGGTTAGCTCTGGCAGGCGTGCGCAAGCAGCAGTTTGCGTCCAACCGCCGCGCAGGCTATACCGCGCCCGCCTAACCACTTAGCCCTTATCAACACGACCTCACCGCCTTATCAGTGAATTGTGCAAGTGATCACTAACTCGTGATATAAAGAGTTAGACGATAGTGCAGTGGAACGTGATACGGGACTTGTCGGCTAGTGGTTTCTCTTGTTGGGAACTAAACTTCATTGAGTCGGTAAGTGCACTTGACTTCTACGAAAGCACTCATTAACGTCTTACAATTCTTTTGAAACTCCGACGCTTTTGTTAACTTAATCTCCTTAGAGCAAAAGATTTTATAAAAGTGATAGTACTAATTAGAGATATCTTTTTTTTTTTAATTCATAATAATAATTTTAAAATTAATACAAAAAAATTGGCTTTAGAAAGAAAATGATCTCAATTAAGGCGAATAGTCTTATTATGTTTCTTCTACTGATCCATTAATCAACAAATTAATTTTCCGATAAAATTAATTGCGGAAGCCATTCTACACAGACTTGATTTTCAAAAGAAAAGATTTACATTACCCGTGAAATCATAATTGTTTAAGTATTAAAATGGTTTCTCATATTTTTATTTATTTATTTAAAAATTTAATTCTAAAAAACGTATTTTTAAAATCATTTATATATACATATATGTATCATTTATGTATATATATATATATCCTTTTCTAGGAATTATTTCGCTTAAAATGATGTTTTTTCAGTTTATAAGTTAAAATACTATAGAGAATACACAAATTTGATATAAAGATACATAATCTTTATTTTGTTTAGGTACATATTTATTTTATATTTAGGTTAAAACTATTTCAAGCAATTACAGTTATGAGTAATATTAAACAAGCAAACTTTATTTTTCCCACGCAAAGTTATATTTTGTGCACAATGTTATATAATCGAAAAAATCGGTTCGTATGAGGGATCGGCTAGTACAGGGCTAAGTCAATAGGGCGAGAGAAAGCCAACACTCGCCCTTCACAGATCTATCACGAGATTAATACTAAGAGCTTTTTGCGGCACGCCTCGGGGGCTGTACTCGTGTGCCATGTAGGGCTGGTTCTCCGCTCTCATCAAACACCAATTGAAATCAAAAACCAACTAATATCTTGCCAAAACATACATAAATATTCAACGTGTGATACGGTATTGACTAATTATTCAAAGGTTCTCTCTAGAGAAGCACAGGCCAATAATGAGATAACTTTTATTAAACTGGTGGATTAAAGTAGGTTTATTTAGAAATGAACACGTCTATTTTACACTTTCTTTAAGTTGTATAATAAACAAATTTAGTCTTATACATTACAATCTGTGCCAGCGATTATGTCCGCATGGAATAATTATTCTGGCCATAAATATTTAGTTTTACAAAACTCTTTATCTTTATAAAATTAAGCTCTAACCCACGTCGTTGGTCGCGTCTCGTCGTTTTTGCAAGGTAATCTCAATTAAGAAATAATCTTAAAAATGGTAATTTTTCACAGATAAAGAGAAATCATTCTTTCGTTGATATTTATTACGTACGTTGAACCGTTTTTGTACGGAACGGCAACCCTCAAGATGAACAATTCTCTGCCTATATATATATAGGGAGAGAATTGTTGAGAATTGTTGAACTATATATATATATATATATAGTTCCAGCGTGATGTTATTAAAGGTAGTTTAAAGCCTTAGATAAATGCTCTAACCAATACAAAAATATTTTTTCAGATCGAATCAGTAGTTTCTGATATTTGCGCATTCGAACTCTTCAGCTTTATAATATTAGTAAAGATATTTTAAGGAAAAAAGTTTAAAATGACCACTTTTTATTCCCAATATTAAACTATAAAATTGATGGTCGCTGGTAACCCTCGTATTAGTAATCACAGTGATTAAAGTGTGTGAGTGATCGGCTATTGATACAAATGTGTGTGTGCGTTAGGCGTAATATTTGATAGCCGCTGATGTGATGGAGAGATTTTCATTATGATATCGGTTTTTAGTCGTCCAAACCGATTTCGTTGTACGGAAATAATCACGATATAAACTGCTAGTGTATGATTGTTTTCATTGAATCAACGCAAATACATTTTTAATCAATTACTCCGAAATACTGATTTATCTATTTCTGCGTAATTTGTAGGAAAAGTAATTAAGATCAGATTAAGTTTTTGTATATTGTTTCCAGCTTATTGCAACTAATTTCGTGTACTAGTGTATATATATATTTAGTTCATAGAAAAAGTGTAAAATACTTTCTCAGTTCCCGTACTACCCATAAACTACTCGATAATTTTATATGTAAGAAAACCTCGGGATTCTGTTCTGTCCCCCGGGATAGGAAGAGAAACGATAAAATATGGTCTTGGTTTTAGGTCAGGCTTACAAGTTACTCGCTGAAATTGTTTTCTATCTATTAACATATAGTTCATTAGAATCTCATACCAAATAATTTTTGGGAAAGTTTTTTAGTCATATTTTCCGTCTTTCACCGGGTCTCGAACACATCTATCGCGCTGTATGTAATTTTGGCAATGACGACAAAGTCTTCGTTGCTTCTTCTTCTTGACTCAGTAAATTGTTATATTATGAATATGAAAAACAATAATTGGTACAATAAAATTAAAAGTAAGAATGCTTTAAAGTAAAGATGATCTTTTAAAATAAAGTAAACGGCTTTTCAAAGTAAAACGCGAGTTGTCACCGTCTTTCATTTTCTTTGACTAGTTTTACGAGTTAATCGTAGTGTAAATGACGTCACAGCTCCCGCTTATCTCTTGTAAAATCCGACTCCGCAAAGATAGGCTTCAACCGTATTCAGTTAAATTACTCGTATAATGTGAAGGCGGCTGGTTTCCGAACCAGTGGGCTGGCAAGGAGGATATGCTCCAATGAAGATGACAGCACTACTCGCTACTTAGAACGTATTGAAATTTAAGTGATTCTCTGCCTGATTAGCGTAAGAGAAACTACTTGCCGAACTAATGGGAAGTCATCACTTCAACATAAATAGTATGAAAAACATTGTAAGTGTAAAAATAGAAATAATATGAAAAACAGGAAAATGTTTGAATAAAATATGACGACCAACGAATCGATTTGAAATTCGAATACGTACAATGTATTAAACATTAAAACTTTTTAAGAATAATTGAAAGTAGTTTACGCGAGTAGTACACATTTTAATAGAACATACAATACGGTTTAAAACACGAAATATATTAATTAACTTTTTTTATTGGCGTCCAAAACGGTTTAGTTAAAATGAATTGTTAATAAATTAACTGAGAAATTCGCCTTTAAACCGTTCAAGTATTTTTACTTAATTGTTTGTTAAGGGTATTTAAATCTTCGTATTTAAGTAGTTACTTATACTTAAATATAAATTAGAATCCCAGAAAACAAAAGGTGTAAAAAATGTTTAAGTATCCACTTACATACATATAAGGTCCTGGATTAGATTTCTTGATTGGACAAAATCATTTTAGAATTTAATTATTTTCTTAGAAAATGTCTAGTGCAAACATGCTTTGATGATGGAATAAATTACCTTTGCAACTACTAAGAACTGAAGGTTTGACAGAAATAAAGTCACAGAGCACTTCAAAAAGAATACCTCACTATGAACTAGAATTTGATTGAGTTGTATCGAATGATATTTCGAACACAATTCCGGTATCGTGATGGCTACTCTATTCACTATGAAATATGGGCATCTGTTCCTGATTTACAACGGTCGTGTTTGAAAAATGACGTTTCCATTGTACGTCGCGAACCTAGGCCTTTACTGTTTCAAAGGAATACGTTTTATTCGAACTGGAATTTCTTTTCATGCTTTATTGAATCTTATTTATTGTATGAACGCCATTACTTTTATTTGTCACACTGTGATTTTCTTAAAGTTAAATTATTCTATTTTTAAAATTCGACGGGCACGTTGATCTAGTGTGGGTTTGATCCCCAGGTCAGCCATGTTTCTCATTTATCGATTTATAATGTTTCTGAAACATGTTGGTCTTCGTCTGGAAATCTGGATATTAAATGGGCGGTATGAATATCGAAATTCCGTCAGAGTTAGGAACAGATGAAAAAGCCGTGAAGTTTAATCGCGTTTCGGTTTCAGCTTGTGGATTTGCGAATATCCAAAGCTAAAATAGGTCGACAGCCCGGAGTGTTTAGATGTTATATGGCTGGGGCATTTTCCTATCAAGTGAAACGTATACTTGTCTGTCTTCCTCTATCATAAAAAAAACAGCTATCTTATTAGACTGCAACACGAATGGCTTGTGTCCGCGACTTCATTCGTGTGGAAAAGTTATTTTGGCCATCTTGTTTTACAAACAGTCCTCAGCTTTACAATCTATAGCTTGGGTAACCCATGACGTCGTCCGCGTTCGCTCTTGCAAATAATTTTAAAAGATAGACATACACTGTCGTGGTTTTTTTTTTAGATAATTTAAAAAGGAATCATGCTATTTTTTGTTTTTTTTTAACCCTTTTAGCAGCACACGCAACGGAAACGTTCAAAGATAAATACTTTTCGTTATTCCACATTTTCCATTGTTTCTTCGCATCTTTTAGTTACAGCGTAATTATAGCCTTCCTCGAGAAATAGCCTATCAGATACCAAGAGAGTTTTTCAATTTTAACTAATAACTTACGACATTAGCTCGTTCAGACTAACAAAATACTCTACTATATAGTGCATTACATAAGGTCTTGATAGTCATATTTAAAAATTGCACTGTATTTTCAATTAAAAACGGTCTTAATTAACTATTTGATTTTATATATGCTAGGAAAAATAAATAAAGCAGATTGTAATTTTAATATCGAAATACTTTAATAGTTAAACATTCAATCAAAATCTCAAAGGGTTAAAAATTTAATTGGATTAAGCTGCCCGTGGCGCAAAACATTTGATAAGTTAGACCGTAGTCAAAATAAAGTAAAAATAGTTTAACTAATATTATTTGCGTTTTAAACCGCCAAAATTACTCACGTAAGGGTTCGTTCAGGATTAATGAATAACAAATTGGCTGTTTATTATAAAACAAAGGTCCGGCACATCCTCTGTGCGTCTGTTTAGCGAATGAAGGGAATACTTTTACTTTGTAAACATTGTGGCCGGTCCACCCCGGTCATAATTCATAACGGCACGCCTCTCAGGCTCCATAAATTACTGAGGGTTACTTCGATAGAATATCGACGGAGTACGTGAGCACAATGCGAGAAGACCACAAGTTTTGAGGACCTCTACATCCAGCACTCCAGTTGGGCTTATGAATCAAGTGATTCATTTATCTGACGTTTATCTGTCATTTTATGCTTCGTTCTTTAACGTACTCACGCGCTTAACGTTGTCAACATAACTTTTTCATAGAATAAAAGAAGATTTATCAAAATCGACGAAGACGTTAAGGACACGTTAGCTCAATAGGTTAGAGCAAAAAGATTGGAGATTTAAGATTTATTAAACTATATGTTTAAACAGTTAAACAACTGTGCACACAGTATCGGTATTCTAAATATTTTACTTATGAATATTATTTAATCTTGTAATATAATTTAGCTGTAGTTTTAGCGAATCGTACACACAATAAAACTTTGTTAACGGTTTGAAATGCGAAATATGTCACTTATCCTGATATAACTATAATACCAATCTACGATAGTTTGTAAACCATATTATTCTTTAGTGACGGTTTTTTTATGTGTTATCCGAAACACATAGACACCAATATTAACTATTTTGATCTAAAAATTAATATTTACGGGTACATACGTCATTACTTAATAAACGTGTACCATACGATTTGAAACTAGTGGCTTAAGAAGCTTTATACTTATAAACAAAATCGCTTAAAGTTTTGACACGGACATAGATGCGGTTGAGTTATAAGTGAAATGCTTAGCCAAGCTCATATTATTGAAAATACCCGCAGCGGGCAAGCCACGTACCGGTCTAATAGCAACGTAACGAGACGCATTGTACAGCTTCCGTCCAATTAGAAGTGCTGTCGCTTTGTCCAAGAGCCGTCTATTGCGGATCGGTGTAATGAGTCCCTGTTGCCGACTGATTCCGGGTGGGTTTTTATCTTTGTGTCGCTATTTCAATATAAAAGTGTGTGGGGATTCCTGTTGTGGCATTTCTAGGTTGATTGTTTTCCATTAGCAATTTTAATTGTGCAAACTGTCTGTGTATGTATTTGTCTCTGGTCAACACTTAATTTAGTAAAAAGTTTTAGTCCCTAGAAGAAACAGTTCTTAGTTTTTAGTAACTCTGTATGATATAAATTTATATCATGAGCAACCTATCCACTTGGTTTAAATATTAAAAATGCTATAGCGTAATTTAACTATAGATCGATATTAAAATAGTTATAAGTGTTTTATTTAAATGTGTACTACTCACGTAAATTTAGACGATACTTAACCTCTTTACTTCCTTGGCACACTTATAAGTGTCGTATATCATGGCTATCACTCCTACAGGAATACCTTGTACGGTTATTATGTAAATAAAATCGCAAAAGCTCGTTGAAAACTATTTTTAATTCCTAATAACATTTTTCCAGCGATAAATAACGATTAATCCTAAAAATACGTACGATGTTCCGGAAAGCTTTTGATCGGCGTATTTTTGTCGTTCAATACCCTTTCTGTACGTAGACAGTACAAATTCCACGAACGCTTTGTCAATACCGCTCATACAAAAGATATAGTATATTAGATAGATTCAAACCAAAGCCGTATTTCGCGTAACCACGTAAAGTATGCCGACCTGAACCCGGAGATGAGACGGCGGAAACTAAATTTCCGTCTCTCCTCAAAGGCTGGATGCAATTTTGTGTCCCTTTGATTTAGTTATTGCTCGTATTTTTGTTTCAAATGATTTGGAGTGGTCTTTTTGGAAGATGTGAAATCTTTCCGAGATTTTATAGGAACAACATTGGATAATCGAACTAGCTTTCATCTACTTACGTGTTACTCGAAGAAACCATTGATGGATAAGACATCTAGAAAGAGTTTGCTAGACCGAGAGTGACTAGTTTAAAGCTACAAACATCTGTTATTATTTTAAGTTATATATACACACACTACACATACATGGTTGTTTGTAAATGAACGCGGACCGCTTGCACAATTTGTTGAGCTCTGGTATTGTAGGTTAGGTTCGATAGTTCACTATTTTCCAAAGATAAGCGTTCTATTGCTTATATGCTATTAGCTAATCGAAGATATTAAAATGTTCATCAATAAAATACAATAAATTAGAGCAAAAATGGTTAACTTATAGACTTTTAAAAAATTAACTAACTTAACCGTTATTAAATTGTTATTTAATTGACTCTATATAAAAAGCAATATTTGATATAAAAATATCTATTCCCTTCCAATGAATTGTTGGACAACCGTTTCTTGTAATTTTAAAACACTCAAACAGAAATATTTTTCCATAGTAAAATATAAAAATAAAATCCCCATCTATGCGGGTTAGACGGCTGACCTGTTTTTAAGGCCTGTATTGAAGTTATAATAGGCAGAATTAATTCTTTTTTATACCCTAAAGCTGAAATGAATTTAACTAAAAAGCTTTTGAATATGAGAGTAATATGTTTGGAGCTAATAGCGATATTTTTAATAATTTTAAATCCTTTATGGATACATATTTTAAAATTCAAACATCATGAATCCTATACGTATATCAATAAAATTAATTTAAACAAGAAAACTTTGTTTCTTGTTAAACGATTTAAAAACTTTAAATATATTGATTCGGCTTACAAAAATCTATATATTTAAATTGTTCCACATTTGAACAGGTAAGTTCTATGTTAGTATTTAACTTCACTTTAATTTAAAACTACTACAAAGCTCTTTAAACCATGTGAAATGTGATATATATTGCTTAATTTATTCCAACTATCATGCGGCGATCAGGATTCAACAAAGCAGCCATAGCGTCGAATTAATTAATTAACTATTTCGTATTTTAAATTATTTTCTACAGACAATACTTACCTATAAAACTGTTCATTATAACAGCCATATAGTAACAAGGATATTAGCATAGTAAAGCGAGACTGTGTCAGTTGGTATCTGCTTCTCGATTCTAAATTATAGGCAAGGCTTAGTGGCTAAAATACTAACAACGAAACTCACAGCCAGAGCGCTCTTGCCAAATGTCATTTGGTTTTATTTCGTGCGTTTTTAGTAAATTCGGCTTTTATCTAGATACGAGTGAAATAAAATCCTATAACGCTAAGCTTCGTGAAAAAGAAAGGTATTTGTAGGAGTTACCTTCGCGATGCAGTTCTGCAACATAGATCGTATATTATGTATATAAATACATTGCATTTTACATATTAATATTCAAGCGACACTGACAGTTAGATTTTTGAAAACTTTGACATTTTGCACATAACGGCCTTGTATAAATTAAAAATTTGTTGAGATTGAAAAAAAAATACGACACGGTTGGAAATTCGACGATGGACTGACATAGTAGCTCGACTGGTTAGAGCAGCATCACGAAACGCTGTGGTTGCCGGTTTGAATCCCGCACATGTCGTATTTTTTTAATCTTCATACTTTTAAATCTATATGACAGTTAAACATACATGAGCATTTGCATTGAGCTTGGTGTAAGATGTCCCGTGTTCGAATCCTGCAAAAGTTTAAAAATAATTCGGACAGACTAAAGTCTAATCGAGTAAATGGCTTGTAAAATATATCATTGCATTTTTTTTACACCTATACCCACAAAAAAAGGAATAAAATTAAGACTTTGTTTTAATAAATCCTTGTTACAGTATTTTGGTTGAAAATTAAGTAAGTAAGAAAAAGAAAAATAATAATGACTACCAAGAAAAACTCGAATGGTTTACGGTTTTTATATTTCATGTAACAGTATTTCATGTTTATTTCATGTATGTTTTTTAATGTCAAATGTCAGTTGAGAATTTACTAAGTATACTGTTATGCAAGAACACCATGAGTGACATAAACCATGTTGGACGTAAATTTAAACGTAAATATGAACGTGAAGTTTTCATGCACATCCCTACTTACTTGAGTTAGAACAAAATTAGATGTAAAACTAAATAATACTACTACTACTACTACTATACGATACTTACTTTGTCTGTACAGTACCTGAACAAAAAAAAAAACAAAGAAATTAATGTGTGTGTTATTTATTCACTTTGTTTATTTTTATGATACTTAGTTAGCGTACTTAAAGTAAGCTTAATAACTTAGTTTTGTCTGCTCGTAGTGTTTCCTGTATAACTTAAACGGGGCAGAGTCGGAACAGTGAAGTCAATGAGTTGTTTAGAAAGGTTGGATTAACTTTGTTACCACAAAATTAGACAACAGAGATGTATCGCAGTTGTTCTCTCAAAATTAATTGTGTCACATAGGATTGTCATTCGTATAATGTAAGTTAGATTATGAGGGATGGGCGTAAAAAATGGTTTTTAGTTTCACGACCACTTCTATGTCGGCGGAGTTTTTCTTTCAACATTATCACTTAAAATATAATATAAATATATGCAAATGACTTGCGGATGACTGCTTATCTTCAATGTTTGTAAATTTAATAATAATAACAATTATTTATATTTACTACTAAAACACAATTAATTTCTCGAAGAAACATAGTATTGTCAGTAGCGCAAGGCACAGAAGCCTATCAAATTATATGTAATGTAAATACAAGTGATTAAGTAATTTAAGTGAATTCTAAGCTATAGCAGGCTAATCATAAATAAAATTTAGTATGTTTAAGACTTTAAATTAAACGTTTGGCATTCCAGAAACTGTCTCAAGAATATCTCAATCGAAGTTACAAATGATAACTTGAAAGGAATGCTCCGAGTTACTCTTAGAATCCGATTAGTACAATACAAATGGCGTCATCGCTATCGGAGCCCTCGGGGAACTAATGAAAATGTTTTTAAGGCGACTCCTGAGACAGTTTGTTTTATGAGCTTGATTTTTTAAAGGTAAAAAGGTTTAACTCGCGGAGCGTTGAAATGCGAAAATCTTAATTTTAATTTCATGGAAATTCGATTGAAATAATTTTTGATTTTGCTCAAGGGAAATCTGGTAAAGTAGCTTTGTAATAGCACGGTTATATTTGATTAAAAATATATTTGTTTCTAAGGGTTATTTAAAAATTGTTTTTTAAATTTTTTAAAGTTAGCCTCAAGCCAAACTTTATACAAGTGATCTTTGTACAATTACTAACTGAAAATATAAAAGCCATTTTATATTTTTACGTTAAAATTAAGTATTACGTATATATTATTTCAAAATAAATCTATTGCTTCGTTCACATGAATGGCTCCGAAATTAGTTCTGTCAGAAAACTGGTAAAAACATCCCTAACATGTTTACGAACGAATCTGGTAATAAGTCAAAACTTTTTTGTTATTTCCTTCAGCGGTGTTGAAATCGGCACATTTGCTAAAGTGTCGCGCTAACTTTTTCCATATGAACTTCGCTTCAGTGGAGCTAACTTTTTATAACCTTCGCTTTTGGGCCGCTTTGCTTTCACAGTCATCGCGTTGCGCGTATTTCTGTTTATAGCGTCGTAACAAAAATTATGCAAATGCCCATTTATTACGCGAGATTTATTCTCAAATGTTGTGAATTCACTCACTTTGTTGGTTAAACTAATATTTTAAGGTGCTATTGTAGTCCATACTTAAAGGGTAATACATATATATATATATATACCAACTACTTTACATGTTATGTGGAATTTTCACTTTATTTTTATACTTATATTGGTAGGTAGTAAAACCATAAGGCACTTAAGGTTGTTTGATCTTCTATGAGCCTAAAAAACCTGAAATACACATCTATTTGTATGTCACCACAAATCTCCGGAAGTACTCTTCATTGCTTTATTATATTTGTGAAAAAAAAACAGTCTATTTATAACAAGTTTAAGGTCGTCTAGCTAGATAGTAAAGGTCATAGACTAGTGACACTAAAACACGAACCTGTCCTAAATTCATTACTGAGCGAGGGTGGACCAACCCGAATTGTAGAGAATTTATATCAAGCGCCGGTTACAAATCTTCGGTAAGCCACACTCGAAACAGTTCACTTTGTTGCGAATTTCATTGGATTTACGTTTATTAAGACGGGGCGTAAGAGAAAGAGCGTAGCTACGAGGGTGCTACGAAGTTGCTACGCGGTTTGTTCGGGCTACGAGCTACGGCGCGGTCGCCGTGGCCGACTATCGCACTAATAAAGTTTAAGGCTCCTATTGTATTGGATTATCAGTGGAATGCTATTTTGGGAACCAGTTAAGTAAGTTATCTAGGTTATACAACAAGTGCGCGGTAACTGCAACGATTAAATGCAAGGTGTCTCACTTTAAATTATGAAGTAGTATGTATAATAAGTTTGTCTTTGTACGTGAGTCGTTAAATTATACACTTTTAACGGATTAAAGCGCGTTTTTAAATTCAGGGACACCCTCCATTTCCAGTCACTTCGTGACCCGCATTCCAAAGCATTTCCGTAGTAAAATAAATTAAAAATAAGTCGACTTATTTGTAACAATTTTTAATTTGATTATTAGTTACGTATATGATTACACTAAACTACTGTACTATCGTTATCTGTCTCTGTGCATACGCGAACACATTAGTTTAATGATATTATATGTATACATTTGAGGTTATCAGATGCTCAAAGTCAATTGCTGTTTGATTAAGTGTCTGTATACCAAATTAATAATAGTATATCATAATTGAGATTTTGAAAATATTTTCTGAACAAGTACGTAAGCTTAAAATAGTAAGTAATTTTGCGACAAATGCAAGTTTGATTCCAGCAAGTGCCATATGTTTTCAATGTTTATTCCCAATTAAAATGACATTTATTATACATAATATGTGTTTTGTAAATGATAAAATAGATACAAACCGATGCGTATCGACTATCCACTAAGCATTTATTAATTAGTTTGTATAATAATTATAAAACAAGGCCGCAAAGTCATTAGGGAATGTTCTCAGAAACACAAATTATTCATGATCAAATAAATAGGTCCCGGTACGAAATATGTAGACGACGCAATTTGTTGCTCGGAATTATTACTTAATTAGTTAGTAAGATAAATTTACATACACGCTTGTTTTTGCATCACTAATACACGTTATCCTATAGAATAATATCAACTAAGCGAATAACTTCTGGTTGTATTTGATGTTTATTTTGCTTTAATATTCTCCCTTCAGTCTGTTCCTTCGTTAGAAGGAAGACTTTGTGAATCGCTGTGGTTATGTGGGATGTACATATAAATTGTATATGTATGAAAACCTTAGTGTATATCTGAACGAAGTGTTATATTTGGATTCCATAGATTTTAAGAAGATTTTATAGATTAGAATATTTAATTCTTTTTTTTAATAGTTTCAATATTTTTATTTTACCTATGATGGCGATAAATACCTTAAAATCTATTTAGTTGGAAACAAATTGACGATAGGGGTGGGATTGGAACCGGCCTCCACAGTGTTCTGTGCTTTTGCTGAAACAAATTAGCTATTGTATCCTTAATACGGTAAGGTTTAAATTACATTGCGCGAGAGGTGCATGTATGTGCAATGGTTTGGAGAAATTAGACGATGTTCGGGGAACGCTATGGATGCCGGTTCAACTCCTGCGCGTGACGTCAATTTTTTCAATCTAGGTAGATATTTAATTATGTCAATAGTTTGAATTATAAAAATATTTATAAGATAAAACGCTAAAAAACAAATGAAAACTTATGATTTATAGAGCTTGCATCCCGTCTATGCCTATCATGTATTTTTGGTATTAATGTATATATGAGCAAATGTGTCTAGCCAAGATATAAATTTCCAGCGGTCAGCTTACAGACAAACAAAGTGTTCGCTTGAACAATGTTTACTCGAGGCTTTTGAGTCGATCTTCCCGCAACCTAAAAATAAACTTAAAAAAAACTTGAATATACATTTCACATAACGATGCCAAAATCCTAGTATAGTATCATAAAAATATTTTCAGTTTCCGTTAGGTGGTGATTGTGGGAATTGAAGCTCAGCGTAAGGAAGTAAAAGATATTAAACCACCACCTTTTGACGTTTTCAGTCAGTACACTTTGATTTTACAATTGATCGATTATACCTAGTAAAACTAGTATATATTATAAAGAAGTAAATTTTATGCTATTTTACTTCAGTTATTATGAACTGTAATTCTGAATCTAACTCTATTTTGGAAATCTGATCTTTTTATGGATAAAAAACAATTTTACATCACCACAACAACAAAATGGCTTTAGTACATTGTTAAGTTCTGACTTTGTTTATTTGCATATCAAAAAAAAATCAGGCTTAAACATCCTTTTACCAGTAATAAAGATTTGTATCTTTTACTAGATTTTGTAAGAAACATAAATACAATACAATCAGTTTTTATTTAAAAAAAACATAGTTAATATTGTATACCTCGAATTTAGCGAAAAGGTCCAATATCACTAAAATTGCCTACCTGCACGTGGCGCAAAGAGACTTTTTATACTAGGAAGTAGTAATGGCACGTGTAACAATATAATTCTGCGAAAAGAGCAATAAACAAGAGAACAATAACAGTAGAAGTGGTTGGTGAGACGACAAGCGGCGGTAATTTATCGGTGACGGGCGTCTCGCATCCTTCCGCGAGTTTTGTCTATGCTCCTGAATTATGTAAACACGACTTGGAAACTTAAATAGGTTTTGTTTCGACTACGTGACCTTTTCACTTTCGAATTACATAAGAAATTTGCTCCCTTAGGCAGGGGGAGAGCTCAAAAATACGAGTATAACAAATTCATTAATAAATAGTGGTATAACAAATCGTTGTTCAACTTGTCATGAAAGTTAAGTTTTTAAACAATTAACAGCCAAAGGAGTACTGTTTATAAATTACGCGAGTAGTACACTTATATTATATATTACTTATATATTAGTTAAACTTATTTGAAAATGATTTTTAACGTCGGGCCGAAGTTAAAAATCATTTTCAAATAAGTTTTACTAACATATCGCGTTTTAAACCGTTAAAGTGTTTTATTTAAAAGCCAAAGGAGTCTTGTCTAAAAAAGTACCATTAAATCAAGTATTTATAACCTTCTAAAAATCTTTGACAACATATAAATATTATGATTTTGTTGAGTTTGAGGGCTTCCGTTGCATGCGATGCGATGCGAATGATCTTTTGAGATTAATTCGCAAAAAAGATAGGTCGTGACGTCGTGGTTAACAACTATAATTCATAAACCTGGGGAGGTTGTTAGGAAAAATAAATTTGATGCCCAAAACGACTATTCCACGCGGTCAAAGTCGCGAGCTCAGCTACTTATTGTATATTCGTGAGTGGATTTTTGAGACGTAATAAAGCAAAATTGTGTAAAGCTCACTTCTTGTAGATTTCCCTTAATTTATGGAGCATTTATAAATTACCCCTTGACGTCATCAGCGTATTCCTTTTGTAACTTTCCGCTGCTGTAACATTTGAAGCCCTTAATATTCAACGATAAATCGACTTCGAAACGAACGATTTTCTGAAACTTAATTATAACCGTACGGCGGTTTGTTACATGGAAGCCCATTAATTAAATTATTGTTATTTCAACCGTTATTTTTAAATTAGTAGTAACAGGGACAAGGTAAAGAGGGATGGCAAATTTAATGGTTCACAAATTAGCATTCCCTTTAATTAAACACTGTTCACTATTGCCTTTCAACCTAGTTAGTTACTGTTGGGCTCGAATCCTCGCACTTACAAGATGCTTTAAAGAACTTAGACATACCACTCTACTAGTAAGGGTTGGCTATCTGTAATGACTACCTGTAAGTCAGTGGTTATTATCGGGACTTACAGATTAATGTGATCTCCAAAAACGAAGGTTACGCTTTGTACTTCTAAACTCCCAGCTGCTACTAGAAATGCGTGAAAAAATCCTTAGAAGATAATACCCGACCTAGGATTTAAACGTCTACAGGCAAGGTGTAGAGCCAAGTGTACTAACCTCTACACAGACGAGGATGGGTTACGATTTAGGAAATTATGAAAACAATCAGTTTCGTATATAACTTAGGACTTTCGACAGAATCATCCGAAACGTCGGGCTGTAGACAAAACAAGTTAACTAATATATTTCGCGATTTAAACCGTTAAAAATGTTTTTTTAACGTTATTTTAAAACTTAAAAGGTGCTATTAACATATTATACGGTAATTAATGAAGAAGATCTATTATCTGAGATGACGTGCGTGTGACGTAACGACACGTCGTAGAATAGAGGGCGTTACATAATCGTTATTGATAGCTTCACGGCATTACAAAGGCTTTGTGTAAATAATTACTCGTATGTGGCGTAGATATTACGATACAAAGTCACGATTATTATACTAGATTAATGCGTAAATAATTATCAGGGTAGTTACGTAAAGGCAGGGCAGGGTTTCCATGAGAACTAATATATCATTCGTAAAATATACCTTTTGTTTAAAAAGTTGAAATGTTTTCAGTAATACCATCTTTTCGAGTCCTGTCCAATAATATTGACACATATATTTTATTTGTAATTGTAAAAATGTTGCGACAAAATACAAACAATATTTATGATGTAAGAAAATAGAAAGTTATGATCATAGAATTTGAAAATCCTGGTTAATAAAAAAAATACCGTATCCCAGCGTGCGGCGAATACATACTGCAACCTAACTCCTTTTTGACTTAGACGGAATTTGACCATTCCTACTACCTACTTAATATCTACATGTTTCAAGTGTAGTAACATATTTAAGAGAATATAAAAAGTGTTTTTGAAAATGTGTTTGTAGGAATTTAAACCATGGCCCGTCGATGGTTAGTCATTGCTAGCACTGCACCAACGAGCCCGCCAATATTAACTTAATGCATGCTTCCTGGTGTTTGTGTGAACTTTAAAAAGCCCCGTTCCGCAAGCGGAGCACGTTAGGGCCATACATCAAGTGGCGCAGATGACACGACACGTGATTCGGCTGAATTAATCTTTAAACCGAATCTATTTGTTTGTTAAAAGAGCTCTGATCACTCTAAAAGTGTAAATATACGTGGCGTTTACGTTTTAAATCTCGTTTTCCGTACTATTGGTGCATGGGGGGCTTTTGTACTCTTCTCTGATTGAATTTGTTTACTAGCGACACCTTTTTTTTAATAGTGACGTGGGAAGTGTGGTGAATCTTACTAAACCGTCCTTAAAAACAGAGACAATAGTCGACCAGAACCACGAAACACACAACCAACCCGATACGGTGCTTTCAACGTAAAAAACGAACTGCCTCCGCTCGGGAAAGAGCCGCAACCTTCGAACTAGCCGGCACACGTTTTAAGTATTCTCTGGAATTAGAATTTGAAGCAGTGTATGGCTGATTATAATCATGGGTTGGGGATTCGATTCCTTTCGGGTCCAACATATTGCTAATAAATTTATAATTTTTCTGAACCATTGTGGACTTCGTCTGGAAATCGTTATATTAAAAACGTAAAATATTTAAAAAAACAACAAGGATTGACAAACATGGGTCGATGGAGTGGCCGTCAACCCATGTTTGTCAATCCTCCTCTATCATATAAAAAATCAATTAGGCATGGCTTTGTCTGTGGATATATTTTATCCGTAAACCAGTAACAGAAATAATTCAGCTATACCCGTACAATATATTTAGAAACCCTTTTTTATATAACATGAATATTAAAAATTCAAATTCACAATTCTTTACATATTCCTAAGCTAAGGCATTGTTGTTGTGACAGAGATGTGATGTCCACAAAGCTGTCCATCACAACCGGGAGATGGACGACTCATCATGAATCAACAAACGGGCCACTATTAATTGTGCTGACGCGACATGATTTGTGATTTAACAGTGCCAAGGATATAAAAGTAACACTTAAATTAAAGATTATATTAAATAGGCAATTAAAAATCCAGGGCAAATTAAAAATACGAGGTACATTATATGGCAGGTGGCATTATATAGCCATATATAAGATGTGTTATCGACCTATTTTGGCTAACGACATCCACGAAAACCAAAACACGATAAAACTTGACAGCTTTTTGACTGTGCTTGGTATCACTTGACCGGGATGGAGTAAAAAAAATAAAAGTATACTTGTAACATTTAATGGTAAATTGTGGTAAGTTTTAATTTAATTGCCATAGGCTGTGACTGCTCACCCACTTAAAGCCTTGTACGACAAATTAGTTCAACAAATATCATTACAATTAATTTGATAAAAGTCGGTACGACAAATTGCTTATAGTAAGTCTTACAGTACGTAACTGTAAAAATATCAATCAACAAAAGAAGATATCACGTTTAATAACCATTTTTGAAACCAGGTTAATTTGATGACGCCATAACGAGGACCCTTCTAAACTCCAAAGGAACATCAGTTTAGACTTACACGAAGCCCAATTTGCTTTCAAATGAAAAAGACACGTTTGGGGCGTGCGAGCCAACGTCGGGTTTTTAACCCTCACTAATTGCTTCATCGTTTCGCGATTACAATCTTTCGAGTGTGGATAATGTAGCCATTAATGTATGGAGCGAGGAAATTACACAGAACTCGCCACCTTATTTATTCATACCTTTTTGGGTGAAATATTCAGACATTTTTGGGACGCCCATTGAATATGTTGAATGAGATTGCAGGTTCAATTTTAAATGTATGGTGGAATTGGGTTTAGGGTTTCCGGAGAACGAGTTTTATTACGATTATCGGTATGGACTTTTTGGTTTAATGGTAGCAATTAATTCTCATTTTTCTCAAACATCTTACTTATTCTTCTTTTGGGTATAGTGGGGATTACAAACCGCCGCTCATAGATAATCGTGAAGTGTCGTTTTGATTTCATCTGTCGATTTAAAACCAAAATAGTAACCAGCCATTAAGATTTGACACGTAAACCACATCCTTCCTTATTCTCCTTTACAAAAAAAAACTTAGATAAGAATTATGAGGTATATTAAATTGCGCAGAATATCCTTGTAGCTTGTATCTTGGAAACCAGAGACGTTTTGTTTAATATTATCTACTATTTCTGTTCTCGGAACACTTTTTCATGCGACGTTGTTTATTTGCTTCATAAGAACCTGTCTCCGTTATTTTGCCGAGCGGCAAGCTATCAAATTCCTCGACAAAGCAAGAGAGGTTTTAGTCTAATTTTATTATTTGAGGTGATACTTATTTAGGACAATAAGTAATTTTCAGGAAATATACTGTGTTGGATTCCTACAATAACTTTTCAGTTAAAATAGGAACTTCAAGCTTAAAGATCTAAAAATTATGACACAAACAAAAGAGAATACAAAATTATACAACGAGCGGTCATAATACAGTGTTATCTGTTATTGGGTAAATAAGTCGGTATATAATCACGTAGTTATCGCGTCTGGTACAGCCATTAGTGATATAGGTGAGGGCGCTGAAAACACTCGCAGATAAGAGCCGTGGGGAACAAGGGGCTAGCGGAAGCGATTAATTAAACGATTATTGCAAGAAACTTTACTACCCTTAACTTTAAGTTAACTATAATTTAGAATAGCAATCGTCTTTATAAAATTTAACTAATAATTGTAGCACTACTATAAGATGGTAATTCCAGTTAAATGTTTTGTAGATTATGTTGTAGTTTAATTAATTCAGTTATCAAATCCAAAGCCAAAATAGGTCGGTAGCGCATCTTATTGAGGTATTATATGAAAGGGGGTATTTCGCCGTTTCAACCTCAGCAACTTCACTTATGTTGTTGAGGTTGAAAAATATAAAATTTAAAGGATTCAATAGAATCAAAAAGAAAAATCTCCAAACATCTACATATCTACATTATTTACTAAATATAAATAATATGCTACGCATAATAATCCGTGTTGTGGAATAACTAACTTGGAAATAAATACAAGTGGCTCTCGTTGGTTTCTACGCTTCCTATAATGATATTTTGATTTTAACAAAACTGTATAGACGTTCAAAGGTATACTTATAGTTGTTTTGTCTTGTGAAGTTAGGTTTTCTAATTTTAACTTAATGTACATTATTGCGGAGCCCCACTTTTTAAAGAGAACCGCTTGAGCTTAACACATCGGTCGTGCTCTCAAAACATGGATTTTAGCGATATCAAACGGTGGGTGGCAATTAGGTTAGTTTGCGAGCGGTCTATTGCCAAATGATCTGCGAGTTACGAGTAGCAACCGACTGCGTAACGACAATGTAATGCTGACATATTTATCGGGGTTACCATGCGCAAATGTAAACTTTATTTGTTCCTAACCGTCGGGCGTAATGAAAAATAACTTATGGCTTGTATGTGCTGAGTAATTGCTAATGGTGTGGTTAGTAGTTTATGCGTTTGGAGAAAGGCTTGAACCGTTATTAATTTGCACATGTTTCTGACGTGACGCGATCAGCGGTTTAAATTAATTTTTGATTGAAGGAATTAGATGACACGGGTGATCGAACTTACCGTTTTCGTGATAGACATAATATATTTCAATATAATAAAGGATTGATTTAAATTTTATGTTTAATGTTTATAGATGTACCTTCTGCTCAGAAACATGGATTTCTTAGAGCGGAATTTCAGCCTAAAAAATATTAAAATTACCTCATCTCTATCATTTATGTCTCATACTTTGCTGCGGTTCAAGTTCCGCTCTTATCGTTTTTTTTTCAATCAAAATAGATTTGAAATTAAAGCAATTATTATATATAAGAAATATGTGTCATCCTTCGCATGTTTTAAATATATTTTTTTTGCATTATGTCCCAAAACTTAGGTACTCTATTTACATGTTTCACCCATTAACGTAATGAACTGCTAAGTTTTACAACTCTAATTACTTAGCTTCAAATAAACTTGCCAGAAAATTCTTTCAACTCGAACCGTCCGGGGAAAATCATATTATTTTTGTTTTCAAAATAATCCTCTCCGCCGTACAATTTTAATTTAGTTTAACAACTTTATTTACTGAAATTTTCTTATTACATAGGAAGGCAGTTCCATAATTAATTAAATATTATTATTATAATGTATTGCTTGATAAAAAGTAATATTTATTACTTATCATCCTTGTATTTAGTTCTTAATTTATTCATTTTCTTAAAAAGTACATGCGAACCTCTAAGTAAATAACTTATAATATTTAAAATAACGACCTATTTAACTAATTGTGTCAGGCACGAGAGGCTTTGGGTTCGAATTCTGTAGGCATAGAAGTCAGATCGACTACTACCTGTAAATAAAATCGATTAGTGAGATAGATGAGTTCGTCCCATACCCCATGAGAGAAAGCGTAATTTCACGATTATGCATTTTAATACATTTAAAGACAAGTGTAAATACTTTTGATTAGGTGAATTTTTGGCAACAAAATAGAGCTACGGACGCTCCATTTTGAAGCCAAAAGTTTTGTTTCCGTATGTCACTAAACAAGTAGCTCTTTACGAGGTCATTCTTCGGAGCCCCGTTTGACCAAAACAATCGACTTTGAAAACATTTCTTCGGTATTGAGCCACTGAGACGGTTCCGTATACAGAGAAAAATGCATGTGTAATATAGGAATCCTCATAAAATTTGCGTTGCGCAACATGTGGCGCAACAAATCAGCGGCGCTCGCGCCCACTCTGCCGTGTAATAGAGGTCCTAACGGGCCACTGCACTCGCTGTCCGCCGGTTATTACCTAATATTTCATTCGGGAACTAGAACCGTCTCATTACCACTATTTTGATGCGGACTTATCTAACACTGCTTTCGTTTTAACCTAATAATACCTGAGCACAGGTCTTCTCTCATTTAGGACTCTTATTGATGAACTCGTTGGTCTCTTGTTAACGAAGTCGTGGGTTCGATCCCGACATGGTTATTATCAATATTTCATTTTTTTGAAACAAATTGGAACAACGACGAAAGCTCGTTTGGGTTTTATTTTGTCTGGGTCACGCGAATCACCGTCCACAGATGAAAGAGTTGCTAAGTTAAATCGCGTTTCGGTTTCAATCTGTGGATTTTCGCAAAGCCAAAATAGATCGACAGCGCATCTGTTTTAGATGTGGTATGACTAAGGTGTTTTACCTACCATTAAATAAACCCTACGCTCGTCCTTTCTATCATAAAAAAATACCCCGTATCGATAGCCAAAATAGATCGACAGCGCATCTGTTTTAGATGTGGTATGACTGAGGTGTTTTACCTACCATTAAATAAACCCTACGCTCGCCCTTTCTATCATAAAAAAATACCCCGTATCGATGGCTTAACACGCCCTCTGAGGTACCTGAGTACCTCAAATTTCCAAACTCAGTGCTAGTACAAAAAAAAACTTAGATAAAGTCCAAATATAATAACTATAATAGTAAGTAGAATCCAGAATCAAACATCAACCTGGGAATCAAACTTTGAACTCCTAAGTTTCCACATGGTGTAACACGTTCTTAAACGATTTAAGAACCATATTGAATCCGGTGAGAATCGAAATTACGATCCATTGACATTGCTGTTAGACCAACCAGACTATTTAGCTCAAAGTATTGAGTAACAAATTCCCTATTTATGCGGTCTAATAAATAGGGAATTCGTTACTTTTACCCAACTCACACTGGACAATAAAACATCGTAATATGAGAGCTAAAATATTCAGCGTATTTAATTATAGTCGGTTAGCCGGTTTAAATCTCGAATAGAGATTGTGTGTCGCCGAAATTAACGCCACAAACAATCAGGGATTATTTGAAATTAATATCCTTCGGGAACTTATAGCTGAATTCCATTCACGGAATCTTCAATATCGATATCACGTGATATTGGTCCCTTTATTTCCCCTAATAGTATTATTGTCTAAAATATACATCTAACCAAAAATATATTTCATATAATTAGACATAGGTTAAGAACAAATACATTTAGATTCTGGATCTGTAGTTTACGCGAGTAGTACACTTTTAAATAAAACACTCAAACGGTTTAGAACGCGATAACATTAGTAAAGCTTATTTGATAATTATTTTTAACTATGGCACGACTTCGGATGCTTTGCTTCTGCAGCAAAGCATCCGAAACGTCGGGCGTTAAAGTGTTTTATTTAATTACATTTAGGTTTTGATGGACATCATCCTAAAGCCCTTAAAGCCACTAATGTCCCAATTAGATGGCAGGGGTTAAAATAAATATATTTCGTTCTTAAACTTTACGTACCTTGGATCCATAAATGATATAATGTTAATTTCATCAATTCTACATTCGCAAGTATGTAACGAGTACAAACCCCAACAAAGTTACAGGAAATTAACTACTCAACTTGTTTTAAACATGTTAACAAACAATATTAGAAACAAAATTCAATGTTCAAAGTTAATCACGAAATTAGTGAAAGGCTTACGTCACAGGCAGATGGTTCGCGTTAATTGTCCCCGGACAGGGGCCGGGGGTTGGAGTTGGGGGGAGCAATGGGGGGCACTAATACCTCGTACGAGACATGTATTACTGAGGACTGTAATGACAGAATTCGCATTTGTTGTTAGAAATTGTGTTTCCTCATTATACAAACAAATGTGCGTGTACTAAACATGTGTGTACTTAATCTGAAAGAAAAATTAACCTTTATTGAACATTGTACAATTAATTATAATATATTACACTGTGTCAGCGACTTCGACCGTGTGAAAAAGTTATTTTCGGCATAAAAATGTATTTTTGCAAAGAACCTCCTCAACTTTATAAATTATAGCTTTTACCCACGATGTCGTCCGAGTCGTCCCGTCGTTCTTGCAAGTTAATCTTAAAAGATGTACTGCCGCGGGCATTTTTTTAGATAATTAAAAAAAATATTATTTCTTATCCCTCATAAGTTCTCAAAGAGGAATATTTTTTTCCCACTTTTTCGACATTTCCCTCTCTTTCTTCGCTGTAGGTTACCACCTGATGTTATTAAACCTAAAGCCTTCTTCCTCTATATCATTAAAAGTTCCAACCGACACAAAAATATTTTTTCAATTGGAACCCGTGACTGAGACTAGCGCGTTCAAACAAACATACTTTCAGCTTTAATATCTATAATTAAAGCTTTAGATTTAATGTACAGACTTTCTAAAACTAACTAAAGATAATATCAAAAGCTTACAGGTATGTACAGAATTTAGCAATATATTTTTTCTGTTCGGGATAAAAAGAATAAATTGGAGGGTAGTTCGTGACCATTTCTTGACATGTACCTGTGAACTGTCAACTATGAATATATGAAAGTAAAAAGTTCTTTTTTATATTTTGCCTCTTTAGGTTAGCTTTGTATCACACATGGAAGTCCAACATATACACTTGCGACGGTCCCATGAGAATTCCTTGAAATTGTAATTACGAAAGCTGTGTAAGCAATCTAGATAGTACGGAAGACTTTACAGCCGTTTGTCAAGTCTAGCAATATGCGATTAAGATCGCCTGCAAATGTAATAAAACAGTGTCGAGAGTGGGAAACGAATCTAAGTTTCCTGCACGTAAGATCAGATAATAGTAGAGACCGACTGAAAAGACGGTTCTTACTAAAATACACTTTTCTGCCGAAGGTCTAAAGAAAATATTCATAGTCACTCAATAACAAAGTCATTGAAATGAATGTTCACAAAATTGTTTTTTAAATAAATAACAAAACAGAGGATAAGGTTTTAGCTTAGGGTATTGGTGTTAGCAATTTAATTCGATAAGATGGCAAACAAAAGGTTTGAGTTTTATTGAGATCATCATGGAATGTAATAGAACATTTTAACGGTTTAAAACGCGATATATATTAGTAAAATTTATTTGAAAATTATTTTAACTACGGCCCGACGTTTCGTGTGTGTTGAAAAGTTTCAAAAAGGTGGATAAATCAGAAATTCAAAAAAAAAACCAAAACCCAAATTACAGACAGTCCGTAATAAAATACTTGTTTGTGTCTACCCCACTGCGCATAAACGAATCGCACTTTATCACTCTAATTTAAACATTGTTTTAATATCTCTTGATGCTTAATAACTGGAAGTTAGTATGAAGTTTAAAGTTACAAATTAAACTTAGGGCGAGGATCCTAAGTGTTAAAATTTCACAGCATAGTTTTAAGTTTACCTATGAAGTACTGTAGCAATCTTTTGACAGAGATATAGAATACAGCGAAACACTCGCTAAAGTTGGTGCGCTTGCAGTCTTGTTAAAATGTTATGTAAGAAGTGGGTATAACGCTTCTGCAACTATCGCGAACTTGCGCTTTACGCAAATATTTCATGCGATGGAATTATGTTAATTAGGATTTCCACTAACGCTTATTAAATAGATTTGAGGCAACTTTTGATGTTCTGTTATCTTTTTTTGTTTCTTCCATACGCTTCCATATTTTGATTACAGATGAAGAATATTTCTTTTAATCATAGAAGAGTACAGGCAAGCACGTCGTGTAAGGGTTCACTTAATGGGGGATGAAATACTCCGGCCATATAGCATCTGCACTAGATGTGCTGTCGATCTATTTTTGGATATTCGGATATACCTTTATTTCAATAACACCATTTACAAACACACAAACAGTCAAATATTTATATTCTCTTTTATTAAAAATTGCCTAAGACTGTTTAAGCTAATCACTGATCATACTATTTTTGATGCAGATGAAGGACTGGTTTGTTGGTCTACTGTCTGATTGTAGGTTACGAGGTATCTGGTTAAGAAAAGTATAAGCTCTCTTTATAGAAGTTCTTTTAAACATTTCTAGTAAGGATTTGGAGGTAGGAGATAAAGTTAGGCCATATTATCACTAACTGAAAGCTAGTAGTTGTTAACGTACATATACATTGGAATAGCGTGATGGGTCTGGTTAAACCTACATTAAAAAGTTTAACAGATTTTAATACTTACTTTATCTGTTGTGTTTTGTAATAAAATATTATTCGTGTAAATATTTATAATTGTTTTATTTTGTGTTACTACAAAACAAGTCTGAATGTATAAAAATAAAATGAAAATGAGTAATTAAGATTCACAAAAATGCCTCTTACAATGTTGCGCAGCAAAATATTATAAAGGCTAAGCTTTGGTTTATTGTTTGAGATCCCATTTAATTTACGGTCCAAATTAGGATAACGTAATGTTCTCATCCTTGAGATTTTTAATAAAATTTCCCTTTTTCGACCTTTCTTAAATCTCGTTTAGGTTACTCGAAGAAATATTTCTAAATATAAATTCATAATGGAGTTCCAAATCTAGAAAATATAAGAAAGAATAAAGTACACTTTAGCGAAGCCAGCGTTTTACCTCCCATAATATGAGCTGGAGCATAATTAAAAATCTTAATAAAAATCTAAGCTCCTATTTTCCCCTGAAGAGTTAATAAAATTGAGTGAAACGTCGTATTAATTAGTACGTCACGCTATAAAAGTTCAGGAAAATTTCCCCTTTCAGGTATTCGACGGTTTTATAAATGTTCTATACGTGACGGACTATAAACCGGGAACAAATATTGTTCTTTTTATTTATATGATCCTTATTAAGATTGGGAAGCTTTTTTCTAATTATTTATGATTCGAGATTTAATTATGTTTCATAAATTAAATGAGCAGCGAAATGACGTTGTATTGAGAACAAAAGCCTTTAAAGGTTACTGATAATAATTACTTTTTGTCAAAGTCCATTAAAAGTAGCAATTTCATTATTTTGATGTCCAGTGCTGCATATAGGCCTCCCCCACAATCTTTTCAAGTCCTTTTTGCTAATTGGCCATTCGTTGCACGAACATAGTGTCGCGACAGCTTCTAATAATCCTAATTCAAGTTTACTACAGAAAAAAATTCTGAGAATCTTTTTTTAAATCTTCGATTTCCGATCAAATAAATGTACAAGAAACCGTGTAAACTGCTTTCCGTTGTTTAATATTGCATGGTTCAAAGCCTAATCTTTCAGCAAGAAATATTTTAGGTAATACCGTACTTTATGGAAATAAAATATTTGCGTATCCATAATCTTGACGTGACATTTGCTTCGAAAAATTTCACCCATGTAGGCAATAAATCAGTCTCATTAATTCAGCAAATGACAAAGTTTATTGTTCAATTTTGAACTTTATGGCCTTGAGTTTTATGCCATTTTGCAATACGTCGTGTCGTTCATATTGAGCCGCTACGTAGTGGGAGAACAGCTGTTGTGTTTACAGTTAAAATTAACGTTTTCTTTGAAATATGAAGTTTGAAGGCTTCACTTGATAACTTATTTATGGCTTCACATTTCTCTCTCTATGTACGTATTTACTTATGTAGAACTTAAAAAATATTTGTAACAATATAATTTTAACTTAATGCATTAAGCCACTCTGATTTACTTAGTTTAATACTGACTATAGTTTACACGAGTAGTACACAGTAACAGATAAAGAAACAGCCATGGTCACGGTTTTCCCGTGACCACGACTGCTGCAAAGCTATTGATTTTCAAATAGGTTTAATTAATGTTTATTGCATTTTAAACTGTTAAAGTGTCTTATTTTAATGGGTTATTATTTCTAAGTAAAAACTGAAAACTAAAAGACCTTTTACAGATACAACAGATAGTGTTAAGCCGCAAAGCTGTATATAATAAAGACAAGGTATACAAAACTCGTACATTGTTGCTTCCCAAGGTGAGGTTTTAGTATGCAAAGGTTAAAAATCAAACATTCAATTGGTACTCGTTGCTGAAATATCTCCGGTCCCTTTCAATTAGGACTTTAATTAGAAGCTCTGAGAGTGGAGTTCGTTAGAGAGAGTTGAATTAGACGTACATTATGGGGACTTATCCTCTCTACTTCGTTGTTTTTCGAGCTTGTTTTGTCTCGTATTTATTTGCAAGTAGACTGGGAGCACACGTAACGCTTGTCATGTTTAATAAAGTTACTTGTAAGATCTTGTTTCATTAAATTATCGTGACGAATTGCTTTTTTAATAAATATATTTTGACAATGTAGCTAGCTAGCTAGACTATATTACATCATAAATGTTTATACTTTGATTACCTTATTAGGCCAGAGTCTTGGAAACGATTGCTTATCATTTTAAATTATAGACGTTTTAGTTGTACATACAATTTCCCTTTTTTGTTATAAGTATTTGTATAAATGAATGAAGAGTACCTAAGTAGGAATTCATACAAATAAAGAAACTTCTAGGTCGATCTAATTTAAATAATATGATGATATGTTTTACTCATGTTCGCAAATCAAAATTCACCCTCAAAATGCCCTGTTTAAAATGTGCGTAATCCGTTCGATTTCCAAATAAACTCAATATATTTATTCGTGCTTGATCGAATGTAACCAAACCAACAATATGCTTATATAAATGCGACGTAATATTATGTACCGTACACCCTGGGGGCTATGAAAGCCTACGCTCAACCTTTACATGCCATATTGAGCTGTATATGGATAATTTTACATGTGAGTTTTGCGTGATGGTATTAGTGAACTGCGATACATCACGCGTTCCTTATTTTACAAGTATCGCCTAATGGATTTACATTACTTACACGCGGATTCTAGCGAAATATTATAATCTCATTTACAGTGATGCTCGAACATTTGCGTCTAAATTTAGCAAAATTAGTTTGCCGATTCAATTTCACGTTTGCAGAATCGAAACTAAACGCGAATAATACTCGTGGAATAATCCCAATCCACTTAAAGGAATGCGTGTTCACAGAGATGTTAATAAAGCCCTGCACGCGATGCAATATTGTCTGAAATTTCCGTCTCGAAACAAAACTGAGGTTTATTTGAGGACGATATTGGGTCTGGCTTTGTCGCAGGAATCCGTTCAGTCATTCTCGCCTCGCTTCCATAGACCGGGAGGGTAGATACAAACCACTCACGCGCCAAGAATGTAGGTTATGACGTCACAGCTAAGTGTTTACTGCACTTGTTTACTTTATTTTAATGAAAAATATAATTTTAACGAGCGGCGATGATATTTTATTTACTGCAGACTCGCGTCTGTTTGACAAGAATTACAATCATGATTATAATATTGCATCAAATATAAATCATAACAAGTTATAACTGTGTCGACATTACAATTAAATTAAATAGTTTTATATCTATATATAATAACTAACGTTGTATCAGTGACTTCGTCCGCGTAAAATAGTTATTTAGAGCATCAGCATGCAAGCCTCCTCCTCATCCTCTGCCTCCGTGTGTGGCGTTAACTTACAAGAACGATGCTTCTTGCAAGTTAATCTTTAAATAGAGACATATACTGTTGTGGACATAGTTTTAGATCATATTTTTTAAGTATCTCGAACGCTTAATGTAGTAATGGTATTCCCCACTTCCACATTTCCTACTGTTTTACGCTCCAATTGACCACGGTGTGAAGTTTTGTAGGCTAAAGCTTTCTTTAAAAATTGTTCTAACCATTACAAAAATAACTCTTCAATTTGAACTAGTAATTTCTGAGATTAGCGCGTTCAAACAAACAAACTCTATACTTTTGTAAGTATAGATTAGTGAAATGGGTTCGACCTCCATCACAATGTATAAAATTACACCAAGCCTTAAGTGATCAAAGCGTACATCTATAATCAAGTTTCTACGACATAAAATACTTGAGGGCGTACGTATTCCCTATTTTTCACATGTAAAAGTTCTTCGATTAGCTTAAAGCCCCGCCGTAATTGTTTCCTTCCACTTTATCCCCTATTACAATGGCGTAGAGTCTAACCTTGCCTAACGATACTAAAACTAAAAGCAGACGTAATAGGGCGTGTAATCTTCTTCTAAATTATTGATGCTGTCCTCTAGGGAACTGTTTGCAGAACTTCAGTCTCGTGTTGTTTATTATTTAGCTACACTTTTAGCTAACAACGTAATGCCAACTTAAACTATAATTATTTATTTATTTTGTAGGAAGTGAATTAGTTTTATGGAAAAAGTTTTGTTTATTTCTAATAATACAAATGGCTATTTGGATTCTTCTCGTTGAGGCATACGTGGAACTTGTTTATTTCTTATTCGATAAACAAAAGTAAATCTTTACTCGTTCGAATCGGATAAAACGTACAAGGATATATGTCAATCTCTTTTGGATGTCTATTTTGAGATAGAAGACGTCAATATTAGAGTAGAGTACAGTTTACGCTTTGGAATCAATGAGGAAAAATTGTTATTCATTTAAAGAAATTTCTGTCAGAATTTGAAACAATAATTCTTTATAATGTGACACAATTTTATTACACACTAACTACTAAATATACTCGCGTAGAATAGTTGATTTGGGTATAAGATTTAGTTTATAAATTAATATCTATGAATTATAGCTATTACGCACGTCCTATCCAGTTGCGACGCTCTCCCGAGTTTAAATTTTTAAAAGATAGAAATATACTGTCCTGGAAATTTTTGTACATCATATAAAGATAAATCATTCTTTCATACATAGTTTTTGGTTCTTTAATCGTTTTCCATTCCGTTTCCATTTATTCCACATTTCCACCTGTTTCTCGCTCTTATTGATTGCAGTTATATTTTTTATCAACGCAAAAGTAATTTTGCAATTCGAACCAGTAGTGGCTGAGATTACCGCGTTCCAACAAACAAACTCTTCAGCTTTACAATATTAGTATAGACTAGTTTCTCTGCGTTACATGAGATATATTAAAACGAGCAATTCAAACAGGTTACATCTCATACGTACACAGTACCTTAAACATTTATTAGACTAAAAGAGAAACCTACTCACTCGCAAGACTTTCACATTAGCATTAGTTATGTAAGGGTTCGAAAGAAACTTCACATTCGCTGACAAGTTCTTAACGCAAGATCAATCAATCATCCATAATGTGACGTAACAAAAAGGAGTGACGAGAGCCGAAGCATTATGTTGATGGAAACAAAAAGATCGGTTCATTGTAGCATCCCCCCGCCCCGGCCCCTGTTAGCCCTTTGTTTTATAACGTTTAGGATAAGCTTTTACATGAGTTTAAAGATTGTCTACAATATGATCATTCAACATTTTTTATTTCGAGGTATTATCGTTGTATTTTTAAATATTAAACACAACACATTTACGCAGTTGTGGTTTTGAGTTATGTCATTGAAATATTTAAAGATTATACTCAAGTAACGTACTGCCTTCCGTTTACGCCAGTAGTATACATTTACAATATAATACAATACAAATTCTTTATTTCCCAAAAAAAAAAATACATTTTGTCTTAGGGTGTAGTAGCTCCCACATTAGGATTCTCTGTGTCGTTGGCGGTTAGTCTCTTCCGGTGACATTACAAATTTAACGGTTTAAAACACGATATAATAACTATTTTTTATTTAATTTGAACTACGGCCAGACGTTTCGAATATTTTGCAGTAGCTGTAGTTACGGAGAAGTTTGTGGGTTCTCTAATGTCAAAGTTTGCTAGCTAGCGCCATTTGTTTAGTCGTAGTTGGTATTTGCAGAAACTGGACTTAATTCAAGTAATTCAAGCAGTAAAAATATATCAAACATTTTATCCTTTTTAAGCTATTTATACTTTTCATTATAGAAAAATATAATATATTTAAATAAAGACTAGTAAGAAATTTGACCGCCGCCGTGGTTCAATATTAGATTGGATGAACCGGGAGAGATATTAAACAAACAGTGTCTAATCAATTGTTTTCCTTTGAATACAATCATCAAAACAGATACGAGATGTGTCCACTCTTTATAGGGGGAAAAAACTTATCACTTTTATTATGACATTTTTCTGACATGGACAGATACTACTGTACAATCTATGTTTCATGTAATAGTATTCCTTAATTGCTGTCATACGCTGTAATGATTAAAACTCAATTCCGATTTAATTACATCTGTATCCAATAGCGGCTGTAAAAACTAATTTAGAGTTGAATTTAAATAATTTGTGTTTCATTAACATCAATACGGGGTTAACGAGAGTGTTAAAAGCTTTTATGGAATCGCATTAGCCAAATTTTTAATTACTGTATCTATCAGTTCTAGTAATGCATTAGAAATATTTACTGATACGTGTGTTGCAGTGCTGCCCTCTATTTCGTTCATCAAATCGCCTATAACGAATATGCGACAACGTCAAGTAGTACTAGTGACTTGAGAATGGTCCACATCGACCATTGATGTTTGACAAACTGTCTTTGACAGACGACAGACGGTGATTGACAACTTATTATTTGGAAATAAGTTAGGGATTTTTGTTCCAACAAAGGAGTTTGCAAGACATATTGTTCTTCCTTCCTATAAACAAATGCTCTTGAACTGTATATCTTTTGCTAACAAATCATATTTTGTAGGTCTCAGCTAAAATATATTTTTAGCAATAATTAATTTCTGTATATAGGGCTCATTGGTGCAGTAGTAGGTTCGATTCCCATCGGGTCCAAGGCAGGAATTTTTTAGTTATCTTCCTGGTCATATAACACACTGCTGCAATTTATTACAATTACTGCTCTTCCACAGCTGGAAAAGCAGTAATTGTAAATCCGCCTTTAGGTTTTAGTCTATGGATTTCAGTATAACCAAAGCAAAAAATAAGGCGACAGTAATTTCACCTTCATCAAATGAACCACATTTTATTTTCTTAAAGAAGATAACAAAATCTCTCGCATATAAATCCGTTTGTTTGAATCATAGGGCGTGCAAATTTAACGAGCCTCCGGTATTGTTGCTTCTAATTGATTTTATTTGTTTTATTTTAAACGTTTATCTCTCCGGTGAATTTGTACAATTTATTTAATGAGCTAGTCGGCTTTTTGTTCTTATTTTGTTAAGTTTTCTATCTTTCTCGTGTCTATCAATTAGAAGTTATTCTAAACGATCGTTAATTTTGTATAAAAGCACTGAAATTTTAGCTGAAATATTGTTTAATAGATTCTAAACTTCGCGAAAACCTATTCCTTTTTTAGTTTTATAATGTTTATTCTATTTGTATGTTTACATGAAAGAAATGTATTTTCCTAACTTTAAGCCGGATTTAGTAGTACAACCTGTAGAATCACTACAGACAACAAACAAACACTTTTCATTTTCTTTTTTGGCAATTTCAATTATTAATGTTTAAAATTTTAACATTGTATTTTTTATTTTGCTTTCTGCCATAACAAGACATTATCTTTAAAAGGTAATTTTCCTAAAATATTCTTGCATTGTAAGTGCGAGAACACATTGTTGTCGAACGACGGTGTCTCCATTATTTGAGCCCCTTTTATCCGTTTACTTCGCTCATAGGCTCCGTAGAGAATGGATAATTGGACTTTGTAAGCCTTTTTTGGTCAATGGGGGCGAGATATTTCATTATACGCGCCATTACCTCGGGCGTACATGACGTTTGATGAAACGTAATGTTTTAGTAAATTGTATGACAGGAATTTTACTGACAGTGAAATTTACTTCAACTATTGTATATACTCTATAAAAATTTTAAGACTAATATTTTTTACATGTACATGATGGCAGTATATAAATAAAAAAATGTATTATCTATAATGGAGATACGAGATGTGGAAAGGCAGAAGGTGGACGCTCTAGAAATGTGGTGCTGGAGAAGAATGCTTGGGGTTTCGTGGACCGAGTTTCGCACGAACGTCTCGATACTTCAAGAACTCGGTATCAAACAGCGTCTATTTTCTATAGTACAATCTCGCATTCTGACATTCTTCGGACATGTTTCCCGGCGTGACAACCAGTCTTTAGAACGCCTTGTTGTCCAAGGAAAGGTGGAAGGCACTAGACCGCGCGGAAGGTCACCCACACGATTGACTGACCAGATCAAGGCAGCGGTTGGAAGCTTGCTGAACGAGTGCAGCCGGATGACCTCTAGCAGGCAGCAATGGAAAAACATCGTGAAACGGATCACATCTGCCCCCTCTAAGACTACGAGTATATAGCGATCACGACCGCTCTGTCAAGAGCGTACCGGATTAAAAGAAGAAGAATTATCTATAATATTCTATTATTATTATTTATTATATTTATATATATATCTGTCGTTCGGGTCGTTCTTGCTAGTTAATCTTAAAAGATATAGCGTACATATAGCGTCGCGGACTTTTTTTTAGATCATTTAAAGGGGAATCATTTTTTCTTACATAATTTTTAGATATCTTGAACCGTTTTCGCAGCGTACGCATCTGAAATAGTCTTCTTTGATAAATGTTCTACCCAACACAAAAAGTAATTATTCTATATAAACAAGTAGTTCCTAAGATTATCGCGTTCAAACCAACAAACAAACTCTTCAGCTTTATATATTAGTATAGATAGTACATTCATAGACATTTTCCATACACAATATTTAAACTAGGCTGACAGAAGCAGCCTTTGTCTAGGGAATCAAAATTGTGGTTTAGAATTTAGGCAAAACCCATATGGGAATTCAGAAGTTTAAAGCTACCAATTGGAACAGTAATATTTATTTAATTTGTTTGAAACATATTCAAATTCATAACAAATTTCTAAACAGGCATTATTTAATACTTTGTTACGATTATATTTGCAATTTATAATTTAATTTTAATAGATAATAAATGGATATAAAATTACTGCTGATTTTTAAATAAGAAATAACTATTTATATATATTATGAAAAATAAACATTAACTTCATAAATTTAACAAAATTTTAGTAGTAGGTGATTCCTTGTCTTTATAATTACTTGTTATCGGAAAGATTAAGCTTATAGGTAATAATATAACATTGCATATGTAAGTCGAAAACTCCTGATTGATTAACAAAAAACATTTTAACGTTATAAAATGGCCGACGTTTCGGATGCTCGGCAGCAGTCGTGGTCACGTGTAGACGGAGAGTTTTTGAAATGTCAGGCCAAAGTTAAAATAATTTGTAAATAAGTTTGATTAAATTTTTTTGCGTTTTAACCCGTTAAAGTGTTTTATGTAAACCACATATAGTATTTAATTAAAACGGTAAAAATTCACCTCTGCCGTACCGCGAGCAGGACTATATCTAAAACTATAAAATTTCTTTCTAAAAGCATTTCGCCTGTAGTATGGAGGCGTAGTTATTTATCGGAACGATAACACGTTTTCACGCGCGAGTGGTTTTCCGTTGAAATACTCTGCCGCACGGATTAACCCGTCATTTTTTCCCAACAGCCATTGCTCAGAAGTACGCGCGATGACGTCACATGGAAAAACTCCAATACATATTCAATGCTCATCTAATGTTAAGGGCATATGCGATTATTTCGTAGTTTACGTGTAGGCCATACTATTTGTATAGATAAAGAAATAGTTCTTTTGGTATAATCAGTATTGTCGATAGTTTATGCGACTGCTATAAAAAACAAACACTTTAAACAGCTTAAAAAGTGACATACATTAATTTTTCTGCTGCTGGGTGACATAGCTCAGAAAAGTAAATTAGTTTAAATAAAACATTTAGTTAAACGCGATATATATTGATAAACTTATTTGAACTACGCCCCGTTACGAGTTCCCCGTCACTATGGCTTTGCAAGACCAGTAGTGACAGGGCGTACTTAGTATATTTTTCAAATAAGTTTGACCAATATATATTGCGTTATAAACTGTTTAAGTGCTTTATATAATGACAAATATGTACTACACTCGTAAACTACGGACAGTAAGTAAATTAGTTTAGAAGGTTTTGGACGCATAAAGTGTTTCATTTATTATGAAGTCATATATATGGAAAGCTAAAATAATAATTGTCAAAACATTATACAGTTTTTAGCGACACTGAATTTATAAAAAAGGGTGACTTATCTCTATACTCCCACGCAAAGCGACCCTTTTTTAATCCGTTTAGAGTAAGCTTTTTATCGTCTTGGTACATTCTACATCATATATCTTTTTAAAATATTTTTCAAACAATTCATTCAAAATTACGACTTAGTGAAATCTAACAATCATATACTACTATACGACAATTATATTAGCATCACACATACTTCAATTGCTTCATATATAATTCTTGTTATAACCTGCTAAAATAGTTTTATTTAATACGTATAAGCTACAGATTAAATTGACTTAGCGCAATTTTATTTCGACGCGTTTTCATGGTCGCTTCTTTAAAAGCGGCCATGGAAGGTTATTCAGTGAAAAGTTGGTACGCTAAAACTGCACGATTAATGTTAATTGTAATCCTCCCACGTTTGTAAATAATTTTCTCAGTCAACGCTTAATTCCCGGCAAAATGGGGAAAATAGGACGATACAAAAATGCAACCGGATCTACTTAAGCCGGTTATAAAGAAGGATTAGCAGATGTACGCGGCTTCCAGGCTTTTCTAGATTTGGCGGGAAATTATACGGAGGCAAGTTTAAAAATAAAACTGTGCGATAATTTACTGCGGTGCAGATCTCTGGAGGGCTGCGCTATCTGTCTTAACGAAGTGAAAAGTGTATTAGAACCTAGAAGACCACTGCTTCGCTACGAAATCTAAAATATATGTTAGAAAGCATAAAAATATAAACTTAATGCGATATTATAGTTAAATAAAACAATTTTAATCGATCAAAACGCGATAAAATCTAAATTTAATAAACTTACGTGGCTAAAAACACATTGAATACGGAATGATATAAAGCATTTTTTATCCAAAAATATTTTATTTAAATTGATTACATTTAAATATATTTTTCTTAGCGTTAAGCCACTAAATCATATTCAACCTTATTTGTATCATTTTACTTCATACCCGGATAATACATACAAGTATAATTTCAGTTAAACGTGTATGTTTAGTATGACGGTGATTCCCTTTATTGGTTGATAGTCGATAGTATGATGTATCAAAGGAGTGTTTCTTATTACCATATTATATGATTACATTAATCTATTATGAACATGGTTATAGTTATATTTATGTCTATATGTTGTATAGTCATTCAGACGATAACTAAATTATTTAAATAAAACGGGATCACGACTACTGGCAAAGCATCCGAATCGTTGGACCGTTAAAATAAATTAAAAATATGTAGCGATATTTTCTATTGCCATATAAATAAATGTGAAATCCCGTTAACGTACTTACGACACACTTTAGGGTAGTCGATGATACATCTGTACCATGTCTGACGAAGAAGAGGATTGAACGCTTTCACGGGATACTTAGGCGAGTTTTACACTTAAAGTGGGGAAGGGGTATAAAGAAAAGAAAATAAGTAATATTACATTTCTATATACCTCTCGGTCCAGTTATTATAAAAAGAATTGAAGCTAACTTCTCGTTTATTAAATGGACTTTAGGTTTCGACTTGCGAAATTCGAATTTAAATATCAAAGTACACGCGAAAATGATTCAAAACTAAAATCAAAGTCGAAACGAAGCGAAGACTCAGTAAACTAGGTTTATTTCCCCATAATTCGCAGCTAAGATTAAAGTTTTAAACATTTTGGCGTCTGGAGCGTCTTAATTCAGCTCTTTCATAAGGTGTGATTTAGTGGGGCTGAGCACTATTTATCACCGAGTTGCGTATAGTTGGATTCCGGGAATGTCTTCCACTAGCGCCAACAACTTACCGCCCTAATTAAAATGCACGTTTCGCCCCAGGATATGATATAGAGCGGCTAGCGAATTATTTCTTCCAATGTCTTCTTTTTTCTGAAACGTTCAATCTTGAAGAATATGGAAATAAGCTTTAAAATTCGTTATTTTCAATTTAATTCACTAATGGGAAAACTGTAATTTAAAAACATAGGTTTAATTTTGTATAAACCGCTAAACAGTTGTATAAATTCCTTGATTCGTAGAACAATATTCTGGTAGAGAATGTGAAATCTTTTTTTTTTATTTTAACTAATAAAGGCAATTTGAATACGTCATTGAAAAGGCTAAATCAAGCACTTGCTATCAAAAATAATACGAGGAACGGACAGGAATATTTGTATTTGTTCCGTGCCGTGTAAAGGAAAATGGCGAAAGCTTAGATAAGAAGTGTCAAAGATAAAATTAAATAATAATATTAATAATAGATATAAAATTATTGCATTGTCTCTAGTAAATGCGAGTAGACCCAATTAATTTTTTTTTAATGTTCAAATAAAACACTTTAACGGTTCAAAACCTGATATATTAGTTAAACTTAACTTAACTTCGGCCCGACGTTTCGGATGCTTTGCAGCAGCCCTAGTGACGGGGAGAAAATCATTTTCAAATAAGTTTAACTAATATATCGCGTTATAAACCGTTAAAGTGTTTTATTTAAATGTGTACTACTTGCGTAAACTATAGACAGTATTAAACTTTTTAATGGTTTGAAACGTAAAAGATTCTATTTTCAAGTAGCACACGACGCGGACGTTTCGGTTCTTCACAACAGCCGTGGTCACGGGGGAGGATTAACGTTTGTAATTGAATGATGAAAAGCGATAAACGGTCTTCCGCCCGCCCCTCTTATGCCTTGGGCGGTTGTGTGCTTTGTTCGTGGCTGTCTTGAAATGCCCTTGATTTTGAACATTTGTCTTGCGTTGAGTCGTTTTATTGCGTCGTTTGTTTCAATATCAACGCTGAATTGTGTTCCCGGTAATTAAGACCCTGTTTTTGGGGAAGACAAATATATCACCCAATTCGAGGGAATTAGATACGAAATCATTTAATTTGTATTTATTTTAATTTGCTGTAACAAATTAGATTTAATAATTACTCGAAACACTTGTTGTTTAATTTTAAAGTAGGAACATAAATTTAATCAATGTTTAATGACAGGAAAGAAATAATGATTACCTATATTGCGTTAGTAACGTTGAAGTGTAATTTTAAAGCGCCGTTATTTATAAGAGAGAAAAAGGGGAATAATTTTATGGAAGATAAAACAGCTCGCCATCCTGTCATTACGTAACACTTCAGTGGAGTTTAGAGTTTCCTTACTTCATAATAATTACCATGTAAAAGGGGAGAGACATTTCATAACGAAATTCCTTTCCAATTTAATTGTTTCTTTTTCAAATAAAATCTTCAGTGTAATTTTTTGCAAAAGCTTTGGTTCATGCAAGAGTTATACAAAAAACTTAATACACCAAGAATCAAATGTAGTTTACAATGCGACGCGTAAAGTATAATGGCAATATTTAATCTCAAACGTCAGATTGTGGTAAAAAACATGTTATACATTTTCCGCTAAGCTGTCAAAATTAGTTACCTTGAAACACTAAGAAATCAAAACAAAAGGGTCGTCTGCACTCCACGCAAGTGTGTTAAAAGTATTTTATTCAATAAAAAAAAGCCTTTCTTTCCTTTAAATTACTGTTGACATCTTTTAACTTGATCTAGTTTTAAAGAGCTGGTATTATTTAAGACGATTTAAAAAAAATAGGTTTCAATTCAATATGTTCTTTACTTAATATAACACTTTTAACCGTTCTAAATCAAAAATATATGAGTCTCCCCGTGACCACGGCTGCTGCAAAGCATCCGAAACGTCGGGCCGAATTAAAAAATCATTTTCAAATAAGTTTAACTAATATATCGCATTTTAAACCGTTAAAGTGTTTTATTTAAAAGTGTACTACTCGCGTAAACTATAGACGGTATCTATATATGAGTTACTTTACTCACAATAATACGGTTGTAAATGATTCAGCAAGTCGAATCGTAATTGAAAACAAATTCGATTCACATATTTCACGTTTTAAAACTTTTACAACTATCAATCCAATCCTAAAAAAGAAATCTATAAAACCCCGTAAACGCCCTCCGTACATGAAATTGAACATCAACCGTCCGATATCGTCATAACAGAATTAACATAGAGATAACTACACAATCTCAGATCTGCTTTCATAAAGCCTTCAACATTGAAAAATGTGTTGCATAACCACGCTGAACGAGAATATTCGTGTAAGCCTTTCTGGATTCGCTATAAACGAGCGCCAGTGTTCCGTCGTATTCCTGTTGTACACTTTGTTGTGTATTTTATTACAGTGTAAGCAGGAGGCACACTATATCTTTACACCTCTAAACTGAAATGTACTGCGAACGCTCGCGGTAATTTCCTTAGAAATATTTTCATGAGATCCCCGGAAAATACTTAAAGCTCGACCAGAGAAAATACTGTGTTCATCCATTGTTGTACTGAACAGTTTCTGGGACAGAAAATATTCTTAAATGCAATTTTATTATAGTTTAAGAAAACTCGAATTACTTTCGACTTGTCGAAAGTTCGTTAGCTAAAGGGAGCTTCTTTTTTAGGTATTTAATTAAAGCAGGTTTAACGATTTAAAACGCGTTTTAAACTATAGACTACTACTATTTTTAGGTATGTTTCAGTAAACGTTTTTATGTGAAAATATTAAAATAAAGATAAATAGGGTTTGAAAATTATTTCAGTAAACCAGCAGATTTAAATTCACTTCCAGTATATTCACTTGTTCCACAATTTACACCTTATTATATTAATCACTTCTATTGTCTTGTTTTACGTGAATGTTGTTCATTAAATCTTTAACAAGCCATAAAGCTTTCAAATATACAGTAATATTGCTATACAATAACCGTCTTTTGTTTATTGGATATTTTTGTCTCTGGCTGTGTAATTTCTGTTCCGAAAATGCATTATTTGCAATTCGCTATCTGTTTTAAAAAGTTTTTTGAAATAAGTATCTATATTGAGTTCTTATCATATTGTTAAACTAATAGTTCATAAAAGATAAAACAGCCTTTTGTTGCAATAAAATTATGTGACTCAATGTTAAGTTAGTTTAATATAAGGTTAAAAATCGATCATTCAGCGCGGGAGATGGGTTTTAATTCCAGACTGGGACTAAATTTAATACCTACCTACACAGATATGTTTCGGGGAAACTGGATTTTACTCATTCAATTCCCGATCTCACGAACATAAGTCGTATACACATAACATTAGTTACAAACGTCGACGTATACAATAATTGTAATAGACATCAGTTTCAGCATATCCTGTGATGGGTTTGAGCGGCATAAATTGCCATCGCATTTAGGCTTCCATTTTGAACCCATTTGAGGTGTTCGGTGCCTGAACACACTAATGATGGCCAGCTATTAGCCTTCACAATATATTAATTATAATTACTGCCTCTACGTCGAGTTGATTGTGCTTCTGTGTTTACCCATTACTTAGATGAATTGCTTTACAACAATGCATCTAGTCAATTACATTACAAACTATAAAATAAGGAAATTAAATCAAAATAAAACATCTTAAATTCTGTCTGTAGTTACGTAAAATACTTTAACGGTTTAAAACGCGAAATATATTAGTTAAACTTATTTGAACTACGGCCCGACGTTGCGAACGCCTTGCAGCAGCCGTGGTCAAAGGGAGACCTCCAGTTAAAATGTTTATTTAAATATAATACTCTTGATGTTCTAGATAATGATATGGTATATTCATCATTTTATTTTTGTTATTTAGCATTGAAGTAAATTCAATGTTTGTTTTAAATAAACAGACTTCAACAAAAAAAAAATATTATTCTTTACTAAACGTTTAACTTAAGCCATAATAATTATATTTATTAAAACATGCTCTGTATGCCTCCAATTAACAAAGGCCTAAACCGAGAGTTTAATAATTAAATAATAACAATTTGTTACAATGAAATACCTCCGTACTTTGTTGTTCTAGTTTAATTCTAAATTGAATCCGTGTTATTAGAATTGGATTGGCAATGATTAGAAACAGATTAATTATATATTTCATTAATTAAATATATTTTAATTTATGTGTGTTTCGCAACATAACATAGTATATAATTATTTTTACGTCAATATATATCTAATAGTTTACTTAATGAATAGTATGCATATGTACTGTTTGTCATATTCAGATGTCACACCTTGGCTTAGCTAGCCAGGCCTTAGGCTCCACCTAGAAATAAGCGTAGCACCTTGTACACTACTTTGCTGAAGGCGGGCCTTAGGTCACCTACTTAATCATAGCTGAATCTATGAGTAATTCATGTTTTAAGTTAAATTGAAATCGTTACTTTTACGACTATTTTAAAATGTGGTTTTTTTGGTGGGAAAATAAAAATTTTCTTGATAGGGAATATAACATGTAACAGATGTGCTGTCAACCTATTTTGGGTTTGGATATACGGAAATGCACAGACTGAAACCAAAAATGTTGGACCTGGTAGAGATCAAACTCGTGGTGAGCCTTCAATTGCTACCGTTACGCTAACAAGTTGTCTTACTTTCTTCAAAATGTATAACAGCTTGTATATCAAAAGCAAAACATGAAGCAATAATCAACACGTACACGGTATACGACGAAACACTACATTACCTGCCCATAACATTATCGGTGCCATAAAGATCTTCGCCCCGTCGAACCTATAGCAAATGTACGCAATTTACTTTATTGCTACCGGCATATCGCTGCCAGCCGACCGAGAGCTCTCGGGAGCACCAAATCATCGGGTGATGACCTGAAATCCCTCATCTTCCAACGGCGGAGTGGGCTCAAGTAAATTTGGTGGCACGATCTGCGATGGTCGGGCGCGCTTTTTGTATTTGTCAAGCCTAATACGAGACAGAATCGAATGTGGAGACCGAAGTACAACTCAGCAGTTGCTCTTTGTACGCACGTTAATTTAATTCGCGAGATTACAGAGACGCTCCGGATTAGGCTCTCTTTGAAAAGAAATTTGAGGCCTCGAAGGATAAATTAAGGAAATTAATTACATTCTCCCGGTGCGGCCCATTTGTTCCGCTGATGGGACGTCGCATCGGTTTAGTTTTCCAATCATTCGGGATAGATTGAGGTATAATTTGTATATTGAAATTCGAAATTACAGATCTCATTGAATCGTTATTTTAATTCAAATTTGGAACGAAATTGAGGTCGTAACAGTAAAAACAAGTATAAAAAATAACTCATTTTCACTTTAAACGCACATTTTCATCTCTGAAACTCTCAGGCATCACTTTGGCTGTAATGTGCCCAACTGAAACTATTGTTGTTATTAAAAGATTTCAAACCCAGGAGGCTCTCGTTTTTTGACAATTGAGATCTGGTAAACATAGTTGTATTTTTTGCACGATAAATTTATGTATATATAATTGGTAATGCATTTTGACCATGAAACTGGTTCTTGCAAAGTAATTTTTTTTATGTCATTTAAAGAGAAATCAGCCTTCAAACACATTTTATTTTTCTTGACCCGATTTTACAGATACTTTTCTCCGTTTTCTTATACATTTCAACGGATTCTTCGCAGCATGTTTTGTAGCCTAAATTAATGGTCTACATAACAAAAAAATATTTTTTCAATTCGAACCAATAATACCCGAGATTAGCACGTTCAAACAGACAGACTTTTTTATTTGTATAATGTAAGGGTAGATAAAACAGCTCGTCTCTTGAACAAAAAACCTTATTCGTATATAGGACGTAGTACGTTTTTTAATAAAGAAGTCAAGGATTTAGTTGAGCATGGTATGCAAGCTCTTAAAAGTGGAATTCTCGAAAAGTTTGAGGTGCTGCCGTAATGGGCGACTCCTTACTTGAATCGAGCGAGATTAGTTGGAAACTGAAGTTGGGCCGTAATCGGATTCGAACCGGCGCTCTCTACTTAATCACTCAATAGATCTTTGCCTAATAAGCCTTTATATAAATGGAATTTGGCGGGGCCACTCGTAATTTAATGAAGTCCCTTCATCTTAATGCTCTTCATAGTAATTATTATTACACCAATAGTAATTTCGCTTCAATTTAATTTTACGTTGTACATTGCATTAAGACTTATCATTTTATACATAGAAGGATATATAGTTATGTATAAAAAATACTTATTTTAATTACTGTATATGACTACATAAAAGAAATTACGTTTGGGGATATTCCGAACCTACGTGGTGCGGAACCCTTTATAAGACACTCCGTCTCGCACTTGTTTTTTTATGCATGTTTTCGTTTGAAAATTTTATTATTTGAAAACTTTAATATTTTTATAGTTATTGCACATAATGGGACTAATTATAAATTAAACATTGTTTATACATTTTTTTATTACTATCGATTATTAATTCTGTATTTTTCAATAGCTATTTTGCACGTGATGGCTTTATTAAAATTAAGAATTGATTTTAGATTATGGAACGCTGTGAACACCGGTTCCGCCCGCCCTGCCTTAACATTTTTTCAATCTAAAATCGATTTTTAATTTACTTGTTTTCGATTTGTTTGATGAAAAAGACTGATGGTATGTATAATTGTAGTCGAGATTTATCATATCCAAAACTTCACAAAACGAGTAGCTGTCTATAGTAGAAACAATAAAATAACAACAAAATAGCTTTTTTATCGCCCTAACTAACCAATCGGATGCAGTACTTTTGTGTAAGGAAATCACAAAAGCCCAACATTTTACAGCACACGAATCGATGTCATTAACTTTGATGTCGTTGTAAAGTTTATGTCCGCCAGGAATTGAATCTCCACTGTTCGATGTGACTGGACTGACTGACACCGAGCGATGAGAGTAGACATTGTATACTATATTATCGACTAGTAGTGTCCGCAACTTCGTCCACCTAAAGTCATTTTGACATGCAAATTAGTTTTCGCAAACCTTTCGAGTTTATAAACTTAAGCTACATATAGTGTCTCGGACATTTTTAGATTATTTAATAAATTACATTCTTTCGTACACATTGAAAACCCACAAAGGTGAATAATTTTCTCCGTTTTTACACTTCCAGCTGTTTCTTACTCTCCTATTAGTCACAGCAATGTTTTAGCACAAACGCTTCCTCGACAACGGCTCTAATCATTCCCGAGTTTAGCGCATTCAAAAAATTGGAACTCGGAACTGAAAAAAAAAATCTTATAAAAACGGATTTGAAAAAGAAAGTTTCTTTAACTCAACCGTAGGTATATATCCTTTTTTATGTTTGTATTGTTACGGATAACTTAATTTTTTGTTTTGTTCGAAAAAAGATAAATCTAAGAGATCCCATGATGGAAAGTTATTTACTCAATGAAAAGATTTATAACTTTATGCAAAATAATGTATTATTAATTTTTGGCTTACTGTATAATTAGAACTTTTGTTAAATTATTTATTTCGAAGAACAAAAATTCAAGCGTAGTATAATTTTAACATCTTATTACTTGCTTTGTTATAATAAAAAATAATATACGTTCCGTGCTGTTGCTCGTCATCGTCGAATTTTTAAACCTATTGATCTATGCACATCTCGCGCAATGTTGAACCTTACATGTTTATCTTCAATAGCTTATCATGCCAACTTGTACCTTTGTATGCATTCTCAAGCAAACAGTGAAGAGTCGTCGATTCCTTATGAAATTCAATCAGCAAGCACTCGAAACTAATGGTGGTGCTTCATGTACAGATATCCTCGCAGATCCGGAGATTAGGCCGCCTGAAGAGGTCATCCAACGAGGCTCGACTCCGACCGACATGTTCACATAATGGATGACTGATGTGACGGGGTTGTGAATCATTATACGGGAATTTAATTATTGTTAAGTAATACAGTCAAATATAGGTGTATTCAGCAGGGTGCATTGCAGGGTACACTGGCTATTTTACAAGTTACTATACTTTTGGGGATTTTAAATCTGTTCAAGTATTATTAAGCTGAAGAGTTTGTTTGAACGCGCCAAGTTTAAAAACCGCTAGTTGGAATTTTGTGTTGGTTAGACTATTTATCGATGAAGTCTTTACGCTATAAAACATTTAGCTGCGACCAATATCCGCGAAGAGATGTGGAAATATCGTGAAAAATTCTTCATCTTTGAGAGCTTACCTTGCATGTAAAATATGTACGAAAGAATTATTCCTCTTTAAATTACCTAAAAAAATGAGATATATACTGTCGCGGGCTCAAAAATTAAAAGTCTTTCCCGTCTTTTCCACATTTCCGACTGTTCCTTCACACCTATTGGTCGCAGTATAATGTTTTAAAGCCTAAAGCTTTTCTGAAAAAACGTTCTAACTAACACAAAAATAATTTTCAATTCCAACAATAGTTCCTGAGATCAGCGATATCGAACAAACAAACACTTCAGCTTTAGAATATTAATATAGGTAGATTATACTTTGTTCTCGTTTGTATTGCTTTGTTCTTCAAGTGTGGTCTGAAATTGAGTATAGGGCGTGATCCAATACACGATAGAGTAGAAGCAATAGGTTCCTCCGTTTCTTGACCTCTTATCTAACGGTAATAACTATTCATGCACTGGCCGCTTGACCACCCAAAGTGTAGCGAAACAATAACAAAGTGAGCGCCATCTATCAGCGCCCTCGCAGTTACAAGCTCGGCCTCAGTTAGGACTCGTGCCAAAGTGCGATTATTGTTCGTCGCCACTCGGTCTCTGATACCACTTGGCACGGCGGCACTATTTTTTTTCCCTCCCCAAAGTTATTAAGTCCACGGAGCAGGGTCCTGAAATTCAGTCAGTTGCATGCTCCTGTAATTATAGGACTTTAACAGTACCGACGAAGATGGCTTATTTATTTAAATAAAACAGTTTTAACGGTTTAAAATGCAAAATATTAACTTTTTGAAAACCCCCACGATCATGGCTAATAACATTACGGTTCACTTCATTAAAAAATGATCCCTATCTAAGATGCACTGCCGACCTGTTTTGGCTTTGGACATTTGGAAATACATGAACTGAAAGTACACTTCATAGCTTGCTCTACTGTAGATTATCGTTTATTACATGGGCGAAGTTTTGATATTCCTACCAAGTATTTAATATCCACATTTTCTAGTCGCTTGGTCAACATGTTGAGAAAATAATTTACCAGTATACTGGACCTGGTTGAAACCCTCTCAATGTTTAAATTTACTCTTAGCGATACATTGCTTACAATGAACTAAACCTAGCCTATGAAAATTGTGTTGTCTGTGAGTAATTTGTATTTAAATTTTTGAGTTAATTCAAGAAAAAAAAGATACTATTTATATTTTTAACACTTTAAATGGTATAAAATGCAAATGTATTAGTTAAGTTATTTTCTAATCATTTTAACTATGGCCCGAAACTTATATTACGTTACGTTTTAAACCGTTCAAATTGTTTTTATTATATGTACTTCTAACTACTACTACACGTAAAATGTACGTGTACTAACATGAACTACAGTTAGTGTACAAAACTTACACACGTCTTAAGAAAACCTTAAAAAAATTAAAAAGTATTTAAAATAGTATAAGTATACCAAGATCACTAAAACGTTATCGTAATATTCGTATTTGCTAAAGACTTTGTTTAAGAATATGTTTAAGTAGCTATGCCAGCGCCTTCGCTCGTTAAAAATATTTATTTTGGGCACCCAAATTTGTTTTCTGCAAACCCCTTTATATTTATAACCCTTATTAACTTAAGTTGTGATCCTCCACGTCGGTTGCGTCCCTACCCGTCGTTCTTGCAACGTAATCTTAAAAGATAGACATATAACGTTACGGACTTGTTTTTAAATAATTAAAAGAGGAATCAATCTTTGATATACATTTTTTTTGGTATCTTGTAACCCTTATTCAGCATAATTCTCTCACACGCTGTATCTTCGCTTGTATTAGTCACAGGAGAATGTTTTATAGTCCTCCTCGATAAATGTTCTAACCAACACAAAAATAATTTTTCAATTCGAAGCCTTAATTCTTAAGATTAGCGCGTTCAAACAAACAAATTCTTCAGCCTTATAATATATTAAGTATAGATTATAGGACATAGAACTATTTATTGCTAAAATGCTTCTACTTATTTGCGTTGTCAGTTGAACCTCGAATGAAGCAAGAAATTGCCGTGTTTTGTTTTCGGTCGTCGCAAGATTTATTTTGAAGTTTCCAGGTGAACTGGCGAGGAACGCGAATGTGCTAAGAGAGCCACCTGCGTTCATTAAAGTGAGGACCACATTGTTTGCACTATTAGTGTAACACAACAGTTTTAAGTAGAGTTAGCGTAGAGTTGTGCAGATTGTATCTGTTAATGTTTCTTGTTAGTTTCCAAGTCGAACGAGCCTTAATCATGTTGTCGTATGTTTCTGCTTATGTTTAATTTTATAACTTTACAACTGCTGAACACTTTCGTGTTTACTTTGAATGCTGATAAAGTAGTTCTGTTCTTTGTTAAATGTTTTAGCGCAAATGTTTATTATAAACGGAAGGCTTCGTCAAACGTTATCTATTCCCCTGAGTTAAAATACATTTCACATTTTAGTATTTTGACAAATGTTTCAAGACGATCAACTTTTTAGCATTAATAGTTGAGTAACCTTGTTACAATCGTCTGCAGTTTCTGCGAGAAGTACCTACACATTTAAATAAAACAGTTTCAACGGGTTAGAACGCGAAATGTGTTAGTCGGCTTATTAATAATTTGTTTAACTACAGACGGACGTTTTGGATGCTTTGCAGCAGTCGTGGTCACAAGGGCTGCCCCCTTGTCTGGAAATCTGGATATTAAATGTGTGGTAGGAATATAAACATTCCGTCCGGGTTCCGAACCACGGTCCACAAGAAGCCGTGAAGTTTAATCGCTTTTGGTTTTCAGTCTGTGGGTTTCGGAATATCCGAAGCCAAAATAGGTAGAACGCAAATTGTTTAAATGTTATATGGCTAGGGTATTTCACCTACCATTGAATGAATCCCATGCTTGTCTTAGCTTAATGTAATATCAAATAGTGTGCAATAATTTCGGCTTCCATAATAACATACATTGTATCACTCATTTAACAGCAATTAAATCTACATTGAAGAATAATACGAAAACATTATTTTACTGCATTGAGAATTAATCCATACAATGTTTTACATCACACAATCGAGAGTTGAAATAATAAAGAAAATATTGATAGTAATCTGTGTGGCCTGCATCTGGTTTTAAAACGACTATTTGAATGTATTGATATTATTATTCTTTAGTTCATTTACATGACCTGGATATACGTACGTTCAAATACTTGTTTTAAAATACACATTTTTCAAATAAATCTCATGAAGTACCATTTTGAAAGCCATTTCAGGTTCAACGTGTTTCCATTTCATTGACCATTCTCTCACAGACTATACAATCCTCTAGGTGAGACAAGAAAATGTTACATTTATTCAAGTCAATTCAAGTCATTAACCTTTTTGGAATTCCATCTATACCTAACTACGAAAAAGGAGTAATGATTTTTTGGCTTATCAACTAAATACATGATAAAACTTACTAAATCTTTACAATTTCTAATAATATGTCTTACTACTTATGTGTTTATTATAAAGATATGCACAGTTTTTAATAAACATAGGTAAAATAAACATTATGAGTAAAAATTAGAGAGAGAACAAGAAACAGAGAGCATTAATTCACTACCATAAGCCACATAAACACAACCGTGTAAAAATATTTTAAATTTTTAAACGTTCCCTGTAATTTCATGTTCAATGATAAGGAATCATTAAATATGAAATGCTTGCAGCAGCAGAACGGAATGCTGTGGAGGCCGATTCAAACCCGATCGTGTCGATTTATTTCAATCTCAATAGATATTTAATTTAGTCATGATTTTGTAAGGTGTTAACATCTAAAATAAATTAAGACCTAAAAATTAACAGAAAAAAATTAGGGTTTAATTACATAAAAATAAAGTGTTTTATTTAAATGTGTACTACTCGCGTAAACTATAGACAGTATTTAATAAAATGTTTTCTAACTGTTGCCAATAGATTTGTCTTAATACTTCTTGTTTTCTATGGTAAATTACCGAGACTATCTGAACTCAGATCAAGCTCAAGGGATATCGAAGCCACGTCTTAACTGGGCAGGCAAACAAGAGGTTTACTTGAAACCTGAGCCATATAACATTCAATTCAGATCGACCTATTTTCATTTTGGATGCTCTGTTATCTATAGACTAGGGCAAAAACTTGTGCTGTGTGTTTGTCATTGTGTTTTATTTTAGAGAACGCAAATATACTAATAATTAAAATTAGTAATGAAGCTAACTAACTAAACTAAATTTGATTTTCAGTTAAATTACCATCACACTTAACTGCCTGCCATGTAATACGTAACGTTATAACGAAATATTCGACACCTTATTCATTTCAATGGCACATAACGTATTTATCATTTAATTGTAAAACTTTATTAAAATTATAATGTTATATTAAATTATACATACCTAAAAAATAAAAATACCTCTGTGTCCGTTTCACACGTGAAATTTGTTTTTAGGCATGTATTTCGGTGATTGTTTCCCAGAGGTGTGGACCTTAGGACCTCCGTGCTAACTCAAGGCAAACAATACATTTAAACGTTGAGTTACAAAGGCTGTACGTATGTAAGATACATGGAATAACAAGCCCTTCATTTTGTGTTAGCCATCTTCGATTAAAAAGAAGCGGGTAATATAACGTTGCTTCAACGATCTTCCAAGATCTTGCGGAGTAAAATATTTTCCGCTCTGGTCCACTGCGAAGGATTTATAGAGCACTCCATCAATTATCGGCGCCATATCATGGCTGTGACGTTAAAAATTTTATGGCAACGTAAAATAAATAGCGCTAAAGCGCAAAAGGCTCATGTCAATAATTTATTTTCGACTCTAAAAGACGCCATTAGCGCCGTCGAGTGCCTCTTTTGAATGCTCCGGCGTCACTTCGTGTGCGGACATTTTAATATTTTTCAAATTAATTAACATGAATTCCTCTCCCTTCCTAACTTTATGTAAATTTGTCAGCTTGAATATATTTAAAAATGGTTTTTGGGCGTCTGCACTTGAGAGTGACAGAAACGAAACACGTCCAAATACATAGAGTAATAGAAATTGTTTGTAGAAATTTCTCTGTATACGTATCTTTTATCGTATCTTATTATCATGAACATTAAAAAATAAACAATTTCCTGCAAAGTCAAGTTACGAAATCCTACTTTTGTAATCATAACAAGAAAATAGAGAGAGTGAGTTACAAGAACTGACAAGAAACTCGCTGACACTCGTTTACATCATCAATTCTACTTTAGTCAAAGTAGAATTATAAATATTATATATTATGATAAAACAAAAATAATATATAAACATTATTATATATATATATTTTTTGCAATGTTACACATTTTCTAATAAATAATTACTTTTAACGGTTTAAAATGCGAAATATTTTAGTCGAATTATTAACGATTTATTTTAACAACAGCCCAGCGTTTTGGGTTCTTCAATAGATTAACGAATTCCCGATTGAGACCGTTAAAAGTGTTTTATTTAAATGTTTACACACTCCGTAAACCGACAAATACTTCATATAAATGTACCTTTATGTCATGATTAAGAACAAGAACTAAAGGAAAAGGAGATATAAAGCAAAGGGTTAAGCTTTATTTGAACAGCGATTACTTATCAAATACTAAACAGGAGTAGATGCTTTTTTAAAGTGAGTGCAAAGCACGTTAAGTACGATAGCTGAAGCTTTGTGCGGAGCCATCTTAGAAATTCCTTAAACAACTTAATAAAATTGACTTGCAACTAGCTTGTTTTATATTGAGCTTAGCGTTATCAAAGGCGTGCGCTAAATTTGTTTAAGTCTTAGCGTCGGGAGGACGATCAAAGTGCTCGTCGATATTAATATCGAATAGCAATTTATTGCATATACTTCAGGTTTTTTATATATTGTTTTATTGGAAATGTATGGATAATCTGTAGGCATTGCTTTTTCTATTTAAGTGTTATAAGTTAAAAGTGCACCGCAGCATTTATTTTGATGTATATTTGAGTAAGGAATGACGCTGTTGAATACAAAATTTGCCCTCCTTTTTACGCCTTTAGAGTAAGAAATGATTATGAAAATAATTTTCATTCAAATTGTAAAGGGTGACCGAGAAACTGATAATAGAACCGGTAGTTTGTAGATCTCCCATCCTTCATTCCGAGATTTGCCAGATGTTTCTAAATTAAACAGTTTATTTTTGTTTTTTATTTTGGACGTGGACGTGGTAGATCCAACAGGAGGGTGATCGCCTCTGTTCCATAATATTCAATCGTTTTGCCTAGTATTGTGTTATCAGCGAGTGGTCTTGGATTCGAATCCTGGTGAAACAATAGATGGTTTCGATCAGGCAGAGCACAGAAGTATGATCAACTACTTGCCAGTAAAAGAAGATTAGTGTAACGAACACAAAAATGCACAAGGGAAAAAGGACTATTACTAACCACATTTTACAACTATTGAATCAACAAGATTTACAACAATCATGTTATACAGGATTTTTTTTAATAATTGCCTCAAGACGTCTAATAAAATACAAGGCACATAAATCTGAACGCAGCGTTCTTAATTTGCAGCCAAATACGCCGAGGGGAAGTGGGTCATTGTAATTTTCAATGTGCGAAGTTGCAACTGTGGGCTCTGCTAACGTTTATATTAATTCAACCACTTATGCCGCTTGACGCATGGCACGCGCATATTGGACTCGGCGTTTTGTCGTTGTTAATAATTATCATAGATCACTGGCATTTCCTTCGGCTCCGCTCGCACTCTGTTTTCTATTAACTGCGATTATGTAACATACCACCGTTAAATAGCGGCGAGCTAAAACCACGAATATAATATGTCGAAAATTATGTGTGATAGATTTATGATTTAATGTTAGACGGACCACACTGCTGATAGGAAGATCGAGTTGGCTCTAATGCCACTATTAATTTTTGGACACAGGGGTGATAGATAATATCTTCTACTTCCAAATCTGGAAGTGGTATAAAAAAAAATTGTTAAAAAAATCTTAACCCCACCTGTTACTTTCACCCGACTCGACTGTGATGTGTAGAAGAATGCACTAACCTATAAAAATCCCAAATTTTCCTATCCAAGTCGTAATGTATTAGGGATCAGCTAAGCACGTTATTTTCAATCAAAAAGCGCTAAATGAACAAAAACTCTATCAATTGTTTTCGAACACAAATTTCAATGCGAATTAATAGGTCAAAATTAAAAAAAAACAACACTGCGTTTAATTTAAAATATACATTAGTGCTCTAGTTATAAGCGGGTCGTTTGATTAAAATTCCCCGAGTTTTTGAAACGTTTTAGACGGTAAATAATTTAACTGGCATACAAAACTTTTGTGTAACGAAAATGTCTGTTTTTCTAATAAACAAAATATTGTTTCAGATAAAATGTAATGCAGTGATAATGATAGAACTTTAAGAAATCGCAAATGACAAAGGAAGGGCGATATGGGATGAGGGAGTGTGAGTGAGACGGCACAATGGGAACGAAAATGCTACTTTCGCTACTACTGCACTGCTTCTATGTGACGACTGCGTCGAGCCCGGGCACAGGTAAATAATCTTCTCTATTTCCCTACGAAAAGAAGAATCCAAAAGAAATTTATTCACGTCGAATAAAAAAGCGAACAAACGCGAATCGATCCACTTTATTTCAATTTCAAAGAACAAACGCCAGCTCTACACGTTACATAAGAAAACCTTATAAATACGAATCCCTCTACCCTTTAGCAACCGCCGTTCATTTACAGAAACATACATAATACATCGCATTTTACTACCTAACACAATTCCTCATTCGGAATCACACTTAAATATTCCCTCTAAAACGTATTCGTTGCGATAAAAGAGGGAATAACGGAGACCATCGCTCCTCTTCTACGGAGCCAAGACACATTTCGCGAGAACAGTGATTTAATAGAACGTATGTAAATAGAGGAATGTGTCGACTCGTGATGCGGTGACATGGTACGAGGGCGCTTAGTTTCCTTACTCTTGAATATATTTCGGCAAATAAGTTAGTGTCAAAGTTCCCGCGGTTTTGGGTACAGCTGTGTGGTACTAACATCATTCTAGATGCCTGTTTTGAGCTTATGCAATATGCAATAACTATGTCGTCCCTGGTTTAGCGATAATATCTGTGTCTAATTTGAAATATGAACGAAAGCTCTTGATATAGAGTTCTAGCTACACGGGACGTGAAACGTTTTTATGTTGGAAGAAAGAAGATGTTAGCAATTATCATCAAACAAACTTATTATTAATTATAAAAAAGATATATTGATTTGAAAGGGACAAACAGCTTAATCTAAATAAAATATATCTACACGTAACATAAAAATATACCATAACAAATATTTTTTGCTCATAAACAATGAAAGGGTCATTCGGGGTTCGATACTACCCCCCTAGGTCCAACATTTTTCTAATTTATTTATATTCTTTCTGAAAGATTAAATGGGTGGTAGGAATATAGATATTATATTTAGGTCACAAACAATGCCCACAAATGAAAAAGTCGTGAAGTTTAATCATATGTCGGTTTCAGTCTGTGGATTTCTGAACATCCAAAGTGAATTGTGGAAGATGTGTAGTCGACCTATGTTCATTTATTAATATTAGTTTAGATATTATACGGCTGGGGTATTTCATCTACCATCAATTGTAACCCCATGTATGTTTGTCCTCCTTTATCATAAAAAAATATTGTGTGCATCACAGTTGCGATAATAGGATGTTACTCAGCTAATATCACGAATTGTGTGTACCTGAAACTGATTTTCTGGGCGTAATGTTACTTGAATAATATAATTTCCCAATTCACAATTTGTCCATTAGATACTAAGGTCGTATACGTGGAATATATACATAATAGCCTAGTTCGATCGGGGCAGAACAATCTGATGAAAAACTTGTAAATAAAATGCGGGCGTAAAAATATACCTGTCCCATTCTCTGCGCAAGAGAAACAAATTTAACATAAATAATAAGCGAAAAAATCACTGCAACGGTATCTCGAACTACCCACGTAAAAATCTTGTTCGTTTGAGTGAGCAGTGAGCTAGCATTGGGGGTAAATCGATTGGAAACATCGCCGAGTGGTGTGCGACGGCGAAATATATCGACAGTGCGAACGTGCCTTTAAGGTTGCGGGGTAAGCCTTCCACTGAATTAGATTGTATTAATGCTGCTACGGAAACGGCTGAGCGTAGCCTTCATTTATTTAAAGCGGTTCTACGTTTTTGAACATTTTGGCCTCGGTCGCGGTCGCGGTTAGTTTGCTACTATTGGAAAAATTACTTTTTAACTCGATAAGAGATTTCGTACTTAACCTAAAAAGAAACTGAAGGAATTTCATTTTATTAAACGAAACAAATTGCAAGGTGATCTATAAAAATCGTTGTCGTCTAAATCTAATTCTTAAATTATATATTTATCTAGATAACAAGCTGTGTCAGCGACATAGTCCACGTGAAATAGTTATTTCGAGCATTATATTATTTATGTTGCAACCTCCTTCATAATATATATCTGAAAATTTTGAACCATTTATAAATAATTTTCTTTTTTTTCTTAACTGTTTTTTCACCACCAGTTATATAATTTCCCGTTTTTTCCGCAGTCTCTGTTTTTTTCTCACCTACTAGTCGCAGCCTGATAGCCTAAAGCCTTTTTTTTTTATTCCAACCAATAGTTCTTGAGATAAGCTAGTTCAAACAAACTCTTTAGATATATAAATTTAGTATAAATATTATTTATCGTATGTATAATATATATATAACAATGGACGACGATAACAATGTTTCTTATATAAAGAAATAGATAATGTTATTGAATCTTTATATTCTCACAAGATTCTGGGACAGTTACTGAGACAAATAAACATACAAATATTGTTGTTCTGTTTTTCTAATTTCGACAACTTTTTGAATAAATTATTCTTCTTGCTTTGATAGTACAGTGCCAATGGAAGTACGAGAGAGTAACAAAGTCTTGTGACTAAATACTAAAGGTCGGGTTCTACCTAAAACTATTTGCTTGGCAACTTAACCAATTTCAAGTTCGGCTCTTTACAGAATTGGCTTACAGATTTCTCTAGGTTTTATTCGGAACCTAAAATTAACTATTCATTCTGATTTAGAAAATAAAGTTTACCATTTGATTTTAGTTTTTTTTTTCACTTACATTTTGAATAAAATGAAAGAAAGTTTTTGATTTGATGTGATGTTATTACAAGCTGAATTTGTGAGGGTACAAAAGTGATATCCCGTTTCTCTCCATGGGGCAATTACAACTTACTAGTTCATAATATAGTAGAGAAAAGAAGTGGCGGCGGGTTTTTCACCTGTTATTCTAGTTCTTTCTGGGATGTAAAAAAATATTTTAAATTTGATTTTGACTTTGATGAGAATTCTATAAAACTTGATCGATCGTGATATTTTCTTGTTTCCCTAAAAATCAAAAACCTTTCGGCAATGTTACGCAAGGACTTAACCAACTATATAGACAAAATGACTGTTATACTTTTTACATTGGCTACACTCAACGTTTGATAATTAAACAACAGTCATGGTTTAGGTTAAGTAAGAGCTATCGAGTAAAAAATTGTACCAAATTTCATTACAGATCAAAGTGTTTCAGCTTTAGGTAAAAACAAAAGGGTGAGGAATCAGTGTGCGACCCATCAAAGGGAACGATTGCCCGCCAGCCCCGCTCGAACGTTTTTGTTGAGTTTTTGTCGAGTATATTAATGGAAGGTCTAAATGCTTTTGGAAGTTTATGAGGCGGAACACCGGTGGTTGGAGTGGGCCATGTGACGAAGTCGTACAAAATATCAGATTTCACTGCCAATTGCAAATCGCAGGTATTTTTAAGCTTGAAATCTTTCACGTGATGTTAAAAAAATGATTTTAAGTTGAAAAACTTCTACGACACGTCAGGACTTGAACCGGCACTTGAACCCTCAGCTATCCGTGCTGTTCTAACCACACAACATGGTAGCTCAATTGGTTAGAGCTTCAGCATGGATTTGAACCGACTGTGAAAGCCTGTTCAAATTCATGCTGATCCAAATTTATATAAGCTGCTAAGCTAAGCTTAAGACAGTATCTTAAAATTTGTGCTACTTTTCAATAGTTTTATTTTTTATCATCGTCAGTATCATTTCTGTGTCAGGTTTGCCAATATCTTTTTTTGGGAGTAATTGTGCACAGTTTGTGCCCTGCCCGATCGAAAATATTTCTTTATTTTCCCAGAATTCAAGCCTCATAATATGTTAACATGTTAGGCTCTGCAAAATTATTTTTTTTTTTCAATCTTTTTACAATAAAGCCACAAGGAGAATTAATAAATTAAACATTATTCCTTTTTACAAGTTTATTGCATGTATGCATAACTTTACAATTAAAATAAAAAATAACTTTAGGCTGAAAAATAATCGATAACACGCGCGGGACTCGAATCTCCCATCACAGCCTTCATTGGTGCTTGTATCGTTGTCATTTTTTATTTCTTTAATATAAAATAGAAGGCTACTATAAGCAGTACAACGTAATGACTTTTCCATGTATAAAAACAATTGCACAAAATAGTCTGAGGAACTTCTTAAATGGCTTTGGGAAATGCATTTTGCTTTGAGCTTCTGCAATTTGAAGCGTAATAAAATGTTTTGCACTTGACTAAGTTTAGAGTTTTATACAATACAAAGATATGGAATAGGTTTTACGAGTAGTGTCATCAATAGAGGGTCTCTTTGAGGGTTAAAAGCTTAAAAAGGTTACAGTTAACGTACTAGGTACTCGTAATTAATGTCAAACGAAACACACAATAACAGAATATTCTAGAAAAATCTATTTCTTTAAGCTTGTAAGTATTAATTATTATAAGTAAGAAACAATAAGAATAAAAAATAGATACAAAGCATCCGAAGCGTCGGGCCGTAGTTAATAAGATTTTCAAAAAATGCGTTTTAAACCGTTAAAGTATTTTATTTAAATGTGTACTACTCGCGTAAACTTAAGACGGTGTTCAAAATATTTTTAAACACTTTCTAATCTTTATAGCAGGGTATACTCACTTACGAGCATGGTTACATGTTAAATATACTGAAATAATATAAAATTCAAACCACTTAGTGAGTATACATTTCCTTTAGTAAATTACTGATGGAGTAATCATATTATATATCTGTGCTTTTATTGTAAGATTTTTCTTGGTCCAAGTAAATGGATGGTGGAACTTTGAAGACTATTATTTATACCTCACCGTGACCTCTTAGACTGAGGCCACTTGTTCCGGGCTAATCCTGATCGATCCACCTGCCTTGTTGGGGAGCCTCGTGTTTTCAATCTTACTTACTCAATAAACTCGGCCCAAACACCCTTAAAGTTTTATTAGTATTTCAAAACGCTTTGGCATTAGGGTTGCCCGCAGTAATTTTTTTAACTTTATTATTATTCACTTGTTATACAAATGATTGCATTATATTAATTAAAAATCTATCGAGATTGTAAAAAAAAACTAATTTCAAGTTAGAGTATCAGCACATAATGCTATGGATGTCGGTTCGATTAAATACAATAATATTACCTACTTTATCCAAATTAACGGGAAATTGTATATATGAGTATAATAGATAGTCTTTTATCCTACTACTTTTTTTATGTACGATAAAATCGTATATTTCTGACATCAAAAATAGATATTCCCGCTGTACTAAATCGTAAGTCAATACACAAAATGGAATAAGCACCATTTCATATTTACCACTGTATCAAGGCACGATAAATATAAACAAAATCATTTCAGAAAACCTCCAGGGATCAACCCTACACGCGGACACATATAACATAATTTGGTTCCTTCTGTACGCAGTATAAGGTTGATTTTCGCTTTGTCTCATGCAATCTAGTCATAAAAGGTTTTTCCAGTACGTCAAACTGAATTCGATCTTAAGTTGTTAGCATTAAGGGCGGCGTTTGAGTACATGCGTAGATAGTTTTTCGATCAATGTGTGTTTACGTTTGAGATTTTCGATTTAATAGAGCCGATGGCGGTGGTCGGCGGTGAGAAGGTATTTGTACTCGGGCTATTTAATATTTGTATTGGTATTAATGCGGGCTCATGTTACTAACTTTCCAATCGGCGATAGAGGATCGCCACTTATGATCTTCGATTTTACACTATTCTATATTGGTGTAAAATCGACAAAGTGTTTGAATTAACGTAGCCGTTTTGAAGTCAAATTTCATTGTCATTTAAAAATATGATTATACTAAATTATACAGAAATGAAAACTTTTCTAAATTCACATTTTTTGTCCCTTATGAATTTAGGCTTAAAAACATGTGGGTTAGTAGTCAACATTATTGGTAAAAAATTGAATTGTAACTTGTGTTTATTCGAATGCTTCTAAAATTATCTTAAAGTAAATAAAATATTTGTAGGGGTACTTTCTTCATGTAGGTACGCCAAAACATGCAATAATGTATACAATTTAAATAATATTCAATTAGTTGTCTTGTCACACAAAATGTAGGCGAATAAAGTATGTTGTTATTTTTTTAATTTTATTCTAAAAAGCTCTACTTTTAAAATATAATAAAGTGGAACATCGACATTCAGGTCACGATGTTTCTGTATAGGCCTTATCATAATAACGCCAAGAACTCTTCTTAAGAATAGCGAATTGTATTAAAAAGTTTTGTATAAATTATTCCGTCAATACTTGCTTAATTTAATATGCAGGACTGAATGTTATCGTAAATTTGCACAATAGCAAAATTCTAAGCAAAAAAACATATTAAGTCAAAACAAATTGTTCTTAGGAACAGACAGATTCATTAATACATCGAAAATATGTATATACAATAAAAAGACGATCTGAAAATTATGCGACTTAATATTGGAGAAATTCACGTTCGTAAGAAGTGATGGAAGGAAAAATATGAAATGTTTCTGAAATAATTCCACGTAATCGGCTTACTTGACGCTATTTGATTGACGTTAAGATGTCTCTATACATATTATTGTGTCTCGTAAAACAGGTAAAGTTATGCGCACACACGACGAGATATTTGGCACGGCTCTCACTCCGTAGGCCGACACGATAGCAAATAAATCCCTCTAGACTGTTCGCCTAGCTCCAGCTTAACTTAGCTCTATTTAAATGTAACCTGTTTGTAGCTTATCGATTTAATGCGCTTTTCGGCTTCCGGGTTAAAAAAGTTAAACCAAATTTACGCATTTAAGAAAATCCGATTTGTTTTAACAACATTAAAACTTAAACAACCTAATCTAAACGTATATTTCAATACTTTTAGCGGTTTAAAACGCGATATGTATTTTAACTACGTCTCGACGTTTCAGTGGCTCTGCAGCCGTGTTGTAGTTAAAATAAATCTACAATGAAATATATAACATGTATTTTGTGTTTTAAGCCGTTAAGATGATTTTATTTAAATATGTACTATTCGCGTAAACTACAAACAAAAAGAAAGATAAGTAACTAAATAAGCTGAGCATGGAAATAATTTACCAAAATGGTATATAGGTTAAGGTCTCGATTTTAAAACAAAATAGTTTGGCTATTATTGAAATAAATTTATGTTGCAAACAAGACTCAAACCTACGTCAGCGTTTCAGATTGATATCGTTCTTCACCATAAAGTTATATTAACCTCGCTGTGTGTTTTCAATCTGAAATAAATTTTAATATTTAAGTAAGAGTATGCATGTAATAAACAAACAGATAAAGATAAATCAAACACAGTTTCAACTGTGGATATAATTATTATTTTAATTAATTCTTGTAAATTGTTAATGAATATAGCGATACAAAATAAATCAGTTTATAGAACGACTAGCTGTGTCAGCGACTTCGTCCGTGTAAAATAATTATTTTGGGCAAAAAATATCGTTTTTGCAAACCTCCACATGTTTATGAATTATCGTTGTAACCCATGACGATCGGTCACGTCCCGACGTTCTTGCAAATTAATGTTAAAAGATAGATATAGTGTCGCGAACACTTTTCTAGATCATTTAAAGAAGATTCATTCTTCGATACATATTTTTCCGGTACCTTGAACCGTTTTCGTAGCGTACGCAACGGATGAAGTTTTAACCGTTTTTTTTTTACTTTCCCTGCTGTTTTTTCGCTCCTATAAGTTGCATCATGATGTTTTATAGTCCGTTCACGATAAAAGCTCTAATCAACACAACAATAAGTTTTCAATTGTAACCAGTAGTTCCTGAGATTAGCGCGTTCAAATAAAATAACTTCATCTTTATATATTGGTGTAGATAAAAAAGGTTTCACAGTGTCACTACTGCGAATTTATTTGATTTGAGAGGATTCCTTGTTATTTGGGAAATGTGCATATTTCGAGAATATATTTAGCGTTTCCAGCATACTCGCCTTAATTCGCAGTGACCTTAGCATCGCTCGGGTACGGTAGGTAACGATTATTGTTAGTAGCCAAGCGTTGTTTCGGCCATAACCGAAGTCTTATAGCCGACTTAATTGAGAAATCGCCTTTGGATGGCCGCGCTGAATTAAATGAGCCGTGCTCTGGAAATAGATTAACTGGGACTAACTATATATGTAAATTGAAAACATAATTCGCGTAAGCATGGTAAACTGGAACAATATTGGTTGACTGTTTGCGATCGAGTAGGTGATACACGTCAAAGAAGACATAGAAAACCAGCGTTGTATCATTTTTATCTAAATTTAATATAAATGAAAATGTATGAAGATACAAAAAATAGCACGGATGGCTCTAGCACGAAACCAATTGCGCTACAGTTTCCTACACGTCATCGTCAAATTTATTCAACCGTCATTTGTCGATACATGCACTGCTCGCGTAATGTAATTTCAACATTTTCATTTTGAGGTTCCATGTCTTATGATTGAAGATGAAATCACAGAGTGAAACGTTTTTTAAACTTTAAATTAATTTGACTAATACATTTCGCATTTAAACCGTTAAGAGTATTTTATTTCAATTTTAATACTTTTCATATGTTATTGAACATGATGGCATTACATAAGTTAAAATTTATTTAGATTGAAAAAATCACGACACCGGTGGGATCTAAATAGATTTTTCTTTTAACGAAATCATGTACTTGCTTGTGAATAATAATAAGGTTTTCAAAATATCATTTTGTTATAAGGTAATTTTGCAAACCAAATAACTCATCTTGTTCTTTAGTCTCTCCTTTAAAGTTTATAATATTGATTATTAATGCTATGATTGGTAGACTATTGGTATATTTAAGCATTTCATTTGAATGAGTTACGTCTGAAATGGTCAGCGGAATTGAGTTTATACAGAAACATAAATTATCTGTAGTTAATTTTTATAAAATGTTATAATTAAAAATCATCTTGTACAAAATATATGTTTATAACAATATATACTTATATATAAAACGAATGTGTAGCTTATAAAATAAACCAGAATCTCTAAATTAAATGAAATTTTCCAGGTACCTTTACCTGTACCGGTTAAGATTTTTGTTTGTTGAGGACAACTTTTTGGATAAATAATCTCGGAATGTTCGGTCTCAAAATTGGCAACAATTCATAAGTTAATACACAAAGTTTGCAGACATGTTAAACATTGTTTCATCTAGTATTCATGTCATATAATATTGACATATATATATTTTTGCGTCAACCTTTACGGAATGAGTGAAATATCGCTTCCTGGGCAAGCTAGGTTCTGAGAAATACGGCATGTAGTTTACGCGAATAACACGAATTTCTAGAAAACACGGTTAACGGTTTATGCTGTTGGAACGCGCTGCGTCCTAGCAAAACGTTGACTAGTCGGTATCCTGGCGTTTGTCGACCCTATATAAAATACCGCATTATTTTGGGGTCTATTGTTTTTACTATGGTTTCCTAAGTGTTAACTTAATATTATGATAACTTGACTACGTACTCTCTATTGAAATTTCAGGTTATCGAACGTCGGGTCGTTGTCGCAAATAATTTGTAAATAAGTAAAATATTTCGCATTTCAAACGATCGGAAGTGTTTTATTAAAATAGTTTTCATTGCCTTAAACATATATTGCTTATATTTACTGACAAGATCAGTCGTCTATGTCTGAAACAAAACTATAATGCAAGCATAATACTAACACCTACAAAGACGGTTAATATTATTCTCGCATTATACTCAATCATGTCTTAGTTTCTACATATTAAGGTTTGTTGAACAATTGGAAACGGTTGTCAACATTTCCGAGGATGCCATTATGCCGAGTTCATTCTATTATGTATTTAGAATAATGTTACAGCTCAAGCTATGCAAATGGTTCCAAATAAGGCTCATCGTATAATGAAATAAAATCACATCGTATAAAAATCTAAAGAAACGTACACATAGCACATTTAATAGACACTCGATACTTTCCAAATGTTAAAATAAGTAAGATTTTTTTTTATTAATTTATTCAAATTTTATCAAACACTATAGTACCATATAAAAACAAAAACTCTTTCCTGTTTTTTCTGTACGCTCTCGTACCACATTACTTAAATCAATGTGAAATCAATTTTATACTAACTAATACAGATTATCAAAAACTTCCGACAGTATTGAGCAAAGCTTTTTGGTCAGATTATATAAAAAGTAAATTCAGAAGTTATTTTTTCCCAACATAGAAGAATGTTCTATATTTAAATTAGATACTTGCGAATAAAATTTCTTTATCTTAACAACTTTTTTTAAAACATTTTACAATGTAAAGACCGATTTTTGGTAAGTCGTATCAGAATCCCCCAAAGTATTTGAATCAGATAACTTCCCGCCAATCGGCTCGGATGGCAGTGAACGACGACCTTAAACGTTCTGCACATTTCTATGCAGTCAGATAAGTTGGCAACCTCTCTATCTCCTAATGGAAAATTGCTTCTCATAAGAAGAGAGTCACATTATATTCTTACTCGAGTAATGACGAACCTATGATAACGTAATATGATTCGCAAGAGGTCCCTGTCTTCTGTAAGTAGCAGAGACAAAGAGTCAAAAACAGTGTGGTATATTTGATTCGTACTTATAAAGACAGAGGACTATTATGTTTACTAGTAGTAAGTTTGAATATCACCGAGTCATAAATGTTTATTAATCAATTTAAAATTCTTCTTAAACATATTCGAAACCTACTAAAAACTAGACGTTTAATAGGTGGTTTATCTGTATTTTGATTTCAGTCTTTGAATTTCTGAATGTGTAGTTATCAAATAAGACGATAGCGCATCATATTTGGATCATGATAGGACTGTGGTATTTTACCTTTTATTCTGTAAGGCTGTTTTCATGTGTGTCATCTCCTTAAAAATTTGAATAATGGCATTTAATAAAAGATAATAACTTAAAAACTCAAATTGAATATTTATTTTTAAGATATCCAAAAGTCGCCTCAGGATTATATGGTGTCGCAAAAACTAACCCTTAATATATAGACACATACTGTATCCTATCTCTTTTCTTCACTTTTTTTTCAAATATTCAATGTGTACAAATAAAGTACCTCGACAAAAGACGGTCTAGACAAGTGCTGAATAAAGAGGTTTGTTCAGAGGCTGTCAAGTGTTAGCTGACAGGCTTTAACGGACCTCCAAAAGAAAAAGACATCAGTTCGTCGACCTCCAATTACCGACTTACTAGGACGAGCTGCATTTACGAAATAAATGTTAAATCCGCGCTGTCAAGAGAAAAACTACTGTATCGGAAACTGTTTAGGTCCACATTGCAGTGCGACTGAAGTTTTGGACTTGCAAACTAAAGCTCATATTAGATGGTCGGGTGACGGTATTACTTTTTATATTTTTACATAAAGTTGGTCTTGCTTTTAACAAGTATCTTCATTATGAAATCACTAGTGAAACTGGCGAGTTTTTCAAATAATAACTAAGGTTAAAATGTCATGGCCTAGCATTCTTGATTTTTGCTTGATGTTTTAGATCTTCACGAAGAAATTAGCTTATTAAAAAAATTATATAGAAAATTGCTCGTGGATGATGGTGGTGATAATATGAGATTGCTGGAAAAGACTTTTGGTCACAGTTGGGCCATAGTTAAAATTATTTTCAAATAAGTTCAATTAATTTGACTTCATGTTTTAAACCGGTAAAGATTTTTATTTAAATTAATGAACAATACATTTCTTGTAAATTGTAATAAAACCTTTTTTAGTCGGCTTAAAACCGAAATACATATATAAAATGTTCTGAAGTTCTGTAAAATTGCTTAAACAGTTAAAAGTGTATTATTCAAAAATGTACTGCTCGCGTTAAGTACAGACAATACTTAAAACTTTTCTTTACCGTATTCTTTATATAAAATAGTTCGCGTAACAAATACTGTGGTAAGCATGCATAATGTTAAGCTATACGAAATGAACAATGCTGTGCGTAAAGCCGTAGATGCCATAAGATTAGCAACGAACGCGTCGAGTTGAATTTGCCTTACCCGCAATTTTTCACTTCCTTGTTTGCACCATTGTGTTAAATAATTTCACAGTTTTCTTCACCAACAAGTTCAATACTAGAAATTATATTTTTTTTGTGGAGTTTACTTGATAGATGGTAAAACACCCCAGCCATATAGCAACTTCACAAGATGAGCTGTCAACCCATTTTGGTTTTGGATATTCGGAAATCCATCGAAACCAAAACGCGACTAAACTTTTCTTCTGTGGACAGACGGAATTTCGATATTCTTTCCATCCATTTATTATTTAGGTATCCGGTATACGAAGATATGTTTCCGAGAAATTTTAAATTGATTAAAAACATGTTGTATTCGGTGGCGTTCGAATCCAAGACCCTTGATTATAAGCTACACCACACCAACAAGTTTCTGCAAAAGAGATTTTTTAATTCATTGTTAAAATTGTTTCACTTAAAGACATTGTTTCTTGTTTTCAATTAAATTTCGCAGTTGGACGTATATAAAATCCCAGTTCAACTATCAAAGCAGGTTCAAATTACCCAGAACATTCAGCGTGGCCAAATTCTTAACAGACATGTCATTGTTTTGGAAAAAACCCTTTGACAACGTCGGGGTAAATGCGTTAAACAGTTTTGTATTTTCCAATGTACCCGCATATTCACGACCTTCTCATTACCCCTTTTGTGAACGCTGCACTATTTCACTGGCATTTCTTTGACGAAATTAATGCAGTTACAAACGTAATTGGGTAAAGCACTTGACAAGAAATATGGGGGGGGGACCGGCAAAATGGGGGTGTGGTGTGTTTCACTGTGTGTCACTTTCTTTGTCGCGTTATTGTTGTTAGGCAAACAAGAGAACATAGTTTCCATGTAAATATTATATTCATATATATTCCATTCGCATTTGTTTACGCAGATTGTAAAAAATAACATAACGTCGACTATTGCAAGTTAAACAGCCTTCACAGTTACAATATGCGAGCCCCGATCGAGCATAATTAACATTTTTTCACTCGTCTTAGTACATTAAAATACAGAGCTAATAAAACTAAGTTCGTCGTAAAATGTTAAAAAAAAAAATTAATTAATAATTAGAAATAGCTTAGCATTTAAGAATTCATTAAATCGAAGAGACAGCCCCTGTATTAGACTAGAGAGAAGTAATCAATTTGCGGCTGCTGAAAACTAAATAATGTGGAAAAAATTCACAAGTATTTTTTAGTATAAACTCATCTTTGAAATAAGTTTTACTTTACGTTTTCATCTCAGTGAACGCCGTAGCGTAGCATTTTGTTCAAGAGGTTGAAAATTTGGTTTGGTTAGTCAATGCACGTCTGTCTGATTAACTACCTACTTGCTAAAAACAAAGAACACACAAATAAATACGTTCGCCCCAAACAAAGGGAAACGGGTTTTTTTATTTATCAATCAATCCGCCCGTCTCCCAGCTAATGTATTCATATAGAAAACACTTGTTTTGCAAAGCAATATCCGAACATTTAATGCGAATGTCGGTCACAACATGTCACGCGCCGCCGCCGTTCTACGGGCCCGACGGACCGGGCAGGTTTGACACTGCACGAATTGTGCTGTCATTTCACATGGCTATGATCACTGAAATGTGTCAAGGCTTAGTGGTAAACGGTTTGCTTTATTTGCGAATATATGTTTTAAAAAGCAATATCAACTACCGGCATATAAATCTGAAAGAGTTTTTGGTTTGAACGCGCTAATCCCCATCTCAAAAATGAACCTTGTGAAAACGGTGCAATAATTGATACTCTTTAATGCCGGACAGTATATGTCCATCTTTTAACGTTAATTTGCAAGAACAACGAGACGCGACTGAGATCGTGGGCAACATTTATAGCTTAATGAGTTGAACTGGAGTCCCCATTTCTGAGACATCGACCACTCCCCTAGAACTAAACGTTAGAGGTGCTTTTATACAATGTAATAAAGAATAAGGGGAAGCAGCATTATACGAGCCAAATAAAAAGTAAGGGTATTTTGTCTTATTGCTTTGCGGTGCTAGGTTTTTCAGTAAATAATTTTAGACGGAATATTTGTCATATAACTTATTTGCAGAAAACTATTTGGTACAAACGATCGTGTGATACTGGTGTTTAACTCCCAGTGACTCTTACATATATGTATTAATTTGGGTCAAACAATCCAAAATAAAAAAGAGAATATCTGACACTTACTACTAATACTTGCTTTGATTAAATGAAACATAGTGGCAAATTGCGATTTGCAAGTAGGCACAGTATTTATTAAAAAATGACCTACGCAAAATATGTTAACGTTATCTCATAAGCATTATTTCCGTTAGTGGTTAAAACAAGACACCTCATTTAGTATTATTCGTGAACAAAAACTATTTTGGGTTTTTGCCAAAGCTTAAGAAAATAACATTAGGTCTCTCATAATAATATTTATTCAGAACTCGAGTATAATTAAAAGTAAAATAACATTTCCGTACGGAAGTATAATAAGCGTAAATGTACTTATACATGAATTATGTTGTGTAAATATTTGCTTCTCTCTCTGTCAAGAATAAATCAAAAGGGAATTAAAATAATTAAATTCGGGAGTAATATTTATTACTAACTGTTACCTGTTAGTTTGTCTCCATATTAAGCGGCTTTCGACAGGATGCCATTTATTGTAAGTTAACAGTTTCTTTATAATAACAATACCTTAAAAAACGAAAACAAAAATAAAAAACTTAATATTTTTTATAACCCACATTTACAAAACAGCTGCTTGTGATAAAAAAACGATTCCTTTCTTATTTTCGAGGGATACAAAATCATTAACATAAAGCCTAAAAGACTGGGGAAAACTAGACGCTTTACTTTAATTTAAATTTAATTTTTATTAATTAAAACCCTGTTTTAACGTAAAGAGATGTCAATAATTTAAATAGAACCGTGGGGGACCTCTGGGGAAATCGACGTTTCGGCTACTGCAAAGTATCCGAAACGTGGGACCGTAATTAAAAAAATATTTAACCAGTATATTCAGAGTTGTAAATCGTTAAAAGTGATGTAAAAGTGATTTCTGAAAATTAAATGTAGAGATAGACAATTTAGATAGGTAGACTCGGTAGCTCAATTGGTTAGAGCAACAGCACGGAACGCTGAAGATGCCGGTTCAATTCCTGCCTGGATCAAATTTTTTAAAATTTTTAATCGATTTTAAATACATATATACAGTACCGTCTAAATCGGCCTTTGTTTTCTTTTATTGGATAGAAACAAGCACGAGTGTATTTGTAACAGCTCGGAAAATGTGAAACAAATTGAATAAGCAGCTAACTAAGCTAGTTCTCGCAGAGCCAGCTGTCAGTTAAGCTCTGACGTCACTGATAGCGCTTCCAGCTTTCCGCTGCGTGACGCGAACCGCTGACAATTAACGAATAAACGAAATGATTGGTGCCTGCGACACTCTTCGTACTTTTATTGGCATATTCCGCTCCCATCACGTATCGTTTTAATGGCACTTACCTCGGTATTGTGGCTTTAGAGTAACTGTTTCAAACGTGCTTTTAGAAACTATTAAATTTCAGTAACCTTGCGTATAATGTTGTTCAAGATAAGTTGGGAGACTTTTACAATCAAATTATTCATTTACGTACTTAAAACGTTAATCATTCTCACATGAAACACTTTGACGGTTTAAAACGGGAGATATATTAGTAAAACTTAATTGATTATTTTTTACTACGGCGCGATGTTTTTTTTTCTCCTTAATGAAATCATGTTTTTGTTATTAGGCTACTCTGGCTCTAGCTCTAGGATTTTATTCTCTATCAATACAAGTGCGCGTCAAAGTTAATTTGTTTTGAGGGTCGTTGATGTCGCAGCGACAATACTAATTGCATTCTAAACATAGCGAATGGAGGGTTATTGTGACGTCACCGCTTTGTCGACTTTAATGGTGCGTCAGCGCTGAGACGGTTATCGAAGATTAATTATGATGGTCCTCAAACTGCTTCACACCGCACAGCTTTTAGTACCCGTTCTGTACAGCGTAATTGAGAATGAGAAAAGTGGCGAACATCTGCAGAAATATTGAGTAAAGATTGTCATAGGTTAAATTAAGCTTAACAAAATTATTACTGTACGGCGAGTAAGTGAGGATCGGTCGGAAGTTCAATTTCTACCATAATCAATCTAATGACTTTTCTTAACGAGCCTGAAAACCTGCAACTATGGATAGTAAATAGTTAGAAGGCGAAAGAATGTCCAGGTCACGAATTCTCGTTCACATAATGTATAAAACATGTAGTGAAAATTATCCTACATGTTTTGTGGATTTCTGAACGTCAAAAGCCTAAAATAGGTCGGCGACACATCTAAGTGTATTGTAGGATTGGCCACGTTTACTCCATTAGCTTAACTCATCTTTAGATTCTACCTTCTTACTAATTTAGTTGATTAAATATTCAAATTCGATATAATTTATTTATAAATTACTAGTAAGATACTTTATAGGTGATAACGACAACTAAAGAGGTATTTTCGTGGACATTCAAAAAACGTTATATTGTCGAAATACCGAATACTTTATTATTCGTATGAATAAAATATTTCGCTTTTGATGTTACTGAAAATGTGTAAGTGGCGGATTGCGTATGCAATTTTACAAAATAACTCCTCATGATACTCAACATTTAAAAGGGAATTTCGAGATAAAGCCGAAATGTTCGTACGCCAGGTTAATTTGGTTACGACAATTTTCAAATATTATACATTGCTGCAAATACAGACCGCGCTATAAAATATTTTAAGCATTGCAATTTAATAAATCAGTCATTATCGATATGCCTATAGAGTACAGTAAAAGCTCTTTAATCACGGGGTATAAATAATAATATAATTCTTTATTGCACAAACATAGACACTTAAAATATATAACAAAATAAAACATGTTTGTGCAAGGGTGGCCTTAGCGCCTAAGGCGATTTCTTCCAGTCAGCCTGTGCATGTAGAAATAAAAAAGATATTTAGGTATATGTTTCATAAATATTCTGCTAATACAGAAACCGTAAATATAAAATTGTAGGGGAATACGTTTCTAGATGAGAAAATAATTTAAAAAAAAAGAAGAAATATATAAATCTATATTATTGAAGTTTTTAATAACGTTTTTAATAATCTTAAAGTTTTTAAAAGCCAAAAATTTAGACTGATTAAAAATAAGACTTCGCTCCATAGACTAAGTAATAAGATCTATTTGCCATTTACAAAGGAAATTGTGTTGGTTCAATACTGTCTTTAGTTTACGCGAGTAGTACGCATTAAAGTAAAACACTTTAACGGTTTGAAACGCGTTAGTTAACTTTTAAACAAAATATATCGCGTTTTAAAACCTTAAAGTGTTTTATTTAATTGTGTTGGTTACCTATTGATATCCTTATTATTGCGTATGTACTTATTAGACCTGCGAGATATTTTTTTTTCCGCGAATATAGATGTATTGGGGCGCATTTTTGAAATCCGCGATTAGTAAAAACGGGAATCAAGCTTTCACTGTTAATTAAAAGTTATCGACGTCCGTTCTCTCTGATAGTAATAAGTTGTGACTATTGATAAGAGCGAGAAAGGAAGGAAACATTCTCAACAAAAGCAATCGTTTTTATCGGAAACATTCTCAGAACAATACATCGTCGAGAACGGCCCGGATCCGAGCGTATTTAACGGGTAATCGGTTCAAGAGCGATGTTAAATACTGAAAGCCATGGGGAATATTAATGTTCTTCGCCCTACCTAGAAGCAGAATAGCTAGACAGCTTGTGTTCTTAAATATCAAAGTTATAACGACAGGAATGATTCATGACAAACGTCACAATCGAGGTTCCAGGTAGAGATCATAACAACAAAAGCGTTTAAATAAAATACTTTAACCGTTTAAAATACGATATATATTAGTTAAACATGCTTTTAAATTATTTTAAATGCGGCCCGACGTTTCGGATGCTTTGCAAAAGCCATCGTCACGGGGAGACTAAAGAAGGAGGGGACAAAATAAAACGTCAGCGTAGGGCCGCAGTTACAATAATTTTCAAATAAGTTTAACTGATATATATCGCGTTTGAGTTAACCGTTAAAGTGTTTTATTTAAATGTGTACTACTCCCGTTAACTATAGATAATATTAAACAAAAGCTTTGTAATTGGAAAACTGTAATACTTATAATTAGCTATTCGGAAACCGAAGTAGCTTTGCAACTTGGCTGTGTAAGCCTTTTACAATTTATCGCATTGCTCCATACTGGCGAATTTGAAAGGTTAGCTTAAAAATGTGGCGTTCTATAGAAACGTATACCTGCATTTTTCTAATAGTTTAAAAAATGGTACAATTGGTATGAAACATCTCCCAAACACAAAAATAAATAGTTATTATATATTTATTTAATTTCTTTGTTTTTAATGTACTTTGCATATCACATCTATTTCTGTGTTACCAGGAACTTGAGTTATTACTGGTTATTGTTGATATTGCATTCCAATCTAGCGTATTTGTATATTTTTTGTATAGCCAATAATCAACGGGTCGTGACTTCAATCCCCACCGGATACAACATTTTTCTTTTAAATTTATAATTTTTGAAACATGTCGCACTTTGTATGGATATCTAAACCGTCAAGTTTTATCGCGTTTTGGCTTCAGTCTGTGGACTGCCGAATATCCAAAGCGAGAATAGGCCAACAGCGCATCTTGTTCAAGTGTTTTATATATGGCTAGGGTATTTCACCTGTCATCAAGTTAACCTCGTGCTCTTCTGTCCTCCTAGAGAATGTAAAAATTATAAATACCTAAAATCAGTTAATAAAGAAACAAGATTGTTAAAGTATTCTACAGCAGATGTTGAGTCAACGTTCTACCTAGAACATCTATTTCCTTATTGGAAAAGTGTCAGCGAATCGTGTGACAATGCCTCACTGCTCCACAAAGTTTTATCAACACAGAATGAAATCCAACTCTAAATGAACATTGAATTTATGTTTTTTTTTCTCCGGTTCCAACAAAATAAATGTTGTAGTTTTTAATGAAAGCTGAAAATAGCGCTTTCGACGCTATCGTAAGTCAACGCTGACGTGTACATTTTGTGCTTCATTTCATTTCAAAATGAGAATTTTTTTTATGTTATTTTTACTTCTGTATCGATTTTATTGTTATACTCTCTTTAGGCTTTTATTATTTATCTTATTATCTAACTGAATTGGTTTAACGGTTTAAAAGGCGATATATTTTAGTTAAACTTGTTTGAAAATTATTTTTAACTACGGCCCGACGTTCGCAGTCTCGTAGTGACCACGGCTGCTGAACAGCATCCGAAACGTCGGGCCGTAATTAAAAATAATTTTAAAACAAGTTTAGGTTTAATTTCCGGAGATAAATTTAGTAATTGTGTGTAAGTTTTTGTTTCGAAAGTATTAAGATTTGTTATTTTGTTTAGCCCACCTCACACATCTCGCTTTCCCGTAAAATTTATCACCTTTCATCTTGGGTTGCCTTGAAGACACCCAAGATGGAAGGTTTAGCGATAAGGCCGCACATTCCACTCCATAATTTTAGTATATAATATTCTTTTGTGCAATAAAGTATTTATAAATAAATAACTAATTAAAAGCCATTTTTTTATTCACGATATATAACACGTATTACTACTAATAAGCCTACAACGAAGAAATGTTTGAATTTCTCAGTTCAGTATGAAGAACGATATTTAGTTACAACAATATTCGGTTCAGTCCTAAGGCAGTGGTAATTGTAAACAATTAACACCGTAGACTGTATAGAGCGCTTGATAATTCAAAATATATTGACTCCTTAGTATGGTTTCGACTTCCACCAGGAAAAACATGTTCCGAAAAACAATTTATAATTTCTCCAGAAATATGTTAGACTCAGTTTGGAAAATCAGGAAACTAAATCCGGGTCAAGAACCACGGTTACGGAAAGCCGTAAATAGTTAACTTGGATTTTGATTTCAGTCTGTGGATTTCCGAACGTCTAAACCAAATGGGATAAAGAGCATTTTGTTTAGGTGGTCGTTATGGCTCTTCTAATAATTATTGAGCCTAGTATACTATGTAACAAAGAAGCTAAAATGTCTAATAATATTTGAAGCAATATCTGTGAACGTAAAAAAATCTTTCTTACAAAACTAACGGCACTATTTATTTATAACATCAATGAAGCTGCACGACATCGTATAAACACAAATGATTAAATTACTCGCAGACGTCGACTGAGGCCGAACTACTAATACCGACTCATTACCGTATCCTGTGTTCACCGGATGACATAATTAGCTTGTGGAGCCGGACATCACTATACTTGACCTGATAAAATTATAATTTCACAAACTTCACCCGGACGGCCCCCGGGAGCTGCGCCGGATAAAATGTAGTTTGTTCAGTTCACCCTGAACCGGACGTGTGAAAACTGATAAAAATATGATTAATGAAACCGTACATGTACATATTTGGATATTGAATTAAAGTGTTTACGCCATTTTGCCCTTCTGATATTTTTACAATGCATGACATAAAATTGTTCTAAAAAGCAATAAATTTTTCAAACACGGTTTTTATTGCTGCAAAAGTAACTCGAGTTCAGCAAAATGTACAGCATTTCAAATACTATTTATAGCGTGCTGTAGTGATAAAAATAAAACAATGTTATTGCATTAAATCTAGTTTACACACCTAGTAACATTTATAAGCGGACAAAAGTCAGCGAAAGATAAATGGCATATAATATTTTAGAGAATTTAATCTTCTCTCGCACTAAAAGCAAGCTGTCTTCGAAATAAAACCGCATTGTGTGCTTCCTAACTTGTAATGAAAAATAACAATACCTGCATTTTTACTAGACACAAAAGACTGGTAAGGTAATGTTTAAAATAGTAGAATTAAAACTCTTTTGTTGGGATATTATGTTGCTGGTCAAAGATTATAATGAAGAATTGTATAAGGCATGTAATAAACAATATGTAGCACATTAAAACGCGTAATAAATTAGTTCACATATTTACAATTTATTTTTATTATTCTTTTTATTTTAGTTATGCTCTACGGCAGCCGTTTCTGTATCACGTGTTGCTGCAAAGCATCAGATGGGCTGTAGTTAAAGTAAATTATAAATTTTATTTAAATGTGTGCTAGCTGCGTATATTACAGATAATACTTGACACTATATTATATTTAAATAAAACACTTTAACGGTTTAAAACGCGATATATTAGTTAAACTTATTTAAAAATTATTTTTAACTTCGGCCCGACGTTTCGGATGCTTTGCAGCAGCCGTGGTCACGGGGAGACCACGGCTGCTGCATCATTTTTAAATAAGTTTAACTAATATATCGCGTTTTAAACCGTTAAAGTGTTTTATTTAAATGTGTACTACTCGCGTAAACTATAGACAGTAACTATATTATGTTTTTGGACGAATTGCACAGATCTGTAATATCATTGATAACGGTAAAGTAAAGTAAATTTCGATATTAAACTTGTATTGAAGGCGTACATTATTTTTTAATTCTTGTCCTTCTTCATACATATCGCAAATACTAATAATAATTATTAGTATTTGCGATATGTATGAAGATTTAAAAACCTCGACCTATCTACAGTATATACGAGTCTTCTCTGAACAGCACTTGCCTCGTATTCTTCAAGAGACTTCATTCTTAATTCATATAAAGTGACAGAAAGACGACGTCACGTCACTATTATATTAGGAGAGATGTCTTTCACTTTTTAATATTAGCTCTGGTGAAAAAAATATTTACCATTTCTTTTCCATGTGAATATGTCCCGTCAATTCCAAATGTCATTGTAGACTAGCTGTGTCAGCGACTTCGTCCGCGTAGATTAGTTATTTTGGGTATTTAAATTATTTTTTTCAAATCTCTTCATCTTTATAAATTTAAGCTATTACCCACGACATCGGTCGCGTCACATCATTCTTGCAAGTTAGTCTTAAAATATAGACATATAGTGTCACAGATATTTTAAATCATTTAAAGAGGAATCATTCTTCAATACATATAGTTGAGAGATCTTGAACCTGTAGCGAAGGTACTACATAATGTAGCTAAGGAAACTACATGTTGCGTGTTCTGATTATAATACTTGTAGTGATTTATTTACCAATAACGTGGCTATTTATAAGTGTGTGTGGTCGTGCTACATAGCCACACACGTGTACAAGTACAATATGTTTTGATGACATCTCAGAATTATCCAAACCAAGTCATCTAACGGAGTCAAGCTGCAGTTACTAAGTGCCTACAAACCGTTTCAAGCATCGGAAACGCACAAAGATGAAAATTTTTCATTTTTCCCGCTGTACCTTCACTCCTATTAGTAACAGCGCCAGGTTTATAGCCTAAAGCCTTCTACAATAAATGATCTAACCAACACAAAAATTATTTATCATTCGAATTAGTAGTTCCTGAATTAGCGCGTTTAAACACACAAACAAACTCTTCAGCTTTATATATTAGTATAGACAATACAATAACAGAATATTGTGAAACGCCATAGAGCCAAAAGGTATATTACGCACCGGATCTTGGTTTTCGCATGAGTGGGCTGCTCGTAGCTGATAATAATTAATTATTACCTTTATTAATATAAACGTCATGTAGAATAATCCCAACTTTGTGGCGACGCAAAATGGCAAAGACTGAAGTTATACTAATATTTTATACAGAATGTAATTATTCATACGTATGTTTAATAATTACTGCATCTAGTTATATATATTAAACTACATTACACTATCGACCGCCTCTGTAGCTAAATGGTTAAACGTGTTGCTTAGCATTGCCTTAAGCACGAGAGATCCTGGGCTCGAATCCCGGAGAAACAGTAAATTGTTTCGGTCGGGCGGGACACAGAAGTCTGATCAACTACTTGCCTGTAAATAAAACCGATCAGTGAAACGGACACAGAAATGTGTTCGCCCCATGCCCCACGAGGGGAAACGGGATATCACTTTTTTAACTACATTACACTACTAAAGCCTATCTATACTAATAAAATAATTCTTATGAATTTGTTTGAACGCACTTATCTCAGAGACGAAACCGTCCGAAATATCGGGTCGTAGTTCAAAAGTCAACTTATTTTACGCGTATTAACCTGTTAATACTGTTTTATTAAAGTAATAATATCTTTCAACAGTAGTCCTAATTAAAGTATACAGGATAAAAATGGGATAAAAATATATCGTTGAGTTTGTATTATATGCAATAGAATATTCAATACGAAGAATACATAAAACCGTGGCTGGAATATATTTAGACTAGCAGACTCTCACGTAATTACTAGGAATACTCTTTAAATCCAAGCAAACAAGCAGCAATCACGGCGCACTTCACAGCGAGACGTCACAAAGCGTTGAGAGGGACACGAATGAATGGAACTGAAGACCACAAGTGGGGCGCCAACCAGGCGTTCGACAAAGGTGCGTTTGATTGAAAGTTCCATTGACTATTGATATCTGTTATTGGATTATGAGAAACAACATTCTTATTATTAGTTATAAAACCGTACAGACAGACGCTTGTCTGTTCATTCATCGAAGAAATAAATACATTTCATCGTCGTCGTTCGTTTTCGGGATATTTACCTAAATGGAAGACAGTAGTTTTGACAGGTTCGTTGGTGTAATGGAAGCAATGTACGGTTAATGATTAAAAGGTGAGTTCAATCCCCATCGGGTTCAATATTTTTCTAATAAATTTAGAAGTTTTTCTAAAACAGACTCATTCTGGAAATCTGGATATTAAATGGGCGGCAGGAATATTGAAAATTCCGTTTGTCTCACGAACCACGGTTCGGTTTCAGTTTGTGGATTTCCGAATATCCAAAGTCAAATCAGATCGACGGCACATCTTGTCGAGATGTTATATGAGTGGGGTATTTCAACCTACCATCAAAAGGACCTCAAGCTTGTCTGTCCGCCTCTTTAAAAAAAAGTAGCATACATTTGCATTTTTGTGAATGTTCTAATCAAAAATAAGCACATCTTACTTTAACCCTGAATGCCGTGTACTCCACGATCGGAGCATAAAAATTGCTTTTCGCAATTTGGACAAATATTCTACACAAAGTTATTATCAGCCGAAGTATTCCACAGATATCATACAAATAAATCAAAGCCGATATTAAAATCTGTAGCGCTGCAGTGCGCTCAGTCTGTGGAGGTTGCTTAAACACTTGCAATTACAAAGCAATCACTTTAGACCGATAGAACAAGCCAGCACAAAGCACATGAGAGCGGTGGAAATGATTGAGGCGCAGAAACAAACTGGAGCGAAAACATCCGAAGATGAGTTTCAGCGAAAAGTACTCCTATATGATTATCAAAAATATGGCTCGTTCTTCCAATAGTAAAAAGCTAGTAATGTATGGATAATGGATAATGGTAGTCCCACGGGTCGTGGGTACGATTCCCATCAGGTCCTATAATCTATATGGGTTATAGAAATATCATCAATTTAAATAAAACACTTTAACAGCTTAAAATGCGATATATTATATTAGTTAAACTTAAACAAAAATTGTTTATAACTACAGTTCAACGTTTCGGATGCTTTGCAGCAGCCGTGGTCACGGGGAGACTCTTTGACGAGTATTTATTACGTTTTAAACCGGTAATGTTTTTTATTTAAATGTGTACTTCTAGCGTAAACTACAGACAGTATGTCACCAATATCAATTTGTTAGCCGTCGCTTGGAAAATCTAGATATTAGTATTGTATTGTATGTACTTCTATATTGTTAATCTTGAATTCACCCTTGCTTAAACATATTTGCACAATCTAATCTAATTTTGGTTAAAATAAATAAGTTATTTAATAACCTAACAGCATAATTACAAGTCAATACATATTTGTATTCTACCGATGTAACTTATTGACTTGTACGCGTTTATTTAATGGTTGGTTGGTGTAGCCGAGAAAATATCATTATTTTTCGGTTAAACGGGGTGCAGAAGTCTATAAGTAAAATCGACTAGCATAATGGACACAAAAATGTGTTCGCCTCAGTCGCTACAAAGCAATTTTAAGAGGTTAATATTACGCCTTTTTACGGTATAATGCACAGAAATCAAAACATTTTTCTAAAAACTTTACCGACGTTTGGTTTCAACAAAACAATCGATTCCTAAATTCGAGTAATAAAATTTGAATATCCTATAGTCGGGAATATTTTATTTTATCGGCACAGCGTCTACTTGAAAACTGAATTCGAAAGCTTTTTTACGCCACGTTTTAGTTAGGTTTATAATCATAATTTTGATATTAATGGCGCAAATTTATTTAAGTGCTAAATTACTATTAAAATATAATAATATTTCCCTACGTAAAAGTACTTTTGAGGGCAATGCAAGGCAAAAGTTCTGTGCCTTGCCCAGACAAATAATTTTTTGTTTTCCCAAGATCTCAGATCTTAACACAAAGATCAACAATGCGTTTAACCATTGCTCTACGGAGATCCTAAGATTATATACTTAATAAAAAAAATATTTATAATAAAAAAAAAAACACGGGCGGGACTTCAACCAACATCCACACTATTTCGAGTTTGCTCTAACCAATTGAGCCACGGTGTCTTACAAATCATCGTCAATTTTTTTAAATCTATTGATACTTGCTTATTTTAATCAAAATAAAATTTAATTTTTATAATGTCACCATTTACAATATACCTATATATAAAATATTACGTTTTTAAACGTAAAGCATATTTTTATAGAAAACATGAACTTGATGGTAATATTACCATTGTATTAAATGATCAAAGTATATAAAACCTAATAATAGACACCGTGTTGATGCCAAAAATAGATTTTGATAGCTTCACTCCCTCGACATTTCCAAAGCAAATGAATACGGAGTCTAAATTTATTAATCCATCAACATTGTTTGGTCTAACATTGAGCGAACGGGATCGCTCGTCTATTCACACATTCGTTCACACACACGTGAATTAACTGCATTATCTGGCACATTGTTATTTCGCTCATTTGTTATTCCATTATGTGTAAAATTTACTGTTCATTAAAAGTTGGCCCCCGGCCAGGGATTACTCATCTGCCCATTACACAACTGATTCGTATTCGTAAATCGCGATTAATTAAAACTTTCCTTAAGTATGTTCTTTCGACGGTGAGCGGTGGGCTGCATAGCAGTTATAGTTTTTGAATAGCGACCTGGCAAACTTTAGCTACAATTCAAGCGAAATTTATTGAGAGCAGCCTGTGAGTTGCCCTGCCAACTTCCAAGTCTAATAGCCAACTAAAAGTAACTCGTTATTTCGTCTAGTTCTGTTCTGATTCTTATAACTTTTGCCAACAATTAATACTTGATCGAAATGTACTGTCGTTGTACGCAACAGCTGCTCGTGTCTTTCTAACTTTGAAACTGTTGATTCGGGAGTAACCTTATTTGTTGACTTGTTCGTAAAGGATTTATTGTTCAACACTCCACCTGCGTTATATAGTTAAACATTCAAGGGTATACAATACACCGTTCATATTGTCTGTACTTTATGGCATGCAATCTGCAGCTATGCGTGAGTTTCTTTTTTAATTTATATTATTATAATTTTTCCATTAATAAATTAAGTAGATAGAACGAGAATTATTTCAAACTAGCTGTTACCGTACCTGCGACTTTGTCAGCGTGGAATAGTGACTTGGGATAGAATTTTTAAATATTTAGGCTATTTATTAAATTATGTAAGGGCGCATTTAAGGCAGCCTATCTATGTTTTTAGTGCTACTTGGCGCAACACTCTCACCTTACATCACTCCTACTCTAACTCCCACTCTCATTCTTACAGTCACTCCCACTCTCACTTGCACTCCCACTCCCACTTCTATTTCCAAGAAGCCAAAGAAGAAAGACTCATTGTTCTAGCTTCAAAGACCACGAATTTCCGTACAAACTTTCATCTCTTTTTCAACCCCTATTAACCCTTTTTTGGCATTAAAATAGCCTATGTCCTTTCTAAGGCTCTAAAATATCTGTGTACCAAATTTTATTTAAATCAGTTCAGTAGTTTCGGAGTTAAAGCCGGACATACAGACAGACAGAGTTACTTTCGAATTTATAGAATTAGTAGGTATAGATAGCCATAACCTCGTTTGCTATACAAAAAAACGTAACTGCAAACTATTGGCAACACACAGATAGCTGACAATTTCGTTAGGATACCCGAAACCCTATTCACACCTCTCGAATTGGAAACCATGTCAGAAGATAAAAGGATCTCAAACACTTTGACACAGACATCCTGGGCTCAACGCTGACAAGTTCCGATGTTGATGCAAATTACGCATCTATACGTGCGAGCGGTCAGCGCGAAAACGATTTTATGCAACGACCATAAAGACGAAATTCCTATGAAACGGGAAACGGACCGATGTCATACTTGGTTTTCGAAGTTTAATGTCGGAGTTTGGACGTGTACAGTTGATGTTTGTTTGAGTGGTATCTTATAAGTTCTTGAGAGGACTTCCATGTCGAGTCTATTGTATAGTTAAAGTTTCCGACTTTCAGCAACATTAATTGGTTTTAATGTTTTGTTTTGCCATTACGCGAAGAGAAATGTAAAGGAACCGTGTTATGTTTAAAATAAGTACTATTTTTGAAACACCATCTTCGAATGCCTGTCAAACAAGATTGCGATGGAGTCGTAAATATGTGTTAGTAAGATGTCTTTATTTATGAATTACATATAGCATCGATTTAAATTATAAATCAATAGTCAAATTGCCGAACAACGTCCCTATTATACAAAACAAATTATCCTATATTAAAGAAAGCATATATTTACGTATATAGACAGAGTTGTGTATACTCGATTTGGGTTGAGGATAGGTTTATAACTTCAGAATAAACACGAAGAATTCTCATACACGAGAGCACTTAACAAAATAATATTGTGAAAGTTAACATTAGCATGAAGCAGGCATAATTTAAAAATTCCTAAATGTTGAGAATCCGTGTGTCGAGTTTCCGCAAGTGAATTATTTTGGAATGAAAACGGGAGAGCTAAAATTTAATTAAAAGATAATAAGCCGGCAGATGTATATCATGAAGAATTTGCATCTCTTTATGCTTCCCGATATAATTAATGAATGCAGGTGTCAGGCAATTCCAGATTATTTATTGACGGTATTACATCGGGCCGAATGCGTCCGAATTAATATTAACGATCCTTATCCATTAATCGAGGCATTAAAACATCGCACCGAATCAATTTCCGTATGTTTTCCAATATAATGCTATGCTTGCGCTAGCTCGCTCTCTGATTGAGTTAAATATGCCTAGTTACGTAATTACAAAAGCTATTGTAACTTTTATTTCGTTGCTATTCGGTAATTTATATTTTAAGTGAAATATCAGAACAAAATTCTTCTATTTATTTATTTTTTACATTGTTGTTTGTACTAAAAATAAGTGTAGTCCATCCATCAAAAACTATTGTCTACTGAAAAAAAAAATACCTGTTCACGAGTCAAATCTTATGTAAAAGCTAGTTTAAAGAGCGTAGGTTTAAAGCTAGTAGGCTCTTCCTACCGAAAACCGGAAACACATTAAAATTCTCAAAAAGGGATATTATGAATTCAGTTTATAATTGCTTCATGCAGCGCAACAATGTGAAATAATGAGAGGTAATATCCGGCCGAGTTGCGTCGGACATTATACAGCTTACCGGATTAATATTTCGGTTACAGTTTAAATTGTGCGCGCTGCCAATAAAATTATGCTAAAAATTATTGTTATGGAAAAAATAAAATCATTGTTGAATATAAAATATTATGAGTTCAATATTAATAATACGTAGAGTAGAGTTTAAAAGAAGTTATTAAAATCGAATAAGAATGGGTTTAAATTAATTAATTCAGAATTGTCTGTAGTTGTGAGAGTAGTACATATTAAATAAAACACTTTTAACGGTTCAAAATACGAATTATATTCGTTGAATCATATTTAATTTAACTATGTCCCGTTTAGGATCCAGCCGTGGTGGTCACGGGCGCTGCCGTAAACGACATCCCAACATCCATCTGAAGAATTTGTTTGTTTTAACGCGCTAATCTCAAAAACAACTTGTGCGAATTGAATTTTTTTATATTGGAAGAACCACTTATTAAGAAAGGCTGAAGGTTTCAAAATTAAAATGCAAACTACACCCAAAATGAGCGAAGAAAAAGAGAAAAACGTAGAAAATTAATTATGTAGGAAAGATACGTCAACTGCGACCGTTTATGTCTATCATTTAAGGTTAAGTCGCAAGAACGACGGGATGCGGACGGAGTCGCGGGCATAGCTAATGATGATATACACTTTAGAATTTGTTCTGTTCATGTGGGAATATTCAATTTTCAGTGAATGTAATGGCCGTTGAAAAATATTTACAACATTTGTTTTGCTCTAAAATTATAGTTTTTAACGCAATTCACGTAGTCGTTAGCCATCACCGGTTAGTAATTATGTACATTTAGCCGCTGTTTATGTAAATTTAAGTGGGTGGGTGTTAATTGCGAGAGTTTAGTCATTTCGGAATTGTTGGTTTAAGGGATCTAGGTGAATATTGAATATTCATCGGACAGTTGTCACTATATCGAAGAATAACGGAAATCACTTCTTACATTTATTTGTTATATCAAAAGCCATCAGAGTTGTCTAGAGATACCGCTTAGTACATACGTATCTTGATTTGTCACACCACAAAATGCATTGCGATAAGCTCTGAGTTTCAATTCTAGGGTATAATTTTATAAGTGTATCGGTCAAGCAAGATTGATCGAAGAAATGGATACATAAAAGTTTTTACGCCTAATCCTAGCTCAAAATACAGAAAGGGAAATCATATTTCTCCCCGTGGGTCATGTGGCGAATACATTATAAGTTTTACTGTACATTTGAAAACATTAATGTTTTTCACATGTTATTGCACATGAAAAAATTTTCGATTCAATTTATTTTCGATTTTTAAATTTTACTGTACATTTTTATTTATATGTAGTTGGTAAGACGTCTGCGTCCTGCTCGACTACATACCCAGGATCCGAATCTAGGTACTCTCGTGCTTAATGAATCCTTACGTACGTTTAATCGTTTAGCTTCAAAGGCGGTTAAGAAAACTTGCTTTAATATGTAAAAGAATCCTAATATCTAACCCAAAATAGATCGAGAGCGCATTTTGTTTAGATGTTATATTATGATTGTGGTGTTTCACCTTTCATCGAGTGAATCCCATGCTTCGTTTGTCTACTTCTATCATAAAGGAAAGTCATAATGATCTCTTATAAAAGTTAAAAGTTAAAGTATAATATCTTATAAAAGTTTACTACATTTGTTTAATCCCCTAGTTAGTTATCACTGACCGACACTTACTTGTCCCAATTATAACTAGTAAATTAGTAAGAAGCGATTACTTCTAGTCTTATTTAAAAGTAGGGTCGAGATAACTTCGACCCACAATCGAGACTTGAAAGGACTCTACGTCGCCCTTTGTCGCAGCGGGTAAAAAGCTTCCACATTATTATTAATGTTAGTTCCCTTTCTGTTTCGTGAATTGTGATTTATAATAGTTAAAATGGCGGAAATGTGTCCAATTCTATCCTTTTGAGCGTTGTATGAAATAAGTTATAAGAATTTTTTGGGGTGAAGTGAAATTATGGCACTTATTTCAGACGATTTATAAAATGACTGGGCTTGCGTAGGTTATGAACTCTTTGCCTGTCGGTTTGTTACACGCTCTATACGTGAAAAACGAATGACTAAAAAAGTAAAGTTCAAAATTAGATTTGAAAGAAAGATTCTATTCTCTATCGCGTCTACTCGTATATTCTAAACTAACTGTATCAGCGACTTCTTCCGGGTAGAATAGTTATGTTCATTAGAATCATCAAAGTTTGTTTTGCAAACCTCCGAAGCGTGCGCAATGGAAGCCCACATGGATAAATGATTTTTCACATTTCCCACTATTTCTTCGCTCATATTAGTTGCAGCGCTATGTTTTATGGCCTATAGTCTTCCTCAATCTTTGTTCTAATCAACACTTTTATATATTAGCATATATACCTAAAATAAAATTAATGTACAAATAAAAAGTAGTCCCGTACTTACTTGCAAGCATTTAGGATTAAAATTATATGTAATAATCTTTCCTAATTTTACTAAGTATTCCCGAAAAACAATTAATATCAATTATAATATGGTACAGAGAACGGGCAGTTGGTACTTTGACTAATTGTATGATATAAATCAAATTGTAGGCCGCTCATTGAAAACTATTTAGGCTGAAGTTTCCCAACACAAATATAACTTGGCATATATTCAGTACGTGATAATTTATACAGTAAGTACAATTTGCATACAAATGTTTGTGACATGACTTTATTGTGGATAACCGTTATTTGTATGCGAACAACCGATGTCATTTATAACACAATTTACTCTTATTCAAACTACAATATCGAACTGATTTATCCTATAAAGATAATCCTTTAACATTTAATATAACTTCCTCGATAGTCTAGTTGTGAGTCTCGGTTATCATTATTTATTTAGAGATAATCGGTAAAGCCCATCCACACTATAATAGCGATGTGGGATTAAGGTTTTATACTCAATGACAAAGGAGTTCAGTTACCAAAACTTGTACACAGGATTGTGACGAAGTAGTACAAAAAAATCTTAGGTTTTCGACCTTTTTGACTGTCATAACTGAGACATTGTTGGAAGATAATTTAAAAATCTGCCAAGTCCAGACTCGGTAGCTCATTTGGTAGAGCAACAGCACGGAACGCTGACCATGCCGGTTCAAGTCCTGCCCGAGTCGAAAACTTTTTCAATTTATTTTCGATTTTTAAATTATATAGTGCCTTCATGTGCAACATGTAAAAAATAATAAAGTTTTCAATTGTTGGGTGATGTTGCACCTCTGTTAAAACAGCATAAAAATTGAAGACTTTTGCAAAATGGCCGCTAGATATACAATTAAACATTAAACATAGTTTTTCTCCAGTGAAACTTCAGTACTTTGTACTAATAAGTGAATAGCAGTGGTGTATATTCTTTGGTTCTGAACAATTAAAATATCTTTAGCTGTTCAGAAGCTTGAGAATATAATAAATGTCAGATGGAATGGATAATCCACTTGCAGTACTCACAAGTGAGCTGCGACTAAATCTCGTAGCAAATTCAGGTACCCGCCTGAAAGCATCGATGTCGTTCAGTCGATTGCTACCTTTAAAAATCTCGGAAATAAATACTGTAAGGCAAAGTAAATCTTCTTAAGTGCGCAGGGGGCGTATGTGGGGGGAAAGGGGGTATAGAGAGAGGGCCGAGAGGGTTCAAAGCCGGATTTGCCCCTCGACCCATGCTTGCAAGGTCCAATTGCACTTGCTTTGAAAATAAAAATACCTTCGCACATTTATGTAGGCTTAGTGGTCTTTAGAAAGTCACGCAAACTGTACGCGCTACTTCAGCTTTCTTTGAAGGTTGACTTCGGATTTACGTCATTTACTATAATGTAGTACTGAATTAAATATGCAAGAAACTCTCGGACGATAAAATCCTAGAAAATAGAAAACGGTGTTATCAAATATGAATACTTTCGTCGAAGTAACTTCGCGTAATGTCCGCGTTTATTTCTTTTAACTTTTCCGTTGTTCGGAATTATTAGTGAACTAGGAGTTATAGCGCTCACTAAACTGAGCGAACCCTAATAACAAAACAATATAAGCAAAGAGCTTGTTAGGAATTTATATCAGGGCTGTATATAATATTATACACCGGGAGACCCGTATGCCCGTCTGATACATATTTATGAAGGATGTCGGACACTGTAATTTATCTACGCTATACAAATATACAGAAGGGGTGAATCGATTTTAATTTAAATAAATTGAACGACGGAGCGTTCAGCGTGTTGGTCTTTCTTTTCGCGAACATTCCAAAAGGCTTTATCTTACTAAATGTTTTCATAGCCGAACTCTACAATGCGAAAACGAATTAAAAGACGATATCCCATCCCTTGAGACTATTTTAGTAACTAAAATTTGCTTGTTAACTGACAAAATGTTAAAATCTTTTAAACTGCGAGTATATTTTGGTCGTGAAAATTAACCGTCATAGAAAAACATTTAAATAAAACACTTTAACAGGTTAAAACGCGATATATTATATTAGTTAAAATTATTGAAAAATTGTTTTTGACTTAGGTCGCTTTGCAGGAGCCGTGGTCACAGGAGACTAAAGATGAAAGATGTCTGTGACGTTAAAGTAATAAAAATCGCGTTTTAAACCGTTAAAGTGTTTTGTACTACTCGCGTAAACTATAGCCAGTATAGAAAAACATTTTCTATGTTTACATAATTTTCTTTTAAGGGCACTATTCACATCGGAGTGATCAGTCCACAAAATAGCCGATTTTGTGGTCATGAACCTAATTTTTCAGTCCTACTCTGTGGGGATCTATTTTCCTATTATTACTATGTCCTCTTAACCGTTATATTTTTCTCAAATATAATATCTGGTTCACATTTAGTTTCTTGACTTATTTTCTTATACATCAATTAGTGTGTTCGGCGATTAGTTTCCTTCTTTGCACTGCACTCAGAATATTGAAAAATGTGTCTCGTAGTTACGTTTGTATAGAATCAGCTTTTTTAATGATACAGTCAACGGTCGGCCTATTTTGGTCTTCGAAACGCGATTAAACTTTTTAAGACCTTTTCATTTGTGGATGGCTGGTTGTGACCTGGGCGGATTATTTGGACATTCCTACAATTTATTTAATATATATATATATTAAATAAATTGTAGGAATATATATACCATACTCCAGACGAAGTCAAACATGTTTCAGAAAAAATATGAATTGATGAGAAAAATATTGGATTGTAGGATTCGAATTCACGATCCGTTGATTATTACATTGCTGCCATTACACCAGCGCCCGTCAAATAAGCTGTCAATAAATCAATTCGCTTTGGAAGTCTACATTTACTATGATTAAACAGATACTTGTCATATGTTTCCTAGAATGCGCTGCTACGCTGCATATTTGATTTTCCGGGAATTTTCATAATTCAACATCACTTATACGTTTCGATATAAATCGATGTCATCAATTAAATTACCGTCCAAGCGACAGACGTGTCCACACTCGTGACTTATTGAATTTCTGCACTCGTGAAATTGTGACCATGCACAGAATTGCACTTAAATTAATCTTCAAGTTCACAGAGCGACGGGGCAAAGTTGTTCACGATATAGTTTCCGAGCGGGTTTTAAAAAAATTGCACTCAGCTTACAGCAGTCATTGATTATTCTGTCAGTTACTAGAAGACTAATTACCAATAAACTTCCTGAAAGTACTATAACGAGCTACTTGGTTGATCTAGTGGTTAGTCGATTGCAGACCACGAGGTCGCGGGTTCGAAGCCTGGGTCGCACGAAATATTAATCGTGAATTTTTTCTATGTAGTTAGTAGGAGGCATCATTAATCATTGCACTAATGTGGTCGGTCTAAGCTCTTTTCGTAATCTCAAGTTTAAAGGAGAAGAGCACATCTGAAAATTAAGTGGGTGGTAGGAATTTTAAAATTCCATCCGGCTCTCGAACCGCCGTCCATGATGAAAAGGCCGTCAAGTTTATCGCGTTTCGGTTTTAATGTGTAGATTTGTAAATATCAAAAGCCAAAATAGATCTACTGTGCATCTACCATAAAATTTACGAATTCTGCTGTAATGCTACGTTTTTATATATTTTACATTCGTTCACAATTTCACTCCCCATATCGCATATAATAAAAACGCATAAACTCTGCGTTACGACTAAATTCGAGGAACATAAAAGGCATTGTTTGGAAGACACGCTTGCCTAACTGTGGGAATCGCTAACAAAAACAAAATTCAAATAAATGTTATAAGCACACCTTTACGCGTATTTTATAAACTTTGATATTTCGGCACTCTACGATATTACTGAGTCGTTGCTTCAAATATTTTCTCGATTACGTCAAATCAGATTCAGTGTAGTGTTAGTCACTATACAACACTACACACTTACTGCATATCATGAGATTACGAATTCGAATCCCGGATCAGGCGATATACTGAGCTTACTAAAATATTTATAATATCACTAGCTAACCTGGCTAATGTTCTCTTTCTCCATATACATGTAAGTATTAACCAAAACGTAGCCTGCGTCCCTTTAAAGATTATATACTGTCGTGGACATTTGTTAGAATATTTTTTTTTATACATAATGTTTGGGTAGCTTGAACCATTTTGTATCGAAACGGACATCATTAAGATGAATAATTTTCACGCATTTTTTTCACATTTCCCTGTGATTCAATTAAATAAGTATTATACCTTTTCCATTCCAGATTATTTATGTAAGTTTCGAAATTTTTATTTTTCAAACTTCAATGACTATTACCTTACATTAAAATAACGGACACCTAAACTGTCGCCATCAAACTAGAAACACGATAAAGCCGCATCTGGCGGTAACTATTCGTTGAATATTTAAGGGTAAAATCACGTGTCGCCAAGAGCCGGCTTCAGAGCGCAGAGAGTTCTCGTAAAGCAATTTAATAAGAAGCTATAGCGACGTCAGCACACCTCACAAAATCTATATTTACTCTAGTTTCATGAGAGGATACGCTTCGGTATTCCCACCTTTTTGATCCCTACGAGATTACGTAATTAGTATTAAAGTAATAGTAAGAAGTATAGCCCTGAAGAACAGACTGAAAGATTACAAGGAAATTGCCTAGAATCGATTTAACATGTGTCATAGAACCGTAGAGCCCACCCTTTAAGATAGTGATACTGATGATAATAATGATGACAATTTAAATACAATTGTATTTTTTTAAATATATTTAAAATTAAAAATCGATTTTAAAATTTTTACGTCACGCTGTTTTGCTCTAACTAATTGAGCTATCGAGTCCTACACGTCATAGTAATTTTTTTAACCTATATATGAATCTCTCGTGCAACGTGATGTTAACTTTAACACTTGCGTTTTAAGGTTCAATGTCTTATGTCTTACTGCTTAAGAAAATAATTGAAGATGAAATTTGTTTAAGTAGTTACAATTAATATCAAATTCGTTACTACTGTGGTAACTAGTTTGTATTATTAGTAGTGGAGGCTGGAATTGCAAAACACAGACGAAGTTACTTCATAATTATTTATACAGGATTTATACGTTTTTAATGTCATTGATAGTTAATATAACAATTTTAGTTATAACATTTATGAAAACTTAAAATTAGAAGAAAGAATGCTTAAGGTTAAATTTCAAGATTAAGAATCTATATACAAACGAAATATTATTAAAATAGCCTATTGCGACCACTGCATTATTTTTACTATTGCTTTTGGAACCAAATTTTGAAATCTTTATGTATGTACCTTAAAGAAAATGTTTCCATTACAATCAGGGCTAGGGTGGGCAAGATTTATATCAACATTAGTTTTCCGCACGTCTGTCCACTCGGAAGCATGTTAACTTATTCGCTCCAGGCGACAGCCTCCAGTTACTTACAATTTCCGTCTACCCTCAACTTTATTTATGTGTCTTACAAAATAAATTCTATGTAAGTGGTATTTGTGACCGGGCTATTGAGGAAGTTTTATCAATGCTGAGTGTAGGGCTTGGTTGTTCTTCGTTCCCAACGTACAACATAACGCATATCGTTTGGGGGTTCAAAACATTTATACTTGAATAGCTACATATTCTAAGTAACTTTATCTATATTGTTCCCTAGGCCTAGTGTCAGAACCTGGCGTTGCTTGTTCTGCATCAAGGATAAGGCTTAAATGGCAAACGGTATAACTTTACTCGGTAGCGGTGCGATTGTTGAAGATTATTCTTTAACTAGCTGATAGCAAACGTTTATTTTACAAACAATAAGTAATATTGTATATATTATTACAAAGCAAAAAAATGGATGAAGTTTTTGTCCAAAGGAAAATTCCTGTTCTTAGTTTATGTTATTTGTCCTGTTATCTGGAACTTATTTTAACTCCGACCCGACGTTACGGATGCTTTGCAGCAGCCGTAGTCACGGGGGTTTAAAAGTGTTTTATTTATATGTATACTACTTGTTAGACAGTAGGTATTTATTTATTTTACAATTATCAAAATCTATGAAAAAATAATGCTTTATTTTTAAATGTGTACTAGCCGCGTTAGCTACAGACAATTCTGTGCTATGGCATTTAGAATAATTTGTTAAACGCAAATCGACCGAACAGCCAAGTAACTCACGGGACAGGTATTAAATGAAATAAAAGTACACAGATAGTTAGAATTGCAAGCTCGTTAGTCGTTACTCATAGTGGCGATGGATTTACAGCGCGCTTCGGGATTTATCCGTGTTCCGCTTTATTTCTCTCGTTGTGTCGCTTGTTATTCGCGTTTTATTTTATTTTAATGCAGATACGGCGAATGTTCATTTGATTGACAAATGAGTGGGAATGCGCGAGCGTTTTCTTAATTCAACCATACAATTAAATATATAGTACACAAATTTAAAATCTATTTACATTGAAAAGATGTAACGCCACGGGCGGGACTTGAACCGTCATCTTAAGTGATAAGTGCTGCTGATCAAACCAATTAAGTTACAGTGTCTTTTTAAAAGGTTTATATTTTTTACATGTTTATTTATACTGGCATTAATAAATTAAAAATCGATTTTAGATTTTTTTTAAAGTTACGACACGGAATTGAACCGGCATCTATAACATTCCGTGCTGTTGCTTAACATAATCTACCGTGGTCTAACGTCATCGACATTTTTTTATACATGCATCTCTCGCACAATGTAATTTCAACCTTAATACGTACCGTGTTAATGTTATTTTTTTTTCTTTAACAACAAAAAAACGATGAAGAAGAAATTATAGAATTTAACGTTTGAAAACTTTTATATGTTTGACACGTACGTACTCTACATCATCGAAGCATTTATCGCTGTGGTTGCCGGTAGATCTTTTCAATAAGATGCGGTAACTAATAAAGTTTCCAATAAGTTTGTTTGTTATCAAACATTTTGCCGTTTAATTTGAAAAGATATTTTGATGATTGAAAAAGCCTCTAAGTCGACGATTGTATGGATTTACCTAAGTTGTATTATATTTTAATTGTAATATTTGTATGCCCTTTGGGAATGTTTGGATATTATTTATTTATCAGTTATATACTACATCCTATAAACGTTGATCACTCTACCCCAAATAAAAAAAATCCTAAACTTTTGGCTTATGTATACTGCTGTAGTGTGGAATGGTTTCGAATCTCACCTTAATAAAAATTGTTGTAAGTCTTTAAATGTATGCTTGTATATAAGATAATTTTGTTACCATAGTTATTTTTTAAAACGTAAAAAATTATTGGTCATTTTTTATATTAACATTAATATTGTCTGATTAATTCCATATTACATTGTACAAGCCGAGTACGTTTTCATAATTATCGTCAGATCAAGATATTTGTATTGTTAAGAACACAATGAGTCACTCACAGCCACAGGAGCGAGGTCCTCAGAAATAATTACTACGCATTATTAAACGCCGTCATCGGCAAACCTGATCTTCGTCATGTCATGCTTATGCCACTTGCGCAAGAGCAGCGGAAGCGATTTTGAATTTGGAAATAGAATTTATAACATAGTTGCAGATGTAAGGGACTGCAAAAGAGATTCGTGCCTTTATACGCTTCATGACCTAAATTAGATATTCATTATAACAGAATGTTAATACTTATATTAGCAGATATGCAGGATGTATGAAAATAAACAATTTAACTAACAAAAGATAAAAACAGATTGACTGATATATAAAGGAGTCTTATTAGGATGTTCTGCTCATTTTTTCTGACATTATAAATAAAAACACCAAACGCAAGAATTCGAGAGAAATATTTGCTTTATGCTATTGGAGTTTTCCAAATCCTTAAATGTCGCTACTGGAATCGTCCTCGCCTGTGCACGTGACCCCACCCCAATTCCTCCACAATAATTGTGTTTCAATGACCGCGCTATTCGTAGAAGCCATTGTGATAGGGACAAAGGTAAATCACAAGAATTATCCCAGCTTTTAGATTTTTTCCCATTGTAAAAGGAAATCTGGTCTTGTTCACAATGCTCTATTATTAAAAGCACTCGAGATTAACTTGACTTTCAGAATAGGCATGTCAACGTGAAGAATACTATCTGATGTTGAATGGCTGTCTATTTGAATTACGACAGATGTCTAATTCTACAAATGCGTATTCGCCACTTCAGCGAGTGTTTGCTGTGTGTGCTGAACAATAAAATAGACACAGCCATTTTTCTAAGTAGGAATATAATCTATACTCAAACAATACCATAGAAATTTGCTTGTTAATTGAAAAACATTATCAGAACCTTAGCCTGGGATACAAACAAAATTAAGACAAATATAAAATTCAATTTCATGAAATAACTAAAAATATATAGCAAGAAAAGATGGCCTTATCACCAAAAAGCGATTTCTCCCAGGCGAACGAAGATGTAAATTTACAATTATAATTGAGGGGTTCAAAAAAGTTAGCTATTATAAAAATCTTATTTTTTGTACATATAATATTAATGTATTGCTGCACAAATATAGTAAGTATTAAATTAAGCTTGGTGTAACTTATAAGCTTTATTTAATTAATATCAATCAAACAAATGAAAACAATAAGATGTACAATATACATTTATATTATGTGAATAAAGAACACATTTACAAACAGACGAAGCAAGTATTTACATAATTAATTTAGGTAATCACGCTTTAATTCCAAAGTACACTAGGTACAAAGTCGTTATTTACTGTAAACAAGGTAATCTAAAGCCCCAAATTACAGCAAATATTAGACTTTCTTTGAGTTATTCTTTAAAACGGCTTCGCTTGTTTGACTTGAGGTTCGTTAATTTATCACTTGAAGAAATTTTGCGCTAATTCAGTAAGAAACTTGCTCAAACCAACTTTACCAATTAAACCGGCTTCGATTTATATTACTAGACGATTTTCCGCTGTAACCCTTTGGGACTTCAAAGAAATTACTACAGATAATACAAAATTGTTCTTATCTAAAATGTAATACTCTAATGAGATTTTGTGAAAAACAGAATTTTTAATTTTTTGACACAGAGAACGGACAATTATGGAATGGACACTTGTTAGAATTGTAAAATTCTTCAGTCTTGACTTTGTATATGCATTATCAGCCTAATATTATGATTTTGGACATTTGGAAACTCACAGATCGATAGCGAAATGCAATTATAATAGATTTTTTCCTACCTTTGTGACCACTAAGCCTACCTTAAATCCAAAATATTCATCATATTTTCCAGAAATTATCAATAAATAAAAAAAAAAATGAACCATGTACTTGCTACTATAAGACTATTGAACGTATGAACATTTAAATGCACAGCACATAGATTTCCAAAATAGTAAGTATCCAATATTCTTTTAGTCCGATTATAAATTGGAATAGAAAATTCCAGAAAACAAAACACAGCCTGTTCGTTTATTTAAGGCTTCGCGGCTAAATGGCAGATTTCTATGCGAGACAGTGATCTTCATTAACAGGCCAAACTCACGAAATCCGCTCTAACCATGCTTATTTTCAAATTAAAACAGAATTACAACTTGAGTTAAGGTAAGGTGAGATAATCCTGAATATTGTCAGATCTTATTCAGGCTTCTGTAAATTATACAATATAATTCATTATAAAATAAAACAAGTTGGCTCTGATAAAACACTGAATCACTACAGAGTATAAAACAAAGTCGCTGTTCAGTATGATCTTGGTCATGGTCAGCTGATTTTGATGCCTTTTGTTTTTAACAGATAGAGTGATTCAAGAGGAAGGTTTTAATATACAACGTTCGCAGTTTTCTGCAGTGTATTTAATAGAAGCATTTCACCTGAGCTAAGCTGGGGCGAATTCGCTAGTATTGTTTTATATTAGTAATTTTTTTCAACTCTAGTTTGACGCGACGTTTTGTCCTCTGGTACAATTGATACTGAAATAATATAGCCATAACGATTTTAAACAATAATAATTCCCTTTAATTCCGTTGAAATTGTTAATTAACCCCTCTGAAGATCGCACTGTGGGTAAGAGGTTCGCATCCTGGCGGAACAGACTCGACACGTTTCGAACTTGAACATGCATCTACAGCGTTCCGTTCCAATCATTTAAACATCATCGTTGATTTTTTTCAATACACTTCACGCGCAATTTAACGATCTAAATAGATTTTTAATTAATATCGACGTCCAAAGAATATTAAAGTTTTTAAACGAACTAAAGTTATTAAAAATGTATGCAAATGAAATCGATGATTGAAACACTCACATGTATGTGTACACTCTTCCTAAATAAGATACCGGGTTTTCACTTTGTATATTTCAATTTGTATTTGTTATTTTGTTGTATGAAACCCTAAGAATGCCTAATAGCAAAAGACGTTGCTAAGCAACAGTTAATCTAGCTGTGAGGGCCCTCCACTCAAGGACCTGTCCGTTTGTTCCTCACTAACTGATGTTCCTGTGACTTTTTCATTCCCTGTCTTTACTTGACAAGTATTTGAGTTAATGAATGCCGTACTAATTTTGTACGTAGGGGGTTGAATACTTACGTTCTAGCTTGCCGAATGGTAATTTCAATAGTGAGTCTTCTTATTCCTGTAATATCTTCAACCTCAGTAAGTTAGGTTTAAATATAACAAATGCCACGAGAGATATAGAAATTGTTGAATCTTGGAAGCGTTTTATTATAATATATTACAGTGAAAATAATAAAATGAAAATCAGTTCGTTCAAAGCCCGCTGTAACCCGCTGGCCGGTTCGGGCAGAATAATATTCAAATAGAAGCAATTTTCTCTTCTATAACAATAATTCTTGGATTGCATCTGCAACCGCAGTGTATCTAACATTGCTAATAAATTCACAATCGCGAACAGCGCTGAATTTAAGATGTACCACGCTATTTTATTCTGCGCAATAACTCGCGAGGCTTCTAGAAGCAATCTTAGAAGTGCGCACGAGCTGTCAAAAGTAACGACACTAAGATTTACATTTTATAATCATTATACATGATTCAAGTTTATTGGAAAGATTTTTTAACTTTTTTTTTAAGATAATCTATTTATTAATTCAATACAAATACTTAAAATGGGTTCTTGAGTTTGATCCCCACCGGTCCAAAAAAATGTTCTAATCTAATTTATATGTTATGTGAAACATATTTGTCGAATTTAATGGGTGGTAGCGATATCGAAAAATCCGTTCGGGTCATGAACCAAAGATAAAAAATACGTCCAGTTCAGTCGCGTTTCGATTTTAGTCTGTGGATTTCCGAATATCCACAGCCACAAAGGTCGACAACGCATCTTGTTTCGGTGTTATATGATTGGGTTATTAATGCCCCATGCTTGTCTCTATAAAAAAAAAGGCGCCTTCTTAATTGGAAAACGGTTGCCAACACAGGGAGGCGGATCTGAAGAAACCTCATTTCTGGATGATTGTGCTATAATAAAATCCTGTGTAAGTTTGTCTTTGAATCGTTTCGGCAGCCTAATGAGATACTGACGAGCCTGCCGGGTTCACAACAAACTGTAAATCCTTATTTTTATCTCCGGCGTCGTGATTACGCAGATGCCTCTTTCAGATTCTAATTTCAGATTTTTCAAATTCGCTTTTGACTGAGGTGATTTCGCTTCTTCTTTGGGGCTGTTTGTTTTTACTATTACTGTTCATTATTTATGAACTATTTTACACCCTTTATAGGTACAAATAATAAGGTACATAATAAATTAATTGAATATATCAACTACATTATCAACATTAGTTCTACGTTCTTAAATGCGAGAGGTGCATCAATAGGTTGAAAAAAATCGACGATGACGTGTAGGATACACTCAGCACGGTACGCTTTAGTTGCCAGTTCATGTACTGCCCGTATCGCATTTTTTTTTTAATTATAAGCCATTTTGAATTTAATTCATAGTTTTAGTATAGATTGCTGTGTAAAATGGGGGCGTAAACCTCCTTTTATTGATATTAAACTGTTATATTACTTTTAGCTACTGTTACATACTTCCTTGGTCTAGTTGATATACCCTTCTTGGATATAGATCACGCGATCCCGAGTTGAGTCTTAGTTACTTTGAATCTGAAAATTGTCTAATTTATTTTTGTAGCTAGAAGTTTAAGCGTTGGTTCCGGCTCTTACTAATTATTTAGTAGGGGGTCTTAATTATACCATCAAGCAGCATGGTAGGTTTACGCTCTTAGAACTCTATCCCGTGCCTATTTGTGGGACACAGCTTGTAAATGATAAAATTGTATTTGCTCTCAATAAACTAAGAAAAACGAGACACCACTAACTTTGCATCTATGAAAGTAGACAAGTAATGAGCACAATTCAACTTCAAACCATTTAAAGTCCGCAGCGAGTTTAGCAAGTTATCTCGTGAGATGCTGTACTTTGTAATACTTTCATATATCTTTCACCTACTTTCTTCGAAACGTGTTTTGATTCACAACTAGTTCGGGAAATATTGCTACAGTTTAATAAATACTACTATAAGTTAAGGTTTTAAACTTTCCTCCTTGTTATCGGGTTGTGGTTTGTTTATTTGACTCTTCGGTCCTGGGGAAATACAAGTTCTCTCGTCTTACTATTTTAGACTCTGTTGTGGAAGTTGAAATACTTTAATCAATGTAACATCAGTTTAACTGATTCAGGGTTCAATTAAACATGACGTTATTCAACTCAAATCTGGATAATTACATATATTTTTAATACTAAATTACTAGTACACATTAACTCATGAACATTCTTCTTGTGTGAACTACAGATAATATTAAAAGTATATTTTGCGATCTTGACTGTGGACGATCTCCGTGCCTACACACAAACACAAATTCATATTGTTCTTTGAATGGAATTGTCCAAAATCAGAGTCAAGATCAAACAATAAAACCCACGCAAAGATTTTAATGTTACGCTGACAAGGCCCATATAAAACGGATATAAATCCACTCGAAACTCGCAAACTAGACACTAAGCGAACGAACCATTCATAAAACTATCGCGACGAGTGGAGAAGTAATAAAAACGCCTTATAAACCTCGCGTGCTCCAGACAAACTTTAAATTGGGCCATCATACACTCGGCCGCAATAATTCCGGTAAACACAACTTGTTTGCTCATTTCGTACGCATCGCGTTAAGTTTTATCTGCATTTGTTCAGCTATTCGATAATTTATTAGGGCAAAGGTTTTATGGTGGCGTAAAGATATATAGTTTGTCAATGTTTTCCTTCCATAAGACTTTCCATCAATCGTTATTCATACCAAGCTACTAAATACAATACTTTTAAAACGCGAACTGTACTACATATGAACAATACATTTTAAATATGACCCGACGTTTCAAATGCTTTACAGCCATGGCCCCAGGGGCATTGGGCGATCACGGTTGCTGTTAGTTAGTTTTGGTTTTTTATTTGGTTAGTCTTCATTTAAACCGTTAAAACTGTTTTATTTAATGTGGATTACTCGTGTAACGGTACCTTGTGTCTGAACTTTACAGACAATATTCGTACTTGATGCCAGCTTGTTATTTATATACATTGTTTCTTTTGAACGACTCCGTATTTTAAGTTAAGTTTTTTTTCTGTGATAGCGGCAAAATAAATACATGTGAAAACTTCAACTCTAACTATCATGCTTCTTGAGACACGGCCTTGTAACGGACAGACAGACAGTGAAGTCTAATGAATAGCCTTTTATCGATAAGTGTGGGAATGGTAGAAAGTGTTTTTATTTTGATTGTGGCACTACTCTTACAGTTGAACATGATTAAAAATACTAAAAACTTTACTAAAAACTGAATTTCGTAATTTTCACTTATACTACATTAAAATAACTAAAAAATCATATAACAAGACTAAACTAGAAATACGTTTATTCAGATACAACATACAAACAACAACAGCATTTACAATTAAAACTTACAAATTTAATTAACTCTTAAATAAATAAACCAATATTGTTGCTTTTGAAAAGGAAGCCACTCAGCCACGTTGGGACTAATGTCCGAACAGATAAGCGATAAGCTATACGCTTCTATTAAAATTAGTGAACTTTTGAAACGAATAAAATCGACGAAACCCAATATTCTTTCACGAAATTACTCAACAAAAATTTCGCCTCTAAAAGTATCCCATATCGAAATTGATGGCGGGCTGAAATTTCAGCGAGGGGTAATTTCGTTACGTATCAAATTAAGCTCTCGCTGTATTCTCTGTGGCTTCCCTTCGACCTAGATCGAAAACATTTTGTACTGGACTCGGACTTGGACGAACCATTTTTGAATTAGGAAAGTTTCAAGCCTATAATATCATGATTCGTTTTACTAACATTGTCATCGAGCTTCTTTTTCATGTATATTAAAACTCTCATTAAAAAAAAATCTTATACTGTACCTATACATACATATATATGTGTGTCTGTTTTATCATCAACCAGCGGACCTGGCAAACGTTCCTATACCATATTATTTCAACGTAATTCGATTACCACAAAAGCCGTTCTTGTGAGTTAATCTTAAAATATAGAAAACAAACCGTTATCGTAGCGCACATAACAAAAACCTACAAAGATGAATAATTTTTCGCGCTTTGTTTTCCTTCTATTTCGTCGCTACTATTAATTGCAGTCTAGTGTTTTATAGTTTATAACCTTTCTCAATAAATGGTCCAACCAAAACATTTATTTTTTTAAATTCGAACCACTAGTTTATGAGATTATCGCGTTTAAACAAACTCTTTATATTTATAATATTATTATAGGTGATATTGTCTCAAGCGGAGTATTCTTAATTCCCCTTTCCTACGAAAGAAAAGACTTACTTCCAACAGTAGGATATGAAAAGATTGAAACATTTTTTATGCAATGTATATAAATTGTCTAGTTACATAATGTATTGCATTGAAATGTGCTGCATTGCGTTAAAATTAAATCGTCCGGCAAACGCAAACGAATAAAATAGGTAGGAACTTTAAATTTCAACGGTTTAACAATCCAAATAAAAATTTCAATGTACCTGTGTATTCCGAAAAATGTGAAACCGCAACGCGTTGTAACAAAATGAAATATAAATAAAGTGGCGAAGTAAAAAAGTCTGGCTGCGTCAACGACGCGTCCTGCCTCACTCGATGGATGCCGATATTTTTTGTGACTACCTTTGCAAACAAGTTCGAATCGGTTGTAAAAATATATATTATTGAGAGCAGTTACTACTAAAATATTTTCTGTTGTTAGAAGACGAATATAACTCAAACAAAGTGTTTCCTAACAAATAAGTGTGGCAAGACCACACCTTCAGGTAATGTAGACGTTTCTCGACTAAGCAAAGACTTTGAGACAACTATCGTAAAGTGTAGCTAATGGTCTCAAGAACCATTTCTTAATTTTAACTGGATTCTGCATGAAAGCTTTGCAACGGCCATGGTCACGGGGGGACAGTTAAAAGTGTCTTATTTTAATGCATAACTTTCTCTTTAGTTAAGTATATATATTCATAGGCATATTAGATGTTTATACCTCAAGTCCGTAAATTACTAGTTCGATGTTTGGAGTTTAACTTAGACAGTTGGGAAGTAAGAGATGTAATCACATATTGGTAGCGTCGTGGATCTAAGGTCTCATAGGATACCTGGCGAGACATTAGTACACTTTTTTCTACTTGTTTCGTTTGAGCCATTGTTGTCAACGCCAAATATTCTACAGCTAAAGCTTTGTATTACTTCGATTTCCTCACCGAGCTCTCGACAGCAAATTAAATGTTATGTCTGTTTTACAACGCCATTACAAATAATATTTACGACCATTCTAATGTGCTGGGAATTACAGCCTCCCTAACTTTGTAATACACTTTGTTTTGATGATCTCACTTAGTTTGTAACTTTTCTCAATTTAATATTATATGTACATAAATGCAACTTTAAACGCCGTTTAATAAGCGTTGAAACGTATGAAATAAATTAATGATAATTACAATTAATTCCATATTTACGCATATTCGGTGTGGGGCAATTTGTTGTATTAATTTTAAACTTTAAGAAAAATTAATGTTTAAATAAAACACTTTAACGGTTTAAAACGCGATATATTAGTTAAACTTATTTGGAAATGATTTTTAACTTCGGCCCGAGGTTTCGGATGCTTTGCAGCAGCCGTGACCACGGCTGTGCGCACTACTCGCGTAAACTATAGACAGTATTTAACATTAATGTTATTTCCGTTAATAAATTTCCAACATCTCACTAATCTTAAATGGAAGATTTTACCGCTGTAGAAAGGAAAGGAAATCATATAAATAAAAATTCGGGTACACTCTTTATATCTTCAATCATTCGAATGAAAGCCTAATGAGCTAAGTAAACTTGGTGGACAAATGGAAAGAAAAGGTTATTTGTCAAATACTGTTTATAAATTGTTGCCAATTATAAACAATAATTATTAAGAAATCGACTGTAAGAACGCGCCATTTTTAGTAACGAACATTTATTTTGAACGCACCGACGCATCAGGATATATTTCCCTCAATATTCTTTAATAATAATTACAAAAAAGCTATACAGAAAAGAAATTCCGCCAAATTATTATGTAGCAGTACTTACTTTACAACAGTGTATCAATCTTCGGTAAAAGGTAATATTCCGTGACACATGTCCCGGTCACCTACATTAACTAAGAGCTGAGATCGGGTTGCAAATGGCTCTCCAACAAAATGTTAAGGGTTACGGATATCCATTGCCCGGTTATAAACATATTTCACTTATTGAGGGCGTTCGAAAGTCACAAATTTCACTGTGTACTTCTACGAAGCGTTATATACTTTAGCTGCTACATATTTATACTTACTTACTCCGCTGACGCAGCGACCCAGTCTTGACCTCCGAAACTAAATAACGCCCTTTCTTTTAAATTACATATCTATACTGATATTATAAAGCTGAAGAGTTTGTTTGAACGAAACTTAGGAACGAATGGTTCGGATTGAACGATTCTTTTTGTGTTAGTGGACCATTTATCGAGGAACGCTTTAGGCTATAAAACGTCACGCTGCGACCAATCGGTGCAAAGAAACTATGGAAAAGGAGGGAAAAACGAGGAAAATTATTCATCATCATAGAAATATGTACGGAATAATAATTTCTCTTTAAAGTTTAGAAATAACGTCCGCGACATTATATTTCTATCTTATTAACTTGCAAGAATTCATACATTTCCAAAAAATGAGAATGTATAAAATGTTATTTTACAAAACTATTTTATAGCCCTGGGAATAAATCTTTTTGTGATAAAACACGTTAATAGAACGAGAATAAATAATTTTTATTAAAGCACTCGTTGAGATAACAGTTCAGGTAAAAATCTTGTCGTAAAATATAAAATTCTGCATTAAGAAAAGTTCTTGGATACACATTTATCTGAGATCGAGAACATAATGGTTTTAAGATTCTATTCTTAAAGCATTGTTTGTACCAATTTAATGTACATCAGTTTTAGCCAAAGCGGCATTGTATCAAATGTTTAAGATTTCCGGTTAGCTATTTAGGGAATCGAATAAAAAATCATATAACTGTGTGAAAAGTCCCATTAGGTGTGAGATAAAGGTGATCATCTATTCAAAAGTGAAATCCTGTTTTCTTGGTTCTCGATCGACTTATTTACAGGTAAGTAGTTCAGATTTCTAACAGACAAAAACAATTGTTTCCTCAGGATTCAAACCCAAAACCATTCACGCCTAATGAAATGCTAATCTACACGTTAACTATTATGTGGACATATTCCTGTGTACGCTTGTAGTTTACACGAGTAACACAAATAATTATCTTATTTTTTGTTTAATTTAATTTACAGTGACCCCTTCAAGGGATATATTAATTAATTAATTAGATTACACATTTTTATAATGTATATTACATTCGTCTCCTTAGTGAAATCCCATTTCCCAATGTGGGGCATGGGGCGAACAAATTTCTGTTTCTGTTATTTCTCTGGCAAGTAGTTGATCAGACTTCTTTGCCCTGGCCGACGGAAACAATTTATTTTTTCACGCTCAAGTCGGTTAGTGACGTTGAGAGTGTGGTAAATTGTACTAAAATCTCTTTGGAGAGAACAGCCGTAAACACACCACCAGCCCGCTACGCTGCTTTGAGAGAGCCCTGGGAACACGTAGGATTCGGACCAGGAACACGTTAAACCATCCGGCCACAGAGGCAGTATATATATTGTATTGTATGTAATATTCTACGGGTCGGAGTTGTGTGAAGCGAGTGGCTAAGTGTTATTGCCCTGCCGGGTCAAATGTCACATGTCAACTGCGGATTCTATTATCTAAGAAGTCCTTTTATGTTGTGATATTACTTTGAGAAACACCACTCATGGAATAACACGGTCGTTAACCGTTAAGTTAATAATTACAAAGCGATAGCGAAGTTCTAAAATTATATATTTCCTGTATATTTACTTGTTATGTCAGCGACTTTTTAACAATCCCCAGACATTAAACAAATAAGCAATATTTGTTTCACTTAGGGAAAAATTATAAAAATGGAAAATGTTATTTAATATGTGCAAATAAACAATGAAATTACTGTGATATTAAGATAAAGACTATAAGCAATTATAGAAAACGCATAATATATTACTTTTGTTTTATTATCTTATAATAGTTGGGTCGTAGTTTAATATAGTTCTCGTTTAAAACGGTTAAAATAAAATGAAAATGTTTAATCTGTACTCGTAAGCTACAAACAAAACTTATTCTAGATATTGTACATCTCTGAGTCTGTACGATGACACTCGGTTCTTCAATAATAACTTATTCCTTCGAATTCACGTCTAAAGCCGGCCAATTCATCTCAAAACGCGTCTAATAGCACGATTTCTTCGTAATAAGCGCGCAGATGTCGGGCCGGCAGATATTTCTGAATAACGGCCGTCAAATTTGGGTCCGTCCTATTAAAACTTGCCAAGATTATGGGTATTAGCTTCAGGGGTAAAATTTAACTTTTCCATAATATCCCGAATATTTTTTTCGCCTATTCATTCGACGTAAGAAGGGTTCATTGAGTTTCTTTGTAATCTCTTTTAAAGATATTTTGACGGCGCTCCGTTAAGGGCGGCCAGGTATGGGTGACACTTTCCCGGGAAAACGGGAAATTTCGTTTTGTTGTATATGTTGAAAACGCTTGAAATAAAAATAAACACAATTTCATTAAAAACCATACTACTAAAACTTAGGTGTTTGTCTGTCTGTCACCAAGTTGTATTTAAGAACTGCGAGAGCTAACAACGAATATAAAAAGATATTTCATCATCTACAGAACAAACGCGTTTTTCTTTGGTGTCAATCGAGTTTAATTTGACAATCGGCCTTTTTAACTGTGTCAATATTCGTTTAAATTCGATTATATATTTTGAAAACTATTAATTTTTCACGTGTCATCACATCAAAAATATTTGATGACACAGTAGCTCAATTGGGTAGAGTAGCACTACAGCAGAAATCTGGCCCATATTTTTTTTTCAATCTAAAAAACTTAATTTTTATATAATAAATTTTACATGCAGAGTAAATAAGTTGGTAAGCATGAATAAAGGAGGTGTTGTATACACAAATATGTATTGTCTGTTTAGTGGTCGACTCTATTAATGTGGCAACACTAATTCCATTTGATTTAATATACAAAACCGGCAAATTAATTTGCTATGGTTTTGGTTTGCTATGGCAATTATTCATGAAACGGATTAAAAAACGTTTCTCAATTTACTTCATATACTTTTTGGTGTTTGATCTGAATTTACTACTTTTTTGTTTTTTTATGATCCGGTATGTACAACCCTTAGGTCAACACGTAATTTCAGTAGCACACTATATTTTTTATGATAGAGGAGCATACAACCATTGGGCTAGATGATAGGTTAAAAACTCCAACCATAAAACAACTGAACTACTTGCGCTGTCGATCTATTTTGGATATTCGGAAAAAATATATTCTAGATTAAAATCCCTTGGTAGTGACAATTTTTGTAATTTGAGCGTTTTTTAAATAGTAACTTCTATTTGGCTTAACTTGATTATATATTTTTTTAATTAATTTTATTAAACCCAATTGAAGGCTTTGTTTACGTTACCCACACAAGCTTTTAATATTGGCCGAATTGAATTTGTTTTCTCAACTTTTAACCTTTTTAGGGATAATATTTGATACTCTATTTACAGTCTGATTTAGACTAAACTTGTTGCGTCTAGAATTTAATTTTATCCGCAACTAATTACGTCTATAATTAAGTATCGTCTATAGTTTACGCGAGTAGTACACATTTAAATAAAACACTTATAACGGTTTAAAACGTCGGGCCGTAATTAAATTAAATAAAAAATAAGTTAACTAATTACAAAAAAATATTACACATCAAAATTATACATTTATATCTAAAATAGTAAAATCCTGTTTTCTCCGTGGGTCAAGGGGCGAATACAATTTCTTTGTCCGTCTTATAATCCTACTAATATTATAAATGTGAAAGTTTGTATATGTGGATGGAAGTTTGTTACTCTTTCACGCAAAAACTACTAATTGGATTTCAATTAAAATAATATAGTTATTAAAATAGTATAATTCCAATAATATAGCTTATACATCAGAATAACACATGGGCTACAATTTATAAAGATATTGTGTGAGCTGTCCAAAATATGACATTAGGTATCAAGTAACTAGGAGAAAACCTACCTTTCTGAGAGCTCTTCTGGCGTACGCTGCAATAAACCTTAGTTACACATAATTATGTCTTGTATGATATGATCATCAGACATCATTTAGTTTAAATGCCTGATACTACGTAACCCTAATCCCAATCCTGCGTAGACGAAGTCGCGGGCACCAGCTAGTTGATTATATTTACAAGCAAGTTGATCAGACTGCCCGAGCAAAATGTGTTTCATGTTTACCCTTGATCTACGGAAGCTACGAGGCTACGGGGAAGTCAAATGAGATATTAAAACATTAATAGCTCGACATGAAAAAACTGTTTGACTGAGCCTAAATAAACCAATTGTGTACACAAATTCACACTACTGCTTTTTTTAAATTTTTATTTTGTTATTGTAATTATATTGTTTCCTTGATCAAAACAAGCCCAGACAAAAAGACGCCACGTGACCATAATATCCACAAAACAGCGCATCAAAATCATAATCGTAGCGCTCTAGTGACAATAATGTCCTCTAAATGCCTCGTAAAAATTGAAATAAAATGTTTATTCGGAAAGTTTGTCCATAACACAGTCACACTATACCAACCATCGGGGGCCGGCTATTTGCACAGATTATTGAAAACAGTTGCGGAGTTGAAATAAATGCCTATGTTTATTCAGTATGTTTTATTTATTGGTAGGTAAGTAAACTTTTTCTATTATATCTATATCTATATTTTTTATATGTTATTGAACATGATGGCAGGACTTGAACCGGCATCCACAGTGTGCTATGCTGGTGCTCTAACGAATTGAGCTACCGTGTCCTACACGTCATCGTTATATGTTTAACCTATTGATACATGCAGCTCTCGCGCAATGAAAAATTCGCGCAGCTCAATTGGTTCCCACCCCGCCCCTTTATTTTTTTTTTTAATTTAAAATAGATGTATTCATTAATATAAACCGTTCCAAACATAAAATTAACTAAAGTTTTGTAAACGTAATTTGCTTACACTACTTTCAACAGAAAGTCGAAAGCAGCTAAGTGCAGTTCTCTTAATGATACTTGAACAACAATTGCTCCCGAACTTAAAACAAATCATTGTATAACAAGTGCTAACGAGCCACCGTTAAAGTGCAAAACAAGAAATTCATCAAAACGACCGGAGTGAGCGAAAAAACTTGACGAAACTTCCGGACGGGTGAACTTGACTAATGATTGTTGCAATAACAATTTATTATTAATAAGATTAAAATCCAAGTCAAAGAGTACGCTTTTTGAATTAATTCTCTATGATCGTTGATCTCGTGGCAATTGGTAAGTACACTCTAGTTCGGATCACGATAATTGAAATATCATACTTTATTTAAATAAAACACTAACGGTTTAAAATGCGATATATTTTAGTGTTTGTGTTTTAAAAAATTGTTTGAAAATTATTTTTAGCCGTGGTCACGGGGAGACGGCTGCTGCAAAGCATCCAAAACGTCAGGCCGTAGTTAAAAATCATTTTCAAACAAGTTAACTAAAATATGTCGCGTTTTAAACCGTTAAAGTGTTTTATTGTGATGTGTACTACTCGCGTAAACTACAGACATTATTCAAGTTATATACAATTTATTTTGCTACGGTCCGATGTTTCAGATGCTGTAAGTTAACTAATAAATATCGCGTTTTAAATCGTTAAGTGTTATTTGAATTACCCTGAAAAGGTCCAAGGATAAAACTATTTAAACCCCACCTTGTGAGACCTCGTTGATTCTGAGAAATAATATAAATTAAGTAACAAGTAATAGATTCAAGGCAAAGCCAGGATTAATCGATTACGCCAAGTTTATCTGGCTTAATTTCGGCTCATGAGATCCACTCGGCATTATGGTTGCGCTAAGCCTAGTCGTTATTAATTAAGTCCATTATGCTTAGCGACATGATGTATGCTATGTTTTTCTTTATGCTGCTAACACGATACTATTTCTAATTCTAATTGGGTAGAATTGGGTACAGTCGAGTAGATTATGTTTATCACGTGGTATGTTATTGGTAACATCCTATCAACAATAAACCATTCACATAGGTTTTATGGGATTATTAAAATGAATGAGTTAACCCACCACTGCTACTCCAGTGCAGTTAACCTGGTTGATCTATTTTTCTAACTACTAAAATATTAATAAGTTAAATCATGTTTGAAAACCTTAATAATTTATTCACATGATGGACACTATATAATTTAAAAATCGAAAAATAATTTGAAAAAAAAATTCGTTCCGTCTGTTGCTTGGAACTAGATGTGTTAAGTTATCATAAATTTTTAATTTATTTGATTTTTGTAGGTTATATAATTTAAATCTATATCATTTTCGTTTTTAGAATATTAAAAAACTTCTATTAGATTATTTAACATAAGTTTTAATAATGATTACATTTATTGTGATTCAAACCAATACGCAATCTATACATTTATTGTCGATTTCAGACGCCACACGTCAATAGCAATAATATGAAAAGTGCGTATAAGCAATTTACGATTTTATCTCAAATGTAAGTAGTTATTTTCACGGCTATTTGTATAATCATTACAGTTTTCTTTCCCTACTTGCTTTTCTATAAACCGTTTAAAATGAGTTATTTACTATACAGTAGTTAGTTATATCATGTCCCCCCCCAAAAGGGGGGGGGGGGGGGGGGGGGGGGGGGGGGGGGGGGGGGGGGGGGGGGGGGGGGGGGGGGGGGGGGAAAAAGGGGGGGGGAAAAAAAAAAAAAAAAAAGGGGAGGGGGGGGAAAAAAAGGGGGGGAAAAAAAAAAAAAAAAAAAAAAAAAAAAAGCCCCGCCCGGGAAAAAAAAAAAAACCCCAAAAAAAAAAAAAGGGGGAAAAAAGAGGGGGGGGAAAAAAAAAGAAAAAAAAAAAAACCCACCCCAAAAAAAAAAAAAAAAAAAAAAAAAAGAGGGGGGGGGGGAAAAAAGGAGGGGGGGGAAAAAAAAAAAAAGGGGAAAAAAAAAGAAAAAAAAAAAAAAAAAAAAAAAAGGAAAAAAAAAAAAAAAAGAAAAAAAAAAAAAAAGGGAAAAAAAAAAAAAAAGGAAAAAAAAAAAAAAACAAAAAAAAAAAAAAAAAAAAAGAAGGTAAAAGGCAAAGGGGAAATGGAAACAAAAATTCAAATGTAAGTTTTAAAGGGCAAGGCGGAATAGGGCTTCCACCTGAAATGACAATGTAATTTTAATGATTAAAAAATAAATAAATAAATAAATAAATAAGTAACACATCGTTGCTTTCTGTAAAAAGATGAAATAATCGCGTCAGAAATGTTAAGTGGCGACCCATTAGTTGTTAATGGTGCTGAAATTAACTTACACCGCTCCGTTGCGCTGAGGGGCATAACTTTCTACGTATTTGGGAAATGTATTGAAGATAATTTTATATGTCCTTTATTGCGAATGATACATACTAATCACAGATTTTTATTAAAATCTTGTAATATTATTTTTCAGTAAATCATCGAATACAATTATTTAAATTTAATATTAAAATGTAAATATCATCATAATGAGTTCGAGTCCTGCCGCATCATATCTTTTTTTTAAATTTTGGAATGAATTGTAAACGCGTGGCACTTCCAGCTTCAGAGATAGGTGAAGTGAAACTATTTTATTTTCACTCTATCGGTGTTTTAATGTAATAATAGTTCCCCAAACTCCATCTATGTTTGCTACCGAGCTCCGCTATCCAAACAGCCGGGAACTCGCTAGTTGGCCTCAAATGAAGTTGTAGTGAAGTTAATCACACCTCGACTGAACAAGGGGCAGCTTTATGGCCAATAAAGGGCCTAAATAGTTTTTTATCGAGTTATGTTGTTTGTTTACATTCGCTCGGTAGACAAATGACGATTCGGTTTCTTGGCTTGCAGAGGAATGGCCAAGGAAAATTGAGCGTAAGGAAATGAATTGACTTGACAATGGAACATTAACATTAATATTATATTTTTGGTTTCCGTCTTACTCACCAACTCTAAGACAAATTGAACTTAGGATTCGTTAAGTGTACGTTGTTACCCTGCCTTTTTAATAGATAGGCTAGGTTTCGCTTGACAGAGAAAGATGATGAAATACGTCAGCGGTATAACATCGCAACAGGAAGTGCAGTCGTTCTTTTTAGCTTCGGGTATATGAAAAACTACACATTTCCGCCGAAACGCATTAAACAGTCTATAATATTAATAATAATAGTCATAACGGTTTGGAGTTTCAATATTCCCATCGCCCGTTTAATATCCAGATCTCCAGATAGAGTCCAATATGTTTTAGAGAAATTATAAATTGATTAGAAGCACGGTCCTGGTCTTCATCGAATCCACAACCCGTTGAACCTTATATTGCTAACAATGGACTAAAGAGACTATCAAATTATATAAATTAATTTTACTGAGACCGAGAAAAATCCGAAATCCGAAAATTTAAATACTATTTACCATATGGGGCTTTGGGTGAAAATCTGTGTCCGTTTAAATAAAACACTTTAACGGTTTAAAACGCGATATATTAGTTAAGTAAGTAGTTAAGTAACTAATATATCGCGTTTTAAACCGTTAGTGTTTTATTTAAATGTGTACTACTCGCGTAAACTATAGACAGTATTTAATCTGTGTCCGTTTTACTTACTTACAGACAAGTAATTGATCAGACTTCTATGCCCTGCCTTTCCGAAACAATTGATTATTTTCCCGGGATTTGAACCCGAGATCATTACTATGTAAGCCTACAGAGCTTAAAACATTTTATTAAGGACGTGGTAATTAAATTTTCAAAGGCTTCGCTTCAAAACGCTTGTAATAAATCACTGAAGCGTATCAGCGCGGGATCCCACTCAAACAGATTAACAGATATGAAATCATTCTACCCTCAATAGCTGCCGAGGAGCCATTAGGTAGAATTTATAGTAGTTCGACGGCAGTGGGCCATTGTCCGCCTTCAAGACACTTTTGTAAGCACTTCCGTGCGTAATGTACGTTGAAAATTGCCGAAATGAATACCAAGACTAAGTGCCGCCGATTTCGTCAGAAGTTTTATCGGAAGGAATTACTTTTTTAATATATCCGCTTGGAAGATGCGTTGGTTAGGTTCGAATTTCGAGTTTCTAATATCCAAAGCCATAATAGGTCTACTGAGGTATTTCACTTACCATCAAGAGAATCTCATGCTTATATATTCTCGTCTATCAATAAAAAAATTATTATGTTGCAATATATTGCTTGCATCAGTTAGGCGACATCCAGTTGGTCTTCACGAATTTGGCGGTAGTTTTTAGAACCCGACAACCCGCAATAAAACAGCGTGGAACCTTTCCTAAGAAAAAGGAGAACAGTGCCTAGCTAGACATTATTAAGTTGTGACATTTTAGTATCAATTTTTAATTTATATAGTGCCATCATGTGCAATAACATGTGAAAAAGATGAAAGTTTGAAGGCTTTATTATTTTTTACATGTTATTGCACATGAAGGCACTATACAATTTAAAAATCGAAAATAAAACGATTACATTGCGCGAGAGGTGCATGTATCAATAAGTTGAAAAAAAATCGACGATAAGATGTAGGACTCAGCTCAATTGGTAGAGCAACAGCACGGAACGCTGACGATGCCTGTTCAAGTCCCGAGTCGAAATTTTTTTCAATTTGTTTTCGATTTTTAAAAAAATGAAAGTTTTCAATCGTTATACTTTGTAATTTTCTTAAGCTGCAAAACATAACACATAAAACCTTAATGAGCAAGTGTTAAGATTGAAATTACATTGCGCGCAAAGTTACTAGATTGAAAAAAAAACCGACGATGACGTGTAGGACTCGGTAGCTCAGTTGGTTAGAACATCAGTACGGAACGCTGTAAATGCCGATTCAAGTCCCGCCCGGGGCGTAATTTTTTTTATTTATAATCAATTTTTAATTTATGTAGTGCCATTAATTGAATAAAACACTTTAACGGTTTAAAACGCGATATATTTTAGTTAAACTTGTTTGAAAATTATTTTTAACTACGGCCTGACGTTTCGGATGCTTTGCAGAAGCCGTGGTCACGGGGAGACACCACGGCTGTTGGTGTGTACTACTCGCGTAAACTATATACAGTGTTTAGTGCCAGCATGTGCAATAATATGTGAAAATATTAAAGTTTAATATTTTCACATAACGAATTAAAAGTCATGAAGATGATTAGGGATAACTCTATTAAGGTGTTTACGTAGAAACCGTCTTACCTTCGAGAAGTTATTAAACTGGGACACGAGATTGTCAAGTGCAAACTTCAGTCTAAGATCGTCATCCTACTCTGTGGACTTCAGAATGTAATAAGTTTGCAAGTGCTAATATCATAAACACATATCAATTAAAACTTTGTTACTCATATTAGAAATGGGACTAATAAATTTGCAAACCTAAGGATGGGTTTATCCAAACGTGTTGTTTGTCTTCAATTGTAATAATGTTAATCAAATCGCAGCATCGTATTTTAATTTAATGTACGTTAAATACACATTCATTTATGTTAGAAGTTAAAGGCTATTTTAAGATTTACATACCAATAACTTTAGTTGATTGAATTTACTTTAACGAAAACATATTTACCCAAATCAAAGTTTGGATTAAGTAAATAAGTTCTTAATTAATCCTTACAGCCGTATTTTAAGATCAATCAACATAAATTCGAACAGTTCCAAAAGTCGCGTGTATTTCTAAAGTATAGATAGGTATACAAGACCCATAGTTTGATCCCGGGAAAACTTGGAAAGTTTATATATTGTCTCCGATTTTACATTCATGGGAGAAAGTTGGACCTTTGAATTACTAAGGACCTGGGGTGAAAACCGCCTACAGATGGAAAAGCCGTAAAGTGTAATCATGTCATGGTTTTAGTCTATGCTTGACCGAATCTTCAAAGGTCGAAAACGAATTTATTGAGATAATTTGTGGCTGGGATATCTCAGCATCCTTGTAGTGAACCCGATGCTTGTCCTTCCTCCTCTGACAAAAATAATACAGAAAAAAGAGGTTTAGTACATTATCTATACTAATATATTAAGATGAAAAGTTTGTTAAAACAGCGCTGTGACTAATAGGAGACGGGAAATCTCAAAAAAACGGGAAAAGTTATTTATCCTCGTTTCCATTGCGTACGCTGCGACAGTATATGTCTATTTTAACTTGCAAGAACGACGAAAAGCGGACGACGCAGACGTCGTGGGTTTCCAACAGCTTAAATTAAAAATGATGAGGAGGAGGTTTGTAAGAACAAAATTTTGATGCACAAAATAACTTTCTACACGAACAAAGTCGCTGACACAGCTAATATTTGCTAAAACACACATGATAATGGTAACTGTTTGAAATATATCTCCGTATTATAAGAATCTTGTAGCAAAACGTATTTCAACATAAATTTAATGAAACTAGAATTTTCACGCTCCTAGATAGACAGACCGCTACCCGGAAACATACTCGTAGCAATAACAAGTTATTACTAGTTTACGACTCAACTCCCAACATACAGGTTTATAACATAACCTCTGTACAGATTAATTTCTTACCTAATACGAGTGAATCTGAGCGTGTTTTAGACCCATGTTGAGATGATTAATTTCTACTATCACTATATTTGTTGCTTTTAGAATATAATGAACGGGTTTTATGAGTAACACTGATTTGTGTACGTAAAGGTCAACATTATAGGGGGCAGATAAAAATCCACTTTAAATTTAAAAATGTCCGTTTCATATCAATTATTATTTTATAATTATTATAAATAATAAGTGTGTAATTTACATTGTATAAGTGTAAATTAATTTAAGTAGTTATAAGTTTAAGTTTGTAAACAGTATTGTTACCTTGTTGTGTCATGTTGTCAGTAGTATTATTTATTTTATTTAATATTATCTAAGCATATTATCAGGACACTTCACAGCATACGTGATATATTTAAAGTAAAAAATTAAAAACCTTAAATTCTTGAAACGTGTTCGTTATCTAGGTATTCAATCTACTGTATACAATGTTTGCCTAAATAGTGATGCAAAGCAAAATTAAGTAAACTTAAATTAAACAAATAATTTTAGAAGTTCATACTGCCTGTAGTTTACGCGAGTAGTACATATTTAAATAAAAACTTTTAATGGTTTAAAATGCAATATTCATTACGTTATTTTAATTACGGCCCGACGGATGAGACTCCCCGTGACCACGGCTTCGGAGAGTCTCGTAATAAACTGTTAAAGTGTTTTATTTAAACTTCAAACGTATTGAATAAAATTCTGGAATATCACGTATTAAATAGTGAAGTGAAGGAAGGTGTCAGTGGCGAACGTGTGCGATGTAATTTCGAAAGCAAAAAGGAGAGCCCTAATTGAATTACCCATCTTTTATATTTGGGCTTCGCTCAGTGGATTTCGGTCTATATTTTTGCGCTACATTTAAATTCCGCTTGAAACTATGTTTTTTGTTTGTTTCACGAACCCGGCCCGCGACTTCTCGTGTTTTTTGTTCCCTTTTAATTCACGACTTTTCGTGTGACAGCGCTGAATGTTTGGGGCGAAAGAGCATCGAAAACTTTTATTTGTAATATATCTTTCGCGGATGGCGACACATTTCTAAAACCCATACTCTAATCGGTTTTAATTAAAGGCGAGTTGTTGTGCTTTGTCTACCACGATATAGAGAGCATGTGTTTAACCATAGTCAACATTTTCACCTATAAAAAGAGTTATATCCGTATTTTCACAATCTATCAAATAATTATCATAATTGTAGTTTTGTTTTAAGCAAAAATAGACTTCAATCCTAATGATATTTACTAACCAACGTGTAACGATTAAATGTCAAAATAACACTTTATCAACTAACCAAATAGTGAGGTGGCGCTAGTATAGCAGTTTTAACTTTGACATTAGTGAAAGCCTCCATCTTCAATCTCCCGAGACCAAACAGATTATCCAGAGTTAAATTGTTATCATTAATTTAAATTTTTTTTTCAATTTTAACTCTGGATAGTTAAATTTGAAAAAAAAGTAAAAAATAATTTAACAAATACATTTCGCGTTTTAAGCCGTTTGAAAGTATTTTATTACTACAAACAGAGAGAGAGAGGTTTATATAGAGATTCCCTGATCTTTCCAGACACTCGAATTTACTTCAATAAGTCTGGCGGCAAAGCAAACATTTCACTATCGCCAGCAAAATTGCTTTTTTCTTTAGAATAATCTCAAGATCTGCGCCTAGGACTCTTTATTGCCCACTGAGTCACTTCCGATGTGCATTATATGAAGCGGAATGAAGAGTTTAGCGGTGAAGTCTTACAGCACTTTTATGGGGAAAGCATATCTCATTTACAATTGAAATATGTATGCGTAAAAAAAATTTAAGCTACAGAAATCCTTAACTTCTACTTATTTAATTATTGCTAAGTTTACAGTTATTTTTGGTAGAGTTGGTAGAGACGCATAGAATAAGAAGATTATTAATTTCTAACTATGTTTAAATATAACACTTTAAACGGTGTAAAACGTAAAATATATTAGATAATTTATTTTAACTACGGCCCGACGTTTATGTCCGTTAAAACTGTTTTATTTAAATGTGCAATACTCGCGTAAGTCACAATATTTAGTCTACAGTTAATTAAAGATATATTTTCGACAAAAAATTGAAAAAAAAAAAAAAAAATACCTTATTTTATAAAATCGATGATGTATTCGGATATTAATGCGTGAACACAATATAAAATGCATTAAATTTTTATTTTTATCGATTTATTAACCACCGAAATTGTTTTATAGCACTAGGTAAACTTTACATACATATTCCATGAAGTATGCTAAGGAGCGACTCGAAGCCAAACATATCCATTTCCTTATGCCGTCGTAACAAAACGCTGAAGGAATGGTAAAAAATCTCAGACACGCGATTCACGCTTGGCATATCCGGCGGAGGCGGGTGATTCGGGTCACGTATCCCGCCAGCCACGGACAACGGCGCATATTTATTTATATATTTATTTCTTCTACAATGTGTCGCGTCCCGTGCTGAATTCAGAATAATGCCCTGAAAATGTTCATGTGCGAATCGCCCCTATTTAATCAAGTTCCTTTCGTCGCGTCTGTACGTTGCATTTTTTGAATATAGAATAGAAAATTCAAAGATATATTTTTATTTGTATACCCATGCATATGCAAAACAGTTTTAAAATGTTTATAGATTTATAGGGAAAATAAAAACAAGGTGAACATATTTGTGTTTCTTCTTTGTATAGGGATATTATGCTTAGCTCTGCGTTGGACGTAGTAGGTAAAACGATACGTTCAAACTAGGCAGTTACTTTAGCGATATTCATTTTGATTAATAAGAATTGTAAATGTTAATAAATGTAATGGATAATACAACAAATAAATAAATAAATTATAGTTTTTGAAATAAAACACTTTAACGGTTTAAACGCGATTTTACTTAAACTTATTTTTTAAAATACGTTTAACTGATATTAAGTACTACTATTACTAAGTGTTTTATTTAAATGTGCACCACTTACGTAAACTACAGACAGTATTAAAATAATAGCTGAAATTCTTTTGTGTTGTCGGCCTTATTTACGTGTTCATTTGGAAAGGTACAAAGTAACGACTTTATTCAGCACGCTCATGTCAAGTCGATAATTTTTTGGAACAGTGTAGCACGCGAACTTCGGAAGCCGGAACTGGTGACATTCCAGACAGCTGTACAGCTGTATCGCTGAACTAGAACATTCTGGAACACGACACGATTGTTTGCGCAAAAATACCTCAACCCACACCCTAAACAAATATGCTAAGAACATTTTCGGAGTTTTGGCTTAGTACATTTACTACGATTGGCATACAAATTCTTTGTTACATCTCCAACATACAATAAATGGCTTTCTATAACAACTATGAACGAACAAATGTTATGTAAATTAAAGTAAAATAAAAACCAATTCTTTTTTTTTTCATTTTATAACCAGTCGAACTAAGCTGTGATTGAACTTAGAACGAAGGAGTTTATTCTTAATCTGTCTTTATCTTTTTATCTTAAATATAAACAAGTAGAATTTTTGAGAAACTTAGAAAAACATTCACGTAAGCATTTCTTAATTAATATCAAGAAAATCATTTTATGTTAAATTTTACCAACGGCCCAACGTTTTTGGTACTTTTCTACAACCATGGAGGAACCGCGGCTACGGTTGCGCAACATTTTAATTTAAATATTCTTTGCTTTTAAACGTAAAAGTGTATTTACAAACTACAACTTCCCTAAACGTCGTTTCCTAAAGAATGTTAAGTAGCGTCTATACATTACGTGAGTTGTAAACATTAAATAAAACATCTTTAAACGGTTTAAACTGCGTCTACGAAGACTGCTACAGCAAAGTATACACGCGTCGGTTTGTAGTAAATAATCATTTAACTCAAGTAATTTTCCATTGTAAACCATTAATAAGAAAAACTGTAACTTAAGGACGTTGTTTTGAATAATAATTACTTATATACGCATTTTCCACTCACACTATAAAATGCCACATACTAAATTAATTTTCACTGTTATCAGGTGACATAGAACATGATATACTTGTTGTGATATTAGACCAATCCTTTGTGCCGATATACGGGCACAAACAAAGAGCTGCCGAGAGACTTGCGTTGGGGCTATGAAAATTTATTGTCTAAAAATTTCAATACTTGTTTTCACGTGCTCTGCTAACAAAATTGTGTAATGACATAATATTAAGATGTACATTAATGGCATGTTAGACGTGGAAAAGTTTTTATTCTATATCTTTTATAAAAAGCAATAACGTTAACATAGCCTAAGAAATGCAAACATTTAAAATAAAAGAAAGAATATAAAAATGTCGTTCGTTATTGTCTTGTCTGTTGACTTGGTTAAGGCCTTGTCTTGGGAAATAAAAATTCCCTGATTTTTTAAAGAAACCTAGAAAATCACCATGCAATAAGGATAATCAATGTGTAGGAATATACAATATAAAAATATTTGAACTTCATTATAATATGGCCTAAAAAACATTAATATTTTATCTCCTGTATCTGCTGTATAAAATAAAAGTTTATACTCGAATTTGATAGCGTAAATGCGGTAGATATATGAATCTATATCCTCAAATCCAGTGGCTCCATAGGTTCACATCTCAGTTATAAGAGGGTGGATTCTTATTTCCGGTTCTGTAGCGTGACGTCACGTCCGCTGGCTGATAACCGCGGGAACATGGAAATGTCGCGGGTTTTGTGACACAATACCGTGTTTTAGGTCACTTCATTTGTGGAACTTTTGGTCTTGCCTCAAATTCTAGATTTCAGTGGAAAATATGTTTCTAGACCTTGTAAAATATTACAAATATTCTTGGGTTTGGATGAAAATGTTTTGCGAAATCTTAGCTAAAGTATTGTCTGTTGTTAACGCGAGTATGAACAATTTAAATAAAATGCTTTTTACAGTTTTTAACACAACATGTAGTATGTATTTAGTAAACGTATTTTAAATACATCGTCGCAGTTCAAATAACTGTCGCGTTTTAAACCGTTAAACGTGTCGTCTTTAATTCCTAACTTGAAAAAAAAATCTGTAAAAAAGTTCACGATATTTTAATTGGTAGAGTGGGGGTAGTTTTTCGTTATGGATTCGAGTCCCGCTTTCGTTAACAACTTATACAAACCTTTTTAAATACTCTTTAAAGGATAAACGTAGAGACTATATTTTGAAATTGTATTTATAAATGATATTTTTCTCTCACGATTGCCTTTGATGTTGTGAGATATTAACTTACAAAATATATTTCTTTATAGACGTCGATAGCTGGAAAATAATATATTTATCTTTACATTTGTATTGAAATATCTGTTCTGAATTTTAATGGGATTGCCATTAGGCAAATATTTATGCATTACAGGCCGAACACACGACCTATTCTGACCTCTGCTATCAAAAGATTTCAGAGTTCAGCATCGTGTTTGTGAAACATGTTTTCGAATTTATGAAGCAGATTTATTTGTTTATTTAACAAGATTTATTTACAATTAATGATACTACGCTCTCGGGGTCAAGTTTATAGACCCTATAATATTAATTGTAATTTTATTATTATAGCAAAAGGGTTATTTTTATATCATTCAGTAAATTTCATTTAAGGTTTTTCTGATTGAAAATCCGTGAAGAGTGGTATTATGCGTTTCCGTCTCGGTTCAAATGAGAAAGTCATGTGACTAGGGCTTTTACCTAACAGCGATCTGTCTAACAATGTGACTGATGCAATAATATTTTTATTTTGCATATATATCAAGTGTCATTAATTTTAAACTAAATAATTGATGGGTTACAGCTTAATAAGCTATGTCTAATTCTAGATTTAAAACTAGAAATGTGTGCTTTTTGTATAACGTAGATATAAAAAAGTTTGCCTGAAAGATATCGCTTGTTAGTGATAAAACCGTTTGCCATTGCACTCCATATTTTTAGTATATAAGTCTCATTTGTATTTTTTGTTACCTTTTTCTTAACTTTTGTATAATAAAGTCTTAATTAAATAAAATAAACAAAAAAGGACACCCGTGACTACGGTTGCTGCAAAGCATCTGAAACGTCGGGCCAAAGGTAAAAATAATTGTCAAATTAGTTTAACTAATATATATCGCGTTTTAATCCCTTAATGTGTTTTATTTAAAAAAGGACACTATGCCCTTTTGCTTCAGTCAACTTCGACTTCTACAAAAATAGAAATAACAATGCTTTTTACACTTTTTTAGTTTTATTAAATTGTTTTATATTTTGTCCACAGGTTTGGGCGTCCTTCCAGCAGTGAGTGGGGTAATGGACCGAGTTGAAAGGCCGTACTTCGATGATGTGTCGCCGCGTAACGTCTCCGCTGTGGTTGGCCAATCGGCGGTTCTGCGTTGTCGCGCTAAGCATATAGGCAATAGAACAGTAAGTAGCGGAATTTAGATTTTACGAAAACTTAAGCAGCAAAAATGGCAATAAAATCTACTATTATTGCGTTCTGTATTTAAAATCAATGTAGTAAGAAATATGATTTTTTCTACTGAAAAAATCTCAAATTAAAAGGCAACTAATTAAACGTTATTCTGCAAAAATAGATATGTAACTTTTATTACCGTGATCTACTATTTACTTTTTTGCTTTATTATATTTCAATCCTACAAATTATTAATAATATAATAAGATTACCGTTTTAAATTGATATTGGCGTTATAGAATTGTCTATTATTACCACAACACTGTATCTTTTTGTAATAGACAATTTGGACCTCCTTCGCAGTAAATGAAAGTTATATCCCACCATTTGCGCCCTCGATTCCGTCTGTTAATGCAATTGTCAGACATACAGCGTGATGGATAGCGCTAGTATATCAACTGGCCACTGCTGTGGTCGTCTTGCTGATTTTATGGAGCCTTTAATCAATTTAAGCTCACCTATAAATTTTGAATATTGTCCCATATTTAGGAGACCATAGATCTAGGTTTCAGAATTCATGTAATTTTGTATATACAGAATTTCGGTAAAATAAAAAAAAGAGATTAAACTTACTTGCGTTTCATATTATTTAGTATTTATATTATTAATTTGCAATCAAATTTATTCTCTAGCTTTTGCTATTTGACCTAAATGTAGCAATAATCAATGTGACGTAGGTATTGCTACGCGTTATTATTTTGTATGTTTTAAGGTAGTTATAGGTATGGTATATTGTTTTTCAAGTAATGATAAGCTGTATAATTTTGCATCAATTAAGATTGTCCAACGTCTAAATAGGTCGGCAGCAGATCTTCGTTTTACAGAGCTAGGGCATTTTAATTTTACCAAGAGGACGCCATGCTTGCCTGTTCTCTACTGCACATTAAAATCACATTTGTTTTCCCTTTGTGAACAATAAAAAAAGTTATTCTTAATTCATAAATAAATTTACGACTTTTAAAAACGTTGAAATCTTAAAGACAAACGATTTCTTAGCCACCAGAACTTTCGTCCCTGAAACTTAAATTGAAATATAGGGCTTGAAGCCGCCCAGCGCGAAATTAATCTTAATGTAATTTATGTATTATCCTCCTTCGTATTTACTTTGTAATGTGGCGTTGCGAGGAAGTTATAATCATTGTAACAAAGAAAATCTCACCGAATAAATTGGATTGTTTTTATTTACCTCTACACTATGCTACCTTTCATTCCTTGGAAATTGCAATTAATTTTACAATGGCTGAGTATAAAATTGTTCTTTTGTTTCTTCTCTTTTAATAGAGTTGTCCACGATTTATCATTTGGATAAATGCCATTAAAAGTCTCTTTATATCCATAAAAGTATTTTTTTTTTCAGATAATATGTCATTGCTACCGTGACAATACAAAAAAATACTTAAATTATTTAAGGTTAGATGTCGTTATTCTATATACCCGGACTGAACGGAACCCTTCGTGTCAAAATCCAACTCGCACTTTGCCGCTTTCTTGTTTCACGTAAAACATTCTTCTCTATAAGGTCGAAGTAAAAAATTGTCACAAGCACCCGAGGGCTGAACATCACACCCGAATCCCTTTCAAGAACTCGTCAAGCCCTTTTCTTATCTCCACCTGCAGACTACAATATCATTTTTCACTGTCGATCCATCCCCGCTCCGCTGACCGCCATATTAATGGGGAAGGGATCAACACCCGTATAATATCGCCGAGACGTTTGAGATATTGCTATACAGATCGAAAATAATGTAAAAATTTGTTGGGCTATAAATAAACAAATTCAGCGTAGGAGGCCTTCTTATCTCTTATCTTTTTTACGATAGCGGTAGATAGACAAGCCTGGTGTTCACCTTATGGAAGCTGAAGTACCTCAGCAGAATTTAAACGAAATGCACTGTCGACTTATTTTGGCTTTGGAAATTCGGAATCCATAATCTGCAAAATGCGATTAAACTTCACGGCTTTTCCACGTGTAGACGGTGATTCGTGACCCGGACGGAATTTCATTCCTACCACCTATTTAATGTCCGAATTACCAAACGAAGATTTTTATACATTTCAGAAAAATTATAAATTGATAAGAAAAATTTTGTTATTATTAGGTTCGTGGTATTGTTTTTGTATAAAATAAATGGAAAGAGGCAAACTATCTGAACATGTGTATATATTACGTTTGTGTTAGAAACAAAATCAAAATGTAACGTAGTCTTAATATATTAATAAACTCAATCTACTTAAAAAAAATGATTAACATTTTTTAAAGATTGTCAAATGTATTAATGAACTCATTTTAACCACGGCCCAAAGTTCGGATATTTCGGCGTTTTAAAAAAATAACTTTTGTCAGATTTTACGCGAGTAGTTCAATTAAAAAAACACTTTAACGGTTTAAAAGAATTTAGTAAACATTTGAAAAATTGCAGCAGCCACGGGCGGTAAATTTTTAAATGTTTTATTTAAAAAACTTTAGTAATACACTCGCTTAAAATACAGACTTGTACTAGTGTACTTGTACTAAAGAGGAAAGGTTTGAAGATTATTTAAAATGCTAACTCTGTTTATTCCATAATACAATGGCTTAAGACAATTCACTAAGTATTATCATAAAAGCGCTCAATCTTCAAATGCAGCCTTAAAAACTCGCTCTGCCTTAAGTTTTATTATTTTAAAGACTGTAAAGTTCCCTCCATTTTGCTTAATTACGACTCGAGCCTCACTAATTACATACAAAACAAAAACCTAACAAAGGAATGAATTTATTTTCGTAATTTCACCGAGCCTCGAATTAAAAATATAATTTGGCGTTTATTGTTGTAATTTTAATCAAAGGGCACGTCTTAAATCTTCTCAGCGGATTTGCTGAGAAATGCTGATTATAATTGTTTACGCTTTAATTAAATATTTCTTTGCTTCATTGTCGGTTAAATTTCGCGAACGTAATTCGTGTTATTTGACATTTATAAATGGGGTCAATTTATTTACCGAAGGCATGAATAGATACAGAACATTCTTATTCTATTTCTTATTTAAATATACAAAGCCTTAACAAAGTGACGTTTTATTCACCCAAAAAAAGACATTAATAGATACAGAACACACGACTATTCTTAAACAGCGATATAAAAGACCAATTCGTAAATTTTTCACGGTGTTGTACTTTCTATAATTTTTTTTTTTAATATGAAGGAGGCCCGCCATTTTTTTTTATATGAAGGTCTATAGTCACTCATGGGGTGCATTTGATGGTACGTGAAATACGGTAGCACAAAATATCAAAACAAGATGCGCTATCGGCCTATTTTGATATTAAGCGAATATCCAAAGCCAAAGGATAACGGGCAGATTTGTTTAACCAATACATATCGTGCGTTTCAAACCGTTAAAAGTGTTTTATTTTAATAGTGTATGTCTATTTTCTACCCAGGTATCATGGATGAGGAAGCGAGACCTCCACATCTTGACATCTCACATCTTCACCTACACGGGAGACGCCCGCTTCAGCGTTTTACACCCAGAGCCATCAGATGACTGGGACCTAAGGATAGACTACGTGCAGCCCAGAGATGCCGGGGTCTACGAGTGTCAGATTAATACGGAACCGAAGATTAACATGGCAGTTGTGCTTAGCGTCGAAGGTAACTAAATTGGTACTTTTGTAGAGGAATGGCATTTTAGAACGACACATTATTAATCTAAATACTGTCTATAGTTTACGCGAGTAGTACACATTTAATGCTTCCGCAATTTTATAGTTTAATTTGATATAATTAAAGCAGAAGTTTAAATTTATTTTCAAATAATTTTAACTAATATAAGGCGTTTTAAACCGTTAAAGTGTTTTATTTAAATTATTAATCTTTGTTTTTGAATATTTGGACTTTTTTGATTCAAATTTGTGGCCTAAAATGTGCGTTCTCTAATACTAAAAGCTTTGCTCTAGTATTCTAGTATCCATTATTATATTTTAAGATAAATTAGTTTTATTTTTAATTCAATCACAAATCTCACTTCCTTGTTGAAGTGTCTATAAAAAATTTCTCTCTTTTCTGCTTTTATAGAAGCAAATGTTTTAGTTTGAATAGAAAGACTAGAACCTCATCCGTAGCGTGATCCCACTAGCTATAAAATTTACATTTATTATTCTTTTAAATTGAAGTAGATAATATTTAAAAAGCACCGACCATTTTAAATAAAATAAAATTTTAAATTACGCAATACATGAAAACATTTTTAGGCCGCTGTGGCCCTAACAGATAATGACCACTGTAATGTAGTAATTATGTAACTTACACTAATATTTCACGTTTTAAACGGTTAAAAGTGTTTTAATATTAAAAAAAAAAACAGAAACTGTTCCCAAATTGGCAAACGTTCATAAAAATATCTTGTTTCAGTAAATATGAAAGTATTATTGTACGCCAGTAATATCTTGACTAAATAGAAAGGTAATATATGAAAGTGGGAGATAGCAGAAGTTGGGACGAGCGTATTGAGCACGTAGAGGTACGTGATACCGTTCCAAATTAATGGCAGGCTGCTAACTCCAATATCTAATACACGCTAGCTATCTGTTACATTCGCATTCATTAGATAAACTGACGGCAGTTTCATCTTTGCCAGCCGTGTAATGGAAACTTTTCTTCACAAGTACAAGATGCTTATAGATAGTAGAATTTTAACGTTCCAAATATAAATTAAAGAACTAGTTTAATAATATAGGACAGACACAGAAGGTGAAAACCCAAAGTCAAAACAGGTCGATAGCGCATCTTATGTATTTCACCTCCCATCAAGAGGACCCCATATTTATCTGTCCTCCTCTATCATTAAAAACATACCCCAGCCATATAAAACTTAAATACGATGTTGTTGTTGACCTATTCTCATATCGGACATTTGGAAATTCAATTGATAACGCAATTAAACTTCATGGCTTTTTCATCTGTGGGTAGTGGACCCGGACTGGATTTCGATGTTACCACCTATTTTATGTGCAGATTTTCAAAACAAAGTTTCAGACCCGTTGATTATTACCAATTCATTGCTATCATTAAACTAACGAGCCCGTCGTTTTATTCTGTATAGTAGTTGATTTTTCACGTAAGAAAAAGGATAGTGTATTTTTATATGCAGAGAGAGTTGCGAATGTCTGACATGAAAAGTGAGATAAACGTAATCTGACATTCATCTCTCGTCATATTAGGGGGAGGCTAATGCCACGATACAAACTACGGCCCATTACTCTCCTATATCAAGCTGGGTGTACGCCAGCCGCTGGTCGTGGAGGCCTGATCTATGGCCAAATATGTTTCGTCATTCTTTAAATCCCCTCTATCTTGATGTTCCAACGGAACAGACATCACGCAGATACATCGTATCTGCACGAGCTAGAATTTTTTTACACCAAGCCAAATATGTAGAAGTGCTACGAAATTCGAATTAAAAAAATAAACAATACCGCTGCTGATAATAAAATTCACAAAAAGAACATTTTTAACGGATTAAAACACGCTTTTTTTCATAAACGCTAAAAATCTCTTAATTTTCGAAATTTGAATGGCTAACTGTTTTTCGGGTCAAAATTGAATAGTTGAATGATCAGAAGTCACCCTAAGTACATATATATGTATAGTTAAGTTTGTTTCAAAGCATGTAAAAACTATAACAGGTCTTAATTATGGATTTCTGAGTGCCAATATTAAAATATGTTAACGCAACACCTTCGTACAGTGTGTCACACGTTTGCAAGCGAACTTCGCGCTCGACTGATTGACACAAAAAATACGAGGTTACTATGTTGAAAAACTAAAAATTTTCCATTTAAACTGTAGAAAACTAACAACTCTCTTGGGAGACGGCAAACAATCAATCAACGCTGTAATTGGGTTACACGCAGACATTTTTACAGACACGGGTATAAAGCAACCTCAGTTCATAGCAAACATATTAACAATGCATTAGAATAGTCCAGATAATTTATAGTTCAACTTATACAGTGTGTATTTCAGAAACTAAATTTACACTTTAATAGTTTTTTACTAACAGCTACTTTCAAAAAAGGGCTTTGCTTAAAAGAAATCTTGAACCGGCATCCACAGTGTTTCGTGTTCAAAATAATTGAACTACCGTGTCTGACCAATAGAGCAATAGCACGGAACGCTCCAAATACTGGTTCAAGTCTTGACCGTGTCGTAATATTTGTTTAATTTAAAATGATATTAAACAATATTAAAGTGTAAATTGTTACTTCGCCTAATTTGTCTACCGGCAAAGGCCTCCTCAAATTTCTTCCACATTTCTCTTCCTTTTGATATTTTCCATCTATTCAGTAGATACCCCTCCCGTTCCTTGAATTGACATCCTCCTTCCCTTTCCGTTCTTTAGACACTTAAATATAATAAGATAAATTCCACAAAAACCCCATTGATATTATCTTAGCTAAAATATCGGTAGTACAACTAAAGCTTTTAGAAATATCAAACGAGATTGTAATCAAAGAACATTTTATATATACATAAATATACAGCATCGGTGTCGCAAAGCTTGAGATTCTACTTGAATAATTAAAGGACTGACGTTGGAGTTGAGAGTAAAGATTAATTGGTCTTTAAATTATGATTTTAAAGGGTATATTAATTTAATTATTCATTTACTAACATTACATTGATTAAATGATGAGAACATATACAGTGAGTACAGAAGGAAATTAATTCACGGATATTATGACTCAATAGAAATAATTTAATTTAAAAGTGTCAACTGTCCGTGAATTCTTTGCCAGAGGTACAAAACCCCCAAACCATTTACCAACATCGCGCGATTGATGCTTCACTCAAAGGGTTTTGTTTCAAAATAATTTTGCTGAAACGTCGAGCAAATAGCATAGTTTTTATATTCGTCATTTGTTAACACCACCGCAATTTGCAACAGGAGCGACGCTTTACATTATATCCAGCGCTTCTCGAATGCCGGCAATTACAGCGCTCGTTACGCTGAAAAATAACCGATCTGAGCTAAGTGTCTGTATGTATCGCAACGTTCATACACGCTAACAAGTGTGTTTACGAGTATATGTATATAATGAGTGAAATGTTTCAAAAAAATAATAATAATAAAAGATGTGACAAGAATAAACGTTCGACGTTCTTAGGTCTTGTCTTTAGTTCACACCTGAACAAAAAGTGGATAGAAACGTTGTTAAAAGTTACAATTATCATCTACTAAATACTTTGGTGAAAATACATGAATATGAGTGCCGTAAATTAAATTTATTTAGCTTATCAATACATTGTTATTTAGCAGTAGATGAGCATTAATTCCAAATAGCGCCCAAAATTATATAATTTACTATTTTTCTCTATACTGTTAACAATACTTTAATACTTTTCATTTCTATTTTCAAAAACTTTCATCTATATTGAAATTTAAGTCAAAACGGTTTGTTGGGTACAATAAATAACAATCAATTATATTATTTTATATTTTGTATTTTTTGTTTGTAATATAAACATGCAATCCGTAGTGGATATTTTTAAACTGACATTACCTCAAACCACTACCACTTCTAAGCAGAGAACTAATTTGAACTTTGTAATAATTTTCTCCATCAGCAAGCGCTGTAGAGAGGTACTAGATATTTAATATCATAATAAATAACTGGAAAGTAGACACTTCAAGTTATTAAAGTCCTGTTAATTCTATTTTTCAACAAGGACATATTTAAATAAAACTCGTTTGACAGTTTTAAATCCGAAATATTAGTAAACTTATATTTTAACTACGACCCGACAGATTTTATGCTTTGCTATCTATTAATCGTGCACTTGCACATTTTGCTTTTGCACGGAACAAGTAGAAGCTCCGCCTTAGTCGGCAAAGCGATTTTGCATACGATCGACGCCGGCGCAGGCTGATCTCAACAACTTCTAAAATAATATAGTAAAATATTGCATGGAAATATTAAATCTAACAAACAAATCCAAACTATTCAGGAATGTCTTTTAGATTAACTTTTGGGTCATTTAAAAAATTCGACCAGAACTGAATTTTTATATATAGTATTCTATATATCTTTAAAATAACATATATATAAAAAAATATCGGCAACCCTTTACTAAATTAAATAGCATAGTTTATTGGTTTTTTGTCAAGGCTTCTTTAGTATGTAGAATTGATGCACTTCCCTCTCCTAAGCTATTGTGTTGTGCATTGCAGATGAGTCTTACACCTCCGAGCCTCAGCAACCGCCCCGCTCCTCAGGTACCTATTCCTTATTCCTGCTTGCATGTGAGGGTGCTTAAAGAGTGACTTTGTTATGAAAGCAGTTTCTTAGTATAAGATAATATAACAATCAATTAAAAACGCGTATAATTTGTTTTGACACTTATATGTGGTTATATGCCATATCAAATTTTATAAGTGTGTACTGTACACAGTCACTCTTTGAATATCAAATCTGAATTATCAAAAGCCTTAGTTTCTCATTTCAACATATATATGTGAGCTTAGATATATCATGTCCATATGTTGCTTTTTCTTAATCGGCATAAGCTTTTTTTATAATTCCAGAATGTTTTTTGCATGGCATTTCACGCGATGATATATGTTGGGACGTTAAAAAGTCAACAAACCCTCCGTTACATAATAAAGAAATAACCTCGTAATAAGATTCTTATATGGCAGAATTAAAATACGTTTGAAGCCATCGTGAAAGGGAGGCCCTTTCTGTGGGATTATTATCAGTGCTTTTGAAATTATCATTCAAATAAACGTAATGAATGCTTTTCACAATCTATGCAAATACTTTGACATCGTAAAATATTTACGCTTACTTAAATAAGTAATATAGCTACGTAAAACATGAAAGGGAAACACAGGCGAGGTATAAACAGATTATTTTCTTGAAAGGAAAAAGTACTATAAGTTTATTACGAGAAAATATAAGGAAACCAATGGAACTCTACGATGAAGTTATTACAACTCACCTAACTGAAGTACTGACTCTAGTTCTTAGATTTTTATTGTATTCTAGCTACAAGCATTTACTAGCGAGAGATATTTATTTTTGGGAGTGTTTAAATAATTTATTTTGATATGGTTAGTATGCCTAATAAACAACAGGCCTTGGGTTCATTCCAAAGTGGTAAATATTTCGTCGTCGAAATATGTTAGACTACGTATAGAAAATATACATATTACATCGTATTAAAACACCCTTATAACCTATCTATAGTAATATTATAAAGCTGAAGAGTTTCTTTGTTTGTAAATTATTTTTGTATTGGTCGTACCATTTATCGAGAAAGACTAGAAAACATGGGTCAGCGAAAAATAAGCAAAGAAACAAAGGAAAATGTGGAAAAAAAAAAACAAAAAATATTAATGTTTCAGAGTTTCATGCACCGCGATAACGATTAAAACAATATGTAGAGAAGAATTATTCTTCTTTGAACAATGTTAAACAATGTCTGTTTAGTCCTCTGATTTAAAAAAAAATGTTTGTGTCAAATTGTGTGTAATATTTAGTCCCCTTGAAAGATGTGGAGTGCTTTTTGGAATTCACCATAGGTATATAAAAACGAACATAGTTTTGGAGTTACAGTATAGTTTTGGTGTATAAATGCTTTTGTCAACAGCGGCGGCCGCCACAATCTGGGGTTCGCAAGACGTATACGTTAAAAAGGGCAGCACGATATCCCTTACTTGTTCTGTCAATGTGCATTCCTCGCCACCATCCAGTGCATCAGTTCTATGGTAAGCTCTCAATATTTATTTTATTAATAATATATTTGTTTTATATATTGTTTTAATTATGTAACAAAACAATTATTATTTGTTTACGTAAGTATCAACTTTGACAGATCATTTAACGACTAACAAAAACCGCCGCCTTTTTATATAATAAAATTTAAATAAAAAGCAGAGTTGTGTGTCTTTGTGATCAATGCTATTATCTAAGTTCCTAATAATAAAACAATTGTGGTTCAATGTTTTTAGTACAGGTATGATATAACTTGCCGTATCAACGTGGTTATTTTTAGATCATATCTCGTAAAAAATCTCGCTCTAATATATGTAGTAGTATGGAATATAGCAATCTTTATTAAGATGCTAATCAGTCAGACCATAATTATGCTTGCTGACATTTTATTATAATAAGGTTAATTTTGAGGAAAGTAGAGACTCCCTTTGCTGCAGATTAAATTCGATAAGCCAGAATCCCTTAAGATTTCTTCAAGGCAAATTACTTAAGCCAATTTGTATTTATAAACCTTTCTCTAAACCTTCATGACAAGATGATAACCCGACAAAGGTTGTGTTCAAATATTTATGAATTTTCTGATAGCATCTTGAGAGGAAACGACGCGATGACTTTTCCCGAGATGCTTAAGTTTTTGTTTCGAACAATTCCATTAAAATCAAGGAAGAGGTGACATATCTTACAAATTCATCGCAAGGATTTGTTTTAGGTATCATGGCAATGCCGTGGTTGACTTTGATTCTCCGAGAGGTGGCATTAGCCTAGAGACAGAAAAGACGGAAGGTGGTACTACTAGCAAGCTGCTAGTAACTAAAGCCGCCCTTACAGACTCCGGAAACTATACATGTGTACCGAATAATGCCCATCCAGCTTCGGTGTCCGTTCATGTACTTAATGGTAAGTTAAAAACGACATCTCAGCTTTAATATACTGTATATGTTTTACGTATTTTTATAGCACTATAATTTAATCGCTGTTTGTTAAAACATAAAATTTTGGGGGTACTTTGTATGAAGTAGGAATCCAATAAGATGGACCCGATATAGTTTATAAATAATCATTAAACTTAAGCATGTGTGTAGTACACACGACATAAAACAATTTTGGTTATTTAAAATACGAAATAATATAACTTACATATATCCCGACGTTTCTGATGTTTTGCAGCAGCCATAGTCTCGGGGGAACACTACCTGAAAAACATTAACATAGGTTAATAAATATGATTCGCAATTGAAACCGTTAAAAGTATTTTGTATACTCATTTAATTTAATAATCATTACATGATCGACATTATGTAATCCAACAAATAATTATAGAGAAAATAATATTATTCGAGCTGTTTCAAATACGCTAAGCCTATATAACGCCAAATTGTATTGTATCTGTTATACATTAACATGTTCATATTTGCAGGCTTATAATAATAATTGTTCTATTAGATTACGCACGCAATAAGGCAATAAAGCTTATTAGTTAAATTATTGTGTTCGTTTATGCATAATTAAGCATGGCCTAGCAAATTTTTATTGCATACTGTGATGAACAACGCATTGCATAATATTAGTGCTAAATACTGTCTGTAGTTTACGCGAGTAGTACACATTTAAATAAAACACTTTAATGGCTTAAATATATATAATCGTTAAACTTATTTGAAAACCGCGTTTTAAATCGTTAAAGTGTTTTATTTGAATATTAGTTCTATTTTTGTATTAATTTGATCTCTAATTGTTTGACTGCTTCGAGTGTATTATTTGTAGAGGCTACGTATCTGCTACGGACTGCTACGTTCGTAGCACAGTATTTTGTAGAAGAGCAAAGTACTTTTCATTGGTATTTCAAATCATACTTTATATCACTGTCAGTTTCAAAAGTAGTTTTACTGTCGTAATCTGTTAATATTAATTGGTCATTATATGTTATCATAAAAAAGTGAAATCCCGTTTCCCCTCGTGGGGTATATGGCGAACACATTTCTGGGTCCGTTTCACTGATTGATTTACAAGCGAGTAGTTGATCAGACTTCTGTGCCCTGCCCGACCGAAACAATTATCTGTTTCCTCAGGATTCGAACCCAGGACCTCTCGCACTTAACGCAATGCTAGGCAACACGTTTAACCACTTAGCTACAGAGGCGGTTGATATATGTTAAAGTATTTTTTTAAAACTGCACATAATAGTGTATACCTATAATTAAATAGAGTTCAGAAAGTAATAGATGCTTATTTTTTCACCAATAAATAAAATTATTGGAGATTTTTTTAAACTTGGACTTTGTTGGTAATGGGGTCCTGAGTGTGAATTGATGTTTGATGATTCGTCGTTTCTTCATATCTCTTTAAATACTGCATTTACAAGTTAAATAATATATAGTTTAGTGAGTTGGTACTCTAAAATAGATTTTTGATTACTGTTTCAATTTTTTGTTCCCAGGTGAACACCCAGCCGCAATGCAAACGAGCAACCGGGCGTCCTCCTACCTTACGTCCCAACTCAGCTGTGCATTGTTCACCTATTTGCTCTCGTCAATGGCTGGCAGATGATCACTCTTTCCATAGACATATTGAGATGGAACTTTTGTTATTAAGAATAAATAGTACTTCTATTTTGTGTTATTTATTTATATTATTTTTTTTATATTTTACTGATAGTTGCGAATGACACGACCAAATAAAAACCCTTGAGATATTATAGAGTTCGATAAAGAAATATAACAAATATCGAATTAAACTCGGAAGCAATAAATTACTTAAGAATACCTCAGAAGCTAAGATTGCGCTGTCAATAAAATAAATTGTCATTAGTAGATAATTGACTAATTCTTAAATCAATGTATTAAAAAATAAAGTTCTGATCGCGTCTTAGGACAAAAAATAAAATAACTAAAATTATTAATCAGCTATATTATTTTCTTGAATTTAAATAAAGCACTTTAACGGTTTAAAACGCGGTAAATATTAGTTAAACTTATTTTTAACTTCGGCCCGGCGTCTTCACATGACCACGGCTGTTGCAAAGCGTTCGAAACGTTGGGCTGAAGTAAAAATATTTTTCAAATAAATTTAAGTAATATATGTATATCGTAAATACTGTTTATAGTTTACGCGAGTAGTATACATTTAAATAAAACACTAACCGTTTAAAACGCGATATATTAGTTAAACTTAACCACGACTGCTGCAAAGCAATGCAACTAATATATCGTGTTTTAGATTGTTAAATGTGTACTGACCGCGTAAAGTACAGACAGTATTTAATTTTCTTAAATTGTTAATTTTTTGTATTTCCTCGTTGAAGTTCAGTTTTTTTGATTTGGATTGCTGTCGAGTTCTATTTAGTATTTGGCCGACTAAATCGAATTATAATAAATTCGGTTATTTATTATTAAATCAAACGCGTGCCGCAGAATTAAATATTTAACTCAATTCATCTATTATCATAACATATTACAGTTTCATAAAATTTCCTGCCAGTTTGTAGCTATTTTAAATAAATTATTATTAGTTTGTGTTGTTACGTGTCTAATATTTAATAATTGTCTCGTTTATTTGATTACGAACATTTCGTTTTCATTAACTTTAAAATTGCTTTATGTTTAAAATTAGTATTTAAAATACAAAATATTCATCTCAAATAACGGATTAAGGTTATATATAAGAGAGATAGTACTTGCAAGTATGATAAGTCAGACAAACTTCGAATTCTTTTAACATTTGATCTTCTTATAGTTCACAACACAAATAAAGTTAATTCACATTACGCACAAGCAATTATCGAATGTATGTTATTCAAGATAACATCTTATATAGTGTGCTACGTCATTGAAAAATCATTGAATCAATTAAACTAATAATATTTTTTATTATTTTACCCTGCATTTAAAGTATGTTGGTGAATCATGTCAGATCATAAATTGAGACAATTACCAATCTCTTCAAGAAGAGACAATAAAAAAAGAACCTAATTTATTTTATTCATATTAACTGAATGATATAAGAAGATCTTGTGTTATTTTTAGGTTAAATGTCGACGTGATTCCAAAGTATAACGCCCACTCCATCTTGCTTTTTAAATTAGTTTGTGTTGGAGTTTTCCTACTAAGCAGGGCTTGTTAGTAAATTGTAATCACGTCCTATGTATGAAAGTTAATCGTTAAACAGAGTATTGAAAAATCTTAGCTCACTAAGTACTGGAAATATGTGATATTATTTTACATTGTTATTCAAATAGATCTAGCAGATCTAATGAAAATTTTCACATCCCTTCAATCGCTTAAGCATACAATAAAATGCTCTTTCAGGACACTAACAAAATATTGTTTTTTATGAAATTACAGGATGCTGGAGGGTATTCGAAATATGTACTCATATCTTAGGTTAGTTGGTGTCCTAGAAACAAGATAAATTAATACTTATTTAAATACAAAAAGTATCTCTTTCGTGAAATTACTTTGCATAAGATGATAATTGAAATTTTTTAATATCTATATAGACTTCATGGTCTAAGTTACAACTATATTCCACTTCTTTACAATACGAATTTGCGAAGATCAAAAATGCCAGTTTGTAAATAAAATAAATACGTAAAATAGTTATACGCGTTGTACATAAATTAATTGTTGTAAATAATAATTATTATGAGTTATTAGATGCAGTTGAAATTATTGATTTGTTCTTAGAACAGTATATTAAAATAATAGTAGATGAATAAGGAGGATCTCTTTTGGACTGTGGTTGGGTTTTCAAAACCTTTCACTCTCGTTGAATTTTATTTTTGTCTATTAATAATAATCAGACTTCTCAAGGATTTTAGTGTTTAGTTTGAAATATATTTTTATTACTTATCTAATATTGTACCATTCTTAAATAAATATCACGAAATAGAAGATTAAAACTATTTGGAAGGATAATGCAGCAGTTTTGTAAGAAAGCGAAATAAATAGTAGTGCGCGAGTCAAACTGCTCTTGTGCTGGGCTTCCATTGTCTTTCCCGGTAAATAAAGGCAGGAGACAAAAGATCAAGAGTATGCCGGTTTGGGAAAGATTTCTCATTAATACAGAAATACAGGCTGGTTAAGCCGGCGCTGTTCTTAAACTGTGTTTTGTTTTTCCGTTTTGAAAATATTTTCTCCTCTGTTCAAAGAAGATATACTTTAAACAATGCAATGACTTACCAAGTGTAGTTTACACTAATAAAGGGGAAAAGAGATTCTCATAGTTTAATTAGGATATAATGACAAATAAATTAAATTATTGCTAAAATTCTATCGACTGTTTTCATAAATTAATCTTTTATTATTGTGTTAACATTTCGCGTTTTTAATTACGCTTCTTTCTTAAGAATATAAACTAAATAATGAGAAGTTTATTTCAATGAAAAAAAAACAATTTATGATGTGTTATGTAAACTTTTGTACGTCTAAGACATGCAATAAGGGACGACTTCGTTGAACAAGTCTTAGAGAGCAATAGAAAAGTTTTGAAAGAAGCGTAACTGCAAAACCGATTAAACCTCTTTCCATAAAGTCTTGTAAAGTAAAACCTTAACATAGAAGTAGATAATCGTAAATAGCTATGTTCCTTAGTAGCAATTATATATGAAGCTCGTTTGTACGTATGTACGTTTTTAAGCGAATGTTATTCGTCATAATAACAGTTTTATTTTGTATTTTGTAAATATTGTAATAAAAAACGGGAGTATTATTGAATAAATATTTAAAAAATTCTTAAACTTTTTATTTTTACCCCTGTTTTTAGGGATTGGGCGTGTCCTTTTCCCTAATTGGTTTAATTTAAAGGCAAGTAGTTAATCAGACTTTTGTGCCGACCCAAACAATTTATTGTTTTCCGGAATTTGAACCCAAGACTTCTTGCGCTTGAAGCAATTAGGCAACACCTATAACCATTTAGCTACAGGCGGTCCTCTTTCTTTTTTAGCAAAAATTAAATGTACCTACTATATACAAATTATACTTTTTAATACATTATAATGTATGTAAAAATGTCATACTGTCTGAAATAATTACAATATCCGTAATGAATTTATATTAAAGGTATTATATTGATCTCACACGTAGTGTAAACATTTTTGCGATCTTTTATTTAAATATATATAAAGGAAAGACCGCAAAACAATCATATATTATAGAGAAAACATGACGAAAAAATGTCACACTACGCTTGCTAATACTAGGTTTTATAAAACAACTAGCTGATCCGGTAAACGTTGTTTTGTCAAATACTTAACTAATAATAATAATAGTTTAACTAATATATCGCGTTTTAAACCGTTAAAGTGTTGTTTTATCATATAAATAATTTCATCTATTGAATTGTAGCTTATATGACACGTTTGTCGGTTTACCATAGCAGTGCCATCTATTGATTACTTACTCAATCCATTCACTGACAATTATTTATAGACAAATGATTTGCAATAAAATAAAATTGCGACTATACTTAAAGATCTAAACTATCCTATGTCTCAAGTAGGACCAGACTGCTCACGGTGTGCCAATTTAATTTAAAAAAGTTTAGAAGTCCATAGCGGACAAACATCGTGACAGGAGATTTATATATATAAAGATAATGTATTTTATTTAAAAAGAAATAATTATTGGATCTCTACGATAAAAATACCTTATAAAAAATAATTTATGAGGTATTTTTTGGCACATTTCCTCTTACTACTGTTTCTACTTTACATTAGTAGTACACAAAATAAAACACTTTTAACGGTTTAAAACGCGATATAAATTAGTTAACTTATTTAACATTTATTTCAACTACGGCCAAGCGTTTAGTCCCGTAGACACGGGTGACCAAGCAGGAATGAATTGAAACTAGTTAACGAATATATATCACGTTTCACAACTGTTCAAAGTGTGTGTTCACCAGAGCTTAAGAAACGTCTTATTAAAATAAATGTATACATAGGACGTATTCAATCTAAATAGGGAAATTGGCAGTTGTCGCACGTGGAAGTGAAAATTCACACAATAATTATTTCGTTCAAGGAAAATGTATTTGTTAGTCGAGATAATGGCGTATAACGTGGAAAGGCGCCGCAAATACAGAAGAAAAAATATATTACGAAAGAGTGAAGTAAGCATTTTTGATTTCTCCGTGTGACTGGGAGAGTTAATGGAAATGAAAATGCTTCTACAAACGAAAATTGTGATATTACAGAGTTACCTTTGTAATGTGTTTTTCGTTTGAGAAAAACATTATATTAACACTTAATTGCACAATATATAAAAATAAATGAGACTTATTTACTGAGATGAAATGCAATGGGCGATCTTATCTTAAAAATAATAATCTTGACACGCTCTTACAAGTAAAAACGCCATAATAAGTCAAAGTTATATAAATTAAAAATCTATTTTGAATAAAAAAAATACGACACAGGTAAGACTTGAACTTGCCTTCACAGCATCCATGATGCTGCCTTAACCAATTGAGCTATTATTTCATTTCGACGATGACGTGCCTCGAATTTGATAGTGCACCTCTCGTGAAATATATAGTTGAATTCTCAAAAAAGAAATAAAACAGCTTAATTGCGAAATATAAACAATTATCTACCTACTCATTGCTACAAATAATTATTGAAGACGCTTGTAAAAAGAAAATGTAGATTAATGTAGTCTTTTGTTTTTTAAATGTATCGACACGAATAATATTATATTGACTTTGACTTGTCTTATTTTTTTAAATTAGATTAAGTTTCATTTCGTTGCAATATGAATATATAACATAGTATACTTCATACGTGTGTGTATAAGATAGTACGAATGTTTTAAATGTAGTAGATATAAACATGTCTGTAAATTTATGGCGGATAAGCATGTGAATGTGTGGATATAATTTAAAGGAATAACTCATAATACAGTTATACAAAAGGTGTGCTCAAAACATGGAACAAGCCACAGGATGTCCCGAAAATTCCATTCCCGCAGCCAAATACGAGTTATGAAACGCGGGAAAAATGAAAATGCGAGAGGGAAAAGTTGGCGGTGGCTGCCTATCGCTCGCGTTGTGCGCATCAAGCATGAATTTTAATGTTTCCTTTGCCATGAGTCAATATCAAGGGAATATGGTACTGTTGGCATCACGAACAATATATCATAACTTTTTTGTAGGACCGTCAGCATAGTTATGACGTACTCGTTCGTATCACGTAGCTCTATTTATCCACGGCTTGCTAACGACAGGTCGTTGGTTCGCCTGCTACCAGGTTCAAAATCCATTTATAATTTCTAAATCTTCTAAATCATGTTTGATTTCGTCTCGAAATCTAGATATTAAATCAATAGTTTACAGATTCCTTGTACGGCTGCGAACCAGGTAGTAAAATCTAATAATTTCAGTTTAACATAATCTTCTTTTTTGCATATAGAAAGAAGAAATGTTGCTTATAAAACATAAAAATAAACTCTTATTTATTTTGCTACTAATGACGTCACTTGTAGCTAACGCGTCTAGATAAAAATAGATATTTACTGTTTTCAATATAAATTCATTTGTGAACGAAAATGAAAGCAGTCTTAGATAGAAGAACTACCTACATGGCGTTACCTTTTAAGCCAACAACCTATGTAGAAAAAAGATTTTCGCGAAAACATATTTCCATCACGACAGCGAAAATTGTTTCGTAAATCCGTTGATAGCACCAAGATAAGCGTAAGCCGGATTTTCGACATCATTAACTTCGAATACTGTTTATATCAACTAGCCCAAAACGGGAGATTGGTAATTTTCAAAACCGGAAGTTCACCACCTTTAACAACCCCCATGACCACAGCTGCTACAAAGGTTACGTAACGTCAGGACATAATATAAATTTAAATTATTTAATACTTCGCGTTTTAAACCGAGAAAAGTTTTTCATTTGAGTATATACTATGCGCGCAAACTACAGATAGGTTTTTTTTTATAATTAAACAAATTTTAAATACATTTAGATTACATATGTTTTAAACAGTAATTGTTGTTAAATAGGGACTTCAAGCTAAGGATAAAAATCAATTTTGACTTTGATTGATATCAAAAACACGTATAATACAGTATTTTATTCGACTCAAAGTTTAAATCCATATTAAAAACCCAATCTGGATTCCGTGCCGGCTTAACTTTGACCTTTGTTTGATGTGAGAAGCCGAATTGATGAGTTTATAAATGAAGTTTACATCTAGGTCTAGTGAAATCGGGTTTCCCCCGGGGGCATGGGGCAAACTTATATCAGTGTCCGTTTCACTGATCGGACCTCTTTGCCCTACCCTGGCCGAAACAATCTATTGCTTCGCCAGAATTCAAAACCAGGACCTCTCGCACTTAATGCACTGCTAGGCAATATGTTTAACCATTAGCTATGGAGGCGGCTTTACTTTTAAACATTCCAAATTCTGAATGAAGAATCTGCCCGAGAATTATAAATATAATTGATTATAACCCTGAAAAAAATACTTTAAACGCTGTAACGATTAAATACGCAAAATATATTAGTTAAACTTATTTGAAAAATATTTTGACTACGGCCCGACGATCGTCCCATTTCGACGTGTCTCCCCGTGACCAAGGCTGTTGCAAAGTACCCGAAACGTCGGGCCGTAGTTATAATAATTTTCATATAAGTTTAACGTTATTTCGTTATTTTATTTAAATGTTTACCAATCGCGGAAACTACACACAGTATTCTGGAAGTTATGGACTGCAGTCAAATGCCACTTATGATTATATCAAACCCAATATAGCGCATCGCCCCCTCAAGTCATAATCACAGAGCCATAAATAAAGAAATAACCGATTCTAACACGTAAGACATAAAGATTATTATCGCCTGAATCACGTAATACTCTAATCACGATTTCTTTATCGGTGTCATAAAGTTGGTGTTAAATATGTATGTAACAATGACACGACTTTATTTCAACATGAAAAAGATCAAACCAATGAAGAATGTCGTTGCTCTAGGTAGAGTGGTTTCGAATTATTTACTGTTATATTAAATTTATTGACAAGTATCAAATTGTACGATTGGTCGAAATATTGTTATAACATTTCACATACCTACGACATCAATTTATTAAAATAGCGTGGTATAAAATTAAATGTTTGTTGTCTTGTATAAATAATGAACAAACCAGACCAAGACGAGTCATAAAAGAAAAAGTATATATTTGCATTATACTCTGTGGATTACCAAATATCTAAAATTTGCCCCTATTGACCCTAAAGACACGAATGCAGCAGTAACTCAAATAAATGAGGACCTGATAAAGGTACTTACATGGGCTAATAACAACAGACTTTTTCTAAACAGCTCGAAAACTAAATACACAGTGTTAGGTTCTAAGCAGCAGTGTAAGCAAATATGGCGCCAAAAAATAAATATCTGGCTGAACAACTCTCCAGTTGCCCGAGAAGATACGCCGAGAAGCTTGGGAGTACTGCTCGACCCACTGTTGCGCTATGAACGTCACATAAATTCGCTTATAAGGGTTACCTTTTTTAAGTTCAAAACCCTATATGGAATTAGGAGATACCTGTCCCAGGAGGTCAGGGTGATTGTCACAGAAGCAATTATTCTTTCACCTTTTAATTACTGTGACATTGTTTATGGGCCTAGGTTATACAGCGTGTTCTAAATGCTTGTGCGCGTTTTTGCTTCAACGTACCGAAGAGGGCTCACATCACGCCGTTTCTCATAAAATCAAACTCACTGAAGATGAAAGATGAAGAAGAAATCTGCATCTAGCTGGACAGGTCTTTAAACTCGTAAATACTAGCAGGCCAACATACCTCTACAAAAAACTAGAATGGCAGAAGGACTCCCATTTTTAATTTGTTACTAAACTTCTGGCAGAGGGTGCAGACTGAAAAACAGCGCTGTGCGATCCCCTTCGTGCAGCATTCAGCTGAGTCTGTATCCCGTACCACAAACATTTTAGGTTAAGAATCTAGTTTTAAGCATTTTGTGGCATTAAATTTTTTTTCTTTCTTTCTAAAACCAAAAGAGGTCAAATGCGCATTTTCATTAAATTATCATATGGCTGGGGTAATCTCTACTGGGGAAGACCGAAGAGTTTGTTTGTTTGAACGCGCTTATCTCAGGAACTATTGGTTATAATCAAACAATATTTTTGTGTTAATCATTTATCGAGAAATGTTATAGACTATAAAACATCGTGCTGTTACTAATAGAAGGGTGGACACAGTGGGAATCGTGGAGGAAACTTATTCATCTTTGTGGGTTTCAAACAAAAATATGTATAAAATAATTATTCGTCTTTAAATGATTTAAAAAAATGTTCGCGACACTATATGTATATCTTTTAAGATTAACTTGCAAGAAAGACAGGGCGACCGACGTCTTGGGCAGCACCTAACATCTATAAAGATGGTTTGCAAAAGCTAATAATTATTCTACGCGGACGAAGTCGCTGACAGCTAGTTGAAACTATATGTAGTTATTTTAAGTCCGTACTGCAATCAAAACTTGCCACAGTTCGAAGTTTCCCTGGTATCATCTGAGAATCAGATAGGTAATAAAATGTCAAGAACGCTCCATAAAAACTTTCATCCCTTAACGGGCATCTTGTCTCCATTGCAAGGATTTAAGATTAACTTGTAAAGCCCTATGTTTGTGAATAATGAATCATTATGTTAGTCTGTCGCGCTATTCTCACACTTTAGAGGGTAAATATTTGGATGTCGGGGCTTAAGACCCATGTTAAGTTGTTAAATAGTAATTATTTCTACAAAGAGAATGACGGAGTAACATTTATTTAATCTCATAGCTGGAATTTAACGTAAAACTAAATTAATTAAAACTGTCACTTGTATTATTTGATATTGCGATTGTTGAAATACAAAGCTAAGCTTACGTTTGTTTTAATGATCAAATAAGTGAAACTCAAACCTAAGTCTTGCACCGTGTATTTATTACTTTGTAATTTTACTTTATGCGGTTCAACTTTGAAAATATAAAAAATAACAAAGTTTGAAAGTAAACAACGCGAAAACATCAGCTTCTATAAGTATGTGACATATAAGAAAAGTAAATATATATTTTTATGTCATACATACATAAATGATAGAATAAAAATTGTGTTCTAAATTCAAACCGTATTTAGAACACAATAGCTTTGTTGGTACGTAACTAAAGATGCATGTTTTATATTATCAATTATTTTTTTACACAATTCAAAACTAACAACGCGTCTTACTATAAATAAATCTTTATGTATGAAAATCAAATATGTATTTTTCATCTTTAATCTTGAAACTTAGTTCAGGATGTTTATAACTATAGCCATTGCTATGTGAAGCAAACTTTTGAAAAGTTATTAGTTTTAATGTTATTTTCGTGTGCTAGAGCAATATTAGGCGCTTCGAAATGGAACAGTATATACAGTAATGATTGGTTATTATGAAAATTATTCGACATCTATCAAGTTGTTACGTATTTTTCTACACGACAGTAAAATTTTGTTATCGTTTACAGGTCAACAATGTCATAGTACTTTGTGATTCTAATTTTTAAGAAAAATGTGTAATTCCGTTTTCCTTGTGGGGCATGGGGCGAGTACATTCATGTGTTCTTTTCATAGTTTGATTATTTTTACAAGCAAGTAATTGATCAGACTTTTGTACCCTCTCATAATTTAGTTTCTGGGATTCGAAACCTGTACACTCTAGCAGGCCACAATTACCATTGAGATGGCGAAAATATTGAACTTAACCTATATACATATATAACTACATATTAACAATGTATATCTTTTGAAATTCAGCATCATTTCTCCCTTAGTATCAGGTAAAAAAGGGAAAAATATTATTAAAATTTATCAATTTAACTTTTGTCCGATAGCGTCCGCGGCTCGCCACCCTTTGATGGACCGCTCTTGAATTTCATATCGCTAACTTTATGATGGATCTTTTTGAACTCGTCCCGGGGGTATACACGGTGTAAAGATAAAATACAAAGTTTCACTTATAACACTACCCTCAATATAATATTACGATAAAAATATCCGTAATTTAATTATACACATAAGCAAAATAAGGATGGAAAATAATATTAACTACTACGACTAATTAAAAAAAAAATGAAAATTATTACAAAATGTAAATATTGTCATTTTTGTCATATTTGCTAGTTTTTAATAAAATCTGTTTCAAGTTGTACGTTCCCTTACAAATATTATGTGTCCCAAGTAGGGACTAACTTGTCAAAAAAAATATACGCTTTGTATTATTAACTCTTATATTATATTCCGAATACGATTATAAGAAATCGCCGGATACGAATGAAACATGCAAAGCCTCATAAACACATGTAATTTATATAAAAAAACATATACCATATATCAAAATATATGCAATAGACGACTAGTGGGTTCGTTGCTAGAAAATAAAACACACCAGCCATAAAAACAACGCTTTAGACCTGGCATTGAATTAAAAAAAAAACCCCGTACTGAAACTGAAATACACTTTTCCACCATCAGGTGGTACTAATTATAAAATGTTCATAGAAAAACTATTAATAGTTTTTTGGGCAAATTGGCCCTGCTAGAAATCAAATCCACATCCTGTTGGTATGTATTCTACTATTGGTAGAACCCGCTAGAAAGGCTTGTTTAAGAATATTTCTCGACGTTTTCCCATCACGAGTGTATAACACCATTCAGAGATATTGGCCCAACACAAATAGAGCACCTTTTGCATGTCACGAGAAGCCGCAGCAATTAAAGCGTGCATTTGTGCGTTTGAGGTGATTCGGTACCCGTTAGTTTTAGCGCCTCTTTCCCACTATCACGCTCTGATTATTGCCTCAAACGAAACTAGGCCGCAGCCTTTGCTTGATGAAAGTCTTAATAACACGACATAAGAGTTTGGAAAATGAGAAGTTGACTTTACAAGAAAAATTAAACTTTTCCTAACATTATATAGCTCGCGAGGGCGAGGAAATAATTACACAGAATACGACGTCTAAAAGACGTCGTTGTAGATGTGAATTCTTTGTAGATTACAAACAAAATCTCTTATTACTGAAGCTCAAAATGAATAATAATTTTTAAATAAATTTGTTACAAAATAACTTGAGTATGTCTCGATGTGTTTGTAATTTTTTGACAAGATTGAATGGAAGAAAAGTAATTGAATACAATTACATATGGAATATAATGTAGGTCTCAATGTATAAATTTATTTATAAAATAATATAATGATACCCATACTTAGTTATTAAAAGAGCAACCGTATCGTGTGTTCAGTAAACTCCACTGTACGACGACGACGATCTGGGTTTGGATTCCGGTTCAGGAGAATTTTTAGTTTATATAAGCGCAGTCGTCTTGGTTATCACTACCAACTTACTTAATTAGCGTGATGGGTCTGAGCTCTGAAACACTCTTTTATATAATAGAGGAGACCTGTTCCCAGTATTGGGCCAGCACATATCTGGCCAACGATCATTTAACCCAGCATTTTAGGTGTTTGAGCTGTCATCACAATGTTGCCATAATTGACAGCATGTCATGACTCAACAATAAAATAATAACGACCGTAAATGGATGATGATTTATTAAAACATGCCACCGAGTCGTAACAGGGTCGTATGTAAGCCATAAATATTTTATTCAACTCGTACAAAGAGTACGACTAGTTGTCATAAAGTTTTTATTACCACTACTAATGGACATTTTAGTGGACAAAGTGAGTCTTTACGCTTTGTGTACGTGTTTTGTTGTAATACTTAATATTTTTGCGACAATATTTGACGAACACTGGCAAGTTATATAAAGGGAAACCAAAGCAATATTGGCTTCATTAGCATCAATTGTGAATAAATAAGGCAGATAAACTCGTTTCCATAGTTATTGGCAATCAAGTGAACGAATTTAAATAAAATGCTTGACCGGATTAGAGCGCGATATATATTAGTTATACTTATTTGAAATTTGTTTTACCTACGGCCTGGCGTTTCGGGATCTTTGCAGACCGTATGAAAATTAGGACAATAATTTTCAAATAAGTTGAACTAATATATATCGCGTTTTAAACCCTAGGTTATTTAGATGTGTAGTACTCGTGCAAACTTCAGCAGTACTTAAAGTAAATAAAGTTAAGAAGAAAAAACGAAATATGGTAAATTTTTAGGTGGTATCTTGTTTTGATAACTTCAAATTCTTTATTTTAGAATGGTTAAGACCAAGCTTAATGTCATTAAAAATAAACATAAAATTATAATCATACGTCTTAAGTTCCTTAAAACACAACCTGGCTAGAAAACCATCAAAAAGGATTTATATTTATTTTTCAAGCCATCGTATTTGGTAATTAATATTTGTTTCATAATTTATTTTAACTACAACTGCTATATTAAATACTGTCTGTAGTTTACGCGATTAGTACACATTTAAATAGAAACATTTCAACAGTTAAAAACGCAATATATATTAGTTAAATTTATTTGGACAATAAACTAATAGTGCTATATTATAATACTTAATAATATATATCTTAAATTACATATATTTCCCGTTTTTTACCGTTTTAAATGATTTCTTTGTTTGAAACAGTTAAAACATTTTGTTTATTTTGTAACTCTCGAATCTAGACAATAGATAACTATTAGATCACTGACGTTCCCAACTCATAGTATTTAACAAACGCGGTCATTAATCGCATGGAGAGCACTCACGTAACAATAAAAGACTAGTTCTAGTACATAAATCAACCGCTCCATACATCACCGCTTAATGGTTCTGTAATCTTTGTGAAGATGTGTCTCTTTATTTTTGTACTCTATGGCCCGAAAGTGACGTGCTTTGTACTAGTGTTCGAATTTTGAAACTGCATTTTCCGTAAATTACCGTGTCATAGTAAAAACGGGTATTTCTCGTCCCTGTAAAATTTTACAGCTCCTGAAAAGAGAAGAGAGAAAAATAGTGACAAGAGATTTTTCCAGAATGCATTTTTACTAAAAGAACTACTGAAAATACTTAGTTTACTTATAATAAAATAAATAATAACACTATTTAAATATGCATGTCATTAAATTTTGTTTTCAAAAACTAAAACACGTCTAATTTAAAAATCGAAAAATAAATTGAAAAAAAAAATTACTCGGGCAGGACACAAGTCTGTAAAATTTAACATCGCAATATGGTGAGTGGCGGTAAGTTTCCTGTCAGTTTTTTCTGTTTATTAAATAACAGTATTTGCAAAAAAATAATAATAATAGCTCTTATTGCTCCTTAAAATTAAAAATATATATTAGCTACTGACTACTTAATTTTTTTTAAAGATTAACTTAAAAAAGTTTTAGTTTATTTTATATAGTAAGTGATTGTAATTTTAGTATCGTCTTTAATTCACATGATTAAACATATTTAAATAAACCATTTATAACAGTCTAATACACGAAAGATATTAGCAACTGAAACGCCAGGCCTTAGTGAAATCAAGTTAAATATAAGTTAACTTAATCGTCATTATAAATAAAAACAATACTCTACGTCAACAGAAACCGGTAACATATTAGTTACAGTTTGTCTTGTGTAAGTTGATTCCATTGTTTCTGCATAAGGGTCAGCTTAAGTAGAGTTGAATTAAACGTTACATGTTCCGTTAGTTAATACAAGTATTAAGTTAAGAGGATAAAGCTATTTCACGCCACTCCAATGAATAGCTGAGCTTTGATCTTAAGCTAATTCGTTTCAGGAATGCAGAACCTTTTATAAATAAATTCGCAAATATTCTGGATACGTTAATTGTAAAATTGCTTTTACGAACTGATTGATAGTTCCGTGTTTGCAGTGTTATTTTACCATTTAATACATATTTTTATGAGGAAATAATTTAACAGCTCTACAATCCGTTAATATATTTTCAATGCGAAAATTATTTGTGTACATTATATTAAAGTGTGTTATTTCTAACAACGGCTAATTAATAAATGGCTAATAGCCGTGTGTTCGATTTCCACCGGGGTGTTCAATAATTTTATAATGCCGATTTAATTTCGGGAGTCTTTTAAAAGTCAAGAACCACCGACCAAAGTACCGTAAGTGAAATAACCTTAGTATCGGTGTTGGTTCAGCCTGCGGATTTCCTATGACAAAAGCAAAAATAAGTTTACTAATTATATTAATGATATTTATAGTCAAAGCAAAAACATCATGTAGTTAGTAAGTACTGAAGAAATCCTCCGACTTAGCGGGGACGACACTAGCTGAGGAACTGTCAAATACGAGCGTTGGCGCGCATTTTGTCGGCTAGCTAATTTTGGCTAATAAATGAAATTTTAAGTAACCTTGTTTTTCCGTCTTAACAGTTCACGTATGAACGTTAATGACTAAAGACTATAAATTTACACTTACTACCAGTTCTCAAAAGAACTGGCAAAAAAAGTCGACTCCTCTCCTTTTATTGCTAAAATTTTTTTTGTTAGATGGCCTTCCAAAAGTGAACTTTATCAAAATGATAACGAAAATGTTATTACCAACTGTTTCTCTACTAATCTTCTTCAGTATACAAAAACCTTGAAGTATGTGGAAAAAGTAGTCTGGTCAGGAGAGGGTCAACGTTCGCTGTGTCAGCATCGAAAGCTTTATATCACTTGAAGTCTTTACTTACTTTAATACGTCTTACTCAATGAGAATTTTAGTAATTACTATTTTTATTACATCATTTATTTTGTATTTAAGAGTAGCTAGTTAGTTACATTCTAATGCTATTAGAATGATGCCAGAATGAAGTTTTTTTGTATGTATGTTTATTTTTTACCCCCGAATTCCTGAACAATCTTAATTTAATGAATTATATAAAATTAAACTAATGCTAATAGTATGTTTTGCTATATTGTCGTTTTATCCAATGTTGTCATAATGTTGTAATTAACATATTTTATTAATATTGCTATAAATCTGTGGGTTCCCTTTCTATGTCAAATGGTGTACATGTTTTTATTCTATTTATACCCTTTCCAAATCATGTGTTTGTCTGGAAAATATGGATATTCAATGAGAAGGAAAAATCGAAGTTCCAATCGAAATATAATCGCGTTTCGGTTTCAGTGTAGATGTTTAAAAGACCTAAGCCTATATAAGTCGACAGCGCATCTTGTTTAGATAAACATCAATATAATTTTAAAAAGCCTTGAAATTTACATTAATACAGTTCTCAAATCCATTTAGCAGTTGTATTTAATATAAAAAAGCGTACGTACTTATGATAGTTAACAATGAACGCCAACCATCTCATAGTAATTATATGAAGTAAAGTCGATGCATTTCAGTTGTGAATACCAAGAAAGCCGTTTGTCTAGTTATCTTACTGAATCAAATGGCGAAAGCAAATCTCTACTCGGTGAAGTGCAAGATATAAGACATTGTTTATTCATATATATTCAGTTTGCTAGTTAGGATTGAAGAGAGTTCACTTGGTGGTAGGTAATACCCCAGCCATATTACATCTAAACAAGATACGCTGTTGACCCATTTTGGTTTTGGATAAACCAACCAACCACCCATTTAATATCCAGATTTCCAGACGAAGTCATGTCTTATAAAACAATTATAAATCGATCAGAAACATTTTTGATCCAGTGGGAATTGAACCCGTTGATTATTAGCCATACATTGCTATGGTAGCAATCAATGAGCATGAAGTTAAATGTACAACTATACTCATTGAGAAGAAATGAGAATTTGTACAAAACGTTGTTATATTTTAACAAAAATAAATAAACGTGGTAATATGAATTCGGTGCCTCAAACAATATTGTTTTGTATGAACATTTGTGTGAAAGAAAATGCTAAACTGTGGAATATATATAATTTGAAACGATTGATGTCTATTTGGTCAAAACCGATATTATTAGACATGCTACAAAAGCTTGCAACTTGGACCATACAAGAAGATCTATAGCTAGACGCTGGTCCGGACCGGGAGTCTTCGCTATTTATACCTTCATTTGTTGTGCAGATACTATTGAGTTTACCATCAACAGATTAAATTACTAGTAGTGTTTCGAGTCTTCGTAGAAACCGGCGTCCGAACAAAATTGTTGAAGATTGACTGGCTCGTTGTCCAATAGAAGTTTAAGGCTAATAAATAACGTCGTAGGTTCGAGTTACACGGGGTCTAATATGTTTCTAAAATTTACAACTTTCCTAAAATATATCAGACCGGATATCCAGATATCCGGGCATTAAAATAAATATACGTCCGAATCACGAACATTCGCCCACTGATGACAAATTCGTGAAATTAAAGTTAAACACTTTTAACGGTTTAAAATGCGAAATGTATTAGAATGCTGTGCAGCAGGCATAACCACGTCCGGCCATGTAAATAACTGACCTAGTATATTTCGAGTTTGAAGTCGTTAAAAGACAATAATTAAATCGTGAAGTGTACCTACGTTTCAATTTCCATAAGCAGATTTCGAATAGACCGACAGCAGATCTGTCCACCTTATATAATATCGTATCATCGAGTGACAATGACAAATTATAAATGTTCTACCAAGGGCGAAGTGATTTCAAAACAAAAGACGACGCGTGTGAAGTGAACCGCACCTGTGGCAGCTCGAACCCATCTCGGATACATAAGGAAAATGCGCAAAATTCAGAAAAATGCTGTCTGCACTTTGGAAGGTAGGGTTAAGTGTAAAATGAGAAGTGGTAAGGTTCAGAGACGCGTAAAATGTCGGGGGCAACAGACGAACGTCGTGAGTGATGACGTAATGCGACTTAGCAGCGTCTGAGGGCTGGATACGAGCCAGATGGGAACCGGGATAGACCGAGAGCCAACTGCTGATTCTGTCTCATTCACAGATAAATGTGACCACAGGGGAGACACATTAATTTTTGTATTTGTATTTTATCAATTCGATTTCTAGATATCTTTCAGATTGGAAATATCTAATAAAATTAAATAAAATAAGACTCTCACGCGCGTTCGTTCCTAGTCTTCCTACCTCTAATGACAAGGGCAGATAAATTTGTTAGCTGTAAAAATATGTTGTAATATAGTATGAATATAAAAAAAAATACTTTTTTTATAACTTTGTCCATCCATGTGTTTTACCAGCTAAGGACGATGGAGTCTCCCCTTTCTCGGTTAGAAGGAACCTGGTCTACTTATTCTTATTTATAAATACTTTATTTATATACTTATGCTTACGAACTATTAGTAGTTTTGTACTTTTTTACTACCTACATGCACAGAGTCGTAGTTGTAGCTATAATAATAATTATTATTTTTAATCAAAAAAATTTTTTTTGATGTGGCTCCTCAACTATCGCGCTAGTAGACAGGCGCTCAGTCAACGTCTCACTACTAGAATTTAATAACATTCGTGCTTCCCGCGCAAACTGAGAAAACTGTTAGCTATTTAAAAATTACTTACATCGAGTACAAACAAATAATCTTTAGAAGTATTTCTACTACTATATAAGTATTTACCAACAAAATAATTAATTATTTTAAGTTATTAAAACATTTTATGTAATCGCTTTTAGTAAAATGTTAATATAAAGAAACTAAAACGTAAGTAAAAACGTAATGTCTTAAGATAAATATAATTTGCATTGTAAAAGAAAACATAAGAACAGCCGGTGGGGAAACGATACTATTGTTATACAAACATTTCCAACGTTAAAGTGAATAGTATTAAAATCTAAATAGCATGCAAACAAGAGTAATTCAAGTACACGATTCTTACATTACAAGAATAATTCACAATTTTAAAACAAAAGCACGAAACTCCGCCAAGAAAGCCTTTGCGACATCTTTCAAATCATTCCTTGGAGGAATAGAACTGTTATCACTTTAATCTGGACCTGAATCCCAACAAAATAAAATTCAAAATAGTCCAAGAGCGATATACAACAGAATATCGTTGAAAATTAAGCTTTAAGCTAAGTGAACAAGGTTCAATTTTTAATGTCGCTGCCAGGCAGTCTCGGACCTGGGATTCCAGAGGCAGTACACGTCATACAGTCGACATTTTTATAGATAGAAGTATCGAAGAAGTGAAATTCTTTACTTGATACATAGTTCTAAACAATCTCTAGAACCTTATAAGGCTTTAACGTTTTATATTCATACAGGTAGCAAATTATTGGACATTTTATATCTGTTTAATTTTTAATAGCTAGTTAGTTCTAAGGATCATTATTCAAAACTTTCTAAAACATTTTGCATGCCCCCTAGACATGGCAAATTTAAAACTATTTTTTTAAGACAAGAATGCACTCTCGCCTTATACTATGTAAACGAGGTGTGCTGTCGACGTATTTTGGTTTTAGGCACTCCGAGTATTAATTTATTTTAAAATTAAATAGTATTAGAGCAGAAATAGCATAAAAACCTAAAACTAATTTCTGCGCTCACCAAGAGGTAAATGAAAATGTCGAATGAATAAATCTGAACTATTTTTTCAAGAGAAACAGAATCGCATTTACGTCGCAGATTCAAAGGAAAATTGTGCAGCGCATAAAGTACTTTTCCCAGCGATTAGCAGCAATCTTCGGGCCATAACTTTGGCCCGAATGAACGATAATTTCAGAATATCCAATCTCTTGACAGCTCTAAAACGTTATACGGCACAGCACGGACGGCCCACCGGGCAATACCGAGGTGCGCTATTTTTAATAGCCCATTGTGAGGGAATGGGTTTAGCTTTATAGGCCCCGGCATCGTTTTATTAACGTTCAAAATGTTTCCTATAAGCGTTTGAAGACTTAAAAGAGATTTCTATTAAAAGGGTTACTGTAACAACCACTTTCGACAATCTTTCTCTTATGAAACAGGAAATGTATGTCCTTTACATATTTAGCTGTTGTGAACACGAGGTTGGTATGATTTACTCTTTTTTTCTTATAGTTAGGCTTCGAAAGTATGTTAAACTGTCGGTTAATTGACTTTAAAACTTACAACCCGAACCGACGGCCTAACATCCTTGATGAGCACCGTGGTCGGTCCAAGCTCGCAAACATTTAGCCATATAAGAGTGGCCTTCGGTCCAGGACATTATTACATTGTAATTACTTACGTCTTAACGCTGATTATATTAAAAAATATGAAATTAATAAACTTGTTATGAATAAGATTCAAAAAGAAATGAAAAATCAACATAATAACTAACATTATTTGTAAACGTCCATCCAATTCTCTTGCTAGTCGATTACTTATGAAGGCCTGAACAAAATTTTCACTTTTTCAGCACTCCGGCTGAAAGCTCGTAAATTTTCGCAGATTCTAGGCAATTTCATTTTATTTGGAATACTGTAACCGCGTTAAGTAAACTGCTGACGATGTCACGTTTTTAGATTTTTATTGTAATCCAATTTACATGTTTACATTTGTAGAGGATTTACCCTATAGCTTTTTAATAGGTCAGTCGTTTCTTCGCTTTCCTTTTACAGTGTCATGTTAAATTAAATTATTTGTTTGTGAGTTGAAAATGATTTAGATAGAACAAAGAGATGGATCAATTTTTATTTCTTTTCATTTTACAGTACTAAAGTTAGCAAACTAAGAACAAATTACTTACTTCATATACATTGCATATCTATTTGTATTTACTGTAAATATTGTTTTTTGGGCTTAGTACTGATTGTATTTTTTAGGTATAATGTGTTTTCGTACAATCGTGTTCCCAGGGCTCCCTTAAAGCAACGTAGAGGGCTAGTGGTGTGTTTAGTGGTTCTGGTCGGTTATACGATTTACCACACTCCTCATGTCCCCATGTCATATTTCCCGACGTGAGCGTGCATTAGGCATTCACACTATCAGTAAAAAATAAGGTATAATGTGTTTATTTTATTTTTATTTTTGTTGTATGTATTTCCTCTTTATTAGCTTCCTAAATATTTCGGGCTGTCCCTCTAAGTGTCAACCATTGGAAATCCATTTGGAATTAATTATTTGAATTTGAATATAGACTAACACTGTATTCAAATAATTTCCAAATGTCATAAAGTGTTGTGTCAGCAAACGCAACAGCAGTTTGTTATCTTTTAAAACAGTAACGGTCGTGTATTTGATAAGAAATAACATATTTAACGTATGTATATACGCAAGTGAATAATAATAGAGAATCAACAACCGGACCGTATTCGAGATAAAAGGAGAAAAATTGGTGAATATCTTTAGGAAATGTATTCTGCGCGCGTACTTCTAATACAGTCTATTTATATATCTAGTTTCAATACAGGGTTGTGCTGATGTCTCTATACTATATAGAAAATGAAAATGCCTTTACCACTAAGACTTCCTAAGTATATGTTTCAAAAGAGGAGTTAATTTTATTGCTATTCAAAACACGAAAGCTTTTATAAAATGCAATTAACAACTATTTATTTAGTTATTAATTATGTTTTGTTATCTTTTTTTATTTATAATGCTGTGTGTAAGTAGATGGAAAGTGATAGTTTCACATATTACGGCATTATATAAATTAAAAACAGATTTAAATTGTATTTTTAAGATGTGCAAGGGTTGCATTTATGTATGGTAAAAAAATTCAACGACGACGTAGGATGAAGGAATAGCCTTTATTGATGCGTAGGATACGGTAGCTCAATTGGTTAAAACAACAGTACGGAACGCTTTGGTTGCGGTTCAAGTCCTGCCCGTGTCAGATTTTTTTCAATTAATAATCATTTTTTAATTTATATAGTACCATCATGTGCAATAATATATGAAAAATACTACAGTTTTCAAGCATATAAACATAATTGAAATAAGTTTTTTTTAGTAGGTAGCAATAAAACAGATATATGAATCAGTGTAACGAACACAGAAATGTTTTCGCCCCATGCCCCACGAGGGGGAAACGGGCTCCCACTTTTTTTACATAAAACAGATATACAATAACTGCAGTTTTTGTACTACTTTTAAACAAAGCCATAGTCTCAATCAACGTGAAAAGAGAAATGTTTATAAAATCGATATGTCACAAGATACCATCGTCAGCTCGGGCTTGTGGCCTGTCAGACGTCTGTCACAGGGGGACCGCTGCGCCTGAAATGTCGAAAGATATTCCACGAAATACTCTAAAACTTAGCTTCAATTTTACATTCAAAATGTACAGCTTCAAAGTTTGATTACAAATTCGAACTAGAATTATTATTAAATAGTAATTTTTATTGGTCCATTTGTAGCAATGTATTCTATATATCTATTGGAGTAATAAATATGGTTTACGATAGATCAAAGTGTCATAAGTCAATGACTACTCAGTCCAACAACCTAATTTTTAATTTGACACGTAATAGCTTGAAGCTTCTGTAGTTTACGCGAGTAGTACACATTTAAATAAAACACTTTAACTTTAAACTTATTTGAAAATTATCTTTTACTACGGCCCCACGTTTCGGATGCTTTGCAGCAACCGTGGTCACGGGGAGACACAGTCTAAGTGTTTTATTTAAATGTTAAAGTTAATAGCTTTCGGAAAATTTGGATATTAAATGGATGGTAGAAAAAACAACATCGCCGTGAACATCGTCCACAGATGAGAGCCATGGAATCCTGAATTTACAAAACAGAAATACGTCTACAACACATCTTGTTGAGATGTTACTTATTTTTTATTTTAAGAAAACAATAAACAAACAGAAATATTACAGTAACATATCATAGCGAATGGAACGTAAAAAATAGAGTACAGATATTATTTTTTTTAATACACATAAAGAATTTCACTTTAGTATATCCCTTTCCACTACTTGCTTTGTCTATCCTCCTCTATCATAGAAGTCAAATTATTGATTTGAGAAATAGATAAGTCGTCGATTTCCAGCCAAATATTATTAATTATGTAATACAAATAATTTACTATCATAATTTGCAACTGATGTGCCTCCTAGGATAGAAGCAAAACATGACTAATCATTATAAATGATCAGTATTAATAATACTTCGGATTAGAGCATATTCAGTTTGAAGTGAATGTACAGACATAATGCCCAGCATTGTTTTGTTATGAGGATCATGACAAAACATTGTGCTTTATTTTTTTTAGTAAAAAAATAGATATAAAGACGCTCCGTCGCGTCGGGCGATATTGGCTTTGGATTTTCGTAAATCTACAGACTGAAACCGAAACGTAATTAAACTTCACGACTTTTTCATCTGCAGACGGTGGTTCGTAACCTGGAAGGAATTTCCATATCCCTACCACACATTAACATCCGGCTTCCACGAAGTCCAACATGTTTTAGAAAAATTATAAATTAATTACAAAAATGTTGGACCTGGTGGCGATCGAACACGTGACATGTTGATTATTACACGAAAAAGCCCGTCAATAACTATCTATTCCAATTATATATCATAAAACTCTTTTAAGGGTTAATCTTGATCGCGGCTTCTTCAAGCATCAGACACGTCGGGCCACAGTTAAAAATAATTTATCTAATATCTTTCGTCTTTTAAAATTATTTAATTTAATGTGTATTCTACGTTATCGAGAGCACTTGTGCCAACGAGTTATAATGTTATTGTTCAATCTTAATAACAAGTCGAACTCAAATAGATAACACCTATCTGTGTTCAAAATTTGTATACGTATAGAAATATAAGTTTGCATAAAGCGAAGTTGGTGAGTAGCGTAAGAGAGAACCGTAACGAAGAGACCGGAACGGTTCGTGTTTGTTCAATGGACGGATAGACCAAGAGTCGGTGATAAGAGTACTCAATCGAAAAAAGAGTTTTAAGATACGAAGAAAGACTTCATGTTAAAATAGTGTAAATAGTGTAAATAGCGAAAAATACAGATATATCATAATTTTAGGATATAAAGATATGGACCACCCTTCACTAAAAATATTGGGATTTATTTGTTATTGTCCTAGTCATTATAGATATTAGCAATTTTTTTAACGTTCGTTCACTACTTTTTCGAATTCTTGAATTTCTTTAGTAACAAAAAAAATACATATAAAATATAGGCAACTACTTCCGACATGAATTAGTGTAATGAGTTTTATAGTGGTCGTTTAAATGTATAATTTACTACCTTTTTTGCATTTTTTAGTAACTAACAAATAAAAAAAGTCAGTTCTTAGACATAATATAGTAAAAACCAAGGTAACTTCCAAATGATATTCATCAGCCCGTTTGCAACGACAGATTACGTTATAGTTATGATTTGGCAAAAACAGATGCACAAGCTCCTACACTAAAATAGAGATCTCAGGGCGAGGGCACAAAGAATCAATCGGGCAAGCTGTTTTCTTTTTCAATCAGTGGCCGTCCCTTGAGGGAGGTGCATCGCACGGAGTAGCAATACACATCACTACTGTTTTATCGAAGGCGAAATACGCTTCCCATTTTAGAGCTCTCCCCTTTGTCAGGAAACAAAGACCTCTTGAAATAGTTATACTATAAACATACACTTTTAATATATCAGTTATTTTTCCTGTAGCTACGACCCAACTTTCGGATACTTTGCAGCAGCTGTGGTCACGGGAGAACTTCACGTCAGTCGGTCGTGGTTAAAATAAAATAGACTACTAAATTATATAAAAATATATTTAGACTAAAAGAAATTTAAATACTGTCTAGAGTTTACGCGAGTAGCACACATTTAAATAAAACCCTTTAACGGTTTAAAACGCGATACATCGTAGTTAAACTTATTTGACAATGATTTTTAACTTCGGCTCTGTAGGAGGTTAAGGTATGAAACAACTGTTGGATGAGTAGGATATTCTTACTTGTGACTTATGAACTGAAACTCGAAAATGGTTCGGCGTTTATATAACGACTTACAAGTACTCTGTTGATTTTTAAAATTTGCACCAGTATATTGAGCTTCATATACATTTTAAACGGTCTAGAAAGTCAATTCAATATCCAAAGCCCCTCAAAAATAATTTTGTAATAAATCATTATCAATTCTGTATTGCATTACCTGGGAAAATACAAGGCCAGCATTGTGCAAGGATTAGGAAAACCCAGAAAAACCTAATCAGACCACTTATACTGATAAACATTTATATTAATTCTAAAGGATTTAACTATTCATAATATTTCACAATCCAGTTATTTATATTACATTGATCAAACATAATAATTTAAATTTTAAATCAACAGTATTCAATTTGATTAATTTTAATATTTATTTTAAACCTAATTTAATTTTCATCTGTTGTAACTTATTACAGGCACTGATTTAGTTAACCATCAGCTAATTGTTGTCCTGTGGGAATGTAATTCAACTTTATCACATTTTTCTCAATTTGTTCTCTAGAAAAATGATATTTAATATCTAATTTTTGACCTCTTATGACTGTTGGGTTTTGTGCGAACTAATACAACCATTTTGTCTTCATAAATATATTATTTTCAACACTAATACTTTTAGCAACAAAATCCTTAAAACAAGAGAATACTTCCGATTTATAACTCAATAAATATGTCACACAGTAATGAGTAATGGTCCACAATAGAACAAAATAATGTTTACACTCAAACGTTGAGGGAGTGATAGGTCCACAAAGATCAGAGTGAACAATAAATAGCGGTCTATTAATATGAGATTTATCCTTTTCTTTGTTAAACGTAGCTACTCTGCTTTCCATTAACAAGCTTACACAAGTTATTTTGGGAACAATATTTTTTAATTTCATTTGAATCTTTAATCATGTTGTACTTTTGTAATTGTAAAAACTTATTTATATTTAAGTGACCTAAACTTATGCCAAAGATTATAATTTTTTTATTATTATTTGTAAAGAAGCAGAGCAATTTACCGCTAACATAACTTTAAAATTGACTAGAAATATATTTTTATTTGACTTACCACTTATGATGACATCACCTTTCTTATTAAACTATGACACCTTCTTGATTAAAACTATGGTGTATCCTGCACATTGCATTTTGGTCCGTAGAGGTTTAGGGAACTTCAGGACAATATAATGTTTCAGGATTCCACATCCTACATACTTTTTAACTTCATAGATCCTTTTTGTAGCCATATTCACCATTTTTAGCTAAGATATTTTAATAGGATTTTTTAACACCTTACACTTTATAAATAAATCTTCTCTGTTTGTTAATGGTCAGAAGGCCAGAATCTAAAATGAAAGAATTGTTTCCGTGATTAAGCATATTCCCCGTCAAACGCAAAACAGGTTTGATAGGCTGCTCGGTTCAAATTGCCGATTGTTTTTGGTTACAGCGTTTCTTTATAATAATAACAGTCCTTTTTCATATGACCCTTTCGGCCAAGTGATGAACTTTGTAGAATATAACTTCTCCTTTTGCTATTAATTGACACTCAAGTTTTTTTTCATCTCCTCTTTTTTAACTTCTAAGTTGTAGTATTTTTAAACTTGTGTCCTTAGAGTCACTTTTAAGCTTACCTCGTGTCGGTAATCTAGTTTTAACAAAGGCCAAATTTAACGAGTCCTCTGTCAAAGTTTTATGGCGTTACAACTCCATCTGCGTAGGTTGCAAAGGAGCACTTTTTAACTTCGTGCCGTAATAATCCGACATAGCTATCGAGACGGTGAAATGCTTTATCAAGGGTACATCATTCTGTGTTTTAATGTCAACAGTTTCTTACGCAGCGGTTGTAGCTAAACTTTTTTTTCGAAGGGCGTCTAGTCGTTTGAAAATGTTACGCGAGATACTTCATCTCGCGCAAAATTAAGAATGAGTCTGTATACTCGATGATTGTTTTAGCGATTCTATTGCTTTTTTCCAATTTTCAGATTCCTCGTGGGTACCTCGTCAATTGTGTTTAGTACATCCATTTCACTTAGTAACGCTCGAACACGAAATTTCCACGACTGTATTTTTCGCCGTCGATGGTTTGATGTTAGTTTAGATTTTAAATTATCCATTTTAATGACCCGACACGTGCCACATAAAAAAAATCGACAGAGTTTCAACGTAGCACTCGCGTTCTGGGCGCATAACTGTGGAGGTTAAGGCTATTGAAACAACTGTTAGGTACTGAGTAGTATATTTCTCTATTGTGACTCTATAGAACTGAAACTCGAAATGGGTTGTCTTTTATAACGACTTACAAGTACTTGTTGACTTTTTAAAATTATGCACCAGTATCATTGAGCTTCATTCATTTTATAAACTGGTCTAGAAAGTCAATTCAATATCCAACAGGCTCCGTAAACACGGCTGCTGCAAAGCATCCGAAACGTCGGGCCAAAGTTAAAAATCATTTTGAAATAAGTTTAACTAATATATCGCGTTTTAAACCACTAGTGTTGTATTTAAATGCGTACTATATCGTAAAATACAGTAATCCCGTTAATGCAATACGTGTCATAATTGCGTAGAACATATTATATCGATCGCTCGACGTAGGTATTGCAGTTTAATATTTTGTAATAAAATTTCTCGAGTTCCATAAATTGTAGAGCCTTCCACACGTAGCCCGTGGTCGCGTTGTGAAGTCACGGTAGTTAGAAAATAAATTGAATATTGGTCGCACCGGTGTTCCCGCCGGATTGAATTATATTTTAACAACGTCGTAAATTCTACCCAAAGATTGTGGGTAGTTTCCATTTAGCTTCCACGAATTTCCTTGAAAATTTCAAAATGTATCGGATAAAGATTAAATAAGAAACGGTCTTGTTAGACAGTATTTTTCCAAGACAAAACGCCACTAACGAAATAATATTCTATGACATTTTTCGTGAAATTGTTGATGAAAATTAATTTAGTGACAGGAACTTTTTTTAATTAATAGCATGGAAGGAATTTCAAATCTTCATACGTGTCACGACAAATGGAAGCTTAGCTGGTCAAATCACAGTCAAAAAGATATCGACAGCCCATTCCAATAACTTTATTTGGGTTAAGTACTTAATCTTTTAAAAAACTATAATATTTTGCACTATAGCACTAAGTTAATAAAAAATAAAATACTGTCTATAGTTTACGCGAGTAGTACACATTAAAATAAAACACTTTAACAGTTTAAAACTAATATATCGCGTTTTAAACCGTTAAAGTGTTTTATTTAAATAAAAAAAATACAAAACTTAATACGTAAGTATTAAGTTAAAATTCCATTGCGCGAGAGGTGCAAGTGGTGTAGGACTCGGTAGCTTTGTTAGCAGCACGAAACGCTGTAGGTGCCGGTTCAAGTTCCGCGCGAGTGGAAAATTTCAATCGATTTTTAATTTCATCTTCTACCCAACGAACCCCATGCTTGGCACTAATCCTCTGTCATAAAAAAAAACTTATCACTGACATCCGAAACGGGATATTTTCGATATTTCGTTCTACTGAGAACGGGCGCAAACTATTCTGTTATACGTATCACTTAGCGTTCGGGCTAAGTTTCCTCAACGATAACCATTACATAAGTTGCAGGCCTATTCCGCGAGAAATTGACGAGAATTCATTTTATTTATCACCGCCGCAAACATCCGTGGCTTTATGTCCCTCTACTGCGGAGAAAGTGAATTTTGATGCGGCCTTTTTATGTGTTCTGGAGCGTTTGGTGGGGCGTACCCCCTTTAGTCTTCTTTGTCTCCGAATGGTAACGTCTATTTCGATTTTGCTTACACTTTAAGATACGTTCGAACATCGATTCTAGTTCGCAATATCTTTTCTGAAGCGACTGCTTACCGTTTTCGGGGCCTTTGATATTTACTTTCATGTTTATAATACAGAATTGAAGTCATAGCAGAAGTAAAATACGTTTAGCGGTTTAGCTGTAAAAAACATACGAAATGTCAGGCCGTAGTTTAAATAAAATTGTAAATAACTTAACTCATACATTTCGCGTTTTAAGCCATTAAAAGTGTTTTATTCTAATTTGTACTGCTCGCGTAAACTACAGACAAATAAAATACTTGAAAGAAAACTTTCTATCAAACTTCGCATACAAAATAATTCTCATATAAGTAGTCATCTTAAATGCTCGTAGATAATTGCTTTTAGCAGCACGTTTAGTTCGAGCCCATGAAAATCATTGTTTGAGTTTTGGTCTAACGTTAGCTCAGTGCTCGATTCTAAATTTGTGTATAATGCATGTGTTTTTGTATACTTTAACTAACAATTGTATATCTTTATATTTGCATATGCTAAATGCCGTACCTGTTGTTAAACTTAAAGCGTCTCTACAACTTTTTATATAGTATGTAATTCAGAGTAAGTTGAACACCCAATAAAGCTGGTAACAGCGACTGCTCCTAAGCGTCCGGCAACTTTTCTGGCAGCCTTTCAATGCTCTCAGCTATGCTATGTCAAATTTAGACAAACACGCATCCAACTTATGAATAATACATGAGCTAGAATTTCGTCGGAGTATTTTTCGAATTATAATGTGTTATGGAAAAATTCAGTAACGAAAATTGTTTTATCTTTTGGTTGATCTTCACATTATTATGTTACATACAATGTTAGCAATAATTAAAGGAAAAAACCCTTTATTGCTTATCGCAAATTTAATGTTGCCTCAATATAACTAATTATTACACACAGCACTGATATTTCTCTTGACTATATGGTTTGCTGCGAAAAATGAACAAGTTACCCAAAAATATTTATAACAGAATCATTCCTCTACAAAAATTTAAAAAAATCCGTGACAGTATATGCCCTTATTTTAAGATTAACTCACGAGAATCGTTTTAATAGTAATCAAATATTGTCGAAAATCTTCATGTGGCAAAATAACGTTAATCCAGCTCAGCTAGTGACATACATCACCGTGCCTGAGACTTCGTCCGCGCGTATTATGGGCATTAAAATTTGTTGTGGCAAACCTCTCCATTCACTTAATAAATTTCTCTAGTTAATCTTAGTTATCTCAAACATACGTTTATATTAGATAGTTTAAAGAGGAATCATTTTTTCATACATATTTTGAGTGTATGAAAAAATTAACATGACACAAAATGAATGATTTTCCCCGTTTTGTCCCTAATGATTCTTAGCGTCTATTGGTTGCAGCGTAGCCTAACTATTTTCTTCACTCTCTAACCAAAACAAAGGGATTTTTTAAATTACGAAGGTTAGCGCGTTGACACATACAAACAAACTCTTCAGCTTTATAATATTACTATAGATTTTTTCTTTGAGCCATGAAGCTATCTAATATCCAAATAAACGAACAATGAACAAAATGCCTTACTTTGCAATCGCGCTATATCGCAGGGAACTTATCTAATTGCACTACAATACCCCATAAATCGGCGTGAAATTGCACAATAGTCACGACAAGAACATATAAATTAGTGGCCTACTTGCATAGATAACTCGATACACGGAGCTTAGGCCTTAAAACGATAATTACTTACGTAAAAGAGCACTAAACACTTGCCGGCCTATTATCTGATGTTAACAAGATGGTCCTTACACACGCGACATTACGTAACCATTGACGCTAAATGCTGGCAAGAAGTTTGCGTACATTTCTTGTTACTTAAAAGTTCTAAAACACGCGAGCTTAAAAAGTTAGTACAACCGCAGCAATGTATAAGGCGTGTAATGGCAAACTTCGCTGTGACCGAATAAGTCGCAAATACCGCGTGGTTAAGAACTAAATGGAAACTCACTTTATCATTGTGTATTGGGTTTTTAAGTCGCGATTTTTTTAGGCCGTTTTATATAAGCTAGTCTGGTTCGATATCCGAACAAGCATACATAAAGCGAGAGGTACATGTATCAATGGGTTGAAGAACCACGACGATGACGTGTGACACAGTAGCTCAATGGGTCAGAGACGTTTTGAGTCCTGCTGTGTTATACATTTAATTCAATTTAAATGTATAAAATATATATAGAAAAATCATGCATGTACAAAATGCATAAAAATAATTAAGTCTTCAGACATCTTGCACTTTGGGTCTTAATGAAAAACACACTTTAACGGTTTAAAACGCAATATATATTAGATAAACTTATTTAAATATTATTTTTAACTTCGGCCCGACGTTTCGAGTGCTCTGCAGCAGCCGTCGTTATAGAATTAATAAAACACACGTTGGACAAAATGTTATTATATTTTTTAACTCAGTACTGGCTCGGAAGTTGTACTTTCAGGTGCCATCTACCCCTTGTCTCTGCGGATTAGTTAGGAATGATTATCATCATAAATTTAGTGAAGGTCATCGTTAACACTGAGCACAGATACTCTAGTGCAGCACTAGAGTATCTGTGTTTAGCAATCGGAAACTAACAGAATTATTTTAATTGACAAATGGTAAACGTTTGAAACTTTAATATTTTTCACATGTTATTGCAGAGCTTTGTAATTTCATCTTCAATTATTTTCTTATGCTGCAAAGTATAAGACATTGACCCTTAATACGTCTACGTATACGTACATTGCGTGAGAGGTGAATGTAACAATAGGATGACAAAATTCGACGATGGAGCTAGCCTTTTTATAGTAGCTACAGCTCGGAACGCTGACGATGCCGGTTCAATTCCTGCCCAAGTCGTAATGTTTTAAATTCATTTTCGATTTTTAAATAAAGGTTGTTTCTTTTTTTATGTGATAATATAAATATTAAAATTCTAAGTTTCATGCAATTGAAAGCACAAGCAAGTGCATTTTTGTTCAAAGCCTACATTTTGCGATAGGTCGATAGCTAATCAGATTTGTTTGCTGTCAAAACGTAAACAAGGCGCGTTTACTTTTAGCAAATTTCACGCAAATTGAAATTAATGTTTACCTCATCGTTCGGGAATTTCATAATTCACCTTGGCTGAACTCGTGTACATCTTAAGGGTAATTTGGATCGGCGGATTGTCACCCACGTGTAAATTCGTACGTGTAACAGGGTTGTCCTTGACGGGCCCCAACCCAAGTTCGACCCCAACCAGATACAACACGTTTAAAATTTTTCAATTTATAATTTTAAAACCTGGATATAAAATGGGTGGTAGGAATATAGAAATTCCATCCGAGTCGCGAACCATCATCCACTGATGAAAAAGCCGTGAAGCTTAATCGCGTTTCGGTTTCAGTCTGTAGATTTCCGAATATCCAAAGCGAAAATAGGTCGACAGCGTATCTTGTTTAGATTCTATAGGCTGGGGTATATCACCTACCACCAAGTGAACCTCAGGCCATGTCCATCCCCATCGAGCGGCAAATTTTGTTAGAAATTCCTGAAAATAGGACTGATATTGATCCAAGGTTATGATTTCGTAAATTATTCCCGAGTGCGGGCGGCTTTCACTGTGAGACAGCTATTAAATTATTTAGACGCCCCTGCGCCCGGGAGAGTGACTTCACCTTGAAATTAACTCAAACAATGCGACGAATTTTTCCGTAAACTTTTTAAAATTTAGTCACAGGGTGAGGATAAGTTGTTTTAACTATTTAAGGAAATAATTATAAATTCACAGATCCGACAATAATATCATACATTGGATACTCAATGCATTATGCAATAACATGATATCAGATTATAATGTACATAACATATTATAAATAATTTAAAAAATATATATACATATATAACATGTATTTCATCTACCGATCTACTGACAGTCTACGTGAAACAACTTGATCACGGAACACAAACTGGTGTGCCATTAAAAAAAACTAAATTACACACAAAAACATACAAAATATACATTTAAATAAAAAATTTATTTAAATGTGTACTACTCGCGTAAACTATAGACAGTATACAAAATATAAACTAAATTATATTATTAACTAAACTTTCCACTAAACTTACTTACTTAAACCAAATTATATAAATATACAAATTAAATTAACAATGACAACTCCTAAAGCAGGAGTCACTCGAAATAACGCTACGAAAACACTTGCGTTGCAACACTGATATTCAGTGGCCCATGACGCCACTGCTCCTAGAGTTGAAGGAAACGCATGAAGAACAAATTACTAAGCGACGACTGGCGGAAAAAATGGAGAACTAACGAAAGTATAAATCAGATAAAACCGGCGGTGCGAATAGTCGCATCGCAATTTGCACCGCCAGTTTTTAAACTAACATCTCTTATTGCTTGGGTTGATAAATGAAAAATACCACAGAGTTACTAACCTCGTTCAAGAATAGAGCTGAAAGTGCAAACAACTGATAACATAAAGGTAAAGACGTTTATAGTGGGACGTGTGAAGCATAAATCGTGGGCAATCTGAGTTCGTCTGAGGGCAGCCCCTGCTCGCACCGCCCCGAAATATGGCGTCGATGAGTTATGTACTGCTCCTTATCTTCCCGACCTGCCCTATCAACCTGCGCTCCACTTGGGACAGCTGACATATTAATTAATTTTAACTTTTAATATTACGTACAGAGATACTAAGTTTATTTTAGTTATTGTAGCTTAAATTAAAAAATATATATTGTTTAACGTAAACATATTTATATAGTTTTTTAAATTACGTTCTCTATTCAAAAAAACATTTTTTTTTACATTTAACCACGATACGTGAATGCTTTTAATGAAAATACATGTCACGTACAAATTCAATGATCATGGACACTGTACGGATTAGTCATTCATTAGATATTAGTATTTAGTCTCCTACTGCCTGCACTAACTAGCTATCGCCGGTCAGGTCTTTGTCGCGTAGCAATTATCTATTAAACATTTATGATCAATAAGATATTAGTAGAGTTAAGTATAGTATTTGAGCTATCATCAATTATTATCTATATAAATAAATAATCAAGCCAACGGACAGAATACTGTGGTCGTAAGTTTGCGTCCTATTCATATCGCATTTTGTGTTAACTGTTTATTAAATCCTCATAATTTTGAACACTATCAAATATGTTTAAATTATGTGATATATATAAATAATAAAAACGATTATATATAATCAATAAGTTCGGATGTATTGTGTTGCACGAATTTTAATACGTAAAATTAATGGTATGTATGAACAAAACATATGGAACTACTGGTGGGAATTGTAAATTTTTTTGTATTGAAAAGAGCATTTATCGAAGAATGCTATTAGCTATAAAACTATGCGCTGCGACTAATAAAGAAATGTTGAGAAAAGGGAAATTATTCTTTGTGGGATTCATGAAAATATGTATGAAAGAATGATCTTCACCTCTTCAAACGATCCAAAAAATGTTCGCGACACTATATGTCCATCTTTTAAGATTACCTTGCAAGAACGACAAGACGCGACCGACTTGGCGGGCAATAGGCTTAAATCTATAAAGATGAAGAGGAATTTTGCCAAAAACATATTTTGATGCCCAAAATAATTGTTCTACGCGGAAAAATTCGCTGACACAGCTAGTAATATATAAAAAGCAACTAAGAGTTGGTAACGATTTAAAACTGATATATAAATCTCGCGAGTGGAACAAAGTGGAAGAGAACACAACAATCGCGTTAAATTGAGCACGTATCTAGCGCATTAATACCGCAGCGCGTTGAATCGCACCGCCAATATTATCTCTGCCCTGTATTTATCATTGAAAATATATATTTTATGTCATATAAAATAATACAGTTGTAATATATAACCTAGGATAACCTAGGAACCTGCAGTTCTAATTTGTGATAGAGAACGATAAACCACTTGATAGTAAAATACTCTAAACAAAATGTGGTCGCCATTGGATATTCAGAACCTTATAAGAATATCCTTATAAGTATACATTATACCATGACTAGTAGAGTATGATGGATTAAAACCACAGTAACTAGCTATTCTGTAGTCAAAACCCGATTTCTCTTGTAGTCAAACTTGATCGCGCTTACGATTGACAAGCTGCGCGTGCTGTTTGGGTGTATTGACAAAATTATCACTCTTTGTTACAATTATATGTAAATTTAAATGTTTTATTAATGTATTCTTATATCCAATGTTACACTTCTGCACCAGACACTCTGCGTTAGCATATGTGACTTAAACATTTATAAGTATTAATAGCAAGGATAATGTAATCTAATTGAGACTATATTATTTTTAAAAAATCGACGGGCTTGTTGGTGTAATTGGTGCAACGTATGGCTAATAATCAACGGGTCGCGGGTTCGATCTCCACCGGGTCCATCAAGTTTCAAATCAATTTATAATTTTTCTGAAACATAAAATACTGTCTGTAGTTTACGCGAGTAGTACACATTTAAATAAAACACTTTAACGGTTTAGCGATATATTAGTTAAACTTATCCCCAAGTGACCACGGCTACTGCAAAGCATCCGAAACGTCGGGGCGAAGTTAAAAATCAATTTTAAATAAGTTTAACTAATATATCGCGTTTTAAACCGTTAAAGTGTTTTATTTCAATTTTCTGAAATATGTTGAATTTCGTCTGGAAATGTGAATATTAAATGGGTGGTAGGAATATCATAATTTTGTCCGGGTTATGAACCACCGTTCACAAAAAAAATGTCAAGTTTCAGGTACAGTCTGCAGCTTACCGAAAATCCAAAGCTACAACAGGTCGACAGCGCATTTTGTTATGATGGTTTAAGATTTTTATTAAAGTCTTTCCCTTACCATCAATTAAACTCGTGTTTATCTGTCATTTATCATATTAAAAACGCTATGAAACATCGTTGACATAACGTAGGTAGTCCAAAATCTCTTTTTTGCTGAAAAACGGAACCGAATAAACTGAATAATGTACCTCGCAGTTGGCGGGTTAAAGAGATACCGTAGCTTCAGTACATAAAAGAGAATAGTAAATTCCACGTCCCATTAATTAGCAGCGAGAAGTGCAGCGGGCGACTTAATAACCGTTGATTCAAATTGCAAAACTGCCAACTCAACAGGCTCCCGCGACGCTGGTGCGCGTTAGCACGGCGTTCCGTTTTTTATTATCGAGGACAACGACCAACGTGGGGTTCACTTGATGATAGGTGAAATATCCCAGCCGTTTAACATCTAACACGATGCGCTGTTGACCTATTTTGGTTTTAAATATTCAAAAATCCGCAGACTGAAACCGAAACGCGACTGAACTACACGAACCACTGTCAACTTTTTCATGTGTTGACAGTGGTTCGTGAACCAGGCGGATTTTCGATATTCCTATCACTTTTTTAGTATACATAGTAAACGGGAGACATTCCAGTCGAACTCCAACATGGTTGCGAAAAATTAAAAATTTATTAGCAAACCCGGTTAGTTGGATACGGTGGGGGGAGGGGGGGGGGGGTTCATACCCATGACCCGTTCGTTATTAGCCATACATTGCTAACAGTAAGTACATGAAAGAGCTCGTCGCCCTTTCTATTGTACTTGTAAAAGACTAATAATATGTCATAAATTGAAGTAATAAGCATTTTATACACCAGAAAAACTTTCTTTTGAGTTAGAGTTTGTCTTACTCAAGACAACTTTGACACAGCTAAATCTTATCGTTTGTTCCTCAGTCTGATAATTGGTAAATTTCCATCGCAAGTATTAGGAATGTCACCAGTAACTTTTACCCTTTCCGGTCCCTATTTAACCCTTCATTGACCTAATTAGTTAACAAACTCAGTTTGGACTCGTTAAGATCTCGATTATTACGTTAAACTGGAGTTCAAACAACGGATTGATGTGTCCTATCGGTGGCTCTGAATTAGTGCCGTGATCACTTGTTTTGGACATCGGTAAGCTAGGTCAGGCAAAATGAGAAGAAATCATTATGTCTGAATCTTATTTATATTTTTCACGTATACTTAATGTCTCATAAAATAATAATATAAAAGAGCGATCTTAAATAAAAACATATTCAAATAATATTTGTCTTTTTATCGTATTTTACCTTTTTTTTTTCAACGACAGGTAGAGGAAGGCAGACGGTTACTTGATCGGAGGTAAAATACCTCATTCATGTAACTTCTACACAAGATGTGCTGTCGACCTTTTTGGGCTTTGAATATTTGGGAATCCACAGACTGAAACCGAAACGCGATTAAGCTTCACGGCTTTTTCACGGCTTTTTCACGGCTGGTTCGTGACCCGGGCGGAATTTCGATATTCTTATCTTTCATTTAATATTCAGATTCCCAGACTAAGTCTATTATATATGTTTTAGATAAATTGTAAAATTAAAAACATGTTGGACTCGGTGGGAATTGAACCCAAGACCCGTTGGTTATTGGCCATACATTGTTACTATTAGACCAAGAAGCCCGTCGTATTGTGAATATAGTTTGTAGTGTACACTACAAAACGTGAAAACAAATGACGCTAGTTTCTCAATAAGAGTTTTGTATTGCTTATGAAATACTAATAATAGTTACTCAATATTATTTAATATATATATTATAACAACAATATCAACTAGTCCCGCTGACTCAACGTACACCAACTCTCGTAGCGAAACTATTTAAATACAGAGCAATGCGCGCTCGCCGCTCGCTACAACGATGTCGTAGTTTTTAACAACAAAGACAGCAGCGCTCTGTATCCTCGCCCAAATATATTCATGGAGTCGAAATTGGACGAATTTTAAAATAAGTTGATAAGGGTAATGTTGGTTTTTCATTAATGCCTGTATAATGTTGAGTTTGTGTAGGATAGGTTAAAAAATATTGTTACTAAACTTGGAAAACATTAAATCGGCCTCTCCTTCTAAAAGTAGGCGGAAGATGCTCTTCATCATCGAAAAGATGAATGAAGATCCGCGTTTTAAAAATAAAGGCACACAATAGTTAATTATGGTATTCATAATAACAAAAGGAACGTCAAGGAAAAGTTAAAAGGAGAAGTATAATTCAGCGGTTTATTTCATTATTAAATTGTTCGTGAAAACGCGATAACCTCTGGAGAAAGTTCTGTAACTCGGTTAAACGAAGTGAGACGATGGTCCCGCGACTTGAGGCAATAGTTGCCGAGGTTTTAAACGATTTATACTAAACTTACACCACGGGGGTAGCTAGACAAAAACTTCGAAGGGCTTCGTAAACTAAAGTCATGTTTAGCTGGAATGTCTCGTGCTATAGATGTTACAACGCACGGTCATAACTTTAAATCTTTAAAAAAAGTAGTAATATGGGATTTACTTGATACAAAATGAAATTCTCCAGCCCTATAGATGTTATATATAAATAACTATAGATAATTATTGATAAATATTTTGCGAAAACGTACCTAAATATTAAAAATATTTATTTAACATAGTTAACAGTAACACTAACAGTATTCTAACTTCTTTTAAGATTAATTATTTTTTTATTTTTTAAAAAAAAAAAAAAAAAAAAAAAAAAAAAAAACATACTAAAATTTAATTAAAGAAACCCAACACATACCTCTTAAAAATATTGTAATAAATCTTATTCTAACTAGATTAAAATTAAGAGAACGAACGAAATTGAGTGAAATGGCTTTTCTCATAGACAGACATTACCTACTTAGCTCCTGTCAACAACACTGTTGATGAATTTCGAATCAATCATTTGTTATACATTAAAATGCAATGAAAAGTAAAAAAAAGCGAAGTTATATGTTATAGTCATGATAACAGCCTTATTAATTGTAATAGCTATCTGCTGCAAAATACGACTAGCTCGGTTCGATACCAGTCCGGTAAAATGTTTATACTAATATAATTTCTAATATCCCAGAATTTTGGAGTGGGAGTAAATTGAGATTCCAAGAACTAAAGTGGCCTAATAACAAAAAAACATGATTTTCAATAAGGAGGAAAATAAACATGCTTAAATTAACTTAGGGGAAAATGAATTCCTACTATTATTTGTATAATATACTATGTTAACAATTTTCGGTCACTTTTCTCTTTTAAATTATAAAAACTCAAGTCATAAAATTGCAGGTAGGCTACTCTAGCTCTAGCGGCCTCAATGTCATGACTTTTGGAGCTGTGTGGTGGGTCAGCTCTTCTCCCTCCCTTTGAGAGAGTAAAAGGACAGAAATAGTTGAAGCGAAGCTATATGTTAGATGCGCCACAATTCAGAAATTCGATTAGAGTAAAATATTGCCGCGCTGCAATTGTTTCGGCGTGTAAAGGAAACAGGGCGCTGGTTTGCAATTTAACGTCGATTTGCATCACAATCGGTCTGATTGCATGTTACTGGTTATTGGGACGAGTCGTGCTTATTGATCGAAAAATATGCGATTAGACGCGACGCTCGCTAGAGTTATTCATGAACTATTCGCTACTGAAATTCGGTTTCTCAGTTACACTGTTTAGCATTTTGATGAGCGTATCGCTGAAAGGATACCGGACGGATAAACAGAAGTTTTGAGTTGCTTATTCTGGCATTGCTGATGCATTTATACTAATAATACGATTGTATGAACGTTATTAAAATAATCAAAATATAATTGTATATATTCGCGTTCGTAATGTTTTGTTTGTGTTACTGTTTATTTAAGTACTGTGCACTTGTACTACTCGCGTAAACTACATATAATTCGGTTTTTATTATTATTGTATGTCTACACAATCTACAAAATTAAACGGAATTGTTCAATAATCTCCAATACAAATAACATGGAAGATGCAGGCTTTGATTCCTTGAAGAAGATTGTCAATCTGAAGAGAAAAATTCGTAATAACGACAGTATTCGTTAACGTTCGTGGGTGGTTATTAAAACAAAATAAAGTGCCGTCGAATGTTTTAATGTACCTTATTAATTTTAATTCTAATAGTGAAAACCAGTTTAAGCCGGTTAAAACCAGTTTAAACCGACGTTTAAGTTCAAGCGGCGTCGTCAAAGTTAATTCTGGGTAAAAAGGAGTGTGTGCAGTTAGGAGCATCGTGTGTGCTTAAAATATATGGCGAAGTGACATGTGCTGGCCACTTGCTTTGCCAACGTAATCATATTTTGGCGCGCCGCCCGACGCGATCTAAGCTGGCTCTTTTATTTGCACCCTAGCCCCGCCGTAGCTACGTTTTTATTTCTACAGTGTTCGCCTCTTTGAAATCAGAATTCGCAAAAAGGAATTTAGGAATACAATCCTAAATTGCGGAAGCTCGCGTTTGATGCCGACACTTGAGGTAGAAGTCTTATAACAACAAGCTCTAGTAATTTAAATAAAAACACTTTTGATGGCTTAAAACGCGAAATGTATTATTTAAACTTCTTTAGACTATATTTAAGTATTTTAATGTTTTGCAGCAGCCGTGGTCTCGACGGGGTCCTTAATGGCAAATTGCAAAACTGTTATAGCAACTGTTCCGTTGCAGAAACTGGCAGGTTTCTTGCAGAACTTACTAAGGGTGTCCTCTTGTTTCCCGGATTTCCAGGATACATATAAGCTTCCTACATGTGTCTTGGCTACATCATTTTTTTTCTCTCTGTGAGTCTCCCCGTGACCGTAGCTGGTGCAAAGTATCCAATACGTCGGACTGTAGTTAAAATAAATTTCAAATAAGTTTAACTAATATATATCACGTTTTCAACCGTTATAGTGTTTTATTTAAATGTGCATTACTCGCGTAAACTACAGACAGTATTTATATACATTTTTTGCAAATTTTGTGGCAGAAAGCAATAAGATGAAGTAATCTACATCTTATTGCTTTTCTGATTACCCCTTATTGAGGGGGGAAATACCCCAACCCCATATGCACAAGATATAATATATATGCACAAGGTCTATTTTTGGTTTCTGTCTAAAAACTGATACACGATTATACTTCACAACTTTTCCATCTTCAAATTTGTAAACCGGAAATTCCATAGTTCTACCACCCTTTTAAGAATTTAAATGTTTATGATAAAAATGATGTTTAAAATATACATTGAAACATAGGAATCGAATCCGCGATCCGTTTAATATTAGTGACACATTGAAATACCAGTCTGAAGCCAGTCCAGCCAATACCAGTTAGTTTACCAGACTGCTGAATGTGACAAGCAGCGGCAGCAGTAGTTATATGTTTACTGTACATGAATTAAAAGGGCAACAAAAATTTTGAATTTGAAATAATTGCCATAGCTGACGGGGAAATGTAAAATAATTTTATTCGTATAAAAATTTTATCGTCTGAAAAATGTGTGAATATTAATAAAGCCACTCAAAGTGAATGGCTGCGAGACCTTGTGTCTAGCAGCGACAGACAATGCTTACCCTTGCACTATCTACAAGGGCTAAACTAAGGCCTAGATATTATATTCACCTATGTCCGTTGTAGCGCTTGTGTTTTCATTCATATTTAATAACTTAAAATTGTTACCATAAACACATTGCTGTGCCCGCTTCACTGGACGGTTTTTAAAGGGTAGTAGATGATTAGGCTGCTGAACCTCTTTCTTGTTTCGATTGCTTATCTGGGTTTCCAACACAGGATTTCTCGCGCTTAACACTAAACGCAATATTTGGCTACAGAGGCGGTCATTACTCCGATGACCGTTATTTTGTCAAATACCAAAAAACAGACATTAAACATTTGTTAGTTTCATAATTTTACTTCCATGCACTATTAAGTGATTTTAGAGTTACTCAAAATAAATGCACGAATGTGGAGAATTATTTATAACAGTTTTAACTTAAATCAACTACAACTTAAATAAAAAATCTATTTAGATTAAAACGACACGGCCGGGACTTGAACCGACATCCAGAGCGTTCCTCGCGGCCACTCTACAACTGAAATACTGTTTGTAGTTTACGCGAGCACTACAAATTTAAATAAAACACTGACGGTTCAAAACACAATATATATTAAATAAACTACTATTTGGATATTACAACATGTAAAATCTAGTTCATGTATGTGTTAAATTTCATTTAATTAACTACTTATTCTTATTTCTTTATGACATATTGCAATAATACTATTTCTTTCGTTTCAAAATTTACAACCTGAATGTGGATCATAACTTTCATGTCATTATGCAGATTTTTTTATTGACACAACAAGCATTAGTTTAATATAAGTTTAATGATATGAACTTGTGCCTACTGTCAAACCCAGGAATTCTCGTGCTTAACTCAATGCAAATAATTGATTTGAGGGTGCTTTAACTATTTCTTCAATAGTTATACCTGTTGACCTAAATGAGAGGAAACTTTCTTAACACAACACACAAAGTAAGGCATTTAAAGTGACTTTGGTGACACGCTCGTCGTCCGCACATTTTTCCAAACTCAAGCGAAGTTTCGTAGTAAATCTAGGGACGCGCGGAAAGTTGCTTTTAACTAAAGGACGGTAATCATGAAAAATGCTTAAAAATGTCTTGAAAACTCTTATCTCATTTTAGTTAGTTACCTTTGCTGTAAAAGTTTTTAGCTCTCGCCCTCACTGCTTTGAAGATGTTGGAATACGTACTTCAACTTTAGAAAATTAAGTTAAATTTTTATTTATTATATTTAATGGTATTTATTTTTTAACCATCGTACTGTGTTGGCCTCCCCTCCCCCCCAAAAAAAAACGGCCTTTTTTTTTTTTTTTAAAAGGGGGTTTTCGGCCCTTATTTTTTTTAATTTTTGATTTTTTTTAGTAAGCATGAAGACAGAAACATACGTACAAATTTAATAGTTATAGGATTCAAACGGATGTCAGAATGTTCTCAAATATTAAAATTAGGATACGGAACCCTGAAAAATGAATGACGAAAATGCCTATGAACGGACGTTATAACCGAATTCTTCCATCGCATATTTTATCACTCTGTGTGAACTAAAATCTAGATAGCGTTAGAACGTTCAATAAAATAGGAAACGTGTCGACGGGGTTCATGAGATTTAAAGTCTCTCCCGACGCGGACATAGTTACACGCCCGTCCTGTCACCTTGGGAAATTTTACAGTCTACAACATATTCTCACCTGCAAGGACCCGCCACTATTTCATACAGCCACCTCGAGTGCTGGCCCAAACGGCAGGGTTATCGCAATTAATATAAAACGAGCCGACAAAGAAATGTTCATATATTAATGAAACACCTAACAGTTTAAAATGCGAAATCTATTAGAAAACATTTTTAATTTACTCTATCAAATATAAACTACGACAAAACAGATGGCGCTAGTGTAGCAGTATTACTTTGATATTACATAAAATAACTTAAAAATAAGTTAACTAGTAATAGCTAAATCTTAAAACGTGAAATTTTATTGTTAAGTGTTTTTTTTTAATTATAAATAGTTACTATTTGACTTGAAAATTGGCTCACGGTCTTAAGCAAAAACATAACTAATGAATACACACTACTATTGAATTATGGATAAAGTTCTTAGAACATACAAAAAGATGTCTAAATAGTAGTAATCTATTTTTTATTGTTACGATTTCGTAGATTACTACGTCGCCGTTAAGTATATGATATAGATAGCACAAATTATTATAAATCCAACTGTGTGCAGTTTGATCTATAAAAAACTAATTTTCATTTTATTATATCTAAATCGCTACCTCTTATGAACTAGGCCACGTATTCTCACGTTCACACGAACGAGCGTTTTATACTAGATTCTGATACGCGAATCCCTCGCGGCCTTTTGCAAAATAACTTCTAGTGAGGAATTTTTATTAACCACCCACGCTTTGAGAACATCCGAACTGCAACTGTATTATTGCGAAAAAAAATATATATTTCGTACAAAATTGTGTTTCAACTCGGATATTTTAAAAGAGGATCAGACAAATGGACGGCTCAAATGGACCTAACGAACGCGGGTACTAAACAATTGGAGGCTTTAGTTACAGGTTTTATATTATTACGCGAGAAATAATATGAAACCAACTATTGTAGTTCACTTTCGTTATTATACATATAGTAAGTAGAAAATAAAATATATATGTTAAAAATCGAAAATAAATTTTAAAAAATTTCGACTCGGGCACGCGTGAGCCGGAAGCTACGATGCCGGTTCAAGTCCTGCCCAAATGGAAAAAAAAAATTCTATTTGTTTTCGAATTTGTAAATTATATAGTCCCATCGTGTGCAATGACATGTAAAAAAGAATAAAGTTTTTAAAATACATACTTTTTAAATATTTATTCACGTTAGATATATGTGTGTATTATAAAAAAGGATTTGTTCATCGCATTATTTGTTATTTTAGTTATAAAGCATTCATTATTGTTACTTTAGACCTTTAGATTTGGCCTCTGGAGCCACTGAAAATCAGTGTGGTCACACAGCGTGTTCGTAACGTCAATGTGGCCTCGTGTATTTTTATTAAGTTAACTTAATTCTTAAGTTTGTGTGCAACTTTTAAGTAATGGATTATTTATTTATTTAAATTATTGAATATTAACCTTAAAAGTATAACTGCTATATTTTTAACAGGTAATGTGAACTTGATTTAAGGTGAAAAATATTTTGACTTAGCATAAATTTTACAGATATTTTCCAACGGAAATCGAATCTTCACGGCTTTTTCATCTGTGGACGATGGTTCGAAACCCAGACGAATAGTCTAGGTTTTTCCAACGAAGATGAATAATTTTTCGAACGTGGATTAAGTAAGAGTCAAACTGGATACGTGATTATTATACCATTCTGCTTTTAGCCCAATGAGCCCGTTATCTGACATAATACGATTTGCTCCTAAGTCCGTTAAAAATAGGTTCGGTTAGCTAACGTAAACCAAAATAAGTCGGATAATGAACTCCGAAGATTTAACTTCGTTTAAAGAGGATTGAACGCCTTTGTTTTTGACACAAAGCCAGCATTCCTTCAACGAGGCTGTGTTTTATCAAAAATGTCCATTTATAACTTGTTACGAAATGTTTATTTTAATACTTTCTTGGGACATCGGCGGTTTCGAAAAGGAAAATAATTTTCTCGGAGTAAAAATAAGACGGATGACGACAAAAAACTCGATACACACTTTCAACAAAACATAAAGTTAACAAAGTTTTATTATCTAAACACATACCTCTGGTGCAGTGGCCGTATCCTGGTTTAAGTATTCTATTCTGGAGTGTTTGTCTGCCATCAAAAGAGGTAATATCACAGGTACATATGACTATAAACTTGCGTAACCACGTACTACACTAATTTAAGAATGCGTAATTATTCAATAAAACACACTTGACTCGCGGACACTTTCACTAAACAGTAACGCGGGTATTATATCTTAACTATACACAATTGTCTCACAATAATAAAAGAACTGTGCCCGACTCGCACGAGTAGCACCAAAAAAACTGACAGCGCGCGCTGACCCAATTCAGCAGTGTTAACGCGAAATAATGACAACTAGCCAAGAAAAATGTAACTACCCTCGGAAACATTATTTGTTTATTCCAATGAATATATGTTTTACACCCGTGCTAGTATGTGTAAGTATGTTTTGCTTATTGATTTATTAACAGACAGCTAGTTGATCAGAACTCTGTGCCCTGCTCGACCAAAACAACATTATTTCTGGTATTCAGGTGTCGTTAGGAAAAAAGTAATAAAATATATGATACATGATACAGTCACCCCATGCCCCATGCTAGATAGAAATGATTGTTACGTCCTTTTCGATAAGGATTCGGAATAGTAATATTTGTTTGTGTTCGGACGTCACAAGTAAACTGCTTTAGGGTCTACATGAAAATCAGTGTAGCGCCTTGTGTCCTATTTTTCATCTGAAACCTACTGAACCATTGCTCGCATAAAGTAATTTATGTTTTTATATAGTTTGTTAATTTTTTGTATAATGTAAAAAAAATATAGCAAATAAAAACCGTTTTCTTACATTGTAGAATAAAAAATAACGACTACGCTGAATTCTGAAGATAAGCTTTACAGCCGAATAACTTATTTATACTTTAATGAATGAGAACAATAATCATATACTTATAATGAATGATTAATGAAGATTGTGTTATTATAATTATCGTAGAATGTCGTGGAGCATTATGTATCCAAATTGCAGAACAATAATAAGCCTGGTAATAATTGACGCGGAGTTAATGTACTCACTGGAGCGATCATGAGATAGTAGTATTGCGAATTGATTAGGTTCCATACCAGTATGTCCGATCCCGATTAAGTATATTGATTTGCGAGTGAAATAACATTCATTGTATTGGAATTACAACAGAGGATGGCGTCGAGGAGTATTTTAATACAACACAAACTGGTATGCCCGCGACTTCGTCCGCATGGAATAATTATTTTATAGGACGTCGGTCGCGTCCCTTCTCGTCGTTCTGGGGGGATAATCTTAAAAGTTAGACATATAGTGACGTGGACGTTTTTTTTAAATAATTAAAGAGGAATCATTCTTTAATTATTTGCAGCGACTTAAAGTAGTAGAGGATCCCAAGCGGGGATTTTGCGAGTTACTCGAGCGCGTCAGAAAATCCTATGGGAAGAAACCTAGCACCCTGTAATGTACTTCTAGCAAATATAGGAAATAGAGCTAGGGACTGGCGAACGCGTGCACGGGACTCGCAGCGGCTGCTAACACAGCTGGATAGACAACGGTCGTTAACAGATAGGACGCGAAATAATTTTTTTTCTAATTTAGTGATTTATGGTCGTTTTAATTAGCAGGCTTATAATTTAATCTGTACCTGTACCCGTGCTAAGCCGGGACGGGGCGCTAGTAACATCTAAAACAGTTCCAACTTCTTTTAGTTTTCCACATTCGAATGTCATCAGACATAAATAAGAAATGCGAGTTTACATTTTGAATTAATTAGAACAGATTTCAAAGATTTCAGAATGTAGATTAGAAATACATATATTAGACTCAATCGAACTCACGACCACTCTGGTTTTTGGATAACTACAGTGGTCTAAATATTATATCTCTCAAAGTAACAACCGATAAGGTTTACGTTTACACACTGCAATCTAATTTTACAACTATAATTTTTAAAATTATTCTTTTAAACTTTTTTTGTTAGTTATCACGCATGAATTAACATAGGTAAATAAAATCATTTAGTTTTCCTTGCAATTTTTTATATCATTTATTCAATTTTATATTTTTAATCTTAGTCTTAGAAAAAATAAATGTTGTGTACTATATATTTGTGCTGTCATAGTTACTTAAGCCAGGAATACTTAATTTTACATAATTTTTAGTTATACATATTAACTTACTGTAATATTTTGCAAACTTTAATAAATTAAACACTTTGACTGTTTCAATGCGACATATGTTAGTTAAACTACGGCCCGACGTTCCTGATGCTTTGCAGCAAATGTTTTCAGGAAAATAAGTTAAATACATATCGCGTTTTATACCGTTAAAGTGTTTTATTTAATTGTGTACTAATCGCGTAAGCTACAGACAGTCTTTAAATAAATAGCTTCCTTTATGTTTGACTTAGAATTAATTTAACTAGAATGCCACATAACAATACATCTTACGGAATACGGCGTAGCACCTTGGCGTAGCGTCGCGTAGGCTCCGCCCGTTTCCACTCCTCGCCGGTTTATACTAACAATAACTCACTATGTCTGTAAGGCACGGCTTCCACTATCAGCACTAGCTGGGCCCGCTTAGTATAGTTTGTTTTGGACAAATCTCCTCATCTTACACATCCTGCGGACAAGAGACGTATATACAAGGCATGCGATATGCCTTGTATATATGTCTCTTCTCCGCAGCAAGATTGAATCGAGTTCGTCCGTGTGGAACCCTTATGAGAAAAAATATGTACTCATGCTCGAAAAAATCCAAAAAGCCTTCCTGCGATTCCTTTACAAACACCGATACGGTTTTTATCCCTACTTGTATCCGACTTTGTTTTTATTAAGACAGCTTGGTTTTAATTCTTTGGAAAGTCGCAGATCTCGTGGCCAATTAACTATAGCCTGTAAGTTGTTTCGAAACCAAATCGACGATCCTTATTTGAGGGAAGCTTTTTGTCGACTGTTTGTTCCGGACAACTATGGCCGCGCTAGGAGACACGATTTGTTTGACGTCCCAAAAGGTCGCACCTCCGCCCGCGAGTTCTCGCCGATACCGCGAATTTTGACTTCACTCAACGCTCTCCTCAAGTTAAGACCCAAATGTGACCTCTTCGCAGATGATTGGTCATCAATACTAAAAGAATTGTCTGCCTTTGAAATTATCTCCTAATGTAATTTGTAATAATCTATTTTTAATTGTTATTGTTTAAGTATGTGTGTCTCCAATTAATGAAACTGGCTAATGGTAAATATGGTTTTAATTGTTGTAAATAAATAAATAGATAAATAAATCTTTATAAATTATATCTGTTACCCACGACGTCGTATGCATCCCATTGTTCTTGTAAGTTAATTTTAAAATATGATCATATGTCGAGGATATTTTTTAGATTATTTAAAGAGCAATCTTTAAATTTAAATTTTTGAGTGTCTTAACCGTTAAATACTGTCTATAGTTTACGCGAGTAGCACACATTTAAATAAAACACTTTAACGGTTTAAAACGCGATATATAGTTAAAGTGTTTTTATTTGGCCCCGATTTCGGACTTTGCAGCAGCCCTGGTCACGGAGAGACGTGACGTCAACGTACACAATCTTTTAATGTTAAGTGTTTTAAAACGTATTAACCGTTTCTGAGATTAGCGCGTTCAAACAAACGAACTCTTCATTTCTCCCCAACCACATCTCAACAAGACGCTGTCGAACTATTTTGGCTTTGAATATTCAAAAATCCACAGATTAAAACCGAAACGAGACTTTTCACAGCATTTTATCTGTAGACAGTGGTTCGTCACCCGGACGTCAGTGTTCTACGTAAAGTATTTATAAGCTGTCAATATAAAGTAAAAAAAAAATACCCCAAGATTTACTAGACAACATTTCTCGGTTCTTAATTTTTGAGTTGTATTTATCGCGGAACTAAATTGGAAACTATGACGCATAGCTCTTTGATAATACACTCCATTCTGGTATATATCCAGTCTAATCCTAAATAGCTTCGCCTGAAGTGGAAAGGGCGCTAATACACTGGTGACTTACCCCAGTTCGTTCAGGCAAGTGCAAATAGCAAATTAGCATTGCAAACGACCAGCGGGCAGTTTGTTAAGTGTCATGTGACACTGCGCTGTCGTTGTGATTGCCTTTGACATATTATTCATACATTATATTATTTGGTTCGAAGCTGGGAACCATCAACTATGGTTCCAACAATACCTTAACAACATGAGGCTCTATGTATATCTGTTTCCCCTAAATTTGGATTCACCGTACTAATATTACAAAGTGATAGATTTGTAGTTTTGTGTGTATGTTTGTAATCAATCAAGTAAAAAACTTCAGTGCTAATTTTAAAATTATACAAACTATAAGAAAGCTACGTTTATCTAGAATATCATAGATTATATTTATTGCTAAAGAGATTAGGGATTATTAACATTGCCATAAAGATCGTTCAACGTATATTCCGCGAAAACTATTAATGATAGAATTAAAGTATTTGTAACAATATTAAAGAACCTTTTTATTATTTCGTTAAAAAAATACATTTCATAAGTTAATAAAAATGTTAACTAATAATAAACCTTGTTATTAATACTTCCGTTTTAGTCCTTATGCAAACAATTATATCGTTTTCAAGACTGTTTAAATTCATGTAAATTAAGTAATATAAGTATAGTGAAATGCAAGCAGTCTCAATAAATAAGTTTAAATCGTATTTAAAACAAAAACTTTTGGAAAGGGTTATTGTGACGTTAATCAATATTTAAATGTTAAAAATACTTGGGGTGTGGAGGAACCCGCTCTTACAAGAAAATTATGTAGTGCACTAAATGTACATGAAGAATGTATAATGAAACTTGGCGATAAAAGGAATGACGGTGAGTTTATTGCCAGTTCTTCTCGTTCGTTCTACGTTCTTGATTTGAGAACTGGTAATAAATATAAAGTTAGATTCTTTAATTTTGTGACGTTCATAAGTGTACATAGTTAGCTTCATGAATAAATAATTTTTGACTTTGACTTTAAATGTATTCTTCGATAAATATTACAAAATTAGAGTCATAAATATAGAAAAGACGTCGCCACACCACGTTCTAGCTAGCCTAGCTTAGCAGAAGAACATTGACCTCGTCTGCTAGTAGTTAAATAGGCTTAATTAAGCCGCCAAAAGGTAGAAACAACTGTTAGACAACTGCCTAGTACAAAGGTTACGTACAGCGTCATGCGTTACATTGGACTCAGACAATTACTAGTTGCCTATTACTAATTCTAATTTAGTACGTCAATTTGAAGGATTTTAAACACGGTGTATGGGTTAAGCTAGCTAAAGAGTACATGTTCGTGGTTTAAAGTCATGTTATACAGCGTCTATTAATAAAATTCGTAAGTATTTCACATCTCCACTTCCCAAACATTTTATTGTTATTATTACTAATTGTCAATTTTCATATTTATAAACTAGTGTTGCATACTACTATACTTGCACAAAATCTATTCTAATATATAAAGCTGAAGAATTTGTTTGTTTGTTTGAACACGCTACTCTTAGGAACTGGTTTGAATTGAAAAAAATCTTTTTGTGTTGGTAAAACATTTATTGAGGAAGGCTTTAGGCTTTAAAATAAAACAACATTGGGAAATGTGAAAAAAATACGGAGAAAAATATTCATCTATACCGTTGCGTACACTTCTTTTGTTTGAGTACGAAAGTTGTAGTTACGTCTACTATATTATTTGCTTAATTAATCGTCTCTAACCTAACCTAATACAAACATATCGGTTACATTACGGATAAACTTTGCAAATTAATATTCACAAAACAGAGGATAACTACCAAACTACGAGTCGCAAAAAGAGACATTCGTACAAACATCGTTAGTGGTACATAATATTAGTTGTTTTATTGGCGGTTGAAATTTGGGGGTGTAAAACGCGATTCCATTACATTGCTTTGTTTGAGAGCTTCTAGTATACTCGTACTTTGGTGACATGACATTGGTTGCCGATAAATGATATTGAGGAAATGTTGTTGAGGTAAACGCATTTAAATGTGTAAGTATTTGGAGTATCTTAACAATAAAAGCTGCAAATATAATTTATTTTAAGATTATTTTAATTTCAAACAACAAAGAAGAAAGGCATAATGGAACTAAATTACTATTTTTGTTGCTTGACCTGTCAAAAAAGCTTAACGATATTCGCGTATGATTTTTGGGCGGACAGACAAGTAAAATTGTCAAGTAATATTTGTAGTTTACGCGAGTAGTGCAAAATAAAAATACCTAACAGTTTTAAATTAAAATATATTTAACTTATTTTACATCACCCTTCATCTTTAATCCCCCCCTCGGCCACGGCTACTGCAAAGCATCCCAACTGTCGAGTTGTAGCTTAAATAAATAGCAAATAAGTTGACTAATATATATTTAGCGTTACAAATGTGTATTTTTAGTCAAGAAGCGTACAGTTAATCTAGCTAAAAAAAGTTATACGTGCCATATTTCCAATTCCTTCTTCATAGTAAAAACTCTACCCCATTGTATGCTCTTTTTCTTCTTTTCACTGATGTTGACCTTACAACGGTCTTTAATCACTAACTACTTACAGTTATTTCAAGAAAAGATAGTCGTGACACGATAAAAATATTCACGACAGTGATGTAGAGGACCACACTTTGGTATCTTTAACGATATTATACGTATTATCTCAACACAGTCTGCTCAAACACGAGTGAAAACTTCCCATGAAGCCGTAAATAAACTCATAAACACACAATCTCCATCCTTTAGAGGAGAGTTATCAAACTATTTAAGTAATCTCAACTAGTTTCTGGATTAATTATAGTTTTAATTACTCCATATTAGTCTATGGATAAGAGAGGTTAATACGAGAACTCATTATAAGTTAATATTGTACATGAATTAACAATAATTAAGGTTCGTTGCTAAAATGTAAAATTACCTGTTTAGATATCCGTACTGCTTTATGGTCTTAATGACATAATAGGTAACATTTTAAATTATACCAAAGTCTTAAACCTTTGAGAGCAACGGATTACACAGACTTCAAAATTATACAGAACTTCAATAATGTATCACAAGCTCAAAGAAACCATAAATAATACAAACATAGAAAAATCTAATATTTTTCACATGTCGACATTATAAAAATTTAAGTCAATTTTAGATTAAAACAAATTTGCGAGACGTGCAGGTCTTAAACCGGCATCCACAGCGTTCTGTACCGCTCCTCTACCAATTGAGCTACCGAGTCTGTAATTAGCTCAATTGGTAGAGCAACAGCACGAAACCCTGGCGATGTCGGTTCAAATCCTGCCCGTGTCGTTTTTTTTCAATCTAAAATCGAGTTTTAATTCAAACAAACAAAAGTGCTACTTCAAACCTAACTCAAATGTGTTCGGCTTAAAGAATTCGCAATCCTGTATTAATCTCGCTAATTGTAAGCTATTAATATCGACAACGATACGCTGCAATAAGCTGCTTTTAAACTATTGTACGTTATAATGCCTTACCATAAAGTTTAATTTTGTAACAGCAACGTGAAACAGAGTTGGGTGAGCCCTCAACGTTGCAAGTAAATGAGAAATTATTTGGTATTTAGTGTTGGCGACTTAATAGCAGTAGTTCGTTTCAGTGAGTGATAATTCTTGTCTATTTTACATATCATAGATTCGACAGTTATAACATTATTAGCTTATATTAAAAAAGCACTTCTAATAAGCTATTTACCAATTAAATTTGTTTTTTATAACATTATACTTTAGAACGATTAACTGCCACCAAAAAAAACTGAAACCATAAAAATTGTTAGCCTTCTTGAGTTTCGTTACAAACGATAATTGGTGTTCTAATAATGATTAACGGTTCATAAGTTGGATTCCCACCACCAACATGTTTCTAAAAGTAATGTATAATTTAAATAAAACACTTTACCGGTTCAAAACGCGATATATATTAGTTAAACTTATTTGACTTATTACTCTCCCCGTGACCACGGCTGCTGCACCTAACCTGTTTAATGGTTGAAAAAATGTGGTTACTAAATGGATTGTGGAATATTGAAAAATTTTCCGGGTCACAAATCAGTCCCCCACATATGAAAAAACCTTGTAGTAATGAAGTTAATCGCGTCTTGGTTTAATCTGTTCAAATGTAATATAGTTGGGGTATCCCACACCTGTCTATCTATCTGTCACCTGTCTATCGGTTTTCGCTGTAATTCTGTACTTTTTGAATACTCTATGCAATAATGTTAAGACTTTGTAATTCAGTCTGTAGGGAAATCGTTGACTAAATTAGGCGTAACATAGTTCTACGCAATAGAAGCTAATTTGTCCAGAATTGTGACATAGATCTTTCCGTAATCTCCTTCGTCCAGCCCAACATTAGGACAATCCGAACGTTTATCGTACTTGGTTGTGCCCCGTAATGTGCGAGCTATCTTGACGTCACCTGAATTTCGGCGCAACGACACAATTCTGGCTATAACCTAACCGCACTCGCTTTACCATTTGCATCTCATCGCCAAGCGGAAGGAGTTACGAATATTGTAAACCTTTATTAGTTGAACGCCAAGATGGCGGAGTTTTTACCAGCTTTAACAGTCTTGGTGATTGATGGTCCAGTTTTAATTATGCGTTAAGAATTTAGAAGAGAGAGTCATTTGAGACACTTTTTAAAACATTTCCAAAATATTACAAAGAATCAAACTGTAAAATTTTACGGTTTACTATACGTTCTCAAGTAATGTAGATTATTTCTTCTTTTATTTATTTTGTTAACAGCTATTGTAATCTCAAAAATCTTATATTATTAAAAATATGAAATGCAGATATAAAACTTAAGACTTTTTATCGTTATGTTATTTCAATGCAAAATAGTGAAATTGTAATAAAAAATTGTATCGTTTGTTGATAAAAAATATTATATAAGCATTATCTAAAGTTTATGCTAGTAGGTAAACATTTAAATAAACGAAACAAGTTAAGTAATATATTTCGAGTTTGAAACCGTCAAAAGTAATAACTTTTAAAAATAGCGCTTATAACTGAATACAAATTTTCACTCGTTCAGTTGTATTTCATTAAGCTATTAAATAGATAAACGTGTAGTGCACATGCATAAAATTAAATGCCTCCTCCATAACAACGCGTCGTTAAAAGCACATTAATGTTGGGATTTTGCAAGCAATTTCCGCCTTAGCGGTGAATGCAAATACGAACGAAATGTGCTATTTATCGCATGAATTAGGAATCTTAACCTACAGTACCCCTTTGAATGCTAATGTTTTATATAATAGTAGGAGCGCCCTGCGGCTTTTCTCCTTTCATCACTTTCTAACAGCGTCAGATTATAAATTTGAATAAAATACAAAATGCTTCTACCATTTACATTTGGAATCATGGAAAATTTTTCAGTAGATTGGACCAAGGATTAACGCTAAACCATGCAAACTTCGATGCCCTTTTTATCCTTTTATGGTGGAATTTAGAAAAATCCTTCTTTTTTAAGACCCAAGAGAACAGGCAAGCGTGGTATTCGCATGATAGAAGGTGAAATGTCCATCATATTGATACCTAATCAAGATGATCTTAATCTGGCGTTGAATATTTGGAAATCTTAAATCTATTAAAATATATCGAAAAAGGAGCGCAATAATAACGCAGAAATAATAATCACACCCTAATTTTTCAGTTTTCTACGATTAGTGTTTTAGGCTGTATGTTGATCTGGCAATCAGTAGTGTGAATGTATTTTTACGATATATCATGATCATATATCATTTAAATAAGAAGTGTTGTCGGCCTATATTTGGTTATCAATATTTAAGTATTTATAACATCTATACTAATATATTAAGCTGAAGAGTTTGTCTGTTAATTTGTGTATTGAGGAAGGCTATAAAAACTCGCGATGCGACGTATAGGAGCGAAGAAACAGTGGGAAATGTGAGGAAAAACCAGGAAATCTATTCATCCTTGTAGGTTTACGGTGCGAACGCTTCGAAAGAGGTTCAAGATACCAAAAAAAATATGTATGAAAAAAATAATTCCGCTTTAATGATTAAAAAAATGTCCGCAATGCAGTATATGTCTATCTTTTAAGATTAACTTGTAAGAACGACGGGACGCGACCGTGGTACAGCAATAACTTATGAAGATGTGGAGACGCAAAAACTAAGTTTGATGTTCAAAATAACTAACGCGGACTAAGTCGCTGACACAGCTAGTGTAAAATATAAAAAACTGTCAAATATGATCGCTGTCATCTTATCCGATTTTAGAACGAAGTGAAAATGAAAACATTGAGTTGAATTTCACTTGGCATGGAAAACGAAGCCGGTCCCCAATATTTCATTCGCTTCGTATTTCTTAAGTCGATTTAACTCGACCCTTTTAGGCGGCTCCTGAGTTTTAAACACTGTGGTACATCTTAAACTGTCCCGAGGGTCTTGGATCCCAGATGACCTAATTAGGGCAAGCCGTGTGGAAAATTACGGCGAGTAGACCCCAACTAATTGCTGACTTCTGATCGACGACTGAGTTGAGACAGCTTCCTATAACCGTAAACTTTGGTACAGCGCTTAAGGGATGAAATTTTAAATAATAACTACTATAAATGTCTATCAAATCTCAATATAAGACAGATGGTATAGTTAAATTAAATAAAATACTTTAAACGACTTAAAACGCGAAATATTAGCGAGGGCTCTCACTGACCACGCCTGCTATAAAACGTCAACGTTGTCGGGAGAAAGTAAATAAGTACTAAGTGATTTATATTTTGAGCGTTTTGAACAGGTATTTTATAAAATAATACGTACTTAAATAAAACACTTTTACGGTTTAATACGCGAAATATATTCGTTAAACTTATTTGAAAATTATTTTAACTATAGCCCTACGTTTCGGATGCTTTGCAGCAGGAAACAACGGGGACTAGAATTTAATATGTACGTGATTTAAAAGGGAGACTAATTTAAATGTTTAGGTTAATATATAATAAATCATACTTGCAATAAAAAAATTCAGTTTGTTTTGCCTAGTATGTAACTATTCTAATTAATAAATAATTATAAGTGTTATTTACCAGCACACGTGGTAAATTATGGGGTTTAACTCAGTCCCAGCTGTGGGAACGATTAAACGGCTGGTGGAGATAACTATTTAATATTTTGTACATGATAGTGTAACGGGACCTTTACTGTAAGTGTTTGTGAAATGAATAGACGTTTATGAGTAAGACGCCGTTAGATCACGCGTCGCGGATCCGAAGATGTCTTGATACATAATGCATGATAAACATTCACCCTTAAATGGTTTCAGAGGATGTTTGTCTATTCTTGTGGGACTTAAACGTTTGTTTTGGTCACATATTACCAAAATCGGTAATAAGAATAAAACGCAAGTAGGTTTCTTGGTCTAAAGATAACAATGTATGGCTAATAAGTGACGGAATAAATTATTCGTTTCCAACCGGATCCAAATCTTTTTCTATTTATTTTAACATGAGATCGTATGAATAATCTAAATTAAAAGAGGGTAGTAAGAATATAATTCAAAATCGTTCACTGTAATTTGGCATATCAAAACCTTTTATTCATCGATATTCCTAAACATTTTGAATTGAGGTTTTGCAATTTTAAATACAAAAGTGTTATGTAATGAAATACTACTCAAGAAAAAAAAATACCTAACGTAATTGTTAAGGTCAGAATAAAATTGTACGGGTGCATGCATAAAAAAATTATACGATCTATTGAATTTTGTAGCTAAATATTTGGTACCAAGAGTAATGAATGCTCCTTTTAATAAATTTAATTTTATGTTTACTTGAGCAATCAGCAACGCAAACAGATAAATACTCTATAAAGGTTTTATTGCTTCCGAGGTATTCCGAAAATGATCAGGCGCGGAATCTAGCAAAAGGACAAAAATAGCGTCCCGCAATAACCGAAATCATTACAGATATCAACCGCAGGAATCGAAAAACATATAATTTGGCAGGCGAGACGCGTTCCTTATATGTTATAATAAAAATATACATATATAACGCGAAAGGTCTCACATAATATCTGATTATAGGATTGGGCCGCCATCGCATTATGATAATGGCCACTGGGGCGAAGCTACCAAATAGAAATAGATTGATTCACAATTTTTTCTCGCGCGTAATGGCAGGGGACTGATTGATTCTAACGTTACTGTCACACATACGAGACGCTTTGTCACTATAAACATTTAATCATTGTTGCGCTATAAGAAAATAAAAAGTAATGATAACCAATCACTACCTTTAGAGACTCAATTACTACGTTCAAAGAGGTCGAAAATTGTGTAAAGCTTCGGCCATTTTGTTAAGTTCCTCACTTTGCAAAATGGCCGCGAGAGATTTATACAATTTATGAATTAATATGATTTTTAACAAATACAACACGATTCGTTTTAAGTTATAAATGTCCGACAACTGGGGACCCATCTTCACTATGATGAAGATGTAGACCCGACAAGCTTCAGTGTAATTTGACCGGCTTAAATAAATTAAAAATTACAATTACGGATGATCTTCTAAGCATGGAATACATCTATTTCCAAGCTCCGAACCGGTAAAAAGAAATACCAACTACAATTTGCCCGGACCATAATTAAGAAACTAAGAAAGGACTAAGAAATCATCATAGCAATTCAATAGCTGCTATTTAATTATAACAACCACACATTAAGGAATTTCGAGAATTCCTTAGAGAGTGTAGAATGTAGCAATAGACTTTTTAGTCATATTATAAGTCCAAAAGAAGTATGTCAAAAGAATCTTAAGGGAGGATGAATTCACATGGAATGTATTTAATTAAAGCTTGGACCTTACATATTTAGTTAACAAAGTTGATTTTTAATATTAAAACTATAAAATAAAAGTTTACAAAACATCCCAAAATTCTTCGATCAAACTTCAAACAAAAATTATAACGCAAGAATTATGTACTATGTCAAAGTAGCAAATTTACTAAATACTAACGATAGCTTTCAGTTATCTCAATGTAATTAAAGTCATCCAACGCTATCTAATGAACCGTGTATGAGTTTAATTATAACTGGATATAGCAATCATTCCTTATAATATGTTTAAACTAGCGTCTAAAAAATCTGGCCGCGTTCCTAGTCAAAGTAGGCCGAGAGCGCGTCTGAATTAGGTGTTATTTTTACTTTGGTTGGGCTAAAACGTTGTCATCATCCATGAAGTGAACTTTAAGTTTGTCTTTTTTCCTATATGTTAAAAAAAACATTCATAATCTGCACATAGAGTATTCATTTGCTTTTCGGACAACACCAACCGTGATTAATATTAAAAAGTTCATTCAACTTCTCTCATCATGAAAGATTAGCGTAATTCACAAACATTATACATGCAGGGCCTATTGTTCTGGCGTCGGGGAAAGGCTGGTAAATAAAAAATGTTTAATATGCTCATTAATTTTAACGAAGCGATTACAAAGATAAAATTTAAAATTGTCTCTTTAAATCAACTGAAACCTCTCACATGTATCTAAATACAAAGCCAGTTACGTTCTAAAACCGATAATTATTATCTATACTAATATTATAAAAGTAATGAGTTTGTTTGTTTAAAAGCGTCCCAGGATCTACTGGTTCGAAGATAAAAATTCCTTGTTGCATTAATCGAGAAAGGCTATATATATAGGTCATCACGCTGTGACTAATAGGAGCGTAAAAACAGTTGAAGATGTGAACATAAAAACGAGTGAAATATTCGTTAATTTCATTTTATTGACAATGAAGTAGTTGTTTAGATTGTTTTCCCGGAATTCGAACCCAGATCTCTTGCGCAAAAGACCAGGTGAAGAGTTAAACTAGCCATTAAAACAGTTTTTACGCGCACTTGTATGTGGTTGGTTAAAGTAAACGTTCCTAATAATTTACGTTTTTTTATTTATTTATTATATTTTTTTTATTTATAACACACCACAAAAAATACATGTATATAGAAGAGAAAAAATGTTACGTACTTACTTAAAAATAAAAGGCGGCCTTATCGCAACGCAGCGGTCTCTTCCAGGCAACCTGGATAAAAGAAATAGAAAAAGAGTTATTAAGTGGGTAGGTGTATGGAATAATATACAAAAAGTACACACAGCAACTAGGAGGGAAATAACTTCATTTTTTTAGTCAGTATTCTGGTATGCGATAGTTTCTTCAATATGACGTACGTATAGTACATTCTTAGATCGTATTGTCGAGACGAAAGGAAAATAATAGGATGCACGGTTATCTGAAGTGAGCGAGCTCGACACAGCTGTGGATCGCGATTAGTGCCGCGGGAAATGGCTAGAATGGCTACAGATTGCACTCGCGGCACAGAATATTGTGATAAACAGTAGGGAAAATATTAAAAATTAATTTGATACTAAAATATCTTTTATAACCACGTACATGTACCAACTCTCATATTATATACATAGATAAAGTTGTTCTTCCCTGTGCAGTAATTTTCATATATTCAGTTTATATTTGTACTTTTAAAGAAATATATACAAGAGTAGAATTCCTGTAAGTGATAAAGAAAATGAATGTAATGCATGAAATATCAATCGTGTTAATACAATTCTCTCTACTAAAAGTCTCTAAAATTATTAGATTTTGGGCCTTTGGTAAGAAACTTTTTTTTAACAATTTGAGAAATCTTTTTAATGTATATAAAATAACGTTAAACATTTTTGCTGTTTGCTTGCTACTTATTGGTAGATTTTTTTAACACAAATAATGATTACAAAATCAATTATTTGATTCCCTTAACAAAACTGGCTATTCAGTTTACAACAGCCTCGTCATAAAAGAACAATAATCCTTGACAGAGACTATTGAAGCCCACTTATCTCTTTTTATTATTACCATAATATATAAAAGAAACTGAACATCGTTGAACCTAAGTATTGTCTGTAGTTTACGTATTGTGAAGTATTATACGTATAAATAAAACCGTTAACCTGGTATCATACGCGAAATATGTTAGTTAACTTATCTTTGCCATAGTCACTGGGAATAATATGTCCCCATAAGAATGGATAGGCCTCCGGCTGCCGCAAGCATCCGAAACTTTGGGCCACGGTTGAATTAGATTAAAGATAATTTTACTAAAATATTTTGGGTTCTAAACCGTTTAAAAGTTATTTAAATTCTCGAATTACTTTTGTAACTTTTTAATATTCTCCCAAAAATATCTAAACATTTAAAATTGTCCAAGAGACATAACAAATAAAAACTAAAAAAGTATATTTGTGTGTTGTTGATTAATATTTTTTTAAAGTGAAGGTTGTAAGTATAAGGTAGATTAGTAGTTTTTGTCATTTTAAAAAATAACAACTATTGAAATAAACTGTCGAAAATAGGATCTAATTTAGTATCGCTAGCCACTTGCGACGAGGAAATTTGTCACATCCGGTCCCGGAGGCTTTCAGCGCCTTGAGGCACTAATTTCCGCTTAACGAAAGCCTACCCAAGGCTTTTGTTACTCTGATAATCGCATTTTTTGACTCACTTAAAGACATCGCGTAAACTGGAAACATTTCTCGTTCGAAAAAGATAGTCTATCGCGTTAAAAATGCTGTATTAATTTTTGAAGTGCCAATTCGAAGAACTTTAATCCCTATCAATTAAATAAACATAGTAAGACTTAACTTTCGTGCTTAGTACTTAGGCCTCCTTCTTATTAAAAACACTATCGACAAATGGGTGTTAATTTGTGAAACATTTTCAGGGTTAACAGAATTGATCATTAACTATCTATTGTTTCTAAATGGTGCAGGGATTGTCTTTTCACTTGAAAGTAATGTTTTTTGATACAGGAGGACAGACAAGCACGAGGTTCACTTGATTGAAGGTGAAACATCTAAGCAAGATGTGCTGTCGACCTGTTTTGTTTTTACATATTCGGAAACACACAGACTGAAAGCGAAACGGCATCTGTAGACGGTGGTTCATGACTCGGACGGAATTCCGATATCCCTTTTAATAACCCGATTCTCAGACGAAATCGAACATATTTCAGAGAATTTATAAATTAATTGAAAACATGTTGCACACTTTGCCAAAGCATTAGCCATATCTTGCTATAATTACTCTAACGAGCTTATCAAATTTTGCTTTTTATTATTGGTCACCTGTGCTCTCTTGTGGTACTGAATAGAAGTGGCTATTTAGACTAAAAACTGTCATTCTTATCTACACTATGTTTTCGCGAAAAAAATTGTGTGCAGAAAATAAAAGTTCTTTTGTTTCATCTCTTAAAATTATTTTGAAGTAACACGGTTTCTTAAATACTGTAGTTTACGTGAATACACTACACATTTAATTAAAACACTTTAACGGTTTAAAACTGGATATATAATCGTTCGGCCCGACGTTTCGGATGCTTTGCAGCAGCCGTGGTCATGGAGAGTCTCTCGGTGACCACGGCTGCTGCGAAAGCCAGGCCAAAGTTAAAATAATTTTTAAATAAGATCGACTAATATTATCGCATTTTAACACCGTTAAAGTGTTTTATTTAAACACGTTTGCTTTATAATTGAGAGTATACGAGTACGTTAACTGTTTATTAGGAATATAAGACAAACAACTTGTATTTCACGCATTGATATCCATTGTAACTTCCCTCAAACTTAAATGTTCTTCCAAAACTTGACAAATAGACTACGTGCATTGGGTAACCAATCTATTTAAAGTAACAGAGTTCAGGTATTTGTACAAATTACTACATTGTAAATAAACATTTGCAGACGAAACATCGTGTGTATACCGAAAGTGTTTTTGAGTATTGTTGGTCTAATAATAATAAGTGGGTGTAACGTCTTTCTTTAAATCCATTTTTAATTTTCTTGAAACACGATTTTAATAGTCTGGAAATTAAAATTAAGTATCAGATATATCGAAATCCCGCCTGTGGTAACAACCGCCCAGAGATAAAATGCTCACATTGTTATCGCGATTCGGTTATAGTCTGTTTAAAACAAATGTAAAAAACCAAAATAGGCCGACAGCGCCTCTTATTCAGATGTTATGTAGGTGGAGTATTAACCTTCTTTCAAGTAAAACCCACGTTTGTCTGCCGTCTATCTATGATAAGAAATTGTCCCGAATACCTGCTTAAGTAAAGTCTTGAATCATTGACCCATGAGGTCGTATAAATGACAGGCCATTAAGAATCGTAATTCCATTACAATGGTACATTTATAAAAAGCTTAAAGCACCGAAAATTACCTTGTAATTTGTGAGAGGTAATAATTAAAAATCCATTTGCGGTCAGAAACATCGAAATGAATTAACGAAACTACTGAATTGACCTATTTTATCTCGTTCCTTGCGCACGATTTACTTCTTTATTACCGTGAAATACGATTGGTTTTTCAATAAATCTGTTCCCGGCAGGAATTTATGTAAACATAATTGAGATAATCATATAAAGGATAAACGCAGTCTAGGATTGTCTAAAAGCGAAATGGTAGGTCACTAGCGTTTGTTTTCCTATGAAAACTATCAGAAAACTGACGGGCTCGTTGTTCTAATGGTAGTACTGTATATATAAACAACGGGGTGTGGGTTCAATTCCCAGGGGGTCCAACATATTTCTAATTTTCCTAAAACATGTTGGACTTTATCTGGAAATCTTGATATTAAATGGGTGGTAGGAATATAGAAATTCCGTCTGGATCGCGAACCAACATCCACAGTTAAAAATAGGCATATAGATATACCCCATATCACCTACCATCAAGTTAACCCCGATTGTCTGTTCTCATCTATTATTAAAAAAACTAAAAGAAGAAAGATTTTACTGTTATGAATCTGTTACTTATCAAGAGATTATTCCAAACGAGTAGAGCAAAAATAAGAGATAAATTGCTTTCTCTCCAGATAGGAAAATAAATATATTTTTATAGGAATACCGAAGCTAATTGATCGCAACACCTTCAAAGATTTCCTTGGAGGGAGCCATCAGGAGCGCCGTGGACCGGAAATTAGAGCCTTGAGGCTTCGCCCAAGTGAGTTCTGTTTGAGTATCATTGTGTCCGATTGTTAGTGTAGGAATCCAATTTATATGAGCAATGTTTATAGTAACGCTTGGACGGATAACTTGGGCCCAAAAGGTATATTTTGTTTATATAAAAAAAAGAATCGCGTGTATATTTACAGTACATCATAATTTCTAGCTATTGCCAATCGGAAGTGAATAATACATACAATCTATACTAATATATAAAGCTGAAGGGTTTCTTTGTTTGAACGCGCAAACCTCAGGAACTATGGGTTCGAATTGAAAATGTATATAGGCTATAAATCATCGCCATGCGACTAATATAAGCGAAGATACGGCGTGAAATGTGAAAAAAAAGTATGAAAATTATTCATCATTATGGGTTACTGAGGCGTACGCTGCAATAACGGTGCAAGATACCCAAAACATATGTATGAAAGAATGATCCCTCTTTAAATGATCTAAAAAAAGTTCGCGACGCTATATGTCTATCTCTTAAGATTAACTAGCAAGATCGTCGGGAAGGGACGCAAACGACGTCGTGGGTAACAGCTTAAATTTATAAAGATGAAGGGGTTTATAAAAACGAATTTGGATGCCCAAAATAACTATTCTACGCGGACGAAGTCGCTGGCTCAGTTAGTATACAATACAATTCAAAACACACAGTAGTATTAACGAATGCTTGAATTGTGTAAAAATGAAGTTCTGTTTCCGCCCGTGGAGCATGGGCCGAAGACATTTTTGAGTCCGTTTTCATACTTGACAGACGTCTGTCAACCGAAAGATCTATTATTTCCCAAGTATTCGAACCCTAGTGCTTAACGCAATTCTATGAATCACATTTAACCATTCGGCTACAAAGGCTTTTTGCTGAATGCTTGAATTGGCTTATATTTATTTATATATTGTACGAGTATGTATGAACATGTAACTTGAAGTCTATTTCATTCCGTTTTTACTGTTTTAAGAAGTTTTATTGCGCCAGTCGTGCACTATTACAATCAATATATTATAATAAAAACCTTTTAGAGTTTAAATACCAAATTAAAATCCAGCAATCTGTTTTTATACAACTAAACTAGAGCTTAGCACGTGCCAATAAGTAGTGATTCAGGTTCCGACGTCCACTTTTTGATTAAAAAATAATCCCGTATTCGCCAATCATTCCAATACCTCAATAACTTTCATTTTTCAATACATTACCTACCACTAGTGAGCTTCGGCGGATTTTTGCCGGAATATTAAAACTCTGATGGTTTCAAATATTGGCAAAACTGATTGAAAGCACTTTTGAATAAATTATCGTGTTATCGGAATTAAGGCTCGACAGACAACAGTTTACGCAAATAAATATTATTTTTTTAGTTTTGGAACTTTACAAAGGCAATTTTTTGATGTAATAAATATCTTTGTGATCACGTTTCGCAAATAAAATTAAAAAACCCCTTTCTTTGTTCCTTAATAGCGAAAAGAGACCCTAGAAATGGATTAACAAATTAAGTATTCGGGTCGCGTGGAACGAAAAATGTTGTGAATTCATTTTTGCTCATCCTGAGCATTTAAAATCCAGCATTTGCTTGTGGGCTGTTTTTGCAGGAAATTTATACGTTTTTCATAACATTTTACCTAGCTTGTTCACTCATTCAGTTTGACACTATTGTTTTACGTGAAAATAGGTAAAAAGTTGCATTAATTCTATCAGTTTGATAAAACTTTTTAGGTTTCCGAGCAGTTCGACCGTCGTAATTGAGAAATTAAATTACGACGAATTATTCGAAAACCCAGCAAAATGGCATTTATAATTACATTATTTAACTGGTAAATTGGTCAAACATTATATGGACCTTATAGCTATATTTCTATGACACATACATAATTAATAGATTATACACGAGAACTTTGCGAACAAGAATATTTCTCCAACAAAAGAATTAACTCCACAAAACACAGCTATGCTGTTGCCACTGTTTGCGGAAGTCGGCAAACTAATTAACGCTTTAAGTAATAACTCATCATCAATCTTACTACTAGTACCTAGTGGGTATCTTGCGGTCCACCGCTTTGTTTGGGAGTGTCAACACTTCCCCGCAAGTTTGTAAATTCGTGGGCACGTGAGAACGTTTGATTGAATGGAATCAAAAATTCACACAACTATACAGGCGTCTACTATATGACCTCTGTATCTAAATTGGTAAACGTGTTACCTAGCATTGAGTTAAGCACGAGAGGTCGTGGGTGCAAATCCCGTGGAAATAATACATTGATTCAGTCGGAAAGGGCACAGTAGATTTATTTATCGTTATAATGCAATAATATTTTATATATTATGATGAAACTACAGCATCTTAATGCTTTTTTAAGTTAACTTTTGTCATTTAGGAATATTCATAACGTTAATATATATTAAGACCTAGGAGGAAAAATTATTACACAAAACCATATAATCATTCCAAAATCAACTTAGTAGTAAGCAAAATGCTTAATTTATGCCGTGACCGCGGCTGCTTAAAAGCATCCGAAACGTCGGGCCGGAGTTAAAAATCATTTTCAAATAAGTTTAACTAATATATCGCGTTTTAAACCGTTAAAGTGTTTTATTTAAATGTGTACTACTCGCGTAAACTATAGACAGTATTTATGCAGCATGCTTGTGATCATATTAAGGAAATATCCCTCCACAATAGTACGTAATACTAACACAAGTGTAAAATAGACGAATAACTAATAATGATAGTGTTATGGCAGCATAAAGTCGAAGCATGAAATTTGGGGGACAATAATGCCCCCGGGTCACCCCGGGTACCGCGAAATCACTCTTATCCGGGATGACCGCTAGACCCCAATCTACTCCGATTTTGTTCCAAATCATAGGTCACAGAAACATGTAAGTTCATAAATATTATTTTTACCGGTATCTATAATGAAGTTTAGAATTATTTGCATCCCGTTTAATGAAATTTGTTAGTTTTATTTACAGAAATCTGTGTCCACACCGACCTAAACTTTTAGTAGTGTGTACTTGTTGATCAATTATATAAATTCTTATTACTTTTGTGATAACTCACAATAACTCTTATTTATCAATGTTATGACTATAATTATTTTTAGAATACGAATGAATGTTTTGTTAATCGGAAACGATATTAGCAAAGATATATTGTGAACAATCTACGCTACTGTATTACTTGTACTGTACTTTTAAATTGATTTACTAAAGTAAAATTTAAATAAAACACTTTAACGGTTTAAAACGTGACATAGTTTAGTTCAACTTGTTTGAAAATTATTTTTAACTACGGCCCGACGTTTCGGATGCTTTGCAGCAGCAGAGACTCCCCGTGGTGTCTCCCCGTTTTATTTAAATGTGTACTACTCGCTAAACTACAGATAGTATTAAACCAATATTTTGCCATAATCTCTAAGAGTAGGTTACACTAATCGTATTTTCACTAACACTAACTCTCATTTAAATACACGTTCAATACATTTTAGAGGTTAGAAAATTCATCTAAGCACTTATAATATGTTTAAAAATCCATTACTTTTCAACTTGAAATAAGTACTGGAGATGATTAGGAAAACTAAAGTAAACATTTACATATAGGGAAATCAAACAGCAGATAATCGCTTATCTCTCGTGCCTTAAAGCCGAACTAGTTTTCTGATTAGCATCGCTGTCTATGGCTCTCCGGCGATCACCTACGGGCCACCCACTGCCCGGTGCTTAGTACCGGTCTGATGTGTGATTATGAATTTTATTGCCCGTTAATTTTCTCATTTCGTTCTCTCGATATCTAGAACGATCGATCTCAAAACTCTTTTAATTTATGGCGATATAAGATTAAATTACACACTTTTAAGGGTTAATATTTCGCGTTTGTATGTAAATGTGTATCTTATTTATTGTGTGACTATTGAGGATAAAAGAGTGCAAGGAAAGTAAATTGAAAGTTACATAACAAAGACACCATTGGTGACCATTTTTTAACCAATTTATTTTAGACATTACTAAATACACACTTTTTAGGTTTTTACTGCTTTCAACCTATTAAAGACCCGCTGCTGGGCGGTAAGAATGGTTTAGAAGGTATCCCTAATGTTAAAGCCTGTCTGCTACGCTAGCGCCATCTGGTTCTTTGTAATTGTTATATCGAGAAACTAACTTTGTAAAGAAGAAAGTGACACTGTATCTACCTAATCTTATATTTTTTTCAAACCGTTAAAAGTGTTTTTATTGAATAATAAGAATTAATTTGAATAATAGACATTTGTATAAAAAACAAATAAGGCTAGAACGAATTAGGTTTTTGCAAAGACAAAAACAGTTTTACAAAACTGGTGAGGAAGCGAATGGGTCGATGATAAGCATCCGTTTCGGCAAGGTCCTTTGGTGAAATTTATTGCTTTCTTGCTAGTATTGACCCGGATAGAAAAACGTACAATAAAAGACATTACTATTTTTTAGTCTCAGTTTAGTCCGACTTTTTTAAACAGAATTTCCCAATAAGAATTGTATTCAATAAATTTAAAGTATAAATAGTAAATAAATAAAATATGTCTAATGATTTAAACCGTTAAAATAGATAAATATACATAAAATAGATAAATTTACTTTTAAATAATGTCTTACCAGCGTAAAGTTCATGCTTACTTATAAATAGTATTCTTAAAGATTACAACATCAATTATACAAATGTGTAAATGTAGTAGCATTTACAAGGGTAAAAACGCAATCTGAATACTAAATCTACGCGTCTGTCATTTGTCAAAAGGCTGTGTCTCTAAAACTAATAGCACAATATTAAATTGAAATTTTAAGAAACATTCTTTGTATTATACTGGCAACAGACACTTAAATAGTCAATTGGATTTTTAACTGTATACCAAGTCATTGGTACGGAACCATTTGTGAGCAAACCTGGGTCGCACTTGGCATTTGGTATATTTGTAAGCTGTAATTTTCAAGCCTATATTCTTTAAAATAAGCTCGACCCAAAGACGCCAATAAAATTTAGCTAGCGTATATTTTATGATTTTATCTATATGTACGCTGACCTTTATTCAAGAACAGGGTTCCCTTAGGAGCGTGCTTTATGGCCCTCTCTAAACTAGCTAGAGACATTTGCTGCGACGTCGATAGCTGTCTATCCAATCCTTTAGCAAGCGGGTTCTCGCTACAGTCAAATTGTTTTACATATTATATAACGAAGAACCTAATACTAACATTATAAAGCTGAATAGTTTATTTGAACGCGCTAATCTCAAGAACTACTACTTCAAATTGATAAAAAAAATTATAGGTTAGAGAATTTTTCAAGTATGGCTTTAGGATATAAAACTAATAGGAGAGAAGAAACAGTGAGAAATGTTTAAAAAAAACTGGGAAAATTATACATATTTAAGAGATTTCGTTGCGTACGCTTTGAAAAAAGTTGTATGAAATAATTATCCTTCTTTAAATGGCCTTTAAAAATGTCTACGATACTATACGTTTATCCTTTAAGATTAACTTGCAAGATCGACGTGGATGTTTGAAAAAATCTAATCTACGCGCACAAAGCTAAAAATCACAAATAATAATATAAATAGTGTTAATACGTGTTTTGACTCCGTGCTTATACGTCTAGAGATTTCTAAAAGTACAAAACTAAAAAAGATCGAAAGCACATCTTAGCTGGATGTTTACATTTTTAAACTTGAATCTTTTAGTTATTATTAAATCGATAAAAGGAATTCGAGACTATCTATGTATAATTGTTCTGTCAAAGTTATCTAAGTTAGTAATTCATAAGTTTTACTTAAATATATATTGGAACAGAAGTCCATTTATTTAAGAAATGTCACTTCCCACTCCATCCATTTCAAAAATGAGAAGAAATCAAGCTCGAAAGTCCTCCAAGATACATTAAAACAAAAGAATTCTGGCAATAAAAAAAGATAACGGACGCGTCCTGAGGGAGAATAATAAGAGAAAACATAAGTCTGACTCGGGACGAAGATAATGGAGCCCTGAATGTTTGAAGTGACGGGAACTGGGAAATTGAATAAGCAATAATAACATGTTTGTTTAATCGATGAGGCTTTGAATGCATTTCACAATATAGACTAAAAGTAAACTATAAGTGACTGAGTTTGATGTAGCTGGCATTTTATTCAGTACGTACTATCTGTAAAATTAAAAAAAGGATTATTTTTCTTGGAATATCTCTTAAAATAAACTCAAAAGAACCGTTTTAATATGAAGCAAATTTTGTCTAAATAATTCATATGGTAAAAGTTTTGCCTGTAGCTAGTAAATAATATGTTCTACTCGTAAAAATATTTAAAAAATTAAACAATTTTAAAACCGTTTACAATGTGTGAAATATTTTATTTGTGGTTAAAAATCCTGCAAATATAAAATGATTTGTGTACAATATAGGAAACCATGTGGAAAATATGAAAGTTTTTAATATGGAATTCTAATAGAATACTAGAAGGCTGGTGTAATGTAAAACGTGTTATACATAAAAAGCAAAACAAACTACTAACTAGACATATATAAATCGCTTTATCGATGTCAGTTTTAAAACAGCTAACTCAAATATGCTGAAAACTTAAATAATTTAAGCCGGACGAGTGTTGCAAGTCAAATAAAAACTGATGGCTTGTTTTTTCAGACACTTAGTAAAACTGAAACTCGACGGAGCTCAAATTCGCCGTTTGTTGTTTATTTACGTGAAAACTTTTTAACTGCGTAAAATAACAATCTTCTTCCGGGCTGTTTAATTTTCTGAATTATTGAAAACTTTGGAAAAGTCTACTCGATCGTTATACGAGGGGATTTTTGTACACATCTATTTAAAGACTTTTGTTATATATATATAGTCGAGTGGAACACGTTGAATAAACTAACTTTTAACAGTGTAAAGTGTGAAATACACTATCTGAATAAATTCTTATTCACCATAAAACTGTTTCTTACATGATTGGAAAATACATTATAGTTAGTTCATTGTATGATAATTTAACTTAACAAAATATAAGTGTTTGCGAAACCGAACAAAGCCGTTTGTTTATTTAGGCTTCAGATATTATATTATACTTCAAACAAACTGTAAACAAATTTGTGGATATGTGGAAAGGCATAAAAATAAGATTTATTACCGCTCGCAAAAATGTAGCCAACGCGAAAAGCAAACGAAAAATCAAAGCCAACGTAAGTATAATATTATGTCAGTTCAATAAGGATTTAAAAAGTGCCTCGTCCCAAATCCAACTGGATGTGGGTAAATTCAAACAAATGAGGGGTGGGTGTTACTTACGACGTTTTTATTTTTATATATTGGCCTTACTCTGCGTTAAATAGGCATCTACGAGCTTTTTACTCATGTAATATTTCACGAAAGTTCTTTATTTTAGAAGACGCTAGCAAAGTAACGGTTACAGTGGGCATGGAGTGCATATTTCTGTATTCATTTTACTGAATTTATTTATTTCACAACACATACAGATATAGATGAAATTTAACAACTACAGAGAGCCTTATCGCTATGAGCGATCCTTGCCAGGCAACCTGGCTATGTATGTATGTGTAAGGGTAACGATTTACTATTATGTATTGCTTTTAGTTAGTGGCATGTTATTCGATTTTTTAAAGTAGTATCTATAATAAGAAAACGGGTAAGCGCTAAAGGGTTTCTTTAATAGTTTACGTAAGTAGAACACATTTAAAAAATTTTAAAACACGCTATATAATTATTAGTTAAACTCATTTGAAAATTACTTTACTAAGGACCGTAGTTTCGGATGCTTTGCAGCCGTCACGGTCACGGGTCTTCCGTAATATATATAGTTTTAAACCGTTTTGTTTTAAAAAAAGCAATTGTTATTTATATGTGTTTCGTTCTCGTAAGTATCTAATATATTTTTCGTGTTTACAATTGTAGTAGACCAACGTAGTTGTCCCTACATAGCACAAGGATTTCTTGTCTACTGTCCAGCGCCCGAGGCGGAAGGTAGTTAATGTTTGACTAATCCCCCTGATGGGTCACTGAAAGTCGATTACAGACAGGAAATAGACCGAGTCCGTACACAGTTTTAACTCGAACCCAATCAATCCGTGAACTGCTTCAAATTAAGGATTAGAAATAGACCATTCCACATACATATAGTATTTGTCACAATTTTTAAACCTCCTTTTTAGAGCAAAATGCTATTTCAATACAAATATGATATTATATGGATCATAGGTGCGATCCCCATCGGGTCCAGCGTTTTTCTGAATGAGAAATCTGGATATTAAATAGGTGGTAAGAATATTGAAATCCGGGTCACGAACCAACGTATGCAGATAAAAAATCCGTCAAGTATTTTCGCGTTTTGATCAGTCTATGAATTCCCCAATATCCAAAGCCTAAATAGATTGACAGCGCATCATGTTAAGATGCTATATGGCTTTGGTATTTCACCTACCGTAAGAGAAATACCAAATGCCGTGCTCTATCATAATAAAAAATATGTAGATATACCGTTTCAATAACAGTTATATTTCAGTATAAAAACCATTAACTTCTGAAAATCTGTTTTCAACGAATAATAGCTCCAACCGTAATGCAAATTGCTCCTGATTACATTATGAATTCTCTTTACTTTAAAATTTTCTCTCGCATCATCAGAAAAGTGTGTGTTCCTTTTATTATATGTAACGTTCTGTATTATTTATGAACGCTGTAATGCGGCGTGTACATTTTGAAATTAACATAAAGCAATATATTTTAACCGTTTATATACCAACCAGAGTCTCTTTTATTTGATTTTAGAACCTTAAAACAAATATCACCCAATTATTTATATAATATATATTGACCGTCTCTGAATCTAATTGTCGGCGTATTGACTAGCCTTAATCGTAAGAGGTTCTACGTTCGAATACCGGAGAAACCATAGATTATTTCATAACAGTGAGGTGAATCTTAGTTCGCACTCTACTATGGATAAAGCGCCCATAACATTAATATTCGCAAGAATAATTTTTAAATTTTTATAAAAACAATAATATCATATGTGCCTCTTTGTACGTATTGTCCCATTTTTGTACAAAATAGCAATACAGTTTCGAGTACGCGGGAAAATGAAAACGGGGCCCAGAAAATTGTTAACATGTACCTTGGAGAAATCAGATGAAACATTCCCGGAACATTCTGACTTTTATGAATTTTTTACCGGGCAAGGGTTAGTGGCCTAGTGAGGATGCAATCGTGAATGTGGTCAACTAAATATTTAACTACCCTCGCTCCTCCCTGTTACCCATCGCTAGCAGACCGCTTTTATAAGTTTAATCTCAGAAAACTTACGAAATAGATAATTAAGAAATATATGAAAAAAAAAATGCGGATTACTAAGGCGAGTTAAATACTGGAACATGTTAACTCAATTCATAGAGCAGTAGAGTACGCTATGGGTCGTGGATTTGTGTCCCTCTCGCGTCATAAAATTTTAAAATAAGTATAATCAATGATTTATAATGTAACACTGTCTATAGTTTACGCGAGTAATATATATTTAAATAAAACACTTTAGTCATTTAAAACGCGAAATATATAAATAGAACTTATTTGAAAATTATTTTTAACTACGGCCCTATGTTTCGGATTTTGCCGTGTTCATGAGGAGACTAAAGATAACCGTTAAAGTGCTTTATTTAAATTTATAATGAGGTATATGGGTTTTCTTTTAAATCTAGTGACTAATATTATATTATGTTGGAATACATTATAATTGTTTTAAAGAATCTACTGACACAATATTTGTACGACGAAGTGAAATATTGAAAAAAAAAACCTTACACCGCACTGAGATTGATTAATGTTTAGAGTACAAACGCTGACGCATCAATTTGCCTCGCTTCCCGCACATGATAGATCTTACCTGATACAATTTGATACAGCCGGCTTATTCTTATAAATCTCGAATCAAACTCGCCGTGAATTTATACATGAGCATAGTAAGTAATCCGTAAAGATTTTGCTTTGAGAGTCACAGAATTACCCAACATCTTATAAATATAAAATAACGCCCTCTTTCGTTTTGTATTTACCCACGTGGAGTATTGAACTTTTGGATCATATATATTTTTGAAAGCTTTATTATTTTTTACATGTTATTTCACATGAAGGCACTATATAATTTAAAAATCGAAAATAAATTGAAAACATTTTAAAATAAGTCGAAATTTTTTTCAATTTATTTTCGATTTTTAAATCATTTATATTTTCGTTGCTCAAAGGACAACGACGATACAAAAAATCCTGGGTTTGAATCCCGGGGCGCAATTAATTGCTTCGGTCGAGCAGTTCACAGAGACATATGAACTAATTTTTAATTTGTCAAATGAATACAAAAGGGTGTTTTATTGGAAAGACCAAAATGTCCCTATGCTAATGTTAAGTTAAATCAATATTATTTTTATGTAGCTTACCTATATAGTAATTTAATAAATGCATTTAGTATGAAAAATATGACAACATGGTCGGAAATTGAATTTATGACCACCGCATTCTGTATCCTTACTCTACCAATTGAGTACCGTACCGTATCCCACACGTCATCATGGCATAGTTCGTTCAACCTTAACTTACTCCTTATATAATTGCATATATCAAAAGTAAGTACCGAGTTATCTAAAGTGAAAATCAAACTTCATTGACCCAACGAAATTTATGATGGAGATATTTCCCCAAAACCAATAGACTTTTTAACGTATGAAACGACAAAGAGCCAAGCCAAAGCAAAGTCATTAATTCTTTTCAGAAGAAATTAAAACCCGATACGACACAAATTCTCCTCCATACCTAACTTATTTAACCGACACATCGGTGGGGCGACGAGCCATTTTGAATTCTATTCAACTTAATTAACGTTGAAAGTCGATAAAGCGAATTAATAACTTACGACTTTTCACGGGCCCGTAGTGGACTTTTCAATTTAATTTGCCGAACACTTCTTATCTTTTTTTCTTAGCATTTATCTCCATTTCATTACATTAAACTGTAATGTTTTTCCATCGTTATTTGTGGACATAGTTATCTTGACTTATTTTCCAACATCTAATAGCTCCCGCGACTATTTCTTTTCAGCGATACAACTAACAAAGAACTTTCTTTCCTACTATACAGGCCACTATAACTTCTTTTCAGTTCATTTTCCACCACTTGTAACCGTTAAGAATGAAAATCAAAGAAACTCGATTGAATTTTGTACAGATTTTGTATCACTTGGCATCACTAACGACACCTAAAAATCATTTTCTGCCAGAATTTTTCAAGTGAATTTCCCACGAGCTCTGGCCGCCAGCCAACCTCCCATTTACCTTAACTATTTCCTAAAGCGCAAGTTACAGTGCAAACAGCCTATCTCTTAACAAAATCTTCGGTTCTATGCAAAACTTTTTCCACGCCACATTTAGTTGTATTGCCTTCGAATGTGTCATTGAGCTAAATTGAACTTTATGGACTGGTACTAAGATAACTTCTCCTTTAATCGGCGATGGGTAATGTAATAAAATTTGTCTAGTATGCAACATTTGGCTCGTCACTCCCGAGGGACAGTGAAATGCGTTGCCGAAGTATAAACGTGGAGATTTTTTGTAGAATATCCGGGAAGGGTACTTTTATGACTCGATTAGGCTAAATTATATGCTTGACTATTTTTATTGCGCCAATTTATTGGCTGTTTATATCCTTTTAGAGCTTAAATACGTGGAAGATATTCGAGGAACTTAAACGAGTTATCGAGTTATATCCGACTTGTTCTTAGCAATATTATGTTGGATTAAAAAGCAAGCCAAACGTCTAGCCAAATACCGCTGGCAGCTGGACGCGCCAAAATGGATTCTGCTGAAACCACAACATCTCTCTGCTCCGTCACATCGCGCGTCTGGTTTCCTATTCTTCAGAAGGTGATATAACAAAACAGAGAGATATTTTTTTTATCTTAAGATATCTGTTACGTACGCTACAAAAACGGTTGAAGATACCCCAAAAATATGTAGGAAAGAACTATTCCTCTTTAAATGATGTAAAAAAATATCCGCAACAGTATATGTCTATCTTTTAAGATTAACTTGCAAGAACAAAGGGAGGCAGATAACGTCACGTGTCACAGCTTAAATTTGTAGAGTCAATCAGGAGTTTGGCAAAAAAAAATGATGACCAAAATAACGTATACGATATATATGCCACAAAATTATAATCAATATCAAAGTGATTGATATATTTATATTAGATTGTCAGGTACCAAACTTAATATATACTAAAAAAAAAATTTGTTGTAAAAACGGATATGTAGATGAAAATGTCGCCTAAATGAGAATAGTTCCCTCTGTGCCACAAGTTTCAGGCATTCAAGCAAACGCGGTCTAAACGGACATTCTGATACATTTCACTCGTAGTACTCGTAATTAATTTACACGAATAATATTGCTTCGCTGGAATCTTTAATTGCCTCCGTAGTTTATTGCTTACGTATTAGTATGCTGGTTCATTCCCTACTGTGGTACTTTACGCTCAAACAGACATAGTGTCTCTTACTTTTTTAATCATTTTAGTTGGAGTTGATTTGATTTAAAAAACGAATTTATTTTTCCGTGAAATTACGGATTTAAAAAGACCATTTAACAACATAAGAGCGCGATGCTAATAAAATATATTGACATTCAATTTCTTCCAAGATCCCTTCGGAGTCATGGTGGCTCACAACACCATAATCAGAGACATTGTGCAATCACTGAATAATTGATTGTACCAACGAATAAATGTTTCACGGTTAACCGTGTGAAGATTGTAAGGCTGTGGCCACACTAATACATATAAAATAACAAATATAAGTATTTGATATAATTATATTTTTTTTTATAAAATAGTTTTTCATTTAGCACAGTGTTAACAAAAAATTTCTTGCTACATAAAGAGGCATGTTAAAAAAATCATTACAAATTGTACTGCTAAGTGTGTTAGTAACGCTTTTACTACCCAAAGTTTATACAAAAATGTCCTTTTGAAGCATAAAAAATCTGACGATGACTAATCATTTTTACCGACGCTTGTCTGCATGCGACTTCTCTGAACAGACAAAAATATTTTTATATACAATTATATTTTCTATTGTCGCGTAAAGATTACATATAAAGTGAAAATGTCTTCTATTAATTTTGAAGATAACTATGTTTTTGTACCCATGATCGAACAGCAGCGTACTAGATCTTGCGAAAAATTGGTAACTAAACTATGTTGACTAAAATGTATAATTTAACTACGTTATTTTTCGTTAACCAATTTACAAGTTAACAAACCGCAAACCGAATAACGTCCCTAGTAAAGAAAGTAGGTACTTGAGATTATTAGATTCCGTGCTATCTCCAATCAGGCTGCACCCTTAAATTTCCGCCGACGCTTAAGCGACAAGCAATAGGGTGTCAACGATTGTAAATGGCTGGCTTATCTTTCCAATTTAAATACATTTGAATAACGCTCATCGTATCGGGGAAGGATTTTTACACTTATTGGCTAATATTTGGTTTAGCTCTGTAAAAGCGTGATTTAGAAACTCCTTTTTTATCCTTCGTATTTTATTGATACTGTTTTAACAAGACTGAAGGTTGTGAATGAGAAGCAGGCTCTATTTATAACTAATACATATTGATATAATACTGAATTTACATAAAACACTTTAACGGTTTAAAACGCGATAAATGCGCTATTTCAATGTGTACTACTCGCGAAAACTACAGACAATATATAATACGGAATATTAAAACTGTACTACAATTTTCGTTATACCATTTTCACTAAAGGTGGTCGCACATCTGTAAGGGATGAAGACAAGAAAATTCACGTGTGATCACGCTTAGCTCATAGCGACAGCGACATCGTCATTTAAAATTTCATATTAAAATGACAAGATTGTAAAACGAAAATCCTTCAATAACGACTCTTTTACTATCATTATAAGTAGGAATGAAATAGTGGGAAGTTTCGCTGTAAATTGCACAGATAAACTCGCGGAAAGTTCCGTAGATCGCTTATTGGACACTAAAATTTATTCGATCCCAATTCCTGAAGACGTAACTTTGTTGCCTCTGAGTAGTTTCGTTACTTTGAAAAAGATCTAGTAAAAACCATGTAATAATACATAAAAAATGTTTTATAAGCAACCAACTAAAAAACTACTACTTACGTGGCGTTAAAATGTATTCTCCTCTGTTTATAATATATTCTGTGGCCGCATTTATAACCCGTTCACGATACAACCTTATATTAAATAAAAAAATCACAGTAATTTATGGACAGTTCACCCTCTAACTGTTATTAACCCCAAAACAAAACAGTATATGAATCGCGAGTTAATAATTGTGTCGCGTGGACAATGGCGACCCTTCTCACTCGCTTCCCTTTTTTAATCCAAAACTTATGAGCGTGTGAATACAGCCAGGGTTAATGTCGTATTTTATTGAACCCGTTTCGGTCCTGTCCCAACCCACTTGTCCCGACTCCCCAGCCTCGGAGCCTTCTGTGACTTCGCTTAGCCGAATCGCTATGGACCCTTTACTGAAGGATGGGTTTCCGCATTTTAAATAGTTTTCTCATATCAAAGGTAAAGGGTTTGGAGAAAATAAGATTTTTATGTTATTTTAACGAGAAGTGAGTTAAAGATTTTTAATAATAGAATAAAACTGCTTTCAGAGTGAATCTGCCACTCGCACTATGGGTTCCGTACTTTTTTCTAGGTACACAAATTTCATATACCTACTTAGCATCATTATCGATATTGAAAAATACGTCTCCTTTATTGTATTTAATTGAGACAAAACAACATAGTTCACTAAAATTTTAACTGCCTAAAAATCGCAGATTGACAGCCTAGTGACAGACATACACACAACACTCCGGTTAGCATATAAAGGCCCCGCTTTTATCTTTTACATCTTAGAAATAAGTTACTTTAGTCGTCGTGAAGCCTTATAAATCTAACGGGTTCATTACACGTGTCCAAAAATAGAGATCACCAATACTACGTCAAGCTTTCCACACCACTTGAAAAAGTTTCTAAATAAATATGAGGAAGCCGTCACCCGTAATATTTTTGTTTGTTCTTACACAAGTTGAGCACAAGTTTATTATTTTAATTGAAATTTAATTAAAGGGGCCGACGCGGTCTGTGGGAACTGCGAAGAACGCTATTTTCTTTGAAACTTGATAATTGCTTCTGAAAAGATTCCAATGTTTTCGTTATATTTATTGAAGCGGTAACCGAAAATACTATTAATTAATGTGTCGTAGTTACGAGAAAGGTCTCTTTAGGAACATTTAGTGTTTAAATGGCTCGATTGTAATGATACTGTAAATTAATTAAAAACTTACATTTTCTCTATCAATGCATACTTTAAAAATAACTTTCTGAATTTCTATTTCTATAAAATATTATTAGTATCATAATACATACAAGATTTTACCTTGTTTGACCAATTTAATGTTTAGAATAGAGAAGCCTATTTGACTTTAACATTATACCCTTCATCTTGCTTGATTCTGCAAGCAAATCGGAAGGTTTGATACGGTGAGAGTTGGATAACCCAAAAACCTCTGCAAGGAGGAAATAGGTGAAATGGTCAGCTGATGGTGTGGACAGATTACCCGGCCTTCTACAGGTGTCCCCGATAGACAATAAATAAATAATAATACCCTTCATCTTTACTATCCCGTGGCCACAGTTGTTGCAAGCTCATTTAAATAAAACACTTCAAAGGTTTGAAATGCGATTTATATTAGTTAAATTTATTTGAAAATTCAGCCTCTCCATGACCACGGCTGCTGAAAAATATCCGAAACATCAGGCCATAGGTTAAAAGAATATTCAAATCAGTTCAAGTAATATACATCGCGTTTTAAACCGTTAAAGTATTTTCTGTAAATATGTACTACTCGCGTAAACTACAGACAGTATGTAAGGCCCAGTTGAAATGGACCCCGTGACCGTGATTGTAGCCATATATTGTTAACATTGAAACAAAGATCCCCTTTAATAGGAACGTGATATATATTTTTCTGTTTCGCTGCGGCATACGTTCCTCGAATGAGGGGCTTTTACAGAACGATGTTCCCGGAAGTATTAGCCGTGTCACGTGCAAGGCGAAACAAATTACACGTTCAGTAATGACAACGCTAATTGAAACACACGCTGAGAAATGTCTGTCGCGTCTGTTTGAATATTCATTGGCCTCAGATGGTGTGACTGAGTCCAATGTGGAATGTGGGAACTGGTAAACCGTGTGTCGTATATTTTGTGTTGTCATTCATTTCGTTCTTCCGCACGAACGATTTATACAAAAATATATTATTGTTAGGCAATTGATGTTGTGTTTTTTTTATGAGAGCAATACAAATAAAATACAGATAACTTTCTGAATGTGATTCTTGGTGGTAAGACTGACGTATTGTGAAATAGTCCATCCATATTTGAATATTACAAATCCGTAGATTATAAAACGTAATGTTACTAATATTTTAATATTCAGCTTTAGAAAATAAATAAATTTATATCCAGTAAGAATTAAACACGCCATTTTATTATTAGCCATACTTTACAATAATATTGATTGTTGTTGTGAACAATAAAGAGTTATATATATAACATTTTTCTTATACCAAATTAACAAATATACGAAAAATATCTCAGGTTTATAGAAAAACACTGTAAAAAGTTCATTTTTACTTGTTGAAAATCCTTTTTCTAAAAAACGCTCCCATTCAAAGCAAAAAACGTTGTAAATAGATCTAGTTAGGTCATATATTTAACAGATTAATGTACTGTCTTTCAAATAAAACAGTTTAAAACGCGAAGTATATTACTAAACTTCTTTACAATTAGTTTAACTATGGCCCGATGTATTATGTATTTGGATGAGTTAACTAATATATGTTGCTTTAAACGGTTAGAAGTGTTTTATTTAGATGCGTAGGTAGTGTTTACGACTCGCGAAAATCGAACACTTAATATACCGTCTTTATAACTCCAAAAAGAAAGTTGCTAAAATCACTTAAAATTGCATTTTCTTCATATTCATCGCAAAGTAGCACCTACATAGAATTATAATTGAAACAAAACGTGAAAGCCACGTTAAAGAATTTGAGAATATAGATGAAAAACACACCCTTTGAAAATCCCAGTGCACAGAGCTTTAAAAGTTCTGCGCACAGAAATGGATTTATACATTCCAAAACACTACAAAGACAAAAACAAAAGAGCTGAACCGATGCACGAGACAATAAAAAAACATTGTCGGATTTTCTCAACAAACATTTGAAAATATTCGCAAACAAACCGAGCGGGCGGTTCAATAGATCTAAGCATTACTCGAACAAACACACGCATTGCCCGTGCTCGAGCTAGTGTTTGTTCAAACATGCACCTCGCAGCCTTAGGTATAGGTAACAATGAAAAACTTTAAAGAAAACATACCTTCATATATTACTTGTTTATCTATGCTTTATTTTTGATGGGCTCGTTGGTCTAATGCTAGCGATGGATGGCCCTGGATGATCAACGGGGCGTGGGTTCGGTCCCGACCGAATCCAACCTGTTTCTTATTTTTCAATTTATAACTTCCTGAATTATTTCTTCTGAAAAATCTAGATATTAAAATGGTGGTCCAAATTTTGAAATCCAAGTCATCGTAATAAAAAGTCGGAAATGTTTAAACCGCGGTTTTGTTTTTTGGTTTGAGTACATCATTGATCAATTAAGTCTGTGGTTATAAAAAAAATATTGTCATAAAAAAATTAAAATCAAAAAACCTTGAAAAAAAACGACTTTACTCAGCGAACCAGTGATTTCTTAAAGAAAAGTGTTCTTCGATATCTACTGAATGTTAAACTACAGAAATACATAATAATTTCTTCCGAATAAGTATTCTGAAATAACATGTGAAGGCCCGATATCTTTATATAGACTATAAAATCGCTTACAGAACCAAATAGAGCAATCCACGAGAGATATCTTCAGGGGTGATAAACATTTTGTTATTTAGTACAAATGAATTTATTTTATACAGTTATTATTCAAACACGAATCATTTGAAAGTGTAGCAGGAGCCTTTTTGATTTAGTAATTATGTTATTGTATATATGTAATTTATAACAAAATGAGTATTTTTATTTTCTAAATAACTAACTTTAAAAACAGACAGAAATCCAATTCGTTGAACACCGAGTTATTTGTTTAAATGTAAAGTTTTTCACGTTCTAACTGTTGAGCACCCCTGTAATAGACGTTTCACACTGGCATCGAACCGAAACTATGGGCACGTCAAAAAGCAATCACTGAACTAACGCGAAATCATTCGGCGCTGTCATCCGGAACAAAAGCTAGTACTGCGATCTTAGGTTCAATATGGTTCAACTGAAAGAAAATTTTCAGATAGAAATTTCGTTTCAATACGTTTAAAATAAAAAAAATATATATATATACTTTATTCTCTGTAAAATTATACTAATTATTTAGATTCGTCAAAAAAAATTAAATAATATGTTTGTCTGTCCGTTCGTCGTGATTCTACAGAGTGTTCAGAGTTACAGAGCAACATAACCGAGAAGAACACCCAAGAAACTCAGTCTGGCTTTTTTCTTTCTTTTCTGAATTTAATGACCTAAGGACCAATTAATATCACTGCCAGGCAGCCTTTAGTACTAACAGTCAGTATTACTAACGTTGTATCGATGTACTTTAACTAAGACTTTACTTAGTTTCATTTTTAGAACTTAATAATGGCTTGAAGAAATTCGCGTTAGCGCAGCAACAACGGTTTGGACGCCTGTTCAAGTCTTGCCCTTTTCATAGTTTTTCTCAATAAATAGAGATTTTCATATTATATGTGCAATATCATTTGAAAAATAATAAATATATAAATAAAGAACCTTTTCCCGAACATTAAGGATTTTGACGTAACTGTCTTCGGATCTTGGGGTGAATCAGAACTCATGGTTACCCTACTTTTAGAGGGCAGATATACGCTCGCTAGATAGATTCAAACAATGAAATGAAATGCTCACGATATTTCTACGCTGGCGGTCGACTGCGAACCCAAATCGCGATATTATTCATAGTAAAATACGCTATATTATAACACTCTTTGAAATATACTAGCCCTTATCACGATTATAAAATACGACCTTAAGTAAATCTTAATGCTTCGAAAGAATTATATGAATCATACAGACCAAAAGTAGCAAAAAACGTCTAAAATAGCACGTCTTTCTCTATGACCATACCTCAGGTGCAATAGCCGTCTCCTATATTACGTAAGTGTACGTGTTCTTTTTATAGTATTGGGTATAAGGAGGATCAAGAGGGAGGACAGTCAGCATGTGGTCACTTGTTGGAAATTGGAATACCCCAGCAATATAACATCTAAACAATAAGCTCTGTGACCTATTATTAAACCAAAACCAAAACGTGATTACACTTTACGACTTTTCCATCTGTAGACAGTAGTACGTGACCCGGGTGAAATTTCGATACTCCCACCATGCATTTAACTTCCCGATCTACAGACCAAGTGGGGATCCAACCCACGGCCCGTTGATTATTAGCATCACATTGCTACAATAATACCAACGCGCCCGTCAAATCATCATATCTTCAGGGAATCCACAAAAAGTGTTAAAAAGTGTTCCTCTCGGTATATTTTTATAAATAAACGCAAATGTGGTGGATTTAAGCAAGATAAACAATTTAGTTTAGCAACGGAAGCGTATGAAGTGCTGGGGTATCGAATTTGCTTGCACAAACAACGCGCGCGGAACGAGTCGTGTTTTGACAGAACTCTACTGCACCTTACTGAATTTTCTATTTAAATTTCACCCGAATCCTCCTCTATACGTTCATAAGTCAACTTGGATACATAATACTTAATAATAAATCAAGTGCTTTTATTCTATTTACAGATAAACCTATAATGACAATTTATAAAAGGTACAAACACTACAACTGGAAGTCATGGATATGACACACTTAGAAAAAAATATTAACAGTTTTATTAAATATTTTGTTTTGTACAATTTAATGGAATATATTTTCCACTGTTTAAGTTTTACGCATTAAGAAAGTACAAATAAAAATACCTCTTTTCACATTCTTGTTGTTCCAACGGTAGCGATGTATGGTTAATAACCAACGAGTCATGAGTCTAACATGTTTTAGTTCAAGTTAGATTTTGAAACTTCGCCTAAAAATGTGGGTATAAGTAGTGGGAATCTCAAAAATTCTATCCGGGTATACATGGCTGGGGTATTTCACCATTAAAATCATGTAATTCGTAATAATTATTAAGCAAACAGCATACAAACACACAGTAAATCAAACCAAGCCACCAAGTACGTAAGCGTTGAACGTTAACATAATATCACGACTGTGCTCTCTGCGTCATACAAGTTCTATAATATTCACCTCTCAACTAAGAATGAACTTGGAGAAGACAATTTCATCTATACTTCTAGAAGCGGTGGCGCCATAGGCCAAAATCAGTGCAACACAACCGTGAAACGTTACGCTGAGAAGCTCCTGTTCTAGAAGACTTTATTTTAATTTAAAGACTCATGTATTTATATTTATTTTGTCTAAGTATAGTTATTATGTTAGTTTAGTTCATTGTTCTTGTGTGCGACTTTTAAATCAATGGGTCTTATTTATTTATTACACAATTAAATTAAAGTTCAAAAAAAGTTAATACTTACGGAAACACATAAACAATGCGATAGAAGTGACAAAATGTAATGTGTAAATTATGGTTATATAAGTAATTAAAAAAATAAAAAATAGATCGAGTTTGACCTATTGCATACCGCCGAACCACGTATGTTACTTTAGTTTAAATGTCTGGGATTGTAATATAATTAGTAGTAGCAGTAGTTGACTGCAATGCAAATCAAATTTAATGAATTATACCAAGTAGGAGTACACATTTAAATAAAACAAGTTTTACGGCTTAACGGCAGTGACCGTCACTGCAAAGAATCAGAAACTTCGAGTCGTAGTTAAAAGTACATTTTCTAATATATATTTGATTTAAAACCGTTTAAATCGTTCTATAAGTATTAAAAACAATTATAAACGCACACGTTTGCTCATCTATTGAAAGCTTATCCGCGCATCTTATTAAGTATCTTTCAAGAACAAACTCATCCAAAGTTTCCTAGATTGTGTATTTGGAGTCCAAGTTGATCAGTAAGTGAATAGTTGTGGACTAAGTTGTTACTAAGTCCAGAGTAAACCAGGCCAAAGCAACTTTGCCCCCAGCACTATTGTGCATGCCCGTTCTTATGATTGTGTGCTCAGTTCCAGGAAAATCATGCATTTTGAATGGACATCATTGAATTTGTCACAAATTGTTAATCTTCTTAGATTTAATACTAATATTTATTAGGTTCCTTTAAATAAGGCACTTTAACGGTTTAAAACGCGAAATATATTTACTTAAAATATTTACAAATTATTTTTAACTATGGCCCGACGTTTCGGATGCTTTGCACCAGCTGTGGTCATGGGGAGACAAATAAGTTTAACTAATATATATTCCGTTTTAAACCGTTAAAATGTTTTATTTAAATGTTACTATTCGCGTAAACTACAAGCAGTATAAAGGTCTATACCTTCTTTTTAGGTGTCACCTATTTGTTTTATTAAGTTCTATATGCCCTTTCGTATATATCTCAAAATTATTCTTTAATTTTAGTTACTTGTAAGCCTTTAGATTATAATTACATATTTAACTTGTTTCTTTGCAAAGAGTTACTGATTAATTTATTTATTACACTTTATCAAAAAAAGAATAAACGAAAATATAAACGAGACTTATTTATTTTATTATAATTGTGATGACGTCGCGTTTATTAGAATAAAGGTTTTATATATTATATTTATTTTAAATAGAGCTGAAGAATGAAGAAAAATAAAAACACTTGAAATGGGCATACATTAAAACAGTCATAGGCACTATGTTCTTTAAATTGTATTAATAGTCTGAACATACAGAATTACGTTTAATGGAAATTGTAAAGTTATTCCCTTGAATATCGCATCGCTCATCCCATATTGGTCAAGATATATCGCACAAGCAAAAGAACGGAACCAATATCGTTCTAGTTCAATAGAATCGGTTTCAATCATCAAAACAATCGAATGGGAATCGTGAAACAGATTCGTTGCACACATGACGCGTTCGTTTCGGCAAACGGCAAACAAATGGAAAACTAATCTCTTCGCACAATGAGCGTTTACTGACTGCGACGAAGATTTCAACCATTGTCGAGATATATATAATTGTATAAATTTAATACTCGTACAATACAGGCGAGATTTCTGACCACTCCCATGCTTCACATGTTTATCGAGGTTTTTTATTGCAGCAAGCGTAAAGGTTTAAATAAAACACTATCGATTTAAATGCGATGTATATTAGTCAAAAGTGTTACTAAAGATACGAGCAGATGTTCACTATATTCCACTTTTTTAAATAGAACACTTTAACCGTTTAAAACGCGATGTATTTTAGTGAAACTTGTTTGAAGATTATTTTAACTACGGCCCGACGTTTCTATATTCTACTGTGTTAAAAAACGGCAGGACAAGAACCGTTTAAAAACACGTCCACCAAACAAACTTCAATATAATATTTTATCTACACTATTGGGTTAGTCTCACTTTTTTATATTACAAAATTCCTGCAGGAGCCGTTAATAATTTACAATAATACGGTAAGGTAATTTTCAGTTATGACAGTTGATACTCGTAAATAAATAAATAATACAACACTTTTAACGTTTTAAAACGTGAAATGTATTAGTTAAAAAACTATTTTTCACCATAGCCCGAAGTTTCGGTTACTTTGTAGCAGCAAGTCGCGTAAACTATAAACAGTACTTATAAATTATAATACAATACAAAATATTATCTTCCAAGAATATATATTCGATGTCATGCATGCACAGTAGGTAAACGTTACATTTAGGGTTCTACGCAGAACAGAGGTTGAAAACTGTAATTAGATTCGAGAGTTGGTGAAGCTTTATTAATTATTTAGACACTAATTCCATCCAACATTCTAATATATTTTAGTCTTTCATTTTTAATGGGTGAATCCGAAACTAGTTTAATTAACGTTCTGTGTGAGCAAACCATTACAACTTTGGGATTACAAGAGAAAGTTTTTTAGCTATATTACTATGAATACATTGATTTATTGTATTTTTCGTATAAATGTTTAAATGTCTCATTGTCTTAAGAGCTGTTAGTTCTGAGGTCGTAACCCGAAAAAAACATGTATTATTGAATTTCATCAGGGGTCAAATTCTTTAATACAAACGGTACAGATAACTTTTAATAAAATTGACACGAGAGAACACTATTAACGGTTTAAAACGTTAAATATATTAGTTACCTTATTTTTATCTATTTTTACTACAAGCTGATGACCACTATAATTGTTTTTAAAATGACCATATAATTTAAAAGCAACGATTATATAACATTTCCACACGAAAATGAATCGTGAAAAAGTAGTTAAGGTATCTACATTTTACATAATTTTTCCTCTCGAAAACCCGTAGCTGTAATATTTTTCCGCTTCTTTATTTGAGGTCTGGCAACAAGCGCGCGAGAGTTACACAGATTTTACTAATATGTGTAGTTTACACGGCAGTACACATTTCAATGAAATACTTTTAATGGTTTTAAAGGCAAGATGTTTGTTAACTTATTCTTAAGTTAATTTAACTACTATCCGACGTTGCAGCAGCCACGGCCACGTGAAAACATCGGGTCGTAAATAAATTAAATTAAAATAAGTTAACTAATGTATTTTCAAATTTAAATAATTTAAGCCACACCAAAGTATATACATACAGAAATTTTACAATGATATATCAAAATTTATAAAGGTTTTACAATGATCACATATATAAATATTCCGCGTTTTAACCCGTTAAACGTGTTTTATTTAAACACACCTGCCAGTAAAGAATTATCCAAGCAGACAAAGCCGACGAATGAAATCTAGTTCATAATACCAGCGTGTATAGAACAATGAGTGAAAAATGAATGAAAAATATCGGGCCGTTTATAAATTAAATTAAAAACAAGTATCAACTTAAAAAAAAGCTTAATTAAATAAACAGTTTTATTTTTAGTACACTGAAAACTAAAAAATCGTGTTTTACTTTTGTTTTACGTGTTTTTCACTAGCATGTAGCCTTTTCATTCGATACCCATAGTGAGAGGGGGTTAAGGAAAAATATGTAATCCGCCATTTTGTATCGGCGGCCATCTTGGATTTATAATGTTATTAATTTTATTATATAGTATAGTCATCTAAATTAAATGTTTGTACCAAATTTCACATCGCTCTGACAACGGAAAGGTGCTTAAATTTCAATTTCTAATTGTGACCCAAATATATAAATTCCGTACGGATCGAGCTAAATAAAACTGTTTAATATCTAAAATATTTTACGTTTTAAATCGATAAACGTGTTTTATTTAAACGTAGCTTTTAGTTAAACACGACAGCAAGTAAATAAAAATATCATATTATAACATAACATATGATGTTTATAGTATGAGAGTGTATGGAACAATGAGGTAATGATAATTGTGAGCAGGTCGTGCAAAAGCCACAGAGTAACGCAACCTCGGCAAGCGACCTGAACGGGGAGCGGTGGGCTGCAGTCTTAATTTGAATAACAAAGGCGCTGCATGCGGCTGAATAATTGCTTGCGGAATTAGCTCGCGCTTTGACGCTGCCAAGACGACAACGCATCGGCGCGCAGCCTTTTAGAGGACGCGTTACGCGGTACAATAGGGACTGGTGTAATTAAGTACTAATTTTTCAACTGTTGCCCTTAGCAAATAAACGATTAAATTTAGCAAATAACTATACTGGTTTGGAATTGAAAAAGTCGAGGAAAGACTTAGGTTATAAATTATCAGAGTGCGGCATCGATATTTAACAGCACCTATATCTGTTTTTTTAAGATTAGTATCATATATAATACTAGCGGCCCTGTCCCGGTTAAAAGGGAGACATAAATTCAAAACTTTTGAATATTTTTAAGATCAAGTTAAATTCATTTTCAAAGAAAGCTTTATTAAAGAAACCCGGGGCCCTGTTACAAAAAAAATTTTAGCACCCCGCCCTAAAAGTCAAACGTTGTGACAAGCCAAATCTTTCACAGCCCATTTTTAGACGAGAGATTAAAGCAGAACTGAACAGAATGATAATATAATAAATTGAGCGGACACTCTGAAATGCTCGAAGCGAAAGTTTAAAACAATGAAAAGATAAAACACTCGAAATAACGAGATTCAAAAGAAATCGTCGCTATTGATGAAATGAGAGGAATAATCATTTTATTTGGCGAACGTCGCGATACACGTTTAGAATAGCCAAGGCGTTAATGGCAAAATTCGCGAAGAGATATTAAGTAGCCGCCGAGGCGCGGCGTCACGTAAAGCCAAACCTTTTTATATTTCACTTGTTTTCGCTTCCTTTTACAATCAAATATTTAATTTGCTAAATAGATTTTCACTTCTGAAGTCATGTCTAATGTTTTGATATAAACCCAATCGGTTTTTTTGTTATAGATAAGAACATATCAGCATGGGTTAATATGATTGCAGGTGAAAACCCCAGTTATATAACGTATAACAAGATGCATGTCAACCTATTTTGGCTTTGTATATTCGAAAAATTTTAAAACAAACTGAAACACGAATAACGTTCACGGCATTTTTGTCTCTGGATGGTGGTGCATGGCCCAATCGGAGTTTGATGTTCTAACCACCCATTTAATATTCAGATTAGACAAATAGTGGACCCACGTTACACCAACGAGCCCGTCAGGTATGTGATCAGACGTTCCTGCCACGTAAGAGAGAGAGTTCCCGGCTTCGAATCCCAGGGAATAAGATTTCACCACAGTTCACGCAAGATAAAGCAATGCAACCACTTTGACCTATTTACAGAAATAATGATGATGTGTTTTCAACGTCAATAGTGGACGTTAATTAGCAGCGAAGTGCAGTTTAGGTCAGCTAGTGGTTATCGCTTCACTGATCTTTGATTAAGCCCGGATGTATCATAGTTTACTTTCGCGATAATTAATATAATTACACAAAGGCTATTATTAATTACAAGTTCCTGGCAAACGTTCTTTTAACATAAGAAGTATTTCACGCAATTTGAATCCCATAAAAACGATTGTTGTAAGTTAATTTTAAAAGAAGAATTATATCATACGTACTCTTTGGATATCGTGAATTGGTTGTTTGAATATCCAAAGCAAAAATTGGTAGACAGATATTTTTTTGGCCCCCATGCTTGTCTGTCCCCCTCTAACATTAAAATATGTTCATAGATCAGCGAAACAGACATAAAATTGTGGCTTAAGACATTTAATGAAAAGTCTCTATTAGCTCCGCAACTATAACGGGCATTATTATAAAACTACTCAGAGAACGTTTCCGTTCGAATAACTGAAATTGGATTAAAACTTTGGAGTTGAACTTTTTATTCGGGATTAAATTGAAAACTTCATCTTTCTATAACAAAAGCGTCTAGAGCGCTGAGGAATTTATATCTTGGAGATAATTCAATTTGCTAATTGTTTGATCTGCGGGAAGGGACATTTATCAATTTCTTGTACGATTCGACCGTTAACTTCGGATATGTTACCGTTTAAACATATTATTCAGATACTACCAAAATGACTGGCGTATTGTGAATTTAGACCTTTAAATTCTTTTAGTTTTTACAAGGGGGTATATATTAATAAACTTATTTTTTATTTGATTTAACTACAGCGCAACTTTTTGAATGCTATAAGCACCCGTTGTCACGGGGGGACTGGATACGAAGGGGGACTTAATGTTAAAATCAAAGTTGTAGATAGTATTAAGAATGAGTGATTGTTTTTACTTATTTATTTAAATGTGTACTAGTCATAAACAATAGACAATATTTATAATTTAGAGAGTTTTAAAATATAAAGTAATAAGGATGGTATCATGGAATTATATGCAGATCTAAGCCTGTATATTTAGTTTTTTTACTGTTGTAATCCCTAATAACATGACACACGAACCGGCATTAAATTTATCCATTGTTCAAATATAACTCACGCCTTAACGACTTCTCAAATGTTTTCAATTTGCCCATTTGCTCCAAATTTTCTGTAACAGATCCACTTATAAAATTTAATTTTCGCGCGTCTTGCCCGCCTGGACGTACCTTCGCATAATCAAATTGTTCTTAAATTTTGACAGTGAGTGATTTATACTTCGCGAAAAGACTTTGGCCTAATTATTATGGCAGATCTATATAATAACAAAGTGGCTTTGACGAGTGAAAATTTGTTATTGCATCTAACAGTTAAACTGACTATGCTCGCATAACACAAGATAATCACCTTAATTCAGTGTTGAAGTATTGTATGTAAATAACGGTTTAAAACGCGAAATATATTAATTAATAATTGTATTATTAAATTATCTGTAAGCCGAACATTTTTATAAATAATTAATCTTAAAAAATCTTTTATATGCCCTAAAAAAATGTCCGCGGCAGTATATGTCTATTTTTTAAGATTAGCTTGCAACCACGACAGGAAGGGACGCGATCGACGTCGTGGCTAACAACTTAAGTTTATGAAGAAGTTTGCAAAACCTAATTTGGATGCCCAAAATAACGATTCCCCCGGACGACGTCGCTGGCACAGCTAGTTATAATATATGTGTAAATGTTTCATATTTAGTGACAAACTTTACATTTTGTATATACAAAAAACTCCGTCAGATGAAATACTTGATAAAAAATTTGAAACGAAAAATGACAACTACATAGTCCTAGTCCTATCAACAAGCGTGCAAACTTGAAGGCTTTCAATAATCCTTTTATTTCAGAGCGTACATTTAATTACTAAAAGTTTAAAGCTAACTTTATAATTTCTGAATAAAGCCCTTAAAAGACCCTGAAGCGAGCTAAGTAAAGCATAAATTAAGTGCTCTATAAAAACATATTAAGGTAACGTTCAGGTGAAGAGTAATTAAGAGGAGATCTCGAGAGGGACAGGACAGGAGGGCCTTAAGAGCTCATTCACTGAAATTACGCAAGAAACTGTGTCTAAGTCGTAGGCTTAAAGATGCGGGGAACGAGCGACAAGCTGTAGCAATTTACGAACTATTACAAATAAAACATGAAAACCAAGTACTGTCTGCTGTTTACGCGAGTAGTACACATTTAAATAAAACACTTTTAACGGTTTAAAACGCGATATATTAGTTAACTTATTTAAAATTTGTTTTAACGATGGCCGACGTTTCGGATGCTTTGCAGCACCAGTAGTTACGTGGGGATAAAATCTCGGGCTGTAGTTAAAATAAATATTAAGTAAGTCAACAGTAAACATTTCCGTTTCGAACCGTCGTTTTCGTGTTTTATGCACATTTCAATGAATATTTCCGTTTTGTCATAAATTTATCTAACATGAAATCATTTTAATTAATCACAGTTTAAAAAAGCTTGAAATATAAACGCCACTCACTATTGACTTGTATCTCAGAGTGACGCAAATAAAGTCTTAAGCTCTCTACCCGTCCGCCAAGTGTTTATATAATCTTCGTTGTTTCTACTGGAATCAGATTCAACCAGTTCTAACTGGTTGTAAGTAGTGCCTATAAATAAATCTTATTTGTTTAAGTGATTTACGTACTATAAAAGTGCTTAATTTTTTTATTTTTCCATATTTTTAATTGTACGTAACCCAAATCTATACACAAAAATTGCCTTAGACATGTTCTGGGTATTTCTTAAAGCATTTTTAATACTTTTATAAATATAATAATATAGTATACCCACGCTTTAAAGCAATTTTTATTTATTTCGACTGTTTCCCTAGTTCGAAAATGTTGTTCGTTTGTTTGGAAATCTGGATATTAGATAGGGGGTAGGAATATCGATATTCCGTGCGGATTCTTCCACTGATGAAAAGGCTGTGAAGCTTAATCGCTTTTCAGTTTGTAGATGTCCAAATATTCAAAGTCATGGGTCAACAGTGCATCGTGTTATATAGCTAGAGTATTTCACCTTTGTTGAACAAAGGTGAACCCCGTGCTTATATTTTTCTCTTACACGTTCTATGTATTTTTTTACTCACAGCAAACAATATCTAGTCTTGTTTTAAAAAGCCCAATATCTTGTCGAATACCAAATTCCTTTCACAGAAGATACTATTGTTAACGAAATGGTTTACATTGAGTAATACTCGCCTCATTTCATGTTGTTTTCTATTATTTTCACCGAATGAATATAGGTACACCCTGTGACCCGTTTGTTCGTAACTTCCTTTCAAGTTACTGGCTGATAGTTTGATATCAGACAATATGAGTTTGAAATAGTGAAATCATCTTGAAATTTTATACAGGAAATTAGTTGATCGGACTTCTGTGCTCTGCCCGACGGAAAGATTTTGATGTATGATGAACCCAGTACCGCCATGCTCAATACAAAGCCAGGCAATTTGTTTTACCAGAGAACGGATCAGGAAAGCTAGCAAAGATTAAAATAATCATGTATTTGTTTTGTTAATTAAAAGTAAATAATAAGTGACTTTTTAAATTTTAAAACTAAATTATTTTTATTATGGTTAAAACATAACAAGGCCAATTTTCTATCAATCAACGAAGTTCCAATCTATTATAAAAATAACAAACAAAAAATAACAACAATATAAGTAAAGGCAAGTACAAGGACAGTAGAACGATACAATTGTAAACGCTCCTCGACGCGAATAAGAATAAAAATTGTGTCACAAAAAGTTAAATTAATCGGAGCGTTCCCACTTTGGCGAAGTTTTAATAAAAATGTTCACAAACAAGCGAACACCAAACACATTGCGAAGGAAACGGCGACGACTGTGTAAATAAATGAAATGAGAGTGTGTCGCCGTCCTTTATAACTTATTTTAATTCAGTTTGAAATAGTTTTGAACGCTCTCAATAAACGTGTGCTTTTCATATTAAAAATAGCCGCTTCGCTCATTCGAATTGTGCTCTACGTTTCGAAGCTAAATTTTCATCGAATATACGGAGATTTTTTTATTCAATTCCTACAAAACTAACAATACGAAATTATTTCGTGCATATAATTCTTACTAGTAGTGTCAGCAACTTCGTCCGTATAGTATAATCATTTTAGGCAGCCAAATTTGTTTATGCCAACCTCCTCTTCATCTTTATAAATATAAACTGTTACCAACGACATCGGTCGCGTCCCCTCGTTATTGCAAATCAATCTTCAAAGATAGACATATAATATGTGTTGCGGACATTTTTACATCATTTAAAAAATAATTATTCTTTGGTACATATTTTTTGGGTGTTCGCATTGTACGCATCGGAAACCCACAGTGATGAATATTTTTCTCAGTTTTCTCAACATTTCCCGGTCTTTTTTTCTCTCTATTAGTCGCAGCGCGATGTTATATAGCCTATAGCCTTCCTCGGTACATTCTCTAACCAACACGAAAACAATTGTTCAGTTTAAATCAGTAGTTCCTGAGATTAGGGCGTTAATACAAACTCTTCAGCTTTATATATTAGTACGGATTTAAGATTTCAACCTATTAAGAATGACGAATATTATAATTTTCTTAACAAATTGACTAATTTTCCAGTCCCTGAATCGGGTAATAACAAAATACGTCTTATACTAGATAACGGGTGTAGTCTATAAATTAGTCGGTAAAGGGATCAAAGGCTTACTTGAGACTAATTGAACTTAGCAGGCGATGGGTAATGACCTTGAAATTTAGCCATATTAATTACGTATTTGGACGGCTTTATTATATTTTTGATTTTGTAATTATTTCTCAAAATCGAATATAAATTGAAAAAAAAAAATACGACTTGCGCAGGACTTGAACAGGCATCCACAGCATTCCGTGCTGTCACTCTAACCAATTGAGCTACCGACTCCTACACGTTTACAATTTATTTTATCGATTTAAAATTTATAAATTGCCATCATACAGTAACGTATAAAAATATTAAGGTCGTCATCTTATTTATCATGTAGAAGTAATGTTTGACAAACGGTTTAAAATGCGAAAAATATTAGTTACTTCCTGCAACCCGACCCGATCCCGGTCCCAAATGTAAAAGTCTAATATGATATTATGTTAGCGCCATCTGTTTCTTTAGCAAATAACTACAATGCCTGATTGAAGTTACCAATAACTTAAATAAAATAAATCGGATTTTGAACCGTTAAAAGAATTATGTTAATAAGTACGTTATACTGGAATGTATAAACGAAAATAAAAGAAATTGTGAAGGACCATACAAAATCATTTCTAACCGACTATTTAGATGCACTTTTAACAGGCTACAACGCGAAATAAATTAGAAAGGAATTAGTAATGCACCAGTACTACAATGCAGGCACGTCACAATGGCAACTATGTGCCAAGTCGTAAGTCTGCAGAGTCCCACCAGTCACAACATTAGCATTGCTAATCAAATTATACTCCACAGAGAATTGCTTGTAAAATAACTTAGCTGACGTGGTACGTGTGTGAACCGCTTGAACTGCGCTTAATGCCCGACGAGATTATAGAAGTTTTGTTAATTGTTCTCCGGTAGACCATCGAATAGCTAATTGCTGACTTAGCCCACGTGCACGAAGAGAGATTTCCCTCACAAATGATCAGGTGGAATGTTTGTTATTTCCAGCACACAATTATGTTCAGAGAATGAAAATCGATTTCATAAATTAATAATCGATTATAAATTGAAAAAAAAAAATTATGCGACACGGGCAGGACTTGATGCGGCATCCACAGCGTTCCGTGCTGTTACTCGCATTAGAGCATATTGTTACGAGCATAGTGTCATCATGTGAAAAATAATAAAGTTTTCAAACTATGGCATAGTTGTGCTATGTCACAAGTTTAAGTAAAATCAATCGTTTTATTTAAAGAAAACACATTACTTTATTTCGATACCAGTCCATAGATAATGACTGTGGAAAATATCTTACATAAGAATGTGGACCTTTATTTAGTAAAATATTAAAAATTATCTAGACTTCCCAGCTACTGGATCTAACGAGTTAAGAAAAATAGAACATGCCTTATAAATGTACTGAACTTGGTGGGAATCGAAGCTAGGACGTATTTACATGGAGGCGCCATCTAGTGGAATCGACGTATATTTAAAGTTAAATCGAAATAACAACGCAACGACATCAAATCCTATATTCGTGTTGACAACTGAATATACCGTATTCCACGATTTGTTCAAAGCTCCCGGTAATATTGTATCGGCCCTTTATATTCATATCCAATACTCAGAGGAAAACATGTTAAGGGGCGGTCCTCTCAGATACCGGCACTATAAATTTAATAGATGTCTCTGTGTTGAATATTTTATTTGAGTCCGATTTGCTGCGAATTTGGAATTTTACAAAGCAATTTGAGGGGAAAGTTGTTTGTTTAAATTCCATAAACAGTTCCTTTAAACATGACACCTGATTTTTTCTTTAGTTGTTTTAGTTCCCACTGTATTCTCGACGGTTGTATAATTGATTGAAAATCAATAAGGGGGGGGGGGTAATTATCAAGTCCGGGGGGATAATCTATGTCTATTGCATTGCGTTGCAACGAGCTAATTACGAGCAAGTTTTTTTATAATAAAAAGGGCAGACGAGCATAGCATTGACTTGATGAAAGGTAACCCAGCAGATATATCATCCCAACGATATGTACTGACAACCTATTTTATATGTATTTAAATCCACAGACTGAAACCGAAATGCAAAAGAAAAATAAAATGGCCCGTAGACTGTGGTTCGTGATCCGGACGAAATTAACTGTATTCTTACCAACAAATGAATATCAAGATTTTCAGACGAAGCTCAACATTTTTAAGTAAAATTATAAATAAATTAGAAACAAGTTGGACCCGCTGGGAATCGAACCCCATGATTATTAGTCATACATTGCTACCGTTAGACCAACGAGCCACTTAGTGTAGATGATCAGAATTTTATGCCATGCCCTTAACAATTTATTATGCCTTTAACTAATCAGTAACAATTTCGATCTTGTTTAAAAAGTCAAAATAGATGTGCAAACCGATTTTTAACCTGTTTTTTAGTGCAAGCAATGCTGCCGGAACGAAAAGTAACATTTTTAAAAGAAGATTAATGCGACAAGGCGTTCCTTTTTGCAAGAGACGCGTCGCCTTAATGTAGGTTAGAGTGTAACTCTAGAGCATTATTAGCTCTCCTACAAACATTGGTATCGGTTACCGATATCTAATACACACAAATGTATCTTTTATTTAATCCAAACTTCTCAGAAAAACATGTATATAGATCAAATACTGTCTGTAATTTATGCAAATAGTACACATTTTAATCAAACACTTTAACGGTGTAAAACGCGATATATATGAGTAAAACTTTTTTGAAAATTATTTTAACTACGACCCGATGTTTCAGATGTTTTACAGTCTACCCGTGACCACGGATGCTGATCGTTGACGAAATGTTTTCAAATAAAATTCTAGTAAATAAAATATTTGTAAAATAAAATTCAACTTGCCCTAGTGCACTTCCAGTAAGAGCAACTACGATGAAAATAATAAAAAAAGTATTATTAATAAAGGAAATGCAACGATAAAATGCACACATCCGCTTATAGCGTAAGAGTCGACCAGAGTCTACAATTGATTAAATTATTTATTTCTACTAACGTAGGATAGTCAAAGGAATTACATTTTTTTGTTATACGATTATGTTTAAATAAAATACTTTAACAGTTTAAAACGCAAATTTAAAAGTGTTTTAATTGAATGTGTTCTACTCATGTAAAATATAGACAGTATAGAATTATGTTTCTACAATTTAATGACGATGTATTTTAATTCTTTACTTATGTAGTAAAAAACATAAGGGCTATTCTTGATGTCTTTTATATTTTTTATCATTATAAAGCATAAAGAAACATTATTTAAGTCTCGTTATAGTATCAAAGCGATGTTGACTAGACGTTTTTTTAAGAGTCCAGCTCTTCGGTTATAATTTTCTCAACTGATTTTCGATTTGTGAAGTTTAAAATTGCACTAACTGCTCGCCGTAGCGCACCGTTTAATATTTTGTTTCCAACGAGGTCCGCCTTCAGCTTTCCGGCACCCGCGATGTTAGTTCGTTTCAACTACGACACAGGTGCTTTCAGACATTTTAAATTTCTTTAATCTGCGCTTTAGAAAAACTTTTACTTAACTTGAAACAAACTTGCGAGGGAGTTTTTACAGATTATCGGAAATTGCTTCTTGCTTTAAATGTATAGGAATCGGCGCTTTTTAGTATATAACATACGTTATACATACACCCGCTGATTCGGCAAACGTTGTTTTATTGCAACATTATTATGACGTCGACTCAAATTTCAATCAAATTTGATTACCATAAAAACGGTTACTGTGAGTTCATCTCTTAACATAGTTAAGATAGTTCTAAAATATTATTATATAATTATAATATTAAGTATTAATATGTATAGTCAATAGTCAAAATAAAAATTATTTAAAGAGGAATCATTCTTTCTTTTTCATATTTTTTTTTGTTTTCTTAAATTGTTCTCACGCGCACCTAAGAAAAGCCCAAACATCCCAATTTTTCCCCCGTTTTTTTTTTCCTACATATTGTAGTCAAGCATTTTCCATGTATCTATTCGACAAAAAAGATTTTCGAACTAGTATTCTTACATTAAAAAAAAAAAAAATTTGTAAATACGGATTCAATAAAATAATAATAATGGTAGTAGATAGATAGAAATATATACTTAAGTTTTCTATATAAATACATTTTAGTTCTTGAATTTAAGTTAATCAGTTTTATCTACGCCTTATTCTGTGCTTGTAAGCAGACAAAGTAATGAGAAAATTTGGTAATTGTATTAGCTATAATAAAACTGGCATTAGGGTCACGTACACTACAAATATAACATACCCAAATAAACAAAACGCACACAATATCGCACAACAATTTTAAATTAAGTCCCAAAGTCCTAGCAAACAAAAGTATCTATCGCTGGGCCGACACGCAATAATTGCGTCGATATTGGGTTTTTCATTACATACGGCCGACCGCTGGGTCCGACACCGCCATTCATATTCTAGATTAGATACCCTCTAATATCGTGTGAATCCCTCACTCACGCCACATTTACATACGTATCTAATATCAATAGTTTTCATCACGTCTTTCATACTTTATTGGCGAGTTCACACATTGAGATTTTTTTATGCAGCTAAGCACGGGGTTCACTAGATGGAAGGTGAAAACAGCCATATAACATCTAAGCTTGAAATCCACAGACTGAAATCGAAACGCACTTAAACTTCACGACATTTTCTCCTGTGGACGGTGGTTCGTAAAATGATTGGGGTATTCAGGAACCCACTCTAACAAGAAAAAAATATCTAGTGCACTTAAGTAGGTAAAGACTGTACAATGAAACTTGGCGATAAAAGGAGTGGCGGCGAGTTTATTGCCAGTTCTTCTCCTTCGTTCTACGCTCCTGGTTTGAGAACTGGTAGTAAATATAAAGTTAGAATCTTTAGTTATGTGACGTTCATAAGTGTACATAGTTACCTACATGAAATAAATGAATTTTTACTTTTAGAGAAATATAAATAGATTACAAACCTGTAAGACCCAAAGAATAGTTGATAAGTAGCCCTACATTGCTACCATTAGACCGTCAAAAAATTGCTTGTAACGTTACTCACACACGTATAGTACAAAGTATTCGTTACCGTTAAGTATTATTACGTATCAACGACAATCGAAACCCATCAATATTTCGCAATCAATTTGAACCGCACAAGCTAATTCGGGTTAATGCAAAACAGCGGTCGCGACTCTGACGTGTCACTTTGACTCGTAAACGCACAAGTTAATTTCCCGACCGATATAAAATATGTGGGAATCTGTTAATCATCGGTCGACGTCCGCACAATGGCTGACTGATGAACTGATTGTGTGTTAACGGCCTGATTAATTGTTAAACTGCAGTTAAACGCACGCCATTACACGTCAAGTTACAGAGGTAAACAATTGTTAAAAGCACTTCCATTTTTGCGCTAAAAATACGTTTTTGGAAATTAAACGTGCATTGTTTGTAATTTACGCGAGTTGTACACATTTTAAAAAATAATAGAATATAATATAAAAACAGAAAAGCAGATGGCGCTAGCAGCAGCAGATTTTTCTTTGATATTAGGAACGCCCTAGATCTTTAGTCCCTCTTAATAAAACGTCGCCTCGTTGTTAAAAATAAGCTAACTAATGTATAATTCGCGTTTTGTCCGTGAACGGTTTACCGTTCAAAATGTTTTTATATCTCTTGTATTTAAGTGTGTATTTTTTTTTGTAATTAGTCCTAGATGAGCTAACTTACAAAAGGACGCTTGGAAAGATCAATAACATAGATATTGAATATTAAACCGGAAAATACGTTGCTATAACTAGAAGTTAGTCACTTATTCTCATACGCCTATACTAAAATTCCCGAATTACAGCGTTATTTTCCCTCAAGCGACGTCGGCTTTTACAAATTCAATTTTAAAACCAACCTCGAAATAGACTCGAAAAGTATTTCCAGAAGATTAAAAAACAGTACTTCCTTTGTCAAAATAGTGCTCCATTCAGGACGGCGAGGCTGTAAATTTGATTTGGTCCCGGAAAACGTGAGAACGAAGTTACCGACACAAAACCACGGTATTCCGTGACATTCCAGCTGAGGTGAACTTTGAGGCCTTATATTTCCAACTCATTCGAATATATCGTGCATCCATATCTATTTGAGGATCTTATACTTACTTTTAGGATACATTTTCCGACATACAGGATGTTGCAAAAATTTTATTACTTTTGCGAACCTTATCATTTATATTTTGACTTACTGAAAATATTTTTTATTAAAAAAAAAAGTATGTGCAATATGTGACAGTAGTAATAAAGCTATCAAAACCAAAACCACGTCGCGTTGTTTAGTTATGTGGGGGGTATTTCCCCTTCTATCGTGAGAACCCCATGCATGTTTAACCTCCTCTATCGTAAAACAAAAACTCTCGCGCAGTGTAATTTCATCTTTAAATGCAATTACATTGGTATATTACTTAACTTGTTAGAACTGCACACGCAACCCTCGAGTCATAGATGTTCCAATCTAAATAGATTTTCGATTACTACTTTGATACAAATAAGATATTAAGCGGACCTAAGATTAAGACGTATTTAGTGATACAGGTAAACAACGACTTAGCTACAGGTTGCAAAAAGTAATAATAGAGAAAGCTCAGGCTGTCCGTCCATTAATCATGGGGAAGGTGGAACATTTGTCTTTATTAGCTCAGGTTGGGACTTCAAGCTACGCTGTGATTCAAAACAACGGAAAATTCTGCTTAAACTTGCTAGTTTGTGAAATCTAAAAATTAAAGGAAAGTTAATTCGACTATAATGTTAGGGTTTACATGCATTATTAATCTAACGTAGAGGTATGTAAATACTGTGGCCGAGAGTACACATTTAATTAAAACACTTTAAAGGTTTAAAACGCAATACATATTAGTAAACGATCAGGGGAGACTCACGGGTTGACCACGGCTCCTGCAAAGCATCCTAAATATCGGACCAGAGTTAAAATAAGGTTTACTAATATATACCGCATTTTAAACCGTTAAGGTTTTTTATTTAAATAGAGGTAACTATAAATCATTAACTGGTTGTTAGGAAATTAAAAAAATCTACTCTGGATGCGCCACGTTTCGTTGATCCCCGTTTCTGTTTTAGCTCAGAATTAAGATTTCCAAAAGTTAAAATAGATCTAAAAAGCATAAACATTAATGTTGTCGGGTCATTTCACCTTTTATTTCATCAAAAGAACACTTGTCTTTCCTCCTCTGTCATAAAAATACACGACCCAATTAAAATTGATTACAATACAGTTTTACAATGAATCTACAATAATAAACAAATAACGAAGCATGTAAATTGTATAATGGTTCAATGTCCAAATTATGATGACGAACCACTCTCTGTAGACCGGTAATGTTTGATCTGCTGTAGTAGCTGTAGCCGACACGAACTAAATGAAAATGTGATAGTGAAAAGGTTTTTTCACTTAACACTAAAAAAAGCTCGTAAAAGCCTGCTGGACGATCCTTTAAAAATATTTATTTAAATTATTTAATGCTAAACACTCTTTTTACATAACTGAAGAAGGCGTAAAACTATCCTAATTGCTCGACTAGAATAATATTAAAAGGTGATGAAAAATCATATAGGAAGTGCATTAACATCATTGTAAATAAATGTATATGTATGTATGTTTACATATGTAAATATAATTGTACTACTGAAGAGTTAAAAACCCGTTTTCATTCCAGGAATCATTACGTAAGTCGGAGTTTGTTTGTAGTTCACGCGAGTATTACATTTTTAACGGTTTGAAACACGTAATATACTTTAACTACAGTCAGAAGTTTAATAATTTAACAATAAATTAAGTATTTCACGTTTTACGCAATAGAAAGTACTTTTTTTAAAGAAGAAATAAATTTTGAGACAGGTGTGAAAACTAATTTCGATTAGTAAGAACAGTGGCACACAACGCTGTAGATGCCGGTTGAAGTCATGCTATATATATATATAAAAAAAAATATTATTTTTAGCTCTTTATTATAAGCTTATAAATGATTATAGCCTGCCTTAAGCATATAGTTTATCTGCATAGAAACATCGCATAAACGCTTACATTTTGTAATCCAAGACGGATCCCTATAAAAAACACAATTAAATAGTCTAACATAAAAACTGTCCTCGTATAATAACTAGTAACATCCCACATGGCCCCGCACGATAATACACGGGAAACGAATAGAATTTTAACAAGGGTCTTTGATGTGGCAATGAATAAACGATTTCGGACGTTTTATGACGTTCCCGGACGGATTACGGGACGAGCGTGGCGCTAGTTGACATGGGTGCTCTTTACATACCGCTCACAGTGAATTTTTAACTTTAACGCGGTGTAATAATTCGGAATTAGCTGCGAGGATTTTCTTTTTGTGTCATAATCCTCCTTTTCCTCACCTACCCTGCTGACAGAGATCGCGACGGTCGCGCATCGGTACAACACTGTGGTGACTGGATAACATTAAATGAATTATGATTATATAAACTAATTCCATCATTATCTGTAGTTTACGTGAGTAGCATTTAACAATACACGGTTTAAAACATGAAATATAACATGAAGTAAAAATCTCCGGACTAGAACCGGCATCCATAGATAGCATTACGTGCTCTATCCAATTGAGCTAGTTTAGTATCATAGTGCCATCATGTGCAATAATATTTGAAAAATAGTAAAGTTTTCAAATCTATACTAATATACCAAGCTGAAGAGTTCTGTCTGTTTGAACGCGCTAATCTCAGCAACTACTGGTTTGGATGGAATAAATATTTCTGTTTTGGTTAGAGGATTTATCTAGGAAGGCAATAGTATAGTACGACGTATAAGAGCGAAGAAAAAAGCGGGAAATGATAAAAAAATAGGAAAAAATATTTATTTTTGTGGCTTGTGGTTGCGTACGCTACGACAACGGTTCAAGATATCAAAAAAAATGTATGAAAGAATGATTTTTCTTTAAATAGTCTAAAAAAATGTCAGCGACACTATATGTTTATCTTTTAAGATTAACTTGCAAGAACGATGGAACGCGAGCGACGTCGTGGGTAGACTATGTTAATGCTCAAAACAACTATTTTACGCGGACAAAGTCGCTGACATACCTAGAGAAATATATTAGTTACTTTTTTTTATTTAAACTTACTACGACTAGAGCTTACTACTGTACCTTACGTAGAAAATTTGACTTTGACATTAGAGACACCCTTCATCTTCAGTCCACCCGTGAAAGCTGCTGCACAGCATCCGAGCCGTCCATCGTATGAAAAGTTTAATATTTTTTACGTGTTATTGATAGGACTCGGTAGCTCAATTGGTACATCAACAGCACGGAACGCTGATGAGGCCGGTTCAAGTCCTGCCCGAGTCGAAAATTTAAAAATTAGTTTCATTTTATACTTTGCGTTTTAAATTGTTAAAAGTGTCTAACTAACCAAGTTTTTTTACAATTTGGCGATAGTGTTCAAACAGCTATGGACGACGGGATCTCCCCTTCCTCGGTCAGAGATCATCAATATAATCTACAACTCTTATGAAAAAGGAAAGTATTACTTGAATTTTAATTGTTATTACTAACGAAACTCGAAGTCTAAACAAGACTTGAAACTCGCGGACCACAATTAGATTTGGTTCGGCAGGGCACAATAGTAATCTAATATGAATACTAGAGAAACTGTTAGGGACTTCAATTGTTTTTATATTTTTTTCATATCTAAGTAAAGGATAAACTTCGACGTAGGTGAGACATAGCTATTGATAAGATATCACTTTAATATCAAATACAATAAGAAGCGACACACAATCGCAGGAAACAATGTCTTTCATAAAATAGGTTATGTAAATGTGAAGAATATAAAGTTCATATCAACATTGGCGATGCGAATGCGGCCAGGTTGCGTGGAAACACACGAGAGTTAAACACGTTTTAACTGATTTAAACTTCTACTTCATTCTTAAATGAACCCTGGCGATGAAGGGAGTAGCGGCGAGTCTACGCCCTTGATTTGAGAACTGGTAATAAATGAAAATTTTGAGTCTTTAGTTTTTAACTGATGTGATGTCATGTGATTCACAGTTGTAGTTACCTACGTGAATAATGTTTTTGTCATCGACTCAAAATTTAGGTGTAATAGGTAGATAACTTACTGATTTTGACAATCATTCAATGAGTACATTCTAACCAAAATAAAATAAGCTAAATCAGTATTTAGTGGCGGAACAAAGTAATGCGCAAGAGTTCATTTGAGCTTTAAAACATTTTGACTGGGCTCGTTAGCCCAATGATTGTAAGGGACAGCAACGGTGAGATAGATTCCCACCCGATTCCAACATGATTGTAAATTCTAGATATTAAATCGGTGGTTAGAATAAAGTTTTAATCGGGTCATGAACCTGTGAGATTTCAGTCTGTGGATCTCTGAATATCCAAAGCCAAAACACGTTGTCATCGTCACTTGTTTTGATGTTATATATGTAGTGTATTTTGTCTTCCGTCAAGTGTTTCCGTCAACTTCATGTTTGGTTATGCTAATCCCTTTAAAAAAATATTCTAAATGTTTTCGTATTGAGAAACTGGTTGAAAATTTATGTGATTTAAATGTATATTTTAACGGTTTAAAACGCGATACATTAGTTAAATTTATTTAAAAATTACTTTAACTACATCCGACGTTTCGGAAGCCTCGCTGTAGCCATGTCTCCCCGTGACCACAGCTAAAGTGTTCTCTTTAAATCTGTAGAGACCGACAAGGCAATTTTTAATATATATATGATTATTCTACGCTGTTGACGTCTTATTATCTATCTTATTGCCTAGTAAATGTTCGTATTAATAAAGCCTGCACGTTTAAAAAGACGTTTGCAATAGCAGCCCGTGTGTGCGGTAATATGAAAACACTCAACTCGCGACATTCTTGGCAGAGCACCGCCATAGTTCTTTCAAATTGTGATTTATTCGCGACAAATGTCGAAATAAAGCGTCTCTTGTTTTATATTGCTCCAGACCCGCTCTAGACGCAAGAAGCTGGAATATACGCGTAATTGCGTTACATTCTTCAGCTGCTTAATTGTCAGAGAGCGAATATTGTATGCCAAGATTTGCGTATTATTAATTTTAGCAGTCGGTGACAAGCAATTGTAGAATTAACATTTTCCAGTATCGATGTTTTTTAGAATGCGAAGAAAAGACATGAAAAAGCATAATGTTCTAATATGTTTACTAACATTATAACGCTAAAAAGTTTGTTTGACAGCGTTAATATCAGAAACTATTGAGTCGAATTGAAAAAATATTTTTGTATTAACGAGTCTATTTATCGAGGAAGGTTTTTTATGCTATATAACGTTGCGCTACAACAGTTCAAAATGTGAAAGGAACGGGGAAAGTAATTCATTCTTGAGGTCTTCCGTTGCGTGCGCTGCGAAAACGGTGCAAGAAGCCAAACATTTATGTTAGAATGATTCCTCCTTTAATGACCTAAAAAAATGTCCCCGACTAAAAATACGCGAACGGGACGGCGCCGTGCGTAACAAGGTACAATTTATAAAGATGGGGTTTTCAAAAATAAATTTTGATGTCCAAAATACTATTCCACGTGGACGAAGCCGCAAGCACAGCTTAGAGATAATCAATTTGTACTTTATAGTATTTATACAATTAGATTGTTTAATTTGAAAATGATCATTATAATTATTCAGTAATATACATATAATAAGCAAGAGCGAAAGATAATATTGAAAAAGGTTAACGAATTTTACCCTTTAAAAAATAATGGCGAATTAGTCGCTCATAAGTTGGTAAGTACTTTTGAGCTTTTACATTTTATCTATGAACTAAAATGTATCCTCTTAAATATTTGTTCAACTTGCTTTGGCTTTATTTCGCTGTAAAGGAGCCTCGAATCTAATAAAAAATTAACGAAATAATCCCAAAATCAAACTCATATTTATTTCATTACTAGCTTGCGGTGAACAAAGCTTGATTTCCCTCAAATAATGCCAATAATACTCAAGTATTAAAGTGGTTTAGACTATGAGATAAAAGCGATTTTAATTTTCACATGTTTTATCATTAAACACGTATAAGGATTTATATAAATTAAAATTGAAAACCAGCTTCCAATTGAGCTACCGTGTCAAAAAAAAGGATTTATTAAAACAAAGATCACGTTTTACAACAGTATAAGTTTATTGGTTTTTATTTTTTAATGTTATAACATTATTCTTAAACACTATCTGTAGTTAGTTTTTCAGAACGAGTAGTACACATTTAAATAAAACACTTTTAATTTTTAGTTAACAAATTTGTAAATAAGTTTAGCTAGTATTTCGTTTTAAATTTTTATTTCAATATTATTCTCAGTAATTTAATATTTGGTAACCAAGAGGAAAAATTAAACTAAGAAACGCAATGACTTAATCTATGTGCACTAAGTATGTTAAAAATGATGGTGCTAAAATATAGATTTCAAATTATAGAACTATTTAAAACTAATTTAAAACATGATATTCTTATTACCGTTAAAACATTAAATAATGCAAAAAAAAACAAACTACAACGCCATAAAAGTTGCACCATCTTATAATTAAGTATTTATTTAGTTTTAAATAAAACACTTTAACGGGGAAAAACGCGATATATTAGTTAATAATTGTAACAAAGTTGATAATAAGTTAACTAATATATCGCGTTTTAAACCGTTAAAGTGTTTTATTTAAATGTGTACTACTCGCGTAAACTATAGACAGTCTTTAATTTATTTTACTTATTAAAATGCAGATCTACAGCTAAGGTCAAAACCAATTGCGTATTATAAGAAATGTTTGTATTTTATATAGACCCAATAAGTATTTGAAACCAATTATAATTGTAAATTCGTACCTACTCGCATATAATATGATTTAATGTACAATATTGTGTTTACGCTTAAGTGAAAATTTATATCTTGCATAAATAGATGTTTTCAACCAAAAAAAAAAACTATTAATACATAAACAATATTTTTTGAATAACTTTTGTAGTTGAAACGGTGTTCTTTTATTTGTTCTTTCCGCTTTTAACTTAGACCCCAGTAGAAGTCGTTTCTACTAAACGCTGCCCCCGGCTACGTTCCTACTAACTATGGCAAACACAATTATACACACAGACATACACGTCATGCATTGTTACTCCTCGTACCTGATGTACCTATAGAAATACCAGAATATTATAACAAGATGTGCTGTCGACCAAACTCTATAGAATAAAAGAAGTTCATCTTCGAAATAGTCATAGTCGAACATCTGGCGTGGACCAATATCTAAGGAACTTGGGTGGTACATGTTTTTCCCTTTTTGCAATCTCCCGAAGCGTGCTCGAAGTTGTATTTATTATTATTTGTTTTCAATTGCAAAGTAATCTTCGTCTGCAGCTGCTAAGACGCTCTGCTCGGGACGGGAAATATTAAACGTGATGCCGAATCGATTTGTTCATTGTCATTGATTAAATCTGCTTTAGTTTGATTGTGCTTTTTGATTTTGTTTGCACAAAAGGGAGCAACTCTGTTGTGCAATACTGAAGTAAACATTTCTATATAGAACGTAGCAGTTTCAGGGTTGTACAAACACGGAGATAAAGAAGCATAAACTACAACATTAACGGTTTAAAACAAGAAATTAATAGTTAACTTATTTACACTTTACTTTAGCTACGGCCCAACGTACAGGGGCTTTGCAGCAGCTGTGATCACTGGGGAACCTATGGCTGCTGCAAAGCATAAAAGTGTTTTATTTAAATGTGTGTTTCATGTAATTCCTAGAAAATGAACTCTACAAAATAATCAAAATAAATTCAACAGAACCTCCCAAATGCCAGAACACAAGTAACGTCTGATACCCGATATTTATTTGTACTGTGATGGTTACTTAAGTCAGAAAAACTTAATTACGCACAAGTTTTAAATATATATTAACTTAATGGAATGTTGTACGAGTTTAATTAAATAAATAAACGCATTTAATTATTTTATAAATAAATGGATCTAAATTACAATTAAATCATGAACTCAAAAGTGATTTATTGAGGTCGTGGAGAACTTTTTGTTTACCAGTCCAAAGATAAAGTACGCATAATATACGTTAAAAAAGATAAGATAAGTTGGTTATTTTCAATTTAAAAAATCGATGTAATCTTGTATTGCTGAAATAGTTGAGGGTAGACAGCGTCACGCATCCGACCCTGATTTACGAGAATCGTAAAACCGAACTTGTAATGAAACGCACGCTTCGTCAGCTTTCCCCTTCGCTGATTTTTCTATAGATACAACTGATAACAGAATTCCGAATTCCTATTTTTTTCACTCGACTTACGTCAAACCAATAATATAATAAAAAACCTCTTAATTCAAATCAACAATAATAATTAATCGGTAGATGTAATTATCATAGCAGTTGTATCAGTGTATAATATACAGGGTGGGCCAAGAATTCGTTAACATTTAAACTCGCGGAGAGGGACGAGTAGCTTTCCCCACTACTTCACTTTTCAGAAATTTAGTATAATAAACACTATTAAGAAAGTAATTGATAAGAAAAATAACAGTGTCATGGCGATCTAAAAAAAACACTTATATCATAATTAAAAGTCCATATTATCTATTTTAAATTGCAAAAAAAATTGCCCCGAATCTATCACTCTCTCAATTTATAATCGCTGTGGAATCGATTCCTACCCGTTTCGATTTTGCAATCTAAGTTTGATTTTTAACGCATTTAAAGTGTAAAATTTCATAATGTCCCAAATTTAAAATTTGAAAAATACTTATTCTTTCTTTCTTTTTATTGCTTACCATAAGATGTGATAGATCGCTTAAATTTTTCAAAGCCCCCGGCCGCACCAGGAGTTTCTTCGAAAAAATATTTCTCCATCTACACTACTCCTTCGCCCCAGGTTTTGAACCATTGCAAAGGTTCAAAACCTGTGGCGAAGGAGTAGTGTCGATTTTAACTACTAGACCACCGAGCTACATGCCTACGGAAATTAAATGTCCCACATTTAAATAGCTCGAAACTCCAACGACGAAGTTAGTTGCAGTCATAATCTAATTCTGGATAACTTCATTGTAACCGCTCCTTTATTAGCAATTGGGCGGTTTTCCAAATTGGCTCGCGTGCTTTATCATGCCCGAATCGACGCCATTTTGTCCTTTTTCCGTTACCTACTTGTTCGGGTGTCGCGACAGTTTATGGCATGTCATATACCTCTGCGACAACTTGTCTTAGCGGAACTGTTAATTCAATAGCTCATATTATATTTTACCTCTAATCGATACCGACTTATAAGTACATACTAGCTTATAAATGTACTTAATATATTCCGCGTTTTAAACCGTTAAATTGTTATATTTACATGTGTACTTGCGTAAACTACAGACAGTATTTAGTGAAAGAACATTTTAAAAATGAAAACATTGTTTATTTATACAATGTATGTCTGTGTCATAAAATACAGACACCAATGTGCGCAAAATAAATATTTTGTGACAGCTAAACGTTCAAACTAATAAAAACCAATCTAGCCGAATTGCTTCCATAATTCAAAAACATAATATTATCCAAAATCGCGAAGTAATAAAATTTTGCTTAAGTAGGAAATTGTGAAGCCTCTGGGCCCAGTAATCCGAAGCTACGCGATCAAATTTCCAATAAATAAGAATTTGCAAAAACTCCCACACAAAGAAAATAAAAGCGATATCTGCTTTTTCTCTAGTCGATTACTATAAATGTCCTAACTTCAGTACGAAGCTGTAAAGTTGTAAAAAATCTTTGTATGCCGAAATTACTGATTTAAAACGCGATTTTTTAAGACCGGACTTGACTTAATATTGTGTTAGAACAATGTTAAAGATCATCCGTAACGTCACATCTTTCATTGAATTTGATTTATATAAACATATCTGTTTGCTTGAAATTAAAATGATAGAAATATATCGTGGCTCAGCTTTTCCGTTCCTAAATGGTTCATATTTCCATTAAAGGTTCTAAGGTTTCCGAGAATCTAATTTTGGTTTTAATGAAAGAAGTTTCGCTGTCTGTGTTTTTACTAGCTTGGAATTTTTCGGGATTGTGTGTTGAAATAACTGACAGCCCGCGGCTGCGGTAACTTTTACACCGTGGCCCCTCTCATACGTTCTTTGCGTTTCTTTTTTATTTGTTTTGCAAATGTATCAAAACAACTCAATGACTTTTATGTTTTAAGTCAAAAATCATTTATTTTCGCAGGTAACTAAGTACACTTATGGAACGTCAATACATAAAAAAACTACTACCGGCTCTCAAGCCAAGAGCGTAAAACAAACGTGAAGAACTAGAAATAAACTTTCCGCCTATCCTATATCTAGCTAAACTATTCAATAGATAATATCATATACTGTCGTGTTAAAGAAAAGTCATTTGTTCGTCTGGAAAAACAATCAAAGCGTAAGAGATCTACCACTTTTTAATGACAGTTTCAATCGTCCATCTCATTGAAACGGGCTCAAAAATATGTTTGCCTTCGCAAAATGACATTCAAGTTGTATGTGTACGTCGGACTATGTGTTTGATAACTTCGGTACTACCTAGTCAAATTGGGACGAGTACGAAAGACCTTTTAAAAAGTGAATTTATATTTTAAAAACTCGACATAACTCTAAGGTGGTCGATTTTAGACTAACGTTTCTTCCAATGGTACCACCACCCTATCTCTGTTGTTTATATTAAAGGTTCTCTGAAGGAACTCCCTGAGAGGAACTTTTACATTGCTCTCAGGTCTTGAGTGACGACAGCTCTTTCTAACTACGTCAGTTGGTGAAGTTACTGACTACCTGAGGTGCAAGAACAGAACAACGAAACACACCGCTGGGGGGGCATTTTACGTGATTTTAGTAATCCTACTTTAATCTTATATACGTAAATGTTTGTGAGACCTAAATGTATTAAATAGAACTTTATCGTATATCCAAATATCAAAGTCAAAATAGGCCGAAAGCACATCGTATTAAATATTATTGCTGGTATATTTTACCATGCGTGACAAGCACATGAAAAAATAAGTCTTAGGTAAGAAAATTTATTATCTATTTTATACGTAGTAGGTAAGTATGAAATATCAAAAATTTAAATGTTATACTCGACTTAAGAAATAATATAGCTATATATTTGCTTTTATTTGATAACTCGAAAGTAAAAATTTGCTTTGTTTTGTATGTATTTCAATGTTTTGTAAGTACTGCTATATAGATATGAAACATCTTAAAATATTTTTACAATACAGTTAGTAGGAAAATGAACAAAAATTAAAATGTTACGTTTTCATTATATTGCGCTACACACCGAATAAGTCTCTGTGGTTTAAGCCAGTAGCACACTTTAAATAAAACACTTAAACGGTTTAAAACCCCATATATATCAGTTAAACAAAAGCCTCAGCTAAAATAATTTTCAAATAAGTGCAACTAATAAATACTGCGTTTTAACCCGTTAAAGTGTTTTATTTAAATTATGTGTGTATATTAAAAATTATTTTCGCGCGTTGGTGTAACTTCGGCCGAGCTTCTAAAATGATCCACATCTTGTTTCAGGCGGTGTTCCGCTGAACGGATGCCATCAATCATCCAGCTCTCGGCTTACTAAGATCAATTATTATTACACCAATTTTTATTGTTGTTCATAAAGTTCGCTTTTAGTCGGGCCAATTCAACGTTTTACGGGTGCTGTAAAATATAGATGCTGTATCTTGTTTTAACTAAACCGCCACAAAAATATGTCTACCCCATGCCTTTTTGACTTAGTATTTTACATTTTAATATCTAATTTTAGTCTAAGACCTCCTTTTTTGTGCCTATTAAATTACTAAATGTATTTCTTTGTTTACCAAAATGACAAGTAAAACTAAGAAACATCGGCGAATCTTGAATCTACACAATTATGTGACTAAATTATCGTTATATTTAGGGAAACGACCCCCGTTACCGGAGCACAGTATAATTAATTTACAGTAGGAATAACCAATCCATTCCTAGATTTAATAAATTTAAAAATAAACGTTCAAATCAATTCGGTTCATTGCTTTATAAATGAAAATTTTATGGAACTTAATCATAATATTTCAATAAGGCTTAACATGTTTTTTGCTGCTCACATTATTATCTATAATATCTTCGGAATAAACTTAATACATGGACAATTGAAAAGGTGACAAGCTCAAACTGTAACATAATCTTTCATGTCCTTCTGTATCACACTGTGTCTTCAGGCCTAATGAAATTCCAATAGACTTATAAATATGGGTCGAAGTATTTTTATGGGTTCCTTAATGGGATCCAGGGGTTGCTGTGGACCTATTTATTATAACCAAGATACTATCTTTAATGAAAGCCCTATCAGACATCTGCAAAGGTCATTATTCTTTATAACCGCTAAAAATAATATATCCTTTTATTTCTCGCTAGCTGTGCCAGCGACTTCGTCCGCGTGGAATAGTAGTTTTTCGCATCAAAATTTGTTTTTGCAAACATCCTTTTCATCTATCTATCTTATATAGATTTAAGCTCTTTGTCTCTATAAATGTATTGCCCACTATATTGTCATTTAAGATTCACTTGCATTACACATTCAATCTTAAATGAGAGACATATTATAGTGTCCGAGACATTTAGATCATTTAATGAGGAATAATTCTTTTACACAATTATTTTGGGTATCTTGAACCGTTTTCGAAGCGTAAGCAACGGAAACCCTCATAGATGAATAATGTTCCCGTTGTTTACTCCTCTTAGTCAATGTTTTATAGCCTATATATGGAATTGAAAATATATTTAGTAGTTCCTGAGATTAACCCGTTTAAACAACCAACTCTTCAGCTTTATATATTAGTATAGATATTACTTTTTGTCTACTTTTATTCAGGCTTTAAAAGATATTTGAAAATAGAACAGCAGGTTTCGATAAAGACATAAAGGAAGCCAGTGAAAAAAGATTTAATAAGATTGTGAACAACAAGTGAAGCAAAGTGGTCGTTTGCAGCGCAGCGGATATAACTAGTCTTGAATAAATCTTAAACATCTATCTCCAGACTCCGACCGGTATTGGAATTTTTGCATTTCATTTTAACTCCGTACAAGGATGGATAGTGCAGTTTTGTAAAGAAACAGGTTTGAATAACCTTACATCCTCCGCAGGTGGTTCGGGAGATGGGAAGAGATAGCCACTGGGACCCGGACTGTCACTACGTGTGAGTTAAAAAAAAATACAGAGATATTAGATTTTTTTTTAAAATAAAACACTTCAACACTTTAAAACGCGAAAAATATTAATAAAACTTATTTTAAAATTATTTTAACTAATTTTGCGTTTTAAAACGTTAGAGTGTATTATTTAAATTATAGTAATTTAGGATTTTTTAACATCTCATTCTATTCCATATATCTTTCGGTTTCTTGAATCGTTTTCGCAATTTTTCACATTTTCCCACTTTATCCCCGCTCTTAGTGGTCGCATCGTGATATTTTATAGCCTTCCTCGATAAATGCTCTTAACAACATGAAAATACTATAATGATTTTTTTTAATAATTCAGACCAGTAGTTTCTAGCGCATTGAAACAAACATACTCTTGGGCCTATAGATTTGAAACCTGACCTAGCGACCTGATATTTAAACCGATGTGCGATTCGAACTTAGGACCTTGTCTTCAGTCTTCATTGTCTTCGTAATATTTATAATCTGCAGTTAAATACACCTACTAACCACAAGACTCTAGACAAATGATACATACGTAATTTATTTAGAAATATCTCAACGACACGCTAACAACATTTAATTTTAAACTAAAAGTGAATGTTTAATTCAAAGAGAATATTACACACCTCAGAGATATGAAAGCCTTTTCATCAGAGTACTTTAACTACTAAGCGACACACCGTCTGTACAGTTTTAATTAAGGTTATTGTCAAAAGGGCATTTTAGCTCCTTATCTTAAAATAAGCTGAACGTGTCTGAATTTCCAGTGATGTTTCCTTTTATGATGCGGTGTATTCGAAATGTAATTATTTATACAGATTTCGTTATATCGACGTTGTGGCAGCTTTTAAATAGTATACTTTAAGAATAGGACGGACATATTTCAGTGTCGACGGGGCAAACTTCTGTACTCTGGTTGGAAAAAAAACTGTATATTTCCTTTTTCCTGAAATTTGAACCTAGAACCTAACGTGCGCTACCAAGCAATGAAATAAAATAGAAGAAAAAAATCAAATTGTTTAAGCAACAATTTAAAAACAATTTCGAAATAAGTTAAACAATCATTTCCAAATAAGTTTAACTTATATATACGTGTTTTAAACCGTTAAAGTATTTTAATCAAGTATGTACTATTCGCGTAAACTATAGACGGCATTTAAGCAAGAACAAAACAAAAATTCTTAACAGTTTAAAACCACTCTTTCCAGCTAAGGACTTTGTTGCTTGCAATAGTATACTGTGAATCTATTTGAGTTACGTTTTAAACAATATTTTAAGTATGTAATCTCAATAAAAGCGCTCTGTTGCCTCAGTCGCGCCGGCCGAACAAATCAGTTTTGCAACAAACATGTCGGCTCAGAAAACCGCACCAAAGGTCGGAGAACAAAAGCACGGAATGCAATGAGAACAAAGACTGAGGCGGGTTCACACTACGCGCGATTTGTAGAAACACTCCGGACGTATTATAATCCCGAATGAAACAAGTGTGAAGACGAACTGAATGTCGAGTGAAGGCTACAGGGCTGTCAGCTCTTCTTTGTTTCGATAACAGAGGCGTTTGCGTTTCAATGGAATATTTAAACACCTTTTACATGACTTACAAAACGGAAATAAGAATAAAATATAGACCGACCAAGTGCGAGTCGGTTTCTAACACGAAGGGTTCCGTGCTACAGATTTATTATAATAATTAAATGTATGTATTATACATTGAAAGAATTTACAACTCGCGCAGGTTTTCAACCGGCATCCATAGCGTTCACACACACACACTCACAGAGCAACAGCACGGAACAATTTATAATAGATTTTTAATTGATATACTATCATCATATGCAATAACATGTGAAAAGTTTTAAATATTTTTTAATTATTTCTAGAGTAAAATAGAGCAAAAAGAATCTTCGTTTATTAAATGTTAAACATTTATTTAACTTTGGTGTTAGTTTTTTATGACGTACTGGAGATAAATTCAATTCGTGGTTATTGAGTTACAGCCTGGTAATGTACAAAGGGTCAGATTCACAGACAGCATAGAATTAATAAGTATAACAAGTCTCCCCGTGACCACGGCTGCTGCAAAGCATCCGCAACGTCGGGCTGAAGTTGAAAACCATTTTCAAATAGTTTAACTAATATATCGCGTTTTAAGCCGTTAAAGTGTTTTATTTAGATGTGTACTACTTGCGTAAACTATAGACAGTATTTAAGTATAAACATTGTGATTGCCGGTGCATTATTATTGCAGTATTTATTTATCTAAAATCGATTTTAGTCAGCAGCCAAAAATCATAGGATTTATCTAAACTAAAGCAGTTTGCACTTTGTTATTCGAACCTTCATTATATTCATATTGTATACTTAATTACTATATGTATCATGAATCTCTCGACAGCCCTGAAACAAAACGGTCGTGCACTTTTACGCCCGTTAAAAGGTTCTGTGATATTCCGTATTCACTAGTTACAGCGTACTGACAATTTTATTGCGAAAGCTTGCTGAATAATGGCTTTTCACTTAAGTGACATAAAGATTCGTTTGAAAATATCTCTCGTTTCGACCTTTTCATCTCCCACAGCTGGGCACTGGTCTTCTCCCATATAGCCTTTATTCTTAAATAACCTCTTTTTTGACCCACCTCGCTTTTCCAGTACGAATAGGTTGGGTTTTAACCCCTACCACTTCCCTTAAACTTTCTCCAAAACTCAACTTGGTAAAGTACTGAGTAATATTTACCTCATAAAGGATTCGAACCCGTACCTCATGATCTACAGTGATATGCGATAATTACACGACAATATTAAACGGTAGGATTGTTTCACATCTTGAGCGTCGATTATTACGAGTAATTGTCCAGCGTCCCAATCAATTTGACGAAAAAAACCTAAAACTAAAAAATCGTTTATTTGATTTAGTCATCGCAACATCATTAGGCACTAACAAACTCGCCATAAATTGCAGATCTGCAGATCTTTTTAGGCGTTAATACATTGGTAAAATTAAAAAAACTGATTTAAACTAGCTGTAGTATGTTAACAGCGTATGTGGCTGGAGTATTCCAAGACAAGCATGGTGGTCCATCAAGTGACCACCATGCTTGTCTGTCCTCTGAGAGGAATCAAGAAATATCTCTTATGCACTATTCCAACTAAGGAAAAAATAGAAATATTACATAGGTGTATAATATGTAGCACCGTATACAAAAGTAACATTCGACTGAAAGAAAGTAATGAATAATTTAAAATGAAAGCGAGCTAATCGCGTTCTCATTTGGCGATGTACATCCAGGTACCTGGGTGAAACAGAGCGCCAACTGCGCTGAGTAATTCCTGTGTGCTAACCAGTTCATGTGCTAATTAAGGCTCTAACTATTAAAATGTTTTTGCATTTACTACGAGTGAGCTGTGATAAATTATATTGAATACGCGCTTATGTTTCTTAAACAATAATAGTATTGTTTAATTTTATACATTGTTAATAACGGTCGATATTTCTGTATTAAAAAAGGTGTAGAGGTTAATTATCTGTACAAAATATCCTTGCATAGAGGACAAATTTTAACGTTACCTTTCGTTGTCTTTATTAAATATTTACAAACTTTTGGCTTAAAAAAATTGAAATTGTAGATTCACGTATAAGCAAATAATATGTTTTTGTTTGTTTGTTTAAACATACTAACCTCAAAAACTTTCTACAGTCTGAATAGAAAAAATATTTTTATATAAATCATGCTGCGACCAATAGGAGCTAAAGAATAGTAAATAAATAATGTAAAACAAACGGGGTAAATTTTTGATCTTTGAGGTTTGCCGCTGCGTGCGCTGCGAAAACGATTCAAGAAACGAAAGAATATACGTGTAAGAGTGATTCCCATTTAAAAGATGTATAAAATGTCCAATACTATATGTCTATCTTTCAAGATTAACACAGAAGAAAGACAGGACGCGGACGAAATCGCGACTAACAGCTGTAATTTATAAAGCGACGAAGGTTGTTTGCACAAACGAATATTATCCCCAAAATAATTAAATAAACAAATAGTTACTTGACTCTTTGTTTATTTAATTATTATAACAAAGAAGATTATCAATGACAAAAACTAGTATTACAATTGCGTGTGCGAAGAAGAGAAAGAATTTAATTATATTGTCTGTTCTTTTCACAGACAATAAATAGGACTAATAAACGATGGGACACAATTTAAATGAAAATCCTTAAAACGTCATTCTCGACAATAATTTTCTCATAAAAGCCAACGCAACTGAACAATATACATCTAATTGCAGAGAACTAAAGACTTAAACTATTCCAGCTTGATTTGATTAATGACTCGATTGAATTGAATAAATTATATTCGTTTCAACTTGAGACAGCCTTAATGTATTTAGAATACATTACTTTGCTCTAATGGGCTTCAAATTGAACTCTATGTGTGGGGAATACAGTATGAATTCGCTTGACTTTCAAGGTGTTTGTTATTCGATTTTCTGAAATGCATCAAGATACTATTAGACATACTGCGTCTTAAGGCTTTTACAGACGAGCGACTATTGTGTTGGATACATCTTTTGATTAATGTATCCTAATTAACTTATTAATTAAGTACTGACATTTTACTTGTATGTAAAATAATTTATCGGCGGACTGTCGGTAACCCTTTCTTAAAATGTGGTTGTACTAGATACATTTGTGTAGAAGTAACAACTGTGTACTATTTACTGTGTTTCTATTCAAATTTATTATAAATAAAAAAAAATTGACACTATTGGAACGTGTATCTGCAACCACAGCGATTTGTGGCACCTTTTCTACGCGAACTTGAAACTGGTATAATAAAAGATTTTTCAAAATAACATGTCCCTATTTCGTATATTATCTTTTCCAAGACTTTTTGAAACTACAACTAGAATTATTTTAAGATATATTGAGGCGTTTATATCCTTCTTGTCTGTGCCTCTATGCAACTATTGAAGTAATACCCGAGTCTTAGATGTTTAGATTTATAGTGTGTAAGAGAGTTTTAGTTCTTGCAACGAGCCAGCCATAAATATTGGGTCTGAAATTACAGCAATAACGTGAAACTATACATAACAAAGTTGCGACAAAAATTTCCTTTACTTGATTTATACTATATTTAATAAATAAAAATAGAATATCACTGTTGGGATATTAGTCCCAGCATTTGTGATTCCTTTTCAGAGGAATATTATAGTATTCTGTAGATTTTCATTTGCCCCGTCTCATTCATATTGTGTTTGTTAAAACTTTATTATATTAATTCTTGTGTTGTTTCTGAGTGTTCTGTGAATTTTCTTCTCTTCAATTATTTACTCTTGAGTGCAGTTTTTTTGTTATAAGAGCCAAAGAATTAAAAATCCTGAGGTGATACGGCATCGAAACATTAGTCTTACATCTTAGTCTAGATAGAAGTCGAATTATTATATATTTTTTATGAACAACAAGAAAAAAAAGAAAGAACAGACAAGCACGGGGTTCACATCATAACAAGATATGCTCTGGGCCAATTTTTGCTTTGGATGTTCGGAAATAGCGGTTCGTTACCCGGACGGAATCTTGATAATCCCACCATTTAATATCCAGACTTCCAAACGAAGTTCAACATGTTACAAACATATTGGACTCGATGATAATCGAACCCACGAACCGTTGATTATAGACATACATTGCCACCCTTACACTAACGAGGTGCAGAAATATGTCAGCTAGCCGCTTATATCTTTCCTGACAACAATTACTATTATACACCTGCGCCAGTTCTGAGACACCAAAATAACATTGACGAAAGAACAGTAAGATGGCTGACCCGTCGTATCGGCGGACCACAGCTATTCTAAATTAAACCTCGTCCAGAAACTACCTGCCTGCCTAGATTAAACTTTGAATAGCGCCTCTTTGCACACCGAAGTGTAAATGGATAGATCTCAAACTTATTTAATCTGAATTCAATAATGTTAGGAAAATAAATTGAAGTACCTATTTAATAATAAAATTAACACTGATTAGGTTTAAGATTTTATGGGAAAAAAGGGTCATATACAAACTTTCATTTCTCAAAAACACTTTTGGGTGTCGATCAAACAAACTAAAAAAAGTAATAAAAAAATTAAACTAAGAGTTAAATTTTATTACAGCCTCGAATTAATCAGCCTCAATTAAAATTTAAATAAAAGTGATAAAAATTCTTTAGACTGAATAATAAAACCTGCCCTTTAAAACGGTTTAAAACGCGAACTATATTAGTTAACTTATTTACAATATATTTTAAATACGACCTCTTTTGAAATTTTTATAGCGAGTACACCTTATGATGTCAAACAACTGGGATAATTGATTTATTGTGAACGCGAAATTAATTAATTAATTAATTAGTACATTTCGCGTTTGAAACTGTAAAAAATGTTTCATTCAAACAACATCATCCATCTTCCAAATCCATGACGCAAAATATTAGGCTGGGTATCAACTCACGGATTAAGGTATTATGTAGCGTAATAAAGTCAGTACGAATTATTACGGCGAAATCAAAGGCAACATATAATATATCCACGATCATTTATTCAATACCCACGCTTGATTAAAAGAAATTAATAAAAGATAATGGATAGTTTTATTAAATACGGTATGATAGGCGGCAAATTTAAATCGGCTCTTGAGATCGGGTACCGGCCACTCCTCGTCACTTTAGATTTAATCAGACAGTTTATAGTTTAAGGACACTCACACCGATACATCTGTGTCTCTCCCTGGTTATTGATCCATAAATTATACACAAATATGGCGGTCCAGATAATTAATAAGAGAAACTAATAGTAAACAAGGGGGGGGGGGGGGGAAAAAAAAAAAAAATTTTTTAAAAATTTTTTGGGGGAAGGGAAAAAAAAAATTTTTTTGGGGGGGGGGGGGGGAGGGGGTTTTCCCCCTTTTTTTAAAAAAAAAATTTTTGGGGGAAGAAATGTTCCCCCCCCCAAAAAAAGGGGTTCAATTTGAAAAGGGGAGACAATTGGAAAGATGTATATATTATTCAATCCTCATTGATATAACTTTGCCTACATTCGTTTTGCTTCGATACCTTGTAGATATAGTCGATATATCTGTTTCTTTTCGCCCCCCGAGGTGTGAGAGGGAGGTGTTATCGGGAAAGAAATTAAAGTCGCGCCGAATCGAACGGAGTTATCTATGAGTCGATAGCGGTCACAAATTATGTGTTTCAGTTTAAGGGTGGGGAACAAAGAGCTTTCATGGAAAAAAACGAAAAAAATAACATTTTTTTATCAAAAAGAAGACTTTTTAACGATAAAATTCGCGAATTGGTTAGCTTATTTACAATTTAAATGAAAAATCGAATTCAGAGTGAAAAACGTTTACGACGGGCTATTACTCTGTGGATGTCGGTTCAAGTAACGCCCGTGTCTTTTAAAAACTTTTAATTTATATACTGCCGTCATGTGAGAATAATTTAACAATAAAGAACTATGAAAAAAAAAAAAATAAAAATGAAAAAAAAAATATTTTTTAAAAAAATTTTTAAAAAAATTTTTTTTTTTCCCCCCCCCGGTTGGGGGGGGGGGGGGGGGGGGGGGGACCAAAAAAATTTTAAAAAAAATATTCGGTTTTAAAACCGGAAAGGGTTTTTTTTTAATTTTTTATTTCTCGCGAAAACTATAGACAGTATTTAATAGACTATGGTACGTTTCTGATGCTTTAGCAGACTAGGTAACGACTCTACTAGAGGCCTACAAAGAAGACATGTAGCTTATTGTTTTTGATACACAAACGATTTTACGGAATGTTGGTTCTTAAAAATGAATCTGAATAAAGCTTAGAACAGAATTATCTATTATCAACAATAATCAGTCAAATAGCCCCCGAAAATTATCTGATCCATCTCCAATAATGAATTATTCAGGGCCCAATCGATCGCAGAATTTGCTAATTATATCATTACATCCTATCTTTAAACTCTAACGTGTATTCACCTTAAGTTGATGTTAGACGAATTTGAGCCTAAGTGGAAGAGAATAGAGCTAGGATTTGATTATTCTTAATTAATAGATATAAATGAATTTCGACTCATCGACGATCAATCGGGTTATCTCGTTATCGGTCTTTCTAATAGTTCGAGAGCTTGTGAAGTGTTCCCCTCTTTATGTAATGAACCGACTCCTTTTCCTTTTTTTTTGTATTTCTTGTAGATAAGCGGCCTTAAGAGTATTACGTTGTACAATTAAAATATATATATACTGTATACTGATTGATGAATTCATTTTGCAGCAACACTTAACAGACATGAGGTTAACATAATATCTATATGAGATATATTTATTTATTTAATTCTTTATTGCAACACACACAAAGTACACAATATATTTCCTTAAAAAATAATCTTAATAATACAAGTTATAACGATAAATTATTCTTACAAGTTATGGAGTGCAATAGGCGGCCTTATTCGCTATAGAGCTATATCTTTCAGGCAACCCTTGTGTTAAATTAAATAAGATATGCGAAGCTTAACAATACACAAAAATGTAACTGTTTAAGTTCAAAAAACACTCAATAAAGCCTTAATTTAAAAAACAAAGTTAACAGTCGCAATTTATTTTAAAGATAAGAACTAATAACAGAAACGATAACAAAAGCCATTTGGAAGTACTTACAAAGTTTCATTCCAAACTATGCACTTTGTGTTATTAAAACGCTAACTGCTCTCTATTTACTTTATTTAAGGCTATACTAAAAGATGCTTGGGAATTTCGTGATTCAGTTTGAGAGAGCATTCTTAGATACTATTTTGTATGTGTAAATGTTTCAGTGTATCGTCCTAATCCTCATTTAAAAGAAAGAATAATAAGACCGTATATTATATTGTTTAACTAGTTTTTTAAGTTATCCTTTTAAATTAAATCTTTAATTAGTGATGAAATATCAAGATACAAGAAGTATATATAAATAATTATAAATACTAACATTTGTAATACTTCGGTGTTTTTAGTAGTTTGTTCTACCATCTTAACTAAACTACTATTGCTGGTAGTTAATAACACAAATTGATTTTCTCACTTTTCTAAAGTTGAATTTTGTTAACATTCTATTTTTTTTATTAAAACCAAACATTTAAACTTCGTATTCAACTAAGCATGTTAACCTTAATAATACTTATAAGGTTGTGAAAATATCGAAAAGCTACAAAAATATTCGTCAACGAAGACCGGAGACACAACAGCGAATATTCGTGAATATTCTCCGCTAACCCAAATAGCTGCGTTGTGTGCCAATTCCGTAAATTAATTATCGACTTTTACGGTTTCCTTCCATTGTGGCAATTAATTACTACGACTACATCTATAATCTTGTTAAAAGACCTTATTGTTGCACGCTGAATAATCGTAGACTTGTGACAGAAATGCCCCCACTTACAAAAAAGAAAAATCATTCCTATAGGCAATGATTATGCGAAATAGATCATTGATCAATTCATCTACTACATAATCATAAATCTACACATTTATTTAGCAATTATAACCTAGTCTGTTACCAAGTTAGTAATGCAGGATTGAAAAATTAAAACTTTTAAATAAATAAGCATGCAGTCACTAAACTAAACCTTATTTAGCTACTGTGTTGGCGTGGTGGTGGAAAAAGGTTCAACTACGATACACAACTTGTAGTTTGCATTTTCCTCAGATATATAGCTTCATGACTAGTCATGAAAGATAGGCAAGATAGCGACTCTACAAGGCTCTACGCTGATGCTACGACGTAGCGCAATTCATTTCACGAACGTTAAAAAAAATTAAGTATGTAAGTAAAATACAGACATATTTAATGAAATAGTACACATTTATTTAAACTCCTTTTAAGTATTTAGAACGAAATATACTACTCAACTTATTGTTATATTAATTTAACTACGGCTCCATTTTTCGGATACTTTGCAGCAGCCCACTAATATATTATAGTTTTTAATACACTACAATATATTTTGCGTTTTAAACCATTAACAGTATTTTATTTAAACTTAATCAAATTGATACGTCTTACGTTCGTAAAAACTCAGATAGCTTAGAATTTAAAAAATAAAGAAATTTATAAATATATTTTTACTTATCGTTTTATAGATAAACTAAATTTTATTTAAAAGCAAGTTGTTGATGAGACAACTGTGCTCTGCCCAAGCAAAATAGTACAATATGTTTTTTTGTATTTTTGTACGTAACGCGTAAGTACTGGATCGATTTTAATAATTATTTTTTGCATTAGAAAGGTACATTATCACTGAGTAATATAGGCCATATTTAGTACTAAATTACTGTAGAAATTTCTATCAAAACCATCAGGAGGTGTCAAAAAATTAGTCATAAAATATCTTTCGCATACGCTGCGAAAAGTATTTATGATAGGAGGAAAAAAATGTTCAACAATATTATAGAATATAACAATATCTACAAAAAATTTAAAAACATTTCGAGACCATATGTCTAACTATTGTAGTTACGTCACTATAACTACTTTTTTACATTTAACCAATTGATAGAAATGCCAAACAAAAACAGACCGTGTATCCATACCATTTATAAATGTATATCCAAATAAATATTATTATTTTTTTAATTATCAAAATCGGACATTCCATTTAAAAGATCATGAAATTTAAATAAAAATAAATGCCGGCGGCGGCCGCCACGCAGCGCATCGAGTAACAAACTTGACGAGAGAAGGGCAGTGCGGTCGGCTTCTTACGCAGTGGAGGCAAGCGACATTGAATATTTCGAGTTTTTTTAACACATTTTTATATTTCACTTAAAAAGTTATTTTCAGAGCTACTTAGTTTTAGTATTAGGAATCAAACTATTTCATAATATTTGTCAAAGATCTTTTCAGAACTATCTAATTGGACTTGAATAATTTCTTTGTATTTTGATTAGTTTATTCTTAATTTCTCTGAATTAAAATAAATATCCTTCATAGCAATATGCCTAGAAGAAGGTCGCAGCTATCTAAGAATAGTTCCCAAGTGTACTAATCTAGTAAAAGTTTGTCGTATTGGAGAGTCTTCTTCCAAAAATGCAGATCGTCTGGAATATATGAGAGTGTACGCATCCCAATCGCGAGCCAGAATCTAGGGTCGAACGGTCAGTTTGTCTTGCAAAACAAAATGCAATATCATCGCAACTATACGAACTACAGTCAAGTGCTGAGTGCTCTCAGCGCCTTGCTGAAAATCGCGAACACGTTCACGGGAATCTAGCACTGAACGCTCGCAGCAGCTCCTGACACAGCGAGATAGACAACGATCGCTAACAGGTAGGAGGCGCAATTCAATTATTTTCTTATTTAGTGATCAATTTAATTAGCATGCTTATAACTTAAATACCTATTTATGTCTACCCGCCCGAAGCCGGGACGGGCCGCTAGTATATTAGTATATATTTAAACCAAAATACGGAACACAATCGTAATATGTATTATAGTATTTGTCATCGATCGGTCGGCAAAAGGCTGAACTTCACAATTAATTAAGCCACAGCGACGCAAAAACACGACAATAAAAATAACACGTAAAAATAGAAAGTGGTTGGATTTAGTGCGTTTTTATCGGCGAATATATTCAGCTAGCGGAAAAGCGGAAATAACTTAGTGAATTCCGACCGTTTCGGCATCCGCGAACCGCGACCATCGCTGTATTCCAAATATATGACAGCAAAATATTTATTCCCCGGTTCACTAGTTATGCTTACCCACGGGAGATATTTCACCGTTTTTTCCTATATTATAGCAATAGAACTATATGCATCAACACAATTTACTAGAAATCTTTTTTTAGAACTTTTAAAGCGCACATAGAAATTTAGCTTTTATGAACTAGTTTTTATTTTATAACGAAGCTCTTTTAATTTGGTATTTATTATTGATTTTATACCTAACACACATAATGTATAGACTATAGGCATGGTGCAACGTAGCAATATATCGTTGTTAACAATTTCATTCAGCTAAGCCCACAATAAAGTAGCTTACTAAATAAGAAGGAACATCATTATTTAAATATAACACTTTTAACGGTTCAAAACTCGAAATGTATTAGTTAACTTATTTATTACTTTTAACTATGATCCAACGTTTTTCTTCTTAGGTTCACGTGTACGTTATTATTATTAAAATAAAATATACAAGTATATAAGGTGGTGTTGGACTTATCACATTAGTTTTAACATTTTTGTAATTATTATAATAATGATTGATACAATTTTTAAATAATACCTCGTTTCGTATTTTTTTATTCGCACTAGATATTCAAAATTTCGAATTAGTGTTAAGTTAATTCTTAATGAGAATTATATAAAATATTTAAAATTTCTCTGAAGCGATCTTTATTAATTATGTTTCTTAAAAATGGCGCCCATCTGCATTTATAAAATAATTAAATCGAATTTGAATCGTGAAATTTCCGCCAATCAAAAGTTTTGCTTCGTTATCGCGTGAATGTTGCAAAGTTTATGATTTTATTCATAATACTTCATTTGAATTGTTGATTTCACCGCGCGTACAATCATAATTTGATCGTTTTTATTAATAGCTCTAAATTTAAAAGGCAATTTGTAATTTATATTTACTGGACTCCGCTCCTTGATAAGCGCTTCTGTTATTTTTATTTCGATTTCGCCTCGTTTTATCGGTATTTCTGGACACTGGATCTTTTATATCATGACAATACATCCCACTATACTTTAGGTGCGCGGACCCAAATGTAATTTCCAATGGTATCATTACTAAAGTGGCGGTAGTCGTTAATTCGTACTGAAGCAGCGTGATCGAACTAGTCAATGGAAGTCCCAGTTAGTGGACAATAATAAGTTAAAAACGATTATATTTTCCTTATATTAGTTTAAATATCCACTAGACCAACGAGGCAGTTCAAAGTTCGGAGCAAACGCGAAGATACCGTTAGTCAATTCTGCAGGACCCCCGCTTTGTCAAATAGACTTGACAAAACGGTTGGCGCTAGCATAGCAGTTTTTACTTTGACGTCAGACACACCCTCCATCTTTATCCTCCTCGTACCCGGGCCGTAGTTAAAAATAATTTTCAAATGAGTTTAACTAACATATATCGCGTATAAATCGTTAAAGTGTTTTATTGAAATGTAAAATTTACTACTCGCGTAAACTACAAATTGCATTGTTCTTAACCAAATAAAGTATAATCTCACTAAACGATTTAAAGGACAGTAAAGTGCTTCCACGATTTTAAATACGTTCCGCCCAATATACTTGGAGCCACTCGCCGCTCCTCTTATTCAAAACCATCTGAATTCCCTATTAAACTTTTCAAATATACTTTCCCAAATCTCTCGCAATTTCCATGCGAGGAGCTTTTATAACTACGAAGTATCTGGCTTCAAGTGCATATATTGGGTATTTTACAGACATACAAATATACTAATTCTACTACATGTTTTGGCTTGAAATATATTGAGAATTATTAAAAAATCGACTGCTGGATTGTAATGAATTTAAAAAGGCCCAAATAAAAAAAAAATATTGACATTTTCTAGGTCTTTTATATGGTTGTTTTATTTAAATTTTACTAGCTGTAATAATATATTTTTATTAAAAATGAACAGAATTCTCCCCCTGCAGTTTTGCATAGGGAAACAAGGTTTCATTTACGCCAAGACCAGTAGTGGCACCGATTATCACTTTATTAAGTTTATTTCATAGTGTTTTCTTGTGTACAACTTTTAAATAAATTATGTTATATAAGTATTATGAGAAAACAACGGCCACATTTTCGTTTTTCACAGATAAATTTTATTAATACTTGAACTTTATTTAGGTTGTTATCTTTTAACATAGTACAGTCTACTTATTGGTGTCCCACCGAGTTACATAAGAAAATTTTTTTTCGAGTGTTGAATACCCTATATCTTGTGTATCCCTAATCTGTTTTAAAGAAATGCATCATCCACCCAGTGCATTGTTCCATTACGTTCCTTATTAAAAAAATATGAAAATGACCGTTGCAATTTGCGAGTCAAAGATTGTGATAACACAAACAACAATACGGAGAACAAAAACTCATTCCATCTGCACCTTGAAATGACGTTCGGAACACTTTTTCATTTGACAACAAAGAAGAAGCCTTTGAACCGAACGATCGATGGCATTGACTGGGGAAAAACAATGGGATTGTTCGTGTACTCGCGGAGTTATTAACGTTGTCTTAAAAATCGTGTATCATGTTTAATTATTTGACATAGATTTTGTTAGTCTAATTATGTACTTTAGTTAATAAGTCTTTGATAATTAAATACACTTAAGTTTAATATACAATAATTTTATTATTTGAAATCCGTTTAAAGCTCACGACAAAAATGAAAAAGTACACGTAATTATACATAATTATGGTCATAGACAAAAAAGTAAAAAGTAATTCTCATGTAAACATTTTGCATGTAAAAATGTATAGTTACTTTCTTGTTGAATTTATTGAATAACATTCCTATTTTACTATAGTTCTCTAAGCACTTAACTTACGCGTAATTTTAAAAAGATAAACTTATTTTACTAATCTCTTATATAAAACTGCAGGCTCTTCTCTCGTAGAAGACTTGAGTTTCGACACACTACCAGTCGAACAATTACAGAACTTCATTAACCATAAAACTGGGACCGACGCCTTAACGTGCTTACGGAGACTATAACGGCATACGCGTTAAAAAATAACGATATAGTATCTCGTTACGAAACGGTCACCAATTGAAAGCGTCAGAGTACAATATAATTCGCCCTAGTGCAATAGTGACCATTTTTAATGTTAAAAAGTTCATTCTGTACATGAAACGAGTTCAAAATTAGCAACAACAAGAACTTGATACTTCAGCGAGAATATTCAAATAAAATATTTTAATTTCGCATAACGCAACTTTTCACGGGGAATTTTTAATTTTTCCGCGAATGTTTTGTAACTCTCACACTCGGTTCCCTGAATGCCGGGCGCGCCACAGCCTCTGCCCTGCTTTGTTTTTTATTAATATACTTTATCGTCTATTACAAAGGACACGCATGTGTGAAACAGCAATGCTATTAACATACGGTCTACTTTATAGATTGAGTCGAGCATGTGAATAATATTATAAAGCTGCAGAGTCTGTTTGTTTGAAGGCGGTAGTCTCAGGAACTACTCGTTCGAATTGAAAAATGTTCATGTCCTTGTTAGAGCATTTATCGAGGAAGGATTTAAGCTATAATACATCACGCTGCAACTAAAAGGAACGAAACAGAGAATTTGGTAAGAACGGCGAAAATTATACATCTATAAGGGTTTAATATATATTAAATTCTGCATTCGTGTATGTCTGTCTTTTAAGTAAGATTAACTCACAAGAACCTTTTTTATACTAAATGTTGGTCAATAAAGAAGTAAAATTGCTTAGAATGTTCAACGTTTGAGATATTATGAGATTTTTTGCTAACTATTATCTGTCAGTAACTAATCTTTATAAGCAACGAATACGAAAAAATCTGAATTTAATTAATTGGAATCATAAAATTTGAAACAAAGAGTTCTCTTAAGCTTGATATTCTTGAACATATTTCAACAAAGAGGAGCTATAATGAAATAAAATGTAAGTGGAAAGCGAAGGGGTGGGGAGAGGAGAGCGGGGATATCTAATGCGTTTACACTGGCCTGTCCGGTCGAGGATGCTCGCATCAATCAAAAACCATGAAATCTGCCGAAAGAATTTGTTACTTGATGGAAGTTAATTTATCATCAAGTTAAAAAATGAGCGATATCATTCAAGTCTCTGTACCAAATAATGTGTTATGTATTTTTGGACTTTCATATATATGTATATAAATATATATTTATATCAGTCACAGAATGATGTATTGCAGGTATATAAGTTTGGGCTGTAAGTTACGCGAGTAATGCAAAATAAAAATGACACTTTTAACGGTTTAAAACTACTAAGTCACAGCTAGACTCCTGCTGCCCCAAAGCATCTGAAACGTGGAGTCGTGTTTGTAAGTAAGTTAACTAGTATAAAATGAACGAAAACATTTATTATTTGCTACATAATTTAAATAGTTATGGCGATGATGCCGTTTAAATTGTTTCATTTAAATACTTTAATAATTTCACATTATATAAATTAAAAATTGATTTTAGTTTGAAAAAGATACGAATCTGGCAGGACTTGAACCGACATCCATAGCTTTCTGTGCTGTTGCTCTAACCAATTGAGCTACCATGTCCTACACGATTTCTTACTGGATATACTTCTCAATAACGATATTATATTTTGCATATTTTAAATCTAATCTCCTCACCCATTAACATATTATCATCAAAGCACGCAAGAATACTCTGTGGAAAAATTCAATTTCACACTTGAATTCCTTTAAAAGGTCCAATCTCTTGAGTAATTCGTTAGAGCCTCTGGTATGCCGCATAGGGCTGTCACGTTTTTTGGTATTGTAGATAAATTCCACTTAAGAGAAGTGTACAACCAGTGCCCTTGCAGAATAACAACCACACTACCACTCAAATTCTAGACAAGTTACCTGATTATGTTTATATATTTTTTTTAATAGAGAAGGACAGAAAGCAGAAGCACCCCAGCCGATCACATCTAAACGAGAGGCGCTATCGACCTTATTTGGCTTTAAATATTCGGAAAAGACTGGAACCAAAACGATACGCATCGAAACTTGACGGCTTTTCGCCTTTATAGTTTTTTTTTATATTTTGTCAACCCTATTCGTTCGCGACATAAACCGCAGTTCTAGGTATAATCAACTGCCGTTATTCACAGTTTTGCGAGGCCGCGTCGTAATGATTTAATTCGAAATTAAATTTCACTCGAATTACTAGCATTAGATTAATCATAGCCTAGAAGTATCGATTTAAAATAACTAGAAAAGAAATTGTTCATAAGCATGGGATTTAAAAGAATAGAATATAAATATTAACGGGCCGTGGGTTCGATTCACACTGAGTTCCTACTTGTTTCTAATCAATTTATAGTTTTTCTGAAACACATTGGACATCGTCTGAAAGGCTGGATATTAAATTGGTGGTAGGAAATTCCGTTCGAGTCACGAATCTCTTGCTTTTCTGTCCTCCTCTAGCATAAAAATACCAACCCACTGCCCGTTGGTCATGGCCATACCCCTTCAATATGCCCGTCCTTTATCTGAAAGGTATTATTTTTATTATAATTAGAACGGGCACTCTTAATATTCAGCACTCAACTAGACAATGATTTTACTATTGTACTAAGTAGTAACATTATTTAAAAAAAGCAAGCATAAGCGATTACTTTAATAGTCAAGCTATTTTTCTCCTCTGTCTTTGAAATACAAAGGTGGTCAAGAACGTAGGTTATTTTAAAAGAAACTAACCTATTTCGAAGAAACATTTGCGAATACTATTAGACCAAGAGAGACCAAGCACTTGATACTGAAATGCTTCAATAAAAAATCCTTAACAAGTAACAGTAACGAGCTATAGCTTGAACTCTGGAAAATTACGACGCCGTCAGCAATTTTCTGAGCTAATAAAAATTAAAATGAGATTAAGATCTTTCGGACTTTCACTCGCTAATTAATTACTGGATTGGCTGTTTATCGCTTTTCTATCTTCGTTCAGTTTTCACTCAATAGCTCAAACACTATTAACAAAATATAGCTTCTATTGGTGAAGTTATTTATATATTCAACTAAAAATTTAGAGTGAGTTTTTATATACTTTTAAACTTATATTTATTGAAAGACAAATAATAATATGTAGCATATTTTTTAAAGATTCAAAACGAGAAATATTACTTAACTTATTTTTAATTAGTTTTTTCATACTAGACAACTCGTACGGTATGTAGTTTACGCGATTAGTACTCATTTAAATAAAAAAAAAAATACGATTTGAAACGCAAAATATATTAATTTTAACTTTACAGTACTATTCATTTTAACTACGGCCCGACGCTTCGGATGCTTTGCAACAAACGTGGTCCCGGAGGTGAAATCTGCTACGGTAGCGCCATCTATTTCGTCGTAGATGATATTACAGGAAACTGGCTGGGTTCTTACAGAACTGACTCACTCGTAGTCCTTTTTTTACCAATATGCTGTTTTTTGGGTTTTGTTTTTAATATGGGGTTTCAGGTGTTTGAAGTTTCAGTTCAAAGTGTTTTATATAAATAGTCAACTCCTTTAATTAAAGTGTACCAAATTTTCATATTAAATATTTTCGTCTTTGACAGGGCAAACTCTCTAGAAACAAATTGTATTATCTACTAAGATATAATATGCTACGCTGGTAATAATTTAAATATAGCGACGACGTGCTATTTATATGAAGCTTATCAGATTACACGACATCGTTGGAAATAAGGTACACTACGTAAAATGATCCACCAAGGTAATGGGCTGTCAGACGCAGAATATCCACCTGAGGTTATTACGGTAAATAATATTTTTTAAGACAATTATTAATATGTTATATTCATTCTTCTCAACTATCACTTAGACTTGATTTATACAAAAGTGAAGTTTGATTCTTTCTTTTTTTATGCGTTTACTTTACTCACAAAAAAAAACAAAAAATACTCGCAAGGAGTCTTTGTTAGTGAAATACTTCATATGGCAAAAAATCATTTGTAATGGTCTACTAGTTAAGATATATTAGTGATAAATTATATTTTAACATTTTTTTTTTCATTTTTGTACTCATGTTTTTTTTTTTGTCAAAATATATGTACACATATATAGTTGTTATAGAATCCATATTGAATCAATTGTGCTGTTTGGTTAGAGTCAAAGAAATACATTAATTTAAGTTTGAAATGGGAAGACATATTTTTATAAAAATATACGCTAAGCGCTAGAGATCCTGGGTTCGAATCCGGTCTGGACAGAATTCTGAGCTACTGACTGTTTGTAGATTAAATCATTGTAACAGAAAGTGATATATGTTTGCCCCATGCCCCACAACAGGATTTCACATCTTAAGAAGTGATGAGGTAGTAATACAATTTGTTATAGAGGGCGTCAATTTTATAGATAATAGAGCGAATGCAGGCGGTAACGAGACGCCTGTACTGTGAACAACGGGGTAAGCACTGTCCAGTTTACCCTGCCGTCCACTGAGTTGCTGTTTCATTACACATTACACGCGCTAGGGCTGCTAAAATATGTGAAGGCCAGTAAGAAAGAAGAATGTTCAAAAATATCGAATCCTTAATGCTATAGACGAGGCTATAGTTGCCACCTAGGTGAATTCATAACAATAGTATTTCAACTATTTTATTTATTTGTAATATGTAGATATTAATATTTCAAGGTATATATTTATTTATCGTATGAGTAGACAGTCTCTTAAAAAATAATGATGATATAAGAAATAAACCATAAAGAAGAAAATAAACTTCGGCAAAACTTTCGCTCACGCGGGCATGGGCGTCATTGTGCAACAAGGTGTTTATTTCCTCCTTTTTTAGAGATTATCATGCTTTACTACTTATTTATTTGGAGAATAATGTATCAACCCATCCATGGTCTACAATGATCTGGAGACTATAGCGCTCAGCCAAAGTTACTAGCCACTAAAACTACCTGCCATAACGTATCGGATGAAACAGTTCTAGAATAGTGCCAAACAGTTGCCTACTTATTATTAATTCCGAACGAAAAACAAGAGATTTTTAATAGGGAAATCTGCCACACTACGTAATATTTATTTTATTATCTCGCATGTAGTGTATTGAAGAACTCTCAATTACAACATTAGACACAATTAAATGAAATCTTTCGACTTACAATAGTATTGGAAATGATACAATATTTACTACAAAAAGCACTTAGCAAAAACTGACAGTCACTCGCATTTGTCAGTTCTATTTTACTTACAAACTAATTACAGCTAGTTTTTCCTTGCACAAAATATTAATCTTATATAGAATACTAGAGAGTGCAACGACCAAACAAGATCTAATTCGTAATGGAATTTGCTTTAAAAGCAGTCTCGCAATTTGCAGCCCTAACACCGGGTTGTTAGACAATTCCGTTCCCATTGTGTCTGGACCCAGCGAGCGGTGACATCTCTACACAGCTATACAAGTAGATGCGTCCTCTCCGAATTCAACAACGTCAATTCTATCTGTGATTTTCGAAATAATTATTACCAATACGAAAAGAGAGATATACCACAGTTCTGTTACTACATTGAAGTTACGTATTGTCTGTAGTTTATGGGAGTAGTATTGGATTATAACGCGAAATATGTTAGATTATCTGTTTAAAATTTATTTTAACTACCACGTGACCACAACTTTTGCAAAGCATTCTATACGTATACATTAAAAATCGATTATAAATTGAAAAAAATTACGACACGGGCAGGACTTAAACCTGCATTATCGTACCTTGCTGTTGTTTTAACCAATTGAGATACAGTGCCATCAAGTACAATAATAACATATGAAAAATATTTATGTTTTCAAATGCGTACAATAAAATGTAACCTTTAAAGTGTTAATAGTACATTATGATATAAGTGCGGTAAGTTGAAAATTACAGCCGAGGCGATATTACTAGCTATAAGAAAGCAGAGGCTGTAATTTTCAAAGCGCACGTATGTCATACGGCGTTTTATAACATATTTACGAGGAAATTAATAAAACTTCCTCGTAAAAATAATAGTAGAGTTAAGTCTCTCTTACTCTCTTGAGTGAAAGTAGGAGAAACGAGATGCAGTCGTCGGTGGCGGCGGCGGAGGCGGTTGCGGCTGGGGCGACGATGGTGGAAAGTACGCCTGTGTGCTCGTGCCAAATGTATGTTCCTTGTGTTGAGAGAGCTAATTTCTTCTTTATTTCTCAACGAGTCATCTATGTATCCCTCGGCTACACTGCTCGACCGCCACCCTCCGTGGCGTTTTAGTGTTAATAACTCCGCACCTGAATCGGCGAGCAATGTAGCCGAGGACCTTCTGAAACTGTGCCCTGTGTATTCATGAGCTTCAGGCAAATTTAAGAAAGTGGCAACTTCTTTCGGCATTGCTCTAAATTTATTAATGCCAATAGGTTGCTTAGTGCATTTTCCATTTTGGTTATTTTGAAAATCTGTTGGAATTAGCTTTATTGTCAAAATAAATTAAATTAAAGAATTAAATGTTTATTTGTTATATTTTATTTCCCAAAGTAAATTTTATTCATAAAATATTGACCACTTTCTTGACATAAAACCTCTTTGCTAAGAAAAAGAACACGTGCCTTTTACATTACATTATCGCACAAGTACATAATGAGATACGTTACGATATTGAAATTGGTGTAATTACAACCACTTCACGAGCAAATGTAAAAAACATAAAGTAATTTATTGAAATATATTGAGATTATATAAATAAATACCTATGTAATTATGTCTCACGTGCAAATATTTCATTTAGCAAGCGGTATTCGAAACAGACAAGGAGGAAATCAGGCTAGTTGAATTGAAATCCTAACGAAGCATAAATTCAACACTTTTCAAACTTTCGCACTAAAGCAGTGCGATTGAATTCCGAACTTTGAAATTAAAATCTCGTTTATACTCTTAAAATAGCATTCGAAAATAAGCACGAATCGTTTCCGAAGAAATTTTTATAAAGTATGAGGATAATTGGAAAAGTTGCGAACAGTTGCGCTGCAAGTTGTCCCAGAAATCGCCGCGAGTCAGTGGTGACCGCGGCACCGATGCTGGTCCACTCCGACAGCGGAAGTGAATTAAGACTACAACTTTAAACCATCGGTTTATTTTGTAATTGGCTCGCTGCGACACTCGTTTGAAGCAGCCCTCGGAGGAAAAGCAAATTTGAACCGGTTCGGCTTATCAAGCCGAATGTTAGTACATACGTGATACGAGTATGGTAACGAAAATTAATTTAAGTTTTCACTTTTAATAATTTAAGTATAGATATAACAATGTAATCTATCTATAGATCTCCTAACTTATACATCAGATGCAAACATATTTGTTGAATAGAAAGAAACAAAGAAGTATAAAAAGACATTATAATGATCTCATATTTAATTTCAACCTTTATAACCTTAACGAAATCATTTCGACCTAATTTAAGACATTGAGTTCTTGAAATTCACTAACTAATTTTAAATATAAGCCTATAATTAACCAAAACAGCACACATTTTAGTAAAACACTTTTAACTGATTAAAATGGGTAATGTATTAGCTAAATTGTTTACAATTTATTTTATCTACGGCCCGACGTTTCGGATGCTTTGCTGCAGCCGTAATAGTAAAAAAATATAAATACAACCCAAACAAAGTTAACTAATACATGTCGCGTTTAAACCGTTAAAAGTGCTTTATTTAACAATTTAGGCAATCGGCAGACAATAAAGAAATGAACTGAGATTTTTATATGTAATATTTCTTCTTCTATACTAGATTATTAAATAATTGTAAACATGTAGGTACGAACTTAAATGTAAAATCGACTTTTAAAATGACACAAAACTCACTCGTTTAATTTATTTTTGCTATATTGTATGTCATATCAGAAGTCATTAATAATTTTAATATTCGGTTTGTACAATTTGCATCCCATTTGTTGCATGACCGTTCCATTAGCTCTTCAGTGAAAAATATTAAAATTAATTACAAAAAAATTTAAGTGTGGAAAAAATAAATTTTTAAAAATGTATTTGAAAACCTATGCAGGGTTAATCAACAGCTAGACTACATATAAAGTATATATAGTATAAGTATGTTACGGCACATGATGGCAATATTTAAAAAACTTACGACTCGGGCAGGACTTGAACCGGCATTCACAGTGTTACGTGCTGCTGTTTTAAACTTATTAATACATGCACCTTTCGAAAAAAATGTTTTAATGTATAATCGTATTTTATTTAATATAGTGCCATCATATACAATAACATGTGAAAATGATTAAAGTTTTCAAAGGTTATATGTATTTGTCTACACTTTTCAGCTGTTGAGAAATTTGAAGCAAGGCACTCAGTTCGATTCTGGCCAATTGCAATTTGTAAACAATGATTACTACATTTCGTCTTTCATCTTATTAGCCAAAAGTAAATACTCTATACCGATATCATTCTATTTTAAACAAATTTTGATTAAGCACGCAAATCCCCTTGCGTTAGTTATTCAGCATGAGAAATTACATCGAGAATGTTTACACAAAGTGGGAGCCGCCTATTCACTCTAATATACAGAGAACGTAACAACTTACACATGACAAAGAAATAATTAAATTCCCTATTTGTATCGTCCTCGGTGCTGTACACATACAAACAAACATACCCACCGAACTGCTTTATGTTAGGGCTGCCGTTTAGGTTTAATCTAGGGTTTTATTAGTTTATCACAAAAAAATATTTTTGGGGTATATGTAAAACTGTAGTAATTTCAGACTATATAGTTGTTTTACAATTTTTCTTGTGACAAATGAAATGTGTTAGACTTCGTCTGGAAATCTGGATATTAAAAAGTTTGTAGGAATGCCGAAATTCTATCCGGATCAAGACCCACCGTCCGCAGATGAAAAATCTAATGACGTTTCGTTTTCAATCCATATACTACCGAATATCTAAAATAGGTCAACAATGCACCTTGTTTAAATGTTATATGGGTATTTTATCTACCTTCAACTGAACCCCGTGGTTGTCTGTTCCCCTCTATCATAAAAAAATAATGGAGATTTTATCAATATTTCTTTATTCTTAAACCCTTTTTTTTAATTTTATTATAGACCACCATATAAATTCTTTAATTTTAAGCATTGCGTTACGCTTAAGAGCTCCCTGGTTCAAACGAGGAAACAATAAAATGTTTCGGCCCTGCACAGAAGTATCATCAACTGTAAATAAAACTGACACAGAAATGTGTACGTTCTATACCTCAAAGAGGTAAATCGGATTTCAGCTTAAAACCTAAGACATTCATAAGTATATTTTTAATCTATTTAATTCTTACTTTTTTATTTGTAACATTGAAATGCATTAACAGTGCATGTGCTGCAACCCTAGCGAAAGTCAACATCGTATTGTCTGAATCTTTAATTACGGACCACAAACAGAGTGATTAAAGAGGTAGAAAGCAATTAAGCTGCCTTGGAGGTTGTTATTATTGCTGACTCTCGGTACTGATCGGTAAGTTGCGCTAACAGTAATATGCAGTGCTGTGAGCTGCTGATAGAAGGCTGAAGTCAAAACCAAATCCTAGATGGCTGCATAGTGCAATTATTACAGAATCGCAAAGCAAATATTTTTAAAATTTTAATCATTAAGTTTTTCTACAAATTTACGAAAAGTTTGTTTGTTTGAAAAATCGAGGAAAAATTAAGGCTAGGTAACTTGGCGTTACAACAATTGGTGAGCGAAATAAATTTGATGCCCAAAATAACTATTTCACCCGGACAAAGTCGCAGGCTCAGCTAGCTGTAAACATAAAATAATTACCACAAAATTTATATGTAGCACCATATAATTTTGTGTTTATAATTTTCAGCTGGAACTGTAAAGCTAAACAAAATGGCCGCTGAATTAGTGTTCAAAATTAACTCCGTAAACAGTTTTTAAATGCAAAGCAACCCAATCTCAGTCAGAACATTCCAGTAAGAATTTACTCCCATTTTTCTATTTAAGTCACTGCAATTGATATTTAATGGCATAGTTATCTATTTTCACTGTTCTAAAGCTTCGCTTAGTTACTCAAAACAACTATGGCGAAAAGGAAGGTTATAGAACCAGATAGTAATTAATGAGAGTCCAAGGGCCAGTAAATATGTTTTGCATTTATTTAAGTCTCTTTCAATTACCGCAAGTTCTGCTATTTCTGAACTTATCACAAATCTACGAGCTCTGGATAACATTTCCTGGCAAACATTTTCAAAGTTATCTCCAACCCGGCAATATGCAAAATAAAAATGATCTGTAGATGTGCATAAAAATTCTCAACCAGTTTAAAATTGTTACAGTTCGGACTCCGTAAACTGTTGGGCGGCGCTCCGACTTTGCTTGTTATTATCAGTTCGCATCACACTTCAATAGACCTTAGTGCTATGAAAATAAAGTGCATTTTTGTGGAAAGAGTCGCTGAATATGCTTGTTAGAGTTGAACTTCTGCGGTGCGTTGTAAGTTGTAAAATAGTGACGTGGATTCGATGTAGAACATGGAACATATGAAATACTGTTTTTATAGTTTTGAGTTTTTTTTTCGATTTAAACCCAATTATGAGAAAGCGTAAGCAGAGAGTTTTAAACAAGATTCTTTATGCATAGACAATAGAACGTCAGATTCTGATAAGTGATAATTTTTAAATATAAACAATAAATTAAGATAAATTGGTCTTATATTCTTTTTAAAACTATATTAACTTCCAAAAACTGGTCTTAGTCCAAAAAGAGAAACAGTTTTATTGTATATTTTTCAATGTTAAAGGAGAACAGACAAGAATAAGGTTGGTGGTCTACTTGATGGTCAGTGAAACACTCCCGATATGTATATAAATTATCAATATGTATATAAATATAGATTTATATATATATTTTCTAATTTATCTTTTACGATATGGATTAATTCTCATTGAAGACAAGGAAATCCCTAACTCTTTACAAGAATATATCTTTATAAAATGCTCACGTAAAATTTGTTTCTAACTTTCAACTTTACTGCGAAATGTTTCTGCGCACCATTATCACGTACCTAACATAACTTCCAACCGCTAAATTCTACAACTATCTTATTATATAAAGATATATTATAGATCAGAGGTAATAATTTAAGATGGACTGAGACGTTATTTAAAAAAAAAATTCACTGAAGTTATGCGTGTGTTTGTTCTACATTCCATAGCCCCCTTTACAATAATAATCAATAAACACAATAACTCGTTAGATATTGTACAACATACAGAAATTACATAATTAGTTCCCGAACTATAGTATAGACTATTTGCTTGATATATTTATGAAAGCTTAATCTACGCGAATGTTGATTATATATTGAAACTTGAATATTGTGAAATAACAATTCCCCTGGACGAACACATTTCCCAGTCAGTTTTAGTGATCGGGATAGAACGGGATTCTGCACTTCGATCAAAATTATTATCTTTCGCTGGAATTCGAACCTAAGACTATCCGCGCTTACACTATCCTAGGAAACGCGTGTAGACATAGAGGAGAAATAAATAAGACGTTTAATATAAAATATGATAGTTATTTTTCTTTACCTTATATAGCTTGTGTTAGTACCGATTTTATGTACCCACCTACTTGATTGAATTGTGTTTGTCTGTACTTTTATGTATTGTCAATTTTTGTATTAGTGAGTTCATAATAATAACATTATTTTCTATATTTCTTAATCTTAAGTCAAGAGATTTCATAATTTATCTTAAGACGAAAGAAATTAGTAGCCAGCCGAGGTTACTTATTTAAATTGGAGAAGCGGGATACTTTATTTGCTCTAACTCGTGCCCGGGAAACAAATAAGGCTCTTCAGATAAGTCGGAGCTTATGTTAAATGGACAGTATAGTGTTTGCGATCGAGCGGCCACTTATAAAACATAGAGGAACCGTTCGCCCGGGTCTTAACCGGACCCGGGTAAGCCGGTAAGTGTGGCACGATGTTCGGATAAATCCCCATATTATTGTTATTGCGTCCCCGATAGCCAGGGCTCCGGCCAAATGAAAAACCACAATCATATTTTGTTTACATTTGAAATATTACGACAACAAAGTGGGCTTAACTCGGGTCAACTATTACAATGTTAGATAGAAAGGAATCAGTGTGTAACTAATAAAACATTTATTAAGCAATACACAATACAGTCGAGACCTATGCACCAATGGAAGTAACTCATTTTCCCAACTTTTTTCTTAGTGACTCCGGCATAGCAGCGGGTGGTGGACGCGGCATCCCCGTGTATACCTTAAAACCATCATACACGAACCACTGGAGGCCAGTCAACGTACCGATCATCACGATACGAGCGACCAATCCTCGCCAGATACCAACAAACCCCACTTCAGATAAGATGCCTCCGATACTCGCACTTGGATCCTTGTTCAGCTTGGACACGATCGTATCTGACGGGTGCGATACTATAGCACACAGGACGCCAGCTATGTACCCAGCGGTAAACGTCAAGACCAACTGCTCCACTTTAGTACATTGCTCTCTCGGCTTCGGCACTACATTGGTGTATAAATACTCCAAAACTTTTTCAAACGACGAAAACTTCATCATCGTATACGGCACTTGCCGGCCCCAAAGGGGCGCCAGTCCTTTGTAGAAAACGCCAAAGCCTTCCGTCGCTAGCATGTGAGGCATCGCTTTCCTCATTTGTGATGTGTACCCCGGAGTCGTTTGCATTCTGACTTTCGTAGCCTCGAACGGTGCGAGAAAACAGTCGGCGACTAGTTCCGCGGAGGCCGACGCGGCGAGATACAAGTAGGTTCTGTATAAATACGCGCTTTCCTCGTCCACCATGGTTGCGAACTTGTATTTGAAATACTCGTAACCAGCAAACTTCACAGACCCTTGCAAAGAATAGCCGATGAGCGTCGGGGCCCAACCTTTCACGAGATTGGCGGCTCCGCCCTCTCTAAATGAGATTCCGAATCCTTTAAAGATCGATTTGTACTTTCCCGGGTCGACTTGTAAGCGGCATTTAACGAGATCTAACGGTGTCACGAATGTGTGTGTGGACCCACACGCCACTGCACCGCCTGCAGCGCAAAGCATAAAAAATTTATTGCTGAACATCTCGCACGAAAATTCTTCTTTTTTCGCCATTTCGGACTCTTGATAACGACACTAAACGGGGCTCAGAACTTTAAAATTTGATCATTTCATGACTTTATTGGATTTAAATCAAATTTCTTGAACTATTGTGACAGAAAAACATACACTCTTAGACAATTTCAGCTATTTTGCTTTTAATATTAAGACAAAAAGTTCTTAACACTCAGTGACATAAACTGTATAAAGCCGCTATATTCTTATTGATTTTGTAATTAAAAAATAATTATTATAATGGGATTTACTCTGTGTCTAATATAGTTTACATATAAAACTATGAAAATTTTGCTTTAATCATTGAATAAAATTCATGTAAGCTTCGTATTTTAAAATCGTACGCAAATCAGACATGTCGTGACGTGTTAAGCCAAATCCAAGTGGCAAGACCGAGGCACACGAGTGTATCACAGAGACAAAAAGTCAATACACACTTCCAACAACATGTTGATTACTATGTTTAATACGCTAAGTACATACCTTAGGTCCAGTGGTTAACTCCTGACTCGTGTACACTATTGTTGTGGCGTGTCAGTCTGTAACGTTATTGGAAATAAAGGACGCCCAAGCATTTAAACCACGTTAAACTTAACACTGATTTTACGAAAAGTTAGATTTTACTCTTAAAAGCACACTAAATTCGCGAAAACTGTTAAAACAAAAACCAACTTTCAACACAAACGCGTTATAACTTAATATTGTCAATTAACAAGCCCGCGCGATTGGCACTTAAAAGCGAACGACAGCGCGCGCTTACCTCGTTCAGCCGTCGTATTGGAATATCTAACCTACCTCGAATGTAATTACTTTATTCCGAACATTGGGTATAATAAAAACACAAAATTACAAATGAAAGATGCCCCCCTTTTATTTCAAACACTTGTTAATTATTGAAACGATAGTACCGCAAGCGCACTTAAAAATGGCGCGGCGCGAAAGGTGACGCTTCTTGCGTTGTGCGAGGCACAGATTATCTAGTGACGTAAATATAGATAATAAATAGAAGGAAATTATATATTTTATAAAATAATTGTGACACCGTCATAAATGAAACGCGTGTTAATATTAAAAAGTTATTTATTAATTTACCACTTCATGAATGAAACGCGTGTTAATATTAAAAAGTTATTTATTAATTTACCACTTTCTTAACCTACGTTAAAATAGAACACATTATTTTTTATCGTATGCACATATTTACAAAATAAACTTAGTCTATTGAATTGTGTATAACGCCAAGAAATAATAACATACAAATCCTATAAAAATAGCCTTAAATGTACATAAATGTAACAGTTATATATTTATCGTAAATTTGTAGACTGCTCCAGCAGTTAATGGTAAATAAAATAAAATAACGTAAAGATTCAGTTGATTGCATAAATATAAAAATCTGTACTATTTGTCAATATAGTGTTGGAGAAAATAAATAGTTCTCTTAAATAAAATATTACTCATCTTATATTCTATACTGGCACTAGTGATGGCATATAAGTAATGAATCTATTAGTTGTATTAGTCGATATTTCGATATGGGAGATCTTCGCTATTGATCCCCAGATCGTACCTATTCTAATATTGCTTCGTTTGGTGTCGATAAGAATCGATATCGATAACTAGCATACGATCAAACACTCTAGTATTAATACTGCCGAGATCGTCCAACGATATTGAAGGACGATCTTAACATTCGTCATATGCGATTTCTCAAATACTACAAAAATTAACAAGTAAATTGAGATGGCAATATAAAAATTTATAAGCGCGAATATTACGGGTATGGTATTCATTTAAATAGAGGGCTTATAACGGTTTAAAAGGTCTATATATTAGTGACCACTGCTTTTGTAAAGTATCAGAAACGTCGGATCGGAGTTTAAATAAATTTAACTAATATATTACGCATTCTAAGCCGTTATATAAGATTTGAAGAGAAATGAGAAATCGCACATCCAAAGGTTTCTCTTAAAATGAAGAATTTTGTTGTGAGACATAACCTAACAAAGAAACGTATATAACTGAACATTTTCAAAGTTCTTTACAAGAACGTGGCAGTGCACTCTAATTGACTGGTTTCGTTGGCAGTGTCTTTCAATTTCATATTTACAACCAGCATGGTGATTAATTATTATGAAAAGTTTTTACATGAAATAATAATTGAATAAATTGAGTCTGAAACTTGAGTGCAGTTTAAAGTAACAAATAAAGAAAAACCTCCGATCTACAAAACTCCAAAATAAAATAAAGGCTGCTGCAAAGCGTCTGAAATTTTGGACGGGTTACAACGCGAAATATATTAAATGTTTAATTCTAACATCTCAATTGTGAATTGAAATTTTACTTTGATTCATCACATCACAGTTTTTTTAGAAACTTAGTTGCTTTTTAAAGTGACAATCTCGTTATTCATTTCTTCTCGTTCTAACATTTGTTTTAAAATGACGTGATAATTTTAAATTCGTTGAATTGAAATTATGGGCCGAATGAAATTATGTAGACCGAAGCTTAAATTTATATACACTCTCGTAGAAGTAGATCTTAATGAAAATCGGCGATTTGGAGGCGGGTCTCACTAGCACACGTAATCAGCGTTTGGGTGGCGCGATCCGGACAGACACGTACAGTCGAAGCGGCGCGGGCGCATCCTCCAAGTGACGTCTACTTCTTCGCTTGCTCGACTGCGGTGTGACAAACCGAGCTTCTAGCTCAAGTTGCTTTTCGAGCATCTGTTGTAAAAAATATAAGGAAGATCTATTACTATTATTTTAAAATTGTTAGCCCGTCAAATAAGTGTTTCACCTACCATAAACTAAACCCCGTGCTCGTCTATAAATAAAACACTTATAACGGTTTAACATGCGATATATATTAAACCGTCTAAAGTGTTAAAAAATTACTGACAATACCCAATTATTCGTTAAAAAAAAGTACTGACTAACCTCATTAGATTTGAGATGTTTCCTAAGTCGTAGCGCCCAAGTTCCGTCCTTCTTGTTAAGTATGAAGTTCTTCTCGTCGTCTCCATATGCTATGCGATAGTGTGGACGACCTTCTCCTTCAGCGGGCACCAATCTCACGAGGGGAACCCTGCCCCAGGTTTGCTTTGGACTAGCTGTCACTACTATTAGCTCAGCTTCCGGCTCCAACAGAGAACGGCGGCCTGAAATTAGAAACAGGTTGTAAGAAGTGGTGGTTAGATGTCACTATAATCATCGAAAATTATTAACCGAATTTCTTTGTAAAATTTAAGGCTGCAAATCAGCGCTTCACAGCCATGTAAAACTTTAATATGTGCACTGTTTACCAGAAAAAGCTTGCGAGTTTTTGCTCAAAATCAGCATCGCAGCAGAATTCTGCTGCAACTTATGCTGACGAAAGACCCTTTCATTTACTTATATTTCATTATATATTTTTATTGTTTTATTATAACTATTAATAAAAAACTGTACTAAGTCAGCTTAATAACAAATATAAAAATATTATATTATTAGAATATGTACGGAAAAATTACTGCTTTTTATTATCGTAGCATATGGGGAATTAAAAAGTCTTTCATAATAGTTTTATTAGGACTCACGTCGACTTCGCCTTCTTCGTCTCCTTACAACTGTAGTTCCATTGGCATAGATAATCGCCTCGTCTGGTGCCCTTCTGTGACGTCCGTTCATCTATTTTTAATAATAACAACTTTAATCGTATCTTTCTGATTCAAATTTCTACTGTTGATAATTCCTACTTGGGAGGATCGATGTAGATCTAACTATTTCACGAACTTAAAATATATATATATATAACTTTCTTCTTTAGCCAAGTAACTTTAAATGAATTTTAGATTAAAAACAATTTACAGCACGAGCAGAACCTGAACAGGTATTCCCAGCGTTTCGTGCTGTTTGCTCTAATTGAGCTACCGTGTCGTACGTCATCGTAATTTTTTTTTCAACCTATTGCTACATGCACCTCTCGCGCAATAGAGAGGGTCTGTTAGCTGAGTAACGCAAATTTCTATATAATAAATAATATATGAGTCTGTAGGTAAATTTCAAGTTCACGAGAATACTCACCTTACAACTGAAGCACCCTTCTGTCGATATAAGTTCGTTGTCACCTCCAACTTTGTACTGATGTCGCACTGGGAAAACTGGTGCGTCCCCAATATCATCTGGTGGTAGAGCTCCATCCATAGCAGTTAAGCAGTGACCAGCTCCAACCAACTGGTAACCAGCTGGGCAACCGCACTGGTATGAGGAACCCAATGCAGTGCAACCAAAGAGACAGCTAGCTGTCGCACATCCACCAGCCATCTGAAAATGAGATAGCAATAGTGAACATAAATTTAACTTAGTTAAATAGAAAACAATTAATCTATCGATACTATAGTTTACCTAATATAGGATGACAATTTGGTAAAAAAAAAATTATGTTTCAACTATGTGAGTTATTACAATTTTGCATAGTGGCCGCGAAAGACTTACACAATTTATATATTTATGTATAATAAAATACCATTTAGGAACACGTGATTTTCTTGCAAAAAAATATATTTCGATTCCTGGATAGAAAGAGAAAATACTATCTGTACTAAGTCTTCTCTGCTCTTTTATTTACCTGTAAACAGACAGCATGACCTGCATCCCATCCGTAACCAGCGGGACAACCGCATCGGTAAGAGGCTCCTATAGGGAAGCAAGGTGAAGAACCACAAGGCCCACCCGCACAGGAGTCCTGCGGTACACAAGTGCCGCTCGCTGATCTTATAGACCCTGGAAATGTTGTTAGAATATTTGTAAACAGACGGCCTTATCAGATACAAACATCCTTATAAATACCTAATCTAATCTGTGAGCATCATATTATTTATTTTTGCAAACAACCTCCTCAGCTTTATAAATTATTCCTGTTACTCACGACGTCGGCCGCGGCCCGATATTCATGCGAGTTAATCTCATTTAATAATTAATTATGTCAATTATATAATAATTTATTAACAATTTAATAATTTTAGTTTCTTTAATTGTTTTCGAAGCGTAACGGAAGCCCTCAGAGATTGAATTTTTTTTTTTGTTTCTGCATTCCTATAGGTCGCCGGTTTTATAGCCTATAATAGCCTTCCTCGATAAATGATCTAGCTAACACAAAAAGAATTTGTCAATTCGAACCAGTACTTCCTAAATTAGCGCGTTTACTCTTCAGTTATATTAGTATAGATCTGTATGGGAATTTGCCATTGCCTTCCAGGACATTAAAAATACAGACCAGCAGGACATTCGCAGCGGTATCCTCCAGCATAGTTCCTGCATGGTGACTGACAGCGGCCATCTTCACACTCATCGCGGTCCATACACCTGGTGCCAGTTAGATCTAATCGGAAACCACGAGGACACACGCAGCGGTAAGATCCCAAGAGATTCACGCACTTGCCAGGTGTTGGGCAAATGCCTTCTTCGTGACACTCGTTTATATCTGAAAAAAATAAATAAAGGAGTTACTTTTTATGATAGAGGAGCACAGATAATAGAAGTCCATATTTATTAAAGAATAATCATTGCTTTTATTTATGATAAACATTTTGGATCCGATGGGAATCGAACCCACGACTACTTGATTATTGCCAAACGAGCCCATCCTACTGTACTACTCTAATCTCTGTTAAGGATATGTCTTCAAAGTAATATATCTAGCAATGTCTATGCATATAACAATAAATGAAGAATACTTACCGACACAAGCATCCCCTCGCTTTTCATAACCTTCTTGGCAGGAGCATTCAAAAGAACCTTCAGTGTTAGTACAGGTTTGCTGGCAGGTATGCGTCCCCCGCTCACATTCATCTATATCCCGACAGTTAGCTCCATCTTCGTCGACTTCGAATCCAGCCCGACACAGACATTCATAGGAACCTTCAGTATTGCGACACAATTGCTCGCACGGAGAACGACGAGACGCGCACTCATCTATATCTGCGCATACGTCACCGGCCGCTTTGTAGCCAAGACCACACACGCAACGGAAACTGTAAAATGGAGTTGTTTTTTTTTAAGTACTTTATGACTTTTGCGTTCTTAAATTTAATGAATTAATAATGGACAACAATGTGTGAATTTAATATTGTTATAGGCAGGTGTGGTTTGGCATACCCCATTCAGAAAAGAAATAGGTGAAATGCGTGCCTTTGATAGACATATTATTATTTGTAAATTATACAGCTGTACTATTGTTTTTTAAATCAGAAACAGAATCTAAAATCTGTGCTAATTTTAACTGCACAACATGGTTCTTGAAGCATAAACTTGGTTATGTTACGGAGTCTAATAACTAATAAACAAGCTTAATAGATGCCGCTTAAGATTTACTAATTTACTCTTTGCTTTAACATGGTAATAAAAAATCTCACCTTCCAATAGTATTAACACAGCGACCTGGTGCACAGAGACCTGGCATCGCAGCGCATTCATCTATATCACCATAAACGTCCGGTATTAGACCCAGTTCGCTCTCACTGTCTGGACCCCCTCCTCCATTAATTCCTTTGGAAGGAGATAGGTTGCTACGTGAACACAGCTCCATGCGTTCCGGTGTACCTGGGATGGGACATAACTCACATTCTGGTCCCCATGCCACACCCAGGGTACAGCAACATTGGGCTCTGAAAACGATTTAATTCACACTTTACAAAATATAAACTTTAATAATTTTGTTAAACTTTAACAAAATATGAAAGTGTTAAGGTTGAAATTACATTGCGCAAGAGATGCATGTATCCAGATTGTAAAAAAACCCACAATAACGTGTAGGACACGGTAGCTCAATTGGTTAGAACATCAGTATTGAACGCTGTAAATGCCGGTTCAAGTCCCGCCCGAATCATATTCAGATATTTTCTTTTTTTTTTAAACATTAATATTTTTCACATGTTATTGCACATGAAGACACTATATAATTTAAAAATCGAAAATAAATTGAAAAAATTTACCAATTGAGCTACCGAGTCGACTCGGTAGCTCAATTGGTAGAGCAACAGCACGGAAAGCTGACGATGCTGGTTCAAGTCCTGCCCGAGTCGAAAATTTTTCGATTTTTAAATTCTTTTTTTTTCAATCTAAAATCGATTTATATTTTAAGGACCTACTTAGTAACTTGTGTTGGTGGTATGGGAGTGGAAGCTATAGATCTAGGCCATGGCTCGGGTACGCATCTTCCTGATACAAGAGATCTATGGCACATACCAGTTCTGCGATCTGTAACGTTAAAAAAAATGAACATAAGGTCTCAAAGGGGTCATCGGCCTTGGCTTTGCTTATAATCAACGGATTGTGGGCTCCATTCCCTCCCAGACTAACTTATTTTTGATCAATTTATAATTGTTCCGAAATATTATGTCAAATAATTTAGTACAGTCTAAATAGGTGGTAGGGATGTCGTAATTCCCTCCGGGTCAGAACCACCGTTCATAGATGAAAAAGCCTCAAAATTTTAATGGTTTCTATCCTCTCAAGATGTTATATGCTGGGATATTTTTCAATAAGTCAACTCAATATTTGTCTGTCTTCCTCTACCATAAAAATACTAACCGATACAGGAATGCAAGTCCTCGCTAGGTTCATAGCCCACATCACAATCGCACGTGTAACCTCCCTCTGTGTTAATACAAACTCCGGGCGCGCAGCGATCGCTCTCTTCTGCGCACTCGTCAATATCCTCACAAGCGTCTTCTGCGTCATGAGGTGCTGATGTTCTTCTGTATCCTGTATTAATCACAATAATCTTTTAGAAACACTTCACAATAAAAAAGTTAATGAAACTAGCTAGAACAGACCAAATGTTTAATGTTCAGGCATATACATATTAAAAAGGAAAGAAGTTACTGACCGATGACTCTTAGGTAGAGATTGTAAACTCGTCAAATATTTAAAATACTGTACATAATGTTCTATTGCAATTCAAATTAGTAGCCTTTATTAAATAGAAATATTTCAATAGTGGCATACAGTAAGTAAGTACGTTGCTAAGTAATAATATTTTGTCTAATTTCCTTTCGTTTATTATATTGGTAATAACTAACCTTCAGGACACTTGCAAATATAAGACCCCACAACGTTTTCGCAAGCGTGCGGACACACATCGCGGTCACTGGCACACTCGTCGACATCTCTGCAGTGTATGCCGTCTGGTGCTAGCGTGAAACCGAAGGGACATGTACAACGGAACGACCCGGCCGTGTTGTGACAACGGAATGAACACGCCGCACGACCTTCCGCACACTCGTCTATATCCACGCACGTCTGGAAAAATAATCATCATATAAATGAATATACAGTACATATGAACTATAAATATCAAAATACTATCCGTATAAAAGAAAATTACGATCATATTTACGCGTATACTTGAACAACAGTCTTTAGGTAGATTAGAAAAAGTTAGCAAATATACTTTGCGTTGTAAACTGTTCCACGTGTTTTCGAGTTATATGCAATTATTAAGATATGTAAACATACATTTTAAAAATAGATACGTTTTGTACTGAAATTGTTATTAGTAGAAAAAGAAATTTAATTAATAAAAATATGAGAAGAAAATGTTTATTACCCCTGATTTACAATTACAAATCATTGCTTTTTTTGACTTTACCTGTTGCGGTCCCTGCGTGAATCCATAGTTACAACGGCACTCGTAGCCACCAGGCGTATTGGTACAAGTACCGTTTCCACAAATACGGGGATCAGACGCGCACTCGTCCGCATCCACACAGGAAAGACCGTCTGCGTCCAGTACGTAGCCCGGTCCACACTCACAACGGAACGATCCGTCCGTATTAACGCAGTGACCACCTTTACACACATCTGGACGGACCTTGCATTCGTCTAGGTCCTGAAATGTTTTAGAGTGTTTTTAGTATAAGCTTATCTGATAGAGATTTGAAAGTACTGTGGTATTATGTAAGGTAAAATTATTTTTAATTGCAATAGATACTCTGTTAAGAGTACACATTTAAATATTATAAAAATAATTTGCTAAGTTCTATTTTCTTTACATTCTAAACAATAAAGTAACTCATTCGCTCTTTGAAAATATCGAGCAAAGTAGTAAGTTTTTATCGATGTTCTTGAATAATCGTCATTCCTTTACGGTCTATTTCTGTATCTTATTATTGAAATTTCAGGAAAGTGAGACCACTACAACCTAGGTAAATACAAGAAGAATTCCTTATAATCATTATTACCTGAGTGAGATTAGGTCTTCCCATTCCACCTTGGCAAATACGTAGAAATTCTGCAGAATCAGGTGTCGGACAACGTTCACAATACCTACCCCATGCCGCACCTAGAAGAAAAATATCACTTATCTTATTAGCTACATACTTGGTCTAATGGTTGCATTGGCTAATACATAACCGGTCGTGGGGTCGATTCCCAACGGGTCCAACATGTTTCAAATTCTTCAATTTTTATTTTTTCCTCCTCTACCATAAAAAATAAAAAAGATACTGCAGCTCGAATCTGAGAGAGAAGAAGAGAATCGAGAAAGAAGAACGGAACTGAACCTTCTGAACAACAGCATTCCGGTCTGCTAAGCTGTATGGGGCGAGCTTTATGACAACGCCCTCCGTCCCATTCGTCGTAGCACAGTTCTTTGCGTTCGTCGACACATAACGCTGCCGCTTTATCGAACCGCCAGCCGAGTGGGCAGTCGCATCGGTATCTATCGATTAATAACATCAATATTTAACCAACTAAAAGAAGACAAAAAGAAAAGACATTAAAGTTATTATATATAAGTAGAACAAGTGGTTTATTTAATAAAAAAGAAAAAAAAGGGTATTAACTCCTTAAAAGTAGTAATTCTTATTAAGGTCTGTCAATAAATAAGTTTATGTAATCAAATGTAAAGCAAACAGCTTGAAACAGTTATTTTGACTGATATTTAAACGACAAAAATCCTGAGAGAGTAAAATATTTTTGTTTTAACTGTGAAATAGAAAACAAATTATATATTTTTACAGAATTTACGGACAAAGTTGACAAACACGTTGCAAGACACATACCCTCCATTAAAGTTATGACAATCACCGCCTGCGCAGACATATTGAAGCTCACGACATTCGTCCCGATCCACGCAACGCCGTCCTGCTAGACGCCATCCAGCACCGCAAGAGCACTCGTAACTGGAATATAGAATTGTAGATTTTTAAACAAATGGTATTTTAAAAAATATTTAAGCTGTTATACACCAACGTTTTAATAGAGCTTCACTGAAAATAGGCCTATAATTTTATTATTCAGCCAGTTAATTCATGTACATATTTCTTAAAAAATCGTTTTTAATTTGAAAAAATTACGACACATGCGGGACTTGAACCGGCATCCAAAGCGTGCCGTGCTTTTGCTCTTACCAATTGGGCTACCATGATATCATCGATTACACGTCGCACTTATATAACTCTTCTTTTTTTTACTTAATATAATATAATTGAACTGAATATAACTTAATATTTATATTCTTAACTTAATATTTGTAACAAGAGCTCTTACCCGCCATTGGTATTAGTACAAGAGGGCGAACCGTCTCGACCGCACGGCGCCGGTAACTCAGTGCATTCGTCTACGTCGCGGCAGTTCCGTCCATCGGGTGTCAGCGTGTACCCAGCGGCGCATTCGCAGCGGAACGAACCCGCTGTGTTGCGACACCGGCCGTTGCGGCAAACCATACCTCCTTCGCGGCACTCGTTTATATCTGGTTAAGAAGGTCGATGTTATTAAAGTATGATTGAAATTCTACAGTTTAGAAAAGCAAATTTATATACTAATATACCACCATTGATTTAGTGGCGGTGGTGGTTAAAACCCATTACAATAAATTTTTTATAGGGTAAAATGACGTAAATATAAAAAAAATCTAATAACTACTTAATCTAAATAAAATTGTCATTCAAATGTTTTAATTCAACTTTTAAATGATTTAAAAGCAAAATATATTATTATATTTTAACTATAACCAGAATATTTAATAAAAAATTTAAACTAATTTCGCGTTTAAACCTTTAAAAGTTCAGTATTTAAATGTTTACTACTTGCGAAAACTACAGACAATACTTAGGTACTCATTCAACAGGCGTAAAATATATTTCATATTGGAAAAAAATGTCATCATGAGCAAATAATTCAGTTTTAAGCCCTAGTATAACAAAACCTACCGATAGTCCTACTTAATTAATTTAAAGTACTATGTTAATCTAATAAATCATGTATTTTTGTATTCACATATTTGGGAAATCTTTACTTTAACTCACCGATACAATCGTTATTGGCTCCGGGTTTGAATCCTTCGTCGCAGTGACAGACGTATGTTCCGGGAAGGTTTTCGCATGTACCATTTCTGCAAAGTGGGCGGGGCCGACTACACTCATCCACGTCGCGACACGCGTTGTCACGCAGTGTGTACCCAGGTTTACATTCACAGCTGAAATTCAAATTAAAAACGCTTTATATAAAGAAAACCCCTTTTACACAAGTATTTTAAACTAAACTTTTAGATCATCAGAAATGTAGAATTATTAGTCACATCAAATACTGTCTGTAGTTTACGCGAATAGTTAACTATATATACTATACATATCGCGTTTTAAACCGTTAAAGTGTTCATTTAAATATTAGACATATTATTGCAATTGTTTCAATTATGTTTATAAGATAACTAAGACGCAATACAAAGTTTATACTTTGTAGTTTAGTATCTATATATTACAATAATTATTTCAGATTATTGACCTCTCCATAAACAAAACGACAACCAGCACAATGCGAAATGCCATTTGGCTCAAAGAAAACGCGCGAACTAAGACAAGTCCATAGAAAAGACACCTGGACAAACAAACGCATCCGTTGTGCTATCTCAAGTTCAGCGCAGTTCAAGTAAGTGGGTTAAAATAGTCGAGTTTCCGCTATTTAGCAATATAGTCACGATAACTTGTGACCGATTGAGTGAATGCGTTTTGAATTAAGTGCGATAAGATTGCGCAAGTCCGTTCTTTTATTGTAAAAAACGATATAAACCTAAAATTTTCAATTAATAAATGATAGTACATTTAAATTTAACATTTTACTCGTTTCGATCGGTAATTATGGTGAATTAAAAAAACACTTTAACGGTTTAAAACGAAAAATATATATTAGTTCGGATTGAGTTTTGGACATTTTGCAGCAGCCATGGTTACAGGAGACATCCGAAGCGTCGGGCCCCAGTTAAAATAATTTGCAAATAAGTTTAACTAATATATATCGCGTTTTTAACATGTAAGTGTTTTATTTAAATGCGTACTACTCGCATAAACTCATATGCAATAAAATACAAAAATGTGGTAAAAGTAATATGCCTCTTGTATGGTAATTTTTAAAATCCTACCGGTACGATCCAATAGTGTTTCTGCATTCGCCATGTTCGCAAAGCCTTTCGTCGTCACATTCGTCCACATCTTCGCATTCGTCGAGCGAGTTCGTCAGTTGGTATCCGGCCGGACACTAAACAAAATAACAATTCGATAAAATAACTATTCTTCACAGTTATCGCAAACGCGCCATCTTTGTCAGGTTACTCATTAGTTCGTAAGACTTTTTAGGTATAAATATACAAAAGTAATTGAACCTCAATACAACAAATATAAATATATATATATAAAAATAGACAGTTCTTGATAGGATGCTATACAGGTTAAGGTTGAAATTACATTGCGCGAAAGGTGCATTGTATCAATAGGTTAAAAAATATGACATAAGACACGGTAGCTCAATTGGTTAGAGCAATGGCACGAAACGCCTATGGATGCCGGTTCATGTCCTGCCCGTGTCGTAATTTTTTTTCAAACTAAAATCCGGGTTCAAGTTGGTCTATGACTGTTTTTTATAACGTCGAAATTATACAATACCTTGCACTCGTAAGCCCCTGGAAGGTTCACGCACTGAGCGAGTCCGCGGCAAGGGGAACGGTGAAGTGTACACTCGTCGATGTCGCGACACAAATGGGACGTGTTGTCGTGCTCGTATCTAGACACCAAATATTATGTTATTTTAATGATTTAAAAAGTCTAATACCTAAAAAAAATATTAAAACACAATTAATAATATAACGCAACCATATTTAAAGTAATAAATGAATATTCTTGAAAGCTAAATAGTTCTATAGCAAACCAACTCAGAAAAATGGAATAGTTGTATATACATTACTATAAAGCCAGAAATAATGATTTCGTACTTAATTGGTGTACTAAATGGACAAAGCTATTAATCAACGTTTCGCTGTTTTAGTTCTTTATTGTGTTTGCATGTGTATATGTTTTTCTGTTAAAGTGGGCATATCAAAATTCTATCTGAGTCACAAAGTCTTGGTTTGGGTCTTTTCCTGAATGTAATTAGTTCACCAACACATTTAAATTGGAATAGAAAAACAGACATACCCCTTTCATCAAGTTAAGGGCTAATCTATCCTCTTGTCATGAAAAAAATACTGACCCATGATCACAACCGCACTGGAATCCTGTTGGTGTATCGTGACAGGTACCAGGCTTGCAGAGCTGCGGCATGATATCACACTCATTAATGGGGCGAGTTTCATTTGTCATGGGGTTGATGTATTCTCCAGGTTTCTCTCCACATAGCGCCACGTGTTCGGGGGATCCGCGTTCGGGGCACGCCTCGCAAGGGCTACCCCAAGCCTTACCGACGGAACAGCAACAGAGATACTTGGTTTGCGGCACACCGACTGCAGCTGAGCATTGACTTAGCTCAGGGTCCCAATCCATGTAACATTGGCGTTGACGCACGTCCACACATTCCTCTGAAAATTTTGAGGAAATTCGGTGAAAAAATGCTTACTGAGGGCAGAAATATACAAAATTCACAAAAACACTTCTAAAACATAAAAAGGCCTTTGTAACTTTTTTTAACATAGTGCGTATAATTAATTGAAAAAATAATTAGATTAAAAAAAATTACAACAGGGGCAGGACTTGATTTATATTATGGCATCATGTGCATGTAAAAAATATTAAAGTTTTCATAGCATCTATAATGTTCATATTGTATTCCACAATTTAATAACTGGTATGCAATTTATTTCAACCAACCATAATAAATTACTTACTTCCATTAGGCATAGCCACGTATCCTTCCGGGCACAAACAGACGTACGAGCCGGGCATGTTTCTGCATACTCCAGGTCCACAAACGTCAGGGCGGGCGCATTCATCTATATCCTCACATTTCAGCTCATCTTCTGCGAGTTGCCAACCTTCCCCACATGTGCAGACAAATGATCCAAATGTGTTCGTGCACGTCCCATGTTGGCAAAGCGATGGATGTTGGGAACACTCGTCTATATCCGCCAGGGTTACCACATACGATGGCTTTGGAAATAACAGAGAAATTAGATACTGATGATACTATCGGTACCACAAATCATTTATTCATAAGTAGATATACTTAACAACGTCAATGCAGTTAAAAATTAAAAACTCTAAATTGACGTTTCCCAAATACGTCCTTAATGTACGAGAAGAACTGGCAAGAAACGCGCCGCAACTCCTTTTATGGTGATTTTTTTTTGTTACAAGTTCTTTACACACTTAATGTGTACATCGTTTTGTAGTTTACATAACACGGTACAATAGTTCATTGTTTATATCCCAATGAAAAAAAGATTAAATAACCTATTAATATAATAAATGCGGTTATATACCTGCCCTCTGCAAAATATCAAGGAATAAAGAGCTTGGGATCAAAGAAATTAGTTTTGACCAAATCAAAAAAAAAAAATCAATTCTTTTATAGTGTTTTAAATTAGCGAACACTACATACCGGTTCCAAAACAGGCTGATAACCGGGGCCACCTGGACATAGTTGCCTGTACGCTTCAGATCCGGGCTCAGGACACAGGTCGCAATAGTTACCCCATGCGGCTCCTACGGAATTCAAATGTTAGTTTACTACAGCTTAAGTATTCATATAGTACATCGTTTTTTAAACTTAATTTAAGAAATTCCTAAAAAAAAAATATGTTTACATCAATTAAAATAAGAGAGGTACTAACCGACTGAGCAACAGCAGGCAGCCATCGTGCCATCCTCGGAAAGTTCGTCACTGTCCCGGCACTGCTCGGTTCCCGAACGCAGATCCACTTTGCCATAACAACGCGCCTTTCGTGAATCTATAAAAAAATATAAAGTCATATTACTTAATAGTCCAAGTTATCTAAAGATGATATTTTATGACAAAATAACACTGGCAAGAAAGAAGGCTATCAGCCTATAGACTTTGGTTTTGTATTATACCATAATGGCGGGGACGCCGCATTTACGATACAACACATTCCGTCAATTTGATGGTGGCGCCGACATTATCATGTATTAGTTCAATCAAAGTGGTGCGTCACCAGGACGGAATTACTATATTTTTACCACCAATTTTTTTTGGTTTAAAAAATGGAAGCCACAGCCCCTTCATTGTAATCCCTAAATTGTTACTCTTGGCATAATAAGCGTAATCAAACGTACACAAATACCTAAATAAAATAATATTTTAATAATCTACTTACCATAGCAGGCTGTACCATCAGAGACAAGTTCGTAGTTAGGCGGGCAGCGGCAGATGTAAGACCCTTGAGTGTTGATACATTCTCCGTATTGGCAAGACTGGGGCGATTTGCATTCATCTACATCCGTACAGTTGAAGCCTGGCATCACTGCAGGTGAAAAAAAAAAAAATATGATTTTTTTATTTGAGCTTAGTTTCATCACATAGGTGCCATAGAGCAAATCAATTTCGAGATTCGTAATCGTGTGTTTTGATTCAAAGTAACGTTATTATAATTTAACATCCTGTTTTTTTAAGTAATTAAATATTTGTTACAAAAATAATTAACTCTAAACATAATTGAAGAAAACTCACAATCATCAATACTGTCTGATTGATATCCCTTATCACAGATGCACTTAAACATGCCGAATGTGTTAACGCAACGACCAAACACACATACGTTGTCGAAGGTGCCGCACTCGTCCATGTCTGTAACAAACGTAATACATTTATACTAATACTAGCGGCCCTGTCCCGGCTTCGCACGGGTAGACATAAATAAGTACATTAAAACGACCATGAATCACTAAATTTGAAAAAAATTGTATTGCGCGTCCTCTCTATTAACTACCGTTTTATTTACAAATATTATGCAAAGTGTGATTCCTAATACTAAACTAAGTAGCTTTGAAAAGAAATAAAAAAGAAAAAAAGAAGCATAAAAATGTTTAAAAAAAAATCGAAAATTCAATGTCGTTCGCGCCCACTGCCCCTCTATCGTCGAATTAGTTACTTGATGAGAATAAGTAATAATTTAAATAAAACACTTTAACGGTTTAAAACGCGATATATTAGTTAAACTTATTTGAAAATGATTTTTAACTTCGGCCCGACGTTTCGGATGCTTTGCAGCAGCCGTGGTCACGGGGAGAGTGTATAAGTAATAATTATTTTTCATTAGAAAGCTACATGATCACAGGCTATATTAAGTACTTGATTACTATAGGCATCTATAGAAATTCTTACTAAAACCAACGGAAGGCGTAAAAAAATTAGCCATAAAATATCTTTCATCGCTTACGCTGCGATGAGTATTAATGATAGGACAAACAAATGTTCGACAATATTATCGAATATATTAATATCTACAAAAAACTTCCCGAGACCATATGTCTAACTATTGTCGTTAGGCCACTATAACTACTTTTTTACATTTAACAAATTGATAAATATGCCGATCTGAATCAGACCGTGTTATCTATACCATTTATAAATCTTTATACAAATAAACATTTAATAATTACTTTTTTTAATTATTGAAATTGAAAATTATACAACGAAACTGAAAAATGTATATCAAATACATAGATAAGTATGTTAGTTAGATTACTGTATCGAAAATATAGTACTTTTTCAGTACCGTATTATAGTACAAATCTAATTATAATGACTATATATAACGATCCTAGATATAAGTACCTATGAAATTGCGAAAGTAAGTAAGCAACACGAATTTTTCTAATGAAAAAAAAGGTGTTTAACTCACCAAGACACGATTTTCCGTCGTCCGATTTAGTGAAGCCCACATCACAGTCGCATTCGTAGCCACCGGGAGTGTTTGTGCAATGTCCGTTCTCGCATAATGTGGGGTCATTTGCGCACTCGTCAATATCTACGCACGAGTAGCTGAAAATTAAAATAAATAAATAATAAGAAACAGATTAAAACATGTTTTTTAACGAGCATTTTATACGAATTTACGTAGGAATATGTAAAAGCTATATTACTTCTGTCCCTTGTTTTATACAAATAGTTCTATATAAATACATTTTTTTTTAATTTGGAATACATTTATTTCCATAGTCCGCTATTTGAAGTAAATTAATTCTAAATTTAAACATTGTTTATTTTACTTGGATGTATGTTATGATTGTAAAAAAACATTACAGAAACGTAAATAAGAAAAGTTACATATTCCACATACCCATCTCCCTTATATCCTGTGTCACAGAGACACATGAATGACCCGTCTGTGTTACGGCAAGTGGCCCGCGGGTGACAGCCGCCGTTGTTAGTCAGACATTCGTCCACATCTTCACACTCCGTGCCGTCACCGCGCCAACCGTCGCGGCATCGACATTGGAATGAACCCTGAGAAAAGAGTATTTAAATTATTACATTAATCTGAATCTCCGCTAAGATCTTTTATTAGGAGTATGATTGCAAGTGCAAGAACGTTATTAATTTAGAAAGTTTAACACGTATTCTGTATGGGCACTATAAGTAATGTTTAAAAAAATAGCGAAACAAATGTAATTTTTTTTTCTCTTCCACACATTTATTATATATTATTTATATTTAGTATTTATATTCACACACACACTATAATATTATTAATACTTTAAGTTGGCTAAATTATTTTGTGTTGTACTTACAGGTAAATTAATACAGTCAGCGGATGGATGACAGTCACAAGTTCCAAGTTCGCACTCATCATCGTCTGTACACGCTGGACCCTGTTCTGGCTTCACGCTGTAACCGTCTGGACAGCGGCAGACAAAGCTGCCGATCGTGTTACGACACTCACCCGCGCCACAAAGGTCTGCTATCTGAAATCATATATCAATTTTGTCTTCTGAATCTGAGAGATTAACATACTGTTCGCAATACATACGTCACCCCTAGGTAAATACACTCTTCTTAGTAAAAAGTGAAATCTGAGTAATAATTAATATATTTCGCGTTTTAAACCGTCACAGTGTATATGTAAATGTGTACTACTCGCGTAAACTACAGACAGTATTTCACTTACATCGGTACATTCGTCGATATCGAGACAGGTTGGTCTGGCATCGGGAGGTGCTGGTAGCAACCCTTCCCCACACGTACAGCGATAAGACCCAGGGGTGTTCCGACACTCGCCACCGCCGCAGACGCGTGCGCCACTACTGCACTCGTCTATGTCGCGGCAGGACCGACCGTCGGCGCGTAAATGCCATCCGTCTCTACAAAAGTATTGGAATATTGTTAAGAGTTGAAATAATTTGTAGAGTATTTTTTACGTTAGAGGAGAACAGGCTAGCATGGATTCACTCGATGGACTTGTCCACTTCTCCATAAACCATCCGAACAAAACATGCTATCAACGTATTTTGTGTAGAGATTTTTCACACAGCCTTTTAGTTTCAGGGAATCGAAGTACGTTGACTTGTAGTTGTTCATTTCTACCATTACACCATCATAAATAAGTAACACTAGTTTGAATTTAATTTTCGATTTCTCATCTCTCTGACTAACGGAAACTATAATAAAAAATTTCGTGAGTGTCGTTACTACACAAAATATTCTATTTCTAAATAAAAAAACAGTCGCCGTTTATTTTAAATGCTACGCAAAGAAACGAGCTTTAAAGCTGGAATAATTTTTAACTACATCTATATAAAACAATATAATAAACAGAATAATATTTACCAAAATAATAAAAATAAAAACATCTATAATTTGATTGTGTACAACAAGTCTGTACATTGTATAAAACTACTCCAAACTACGTACCACATACATACCCAGATAGGATTTTTTGTGTGCATAATTTATTAGAAAAAAAAAAGAAATGTCTCAATTCACCTGCAAACACAGTGGTACGACCCAGGCGTATTAACACATTCGTGCTGACAACGTGTGGGATCTTCCGAGCACTCGTCGATGTCTTCGCAGTGTGATTTGACCGTCGACTGCGCATATCCTTCATCACACACGCATTGGTAAGTACCCATTTGATTCTCACACGCCCCGTTACTGCATATACCTAAAAAATAAAAAGGAGTTTAGAAGATTTAGTATTGTATGTAGTTTGTGCGAGTAATACACAAAACACTTTTAACGGTTCAAAACACATTTTAGTCCTCACTATCCTGTTTGAAAGTTAACCTTAGTTGATTAAAATTTCAAATCAAAGGATTCATTCAAGAATCAAGGAATCAAGGAAAATCATTATCATTGAAAAATCATTATTATAGACCTACAAGAGTCAAATTTAACTTTGACTCTTGTAGGTCTATAGTAGCAATGTATGGCTAGTATTAGCTGGTCGAGGGTTCGCTTCCAACCAACATGTTTTTGAAATCAGTTCAAATCTCTCTGAAATATTTGCTTTGAAAATCTGGATATTATTGGAGTATCGAAATTCCGTCCGGATCACGAATCAGTGTTCACAGATGAAAAAGCCACGAGGGCGTTTCGGTTTTAGCAGTCCAAATCAAAAAGAATCGGGTATTTTACCCTCTCTTAAGTGAAATCCAAGTTTGTCTATCCTCCTTTGTCATAAAAAGGCGACTAGATTTGTTAAAATTCTTACCGGAAGTTATAGAGCACTCATCGATGTCTTTACAAGAAAGCCTATCGGGTGCTAGTTCCATACCGGCACCACACTCGCAGCGGAATGATCCAGGTGTATTCACGCATCGGCCGCCGCGACACAGAGCGCGGTTCTCAACACATTCGTCGATATCTGTAATTTAAAGATCCACAATCTTATTTTTGCGTTTTTCTCCTTTTTTTATTAGGAATATTAATTTGTATACACCATTTTACACATATATTATTTATATGTTCACTTACCAACACAAACTTTGGAAAGATCATCAGTTCTGTATCCACTATGACATATACAGTTGAAGCTGCCTTCAGTGTTGCGACATTCACCAGCACCACAAACATTTTCAACTATCTCACATTCGTTGACGTCAACACATGTGTGATTCTTGGAATCCTGAAAACATTTGACCTCGATGATATTACTTATCACATATATAGATATACAGTGAAACCGGGTTAGTTCGGATATTAAAGGACATATGTACCAATAATCCAGTTTTCCAATTAAGTAGATTAAGATTTTATCTGTCTCATTTACAGAGGACGGCGCGTCCGTTTGTAAATAAAGATGTCATAATGCGTTAAAGCCTGATAATTTTTGTCTCACTCATGCATTGAGGTACTCTCAATTGGATTGTCAAAAAAGAGAGGTAAACTTTAAAAAAGTCTTAGAATCCAAATGTATTTTAACTAGGTTTAGAAAGTTCCATTGACAGAGATATTAAAATGAAAGGTCATAAACCTCATTACAACTTTTAATAATAGAGGTTTCACATTTATCCAGGTGTGGGACCTGGATAAATGTGAAGATTTCATCTAACCGGGTTTCATTGTAGTTCGAGCATATAAAAACTTTAGGGTATGCCCTCAACCTCAATAGATTTTCACTCTGTCGAGACTAACCTGCTCATATCCAGGGAAGCAGTCACATATAAACGTTCCGACCATATTTTTGCATCTCCCGTGTCCGCAAAGACCTGGGAAGGCAGCGCACTCGTTGACTTCCATTTGGCCAGGGGTGACTCCGGGCCTGCCTTGCCCCCAACCATCGCTTGTACCATTTCCCCAAGTACCACCGCCATCGTCCCAACCGACGCCATTATCTCCATCACCGATCTGATTCCAGATGTCCGTTCTGTTCGGTCCACCGGAACCCGGACGTGTCCACACGTTAGGTGGACCGCCGACATCCGCTACGCAAAGATTTCTGTATGCGTCCGTTCCTACAAATAAAGTCGTTTTATAATAAGGAAAATTTGAATTCGATAGATTTTCTTACAGTTAAAACTTGGAATTATAATATTATCTTGGAGCCCATTTACCCAAAACGGTAACTTATACTTTCGATTCTGTTTAAGATTGGCTTTGTTTCGGTAGAGATTATGTTTACCAGGTGTTATGAATAAAAAATTAAGAGAAGTATTAATATATATTCATACAATCTTAAAAGTAAAAACGGAATCACCTTTCTTAGGGCAGGGTTCACAGCGCGAGTCTCCCCACGCTTTGCCAAGAGATGAGCAGCAACACACGGCCCGGTGTACTTCAAGCTGCAACGGGCTGGAACAACGTCCGCCCACGTACTCCGTGTAACAATATTCTCGTCTTGTATCCACGCAACGATTGCCTATGAAAATATTATATATTATGTAATTAAAATATCAATGTAAGCCTTGAATAAATAGCAACAGCCATTCGCAGCTCCATTTCCAAGCTACTTAGAATTTCGATGGTCAAAGGCTCCTTCACTTAGTTAAGGAACGGTCAATATCCCCAGAGGATAGCCTAACAGCTTAAAAATCCATATAAATATTTATAAGCTTAAAAGTAAATGAATCAAGGAAAACAAAGTCTAAAATAAAGCAAAGGCATAGGTCACTATTTTTTAACAACACTATAAAATGTATAGTTTTTTTTTCTTACCAGATGGATCAAGAGTGAGCCCATTGGGACATTCGCAACGATAAGATCCATCCGTGTTGACACATTGTCCACCGACACACAGGTCTGGGTCCAGCATACATTCGTCTACATCGCGACAGTTAACTCCATCCAGCTAGAAACATACATTAATATAAACTTTTATAAAGTGACATTTTTTTTTAATATTTACTTCTATTCTTGTTTTGTCATTTTATTTGACGCCACTAAATGATGCCCGTACTCGTTTTGGTCTTTATGTTCGGAGATAAAAGATGTAAACTATAAAAAGAAATATTTTAAATTTAGTTTGGGTAAAATATACTTACATTAAAAATAATATTAGAATATTTCACCATAAGTTTTAGAACATAATACCTTGGCAAAACCTTTAGGGCAAGGACAGTCGTCTGGTTCGCATGGCTCGCACGGTGAGCCCCAAGCTAGACCTACACTGCAGCAGCACTCTTGGCGCAAAAGTGGAGTCGGAGCAGCGCCCTCGCATTGGCCGTCTACGACACGCCGCCAACAAGACCCTCGGCGGTTATCTGAAAGCAAATAAATCAATTTATAAAACCATGTACAAAAATGGCAGACTATGTTGTCAATAGTATGATGTAAGACCTAATGATTCGCCACTATATATTACGTAATAGTAAAAACTATCATTAAAAGACAATTAAAAAGATGGGAGTGACTAGATAATCAAAAAAAGGGAGCCTAGTGGGGAAGAATTGTATCACATCGGTGAGGGCTTTAAAAAAGCCTATGTCAAAAGTCAAATTGTTACTATTAATGATTAATACAGAAAAGTAATAAACTACCAAATTAAATAAATTATACTAATATTACAATTTAGATTTGAAGACATACCGAGACAGTGTTGCGCAGAAGCATCTAGAACGAATCCGTGTTCGCATTCACACTCGTAGCTGCCGTGCGTGTTGATGCACCTGCCGTTGTCACAAGGGTTTGATTGCTCTGGAAATGAAACATAAAGACCTCATAATTGTAATATTTTATCTTGGAAATTATACCAATAATCTTAAGTAATCGAATTAATGTTTCTGGTATTTCCTTCGATCAAGCGGTGCGGCGAATTCGATAAGTGCAAAATGAGTATGTACTTCAACTTAGTCAGTTTGTTTAAAAATATGATCATGCCAATGAATCTGTCATTTACAAAATCCCCCCTCCCCCCGGCTTTCCACAAACTATGTGTCGAGACATGCTCGTCAATTTGAAATTTCCCAAAACCAATGATCATGCATCAGTTAGATGTCCGCAGTTAGCTGATGTTGGGCGGACGCAAGTCGACAGTAGTAACCTGGACGGGCGCGGGGAGGTATATCCCCCCTTTGGGCCTGTGGCCCGAGGTCAGAGGGGTCAATCTCACCCTCGCACTCATCGATGTCCCGACAGAGCTGCTCGTCCGGTTCATAACGGGTGCCCGGTGGACATACGCACGTGAAGCTTCCTAACGTGTTCCGGCACTGTCCACCCGTACAGTACTGTGTAAAAAGCAATGTATTTAAGAATAAAATTATATATGCAGTATTGTTTTAAAAATAGCCAAGTAATCGAGTAACGTAAACAAATGATATAAATTAAAAATCGATTATGAATTGCGAGTAGGACTTGAACCGGCATCTACAACGTACCGTGCTGTTGCTCTAACCAATTGATCTACCGTGTCCTACATCGTTATAGATTTTTTGGTAAACTATTAAAACATACATCTCCAGGTCAATGTATTAACACTTGCGGATTAAGATTCCATGTCATGCTTTGCGCTTAAGAAAAACATTAAACATGTACATTATAACACACAGTACAAATGATGTTAAAATAAGTCCATAATTATTTTATTTTTCTTTATATCTAAAAAAAGGTTACCAATTAGAATAGTAGTATATAATACAATTTGTGGTATATACACTTACAGACTGATGCATATCGCATTCATCTATGTCCCGGCAGATGCCATCCTTATCCGGGTGGTAACCAGGATCACAGATACATTTGTAGCCGGGCTCCAAGTTTTCGCAAGTCCCATGGGGACAGATTCCCGGGATCATGGTACATTCATTGATATCTGTGCCAGCGTTGTCCTTGCTGGCTCCCTCGGGGCAGAGTATTTCATAGTCTTTGCTGCCGTGTGGCGGGCAGGCTTTGCAGGATACACCCCATCCAAGATGGAGACCTACGAAATTATTTCAATTAATTAACCCACAAAAAAAACTAGCTGACCTGGAAAACATACTTTTGCCATATGAAGAATTTCGACCAAATTTGTTTACCATTAAAACGATTTATTTAAGCTTATCATATATTATATAATGCAAACATCTTAGATTATTTAAGGAAGAGTCATCCTTTAGTACATATTTTATGGATATCTTGTACCGTTTCGCAGCGCACGCAACAGAAATCCTAAAATATTGATAATTTTCCCCGTTTTTTTTCACATTTCACACTGTTTCTACGTTACTATTGAGAACAGCTTGATGTTTTATAGCCTTAAGCCATCCTCGATAAATGTTCCAATCAACACAAAGATAATTTTTCAATTCAAAGATTCGAATCAGTATTTTCTGAGGTTAGCGCATTTAAATAAACAAACTCTTTAGCTTTATATATTACAAATAAGTCAATTATTGAATCCTTACCTTTACTGGCACTGCAGCAACATTGTGATCGTGTCACCGGCGTGGTTCCAGGACCAGAACACTGACCATCTTCGTATTTCTCATAGCAAAGGTCCTGGACTTCATCTGAAATCATATACCAATTCGACGTGAATGAGAGATACACGTATATTAGCTTGAAAATACTTTAGACGCTTCTTTACAAGGCGAGAATTACAAAAATACACGAAAAAGTTTCGAGAAACTATAACTCGAATAGGTAAATAAAACAAATGGACCGCATAATAAACAAAACTTAAAGAGTTTTCAATTTAATTCCTTCACAGTTTTGTTTTTATCGTGTACTCTATAATATTTCCAAAGCCTTGTTGATTAACAACGATTTAGAACTTTAAACACTAAGAAAATTACATACAATATCTCCAGCGCTGACTAAACTACACATTTGTTACCTAAACAAGTCCGTCCATCATTGCTGAGTGTGAACCCAGAAAGACATTCGCAGCGGAAGGAGCCAGGTGTGTTGTGACATTTGCCGTTACGGCAGATCCGCAACTCGGAGCACTCGTCGACGTCCACGCAAGCCGCGCGATCTGGAGTAGGTCTGTATCCCGCTTCACAAACGCACTGGAAGGAACCTTCGCCGTTCACGCAACGGCCACCCTGAAAACAAAACAGATCATGTATTGATTTTAAATTGTTTTTTCTATATGTTAAACAAAATTGCAAACGCATGAAACAAAATGATATATCCATCAAAACAATTTATATGGCAGAAGATTTAATAAAATGTTTATTCAAAAAGAAAAAAGAACATTTCCAAAGTATTCTTGAGAATTCTGATAAATACGTGTTTTGACACGGTGGCTTAATGAGGTTTGAATCCCGCCTGTGTCAACGACGTAATTTAAAGTATTAAAGTAGCATTTAGGAAATTAAAAATCTATAAGACAAAAAAGTACGAGACGGACGGAACGAGACATAATCTCGTACAATGTAATTTCAACCTTAACGTTACCGAGTAGGGTCCAATATCCTACTGCTACGCAGCTTAAAAATTATTGAATCATGATAGGGTTTTCGAAAATATTTAGGAATTTTAACAAATTCGAAGCGTTCTTATTTTATTCTCACCTGGCACAAGCTCCTGTCAGAGCATTCATCTATGTCTGCACAATATCCAGCGGCAGATTTGGCAAATCCAGGTTCACAGAGGCACTCGTAACCACCGGGAGTGTTCCGGCATCTTCCCCTTCGACAGACTCGCGGATTGTCCGCACACTCATCCACGTCACGACAAGCGTGACCCGTTTCTGTAGACTCGTACCCCGGGTTACACGAGCACTCGTAACTATGAGAAAACACTAATATAATATAATAATAAAACACTTTCGACAGTTTAAAACGCGAAATATATTAATTTCGTTAACTTATTGAGCCCGTGGGCACGGTTGCTGCAAAACAATTAAAGATAAGTTCATTAGCGTATTTCGCATTTTAAACTGTTAAAAGTATTATATTTAAAAGTCTACACCTACAATCTATAATAATCTTTCTCCACAGTGGTATTTATATATAAGCAAGGAAAGGTATGAATTACCTTCCTCCTAATCCACATACACAGGAGTTTTACCATTCAGATATTTTAATAAACCCTTATTAAAGAAACATGAACATTATTTTCACACATATATTTATTATAAACTCAACTCACCCGCCATCCATATTCGTACAAACACCATTTGTACACATACCACCGTTGGTCATTTCACACTCATTTTTATCACTGCATCGCAATCCGTTTTCAACAGGATCAAAACCAGGTGGGCATCTGTACAAACAAAATAAAAATCACTCTTATGATCCTTCGAGCCGGATCTAATTTTGTTTTAGATTCCTACCTGCATGTGAAACTACCAGGCGTATTGGTACAAGTACCGCCTTTGCAATACTCTAGCGCGCACTCGTCGATATCTATGCATGTTGGGTTTCCATCTTGAAGCGTGCTTTCAGCGCCTTCCCAACATGAGCACGAATACCTATTTAAAATTTTAACGTTATTTATAACCGTGACACAGTTAAGTTTTAATCAGAAAGGATGAGTAGTCTAATTAAAATGTGATTCAGGAGTGTACCATATAAAAATTATAACTAACCCAACATCCTTGTCAATACAGTTTCCGAGGCCACAAATTCCATTTCTCAACATGCATTCGTTGATCTTAGCGATCGGGTGTGGTATGTCCCCTCCATCACCGAAACCTCCACCGGTAGTGTCGTTCCGACGCCAGTCGGGAGGTACGATTCCTCCTCCACACAAATGTGTCCATTCCACTAAAATTAAAAAAAAAGAAACACTTAATTTACCTTACGTTTTAATTATTAAAGTTGGAATTGAGTATGAATACCAATATTAAACTTTTAACAAGAAGTATTTCTATTATCAAAGGTAGGCTTACTTGCTCCGCGTGGTGGACAAGGCGCACACAGATCGCCCCAGGCGCGACCCATATTGTACCCACAGCAGCAGTCTCGATTAGAAAGTGACATCGGTAGCCGATCTCCACATTCTCCCGTCTCACTCAGATATGTGTAACAATTCCCCACGCGGCCATCTTCATGAAAAAAATAATTATTAAATTAACAACGAATGACAAACGCTACAAGATTTGACCACAAATACTTACCAATACAAAATTTCTTATCGGGACTCGGGATGAAATGGGGATTACATAGACAATAGTAATCGCCCTCTGTATTGACACATTTTCCATTCTGCAAGAAAATAAAAAATATTTAGTGATATGACGTGATCATTGGTTAAATGGTAGCAAAATGTGGCTGAAAATCAATGCGCATTTGATACCCAACAGGTCTAACATGATTCTAAAATTATTGTTAAATGTTTCGAAATCACGAATATATTAATTATTTTGTTTTTATTTTATATATTTATAATTAATAGATATTAAACTGGCAGGAACATCGAAATTCCGCCCAGGTCTCATAAGAAAAAAGCCGTGAAGTAGCATCGTCTTTCGCCACCGAAAGTGTGCATATCCAAAACCAAAATAGGTCGACACGGTATCTTCCTTAAGTGGTATATGGCTAGAATATTATACTTTCCATCAAGTGAATTCCATGTTTGTGTATCAACTATCTCTCTGTCATAAATAATATGTTGGACGTTCAACGAAACGAAACATTAAAAAACATAACATTGTCTCTTTCTGATAATGTTTTGTTAATTTTAGGGGTTAAAGTATTCGACGAACTTAGTGAAGAATTATGAATAGTAAGATAGTAATAGTAACTCACTGGACATATATCTGGATCTTCACACTCGTCGATGTCTTCGCAGTTGTTTGTGACTCGGTGTCTTCGTTGTCCGGGGGGACATTCGCATGAAAACGAACCGATCGAGTTAACGCACTTGCCTCCTTCGCACAGACCAGGTACTGCCGCACACTCGTCAATATCCTGGTGATTTTGAATTATTTATGTATCTAATATACTTTTCAAAAACAATGAACTAAACATTGGAATTTAACTAACTTGACACTCTTTCGTAGCGAGGTTGCGAAGGTGACCCGCGGGACAGTCGAGATCCCCGCAGCGCTCGCAAGGGTGTCCCCAGGCCACGCCCACTGTTGCACAGCACAGCTGTTTCGTACACACCACGCCCTCTAGCGCACCCGTACATAATGCTCCTCGGGTGTCCGTGTAACATGGTCCTGGAAAAGATTACAAATTATTTTTCTATATATTAACGGGCTTTTATTTAAAAAAAAACTATAAATGAATTGATACTAGTGCGACTTTAACCGGCATCCACAGCGCTCCGTGCCCAATCCAAAGCGCCCTTGGTGTAAAAATTCGCAATGTAAATAGATTTTTAATGTATATAATGCCGTTATGTTATAGATATTAAAGTTTTTCAAAGGACTTATTTTCTTTTATGACCTTAAAATGTCGGCGACTTTTCTAACCAGGTGTAGGTGTTGGTTCCTAAATATTTATTTATATTTTTCTTGATATGTGATAAATTTTGTGCGGAAATTCTGGATTTCAAATAGACAGATATTCATTGATTTTTAATCGCGTTTCGATTTTAATTGGTTGATTTCTGAATATGTCGAACAAGGGTGTAGGTCTTAACGTAACCTATAAACCGCGCTTAAAATAACGAACCCCTATACAGATTCCTGGCAACACCCTTGATGAGCAGCATTTGGATGTGTAATATGGATAGATTATATCACCTTCCAGCAGGTGAACTCCTCGCTTGTCTATCCTACTCTGTCATTACAATATTGATAGCTTTTTTAAAGGCGATTATACGTATCGAACATCCGGGCTGATACACAAACAAAATTAAACGCCAAATCCAATAAAATATTTTAAATCTATTTTGGTACGTCCAATGCGTCACTAAAGACGGATGACATCATAACGTTTGATCGCGTAACTGCACATCGAAGTCAGTGTGCCTGTGTGTCAAGGACGAATGTGCGAAATTTAAGAGGGCAGTTATCATGTAAATTAATGATAATGGGGAGGTGATAATTTTTACCAAAATCTAGACTTGAGCTTTATTAGGATAATTACAATAAACAATGGCAGTCTTTATCGGTTGAATCCTGACACGTTACAATAATATATACATATTTTATTACGACAGAGGAGGACATATAAGCAATTCATTTGGTCTAAGGACAAATACCTAACATAACATCTCAACAAGATGTGCTACGATCTATTTCGGCTGAAACCGAAACACAATTTATTTTACGCCATCTTCACCTGTGGGTGGTGGTTCGGGACCCAGAAAAATATCGATAATCCTACCACCCTCTTTATAAGTAGATATTCATACGAAGTCCAACATGTTTCAGAAAAATTACAAATTGATTAAAAAGAAATTGGATCCGGAGAGATCCCTTCATTAGCCAATACATTGTTACTACCAACAGACTTTACTATTACTATTTTTTGTCAATTAGGCAGCTTAATTACTAATAGATGTTAAAGGATTATAAAAGCTTCTTACCTGTTCGTCGATCAATTTCGCATCGCGTTCCAGAAAGACCGTGGAAACACACGCAACGATCCGGTGCTATACACCGTCCTCCGTGCAAGCAAGGTTCTCGGCATATTGCTAAAATTTATTTTACATTTAGTAAGAGTTATATAGATCAAGTGTAGCTTTATATGTCCCAAAAATAAGCTTACGTTCAGTACAAAATTCCCCGGACCAGCCGGGTGCGCAAGCGCAGGTCCCGTTAGTACATGTTCCTCCATTCATGCAAATACGACGGCAGCCGCCTCTGGGCCGAGCTGAAAACAATATCGTCACATCACAACGAGCTTATGAACTCCTTAGCAATACTAGCTACATTACGACTTTCAAACAGATATATTTAATAAAGAAATAAAAGGTAACACAGAATTGAATATAGTATAGATATATTTATAAGTTGAGTATGATCATACCTACTGTCACACAATTGTATATTGTGATACTGTTAAAATTAAAATATGGTATAAACATATTTTTTTTTATCTTAATTTTTTATAAAGAAATAAGTATAATTTATTTCTAAGTAGTAAGATAACTAAGCGTAAAGAAACTACTGATATTATTATTCTTAGTAACTCACGTGGATAAGAGAAGAGCGCTCCACCTGGAATACATGAAGGTGCCTCTAAGCCCCCCGCACAGCGGCACATATTTGGAGCGATACATGCCCCCGGTGAACCACAATCCGGTCGACATAAAGCTGAAAAAAGCATAAGATATTTTTTTCGTGTTCATGGAATAAATCCTGTGGTGTTTATAATTAATAAGATTAAAAAAATAAACATTTATAAACCATAAACAGAATTTAAAACTTCAAAAATAATTTTTCTATAGCCAATTCTTAGCTAGCTGTTATATATGTTATTTATTTAATTATTAGGTGCGTTACATAACTCATACTTACGAACTACACAAAGTAAAGAGTTGGGCCTAGACGTCCATCCGGGACAGCAATGCGTGCTGTTGCGGCTTCGGCATACATGTGGACTGTGAACAAATCAATTTTACATTCATCCATTTGTTGTATAAATTAAATGTAGTAAATATCAATAATACACGTTGTATTAGAACTTAGGAAAAAACCAAGTGCTCTTGGGTTTTCAGGCATGCACACCTCCCATGCCCAACGGATTGCGCAACGACCGGTTCTAAAAATAAGTAATACGTTTGGCGTTTTCAACCGTTAATGTGGTTTATTAAAATTTATAGTACTAGACGCTGATTCGTGATCTGCACAGAATTCGGATTTTCCCACCACCCATTTAGCATCCAGATTTCCAGACAACAGTGTGTCAGAAAAATTATAGATTGATTAGACGCATGTTGGATCTGGTAGATTATGACACGTTGATTATTAGCGAACGAATCCGTCAATATGTTATAGTCCCGAGATTATATCTTAATTAAGGCAATATAACTCGAGTTCTAAGCACACTTTAGGCGGAACGGCGACCACTAATCAGCGCTGCGAATGTTCTAATTAAGTCAGGATGAGGGTAAGTGGCGCGTTGCTAATACGGCAGGCCAGGCCGGCACTGTGGGCAGTGAAGCTGACCGCACGTGGCTAACTGTCGCAAACTATCACCGGCTTTGACTACTAGTGGACAAGTAGAAGCCAATGTCACCTTGAAAGTATTGGGTTTTAATGAGCCCCTTTGAAGTACAAATGTGGGTACAGTAAAATTAATATATATCTAAAAGATGGTCCAGAACCGCTATCCTTGGAATTAAACATTATAAAACAAAATAACTTTTATGAATATTTTTGTAAGTAAAAAAGTATGCGAGTAGTGTACATTGAAATAAAACACTTTTAACAATTTAAAACCGCGAAATATATTGGTTAACTTATTTTAACTACGACCCGACATTTCGCATGCCTTGCAGTAGCCGTTGTCACAGAGGGACTTAAAATACATTGTAAATAAGTTAACTAATATATTAAATTGTTATATATAATGTAATAGTTCCAAGTAAAATGAACATTGCGCCCCAAGGTTTAAAGAAATGTTTTCTCATCTAATTTACGTCACTGCGTCAAATGCATCGCAAAGGTCATTTGACCTAAAAATCGTAAACAAGTGTGAAAATACTAATGATCAGTACAGCCTTGTAAGTGTCGGTCCCACGTCCATATCAAAAGCGCATCATTTGCTATGCCTGTTGCGGTTTAACTAATTGCATTTGGGTCAGAGGGTCACACATCCTATTATTATAAATGCTCGCTAATTATTTAATGATTACGAAGCTCATAGACATTGGAATCTTTTGTATATACGAACTGGAAACATGACTAAACTATGCCTTCAGTATTTTAGTCAAACATTTACCAAACCTTCAGGTTATAAGGTAACTTATATATTACGCGGTTTAACCCTTAAAAGTCTACACAGACAGCACGTATGTTTAATATATTCATAATAAGGTTAAGACCGAGGAAAGTAGGTACCCGAAATTTCAAAAAAAATGAAATTACTACATTTCTCACATATAGAATCTACACTATATGTAAGAAAAAATATTGCTCTTATAAGTTTCGTGAACATTTAAAACCAATTCATACAATTATATGAATTGAAATTAAAAAATATATATAATAGAAGACTACTGAATCGCGAAGTTAATGTGGCAAAATATTATAGTTCTAATTTTCAGAAAAATAAAATCATCGTCACAAGAATTCAAATCCTAAAATCTTAACTTGAACAAAAGCTTTTAACTAAAGTGATAAATCCTTAATCCGTAAAACTGAAACGAATCCTGTAGAATAGTGAAACGTATATTTGTCTGGGAAACCCTGCAACGGTGTGGTAAGAATGGTTTTACACTAATTATAATATTCTTGAAGAGACTTGAATGAGTCAACAGTAAGCGCGACGCTTACAAGATTAACGAAAATAATTGCTGAACTAGTTTCTTTGCGAAATTATCCACTTAGTGAGTAATATCGGAAAATATTAAATTCGCTAGTTAGGTTTTATATTACAAGATTGATGGACCACGAATTTTCTGATTTGGCCTAAGTAATTTTATATAATTTGCGAAAACTTTGATATTTTTCACATGCACATAAAGGCACTATATAAGTTAAATCGAAAATAAATTGAAATTATTTATTTACTTACATGTAAAATTATGATATACTATAAACAAAATTATATAAATTTAAAAATCGAAAATATACGGAACGCTGACGATGCCGGTTCAAGGCCTGCCCGAGTCGAAAATATTTTCGATTTTTAAATTTATATAATTTTGTTTATAGTATATCATAATTTTACATGTAAGTATATAAATAATTCATCATTTTAGAATCTTCTAATGATTCTTCTGTATAGATACATGTAGATACATTTAACAAAAAAACTTTAACAGTTTAAAACACGTAGGTCTCCCCGTAATCGTTTTAAACCGTTGAAGTCGTTTATTTAACTGTATACTACTCGCGTAAAGTCCAGACAGATACATTAAATCTCAGCATTGTCCTGGATTCGAATCGCGGGAAAACTAATTGTTTCAGCAGAGCATGGACATATCACTAACTGTTAAAAAATCGATGCGTAAAAAATATTCCGCCCCATGCCCCTTTTAAGGAAAATGGGGTTTCTTTGACACTCGCTCAAACCTAGGTTCTGCGTTTTAAAGCCTGGGCCGTAGCTAGACTGCTAGTGCATTCCGTGCGAAAGCACGTAAACGAGCAGTGATTCCATCTCGAGCAGGTCAATATGCCGACAATCGCTTAACTAAATATGTACGGCGAATACAAAGGGCTTTATGGTGACTGCGTTTTTTTATCAAAGTGGTACTTTATATTCAAAAACTTAAATGCCTTAGGTGGAACTCGAATATAGACCAAATAGAGTGAAAATTAAAACAATTTCTTCGATTTTTTTTTAACAAATTCATTATTGTCAAAGACTTTTTCTTTTTTTTGTGCTTTTATAACAGGCTTATTTAGCTTAGTTTTCCTAATTATTGTAGGAAATAAAGGACTCTATGTAAAACTTATTTATAAGAGAGGACAGACAAGCAAGTGTTGCACTTGAGGTGTAATATCTCATCTTTACAACATCTAAGCAAGACGCGCTGACGACCTGAGCTTTGAACATTTGGAAATCCACAGACTGAAACCAAAATACTTTTTAACTTCATGACTTTTTCATGGGTGGTTCGTGAATCAGGACTAAATTTCGATTTAAGATCCAGGTTTTCATCTATTAACCTAGTAAAAAAGATAATTATTATATAAAAAAAGAAAAAAGTGACAGCCCTAGATGTAGTAGCGATTTAAGCTCACATTGCGTACATTCCAACACTTACTGAGTGAGTCATGATTTGTTCCGTGGACTCCGGCAGATGACAACTTTTGTTTTTGCCCACCCCAGTAAATGGAGAGCAATTTAAGCCTAGGAAATCTCGATCAATTTTCATACAATTATTAAATGTATGTATGCAGTTAGGAATTACAGTCGTATAATTCTAATAATTCATATAAGGCTAATTTTCTTTTTACACTTCGGTCTAGTGGTTATTACCACAGAGGTCCTCCAAATCCATAAGGTCCCGAGATAGATCCTAGTTTGGGAGAAACTTTTGGATTCGTCGGTTTACTTTCTGATAATACTAGCTGTGTCAGCGACTGAGAATAGTTATTTTGGGCATCAAAATTAGTTCTTGCAAACCTCCTCTTCATCATCATAAATGTAAACTGTAACCCACGACGTCAATCTTTAGAGATAGACTATGGTGTCGCAGAGAGTTTTTTAGATCATTTAAAGAGGTTTCATTCTTTTTGGTATACCTAGCGAGTTCAATAATTGTTGCCGTTTTGTTTTTTTTTACATTTTCCGCTGTTTCTGCTCCTCTATTAGTCACAGTGTGATATTATAAAGCCTTCCTCGATAAATGCTCTAACCAACACAAAAAACAATTTTTCATTCGAACCAGGAATTCCTGAGATTAGCGCGTTCAAGCAAACAAACAAACTCTTCAGTTTTAGATATGAGTAAAGATAACATTATTGTTAAAACGAAAATTAGTTTCAAATCGACTCGAACGCATGCAGCTTGTACACGCTGAAGACAAGTCATTACAGAACACAGAACAGGCAAAAACAAAACAACGCAATTGATAGCAATACGTTACAATCAAGCTGTGTTCGGAACAAGCCTTTGATCCATTACATCTTATTATTCATCTAATAACTATCAATTACACTGAAGAATGGAGAATCTTCGCGCACATAGACTGACCTATATTTACGAGTAGTATTCCTTACTCGGGGAGAAGTCCCCGGAAACTTCCTTACCTAGTAAAACACATAGACTTAAGACTACTTAGTGCGTTTATTAATGTAGTTATTTCTTCTGTGTTTGTGTTATTAATCTTTTTTATGCTCTAAAATGATTTCAAATCTATACTAATATTATAACTGAAGAGTTTAGTTTGTTAGTGTGTTTGAACGCGCTAATCTCAGGAACTATGGGTTCGAATCGAACAAACATTTTTGTGTTTCTTGGAGAATTTATCAGCCAAATAGCGTATGAACAATAGGAATGAATAAACAGAGGGAAATTTGAAAAAAATTTTCAACTTCGAAGGCTTTTGATGTGTGCGCTGCGAAAACGATTTATGAAAGATTTTTTTTAATGTCTTAAAAAATGTCCGCGACAGAATATCTATCTTTTTAGATTGATCATAGCACAAGAAGGATGCGACGGAACGGGGACGATATCGTGGGTGACCATTATTTATATATAGAAGGGTTGTTTCTAAAAATAAATAACATTACGATACCTAAAATAATTATGCCACGCGGACGAAATACGCGGGCACAGCTAGAATAAAATAAAAAATATTATAAATTACCCGACGAATTGAGTAGGCGATCTGTCTGCAAGTGTCCGTGCGCCGCGCTGCCAGTGTCGCGGCCGTGGCGTGTTCTGTAGTCGTGGATCTGCTGCTGCTGCACAAACGAGCAGCGCAAGAGCCACCAGCCGCATCCTCATTGTGACACCATCACCCTGCAACCAAAACTATCTTCTTAGTCGTCATTGAAAATCGGAACTTTAATTAATTAAACTAAATAAGAAAATTTTTAACATTGTGTAAACTTATAATTTATGTAACCCATACTATCAATGATTACTGTAAACTCCATCACAATTGCCTGGAAGAAATCGCTTTTAGCAAAACGCGCCGTTTCTCACTACTTAATTTATAAATAATATATGTAATTTCATCTATTTAAATCTTATTTTTTTGTGATGTTTTTGTGCTACCAGTTAAATATTGTTTGTTTATTTAATTTTCAACAGTGGTTTATAGTTAGAAACGATAACTGAATAATATAATAATTATTTCTGAAAGTTTTCAAGCGGAAATATAGACTCATCCTTATAATAGAATATCAACTATATTTCCTGAACAATGCCTAAAATAGTCTAACTACGATATACCTTCAACTTGTAAAGGGATTCCACTAAATTAATCTAATCGCTAACAAAGTCAACAGAGCGCTTTAATTATAGTCAAGCCATAAATTCGTGTGGCCATTACGCCACTTAAGAGCCCAAAACACGGAGTAACCTAGCCGAGGGAGATTCGTGAAACAAAACAATAGTATGAAACTACGAATGATGACAGATGTCAGAGGGGGGCAGGGGTGGATCCGTGCCGAAATGATAACGACGGCCGACGACCCGGGCCAATACGAGACAATACGGATTCTATATTTAGTATACAACTTTAACTGCCTTCCATCTCCATCAAGACTTACTTTTCCCCATAAGGACTTTCATGTACTAACAACTATATACTTTAACATTCGTGACAGTAATAGGCAAATATAAAATAATCTCTACTAGTGTCCCTTTGTCAAAATTGTATTCTATGTTCAGACTGATATCTCTAAAATTATTAAAAAATATATCGTATATAAACTATAATTTTAAACTGCTCCTACTTGACAGCTGGAGATGCAAAAAATACAAGAGTTAATAATAAGAAAGGTATTTCGGTCTTTACGTATTTGATCTTTTTATTTAGTAAACAAACTCATTTTTACGACAAATCTTTAGCCATCTGAGTCCTAAACCATGGCGCGTACGTTGTTGAGAAAGAAAGCATAATATAAGTCGACCTTTTGTCATGCTTTGTAATAGAAGTATACTAATAAATAAAACACTTTAAACGGCTTAAAAAGCGATATAAATGAATTAACTAATTTTTTATTTAACTACAGCCCGACATTTTAAAAGCTTTGCCGCAGCCATGGTTAAGAAGGACAGTCTCCTGTGACCACGGCCTAAAATTCGCGTTTAAAACAGTTAAAAACTGTTTTATTTACATATTTACTAAACTATTGATAGATCTCAATTAAGAATACTAATTTTAGTAGTAGAGCGTTGCGTCCTTTCTCTACTGATTACAGTGTAACGATTAGCTATTCGATCTCATTCCCGTTTGACAATTCATTATATGAAGCTGTTAAAGCAAGGTCGCTCTAGTAAGAATGAGATGTAACAAGAACAACGATAGTAAAGAACGCGCTGTGGGCGGTCTGACTCAGGCCAAGCAATCACTGGGCCCGCTCTCCTGACACGCGTGTTAACTGATTTTATATCAATAACCGTTCTCCTAACTTGCTACAAAAAAAACATGGAAAAGTAACTATACGAACGAAAAGACAAGCTTATTAGGGCAAGAAATTTCAATTTCATTTTAAATAATAACAAAACACTAATTTAAATAAATAGTCTGTAGTTTACGCGAGTAGTACCCATTTAAGTAAAACACTTTAACGGTTTAAAACGCGAAATATATTAGTCAAATTTATTTACAAATAGGTACCTACTGGGCCACTACTTGGGAAGAAAGGGGTCTTGCGTTGGAACAAGTTGCAGCGGTTAAATTCGACACTAAGAATATAAACATTCACTTGTTATTTTTTTGTCATATTTATTGTTAACGCGCTTACATAGGAACCTGAACTGGCCGGCAAAAAATATTTATACAAAAATACATAAATAAGTAATAAGGAATTTTATCACTTTTGTTTAAGAAGAATTGATTGATTGAAATTGGATAGCTTGATAGCTATGCAATGTACTAACTTGTTTGGTAAGAATAAAAGTGATATTTCACTGTCAAATATAAGAAAAAAACTTTCTTAATCTACTCCTTTGGCAAGTCAATTAACAGTCTTTTGAATTTACATTTAAAGAAGCTTATTTTTAGTTATTTTTTGGTATTACTTAACATGTTTTTTTTCTCAGTCCATCAAATTATTTATATTGGATAATTTTTTAAGTATTTTTAAAGCATATTTATATTTACTAGCAAATAAAAAACACTATCACATACACAAAAAATATATTTTAGGAGTTAAAAATATTTTACAGGCACAACAAAAGCTTAAATATTTTGTGATTTTGATTTGATTGTGTGATACCGTTAGCTTCATAAAAAAGTCAGGAATCGAGTGGCGAAGAGAGAGTTCGTTATGATGTATTCATTGAAGGACTCGTGTTTACTTTAGTACGGTGCGAAGCGAACGCTTCCATACGAGAAGAGGATAAACAAAAAAAAAGAAATCCTTGACCGTCCACCATTTGAGAAATTCATCGTATAATTAACTTCTTGATTCCGCAGGAAATCAAACGACTTCAAATATAAACACTGTCTATAGTTTACGCGAGTAGTACACATTTAAATAAAACATTTTTTAACTGTTTTAAACGCGATATATTAGTAAACTTATTTTCAAATGATTTTTAACTTCGGCCCGACGTTTCGGATGCTTTGCAGCAGCCGTGGTCACGGGGAGACATTTGTGTTTGACTAATATATCGCGTTTTAAACCGTTAAAGTTTTTATTTAGACAGTATTTATATTTAAAGTCGTAATAAATATTAGTTAACTTATTAAACTACTTAAATATCTACTCACCATGTGTATGAAGGTCAATTCTTTTAGCTTTTTTTGACAGAATAAGAAAATAACATCTGAAAAAGATGCGCCGTCGACTTATTTTGGTATCGTAGATTCAGAAATAGACAAACTAAGGAGTGAAAACGTGTTTAGTTAAATTTATAACAACCAATTTAATATCAAAGCCATATGTTTCCATCAAACTATAAATACATTTTTACAAACATGTTAAACCCGGTAGAACTCGAACCGACGACCCATTTGTTATCCACTGCTGCCAATAAACTAACGAGCCGGCACATATATTACACAATTCCACGTCAGCTAAATACGTGTATTAGTGTTACATAAAATTGCCCCATACATACATTCGCGCCACACTCCATCGTACCGGATAAAAATAGTTCGCCGAGCAAAATAATATTAATAAAAACGATAAAACGACAATAAAGTATTGATAACGTTGACAATGTCTCGTAACACTGACCTTAGATAAAATTTACGTACTCTTCTTAACGTTTCTACTTTAGATGTAGAGCTTCGACAAAGCTGGGGAACTTATCGACGCCAATAATTGAAATTGATTGGGTGCTTTAAATTTGTAGCAGGTTTAGCTTTAACTGTGAAACCTGACTGTTCTCCAACATGTTTCAGAAAAATAAAAAAAATATTAGAAAAACGTTGGGCCTGGTAACTATTTGATATTTCGTAACAATTACGAATAAGAAGTTACAAGAAAATAAACAAAAAAATAGACTATAGGTAACAAAACATATTTTTTAGCCAAGATGGAGAATCTCTTCCACCTCGTCCATCAATGAACAGACCATCTTTCAACATTAGAGTACATAGAGTAGTTATATCGTGATAATATCCAATAATTACCTCATTGGAACCCAGACTCATTATAGGAATTATGGCATTACTTCGAACAATTAGGAAGAAGAATTATTGACCAGTGATGGGATATTTTGGGAACGATACGGCCTCGTTCCTGGCAAGTGCTCTCCAGTGCAGATCACCAGTTCCCAGATTCGAAGACCAGGTCGGATCGAAATTTGAAGAAAACTTCTATAAGTATAGAAATATCAAGAATCATCACGCCGGAGCCTCATAGAGCGGTCCTTAACTTACATCAAAGCATGAAGCAGTGTGGTGGGACTAAGCTCTTAAACTTTCTCTCTTATAGGAGAGGAGACATTGCCCAGCTGTGGGATATTGATAGGAAACGAGAAGCAAGAGATTTTTAAGATGTCAAAGTATAGCAGATACCTCAAATATTTTTATAAATTGTACCAGAATACCCTTGCCGTATCTATGTCTTTAAAGCTGGGTACTGACTCAATTCTGGCAGTACCTTATACATCCATACGTTCGTAAAGACTGAAGACTACACTGCACCGCGATCACTTGGTCTAATCCAAATATAGGCTAACTACAACGAATACGCACGAATTCAATAGGTACATCTTAACTAGATCGCATCCAGCACCTACGCACTTGTTGCATACGTACTCTATGCAGCCTAAGGAAATAATTATAGTAGCTTCCCTTTATACTGATGCCATTAAAAAGTTACCACATATGAAAATATTTTTCATATGTGAATCACAGCACAGCCGTGATCAAGGAGTAGTTAAAATAATTTCCAAATAAGTTTAACTAATATATATTGCGTTTTAAACAAAAAAAGTGTTTTATTAAAATTAAATTACTACGTTTCAACCAAATTCCACTGATGGGTGTGCTCTCTGACACTAGGGAAACAGGGGGGTTTGACGACTGCTGCCAACTTGGTGACAATCGGAACCGGCATAGCGTACTTTCCAAAGTCCCAGAGTGAGGACATACTCTTTCAAAAACTTTGCTCGACCCAGGATTAAAAATAAGGAACCAGGATGTTCTGATCAAGAGTCGAATGCCCTATCCACCAGACCAACAAGGCAATGTTTAAACTAATTAGCGAATGATGATTACGGTCATACGGCTTGATTGATTGATTGGATACAAATGTAGTTACATTTAACTTAGTGCTACATTTTTCTTACCTAAAGAATAAAATAAAATAATATTCTATATTGTATTATCGGAATGCCGTGCACCGGTAAATGCATTTACTTTAGAAGAAATAATGCAACGCGATGATCCAATGTTATTTTAGATCAATGACCAACAATTGACCCGTTAATAAAGATGCGCCCGCGGCGAGGGGTTCGTAATTAATAACGAGATAGATCTTCATATTATACTCAACCCCGTGTACGACTGCCGCGGTGATACAACTATGTTAAGCTCATTAAATATTCATAAACTTAAGGCGACGTTCCACTCTACTAGTAGCTTTAGTAGTAAGCTTTATTTATTCCAATTTAACAATTATGAATATATGAACATTTTCTGAATATTGTTCATATACATATTCTGTTTTACATAATAAATTGATTCCAATAGATTGTAAAAATTCCAATTATAAAAAGGCCTAATAAATTGTGTAAGGCTTTCACGGCCATCGTTCAGCATATCATTGTCTTTCGAAGAATCTTCGAGCAATCGAGGAGTCAACATCTCCTGATGATGCCGTCCACACGTGATGGCGAAACGTCGCGAACCTCTTCTCGCTCACATCGGCCGAACAGCCCGAGAAGACAATGATATGATAAAAAAGCCTACCTTCGTTAAATTGAATAAAACATTTTCAACGGTTTAAAAATGCGCGATGTATCAGTTAACTTTTATTTGTACATAAGACCCGATGTAGCGAATTACTGTTTTAGTCATCAGACTCATATTTTAAAATTAAAACGACTAAAGTTAATGACATTTTCTTTGCGCATTAATTTAATTTTGCATTTAAAGTTACTATGGCGGTTTTCTAGGACTTCTAAAAATCTGATTTTGGGAATTAAGATATTTATGGCTCAAACGTCCTCTTAAATGATCTTTTAAGTTCAAACGCCACAGGACTCTTGCATTCAAGCAATTTCAATCCCACAGAGCCGACTAGAGTCCCATTTATAACTGTCTTTTTTTCATTTCCGACCTTTCATGATAATTGTCCAAGTGTAGATTAATTGTTGTTTTAAGAATTTATTGACGCCCATTTCTTCTAATTCGTTATTGCTACAATATACGTGTTAATTCCACCGGCTATATCACCGGAAAGGGATGTCGTTTTCTTACGCTAAACACGAACGTTTTACTTAAATTAATTTTTAACATAATATTTGTTTCTCATCAATAATGTTTTTTTTTCATAACTTTCTAACCTATAGATAGAAAAAGGTAATTACTCTTTTAAATCTTAATTATAACAAATAACTATATCAGCTACCTTTAAGAAGCAGAATCTTAACTAAATAAAAACTCGGGATACAGGGCAAATTAGTTTTACTCGAAGAGCCAGTACTTGTTACGGTTGAGACTATATCTATAGCTAAGCTGGATTATATAATGTATAACTAGCTTGTGTTGTATAAAAAAAAAATCGATAGAAAGGCCACTAGAATATGCTAATTACTTAAGGCGTTATTGACTTTTCAAGGATCAGTTATTTAGCTGTTTTACGAACGCTAATTAAATTTTGCAAAGTATAGTCATGTATTTTTATTCAAGTAATTTTATGTATGCATGAGTAACGTAACATTCTGATTGTGTCTTAGCGTATTCTATGTTAAATAAAACCGTTAAGTTGCGATTCAAATTCACATACCAAAAGCTCTGTACCTATCAATTTATATATTCAATAATATTTGTTAATCATCTATATTTAGGGCAAAAACGGATATTTTATATGATCTGTAAAAAAATAAACGGTCTTTCAATATATATGCGATTCGGCTTCATAGCGGAAAGAAAGGGGAGTCTTAGGGTAAAACCACCTTTAAAATCCGATTACAGACTGATCGTAGATGTAGCTATCTATTAGAATAGTAAGTTGATCAACATCTCTCCCAAAAGCTCTCACACTCAGTTCAAATGTCATCGAACTCGTGAGCAGACGGTCCGGCGCCGGCGCAATGATCACGGAAAATCGAATGATTGATGCACAGATAATCCGATGATCTTCCAATAGTATAAATCTTTGTAACTGTTTCACATTTGTTACCTGCAAGCTTCGAATCACGTTATTAACGATTTACGAACCTTAATTGGCTCTCTACTATACGAAAAAGTTTGACGAGCTCGTTAGTCGAATGGTAGCAATGTATGGCTTGTAATCAACGGTTCGTGGATTCGATCAAGTAAAACATATTTAAAAAAATCAAATTACAATTTTTCGAAAACATGATAGACGTCGTCTGAAAAATGTTGCCACAATACAGGTTGTATAAAAACTACGTCTACAGATGAAAAACTGTATTCACGTTTCGGTTCAGTCTGTGGATTTCTAATATCCAAAGCAAAAACCGCATTTAGTTTAGATGTTTAATTATTTATTTTATGTTTATTTGTTTATATTATATGACTGTGGGTTTGACTGTTCCTCTGTAGTTATAAGGAGTCAAACTTTTATGTTACGGTATGTTAAAATCTTAATAAAGGACGACTCCGTATAAGTTAACGCAAAGTACCGTTCAAATGTTAATCATTCAAGCAGTAGACACTAGGTAAATAAATACGCTACAAAAACTGCCTAAGGACTTTCGAGATTAAAGTACGCGCTCGTTAGATCGCAGAATTAAAAAAACAGTGGCGTATCCATCAAGATGATTGATAACCCTTATCATAGACAAACATATGAACGTACGACGACCCCGATTCTAATAATGGGATAGGGAGATGTCGCTAATCATTACTAGGACAAGGTGATTGAGGCCTACACAATTAAAAACGTAGATTTCAGAAGAATGTTTAAAGAATCGAGGAAATTAGAATGACTATTAAATTGTTTTATTGGTGTTTTGAAAGAAATAGCATTTAGAATACCATTGATTATTACTATCGAAGAACAAAAATATATATTAATATTATGAAGCTGAAGGGATTTTTCTGTGCTTTTTTGAACGCGCTAATCTCAGACTCAACTCAACTACTTGTTCGAATTAAATATTGATTCGTGTTGGTTGGACCATGTATCAGGAAGGCTGCAAACATATAGGGTCGAAGGAACATTGGAAAATTTGGAAAACTGAAAAAATATTTATCTGTGGGGAATTTCGGTACGTGCACTGCGAAAACGTTTTAAGATACCGATAAAATATGATATATGAAAGAGTTACTCTTCTTTAAATAATGTCCGCGAACTTAGCTTTTTTGCCGGTACCTTTTAAGACAGTGAGAAGAACCGTTTTTATGGTAATCAAATTTAGTCTAAATACTTCATATGGTAAAAGAACGTTTGCCTGATCAGTTAGTATTCTAGACATGAATATTTATGTTATTAATTTTCAGAAAAGTATTGAAAGTTAACGTAAGGCTTCATTTTAAGACATTCGTAATAAGCATCTTAATCACAGGAAGCCAATACAGTGTTTCGATCAGACAGGACACAGAAATAGGATCAACTGCTTGCATATTAACTATTTTTTTCGCCCCATGATCCTACCCCTGTGGATGTGGTTGAAATTGTAATATTTAATATAAAGTTGCTTTACAAACAAACTCACAGACGTTTTATATCGCAAAAAACATTTGTTTTGCATATTACATCACACAAGTGTTAACATTATTCTGCTTAACAAGAAAATTCAATAAAAAACGGTAGATACAAGATAAATCTGATCATGTCTAAAAGAAAAAAATTAACTCCGTTCACTGTTTAGCATTAAACCCAAAAACCTTTTAGTATAGATGATGCAACGTGCCCATGACATATTTGTGCATACGAATTTGATAATAATTAATATCTAGACCGAATTCAGTTCATTCGCGTACAGATAACCAGAATGATTTGGTTCAATTATATGACAGTTTTATCATTATATCCTAGATTTTATTTCATTTGCTTAACTTTACTTAATATATAAAAACGTCAGAGGGCGTATTTATAAAGTTAAACATAAAATTGACATACGTCATCGGTAAATTATATAAAATCCTTCCTAAAGAAAATCATTTCGTTCTTTTTTTGAACTTTTATTATTTGAAATTGCTAACTTAGATAAGTGCTCTGCAAGAAATAAACATCGAGAATAAAATTTATGGTTCGTTTTAGTGGCTACGGTTTTGAATACTGAATAAATCATAAATTATTAATGATGTATATACTTATTTAAATAAAACTCTTTAACGGTTTAAAACACAAAATATATTAGTTAAACTTATTTGTACCGTTATTATTATGTAGGAAATAAATTTAAGATAAAATTAACTCACATTCGTATAATGAGCACAGCACATAACCGAAATAATTCCAATTAGAAGGTTTAGTCCTAATTTGTAGGGATTCACCAACGGTCACAACGCGGCCCAAACTACAACTAACTTCAAGAGGACAAAATATACGTTTCACATAGCTTAATTAGTTTTAGGCCTCGCACTTACGCTATATGTGTATATGTGATTGTTTACTTACAAATGGCTTAATTATTTCACTAATCTATTATGGCGGACACATTTTAAAGTAACGTTATATTGTAGGTCCTGGGTTTGAAATTGTTTTTCGTTGATCATTAAATCGATCAAGCAGAGCTCATAAACTACTTGCTTGTATATGCAATCGATTAGAGAATCGGATGTAGTGGAAAGGTATAGGAATATAAGAATCATAATAAAAACAGAATTTACCCGAAAAGACAAAATGTCAAAAAGTAGTATGTAGTACACCAAACACTTCAACTAAATGGACATATTTCTGTATCGGCTTCGCTTATCGATTTTTGTACAGGTAAGTTGATTAACTGTGTCTTGTACGATAGTTTGGATCACAACGCAACGCATATATATAACTTATAAAATCTCAACATATCTCTCCCCGTGACCACGGCTGCTGCAAAGCATCCCGAGTTAAAATAATCTTCAAATAAGTTCAACTAATATATTTCGCGTTTTAAACCGTTAAACTGATTTATTTAAATGTACTACTCACGTAAACTACATTCAGTAATTAACGCATATAACTATAAAATGATGTATGTACAGTACAATATTATATATTCATACCACTTGCATCCTAAAAAACAAAGTCATGTCAAGAATTATTTATTCACGCAGGTAACTATGTACACTTATGAACGTCACACTACTTAAAAACCTATACCAAAAGGCTCTAAGTATCCGAATTAGAATTATTGACAATGCACAATTGTACAGAGTAACGGTACAGGCCCGTACGATATTAGATATGATGTTGAGACGATGATAGAAGCCTTTGATAGCAAGTAGGAAGTGCAAGCGGTTGTGTTTCACTGATCAAAGACCTACTTAGCGTGATTTGAGATGCACGCGAACCCGACTGGCGCTATGTTAAACGATATATTGTTGTGGATACGATATTTATTTATTTTAAGAGGCAATTCAATTACTAAGGGGGTTCCACTGTCATCTTGAAACTTTAACGCGCAAGCAAGGCCTGTAGATATTAGTTACGGATAGAAGATTCACACGCAAGACAGTCTCTAAATACCTAAGTCTAAAGAGTGCCCGAAAGGAGGATCTCACATCTTCTAGAATTACTCAAGTACAATATTGCTGTTATGCGGGAAAGAAGAATGCGATGCAGAAAAGTGTTTAAAAGACATTCAAGGTAGCGCCCGCCGAATGATGAGAGCTAACACGCTTGTTAATTTATTTGTCTGAATGATGTAGAATGTATCCGTCATCACATTGTCCGACCCGACGAAACTCAAACTTTTTTCACAGATCATAATATCGAGGATACCACTGACCCTTATAATATAAAGGGCATGTCCACATTGCATTTCGCCAAGATGCAAGCTCTCGTTACAAAGTGCTTTGTTTATTGATGTGTGGCGCTTCAACAAGCTGTAAGTTTGTAACGATACTAACTACGTAAGGTTGTAGATTACATAAATAGTTTAAGTACCGTTTATTCGTTTATATCTCTCAAACGCCTAATTCAAAACACACGATAAAGCATATATCCTTCCTCTAGTTTTTAAAAATTATCTGTAGTCTGTAGTTTAAGCGAGTAGTTATAATATACACGACAATAATATTACCCACTTGAAAATAAAAGCGAAAATGTGTTGAAAATAAAGTGTTTTATTTAAATATTAAATTTGTATTATGTATCACCAATGAGGTTTAAACACCTTACTACATTGCTTACGTACTATAGACAAAATATTATGCACTTAAGCAAATAAAGATGGAATGTGGAGGACGCAGGTAAAACAGCAGTTTCAAATGATCGTACAAACAGCGATAGCACAATTATCTTACTTGTTTGTCTAGTTATTAGATGCGCAGACGTAGCACTTCTAACTAGAACGGGACAGATAAAAAACAGAGTACCACAGAGAAGAAATATAGTGAAATCGGTCAAGTAAGAGGCGAACTCGTCCAGAAAGGGTTCCGTACCAATAACTAAGAAAGACTTATGATAATGTTTTTTAGATATTTTAAATACCTACCTATTATCTATATATTGATTTTGACAAAAAAAATGTGACAGGGCTATTTTTCAATATTTGTGATACGGCAACTGAATTTCATTTGTGAAAGTTTCCACTATAGCTATTATGGTTCTCGAGGTACAGCCTGGCGACACACAGCAATGTCTTTGGCATCGGGCAGATGAGCAGAAGTAAAATAGTAGCGTTATCATGGTTCAAAGCGGCTTAGTGCAGCCAATATACAAAAGGACATTTAACTTCTAATCCAAGACAGCTCACTGAAATGTCTCAAAAGCTTTTTAAACTAATAATAACTCTGTCACCGCAGCATAAATGCCATTATTGTCAACATCAATGGTTATAAATATCTCTGGGACATAGTAAAGGTAATAAAATCATGCATACAATGGCAAATTACGTTCGGAAAGGTGTTTGGGGCCAATGACAACATCTGTCTTAATCACAATAACGCAAATACTAAAGCTATAATTTAGGACTTGTTTATATTAACACTAAAAGGCACTTGGGTTACCATATTATTTACCTATCTATATCTATCTACCTATTTAATAATGATTGCAATGACTATCATTAATACAACAAGAAATATATACGCTTTGAAAAGGCTGAAAAATGTTAATTTTTTGAACCTTATACAAGCGTGTATAAAAATAAAAAAGCATATATATGAATCGATTGACCGTCTACTTTTTGAAGTCGGTTTACAACAAATTTCAGAAAATTTGCGACGTAGGTCTGTCTACATTAATCATAAATTCTTCATAAATCAATCGGAATCATTCATTTTTGAGAATACGTAGTGCTTTATGCAATTATTTTATTCAGATTTAAGTAGACGTTTAATAGAAGATTCGTTTGTTATTCATTCGAAGCATGCGCATAAAACAATTATTGTTATAGAATTGTAGCAATAGCTACTAAAAACTAAAGCCTTGTTTGGACCTTCTAAAAGGGGCTAATCTTGTTGATATTTTTAATATTCAACACTTATGAAAGTATGAAATTTATGGAAAAACAATAATTAAAATAAAATATTACTCAATTCAATACAGTGGATTATAACATTATTTTACATTTTATTAAGTATAGCCAACGAACAAAGCTTCGCAAAGCTTAGAGTTTAAATATGATAAGTGAATGAATCACTGCAATACAATGATGAAAGATTTACAGGAAGCTGATAGAAAAATAATATCGCCAACTGATTTTACTGTATTTAATTAAATAAAAAATATATTAAATTTGTATTCATAAGTACCAAGTATATAACATCATTTATTAGTGGATAATCTTCAAAAATATCGTTATTAAGTCCTCGTGTAAAAGCTTAACTCTATCTGAATATCTTTCATAGAAATTCAAGTTCAACTTTTAAAAAGATGAACTCTACTACTACTACTCTACGCGACAAGCTAGAACTTTATTAGGAAATTGAACTGTTAAGTACCTAATATAATTTCGAGCACTACTTTAGTTAAGTTCTCTATATTGTGGGAAAAAACTTTGAAAATCCGTCTCTTGTGGAACGCTCAGAAGCATCGTCATTTTAGGATACATGTCGTTTGAATTGAGTTTTAGGTCAGTATTTAATATAATGTTAGGAGTAGTAAGGACCATAGATAATAATTAAACCATACGCTAATTATTAAGGATTCATGATTAAATTTAACGGACGCGATATGTACGATTGCGCAATTCGTTAGCCTTCTGCCATTCCTGATAACATGACCAACTAGGTATAACCCTGTCCCTATTTTATATGGAAGCGTGGAATTTTATGTAATATTCTCCGTCTCCCCGAGACCACGACTGCTGCAAAGCATTCGAAACGTCGGGCCGTAGCTACAATAATTTTCAAACAAGTTTAACTAATATATATCGCGTTTTAACCGTTAAAGTGTTTTATTGAAATATTATCCACAATTAAGGTATGGACTTGATTGATTTTTCTGCTCCACGTTTAAGTTCTATAAAATGTTAACTATTTAAAAAAGTATTATTCATTTGTATATAATATGCTCCATTCTGCTCCACACGATAATAAAATCTGAATAAAATAGTGAATGAGATAATTTGCAAAAGCTGTTAGAGATAAGAGCAAATAGTCAACTTGTCACACATGCCTCGTGTCATAAGTTCAAACATCGTTTCACGCTGATTTTGTTTAAACATTATGCCATTAGAATTGTTTTAATAAAAATATTGTAATTTTAATACACAAAGTATCATTGAATAAACCCTAGTGAATTTCACCACTTCTCTATTAGTAAAAAAAAGATAAATTTGTGTTATACGATACCGTGTACGTCCAAAAATTTTAAAATAAACACTAATTACCATGCCACACAGTTGTATCGTCGATTCGGGATTAAATTCGTGCACGAAAAGAAGGGTAAGCCGCGATAGACCGCGGAAGGTACGCGAGGCGAGCGTTTTAGTCCGCGGCTCGCTCTCGACTAGCAGAAATTGCGAGCTTTATCAATGGAATGGGCAAACAGCGGCGCGCGCGCACGTATGCCCATCCACTTAGATCTTGTGCTTCCGCTACGCTATGCTATGCTATTACAGTTTACCTAATGTTAATATTATGACCGATCTTGATGATGCATCTTCTATTAGATACAAAAATTGTCTTTCCAAAAATGAACTTTAAAATCGGTGTTACCAAAAATAATACATAATGTGAAGTAATGAGTAATTAAATTATATGTAGGTATATAGGAGACATCGGGCCATAGTTGAAATAAGTGGTGAATAGCGAAATGAGTGTCTTGACATACTTCGAGTTTTAAAAGTGCTTTATTTCAATATCTGTAGTACTTGCGTAAACATAAGACAATGCGTAAATCATATCGTTATTAAAATGATTAATTATTATAATTTTTAAGAAATTGATTCTCCGTAGATCAATGGTCAAAATCCCGTAGAAGCAATAAATTGTTCTGGTCAGGCAGGGTACAGAAATCAGATCAGCTACTTGCTGGTAAATAATAGTGATAAACAGACAGAGTATAAAAATGTGTTCGCCTACAGACTGTAACGGACACAGAAATGATTTTTATATTTGCCCCAGAATTTGACTTTTATAACTAATTAATACAATGAATGTCTCCAGCAAATTTCAATAACAAATGCACAAGTAAGTAAACTCACATCGGCCCTGAAACGGCCTTAATACATTCTTAAAATGTATAAACGTTACGTCAATGTAATATTAACTATTTGCTTTCGCAGTTTTGAGTATAGAGCAGTCTGTGGGTTGATAATAATAGGTGCACATGTTACAAGTAACAATTGTATTGTATGAGGCAGGATTATTAACAATTATTTTGCAATAAAACAATCTCGAACTAGTTGGCCTAATGCTAGCAACGTATGCTAATAATCAACGGGGCATGGGTTTGCTCCCGTGTCCATGTTTCTTATCAATTTATAATTTTTCTGAAACGTGTTGGCACTTCATCTGGAAATCTGGGTATTAAACGCTTAAACCACCGTCAACGATGAAATATTCGTGAGGTTTAATCGCATTTCGGTTTCATTATGTGGATTTCCGAATATCCAAAGCCAAAATAGATAAAAAGGAAGGTTTAGATATTAAATGACTGGGGCATGTCACCTACCATGAAGTGAACCCGTGCTTGTCTGTGATCTTGTGTCATAAATATTGGTAAATTTCTCTACCAATATTATCTAAGCGATTGAATATTAGGTTCAATTTTTCTGCTGACCGTACAAAACTTTGAAGCCTTTTTAAATATGCGAAAATTAAGTAAGTAACATACAGCTATATTACCAATTTAATAGCTATTGTGAACTGTTTGTGACCTACATTTATAATATTGACGATTCGTCTCACGGACACCTGAACAACTGCTTATTTCAATGTATTTTTATGTTATAATAAACGTAGCCGATACCTTATTGCTTCATTATCACAGTCAAAAAAAGTACATACATTTGTATTCAACAATATTTATGATGATTTTAATTGAGTTTTTCCATTTAAAAACAATACAGACTTTCATAAAAAGTTATTTTTTAGTAAATCAAATTTAAATTCTTTTTATAAGCATCTATTAATATTGCAACAACAAATATTCAAAGCCAATATAGGTACAACAGCGGATTTTGGTAAGATAGGTATATGGCTGGGACATTTCATCCCCTATCAAATGAGCTTGTCGGTCCTCTTTTGTCACAAATAAAAACTCGCAGAGCATCGGGTAATACCTATATGGCTAACAATAAATATAGCCTATGTTTAACAGTAGCAAATAATAATAGTTTATTTTATAAAATTGTATAAATGTTAATCAGGGTGAACGTAGCTTTCTAATGGTGACCGATTTTTTGAAATCGGCACAGTAGTTTTTGAGTATATTCAATACTAACATACACACAAAAATACAAATCTTTTCTTTTATTAGTATTAGTGTAGATAAGCCCCCTACAGTATTTTTGGAGACTCTGGAGAAAGGTATATATCTACGTATAAGTAAACAATCATACGCGTATAAGCATAAGTAACAATGAACTCTATTGACCTAAGTTATTTCGTGTGTGTAACGAAGAATTTTAATTACAACTCTCTGATTACGTAGAGCACGAAATATTTGCACCTTCCCGAGGATTAGAGCAGAAAACAAGATAAGATTACAATTAGTTGCCATGTGGGAAATGTTTTGCACACTTCGGGGGGCAAGGCATCGAGCTTCAACTACGCTCTACCATTGTAACTTACAAACATAATGCTGGTTTATCGTACCTTTACGTATCAATTCATTAATGTCAAAAGCCTTTTAGTTGGGCACAGGTCTCCTCCCGTATAGAAGAGGGTTTTGAGAGCTTATGTAACCATGCTGCAATAGTGCGACGGGCTTTAAGAACGCTACATAGGTGATGGTAACCGGAAACGTGCTCACAATGACACGAGGGCTGTGACCACCTAATTTCACCACCACCAGACTGATACTAGCAGTTAGACAATTTCCAAACATCGAAATATAATTTTGATTTGCTTCGAGTCCGAAGGCACAGAAGTCTAATGAACTACTTACCTAGAAATGAAAATGGATGGATAATACGGAGAAAGACGTGAGCCCCTTGCTCCATCCCACGGGATTTTCCATCTACATTTTTATAACAATTTAGATTTATATTATTCTCGCCACCATCATCATAATTATGCACACCAATCAGTCATTCAGTAACAAAGATTTTTGTACAAATTGTTCAAAGGTCTATTAATTCAAATCAAGATAACGTTTGCATATATGAAGTTTTATTTAGATTTAAATATTTCCGATTACCCAAAGCGACAGTAGGTCGCCAATGCATCTTATTTAGATGTTATATGAGGCCGCTAGAGGCAGAGTAGCCTAACTTCAATTTTATGACTTGAGTTATTTATATTTTCACAGTCAAAAATGTTAATCTACTGATGCTAGATATGCACAGAGACCGAATATTGTTAATATAATCTTTAACAATTTATACAAATGAAATAAAGTTCAATTCATTTTCGCCTAAGTTAAATGCGCATTTTTATTTTTCTTCCTTCCTATTAAAACACATTTTTTATTAGGCCACTCTGCCTCTAGCAGCGTCATATGACTCCGGTATTTCACCTCTCATCAAGGGAACTCCATGCTTGTGTCTTCTCATGCATTGTAAATAAGTAGCACATAATTGCAAACCTTAAATTTTCGTAACTTTAATTTTGAAATTCTATTAATGGTGATTCCGTGGCGCTATATCAACATTATCACACAGGCTGTTTGCGAGAGATATCTAATCTCTGTTTGCAGCCTCCTTCCAGCGCGACCCAATTAGTTTTACCTAGCTATCGTCTCTACAGAACTATGCTAATTGTGTCTAATATAAGATTTATTACTTGCGAGAATGACGTTAATATAACAGAGTGGGGTTATTGGCTTTTTAATTTTAATCTCAAAACCTACTTTATACGGTTTAAAAAACGTGCGACTATATTAGTTAAAGTTAGTTCAAAATGTCATATTTTAACTAGTCGGTACACGTAATTAATGAGGAATCTTAGAATAATTTGTGAATATTTCAGAAGCCGTTTTCTTTTACGGGTAAAGGAAAAGATTTAGATTGCGATGTATCTCACGTTAAATTTATATATATTATTTTAACTACCTGTGCTTCGCTAGCAGCCGAGACTTGTCTCCCCGTGACGACAACTACTTGGTATACTAAAAAGGCGAAACTAGCCGGTATCCTTACTGCTAAATTGTACTATAACGACTAGTGTCAAAATTTCAACTGTCCCGGTTCTTGTGAAATAGTTTGTTGGGACATACAGAGAACTTTTGGTAATAGCATGGGATAACCTCAGGTGTATGAAAAACCGACTTTAAGGCGTCCAATAATTTGTCTTAAAATTGCACAGCGAATTCCAGAAAAGAGAAACACAATAAAGACGAATGAAACACGAAAAGCTGCCAATAACGTAAACTTATGTTAGCTAGATACAGTTAAAAGGCATCCAAGGTTTCAGATAAGCCAATCACCGTTACGACCCATTGATTCACCAATCAGCATACAATTGATAGATAAATTCAATTGCATTAATCACTATGTAGACGCTATTAATATTCTATTGCGTAACTGAAGCTTTAGCCAGAATTTTAGCCAACTTTAGAGCAAATGCCGTAATTATTAAATTTTTCTTAAAGTAATCAATACTTTAAGTGCCATCTGTAACAATTTCTTAATATTGAGAAAACATAGTACCATTTGGGTATCCAAAGAGTTTTTTGCTATGTTTCGTACGGAATCCTACAATATTTCGTCTATCTATAGGATATATAGTTTTCAGAATCAATACCTCAGTAGCTTGCAGTAAATTAATATTAGTGGTTAAAATTTATAAATAAATAAGTTGCACTTCCAGTAAGCAGTTTAATTTTAACATTTTAAAAAGTTCTATTAATATATATATCTTAAATTCAATTTTCTTAATAGTAATCAAGTTATTGATAGAAAGATCTAGAAGTCACCTTTCTATTATCGTACAAAATCGAACTCGACCTATCTAAGTCCCACAGGTGGGAGCAGTCCCTCGCATAAAAGCCACGCTGCTCCAGAACGGATTCACGGACTCAAACATCCTTTCAAACTCCTAGTTGGTACAAATGTTCTTGGAAAAAATACAGGACTACACTTTCTTTCATTTGTCAATAGTCTTAAATACTTTGACCATACGAAAAATCTACTTTCAACCGCGATAATATTATAGAGGTTGACTAACAACGGGTTGAAAGTATTAATTATTACTTCAGTGTCTCGATTCGAATTTTCGATTGCACGCAAAGAGATGCAGCAGGTATATTAATTGTTTACTTGTTACTCCATGTGACACAACACTCTCATCTATAATGTAACCTGGTTTACTAACACAAACTGGGTCGGTGTAGATAAAGTTTTTATTTCTATTCTAATCTAGCACCCATGAGATTAAGATTTCTAGTTTTAGCGAGGAGTATGGGGGCAAACTCATCTGTGTGAAGGAACGGGTTTTTATTACAGGTCGTTGATCAGAGTCTACACCCTGCCTAAATGAAACAAGTTATCGTTACATTGGATTTGAACCCAGGACCATGCTTATTGCAATGCTAATTATCACAGTAATTAATTTAAGGAGGCAGTCAATTTCTCGAATAATAATAATTATTATAACTTTATCTTTGTGTCTTGTTATATTACTAGGTATCATGAAATTAACTTTATTTGGACTGATGTACAGACAAAGTAGAATGTTTTATGTACATCAACGCACATATAAACAGAGTTATGTAATCGACGTATTCCCACCATGAGATACTATTGACATACAGCGAACCACGTGTGCAATATTTATCTTGTACAGCGGTGAGATCACCGCCACACTGTACTAAACTATTCGTATTTACTATTGAAGTAGGAAAAAACGTTTTCAAAAGTTGATAATAGAAAAGAGGCGCGAAAAATGTCCGCACCACTAGTAAACTTAACGATTTCTTCATCTGTGGACAGTGGTTCAAAACCCGAGCGAATTTCGATATACGTACCTAACTAATCTACCACCCGTTTAATGTGCAAATTGCCTGACGAAGACCAGCGTGTTTCCGAAAAACTATAAATAGATTAGAAACATGTCGGACCCGGTGGGGCTCGAACCCACGACCCCTTAACTATTAACGAGCCCGTCAAAAAGCCCTAAAAAATAGCATCTAATAGATACAAATACTTATTAATATTAGACAGAGAAAGTATTAAATGTTAAGCAGAATGCATTGTGAGCAAAATACAAGAACATAAGTGTCGTTTTTCACATGAATGTAAAATTAATTTATTGGGTCACATTCCAAGCAACTGAATTTGCAGCATTCGCTCAGCACGTGTTTTCCAGAAGTGTATGATTTTAAAGTTTACTTGTTCAAAGGGTAACGTGGTCGTGTGGACGAAACTGTACACATTATTAGTCCGACACACTCTTTACTGTGTTTGCAACACGATCACAAACTTATGTTTTACACTATAGCATACATGGACGCCTCCGTAACTAAATGGTAAATGGTGTGTCGCCTAGCACTGCGTTAAGCGCGAGAGGTCCTAGCCTGGAATCCCGGGGAGACAATACATCGTTTCGATCGGGCATGGCACAGAAGTCTGATCAACTACTTGCCTGTAAAAAAAACGATCAGATAAACTGAGACAAAAATATGTTGACCCCATGCCCCATGGGGGAAAGGGGGTTTCACTATAATAATCATAAATGTGCATGGTTGGCACATGACTTAAAATTTAAATATGTACGTTATTAAATTCACTTATTGTTATTAATATAGTAGCGATGGTAGTTCATAAAAAGCATTCCACTTCGTTAATAGTTTTAACTAAATATTTTGATATGTGTTATAAATTTAATTGTAAAATTAAGACATAAAAAATATGAATACTCTGATCCTCCACCGCCCCATTTAAACCTGAACTAATAACAGTATAAACTCCAATTGTGGCTAAGATAGATAGGTAGTTGTAACTACTATTTGCTTACCAGATATGATTATTAAGCAGCAAGTGTATAATTAAATTTAAAAGTGAACATTGGTCTCAATGGCCCGGTCACATCATCGTTCTGCGACTGTGTTCTACCTACAGTATAAACATAGGATGAACATTGGAATATGTTGAATCCTTTCCTAGAAGAGAGTCTACTTCATTTTTGCTACAAAGTCATTCACTTGGTAGAAATTATATGTGAAAAACCCCACTTGATTCAGCCCATTATGTCCAACAGTTGAGCACAAATCCTTTAACACCGACCGACCACGTTGTTGTATCCAGTGGGCCCACCAAAACAACCATCGCATAAGCATAAATGTGAATGGATATATACTTAATTGAAAGATTACCATAGGTTCTGTTGATAACAAGCCGCTGGGATTAAATAGATAGGAATGCAATTATCCACGTGTCGTGCAGCACACGTGCCGTCCAGGAAACGCCCTCGCGGAAGACCACCTGCCTCATCACTGCATCAGTTATCTCGATTCCACAATTGACACTATTTCTGTCGCTTGCATATACCTAGTAGAAGCAAAGTGAATCTTAACAATGAGAACCAGTTACTATGCATCAACACTATTACTCATTCTACAAAAATCGTGGTATCTTTACGCAAATTAACTTTTACACTCCTGTCATAATAAAAACTCAAAGGTGAGCAATATCATATATCAAAATATTGCAGGGGCTGGTATTTGAATTTCCTTTGTTTAAATGTTGCTGATATGGTTACCACGTTGCTACAATTTATAAAATTTCTGAAATATGTTGGACATCGCGTTTAATGGAAGGTAAGAATATCGAAAACCGTCCGCGCCGCGAATCATCCGTCCACATATGGAAAAAACCTTAAAACATAGATATTGCATCTTATTTAGGTGTTATGTATTTGCCTGCGGTATTAACCGTTCATCAATGCTTGTTTGTCCTTTTCTATACTAATATATAAAGCTGAAGAGTTTGTTTGTTTATATATTTGAACGCACTAATCTCAGGAAACACTGGTTCTAAGTGAAAAAATATTTTTGTGTTTGTTTGAGCTTTTATCGAGGAAGGATATATACATTAAAACATCGCGATGGGACTAACAGAAGCGAAGAAACAGCGGGAAATGTGGAATAAACCAGGAAAATTATTCATCTTAGAGGGTTTCCAATCCGTACGCTGCGAAAACCGTTCAAGATACCCAAAACGCAGACAAGGTCGCTGACACAGCTAGTCTGTGATAAAATTTGATCTGGCTTAAGGGTTGCAATCACTTTCGATCATAATTAAAGTGTGGAAATCACCAGACCGATCGCAGTTTAGCACAAAATCTTATCGCGAGAAGTTTGTTATCGTTAACATAATACATTGATGATTACCAAAATCTCTCATTCACTATGCTATCATCATTGTAACATCTCATGGCGTATTAACTGGTGATTAGGGTCAACACAATTGAAGATATAGGTCAAGATTTTAGTTCCCGATTTGCAAACAGATAAAGTAATGTGGGTTTAATGTAAACGGCTTGGCTCTATCATTAATGTCGTTACACAAACCTGTATATTTTCTCCGCTATATTATTTAATTATCAACAAGTATACTTTCATTTTAAAAATCCCCTTAATCAGGTGGCCAAGGGATTTCGGTCTCAGAATTGGGAAACCGAGACGGGAACCTTTGTTTGTAAATATTACAAACTTAGGATAGTTAGCCATCCATTATCCAAAAACAAGTATGTTTACTAAACAATATTATTTTGGTGTCTACTTGGTATTCCTCAGTAGAGGTTAATTAACATAATGTTCATATACACTATTAATATACATAATAAATAAATAAAGAGGTTCAATACCATTTATTAAAAAACAACAATACCTTATGAAATTATATCATTAAATACAGCACAATCTATCACGACTATCATGGGCATATCCAGCTTTCCACACACATCAAACAAACAGTGGACCAACTATGATAATAATGTGTATAGTTTACGCGAGTAGTACAAATTTAAATAAAACACTTTACCGGTTTAACTACCTTGAACTAATATATCGCGTTTTAAACCGTTAAAGTGCTTTATTTAAAAAAGACTATGATAATAACAAGGTAAAACATACTAAGACCAACCTTATGTTTGCGTCCTATTCACTTCTTTCTCTTATCCCTATCTAAATTGAGTTCAAAGAGCACTTTTAAATTCTTTCTCACTTCTCAAACACCTATTCAACCCAAACTTATAATCTTTTTATCATTTGAATGGTTTATATATGTTAATCTGATTGACTTTGTACACAAATGCTTTGAAATCACAGGTTTTCTTGCCATCTTTGTATAAATATTGTCTAAAACAAATTTCACAAAAGCAAGTAGGGTCGAATGGCACTTGTTCACAGTCTGTAATAATCCACTTAGAGCCGATTTCTCCGCAAGTTGAGCAATAGATGGTCTGACTTTGAGCTGCTTGCGTGTGATATGGATATAAACTTAGGTCCAGTGGATCAGAGGAGTGCAGTAGTCGTACTTCAGAAAACGTCAACAAATGCTCACAGTTACCTTGGTGTATGTAAACCTAAAAAAATTAAAGTATTATGTCCAAAAACCTGCTAAGCCTACTTTACTTTGAATGTGTATCACTAAATTAGATACACTTTTACATACTTGTTAAAAAATATAATATGTTAACTTAATGATTAGCAAATTTGCCTCTTCCAGAATATTGATCTTTCTCTCATAGAATGCTTGGTACAATACAAAAAATGTTCTCAAGAGTAAATGCAACAAAGATTACATACATCTGGATGTCCAAGCTTGAGTACAATGTCCTGTAACTTCACCTTGGACATATCTTGAACAAGGAAATTGCCTAACCCACGATTTGCAGCCCATTCTCTTATTGTGACTGTATAGTCCACACAGCCTGAACGTTGATCCACATAAAACACATTATTGATAAATAAAAACCCAGACGGGAACAACTCCTAAAACAAAAATAATCATTTTTTGAATTAGATTTAATTTTTTTGTTTGATTTATTAACGAATAATACAAACTAATATATTGTATTAAGCTGTTTTTTCACAAGGTACTTACCTTAGCTGAAGCAGAAGGTAAATCATCTGGTGCCTCTGATACATCAACACTTGTGCATATATCATTAAGGCACACAATGCGATCCCTAAGAGCTGATAGATACTGTCTTCCCACTAATATAATGTCTGAATTTAAAACTGCATTACGGTTTTTCTAAAAGATAAAAACACTGTTACTTGACATATAATTTGTCTGTATATCAAGGCCGTAGTTAAAAATAAATCTCAAACAAGTTTAACTAAAATATATCGTGTTTAAAATCGTTAAAGTGTTTAATTTAAATAAATGTAACAGACGACATTGTGGGAAAAATAAAAATGTTACTTACTGTCTTTCCTTTTTCAATATACTGAAATAACCTATAAACTCGAACTCTGAAAATGATGTCTTTCCCTGGTTGCAACAAATCTTCTTCAGGTATTAGATCTCTATCCTATAAAAGTAAAATAAAAAATTTCTAACTTTTGATTCCATTTCACTTCTTACATGAAATTGAACTCAATTATTATTATTATAGCTTTATTATTACCCAAAAAACATTATAAAAAGGGAGGGAGAAATACCTGTTTTGGTGGAGATATTAACTTCACTGCTCTATATTTAAGCTTTTTAGGATATAAATTCTTCTTATCCATATCCTTTCTCAACGCCAACTTCATATTAATATGTAGACTACTACCAAGATCAGATTCATCATCCACTTGTACAGTTGGAACTGTGTGATTTGAAGGTAATGAATTCGACATTTTTACTTCATCACCAATCTCTAAATGCTTGGGACTGGAAAAACAAAGAAATAAAAATAGATAATATGAAACTATAATATAAAATAGGTCTTATCTACTAATCATCTACGGACCTGCAAAATTCTTCTAGATTGTCATAATCGTCATCGATTAAATCACCCACAAAATTCTTGATTTCCCCATTGAGAATTCCCTCTACGTCTTTCTCTGTTTTAGGTTTACAATGAATTGGAAACCTTTGAAAAAACAGAGGTAGGTTTTTAGTAACTAAAGGATTTGTCACTACATTGCCAGTAACCTGGTACCAATGTGGACCACTATCTTCTGCACAAAATGGAATCATTTTAAATCCTTCCTCTGGGTTCTCTTTTTTGCATAATATATTGGTACAGGTTTCCTTTGTGTCCTCAAACATTTTGTTCTTTATTATCTTAAATTCTTACAGAGAAATAGATATCTTTTGTTACAAAATTTCATAGTACAAAATTGGTAAAAATAATTTTATTAGTAAACGAATTTATAATACTAATAATTATAGAAGAGAAAATTTTAAGTTTCAACTGTCATGTTGGTTGATGGTTGACATAATTATATTTAGATTTTAGAATGAAATACTTTCTTCCAAAGTGTAATTTTATGAATACTACACATCTGTCATCTGTCACTAAGTATTATGTGCGTGTAAATACAGAAGGATCAAGGAACTTAACAATATTGTTTTCGGTTGGAATCTGTGATTCTTTGCCTATATTTTTTAAGATAAATACTGTTTACCAAATAAAAGTATCATAAAAAAAATGATAACTTTATGGAACTTATTTGAGGCTAGTTTATTGTGCCTAAATGCCGTATGTGTTTTACACGAAGAACGATTTATGCAAAAAAGTAAGGTTAAAATTATTATTAATATTGAAATTTTACTGAACTGTTAATGAAAATATTTTTTGTTCTAGTGGGCTGGGGAACTAACACTCAACAGCAAGGTTTTGAAGATCAATCAACAATAAAATTCCAGATATTAAATTTAGTCCGTTCAATTCGAACAGTAACAAGAAGTAAGTTGTATACCATACCATACATTAAACTATTAGAAATTATTAGTTTTAGTGAAAAGCTTTTAAAACATTTTTTTTTCATATATTATTATTGGGTGAATTTACTTAAAACTAATCTAATTTTAATTTTTGTTGCAGTTCCATTAATAATCTTAAATATTTTAACAATTATATTTAAGTTACTGCTTGGGTGAAGACTGACTGAAAATATGAATAGAGGAGACTACATAAATATACCTTTTTTATTAAGAAAACTAAAATAATTTTGTACAATATAAATTATATTTCTTGTAAATAATTACAGGCTTTTATTAACATTTATCATAAGAGGAGGACAAATGTTTAGTAATTTAAAAGAAGAGATAATTAAGAAGAAGTATAACTAACAAAATATATTTTTAGCTTAGTGCTTTAGACTATAACTGTTATAACATAACATTCAGTTGTTGTAACCTAAAATTTAAATTGTTAACTATGTTTCAATTAAAGAATTTTTATTTAATTGAGTTATTCCTAAGCTATCACTGAGCTTTTTAGGTTGAGATCTTATTAATATGAACATATTGTCTTACACATTCTTCCAGTAGCTAAAATTAATGTTTTTGCCTTCATTTAGTATAGTAGGTACATTTTAATATTTAGTTAATTTATTTTTATTTTCCTTAATACTCATTATATATAAGAGTGGTATAAACATTGTTTGCCAAAAAGTTATGGATGTCAGAAACCTTAAAATCGAAAACTCTTCACTGGGTTAAATGTATTCTTAATTAAACTTAGCTAAAATGTAGTGTTAAGTTGAGCTTAATCTATTGGTTAAAAGTGTGCAGTATTTTTGCTACTTAATTTTAGATAAGTAAATAATTTCATATCTCATTTAATTATACCAATCTGTACTTGTACAAAAATCTTTAATTTTAATGAGCGACGTACAATTTTCTTGTTATAGTTTGGCTAGGTCGTAAATGGCAAATTGTACTTGACTTTACACCATCACCAATGGATGATATGATCTATACAAAATCCAAGAAGCTTTGAAAATGCCCAAGAAAGTTTTATACAATTTAGTATAAGGTAGTTTCCAATTATTATTATTTTATTATCATCATTTATGTGGAAAAGACAAAACAAAAAAACCCGAACGAGTAGCTTGTTTTGTTTTTCTTTAGATACTTTATTGAAAAACCAACGCCTTCTAGTCTTAAGTATACCTTTAAATACTTCAATAATAAAAGGCCTTTACCACTTTTACTTTTCATTTAGATAGAGTTTAGTTTGCCCGAGCCGCTAGTCGAGTATACTCAGGATTAAGCCAACGTAGACAATAATGATCAAGACAAATTCTTTAAATTACTATTTATTTGTTAATGCATAAATATTACTTATCACAATAAATATAACAAACTGAGTTCAGTTATTGTTTTTTTCTATACAAACACACAAGTTTTATTTTTTATAGAATATAATATAATTTATTAAAGAATATGTAATTCAATATTTTTAATATCGATAATTTTATTATAGATATAGACAAAGTTTAGATAACCACAGAATAGAAAAGTATATAGCAGAATCTGTAGTCATTGATCGCCATCTTTGTTCTCTTGTCAAATAACTACAAGACAGATCGCGGAACGCCGGTCTTTTGATGTCCTGTTTTGCGTTGTGAAGAAATTACAAATTTTCGATTCGGAGAAGTGGTTAATGATGGCAGCAAATAACTATTTTGGGTTTACCCATGGCGGTACCCAATATGGGTAAGTTCATTTTCATAAAATTACATTACAATATTGATTAGGAGCGCAGTCTCAATTTTCTTGCTAATACGCAGCCCTGTGCTTCTGTTCGATGTAATCAAAATGGCGACTTCAATGTATTGATCGAGTAAATTTTGGAGAGAAACGGTGTGTTTTGTGTTTAAAAGTGTATCGTGTAATTTTTAGCGCGGCGACAGCCGGTGCCGCTTACGGTGGACAAACAGGGTACGCCGTGGCGCCGGCTGCGACAGCCGCGACGTACGGAACACAACGTGCTGCAGCTACTGGCTACGACACTGCCTACCAGGCCGCAGCCGCGACTCAGGGTAATAGATTAATGTATTTGTATTCGTAATTCTCTATTAATATTAGACTTACCATTGTTAGTTTTCATCCATACATACATACATATTAATGAAAATAGCCCCAGTGGGATTTTCGATAGAGGATGGTTCTTTGGTGCTTGTATGGTCTTATATGATCTTAAAAAAATAATTTTATACTTAGTAATATTAAACTCATTAATTGTATGAACTCTGCTGAATATTTGTGGTAAGGTTATTAACCTCATAAATTACTTCATTACTTATACCTAACTATTAAATATGATATATGTGAGTACAGGAAATCTTCCGTTGAATAATGCATAATAAATAATTATATAAAATTGTGATATATGTCAAGAAATAGCCTTAGTATAGGTTATTCAAAACATTTTAATATCACTGTTGCGCCTTTATAAGCATGCTGCCAGCCTGATTTATGGTATGAAGCTGTTCTGTTAAGAAACTTCTATAAATATATCATACATTGTGTATTGTGTTTCAATTGCACAAATGTGATTAAATAAAACACATTTTAACACACACACACACATTAAAGGTATAAGATTAGTTAAACTTATTTGAAAATGAATTTTAACTTCGGCCCGACATTTCGGATGCTTTGCAGCAGTCGTGGTCACAGGGAGACTCCATAAGTGTTGTTTTAAATAGTTTCTCTTGCATTAGCAGCCGCTCATGCGCATGCTCACGCAGCGGCAGCAGCAGCCTCAGCATACGACGCAAGTAAAAGTGCATATTATCAACAAGCAGCAGCAGCATACCCCTCAGCAGCCCCTCAGCCCCAGCCTGCCTATGATACTACAGCAAAACCAGCCTACTCGACACCTGCTACATACGCACAGGTTGGTTGATTACTTATTGTCTGTATTAAAATTTCAAATGCTACTAATGAATTTCTACTGAATTTTTACAAATATATTCTATTCCAAAAGCTTTACCTTACTTACTGTTAATTTCATAAAAATAAATTCTATACTTTTAAACTTATATGTGCCCATTGTAATAAATAATACTGTCCTCAATAATAATCCAACAAATAGTGAAAAAAATATGAACCTGACTTAAGAAATAAAAGGCTGCTAGTTCATATGTAATATGTTGGTATATAGTTTTGTTGGGTTATAATAATGTATACCAGCTTAGAGTCAGTATACTATATAAACCAGAAGAACAATATCATAATCCAGGGCGGCGGGCGCGCCGGCGCCGGCGCGAAGGCAGCTTACGGAAGTGTTTATACAGCTACTACAGCGGCTGCATCATACCCTGCACAGGCTTATACTGCTCCAGCAGCACAGCAAGCCAAGCGTTAGTAGTCATTCATATATTACATACTAGGTCAATACACATTACACTATATATGTGAAATAAAAGAAGTGACCATTGATAAACTCTTAGAATATTGAGGTGTTTAACAGACAAACCAATAAATATTCAAATTTTACTCCTGTTATTTTCTTGATCTACATAACAGTGGACCTGGATAGTTATTATTCTAGTGCACTTGCATCATTTAGGTTTTTATTTATACTATGATAAGTTAGCAATTGTAGCATACATTTGTAAGATTTTCTGAATATTGATTGTAGAAAACACAAAAGTAAACCATTCTCTGCACATGTCAATAGTAGAAGTATGGGATTTTATCCTCCATGGGATCACAGCCCCGATCTGCAATCCCAGTCAAATGGGGTTTCAAAAGAATTTAGCTTAGTGAAACACGTAGTGGTGCACAATGAGAGTGGTGTGGTTGTGTGGTGTTGTAGCGGCGACTAACAGGGGCAACTCTGCTTATGATACAGCGCTCTACAACGCGGCCACCATGTACGTCGCGCAGCAGAACAAGACGGCTGCCAACACGTGAGTACTCTTCCGTATTTCTTTTTCATTGTAGTTATTACTGTTGCATATTACTTTGCTTTTATATATTAGTTATTAATTTATCAGTTGTTTTAATGACATGATAAAGATATCGTTTCATTTATTTGTTACATTTAAATCGCGTAGGTTTCTTTATATTTGCTTTTTCGTCTTATAACTTTTTACACTTCCTAACGTAGATATTATTTACAGTGGGTGGAAGAATTATAACAAGAGTGGTGTCGGAGCTGGGCAAGCTCGTCGGCCCAAGCCGCCACCAAAAGCTCAACAGCTCCATTATTGTGATGTGTGTCGCATCTCCTGTGCCGGCCCACAGGTTAGTTAATCTTTTCTTTTATTTCTCAATTCTATGTGTATATACTGAATAGCATATGCTAAATTGATAAGATTGACAACAAATGTATGTCCTGGGTGACTTTTGAATTCTTTTCACATATGCAATATTAAGTATTATAATTTGAATATGTGTTTACAATTGTAACCACAGACATACAAGGAACATTTAGAAGGCCAGAAGCACAAGAAGAAGGAAGCTGCAGCCAAAGCGAATAGCAGCGGCGGAAGCGGTGCTGGAGGTCGAGGTTCTGGGGGTGCGGCGCTGCGCTGTGAGCTATGTGACGTGACATGCACCGGTGCTGACGCATATGCCGCCCATGTGCGTGGCATTAAGCATCAGAAAGTTGTGAAACTGCATACTATGCTCGGAAAACCAATACCATCTACAGAGCCAACTAAACTGTCTGCTGGTAAGCTTCGTGTTTTATAATTCTGGTCTTTCTCATAATTGAGTTTAAATACATTTATTTAAACAAAATCCCTGCTATTGTGTTTGAAATTGAACTAATTTTATCATGGATCTCCTATTAACTAAGAGAGATTTTTTTTACTTTTTCCTGTACCAATGTTATGTATGTATTCTTTAATTTTAATTGCATCTTGTGACCTTCTCTCGCACAACGTTGTTTCGTATATCAAACATGCTCCTCCCGTGACTGCCGATCACTGTTGTGGAGCATGTTTGCGCCGGCGCTGACCCCGTCTCGCCACAGTATCATATCTGTAACGCGTCCCGCCGCTCATTTGTGCTATTTGCTCAAAGTCAAATTTTCTCCCCGTAAAACACACGGTACAGATATGGAGTGTGTAATGGGCCTTTTTATACTGTCCTTCTGACTTATTTCGAAATATGTTTTATGATATCTCTACTCTTAAACTTTCTATCAATTAAGATTAGCTCGCTGAGAAGCAATCATTAATAATAAACGTAAATCAGCAGCAGATGAAGTCAATTAGAAGAAAAAAATAAAATAGAAATTGTAAAAAAATCACAAAAAGTAGAAAAGGTCCAAAACGGGGTCACTAGAGAACCCGTTCGATGCCTACACAGAGAAAATTTGACTTTAATCGTAGCGAGCAAAGCCATTGGGGGCGCGGCGAAGATCGCGTTCGTAGCGAGTGGAGGTCTCAGCTCGGTGACGCCAGCGAATGCTCCGTGCGCAGACAAAGAAGGCGAGAAAGAAGAAGACGACGGAGAGGAGGTGCAGCCAGTGGGGCAGGACTACATCGAGGAGATCCGCGGCGACGATGGGAAGCCGCAAAGTTTCAACTGCAAGCTTTGCGACTGCAAATTCAATGACCCCAACGCCAAGGAAATGCACATGAAAGGACGCAGACATCGCTTGCAATACAAGAAGAAGGTAATGTGAATTATAATTACTGACTTAATGAAAATTAACAGTTCCTAATAATAAACGTCGGGTCCTGTTTTTGATCCCCACTGGGTTCAAAAGTATTCTACTCAATTTATAATTTTTCTGAATCATGTTGGTATTTTTTTTAAGTGGAGGAGGACAGACAAGCATGGACTTCACTTGATGGGAAGGCAAATACCCCAGCCCAAATACCCCAGCCATATGACATCTACAAGATGTGCTGTCGACCTATTTTGGTTTTGCTTATTGCGAAATCCACAGAACCGTAACACAATTCATATTGATGGCTTTTTCATCTGTGGACGGTGGTTCGTGACCCGGACGGTATTTCGCGTGACATTTTGGCATTTTGGTTAGGTTATATATAGGTTGGAATATTTCTACTTCCAGCAAACATACTTTGTGTAGTCTATTTTCCTTTCTTTCCTTGCTCTCCAATGATTACTTAGTAAAAGGTTTGAGGCATTTGTAGAGCCTGGTAGCCTGTTGGTCGCCAAGAGTTCCAGATGTCATATGATTATAAACTGCAATGAGGATTTCGTAAATGTTAAAAAATAACAATTTAGTAGCAAGAAGTAGATTTAAAGGTCATGTCTGTGAACATTATTAGGTTCAACCAGACCTGGAAGTGAAAGTGAAGCCATCGATGCACCAACGCAAGCTAGCAGAAGCTAAGGCACAGCGAATGCTTGTGAGAGACGAGATGTGGGCGCGGCGTCGTATGCACGAGGTTAATAATCAATTTAATTTCTATCATATAATGCTTTATATTAATTATTTGGTTATAACCATATATTTTCACTCATAGGGCATAGAAGATGACGAGCGCGCATACTGGGAGAGTGGCGCTGAGGCATGGTGGGCAAGGGGGCCTTTGCCGCCGCACATGCACCACCATCATCATGTAAGTAGTTTTAAAAACCTTTTATTCCGATACTTCTTAAAGATGTTTTGCAGAAGTATAAAACGCGAAGCTTGTGAAGCCACGGAAATCTTAAACCATTAACATAGCACAGTAATATGGAGTAAGACTTTTGAATGTTACTGTAAAGATATTTTCTAAGCATATTGCAATAGTTAGTCTAAGTATAGTGTGAGTTTTCTAACTTGGCAAAAGACCAAATGAACAAATATGGTCGATTTCAATTTGTTTACCAAAAATGCCATGCATATATGAAAAAATACACTATATGTTATTATTTAGTATTGACGAAAATTCGTTTTAATTTAAAATATCCATTATAAGGGCATGAGCATGGGCTACGGCAACGTGGGCCGCAGGCCGGAGACGTCGGACGACCGGCACGTGATTGCACGCCACGCGGAGATCTATCCTGAAGAACAAGAGCTGCAGCAGATACAACGCGTCGTGTCGCATACGGAAAAGGCGCTCAAGTCGCTCTCAGACGCGCTCGCTGAACAAGCTCAGTCCAAGGTACAGCTACAAAGCATAAGGCAGTAAACCTTAATACGCAAGTGTAAAGATTTAAATTACATTGCGCGAGAAGTGCATCTGTAGAAATCGGTAGCACGGAACGCTGCGGATGCCGGTTCAAGTCCTGCCGATGTCGTAAAATTTTTAATTCAAAACATTAGATTTAAGAACGTTTTTCCACAATGTAAAGCGCTTGCTGTTTATACCCTAAGCTATAAAAAACCAGTCAAGACTAGATCATAAATAACACGAAATAAATTTCACTTTAATAAAGAACCTCTAGAAATTCCAATTTAATATTAAAAATATCCAAAATAATTAATAAATATACAGTGAAATGAGAAAATTATTATTAATTATTATTAGATGCGTTTCCATGTATCACCAACAGGGTGCTGCAAAACCGCAAGTCAAAGTTGAGGACAAAAAAGATGACAAACCCGAGGGAAAAGAAGACGGACGTGATAACCAACTGTAAGTTATTATATTTTTTAATTTTCTATCTTGTATTTGTCTAAATGTGTGCTCATTTTTATACAAGAAAAACTAGTTATTAAAATTAAATTACGTTCTTAACACCTATCAGTGCTGTCAGAATCCGTGGCAGTGGTGGTGGTGGTGGTGGTGCTGGTATTCAGTCTGTATTACATATTATAGTTACCCTTAAAAATTTTAAATTGATTTTTGCTCTCTGTTAGATTTTCGTTTATGGGAGAGGGCGAGGGCAACAACGGCGGCAGCGGAGAGGCTAATGCGAGTGGTACCGCCGCGGCTGGAACGGTTGCGCGGGCGTTGAAAGGCGTGATGCGCGTTGGGCTGTTGGCCAAAGGACTTTTGCTACGAGGTGACAAGGACGTGCGCCTCGTCGTTTTGTGTCATGACAGACCCACCATCACGTTGCTCAAGCGTGTAGCCGCTGATCTGCCACAACATTTGCACCGTCTTAAGGTAACGTTACACTTGATGAACGTTTATTACACCGTGACATGTAGAGTAAGTTAAATCTTCAGTTCCTGTTTTCTCCTTTAAGTCCTCAAACACTTAACCTATGTTCGGCTGGTACTTTAATAGCTTTCAAGGATGTTACCAAATTACGACTCCGGATTTTCCATTTCCGACTTTAGCTCCGACACCTCGAAAACGGAGGTAAAAATGGTGGCGACAGCGGGCTTTGTCGACTGTAACAAATAGGTTCATACATGTGGCGGAGGGAATTCCCCCGACTGCCGCTACTTGCACTTATCGTCAATAATTAATTATTTTTTCACTTGATCTTCCGTTCTAGTAAAACTACTTCCGTGACATCCCTGATTAAAAAGAAGCTTTTAGTATGTGGCATGTGAGCATCGAAGCCGCATTAGGGGGGGCGGGGGGGGTCCGCATCCTTGGTGGTATTTGAATTAATGAATTAAATAAATAAATTTTATTCCAATTACTATTTCACATAGGCACCAAACGACGAGTCCAAGTACAAAGTGGACCTGCTGCCGGCCGAGGGCGCCGTGCAGGTGTCCGACGGCACCGTCAACGTTCTGGTCAGCCTGACTTCGGCCGTCATGCGCGAGCCCGCCGGTGAGCATAAACACCCTATCGCACGTTCCTCGTTGACGATTTTCGAGACCAATTTCATACCGCCCATGCGTTGATAACCGATTTCACGATCGAACCGTTCACTCTATGATGAAATTGGTAGTCAAAATCGACCAAACTGGCCGAACAAACTATCTATGTTATATCGATTAGTTGTTTTATATTTTCAATCTGTTATACTGTGTAAAGGAGATAATTTGTTCTAAGTTGACGCCCGCGGGCACTGTGTTGATGCTTATTTTTAGGTGTAGCTTAAGGAGCGGAAGAAGGTTTTTTGACCATCCGCTGTATATACCACCCGTTGGTGCTATATCGCTCACTGCCTAACCGAGGCAAACACCGCGCTCTCTCACCACATAGTATCACTACTTACATAGTAGTGAATAGGCAATTTTGTATGCATAATTTTTTACCAATATTTTGTAGCAAGTTTGTAAATGCAGGGTGCACACGACTTCTTAAAATCAATGTTTATATATTTATACCTAGAACACTACAGATGTACTTGTCTAGACCGAATGTGCTATGCTAGTTTGGATATGTTAAGCGTTGTGTGCACGCACCTTGCGGACGTTAGGACTTAGAGTTAGGGCGCGTGTATGTTTGCCCCGCGTTGGTTCCGATGGTCAAACACCCTTTATTGTCGCTAGAGGGCGGCGACGCCAAGCGAGACGACAAGGATGTGCTCCCGCGCCAGAAGTGCTTGGATGCGTTGGCCGCCCTTCGGCACGCCAAGTGGTTCCAGGTACTCACATTACATTCACGGTTGTCCACTTCGATACTTACACCGCACCGGTCCCATTACATCATACCGGTACATCAGTAGCCTTATTTACTCGAAATAAAGTCGAATCAAAATAAATATCAGGTTTGGAGTGTTACCGTGTGTGCGGTGTAAGGATCGAATGTATTAACCTATAGAGTGCGTAATACATCTTTAATATCCCATTTATCCCCAGCTTTTTTCATAATTTCATGTCGTAAGAGTCTTGCAAAAACTTATCGGCGTTTGTGTAATAATATTTATGGATACGTCTGATTTATCAGTAGACGACACACTGTTATAATTTTTTTTTATGTTATCCTAACGTGTGATGTAAGTTGTACGTGTCTTTAATACGTTTAAAAGATTTATTGCGCACATATTTTTAGTCACATGTTTTTATTTATATATTAAAATAAAATTTATATAATTAAACAAGTAGTAATCTAGATTAAAGTAAGCGTTCCCCTCCCTTTGAACATGTGGCTACAAGTGATGGAAGGCCGCCGGGAGTCAGGATTATGAATGTACTTTAACTATGAATAACTATGTGAACTCTGCTTTTGCTTATTGTCGGGATGCCTTCTTGTTTCGGTCCTAACTTCCTATCCTTTCATTAGGCAGGATTGATTTGATCGCTTTAGTAGTTTAAAAGCTAATGGAATAAACAAAGAACTAGGATATAAACGAGAAATCCCGTGTTCCATTAAACAAAATTTTTAAATGTGGCTAGAATGTATGGATCGAATGTTGAAGTGTCCTGTATAATGGCGTGAAGCAGTGAGAAGTGGGTGCGACAGAAAAAACTCACTACTTTTGATATACTCGTATCGAATCGAATGTGTTGTAAAGACGAAGTCCTTCCAACTATCGATGACAGTTTTATCCTCGTTTTCCCATAGTTGAACTGATCTTGTTACGCGTATGTCAAATCGATTCTCACATTTTTATCAAATTTAATTGTAACATTTGCACCTACGATAGCACGTTTTCAAAATGGTTGAGTAGCTTATGTCGCACCTCGAAACTCATCCTCGAACGAGAGACAAGTTTTTGAACGATATCCTGTCGCAGGCTAGAGCTGCCAGCCTCCAATCCTGTGTGATCATCATCCGCATCATGCGTGATCTTTGTCGAAGGATCCCCAACTGGACGCCGCTGAACCCCTACGTGAGTAATTTTTTAAATAATATAAAAAATAATAATTTATTTAAAAGTTGCATACCGAAAATACACATTATATAATACAATATGCATATTAAAAATTAACAATGGCAAGTCTTAAAACTGGCGCCACTCACGAACCACCCACTTTACGAACACGCTTGTATTGCAACACTGATTGTAGGGGCTCCACCGCTGTTAGAGTAATAAAACTAGTACACTTTAAACTAAAATAACGAGGACCACATCGTATTCTACAATAAACACACATGTATACATAAAATGTTCCTTGAACTTTATTTACAATGATTTCGAACCTTTACGAGGATATGGTTATGATTCACGTTAATTCTTCTACAATGTCATTTACTATAAATTCACACGAGATCCAGCTGTTTGTCTTGCTGAAGATAGTTCTTGTTTAGGCAATGGAGTTGCTGGTGTCTGGAGTGATGCAGTCTGCAGGCGGAGCTCTCTCTCCCGGAGAGGCGCTGCGACGCGTGATGGAAGCTGTCGCAGGCGGCTTGCTGCTAGAGCAAGGACCCGGTCTACGCGACCCTTGCGAGAAAGAGCTTGTGGTTAGTTATATAATGCGTTACAAACAGATAAATATTTATTACTAGCTGTGCCCGTGACTTCATCTACGTGGAATTAGTAACTTTGGGTAGAATTTTTCAATTATTTAGGCATTTATAATATTAGTAAGTTCTCTAAAAATTAATTACAATACATCCACACAACTTTTCATACCTCATTCAACCCATTACTATCTTTTTTTCGTACAGCAATTTTTTTTAAATGCACAGGCGCATTCAAGGCAGCCAATCTGTGTTGTAAGTGCTACTTTGCCGCAACACTCCCACTCCCACCTCACATCAGTCCCATTCTCTTTTCCCCTCTTACTCCCATTCTCAAAAAGTTTCATTGTTCTAGCTTCAAAAATCACTAATTTCCATACAAACTTTCATCCCCTTTTTCAACCCTTGACATACCTTTTTTGGCATTAAAAAGTAGCCTATGTCCTTTTTTAGACTCTAGAATCTGTGTACCAAATTTCATTTAAATCGGTTCAGTACTTTCAGCGTGAAAGCCGGACAGACAGAGTTACTTTCGCATTTATAATATGATTAGTGATTTATTTTAATAATAATGTATAAATGATATGGATAACGCGGTTTGATTTTGTTCGGCGTTTCTACCAATTTGGTAAATATAAAAAAGTACTTTTTAGTGACGTAACTACATTAGTTCAAGGAGGAAATGGGGAAATGGGTGAAATGGTCAGCGGACAACGTGGACTGATCACCCGTCCTGCCAAGGGTGTCCCCGATAGAAAATAATAATAATAATAACTACATTAGTTAGAGATCAATATCTACAAAAAACATCCCGAGACCATAAGTATATATTGTATAATATTATCGAAGATTTTTTTATCCTATCATTAATACTTTTCGCACCGTATGCGACGAAAGACATTTTATAGCAAATTTTTTTACACCTCCCGTTGCTTTTAATATAAATTTCTAAACATTTCTATGGTAATCTAGTACTAAGTGATAAAGTAGCTTTCTAATGATAAAATAATTATTAAAATCGGTCCAGTACTTTTTGAGTTTATCATACAAAAATACAAATCTTTCCTCTTTATAATATTAGTGTAGATACGTGTTACCCACGATATTCGTATCCCGTCGTACGCGTCCCTTCGTTCGGGTACGTTCTTGCAAGTTAATCTTAAATTCAGACTTTTTTTTTAGATCATTCTTTCATATACAATTTTTAGGTATCTTGAACCGTCTTCGCAGCGTACGCATCTGAAACCTACAGAGATGAAAAGTTTTCCCGGTTTTGTTCACATTTCTCGCTGTATCTTCGCTCCTATTAGTCGCATAGGTGTTATAGCCTATAACTTTCCTCGATAAATGCTCTAACCAACACAAAAATATTTTTTCAATTCGAACCCGTACTCCCTGAGATTACTTAGCGCGTTCAAACAAAATCTTCAGCTTTATATATTAGTATAGATATACATATTTTACTAAAATGTAGGATATAAAAAGGGGGAAAAAATAACTAAATAATAAATTGCAGGATGCTCTCGGGAATTTGGCCCCGCAGCAGCGCGAGGACCTGACAGCGTCCGCGCAGCAGTTCCTTAGGCAGATCGCTTTCAGGCAAATTCATAAGGTGCGTATTATTAAATATATTTATCCTGGTATATCCGAAATAGTATTAAGTAATGATTGATGGCGTTTACAGGTTTTGGATATGGAGCCGTTGCCTAAGTTGAAAACCGGCGGAGGTGCAAACTCGTGGAAGTTCCCGCGCAAGCGCAGGCGCTCACACACGGATCACGACCACGATACGCCAAACGGTGAATATTTATACTGTTTTGTAATTCTGGCTTCTTAAATATAGTGACAGTATTTTATTAAATAACGTTTATTACAGGCGAAGGGAAGATAGGGAGGACAGAAGAAATCAAGGCCGAAGTAGCGGATAAGCCAGCTATCAAGAAGTAGCCGTAAAATATTCGTAGAAAACTTACGCAACTAACAAATTACGATTAATATGCGTTATCTCCTCGAAAACCTCAGCTGCACCTGAGATCTGTTTTACGACATTTCTTTTTCTGAACCCTTGTCGACTGACATTGTACCGCTGCGTAAGGTTAAGGTACATCTATCGATAGTTTTTCTGTACATAGTCTCTTGAACTCACTGTTGGGAATTAATATAATGTTTGTAGTGTTAAGGTTTCGTTAGCGAAGACTAGAGGTGAGGTTTGTGCGTCGATCTGTCCAGTGTAGCGACGCAGCTGGCTCTCTGCGGATTATTTAACAATCATAATTAATGAAAGGCCTTTCCTGCCATGTGTGTTTGAGCTGTTTGGCCGTTGTAGGAGTGGTTCTCGACGTTTCGAACAGCTCTAAACCATAGTGTTAAGTAACCATTAGGATCTTGGCAATCTTAAAAACAGGTTTTAGTAGAGAATTCTTTATTTATTTAATGCTACATCCACCTAGATATTGATTTGCCCGTAGAGAGCCGTAACGTAGCAATAGGCTACTCATTGAAATATGTAGCTTAGTTTATTATTGAACGATTTGACAGGAAACCTTTGCGTGGCCGACGTTTACATACGTACTCTAACACCTGTAAAACTAAACACTATTAGGATTTTACAATATTTGTCTCAACTTATCTTTGACGCAATTCTTCTGATCTTTTTAATACCAGGCTGACTAATCTCACAAAACGAAAAGAAATCTTTATTCGCTGTTGGAGTATGGGATGTTGGATGAGTAGAAGTTGGTTAGTGGAAGATTTTATTTTTAGGATCGCAGTATTTTGTCTTAAAAAATTAAGTTCCTTTGCCGATCCCTCGGCATCAATCGAAGATATTTTTTCTCATAGTCTTTTTAATACAATAGCATAGATTAATTATCATAGTCAAAAATATATATTATTTTTCAACGTAAAATACACTATTTTTGAAATATAATCGTTATAAACCAAGTTTGGACTACGGACTTATGTATTTACTGAATTAGCAATTCTGTTTTATCTAGTTTTACTAGCTTGTATTTAATAGACTCGAAAAATTTTATTTTAAGAAATTCTTTTTTATCGTAATAATATATATGTATGTACTTTGAGGTCATTAAAAATACGTGGAAAATTTGCGTATTCTTTTCACCCATTGACATATAAGCAATTTTACTTTTATAATAGCTTAAATGAAAAAAGATAACGAGAATGATCGCTGTTGTATCTATTAGAGATGGGCCGAGTACTCGATTGATACTCGGTACTCTGCGGGTTTTTTGATTTTGATTTGAAGAAATGCAATATGTTTACTCTGTTGTTTTATATAATTAAAACAACAGAGTTAATAAAAAAGTATTTATTAGTAATTTAACGTTTGCAAAAAATCTAGTGACTGGTAGTTGAAAGGCGTGGGCGACGTCTTAACTGGCGCAAACCTGTTTGTAATTGTTTAAGCGCGCGGAATAGGGATATTTGGTTGGACCGAGTTACTCGGTTGAAATAAAAATGAGCCCAATAAAACTCGGTACTCGTTACTCGGCAAAAGCGTTACGCGGCGCATATTTATTATCTATCATGGAAATCAATTCTGATATAAATATACATAAAATTTAAAGTATATACAAATATGGTTTATTTACAATTAAAGAAATGTTGTTATAAATACTATATCTTGCACATATTATAGTAGAAAAATAATCTAGATATTATTTGTACACTTTTATTCAAACCACAACTGACTCTGTTCTGTGGTTCCACTCGTAGCTGCAATTTTTATGAATGTACTGTTTTTATTTATTAATGTTATTCATAATCTAACTTCACTAAACAATGTCAAAAATAACTATAATGTAAAAACATAATGTGTTGAAAAAACTAGAGCAGTATAAAAAAAATCCGGTATCGTTCAATTTAACTTCATCAAATTTGTTAATAGTGTGCATTTAATATCGACACAAAGGCTATATATAACAATGAGTCATTTTATATAGAGACAGACTGGTTTTATCGGGGAAACTAAGTGGGGTAATAATATTCTAAAGCGAAAGCAATTTATTGTATTTACCCCCTGTGCTACGTTGAAGGCGCTTGTGCTGTACCTTCTCAATATTGTGTGTAAGTAGGGGTAATCCTTCACAAGTTCACTTTAATCTAACATGTTGTAGAAAATACTGACTGTAGTTTACGCGAGTAGTACACATTTAAATAAACACTTTAACGGTTTAAAACATGTATATATGGCGTACTGCTGCAAAGCATCCGAAACTTTGAGCCATAGTTAAAATAATTTTCAAATAAGTTTAACAAATATAATATGCAATGTTTTATTTAAATACAGTTGTGGACTAAAATATTTTTTGGACCCAAAACGAAAAACAAATTCTAAACTTGTTGAAAAATTGTATCTCGTATTTTTATAAATACGCAAGCAATTCACCGCAAAGTGAAATCACATTTCCCGTGGGGCATGGGCCAAGTACGTTTCTGTGACCGTTCCACTTGTCGTTTACTGTCAAGATCATAAGACTTCTCTTCCCGACCGAAATAATCTTTTTTCCCAGGATTCGAACCCGACCTCTGGCGCTGAACGCATTGCTAGGGAAAAGGTTTAATCATATAGCCAAAAAGGTGTCATACACGTTGTCCATGAAAGTCTCAAAAGAGGAAAAATAATTTCCCTATCCTTTGAACTCTTAACGCCAAAATGTTGACTCATAATTTAGTAATAAGTTTAATATTTTTCTTTTAATTTCATAAGATTATATTCCGTAAGCAAGTGTAATTTATTTTGAAATAGTGCAAAAATCCGATATAAGTAACGTCTTACGTAATATGTATGCGATTTTATAATTTAATTTATATTTAGTGATTTGCCCCTTTATATCGTATTGTTTCATAATAGCCTTAACCGATTTAGTAACGATCATGATATGAGAGCCATTAAAGGACTATGGTCCGATGAACTGATTACAGGTGTGCAAATATGGATCCTGGGGCTGTAATTACGCAAATTAATATAATACAAAATGCATTAGGTGTTATTGCGACGTATTTGGCTCTCACTGCATACCTTTTTCCAAAGCAAGCAAACATCTTCAGTGAGTAACTTCTTTTTTTACAAATAAATGGAAAAAAGGTTGACTAATGTCGTAAAACATGTAAATTTTATTTAATCCATTTAGATGACCAGGAGTTCGATTTTATCATAGTGGGTGCAGGGTCAGCCGGTAGCGTACTGGCAGACCGGCTGACTGAATGTGGAAATTTCAGAGTTTTGCTTCTAGAGGCTGGTGATGATCCACCTCTAGAGTCCCTTGTAAGTAAATCTATTTATCTAGAAATGGAGGCACGAGCTTATGTATATTTCTTATTATAACCTCAATCATTTTCAGACGCCAAGTCTTTTCCCGTACCTACCACGAACAAAATTTGATTACAATTATACATCGAGAAACGACCACCGAACATACCAAAGTCATAAAATCGGCGCCCTTAACTTGACGAGCGGTCGAGGACTGGGGGGTAGCAGCAGTGTTAATTACATGGCATATGTCCGTGGTTGCCCAGACGACTACAACCATTGGGCCCGAGCAACGCAAGACTCCACTTGGAACTCAAGTGAAGTGTTTCCGTACTTCCTTAAAAGTGAGAAGATCGAAAGCCCTGAAATTTTGTGGTCCTCTTATAAAGGATACCACGGCACCGATGGCTTTTTAAAGGTCACAAGAGAGAACAGGCCAGAAATTAATAAATATTTAAAGAGTTTCGAAGAAATAGGTAAACCTTTAGTGTTTGATATTAATGGTCCTTCAAATTTAGGTTATACGCCTTTGCTTGTCACTATAGCGGACGGTTTCCGACAGTCAACGGCGCTTACCAACCTAGCGAATAAAGATCGTTCAAATCTTTTTGTAAGGAAAAACAGTTTTGTCACCAGAATTGTAATCGACGAAGACAATATAGCTCGAGGAGTCGAATTCGAAACCGAAGATAAGAAAACCATTAGAGCGTGGGCGCGACGTGAAGTTATCGTGTCCGCCGGAACGATGAATTCCCCGCGCCTGCTCATGCTCTCCGGTATAGGTCCCGAGAAACACTTGGGAAAATTCAACATCAATGTGAAAAAAAACCTTCCAGTCGGCTACAATTTCCATGACCATACAATTTCTTTGATTTCCATTAAGACTGAAGAGTCATCAGGGTCCAGCCCGGCGCCTGATCCACACACTCTCCCCTTTCCAGTTTTTACTGGATTCATTGCACTAAACGACTCGCAGACGTGTCCAGAATATCAGACTCTAATATTCGTAGTTCCGAATGATTCGGAAGCACCGCTGCAGCTCTGCTCGTTTAATCTTGGCTTCGAGGACTACATTTGTCAAAATATCTTTCAAGCCGGTAAAGGGCGAAACACCCTGTACGTAAACCTCAGTTTGTTGCATCCTAAGTCTAGGGGACGCGTTAAGTTGCGTAGTTCCAACCCTCACGACCCCCCAGTGGTCGAGCCCGAGACCTTTTCAAACATTCAGGACCTCCATGATCTCGCTAAGTACGTCGCTGATTTTGCAAAAATAGTTAATTCTACATATTTTAGAAGTATTAACGCAGAGTTCGTGGACTTGGTAAGTCCAATGTGTAAGGAGTGGGAATTTGGAAGTCAGCAATACTGGCGCTGCTACGTGCTGAATACGATGACAACGCTGTGGCACTACGTTGGTACTTGCGCCATGGGCACGGTGGTGGACAGTCAGCTACGGGTGTACGGTGTGCGTAGGCTACGTGTGGTGGACGCAAGTGTAATGCCAAGGATTGTGGGGGGAAACACCAACGTACCCGTCATTATGATTGCCGAGAAGGCTGCAGACTTCATTAAACGACAACATTCTCGTCACAATGTTAAATCGGAAAGCTGGAAATCAATTTTTTATGGAATTTGAACCATTAAATTTCTTTTTTCATATTTTAATTATACATACTTCTCCGTACTAAAGCTCACAGTTTGCAATGCAATGTATTACTTGGACTGTTATTATATATTTATATTATGTTCGTGTATAGTTTAATCGATAAACCTTTGCCCTTATCAAGAGTCGCCATCAAGATATTGCTCGTTGTGTACAACAGGCGAACATTTTCTTAAATATATTAATGATTATAATGTTTTACGTTACACATCAACCCTTGGCCCTATTACAACCGCAGCACAAACGAACAAAACAATGTTTTCCTTAATGTTTTTCCTTTTAACTCTCAAGTTTTATGATCAAACGTTCATGGTTTTAACTACCAATAAAACGCAGAATTCACAACCTGTTTCGGAATATGTTATATTTATCACCTTTATAATTTATAATTATTACTCCCTTCTTACCCAGAAACGTACTTTCGTTCACCTATCCTTATTGAGCGTGATGAGTACGGACAAAAAATAAATATCAGACCATTGACTTTTGGCAAAGTGCTATTCACTTTTTTTTTTCGGCTAATCCACAGTTAGCAGCCTGAAGGTGCCCGGCATCCCAGCGTAGTCTTCGCTGAAACTTCCCTTGGGTCGTAGACTTTCATCTGTGCAGGCTTCACGCATCTCGCGCATGCGCTCCATGTTTCTTTTAGATGATAACTCTTCGATCCAGTCTTCTGTGAATATTAAATAACAATGAGAAAAAATAGAAACGATCATTGGTATTGTAGGCGCTGAGAGTTAGATAAACTCTAAGTCTTTCGTAAGAGAGAAATTGGTGCAAACTATTTTTAGCAGCAAATATGAACTGATCACGGGGCCTTCCATGTATGTCACCAATAGAAAATAATAATAACCATTTTACAATTGCACGAATTAATTCTATTCCTCCAATGCTACGAATGAACTTGTAGTTTGCTTTGAAAAATGTAAACACAACGTAATTGCATATCCGTTTTCACATAATAAACTAATTTGTTTGGTGTCTGTTTTTGTCCAACAACACATGACTTTAGGTGAAGCAACATAAAGATCGTAAATATGAACAATGATATCTGTGAAAATATATAGAAGGCTACCTTCCAACCTCCTTACCTTGAATATCTCGTATTGACCTTTCCGTACCACCAAACTCTTTCGGGAGGTATTCAGCTCCGATGACATTCACCAGCTCGTCGATATCATTATAATGACGCAAACGGGCTATTAGTTTCGGCTTCAGAAACTGCTTTAGTATTCCGATGAAGGTGTCGATCAACTTCGAATTGGAGACGATGTGAATTCCTTTTATACGCATTCCGTAACAGTCCTGGATATTATTTGTATGCATCAAGTATATTTTTGGTTTTTTGATAGTTTTGAAAAAATACTTATTTAATTAAGTAAAAGTAAAAAAAAATTATAAAAACATGTTGACCTCTTGATATTAAGACAAGAAAAAAATTTACGACGCGGGCAGGACTTGACCCGGCATTCACAGCGTTCCGCGCTCTTATCAATTTAATTACCGTGTCCTACACGTCAGCGTCGAATTTTTCAACCTAAAGATACGTGCACTTCTCGTGCAATGTAATTTAACCTCAACACTTGCGAATTTAGTTTCAATGTCTTATGCTTAATTTATATAGTGCCATCATGTGCAATAACATGTGAAAATATCAAAGTTTGCAAAAGTAATAGATATTGTCATTATAATTAGCGCCTAGTTCTGGAAATATCTTACCACGAGGATAGTGTATATCTGCCGGAAGTCGGTAAGATTAAAAGAAGTAAGGAAGTCAGCCATGTTAGCTTGCCGCAGGTCCAGAATGTACTGGTAGCTGTTCACATAGTCGTTAGCTCTTAGGTAATCGGATGTCTGAAAATAACGAAGAACAATTAAAGTTCCAGGTCAAATTTAAATGTTAAATCAGTTGGTTAGAGCAGTAAATAAATAAATAGTATGGAACAGTTATGTATCGCCCGCATCGTCAATTTTTTAATTTAATAAGATTTTCATTTAACCACTAAGAGAACGCCGTTATAAAATACACTCTTGTATATTTTTTTTAACATTAACAAACTAATGTGCCTTAAGAATATATTTGTTTATTAAAGATCGAAGTTTAGATATCTCCTTTTTTCTACTAATATGTACATATTCATCAATGCGAAACTTATATGGATGTTTGATATTTTAAGTTCCTATTGCTTGATCGAAAACAGAAAAAACAATGTTAATTTATACGTTGTTAATATTAATTTTTTTTGTGGTAATGTCACGGTGCGCGCTTACGATAAAAAGATAATAATTTAAAAAGCATAATCCTTTTCCGCTTTGATAATATTTTTTACAATTTAATGTTTTTTCACCAGCTTTAAGACGCTTTTTTTAATATAAGTAATAATTTGCCTCTTTTAATTGAGCGTACATGTATACGCCAATAAAGTAAGTATAATATTTAAAAACCCGCTCTTCTTGATTAACTTACACAAACTCCCAACCGGTAATGCTGTAATAGCATATTCGAAGTCGTTTCTGGTTTCGCTTTATTGATGACTATGAGGCGATGGTGTTCCTTCGTAAGATTTGGCATCAAAGCTAGGGAACTGAAAAATGAGTTTACAATTTCATACAATAGTGGGGTGTAAGATAAATAAATATAAATTTCTCTGAAAAATCAGAATGTCATGAAAATAATCCACGTAAGATAAGATAAGATGGAACAGTACAGACGTATGGAACAAGTTATAAGTGGCCAGTATAAAACAGCCTTATTTTAAATTTACGACAAACGTTAACCTATATCGTTATGATGGTTAGCGCAAAGAAGAATCTTTTTAAAACACTATTTTATATGGGAAACTTGAATATGAATACTGTCTATAGTTCACGCGAGTAGTACAAATTAATAACACTTTAACGGTTTAAAAAGCATCTGAAACGTCGGGCCGAAGTTAAAAATCATTTTCAAATAAGTTCAACAAACGTTATCGTTAACGTTAAAGTGTTTTATTTAAATTTGAATATGATTCAGTATATACATTAAAAATCGATTATAATTTGAAAGGAATTACGACAGCGTTCCGTGCTATAGCTCTAGCCAATTTAGCTACCGAGTCCTTTATATGTATAGTGCCATCATGTGCAATACGTGAAAAATTAAAAAGTTTTCATTTTTTTATTTATATTGAACACCAAAAGGAATATAAAAAATTTTTAAACCGGTTATTTACAATTTTACTCGAGTCTTATAGACTCCAATATTAACTAAATTTAACTTAGAATTAACAACATAAAAAAATAACAATCTAAATGATTCAATATACTAATTACTCGTGTTTTAAAACCATTATTTTGCATCCACAATACACAAACATTTTTGCTTCTACATATTTAGCGTAATATTGACCTTTTGGCTTATAATAACATACAATTATCAAACATACGTACGAACCTTAATGCATGTATTACATCACACCGTGAGCATATTGTCAATTAATATAACCTTATTAGGACAAAAATTAAGTAGGATTTATTATTTTTTTACTCGCCGCGTTAAAGAACTAATGACTACAAAAAATCTCTCGCCTCAAACATACGGCAATTAACTTGGTATTAAATTAATGCAAAGATAAACCTGGTGTCATTATCGTGTAAGGAAATTATGAATAATGGATCTTTATTATTTCCATACTATATTGTATGAATATTACAAGATGTGATCAGATAAAATATTATATGGAAATCTACATGGCTACATCTAGGTATTGCATGGCTTACCCATTATTTATAGTGTCTGCAAATTCAGTCCTAATATCTTCAACATTAAAAAAGTGTGGCCATAAACTGCGCATGGTGCACAATTTGTCCATCTGTCGCTTTGCGCGTTCCATCGAACCTTTACCAGAAACTATTACTACCTCTAAGAGATGGTCACCTGTTGATATATGAAAAAAATGTATCAATAAATCGCTTTAAATAAATGAATTATTGACAAGATATGTATTATGCATGTAAACGTAAAAATTCTATTTAAGCTACTATTTCAAATATTTTTTTACTATAAATTATTACTATTTTCGGTTTCATAAAAACTATATTTATCTATGTAAGAATTTAAATACAGTGTGTAGTTTACGCGAGTATTTTATTTAAATGTATACTGCATTCAAATAAAACACTTCATCGGTTTAAAACGCCATATATATTACATAAACTCACATCAGAGACACCCTCCATTTTCAATCTCCCCGTGACCACGGCTGCTGCAAAGCATCCGAAGCGTCGGGCTGTAGTTAAAATAATTTTCAAGTAAGTTTAAGTCATATATATCGCGTTTTAAACCGTTTAAGTGTTTTAGTTCAGGGAATCTATTTTAATATATGAAACTAAACCAAAATACATACAGTACATTTAATTTAAGCTCAACTAGCAATTATATTAATTTACTTACCAAAATCTTTTTTCTTAAAATGTGGCTGTTGCTGTATCCACTCTCTAAGAATATTAACAGCTTGCTTCATCTCTCCAGGGTTGTCCAAGTTTATTTCTTTCCGGACTGCTTGCAGCGTGTCCGGGTTGAACTTGAGCAATTTGTTCTCGGGTATGAAATCCATGTTTGTGAGACTAACACTGAGCCGGCTGCTAGTAGCACCGTATTTAAATACAAGCTGAATTCTAACCGCACTTGCTGACCTTCAGTTAATATAATATTGTAAAAATGGAGGCAGATATATGCCCTTTTTTATCTTTTTTTGTATGTGCAATTGTTGGATCGGAGGTGATTTAAATTCATTACATACGTATTTAAATTTAAGATTGTATAATATTTTGGAAATAATCATCTAAATAAATGTTGGCGAATAGTTATCAAGAGATATTGCATCGCTTCCTAGTTTTCGAATCGGCTTCTATCTACCCTCAAATCTTTTCGTACAAAAAAAGGACCCTAAATAAATTTAAATATTTGTATAATATTCGGTATATGTAATTATATTCTATGTAATATGTAGGTATTGTAAATACATAGTATTTCGCATATCCTACGTCAACATTGTAGCTTTTTTTCTCAAAGCTTAAAACTTTGCCCGAGGACCAGCATGGGGTCCGATATACCTATAAAACATCTTAATAAGAGGCGTTGCCGACCAGTTTTGGCTTCATTCGGAATTTCAGATCAATTTATACTGCGCGGTGTTTCCACCGGTGGCTCATGGTCCTAAAGGAATTTTGAAATTACTACCACCATTTTAATATTTTAGAAACATCGTAAGAGCCGGTAGGATTTGAACCCAAGACCAAGACTATTGATGCATCGTACCATTAGACACGCAAGCACAATAACAATTCCCTCTCACTGTCTTGCAAGAGAAAGAATACTATGTATAATGAATTGTATTAAGTATAATAGAATAAAACAAAAAAAGGCAGTCTGTAGGTATATTTTAGAATTGAATTTATAATAATTTTGTACATGAACCTTGCTCGTATCCAATATAATATAGTGCAAATGTTTGAGACAAAATAAATCGTAGTGATATGGCTGTCAACTTCTGTTCTTGCAATTATTATTATTGGTAAGCGGAAATAAACTAGTTATGTGAAAATTTGCTCTTTCCTCCGTTAAAACGATAATTAATTTTTAATAAATTTATATTTATTTAAAAACACATATTTCGTATTTTATATTCATGCATATATGTACTCCAAATGATTCGACTGCTACAAAACTGCATAAAATGCTTTACACAAAAAAGTTTAAAGCACCAAAGTTAGTAAAGTTAGAGACTAGAGATCTTTTATGAAGAGCAAATTTTTAATATCGGTTATGTCATTTTGGACATCCGAAACTTCAAATAAAAATATTCGAGTATTCAAATTTAACAATATTCCCGATCAAATAAAATTTTATTTAATACATGATATCTTGAAATCAATAAAAAAGGCATGTTTCGTCAAGATTTTCCCCAAAATAAATAACAAGAGCAATCCAGTATTCTCCAGAGTAGTAAATAATGGTCTAAAACTCGAAATATATTACGTTAAATTATTTTTAATTTTACTTCGAATTTTGACCCGACGTTTTAGATGCTATGTGGTTACGGGAAGGAAAATCATAATTTAACTAATATATGTCTAGTTTTAAGCTGTTAAAAGCGTTTTATTTAAAGGAGTACCATAATTGTAAAATGATTGGTCAAAAGCAATCCGACCAATTATTAGGAATCGAAAGAAATGCGACGTTCGAAAACAAGTGTCTATCTTGGATTAGACGTGTTATCTATTTTGGCCGTAAGAAATATATCCTGTCAGAATTTAACTCCGCGTAATTTACGCTGCTTCGATATAAACTGCCTTAACAATACGATACACAGTTGCTGGCAGTGATCGATAATTCACATACATATACATTGCCGATAAAACATTCCGTTGATTACTTAACATTACATTAGTCGAGTAACAGTGAGCATGTTAGACAAAAACTATTCCGAGTGAAGATTTTAGAAGAGATTTTGATAATAATTTGAAGAGTCCAAGAATTTCGCATTCGATGACGAGAAAGCTTCGAAAATTATTCAGAAGCTTGTGTCAGGCGGCGAAGTCACTGCCGTCATAGTATGTACATGTAGCATTAAATCAGGAAGTGTTTTTTACTGGTTTTGGTATATTTTTAAACATTTTTTTTGTAATTTTTGTTCCATTTTATATATTTTTTTTGCTTTTTTTATATTTTTCGTTTTGAAATATTTTTTTGTATAAACAGTTTTCGGTGTGTTCTTCCATATTTATAAAGTTTTCTTACAAATTACCATTTTAAATTATTGTACTTCGAGGCAAATCGCCCTTTTCATAAAACCATTATAAAACTTATTTAAACGATCAAAATAATTGCCGGGCGATATTAATATAACAATGCGTTCGTGGGCTTAGCATTCAATATTTTAAAGTAACATCTCTAGTTCTTAGGTTTTAACTCCTGTACCGTACAAATAATAATTTGGGTAAGTTAAAAATAGTAATAATATCAAAATAAAATTAATCATTCAGGCTAATTAAGTGGTTGATATCAAAGTATAAAACCGTAAGGAGTTTCGACTCCATAAGACCTTTCATTTCAATATATCATATTTGTTATTTAAAAGCCTGTATAGTGTATATGGGGCTCAACAATATAACTCTTGATTTTTTCATTAACATTCTATATAACAGAGATAAACATTATTACAATCTTTATTATTTTAAAGATATGCATTGTTTTTATTTCATCTCATCTTAGAGCTTGAAGTACCGGAATAAGCGAAGCTTATAATATTAAAAATTTAGCACCATTACATTTAGGTGTCAATGCTTAGCACCAAAAACAATTATTGCATGAGTTTATCACAGAAACTTTTATGTTTAAGACCAATCCCTATTGACAGCTATGAAATGACGTTGGAATGTGTAAAAAAAAATGTGGGTCAGAAGATAACCGCTCTTGCGCCGCACCACGCACTAGCTGCCCGACTTCACTTCGGCTCTAACATACAACCGAGCCGTTTATTTGTTCAACTTTTTTTTCTCATTTACTCTTTACATCACAAAAAATACTATTTACATAAAACATACATACAACATGACGCTAAAACGTTTCAATATCTCTTTCACTCTTACTATTTACACATTAAATAACTTACAAATAAATATAAATATTAAAAATTAATAGGACGCAATTGAGGCAGCAATGGTACGGTTCGTTTGGCGTCTGCAACAATCTAGACTAAGTGGTGATCTACATTCGATTAAAATTAAAATTTCAAATAAAACATTAGAAAGGGAACAAAATGCCGCGGGCCGCATCGGACGCCCGTGCTGAGTGGACATGGCACTATGTGATTTAAACATATGTTCATAGTGGCACCCTCCTATAATATAAAATTGTACTAATCAACAACATGAGTGACCCTCGCGAGACGTAGGAACTAAATGGCACAACGACGCGTCTAACGTTCTGTCGGAAACCGCGCTTCCAAAAATATAACGCGTCCGTTTGAGACAGACGAGTAGGGGCGTCGGACGATCGCGTATGAGTACGTAATACACTACGTATTTACAGGGAATCAGTCGCGCATCACAGCCTAGAGGTTATTTTACGACACTATTTAGACTGCCCTCGATATTTCCGTGACTACTGTACAGCACGCGTTTCGATTCACTTCATTGTTCACTCACTGAGCTTCACGTTAAATTTCAAGGTTAGTGGTGCAGTGGTCCAGCCACTGGGTCGCAGAGTCGGGCCGCGGGCCCCGGTCGCTAGTCGCCGGCCGTGGCCCCGGTATCATCGCGCTGCGGGCCACGCCTCCGCCAGCCGCGGGCACGCCGACACGCGAGTGTAGCTTTGGCGGAAGGCAGTCACGATCTTCTCGAACATCTCGGGGTCATATACGGACCGCGCTGTGTTTGTTAGGTCGAATGGCTCTGGAAACAATATTAAAAGGCAATTATTATACTATGCAAGAAAAGGTGTTTTAACTGTGCTTAGTTAAAAGGAAAAGACCTGTACCTTCAACACATATGTACTTCCACTGATGCGGGTCTGCTGGTGAATGACGACACTCCGTGATAGGAATTCGACGTGCAGCACGTACCGAGATGGCCATCTGGCTATACCTAAGAATGAACATTCCGATATTAGACCTAAACAATTCATATAAAACGACAAAATGTTACAAATAACTATATAATACATATTTGTATGTTTGCACTATACACTCGCTAAAGTAAGACAACTCACGGAAACTCCGCGTAGTATTGCAAAAATTGTACGAAGAGCTCGCCGAGAGACGTGCGGTTCTGAGAACGGGGTGTCATCTCGTTGAATACGTCAATGGCCCGAGGCACTATGGATGGTTTCGCGCCATCTGCATCAGTCGCAAGAAAATACTTTCTATAGATATTGTCTCAATATAGGGTTGTTTAAAATTTTAAGAATTAAGAAATAAATGAACCATACTATCTACTACATATATTATCCTTCGAGGCATTAATTTTACTTTTTTTTTTCTTTAAATTAGTTGGCAGTTTTGTCTCATTGAACCTAATCAGGTTGACAAAAAAGGTGCTTGACACTTCCAGGGTCATAGGTTCCATCACCACCAAGTTATTCAACCAGAGTTTCTAGCTAGTTCTTCTCGTTTGTTCTCCCTTGATTAGGTTAGGTGTACCCAGTTACATAAATAAATTATTTTTGACTTTTGATATTTTGACTCATATACTGAATATTTAATGGGCAGTAGGAAGATATCGTTCTTCATAATGCACTTACTCTGCAAAAAATGTATAACCATGAGAGTGAGAGCATAAGAGGACAGTGTCCGGCGTCGCGCATCGTTGATCCGATGAGCACGCGCCCACAGTTTGATCACCACCACGAGCGGTCGCACCCGCCAATCCGCTGTAATATTATCAAAATGTGAGTGCCGGACAGGGGAAAAAGACCGATATATTCTTCTCTATGTTGATATTGAGTTTTTGTTACTAATTTATATACCATCACAAACTATCAGTTAGACTTTTTAACACAAAAAGGAATACAAAATATGTATATACCACGTGAAAAGCCTTGAAGCAAATTTGTATTTCGGATGCCCACAACATTGTTGCAATTCAGGTCGACCTGAACGCCAGCTTGAGCGTCACGAAATTTTAATATTGGGACTTTCGCTTGGATAAGTTCTGCATCTGTAAGGTAACAGAAACTATAAGTGAGAAATCAAAACTCCTTAATTATCACTAGCAAAATAAACTTACAAGGGTCGAAAGAACGGATGTATGATAAAATGTAGTCGAGATGTAATAGGGCAAGCGCGCGTGGCTCTACGTGGGATATAGCTCGTACGTACAGGCAGAGGTCCATGTCTGAAGAGTCCAGACCGAATCCCGTCATAGTAGATCCCACTACATACAACCCATATCGGGGGAATATTGACTGTAAAACAGAGAAATTTATAATGTTTAATTTTGTAAAGCATTGCCAAAGTTTTTAATGTATGAACTATTTAACTATATTCTCACCTTGACAGTGACAAAGAGATAACGCCATAAGTTCATCTTCTTATGGAATGTGTCTTCAGTCTGCTGGGATTTGATGAACTTGTCCCAAATCTCTTGGGATAGATTGTCCCAATTCGAGCCTGAAATTTGCATTCATTGTAACTGGAGTTTAATTTTATCCACAGAAAAAAAGAAGAGAAAAGAAAGGAAGAATAATATTTTAAAAGTACTACTACAACAACTATTTATTTCGGGTTTTAAGGAATATAATCATCAATTAAGGGCTATCACTCCTCAAAAAAATACCAAATGAGGGTATTTTAGTATCAATCAACATACTACCTGTGTACCGTACCTGTAACATTAATAACTGTGAGACATTATCAAAGTCACATTATGCTTACCATTTAACAAGTCATCGGGTGTGAATTTCACTTGGAAGGGATAAGGTCCAGATAAGATCTGGTCTGGAGTGATCCGCCTTGACCTTTGATCACGTCGATTCCTTGCACGCCACTCGCGACTAATAGTGCCCGAACCAGAACTACCCAACTCTCGTTTTCCAACTAAAATTTATTTAACATGAATACACAGAACTTGAAACACTCAAATAATTATAGTAAACAGTTAAAGATGATATTTTTCATAAAAGTATTAAAGATAGACGTTTTGAAAATATGTCACCAGACAGGCAATTTTCTAAGTAAAGGCTTAGTAAATAATGAAGTAAAAACAAAGGTACTTATAAAATGATTTATAGCAAAGCAAAAAGAATTATATTTCGACATGTGATAGCACAATTTTTAGTTTAGATAAGAACCTGCATCATACATGCTAATTGGAATGTCAAGGTGACTAACAAACTAAATAAATTTATCAAACTAATTTATAGCACCTCTTAAATTACTATGCTATGCTACAATTTTTAAGAAATAGTTATTGGAATATTGAGTGAGAATTTGAAAAGAATGCAAAAATTTTAACTGCACAAAAAGTCATTATAGAAACAAAAAATCTATTTAATTTTTTTAACATTATAAAAATATACAACGGGTTAAAAGATTCTTCTTAAAGACAATATCTTACAAGCTAAATAATAAAAAAATATAGAAATTGTAGTCATTATTGAAGGTAGTTATAGTATAAACTATTTTTTGTTTTTAGTACCTTTTCAAGTAGGATTGTTTTTTTAAATACAGTAAATATTTAAGAAATTACCGTTGCCAATTTCAGAAGATTTGTTGGATCCATTTGAACCTGATGCATTGCTAGACAGGCTAGAGTCATCTGAATCATAACCAAAAGCAGAATTATCTCCTTTTTGTGACTGTCTCTCCCTCCGCGAATGCCACTTACGCGGAACCTGTCTCGGTGAACCTCCACCTTTATTTCCATTACTCTTTACCACATCCTTTGGAAAATGACGATTGTGGCTGTGGCGGTCCATTTGACCCTGACCCATATATATTCCTGGTCCACCGAATCCGCCGTTTCCGTGACACAACTTAGCAGCCCCCTCATTCATTTTTCGTCTTAAGTTTACCTAAAATTTAATTTTTATTAATCATAGTTCTGCCGGCTAACGCAAAGGATTATCTTGGCTTACTGACCTGTCTTTCAAAACTTTAAACACAATGACAGTGAATTATAACAATCGTCTATTGCATTATGCTAATTTCAGTAATAATTGATACGGTGTGTCGCCGAAATTATAATTTCTCACTATTTTGCAGACCACGGAAATCTGAGACGATCTGTCAAGCGTATTCCCTTGTACGTCGATGGCCTCTTTGAATCACTGTTTAGTCACTTCGACGTTCTAGTAGCTTCTATTTCACCCGTAGAAATAGAGCGAATTATTATAAAAAGGAGTGATTCAAACAAATCTACCCACCAATAATGAAAATTCTCAAAATTAGAGAAAAAAATCCGCCATGACTTAATGGAACAACATTAGCGACATCTGACGGTTGCTAGCAAACTCTACACGTGATGTTGAAAACTTTTTTTTAAATTTAAATCTCACATTCCAATTTAAGCCAGTTTAAAAAGATACTAAAGTTTATTTTACCTCACCTTTATTTTACATGGCTTTATTTATCAAAAAGCGATCAGTCAATTTATATGTATACTTGTGAATTGGGCTTTTGTTTTTTAGTTATATGTACCCAAAAGTTATTTAGTTTTTTCTCAAAATGTTTGAGGCGAAATCATATGACTATTTTTTAAATGGCATCACTAAAACTTGACGTTGATGGATGTCATAAGTTAAAGCCTTCGTCTAGAATTTGTCAACTTTGTTCAAGAAAGTTGAAAATTGCAATAGACGATTAAAAAATATTTCACTGTTAAACAACACATTCGAAATTTATGGTAAAATATTAAGCATGCACTTTTCGTAATCCATTTTTACATTAAAATTGTAGATATTTAACTCTTCGTGTAACAAGTGATGACGTCGAAAGAGGATAATGTAACCTTAAAAGTGCAAGACGTGTTAAAAAACAAACATTGTTTTATTTTATCTTTATCAGTCACGGTACTGCTTTGATATGTCACATTTCGGAGATTTTATGGACGGCGTTCCTGTTAAGATATCAGAAAAATATAAACGGCCTCCGCGAATAGAATTACCGTACATTGTTACAGAGTGTACTTTAAGAGCCCAAAGTGTTGCAGACAATGCTAGTTATTGCTCTACATTTGAACGCAATGTTCTTACAAAACTGCAGGAACTCAGGAGTGCTAAAGAGACAAAAAAGAATGAAAGGCGACATCGACTTCAGCTTCTCGAAGAAGCAAAACAAAAGAAATTAGATGCAATTGCTGCAGCCGAAGCGGAAGAAAAATTAAAGCAGCTGAGCGTTTCTGAAGTGTCTTATCCTAGTACTGACGAAATCAGCCCTATTTCACCTGATGATAAACAGGAACAAAACTGTGATACCTCAAATCAAGACAATACCAATAAAACAACTAGTGTAGATATAAACTTAACATCTAATTCACCAGAATCACAATTAAGTATTTTACAACCTATACAGGTACAATCTACATATCAACAGTGTAGCCTCCTCGATGATCCAGATCCGCTGCAAGAACTAAGGTTTAACACTAAAATTACTAAACCACAGTATTCACACAATGTTGAGACATTGACATTTAAAGATTTTGAAAATGATACTTCAAGTCCTTTTGATAATGTTGAGTTGAAAACTATTAATGATATGGAATTACTGGCGCAAGTATTACAGAGTCAGAGGGACTCCAATGCCAGCTGCCCAGTCCCCAATTATCCAGAGCAACCCTATTCAGGGTACACTAATTGTGCAACCCAAGTGCAACTTGATGGAACATATCTTGCAAATACTTATGAGCAGACAGTACAAGGACCTAACATGATATACTCGTCACCACCACACTACCCTGTTTCTAATGGATATTATGTCCCTTCTGATGGAATTTGTGATAGTACAGTACCAGTAGATAACATGTATATGCCTCGCTATCCATGTTATGTGTCTGCTTACCCAAATCCAGATCAATACTTCCCGACTACTTCAGCCGAACAACAAATAACAAATGGGACATATATCCCACAACCCTATTATTACCAGTATCAACCTTATTATGCACCACCAGCAAATGCTTCAGATCATCACAGTACTATGAACACATCTAGTTCTCATAACATGGTTAAATCCCGTTCAAGAAGTGTCCCTGACATTGTTCGAGAGCTTGATGAAGAGTTAGCAACAGCTAGATTAAGGGCCCATGAACGATCGGGTAACATCAGCCCAGCAGTCGTTCCAAGGTCATCCTCTACAAGTGAAAAGCGAGATAACAGAAGGAGAACAGCAGAACAACTACCTAATCCATTTAACAAATTTCCTCTGAAATTGCAAAGTATATGTGAAAGGATTCATGGTATGGGATTCCCATTAGACAGGGTAGCAAGGGTCTGCAGTTTGGTTGGAGATAATGACAAAAAGGTGAGGATGTATTAATGTTGCATATATTTTTATAATCTTGACAACAAAGTCCTGAATGAAATTCTTCCTGCGGTCTAAGAAACCTATAAGGTGTCATGAAGGTTGGATGTTTATTTATGTATATGCTTTTTAAATAAATAAAAAATACTGAAATACGCAGAGATGTGTTTCTACCATAATTAAGATATATGAACTTATATCTATCTCAGTAAATAGTAAGTCTGATAATATTTAATACTGTTGAAGGTTATTTAAATACAAGTTATTGCTTAATTTACACTGGTTTGACACTATAAACATATTTACATAAAATTATATGAATCTTATTTATCATATTAATTTTATGTTTTTCAGATAATCGAAGGACTTCTTATCTTAGGAGATCTAATGGATCTTGGATTTTCAGAAGGAAGGGTTTCTGCTGCACTAGCTAAACATGAATTCAACAGGGATAAGGCATTGGATGAGCTGGTATCATAGCTGCGTAGCATATATTTTTTTTAGGTTTTTATTGCAATATTATAGGGCATGTATAAATAGGATGTACTGAGATTGTAAAGTTAGAATTATAAAGATTCTCTGACTAATTCAAAGCAATTTAGTAAAAATTATTCTTAGAATAGGATATGATACCAGAAATTGTATATAGGGCCTTAAACTGCCTTCAGACATTAATAACAATATTATATTATTTTTGTCAACTGGTACTAGATCTACTTTTATTTCAAAACTTTTAATACTTATAAATCAATTCTATTGATATACTCCGGATATTGGCATAGGTAAAAATTTACTTTTGTAGTCCACCCTTCTGGTAATGGGGCTATCAAGAAAATATTACATTATTAATAAATTGGTATAAACTCTTGGTAATATGTTAAGCTTTTTTGGAGGAGACTGATGTACTTTGGGCTATTATAAATGACTACAAACCTATATTTTTACTAAAAGAAAGATACTTCAATATTCAGTTGGATCTACGATGAACATCACAAGAGTGTTTATAAGACGGATTATGCATTTATTACATGCCTATTTTAGCCAGCTATGTTACATTGAAGCCAAACACGAACTCGTTGTAGGTGAAATCACTATATTTTTTACAATTTGCCTTTAAATTTAAACCTAGTTTTTTCGGCTAGTAATATATATATTTTTTATATTTTAAATTCGCATTCCTCTTTATTGTTTCAATTAGATGCATTCTTATTTAACATGCTATATCTGATAGCTAGGAATAAACTATATAGATTATTAACAAGAAATTGTTGTTCTTCTGTAAAATTAATATTTAACAACAACTTATAATTTTCAACGTTATATTTAATTGTTATAGTCTTAAAGTAAATGATTTAAATAAATTTCGTCCATTGAGTTTCTAATATATTTAGTTACATTTAATATTGCCTTCTGTAATTCATTACTAACTTTGGCAATTTAAAAGCTGTGGACTCATTTTATATCTTTATTCGTTTCGCCAAACTTAAGACTTTTGTGGAACTAGTAATATTACTGTAAAATATTATAAATAGATAGTTGTACAAGATAATTTATAACTGATGACTTCTACTTTCAAGATGTTTTATCTCAATGGTATTTATATTATTGAAGATAACATATGTTAGAAGTAACTTATAAATTATATATACAAGGATTTTACAGGCTAATTAAATACTGTATTTTTATTTCATTTTTTTAGTAAATATTACGATATGGTTTTACAACTGCTTGAGCGCCTCGATAGGCCGGTCGGGCAGGGCATAGAGTGCAAAATTACTTGCTTATAAACGAAAAATCGACTAGTGAAACGAACGGAAATATGACTGTGTCAATTTACTAAAATTTGATTATGTTGTTCTCTTATAAGTTGCTCAAGGCACAGTATCACGCTTAACTTACGTTTTATGTTCCGCAACAGCCTATTTGTAAAATCATCCTATTTATCTCCAATAACCTGCTATCTAAGACTGCTAATTAAAAACTTTCGACATTAATTACTAGATTTTAGTCTCGTAAAATTTTATTGGCTCGAAAATTGGTATGACTTTACAATATGCTTATATTTATTTATAACTTTCGAACACTTCAAATGTACAGGTTTTACTAACATGTAAAAAACATATTTCGCTCCCTTAATTAAATAATTTATATTTAGAAATAAGTAAGTTGATCTTAGACCGTAATATAAAGTTAAGGCTGTGTTATTTAAGAATGGAGCTTGCGCAGGTATGTTAAAGTTTCAGCGCCTTATGCCCGTGGCTCTTAAAACCGAGTATAAAATCTAATATGCTGAAAAGAAGGACTACAGCTCATCTTTTTTAGGCTTATAGCTCATTTAAAAATTGCTACAATGTGTTTTTTTTTAGTTTAATGCAGTATAGAATCGTGTAAAACTGAATATTACACAATATGTATCCACTCAAAATAAAACTTGGAAAGAGCCGCGTGTATAAGCTTGTACGAAAATAATGTTGAGCGTAGAATGGCACTGTTTGAATTTATAATTAAAATTAAAGTGCAATAATGATTAGTTACAACAATACCGTTGTTGAATCTACTCGCTTTCAAAATCGCTATCGCTCAGCTTCTTTGCACGGCCTTAGCGATGTGATAGTGCGATGCTTGTGGTAGGGCGTGATAATAATCTTCATATGAACTATACGAAAGTATGCAAAAAATATAAGAGTTATTTTCATTCTTTTGTTTCATTTTACCGTTTGCCTATCGCTAACAATACCATAATTATGTGAATCGCTGGTTTAATGGTAGCAATATATGGTTATATAACGAGCTGTGGGTTCGTCCCTTTGGTCCAACATTTTTAAATTTAAAAATCGAAAATAAATTGAAAAAAAATTTTCGGCTCGGGCAGGACTTGAACCGGCGTCGTCAGCGTTCCGTGCTGTTGCTCTACCAATTGAGCTACCGAGACCCACACTTCATCGTCGATTTTTTTCAACTTATTGATATATGCATTGATATATTGGTAGAGCAACAGCATGGAACGCTGACGACGCCGGTTCAAGTCCTGCCCGAGCCGAACAATTTTTTTCATTTTATTTTCGATTTTTAAATAATATAGTGCCTTCATGTGCAATAACATGTCAAAAAATAATAATGTTTTCAAGAATATTTTTAATCGATTTTAAATTTTTCTGAAACTTGTTGAACTTCTTCTGGAAATCTGTATATTAAATAGGTGGTAAGAATATTGAAATTTCGTCACAGATGAAAAAGTCGAAGTTTAATCACGTTTGGGTTTGTCCGGTTTTCCGAATATCCAAAGGCAAAATAGGTCGATAGGGCATCTTGTTTGGATGCTATAGACCGGGGTATTTAAACTACAATCAAGCGAACACCACGCTTGTCTATCCTCCTCTATCGTGGAAAAATCGCCACGATGCTGCGAAAAGTCCTAGGTGCGACTCCCGGGAGAAAGATAAATTGTTTTTGTAAGTCTTACCCACTAGTCGAGTCTAAAGATGTGTTAAGTTTGTATTACTTAGCGCAAAAGGCATTCATGCAGTCAATAGATTGAAAAAATCGACGATTCGATTCCTACCCGTGACCTCATAGTTTTTAGTCTAAAATTGATTTTGAATATATATTTGACTCCAAATAAACTCACGGAAAACGGATAGAGAACGCAATACCTACCAGTATTTGGAAATCTTGAAAGTATTATTCTAGCAATACTTACAATTGAATGCACTCGGATTTTATTTTCTGTTGCAGACTTATATTCACCGAATGCCACTGGCCACATGTGTGTTCCAAACGTCATAAACGCCATTTGTGTAGCAGATGGGTTAAGAAAAAACTGATACATAATGTTATTTTTTAGTTTGCCTGGTTAGTATAACGCCTTAAGTTTACAAGAGAAGTTGAATTTTAGCTTTTAAATTTAACTTCGAACACTCAAACTAAAAACCTAATCTTTATGAATTACCAAATCTGCAACGTAGGTCGGTAGGTATTAGGAAACGTCGGGCCGTGTTTAAAATAACTTTAACTAATATTTTACGCGTTTTAAACCGTTAAAGTGTTTTATTTAAATGTGTAAAATTCACTTCAATTACAGACAAATCAAATAAATGTTTTTTTTTCTAAAATACCACCATGTTTATTAAAGTGATTATTTTATAACGGCCGTGTTCTTTAATTATAATTGTCATAAAGGCACCGCCATACATAGGCAGTTAACAGATCAAAGAATTCCTAGATCAGCGTAATTAGAGCCAGGTGCGTGCCCTCTTTAGGTGCACTACGTCACAAACATGCAAATAGTATGCAGAACGTGCGATTGTCCGACACGTCATTTATGAGATCTTTAGCTTTTCGCAGCTGTGCGGCTTCCCGTGATCTATTTCCGTTTGCTAGCCATCACTTTGCAAACAATTAACTTGGACATCTCGTCAGACTCCTGCCTTTTGTATCGCGCGATGAATGGGTTATGGGACACCGGACAAACTCAGTCGAAAACGGATAATATTGGCCAAGATAAAGACGACTTTAGCTACGGGCCACGCGTGCAAGCAAGAGCGACGATATTGCGCGGACAACCGGAATCGCCGCTGCCTAAGTTTTGTTTTGAGTAGACCGTCGGCCCAGTTCACAGTTGCATATCGGCCGGCGTACGAGTTTGTCGCGTTCACGGTTAAGAGTAAAAATGTTTTCATATTTCGCAACACGCCGCGCCGCACCGCGTTCATTTTATCGATAACATCTTCGAACCCGATATTTAGGCACGCGATAGCACTAGTGACGTCCTTTTTCATTTTTTTTTCGTACGACGTTCATTGATGTTATTCGTCCGCGAAATAAAGCCGGCCGCTCATGTTTTAACAAAAAGAAAACAGATATTCCGGGAATGCACACATGTGGCCGACGGCTAATAGTGCCTGCGTTTGTTGAAGTGTCAAGATGCCGCGAAGGAACAAATGGATGCATCTGGTGGCGGGCGTCGTGGCCGGAGTCACGCTCGGTGTCTTTTTGAAATTATGCTTAAGGTCATCGTCGCGGACGTCCATCGAAATATGTCCAGAAGCTGATAAAGTGTTCGCTCCCCCCGAACCGCTAGCGCTGATAGGGTTGAAACAAGAAGAGTCCATTCAGAACTCAAATAGAACCTTATTGTTCGTGGGTGTAATGACGGCGGAGCAGTATTTGGGTACGCGAGCGAAGGCCGTGTACGACACCTGGGCTCAGGATTTACCGGGACGAATAGCGTTCTTTAGTTCAGAGGTGTCGCGTGCGCCGGGCCTGCCGTTAGTTCCCTTGCGTTACGTAGACGACAGTTACCCACCCCAAAAGAAGTCTTTCCTTATGCTCCTGTATATGTATGACAATTATGGCGAGAAATTTGAATGGTTTATGCGCGCGGATGACGACGTGTACGTGCGAGGTGATAAGTTGGGTGATTTTTTGCGTTCAGTAGACAGCAGAAAACCGCAGTTTATAGGCCAAGCTGGAAGGGGAACAACGGCTGAACGAGATGCGCTGGCGCTCGATTACAATGAAAACTTCTGTATGGGTGGGCCCGGGGTGCTCATATCGAGAGAGACCTTACGAAGGGTGGCGCCGCACGTGAAGTATTGTCTGAAACACCTGTACACGACGCATGAAGACGTGGAGCTAGGAAGGTGCGTTGCCAAGTTCGCCGGGGTGTCCTGCACCTGGAGCTATGATGTAAGTTGAAACAGCGATATGTGTCTCTTTGTAAATGCTTATTACTATCGAATTTGTGATCGATTTGATATCAGCGTGTTGATAACGTGGAATAGATAGTGAGTTTCTACATATTTGGCTGCTTTTTGGCGAATTAATTGATAAACTCGAAATACGGAAATAAATTGAAGTAGTAGACAAGTAATTCATTTATTCCAACTTTAAAATTGTTGACATGATAATAAATTTGGTTAACAGCTCGGCTTCAAACTCCCGAACTCTCGTATGCTAAGGGTGTAAACCGCGTCGTCTCGATTTCAGTTTAAATAAAATTCAATATATCATCTAAGTAAAAATAAATTGATCCCTACTGGCGATCAAGATAAAATACAATATTTATTTATAATTAACGTTGCGTTCGTAATTTTATGAGCTTAGTCCGCTACGTAATTAAGTCATAAAGTAAATGATTTATCGAGTATATGTATTAATGGTATGTGGGCCGTCTCCGCAACTAAGATTACTTAAAGCGCGAACAGGTTTGAATTCTAGGAAAAAAAAATAAAGTGACGTCGGTAATGACACATAAGCCTGCACACATATAATTAATTATATATATTTTATTGATTCAAATATATCAAATGCATAGATCAGATACTGTCAACATCAAGCACTTATCCTTTCTTCCTTAGCGGTTCACGTAAAGCAACAATCACAGACGAAAATAAAATTATTAGGGGTAACACGATGGTACGGTAAATATTATTGTAATGGTAAATGGTTTTAATTGCCTATTATTTATTAAAGTTTACTAAATATAGTTCCTTCCCGTTATTTTTCTACTACTGTACACTGCATAGCCCATCTAATAACGTTAGACATTTATGATTAGAACTAGCTGTGCCCGCGACTTCGTCCGCGTATTTATTATGATTATTTTGGGCAGCAAAATTTAATTTTGCTTACCTCCTCTCCTCCTTATCTTTATAAATTACTTGCTGAGCCAGTAACTTCGGCCGCGTAGAATAGTTTTTTTATTCGATATATTCGTCGGAAACAGTCAAAGAGGAATAATTGTCTCGTATTTTCCACTATTTCCTTTTTCTCAATAAATGGTTTATCCAACACAAAATGATTTTACAATTCGAAGCAGTAGTTCCTGAGATTTCTGCGTTCAAACAAACAAACGAGCTCTTTAGCTTTATAATATTCGTATAGAATATTGAATATCGCGACAGGATGTATTTTGTGACGGACGAGTTAATCTAATCAATTCATTAGTACAGGTATAACAAACTATTTTAGGTTATCGTCTAAATATTTCTAATATGGCCATGAATAATAAATTTTATACGCATAATACAGACGGATTAGATAACTAGGACACTTAAGCGCACTACATATACCACTAATTCAAGAAATACTAAAAGTTTTCAATTAGTGGGAATAAAGCTGCAAACTTAAATATTTAGCTAATAATTATTCAAGTACACTAATACACAGTTTTAATGTATGAGTACGTAGCTTATTAAAATATTTATCGGTTTCTAACGCGAAATAAACTAGCTGACCAGGCAAAGTTGTTTTTTAAAGTTTTCGACCAAATTTGATTACCATTGCAACCATTCTTGCAAGTTTATCTTCCAAGATCTTCTTTTGCAGAATAGCTTTTGTTCCATCATCCTTTTATCTTTTTTTTATTTATATAGTTCCTCGATTTCACAAAAAAATTGTAGTTCCTGAGATTAGCGCATTCAAAACACTTTTCTGCTTATATTATAGTATAGATTTAAACTGTTTTTAAAACGATTTGACGATTGGACGCAGCGAGGCAGCATATTAGTAAAAACATTAATAAAAAAGAAACAGAAAAAAGGATTGGAAAAATATTTTTTTTACTGTAGTTCAGTCGAATATCGGTGATTGATCTTCAAACATCAGCCTGTCGTTCCAGCAGAACAATTAATCGGTTATGGTCTATTGACTACCTTTACTCACTTTATGATTGACTTACTTCGACCCACTTAACTGTAATTTATTTTTTATGCATATCCCAATAATTATCCCGTTTATCTATACCAAAACATCTTTTTATGTAACCGCATCGGAAATCACTTGTAATGTGAAAATGTTATGTACCGTTATTTTATCGTGTACATCACGTAAATAGAATGTGCAATAAAAATTGTAAAACGTGATTTTAATTTCATAGCCGTCATTGAGTAAATACTAAATTTATTAAATAATTGCTAATACATGGTGTATTCTCCTTACAGTAAAGTTAAAATAGATTGTTCCTCCACTTGGTATCCGAAGCGGGTTTACCTACGCTTTCATGGCGATGGGCAATAAATTTAAATTTTGACTCGAGCAGGTCTTGAACCGGCATCAGCGTTCCGTGTTGCTATAACCAATTGAGCTACCGACTCTTTTCAATTTATTTTCATTTTAAATCTATATAGTGCCATCATGTGCAATAACTTGTAAATAATATTAGAGTTTTCAAAGGTTTAACTAATGTTAAAAAAAGCCTATAGTCCTGGGTTGGAATTCCATAGAAAGAAAAATTTGTTTACGTCGAGCAGGGCACAGTCGGATACCTAACAATAGGCAATATAATGAATACTTCTACTCTGCATTTTTCTATGGTTAATTAAAAAATAAATCAGTTTAAAATTTGAAGTACAGATTGTAACATATTTTGGCAGTAATGATTGTTATTAACTCGTCGTAAATACCTAGAAATTGATTAGAATGATAAATTGCTTTTCGATTCGTGTCTGACGCGTAATTATTTGTAACCGAATGAGTGCGTAAATTTAACAAAGTTTAATAAATAATTTAAACCGGATGGTCAGAGTATATAATTATAATGATGGCCAATCGTTACTGCACTCTACCGCACATAGCGAGATCCGGATTCGAATCCTGGGACAGGCGAAAAGCTATTTTAATTTATTGTAAGACAGTTTATACTACCAGCCTGGAGATAGAAAGTAGGGTCTTACCAACTTTAGTTAGATTGGTAAACCCTACTTTCTAACTACTGTTAAAATCCACCAACCTCTACTGGAGCACGCATGCTGGGTTTAGAACAGTGAGTTCGAGCATGGGAAGCGCACCATGTTGCTCCATTTGATGGAAGGTGGATTTCCACATGGATGTGTATATATAATAAAACTATATGCAGTCGACCTTTTTTTGGGTTTTGGACAATCGGAAATTAACAGACTGAAACGCGTTTAAACGTTACGGCTTCATAGTGGCTTCATCACGTTGCATGTTTATGAAAAATTATAAAACGACTAGATTTATTTTGGACTCGTTATGGATTGAACCCATGGCCCGTTTATTATTAGTAACAAATTGCTTCCATGAGACCAACGAGCCGGATCTGCAAAGATTATTAGTTATTATTATGTCCAAAAAAGTGTTTACCACTGAGTGATTTAGGTTAGGTATAGAATGTCTGCGCAAGACGCCTAACTAATGAAAGCCTAAATTTAGTTAGTTTTGTCGCAGTATATAAATCAGTGACCCGTTACCTGAGGTTCAATGTCTCGCAAAATTCAAACGCATTTTGTTTCACAAATCTTCTCTCGAACTGGTTTTTATTACTCAGGGGCTATAGTGACCATAAAAAACGGAGAAACGGACATTCTCTGGTATTAATACTATCGCTACCTTCTTAAGTTAGTGGAATTAATTTATTATAATTTAATTAATCGATTTAAATGTTTATGGTACTTAATACTAAATTGATTTCATCTACTATCATATTCAGTACGAAGATTCGTACTGTTTGTTTTGCCTATGTAGTTCACATTAAAACTTACTACGTGTTCGAATACCAGTAAGAAAAATGTTTTTGTTGTTCAAAAAAGTTGCTAACACTATAATTGACTGTAGTTAATTTGGGTAATACACATTGTAGTAAAACACTTTTAACGGCTTAAAACGCGTAATATTAGTTAACTTATTTTTAATGTCTGCTAAAAGCATCCGAAAGGTCCGGGCTTAATATAAGTTAAAAATCATTATTTATTTTATTTAAATAAATAAATAATATATTTCGCGTTTTCTTCCGTCAAAAGTGTATTTAAACGTTAATACTATGTTAAAGTTGCTTTAATAATTAGATAGCTGACGTATGCGTCGCGAAAGTTTTTCACGCCTTTCTTTGAATAGTTTTCTCTTGATTTCGTCGACGAAAAAGATATTTTGGTTCTCAATGCCGTACTCACTGATTTTAAGTATGTGTAATTTGTCCTCTATTTTACGTGTCGTCATAACACACGATAAGATAAAACGTGAAATCTTAAATATTCGATTAAGACGAAAAGAAGACAACATGACATATACATATTTGTCAAATAGAATAATTCATATTGGATGATTGGACATCCTTGTGGGGCCAGTGCACCTAAACAACAAATATGTACAAATAATATTTTTGGACACTAAAGAATTTATAAATGGTATTTACATATCTTTAAGAGTGCTTTTATAGATTCCAACAGTTTTATAAATGTTAAACAAGATTGAATTGAACTCAAGCAATGTATTAGAGGTATGAATTTAGAAGAATAGATTGGCCTTCAGTCAACTATATTCGGCAGCTAGTGCAGTGTGGGGCGTTTAGCGAGTTTATTACAAGCGAAATGAGTTTCTTGAACGTGCTCTGTGTTACCACGCTTCCACATTTCCTAGATATAGAACAGTTAAAAAATACAACAACATTCAAACGAACAACTTTTATATCAAACATTTATAACGGTTTAAAACGCGAAATAAATCAATAACATTTTATCTATGACCTGACGTTTCAGATACTTTGCAGCAATCAGCCTTGTTCTCACAACGGAGTTTTAAAGCGTTTTATTTCATACTAGCTGTGCCAGCGACTTCGTACGCGAGAATTGTTATTTTGGGCATCCAAATTCGTTTTTGTAAACCCCTTCATCTTTATTAACTTAAGCTGTTACCCACGACGTCGATCGCGTCCCTTCCCGTCGTTCTTGCAAGTTATAGATATATAACATCGCGGACTTTTTTTTAGTTCATTTAAAGAGGAATCATTCTTTCATACACATTTTTAGGTATCTTCAACCGATTTTGCAGCGTACGCCTCGGAAACCCGAAATTTTCCCAATTTTTTCACATTTCTCGCTTGTATTAGTCATAGGGAAATGTTTTATAGTCTATATTTTTTCTCGATAAATGCTCTAACCAACACAATTTAATTCGAACACGTAGTTCCTGAGATTAACGCGTTCAAACAAACTCTTCAGCTTTATATATTTGTATAGATACTTACCATTAAACCCCGAACAACACTTCTAATATATTACTTTATAGATTCGCTTTGAAGACTTAATTTTTGGTTATTTGAATTTAAGTTTAAGTAATAATACCGCCTTTTCAATTGCGGGTTTTAAAAGCTGAAAGGGCTTCTAACCGAATAGACTCGGTTTTTTGTGATACTCAAAGAGTAAATGTCGTGCGGGCTCAAATGGGCCTTTCGACTTTTGAGAAAATTGACAGACCACGAACAATATAGGTCATACATACAATTGTTTACCTTACTCCTAGCAGCATTGGTCCGAAAATTTAACGACGCGTCTGAAGCGGTCCGCCAATTGGAGACAAAAACTAACCTACATTTGTTTGGTCGTTGCCCCCGTGGATTCAAATCAATCAAAATTTTACAGTGACAAAAAGTAGTTAATTATATTTTATCGTGCCTTTCTCGGTACGACGAAAAACGGATGTGGGTGTAGTTGCCTATAGATTTTTGTTAATTTAACGTTGAGGAAATCCTGTGATAGTTTGCTCATTTCGGATATTTCACGGCAGTTTAAATCACGTTTTAATTATGATGCGCTGTCGACCTTTTTTGGTTTAAAATCCATAGACTAAAAATGAAATATAGGGGTTTTCCATCAGTGGAAGTTGAATGAGAATATTTCCAATTTTCCAAATGAGATTTTACGTGTTAAAAAATCTTAAATCATTTAGAATGTTACTTTTGGTGGGAATCAAACCCGCCATCTGTGGTTGTTGCTATCATTAACGCACTCACCAAAAACAGTAAAAAGTCAAAAATTAAACATCATTTATTCATGTTGGTAACTTAGGTACACTTATGAACGTCACAAAACTAAAGAATCTTTACTTTACATTTACTACCAATTTCAAATCGAGGGCGTAGAACTAACGAGAAGAACTGGCAAGAGATTCGACGCCACTCCGTTCATCACCAAGTCAATTGTACGGTAGTTGTCTTTATAAATACTCGTAGACGGTCCAAAATTAATTTTAAATTTAAAATCGCTTCCACAGACGACCTCATATTCTTGAATAGTGACAAAAACTTAACAGTTCAAGTATTTCGAGTATCCGAAGGTCGCTCACCGGGTAAATGTAAGGTTTCTAACATTTTACGTCAGTGTGTAGGCTGAACCCGAGATCGTGAATAATTGACGTACAATGTAATAATAGCATCTTTAGCTGTATATCTTCAATTATAGCGTTTTAATCGTAAATATCATATATTAACTCATTTGGCGCACTCGACAGGTCGTAGATACGATTCCCACCATCACATGGTTCTCAATCACTTTATACTTTCCTAAAACATTTTAGATCATTTTAAGAAAGGTCATCAATTGGGTAGAAGGAATGTTGCAATTCCGTCCGGGTTACAAACTACCGTCCACAGATGGAAAAGCCGTGACCTCCGCGTTTCACTTTTAGTCCATGGATTTCCTAATGTCATATTTGAGAATAGGACAACTACGCATTTTGTTTAGATTTTATAAGGCTAGAGTATTTTATCTTTTAAATGAACTTCATTCTTGTCGTTGACCGCCGCTGTGGCCAAATGGTTTAACGCATTGCCTAGCATTGCGTTAAGCGCGAGAGGTCCTGGGTTTGAATCCCAGGGAAACAAAAAATTGTTTCGGTCGGGCAGGGCACAGAAGTCTGATCAACTACTTGCCTGTTAAAGAACGGATCAGTCAATGTGTCCGCCCCATGCCCCACGAGGGGGAAACGGGATTTCACTTAAAAAACACTTTTCATTCTAGTCGTCGTCTGACAAAAAAATGGCCTATTTTTTAATTCTCTAATTACATACTTGTACTATTATAGTGTGTTTGACATTATTTTCGTCTTACATCGCTTCTTATTATTATTTTTTGTCACCATTACACATTTTGCGAAATCACGTGTCAGTTACAGTGATAAGAGCACAATATGTTGTAATTCTTGTTAATTTCGTCAAAGATAAACATCAAAGACAAACCATAAATATCAAAATTAAATGGGGCAATTTAATTGTACACTGATATGCTTTTAGTGATTGACATTAATATTTTTTACAATTTAACGACGCGGTGGATTTACAAAGCAAACGTACTAGGCGCCTATCTAGCAAGACCTATAAAAATCATAAAACTATTTAACTTATAAATACATAACATTATAATACACATTACTTAAAATACCACACCTTTAACGCTTTGAAACGCGACACATATAAGCTAACTTATTTTCGGGTGCTTTGCAATAGCCTTGGTAAAGGGGGGACTAATGATAGAGGGTATCTCACTGTCAACCTCATATCTGCTACGCTAGCGCCATCTGTTTCCTCGTAATTGGTATTTGGAAAAGTAGCTGAGTTGTTACAAACCTGAGTGTTGTAAAAAACCCTACACACCTATAAACAAAAGCATCCAAAACGTAAAACTAACATAAATTACGTTAATTCATGTATTTCCATTTTTAACCGGTAAAAATAACAATACAAACAGTTTTTTATTACCTTAAGAGAAACATCAATAAAACCAAGAAATATTGATCCTTGCGGACAAAGTACAGAAAGGGACGAATATCAATAAAGCTTCAGAAACGTTTAGTATTTTTTATTAATTCATACGAAAACGGAACTATGAAGTTCTATCCAAGTCTTTATTCACAACATTCTAATAATTCTCTCTCATAATACAGTAATAACAATACTTAGATATTACGTTTTTTGTTGCTAAACACATCTATTTAATAAGTTATTGTTACAGCAATTTTGAGTTAAACTTATTCTTTAAGAGCCGAACAAAAAACCTACCATGCACTTAAAAGGTCATTTAAACATGATACCTCTAGGTCAATAACCAGTACACGAGCAGGGATCTAATTCTCACACTAATTTTCTCGTCGGTTTTTGTCTTCACTTTGTATTGAAAGATTAGAGGAATACCTTTCGAAGCCTTTTAACGTTCTGACTAAAAATGTGTCCAACTGTATATTGAATTATTGGCGTAATGCGTAACGTAACCTAGCGGTTGTTTCTCTAACAAGAATTTAAAACATCTTAAATAATTCAATTAAGTTTGAACATAATATGTACCCGTAGTTCCCTGTATCTTTTAGCAATGTCTGTGAGGGAAGTGTAGTGCTACAACAATTAGTTGTTGAATTAAAATTTGTGCAAACGATTTGAAACTGTAGTACATAGTCATAAGGGTGAGTATGGAGTGTGCATCACCGTCGTATATATCACACCATTTCTACTTACTGTTTTTATTTGCAATCAATACAATAGATTGATATGCAATTGATTTGGACGAGAGTCGGAATTAATTTTGTATTGAATTTTAGTGCTTAATTATTTCGGATTGTCTGGTTTTTATTCTAAAAGAGTTACTTTTGTATCTTATACAATATTTTACTTGCGACGTGGTCATGATGTTGGGAGTTTGGGAAGAAGTCACTAAAGGGCGTAAAACACTTTTATTTATTGTTTACTGAGGCACAAATAACAAATATAAATTGCTCCAGATTTAATAAGTACACAGATTAAATAACGTAAATAACAAGGTGTCAAAAATGCGCTGAAACATATATTAAATAACTGCAAAAATAGTATTTTGTAGGTCATTATAAATTACAAGTGCCTAGTTATTACTTGCATAACGTGTCTGAACTTAGTAGGATGGCATAAGTTTATTGAAATACAGGTACTTTGTGTATAATTATATTGTAGGCTTATTCCACAAGATTCTATTAAACAAATACAAACTAATTATTGTACCTAATAAAGCAATATTGAAGTCAATTATGAAATTTAAAAGAAATATAATCAATTACTATAACCCAATCTGCTGACATCATTTTTATTTATATTATTACATAGACAACTGTTATAATAACAAATGAAATATTTTATTCACATATACTATCCGCCACACCTTCCACAACACCTTTTATTTGTGGTCACCCTACAGTAGTATAAGAATACACGAGACGGTATTTACTGGCGTTGGGCAAATGTTTTAATTTCAACAAGGCTTACGTGGCTTGCTAAAATGACTTCATTTGTTTATTTACAGAATTAGGTACATAGATAATATGTACAGTGAAAAGGTGTTACAAGGCAATGCGCTTTTAAATTAATAAATTGTTTCATTGTGCCCAATTGACAATCGACAAAATAAGTGCAGATTTGTGCGCAAGGGCAAGGGCACACCTATCACAAATATGCATAGCGCCTTCTCAAATATCATCTTAGTTGTTAGTTTTAAGCAAATCAGCAATTTATACTTAATATTATAAAGCTGAAGAGTTTGTTTATTTGAACGGGCTAATCTCAGGAACTACTCGGTTCGTATTGATAAATATTTTTGTCTTAGTTAGCGGATTAATCGAGAAAAGCTTTTTAAAACACACAAAAAAACATTTCACGCAAAAAATAAGTATTCGACGCAGACGAAGTCTCTGGAGCAACAAATATTGCTCTTCAATAACTTTATTCTACGCGAATTCCTATTACATTTTGCTTTAAATATTTGTTGACGTACTTGTGAAGAGAGCTAACGAAGTCTTACTATTAAGATCCATAATTTCTCTTTGATACGGATCCCAAAAATAACCTTGACCATTTGTTAGTGTCTACTTATCACAGGTGATGAGGTCGAACATAAACCATGTTTGATGATGTTAAATAAAAGAAAAACACGTGCTAGATATTAATTTATACGTATAATTTAAGAAATAATATTATCTAATTCGAGTTTATCTATTCTTCTTTTTCACGCCAACGTGATTAGTTAATATCTGTTATAAAATATAGTAATCATTTTTTACTGTCATCCAGTCCATACAGTATTTTAAAAGATAAGGACGTTATTACATAATTTCTGCTATATATCTTATATATTTATAAAATAAATGTCGATCCGTGAAACGGACACAGAAATGCGTGTGCCTATTTATGTTTTTGCATGGCATCAATCTATTTGTAAGATATTTTCCTTAACAGTGATATGATAGGAAGACTTTTAAAGTGATTTCAGACATCTGATTATCGTTAATTTGCACATTTTATCACTTTCACGGTCGAAATATGATAACATAATGTTACATAATATTTGAGATAATATTACTCATAGTGTCACAATATATCTTTCTGAAACATGTTGGACTTCGTCCTGAATCTGGATGTTAAATGAGTGTTTGGTATATTGTAATTCCGTCTGTTACTAACCACCGTCCAGATGAAAAGGCCGTCAAGCTCAATCGCGTTTCGGTTTCCGTCTGTAAATTTCCAAATATGTAAAATAAAAGGTCGACAGCGCATCTTGTTAAAATGTTATATGGCTGGGGTACTTCACCTTCCATCACTTGAATCCCATGCTTATGTGTCTTCTTATAAAATACAGACTGACGAACTCCTTATCCTTCTTTTTAGCGTCGCTGTTGCGAGGTAAAAGCGAAAAGCATTAAGCCATTAGAGTGCACTATAGATATGTGGGATATAGAAGTACTCCGCGATGTAGGCCAACTGCATCGGTTAGTTGATAAAGTAGGTATACTTGGTGAGAGCGCTTTCTACTGGCGCTGTTTGACCCTTATAGTTAACTGGCTATCCGTTGCGGTGTTATGTGATGCAATGAGATACGTCTCATTAGATATTGCAAACTGCCTAAAATATTTAAATGCAGAGACCCGTCAAAATAGTTTATACTTTGTGTCCGGAAATTAAAAATTATATATAGATCGACACAGGCAGGACTGGAACTGGCATCCACGGCGTTCCGTGCTGTTGCCATGACGTCATCGTCGAATTTTGTCATTATTAACATTTGCGTATTAAGGTTCAATGTCTTATGCTTTGCAGCTTAAGAAAATCTTTTAAGTTGAAATTACTGCGTTTAACGTTTAAAAAACGCTGTGTCTGCTTATCACAGGTGATGTGGTGTTGAGCAAAAACCATGTTTGGTCGTAAAAAAACACGAGCTAGATATATCCATCCATCCACAGCTTAAAACCAACGGCTTATGCTGAGGCAGACTTTATTTAGGAACTTTTAAAGGTAATTAATTCCAGTGTAAGCGGCGCAGGCATGGGAAAGATTTTAAAGTGTGTACTCAAATTTTTCACCCGTTTTAGGTCGCCCGCCTCTACCTTGCATACTCAACAACAAACAAACTTTTTAAAATATATGTAATTTTTAAGATCATAGCCCAGATCAAAGCAAACGCAATAATGCTTATAGACATAATGCTATAATTATTTATTGTCGTTTAATACATTGACCTGTAATTGATTATTGTGACACGCAAAGGTCTAATAAATACAGATGTTGACATATACCATATTTAGGACAGCCAATTGGCTAAATTGGTGACCAAATTGCACCAATATTTTTGTATCAATGCACACACTAAACATTCAATTGTCTCAATAACACGTGGGTCCAGTTGCAAAAATAAAACTTGCTTTATAGATTAAAACCAATTGAGCTACGGAATACTTAGAGCAACAGCACGGAACGCTGACGATGCCGGTTCAAGCCCTGTCCTGCCCGAGTCGTATGTTCATTTTGTTTTCGATTTTAAATTTATATGTGATATGTTAAAAATATTAAAATTCTTAAAACTTGCTTTGTTTGATAATGTGTTCCTTCCGTTATCTCTTAACTTTTTTGGTTACAGCTTGTTTTTAAATTCCAGTAGTTTTATGACTAAGCTTATCCTTACCCTGTACTCAGTTTAGTAATAATTACTAGAATTTAATGTCCCCAAATCCGGTGATAAAATATTTAATCATTACTTTAATTCATGTTACGAATTTATTATTAAAGTTATTATATCAAGTATTTTTATGTTTATACCAGCTGTGTCAGCGACTTCCTCCGTCTTGAATAGTAATTTTGGCTATCAAAATTTGTTCTTGAGAACCTCCTCTACATCTCTCGTCGTCCGCGTCCCGTCGTTCTTGCAAGTTAATCATGAAAAATGGACGTATACTGTCGCGGACATATTTTTAGATACATAATTAAAAGAGGTGTCATTCTTGTCACACAAATTTTTGGGTATCTGAACCGTTTTCGTAGCGTACGCAACGGAAACCTACAACGATGGATAAATTTCCTCGTTTTTTTTTTTCACATTCCCCGCTGTTTCTTCGCTCCTATAAGTAACGTCGCGATGTTTTATAGCCTCCCACGATAAATGTTCTAACCAACACAAACATAATATTTTCGAATTCGAACCAGTAGTTCAACAAACAAAGTCTTCCGCTTTATATAATATATTAGTATAGATAGATGTAAAGATAAATGAACAAAAAAACACAAAAAATCAATTAGGCAATTTCAGAATACGTAAATGCAACTCCAATGTCATGCAGATTATTTTAATTGATTGATAAGAACCAATCTAAGTTCGTCAATGTTTTGATGCGGTCTACTATTATCATTAAACAGATAACACTAAAGTAATTACGTATTATCCGTCGTACATACTAATATGTTTTCTGAAAACAACTATGTAAATTCTGTTGTATAGTATATTTATTTTATTTATAAAGAAAATAGTAATGAAAGCTTCCATCTCTGTACTTGGAGGTTCATGATACATTACATCCACAGATACATCCTGGTGACGGACAGACAGCGGACTTTTAGTTCCTCTATTTATGGGTACTGGAACACAATGCTACTTATATCTGACTTATATGACACTTTAATAAAATACTATATACCAACTTTGTCTCCGACCTTTTTCTTTAGTTTCCTCAATTATTTTTGTCGTGATAGACATCCAAAATAAAAATGCCAAAGATAATTAAGGTATAGTTTTAACTATTTTAAATACGTTTTAAGTCAAATAGATAATTGTAATATATACAAAGTTATATGGATACCTTTATTTTCATTGTTAGTTAAACAATGCAAAATTTGTAATAACATTAAGGCTTTGCGTCATACAATAATGTGTTACAACTAGTGGTGCGAAAAGATCGATATAGTGAAATCCCGTTGATCGATCTTATTCAAAGAAGTGCCCCGCCGGACCGAAACTTTTAATGTATTATGTTTCCTCGGCAATGAGCTCGGTTAAATAAATTAAACTGATGTTACACACAAAACAACATTACAATTCTCGTTTATAATACTTTCCTTTTTTGTATGACTAATGTATGGTGGAAGCTAACTTACATTCGGTCATTACACTCGATGGCAATAGCTTGAATCATTAAAAGAAATTGCCGAATGGCGAATAGCAATTACCATCAAGAGCGTTTTAGGTTATGCGCCCACATTGAGTAGGAAGCGATGTGTTCATGATTTAATCCGATAAGATTATTTTTTATAAAGTAATAAGTAAGCTTTAGCTTGATTAACACTTGATATTTCTGCCTATAGATATTTTTAACTCCCCTTCAAAGCAATAATTATGGAGGATTCTTTGTGAATAACTGTCAAACTAATTGTTAAATAAATCAAATACTGTCTGTAGTTTACGCGAGTAGTACACATTTAAATAAAACAAGGTTTAAATCGGTCTGACCACGGCTCCTGCGAAGCTTTCGAAACGTCGGGCCGTAGTTAAAAATAATTTTCAAACAAGTTTAACTAAAATATATCGCGTTTTAAATCGTTAAAGTGTTTTATTTAAATGAATCGAGTCCATTTCAGAAATTGCGATAAATTACAAGTAAATCTATAGCGTGCTATAAACACTTCTGTAGTAATGGTTTTAATGGACACGAGAGGTGCAGGCTTCAAGTCCAGTGATAAAACATTCCGTCGAACAGATAAATGTTTTCACCCCATGCCCGTAACGGAAAACGTTATTTCACTTTTTCTTAAAGCAAGCTGTAGCGTATATTTTGTGGATAAAGACCCTTAATTCGGACAATACCGCTTTCAACTCTATGTAATTAATTAATTTAAAGAACTTATCGGGTTAGTTTACGTTTTTGCCGTTATATAATTTAATGCAGCGGCATTTTAAAATAGTTAAAAAATTTTCAATTGAATTTAAAGTATATTTTAGTCAGACATCACATTTTTATTGCACTTCTTAATTAATATATAATTTCTCGTTGAAAATTTGTAACTTTTTAATTTCACAATTTATATTATATGACATCTATACACTAGCCGCGACAGCGACTTCGTCCGCGCAAAATAGTCATTTTGGGCATCAAAATTTGTATTTGCAAACTTCCATTACATGTGTTTACCCACGACGTCGCCGGCGTAGCGTCGCGTCGTTCTTGCGAGCTAATCTTAAAAAAAATATTTTTTTCAATTCGTACTTGTAGTTCCTGAGATTATCGCGTTAAACCAAAAAAAAACGATATACTCTTCAGAATTCACCAGTATTTGTACTTTAGCAATAAAAACCTTACCATACAATAAATTTGTCGCAAAACTGTTAGCTTCTTGTGTTGGCAAATTTAAAGGAGACATTTTTGGTCAGTATATTTAAAAATATCCAAGACTGATAAGCACTACGCGTTATCATTGAGGTGAACTAGGTCATTTGATGAATAGAGTAGGTAAAAAGAAATCGGGTAAGTGGGCTACATACATAGTTACACATTGAGTTTGAAAAATTAAAAATAATTTCTAATATTTAAATGTTTTTTATATTCTCAAGGATTGGTACTATGCGGTCCTGAGTTCTCATCCCGAGGAAATAAATAGTGTGTTTAAATAAAACACTTTAACGGTTTAAAACGCGATATATTTTAGTTAAACTTGCTTGAAAATTATTTTTAACTCAGCCCGGCGTTTCAGATCTTAGAGCCTTTGGTTAGGGGAGACAAAAAAAACGTTTTCAAACAAGTTTAACTAAATTACACGTGTTTTAACCGTTCGATTTAATTTGTGAATTGCAAAGTGGCGTCGACTACTGTAAAACAAATTTTTATTTGTATTAAGTATGTAATTAATCAAATGGAAACATTTTAAATTGAGTTGATAATGGTATAGTTTCCCCTGCGTATACTAGTTAGAATAGTTTTTCAATGTCCCATAACGAAGCAAAAAACCATTGCCGCTGCTGTTTCCAAAAGAACCCTGAAGCAGAAACGCATTAAAAAAACACTTTTTAACAGTTTAAACGCGAAATATATCAATGAACAAATCATCCCCCCGCGGGGGGTGGCTTCAAAGCAGACTGAATTGTGGAAACGTCAGTCCTTAGTTAAAATAAATAAAATTCGGGTCACGAACCACCATCCACAATTGAAAAAGCCGTCAAGTTTAATCGCATTTCGGTTTCAGTCTGTGGATTTCCGAATATCCAAAGCCAACATAGGCCGACAGCGCATCTTGTTTAGATGTTTTACGGTTAGAGTATTTTGCCTACCTTGGGTTCACTTGATACTGAACTCTATTACCATAAATAAATACTTTAACTAATACATTTAACGTCTTAAAGCGTGAAAAGTGTTTTATTTAAATAAGAAAGGTCCATAATGTGATATTTGTGTGTAGTCTAGTGCTACGGAACCCTCCATGCGAGAGACCGACGCGCACTTGATGGGTTTTTTCTTTTAATCTCAATTAAGTTTAACAAAATGCTCATTCCATAGTTTTACGACGTATTTACTGTAAATACATGTATTATAATTGGCATGAATAATTTCCGATTTGTGTTGCATGTATTGCGTAGTTACATAAATTAACACAACTGTGACAACTATTGATTTTAGCCACCTCAATATCTGTATTTGTACCTATTGTTTATTTGCCTTCACTGAGTAGTTGATTTGAGTTTTTATTACCTACTTAGATTTTGAACACGATCGTTCAACCTCGTTTGTTTTACCAGAAAGGGGTGTTATGGGACATTTCTTATTGCAGCTGTATGGTGATTTACCGCAAAGATTTTCAAAGTATAAACATCTGTAGCGGCATGTGCAATAAGATGGAGAGTAGGCTATATATAATTCTACTAAACCCAAACACTAGATCTCATAAATCGACATATCGAGAAAGGAGAGGATAGCGTGAGACAGCTCTGCTAGCTAGTTTCTCCAAATATCAACTACGACGAAACAGGTGGCATAGCGTAGAAGATTTGACTTTAAAATTAGAGCCCCCCCTCCTCAATACCCCACCACCACGTTGGGCCGCAACTAAATCAATTGTAAATAAGTTAAGTAATATATTGCAAGTTTTAAATGGTTTAAAGTATTTATTTAAATGTGTACTAGTCGCAAATACTACAGTTTTTGCGAATAGTACAGTAGTGCTTTGTCTGTAAGACACGGAGTATTTCGTGCAAAATTTAATATAATGGTTAATATTCAAGACGGCTGACGGCATGTGAAGGGGTGATTTCGTAATGCAGCCAGAGTATTAGGAAAGACCTCCATCGATATCCCAGTTATCGCGTAAGCATAGTTAACCTCTAAATCAGGTGTTGAAGATTATATTTTAGGAACTAAATAAGAAGCAAGGTCGCAACCAAGACGTGTAGATTGACGTATCCTCGCAAAGCAGTCGCGTGTCCGTCTCCTCGCTATAAAGTGGGTGCTTCCTTTGTTCTAACAAAATACTACCGTTCCCTGCTTATTATACACATAAAATGACATGTCTCTGTGTAGAACCGTTAAATTTGATTGATTGAAATCTTATGCAGACAAGCGTGTTTTCAAAAGTTTATTTTATGATGATGAAAAGCGTGGAGTTATCTTGAAGGAAGGTGGTACCCAAATCAATAAACAATTTAACAAGATGCAAGAAGAACAAGAAGCTGTCGGCCTATTTTGCCAGACAACACAATTAAACTTCAGGTGTTTTTTATCTTCAGGCGATGGTGGTTACGGGGTGCTATCACCCCCCGTCCCACTTTTTCGGATTGAAGACCGCTAACTCACAAAGCAGCCGGTGGGTCTAAGCTTCTAAAAATTATCATATTCGAATTACTTGAGCTGCTTAGCTTAATAAATAATAACTAATAACAGTCTGCTTAATTGTGAGTAACAATGTAAACATTCCAACATATTCTTAGCCTCATGTTTCAACTTTCGTGACAAAGCTTTCTCGAATTAAGTAACGAATTTGCAAACAATGGTTGTTCAAAGCCGACTGGAACCCTCTTTTTATTAAATCTAACGTTTTGGCTTGCGAGAAGCCTAAGTATAACGGCAATATTTATTTGAGATATATTATGAAAGTGATCTTGAAGAAAAAGAAACCGCTTTTAGTAATTATGAATGCTGCAAGGGTAAATACTTAAATATAACCATTCGATTGTAGGCCAATATAAAAATAAAATGGTTTAGTTTACGTTAACACAGTTTATCTAGGTTGTATGGATTTTGTTGACCTCCTTTCTTTGCTTACATTTAAGTACTTGGTTCTTACTGTACAATAAATTAAATTAAATTAAAAAAAAATAATATTAAACCTAACCTAAATAATTTTAGGTTAGGTTTAATATTATTTTTATTTATTTTTGCATATTTACACACGATAGTTTTGTATTTGACTACTCGGGACCCAAACCTATGACCATTTCTTACCTTGCGCTCGTGTCATTTCTTTTTTTAAACTAAAGTGTTTGCAAAACTCAAGTATTTTGCAAACATCCTTTAAATTGCAAACAGTCTATTTTTTTTCAAATAATGTATTAACATTTATCATTTTACTTTATTAAAGTATGAAAAGAGTGCCTAGGTATGCACCAATATAATAATTACTTAAAACCCCAATGATATATGGAACAACAGAGAGGTCTAAATCCTAATATTAAAACATGAATCGTTATTGTAGTACCTACATGAAGTATACATGGTTGAATTAATTTTAATAGTAGTGTTCTGTGATCCTTATTAATCGTATCTTGAATTCAATTAACTTATGACCTGCAGTTCAATAGATTATTATTGGACAAACATAATTCATAGGATCCATCATGTGCATACGAGTCAAATATATAAATATTATATGTATTCATTCTCTTTTGCATTGCATTGATTTAGGATACAGTTGGCTTAGAAAGCTCACTTTGAGATAATATATGCTGCCGTTTAATAGCCAATACTGTATACTTGATACTGTAGTCTTGTATTTAAGAAACCGAATAACAGAATACGTCAAAGTAGTTGAAGACGTTTTGTCTTCTCCGTAACATTGCCCATGTTTGACGTCTCTCTGTACGATAAGACCAAATTGAACAATGTATCGGTTGTAATCGTTGGATGTAGTAGTTTTGTCCATTATATGGTAGAGGAGGGCCGACAAGCATGGGGTGCTTGATGGTGGGTGAAATATAACATACCCAGCCGTATAACATCTAAACAAGACGCGCTGTCGATGTATTTTAGCTTTGAATATTTGAACACACAGAATGAAACTGAAACGCAAAAAACAAAATTGATGGATTGAAATTTGAAATTGATGGCTTTCTTCATCTGCGGAGGGTGGTTAGTGACCCGGACGGAATTTCGTCCGGACGACCATTTAATATCCGGGCTTCCGAAGTTCAATATGTTTAACATCACATGGTGGAGGTGGGGATTGAACTAAGAACCGTTGAATAGCCGTACATTACAACCATTACACCAACGAGCCCGTCAATAAAAACAATTTGTTACTAACGTTTTGCCTAGTAAGTATATCTTCACTCGCGAAGCCCGTATTCTAGACCCTGGTAATAATTTTCTCACAGTAATGTTTGTCGTAACAATAATGCGATCAACTATCATTGGCCCTAATCATAACTGCACTCAGTAAGAAGATGAATAACAGACTAAGTATTTCCCTAATTTATACTTCAAGTTTAAATCCTATTTCCAGTTTCGAAGCATGGGGCGACCACATCAATGTTACCGTTCCACTGATTGTTTTTAGTTAGACACAAGTAGTTATTTATTTATATTTATTGATTTATTATTAATTATAACTAAACACATTGCACATTTTATGTACTTATCTCTTTTGGTACTTCTAACGTTTTAATTTTTTTAATTTAATGAAAAGAATATAAGTTTATTTATTTTTTATTACGACCCGAAATTTCTAGGTAATAACCGCGGCGGAGTTTAGTAATGGTTTATAATAGTGTATGAAAAGTGGGAAACAGTTATAGAAATAACGTTATTGTTGTATGTAAACATTTACAATTACTTCACCTCTAGCAGGAAACTGTAAACTTCTCAGAATCCTTCTGACGCCAAACTATTTGCCATTTTTGTATAATACACTCTGTTTTGCCGTTTTTCCCAGATTTTGAAAGATTTTAAATCGTCGTAAAAATGTATTGACATAAAGAAAATACTTATCTCAAATATCGATTTAGGAATATTCATTTAAATAAAAACGCAAAATATTAGTTAACTTATTTACAAACTATATATTTAATACAGCCCGGCGCAGCCGTGGCCACGGTAGACATTACTTAAATATTTGTTACTAATTCGTTGTCGTGACTGGAATATTACATTGTGTTCAAAAAAAAATTTAAACCGAGATGACTCGCCACAAGGTCTTGTTAGTTTAAAAAAAGCCTTACAAAATGATGAGTTCACTGGATGGAGTTTGCATTGCGCTACAGCAAACAATGTTACAAACGATTAAGAAATATACAAGTTTGAAATGCAAAACGTCTTTTTTGTCCTACATTACGTAAATATACAGGTAGGTAAGTTTATATGGAGTTAGGCAAAATTAATTTAGTGGTAATATACGTACCTCTAGTCAGAAATATATTATAATTGGACAGAGAAGGACGGACGGTTTAGTTCAGTTTAACAGTAAAGATGCTACTCCAATTGACTGGCCTGGAAGGGACCTGGCCTGAATATAGATATTCCCTTGTCTTTAGAAATATCACAAAATGATTTATGAGTTGGTCATTGTACCTTTATTAGCCCGTTATTCATCCCGTCAATCTTGCGACATGTTTTTTCATTATTTAAATAAAATAATTATTTTGAGGAATAATATTATTCCCTTTTCCACAATTCCTTCTATTGCTTCGCTCCTAGTGGTCGCACCGTGATGTTTTATAGGCTGAAGCCTTAATCGATAAAAGGTTTTCCAATTTGAACCAGTAGTTGAAAACAAACAAACTTTTGAGCAATATAATATTAGCATAGATAACTATATCTAAATGTTGAAAATATATATTCCAGATGCAGACAATATTACACCACAACAGCAGCGGTGCAGCGGCTTACACCGGTCGTCTGAAGAAGCGGGAAGTTCACCGAGCTATCACTTTACACCCGGTCAAAGATCATCGACAGATGTATCGCCTCCACACTTACTTTAAGGTGAGACGACCTAACTGGTGGTTTTATGTGTAATTACGAGTATAATTATGAATAACTAGCTTACGCCTATGGCCTCGCTTGCGCTTACACGTTGATAATTGCGAAAAGCGCGATACAAATTTCAATCTTCCATTTTAGGGGGGAAGTGGGGAGTTAGAAAGAAACAAAAAATATCCTATGTCAGTCCTCATTCTTTCAACTATCTCCGTTTACCGTGAAGGACGGACAAACAATCAGACAGTCACATACTCTTCAATATTTTAAATAATATGAGCGAGTATATACAAACTAACACGGTTTATCAACACACAACATCTTCTTTGTGTTTTTTGTTCATCAATTAATTAAACCATTGCATTCATATCGGACTAGGGACGCTAAAACTAGGAACTAGTCTGAAATCTAAGACCCATTAAAGAGACTAAGTTAACTTAGAGATGAAGAAATTGCTTTATTTTGCATTATGCTAACAATTATAAACACGCGATACCTGATACGCCCGCATTACATTATGTTTGCCCCAGGCTGTCTTGAAATATCATATTTCGATCATAATCTGTAGTGTTATCTTATTATGAGTATACAAACACATATAATTATCGATCAATGAACTCTGTATGCACACAGTTCGCCAAAATGAACTCGTTTGCAAATTGCCTTAACTAAAATACCTTTTGTACCTCGCCTATTTCAAATATTGGTTTATCAGCAATATTCTAGACATATCTATACTAATAAATAAAGCTGAAGAGTTTGTTTGTTTGTTTGTTTGAACGCGCTAATGTCAGGAACTACGGGTTTGAATTGAAAAAATATTTTTGTGGTGGTTAGAGCATTTATCAGATGACAGAAGATACAGCCGGAAGTGTGAACAAAACAGGGGAAATGTTTCATCCCTTTGGGTTTCAGATGCGACGCTGCGAAAACGGCTCAAGATACCTAAAAATGTGTATGAAAGAATGATTCCTCTTTAAATGATCTAAAAAAAGTCCTAGACGCTATATGTCTATTTTTTAAGATTAACTTGCAAGAAAGGTGGGAAGGGACGCAACAGTTCTGTACATAAGGGCTTATATGTTAGCGTACGTCATCATACAAGGGCGTCCAGGACTGATTTACAGAACGAAATCCAAGTGAAGCATACTATATATATATTTCATCTTGAGTCGTATCGTAAAGGCGTTAAAAAAAATAATAAAAAAAATGTTGTTTTCAGAACTTAAAAATCCAAGACCTCCGCGAGACGACATTAGACCTGCACAGAGAGATAGCCACTTCACTTCGAGAAATGGAAGTTGATCAAGAACAAGTACCTAATTATGTCCTGCCAGGCGACGTCCCCCTATTTCCAGTTAAGATGGGTCAGCCAGGATATTTGGGAGACAACAGAATTTTAGGTAGGAAATATCTAGATTAGAAAAACCAGTACTTTTATTAAACACAAAAGAGAGCAATTGTTAGTATAAGGTATAGAACATGTGTTATGTTCTTGTACGCTAGTGGCATGTGAGAAAATGCTTTTAAATAAATCATGCAAGATGAACAGCGTTCTGTTAATGTGTTACATTATATCTTAGATAGAAGATTTTAAATGATTTTTATGAAGACTTTTGAATGAAAGACTGTCTGTGTTTATGCCGGTAGTTACACATTTAAATAAAACACTTTTACGCTTTAAAACGCAATATATATTAGTGAAACTTCTTTGGAATTTTTTAACTATCGCCAGACGTTTCGGATGCTTTGCAGCGGCCGTGGTCACGGGGCGACTAAAGATTGAGGATGTGTGAAAGTAAAAACTGCTACGCTAGCACCATCTGTTCTTTATTTAGATTTTCTAATGATTATAAAAATTATTTGTTTTCAGGTGCACCGATAGATTTCAACAGATACAAACCAGACTCTATAAAAGATGTTATTCCTTTTGAATTCATCAGCAAATCTATCTATTCAATGAGTCACTCAAACCCTAAACGACGGATTGAAAGCCCACTGAAGGAGGCATTGGATGATGTCATTAGAGAGGTAATCATTGATAATATCTAAATTAAAGTAGTCAGTAACAGTAAGAAGAAGAAATTTTTAAATAGAAACTAGGAGTGTATTTTTGACTGGAGGAATACACTAGAGATAGGTAAAATTCAATCTACAAGACGATAAAGTGACTACTCAGTTTGTATAGTGGTTCTGCGGTACGATCTCTGTTGTAAGGTTTCCCAGTGTTAAAAATACTTTTTAATTGTATTTTTGTTCAATTATAACTCTATAGAAAGAATACCCTTATTTTTGAGAATCTCTAAAAGTCAACTATTGGTCACTATGAATTAATTTTCTTACGTATTCCCTCTTATTTTAAGTTTATATACCCTATATATGCTTATAAATAATGTAAGTTTTGTTTTAATATTATTTACTCTTTTTCAAGATCCTATATTTTGTTTTGCCCAGCATGCATATCTCGTTTTTACATAAACGTTCATTTCTTTCATCCTGGGTTGCCTGAAAGAGATCGCTTGTTAGTAACAATGCACTACATTGCACCCCGTTTCGTTTGTATTTTTTCTTGTCTTTTGTGCAATAAGGTGTTAAAAAATAGATATAGTATTAATAAATATATATCAATTTCAAGGTAATGGAAATCATAAATGCCCCATCTCGCCAACGAGGCCGTGTGATCGACTTCAACGAACTCCTCTACGGATATACTCGTCTCCAGCCGTTGCATGGAGTGGACCACGTTTTGGATCTGCTTTTGAAGTACAGGCGCTACCGTGGTCGAAAAATGACAGCGGCGGTGCGTCGACACGCTTATCTACAGCAGAGTTTTACTGGTAAGTCACCTGGGTCCAGATTCTAATTTTCCACTCTATTACGTGTTACTGTTAAAATATGACCTATTAATTTTGCGACGGCGACTGTGTCATGTTTAAACTGATCTCTGATTTGAGGTTAACCGCCTCCGTAGTTTAATTGGTAAACATCTTTTCTACCATTGTGTGGTAGGTGTCCTAGGATCGAAACGCAAGGAAAAAATTAATTGCTACGATCTGGCAGGGCACGATTAGAAAAAATCCATCAGGGAAACACGTTCGTACCCCAATATGTTTATATCCCATTGGGTAAAACAGTCTTTTATCCCTTGGTTTGAGGTAAACAACAAATTTAATGTACAAAAACGCATATCTTAAAATCTACGTAGTATCGTACTGATTTTTCATTTCGTTATTAACAATCAGTAGCTCAATTGTTAATGCAGCGGAGCGGCGCTAAGACAATTGTTCGTAGATTCCCATATTTTTTGGATATAAAAAAACTGTAGCGAGCACAGCTAGTTTAACGTAAACCTTTAAATCTGCATTAAATTATGTATTTATAATTTAATTATATAATTCCAGCAACGGAAATACGAGAGCTACCAATGGGCGACCCTCCGCCATTTGAAGATCCTGAAATCCTAGAAAAAATCAATAGTAAACATTCACTCAACGATTATGAGGACTTTGACGAGCCGAGTCCACAGCCAGCCGGCTTTCTGGAATTAGGAAGGCTTAACGTCAAAGAGGCGATCGAAAGCGGCATAATGAAAATTCAAAACAATCTACCAAAGGTCTTGAAATGGTCGGATGATGACTACGAGTACCCAATATACGATAGAAGAATATATTTCATCCTTCCATTAATGGGACGGCAAGAAATATTCGCTCGTTTCATGAAGAATTACGAAGAAATCATCCTGAAAAGTGATGAAGCGGTCACTTTAATAGTTGTTCTTTATTTAGATGGTAAAAACCTTCAAGATTATAGAAGCGCAGAAGCATTGTTAGATCACTATAACGATATGTATGGTAAGGACATAAGAATCGTTCACATGGGTTCCACCACATTCTCTCGAGGCGCTGCTCTCACGGAGGGACTGAAAGAGTGCGAAAATGATGACCTAATCTTCTTTGTAGATGTCGATATGATGTTCAATCACATAAGTTTAAGAAGAATTAGAATTAACACAGTCAAGTACAATCAAGTATATTTTCCAATCGTCTTCAGTGAGTACAACCCGGATGTCGTCCAGGGTGAGGATTACAATAAATTCAAAGGAGAATCTGTTGTTACCATTCCTACTAGAAAATTTTATAAAAGTGATGTACCCAAAACCGATAGGGAGCTAGCCGATTTAAAATATAGCAAAGAGATCAATGACGATTTCGGATATTTCAGACAGTACGGCTTCGGTATACTGAGTATCTATAAGTGTGATTTCTTAAGGGTGGGCGGTTTTAATCTAAACATTAAGGGGTGGGGATATGAAGATGTCCAACTATTTGAAACTTTAATTAAATCTAATTTAACTGTGTACAGAATAGCGGACGAAAGTTTAGTGCATAAGTTTCATTCGGTGGACTGTGATAAGAATTTAGAAAAAAGTCAGTTCCTTATGTGCCTAGGAACGAAGGCGTCGACGTACGGCAGCGAGAAACATATGACATATTATATGCTGAACCATCCAGAAGTGCTGTGGCCCGAAGAAGTGAACAAGAAAGGTGCTAGCTAGTACAGGGTCTGGGCTAGTCTAACGAACTTTTATGACAATTCTAGCATTTACCAATTTAGTGTATAAGTCTAAATTAAATTGTATATTTCGTTAGTCAAACACAGTATTGTGATTTTAAAGAGGTTTGAATGAAGAATTACTATATATACGGTCACCGCTTTAGGTAAGATTTGTATTTTTTTATGACGGTTGTAAAGGTAGTTTATTTTTTTTGTATTTTCCTAAAGCATAATTTAAGATAGGTAGAAAATTTTATTGATATACCCTGTAAATAATGTAGAGCTTGTATTTTTCTAAGCATTTATATTATCATATTGATATTTAGAATTTAAAATGTTCCTAGCTATTATTATTACTTTTACATATTTTGTGAAAATATTACATAATTTGAGCAACTGGTTTAGTGACATACTTAATTAATTTATAAAATAATTTCGACGCTTCTTCGTTTGACGTGTTTGTTTGTTTATACAGCTTTTGAGTAAATACTTGTAAATATACATTTGTAACAATACTCATAATTATGGTCCGTTGATTTTTATATGTGTAAAACATTCGAAAATTTCATGTGAAGCCATAAAATGTGCCTAATTTTTCCAGCTTAACATCTGATTGTTCATAATAAATAATAACTATTGAGTTTTAAATAACTAACTGGAGTTTTTGTCTTTTATAACCAATATATCTGTTGTCATTTTTCTGTTTCATGAAATTTAATATATTACAATGAATTGTTAATATAGAAATGTTTTTTAATTGTTATGAATAGAAACAAAACAATATAGATTGCATTCAAGTATGTCTTTATATAGTTTACATTCACTTTTAAAAATAATATTTTACGTATCAAAGACCTAATTTTAATATCTTCTTGGACAGAAAGACTAAGGGTTTTATGAGGTCATGAATTAATGATTACTTCTTATGTTTAAAGCTTTTCAGTGATCTTATTTAGCTCTCAAGGGTACAGTAAAGAGTTTGTAAATTCAAGTATAGCCCGTATGGCCGAGTAATACACATTTAAATAAAACAATTTTAATGGTTTAAAACGCGAACGTAGGTAAAATGAATTGAATATAAGTTGACTAATATTTTTTACGTTTTAAACCGTTATAGTGTTTTATTGAAATTGTAAGTAATGCTAAAAAGTTTATAATATAGCCAAGCAAAAGTTAAAGTCTCGAAAAAGTATTTATTATTGTGGTGCATTGTGATAAGTATAATTAAAGTGCCTGTAACATTGTTAGTAAGGTTTTTCAATCTCCGACAGAGAAGGAATTGGTTGCTATATTAAATTATTATGATTAATCAATTTGTATATACTTATTAAAGTAAAACTTAATTAAAATGCGACCAACATGAATAAAAAATAATAGTTTGAACTTGAAACTTTACTTTTTTTGTTTATTATTAAAATTCGTCTTCAACCAAGAACAATAACTTATTCTACATATTAAAAATATTATTCCTTATACCTAAAAGTCGTGCTCATAAAGTGCCAATTTTAATATTAAGTAGTGAATTAAAGCAATACTTGTTGATGTTTATACATGGTGTTATAAATATTTGGTTGTTTGATGATAAATATGTAACAATGATCAATTTAATAAATGGTGCAACATTGTGTTTCTAGTATATTTTATTTCTGTACATAACCAACTTTTTATACATAAAAAAAAACCTCCAAGTCTTAACCTGGGCAAATAGTCCTGGTTATTATATTACTTTAAGTGATATCCGATGATAAAATATAAAATTTTTGACGGGGTTCCTGCTGTAATGGTTGTTGCAATGTATGGCTAATTACGATCCCCACCGGGTCCAACATTTTTCGAATTAATTGAAATTTTTTCTGAACTTTGGACGTTGTTTGGAAATTTGGATATTAAATGGTTTAGGAATATAAGTTCTATAAGTGAAAACTTCCCCTAGCTTTACTATTCTACTCTTCCTGTTCTAAATTATTTATAACTATTAGCTGTTAAGTTTTCCTAATATTATAAAAATAAAATAAAATATCGAAATTACGTTTGAGTCACATACCAACGTCCACAGATAAAAAGTCGTGAAGTTTATTTGCGTTTCGGTTTCAGTGTGGAATTCCAAAATTGGTCAACTGCGCATGCGCATGTTTTTGGTTGTCCTCCTCTATCATAAAAAAATACTTATCTGTAAAATACCGAAATTACAAGGTAGTAAAAAAATGGAGTCAATGGCTTTACAGCTTGTCGGTCCTACTTACAGCCATTGACGCCACCGTTTTTGTCACCGCGTTTTATTGTGTTTAAAGGAAACAAAAAAAAGCTTTTCTCATGTATGTTTGCTACGATCATCGCCCTTGCGCTGATAAAACTCAGCTCATGCTGAAACATATCTAGTATCAGAGCCTTATTCTCCTATGATAGTGCAAGCTGTGTTTTGACATATAATATCTAATGTTTGGTTTATCTAATGATGTTTTTTTTCGTCGGAAAGCATTGTCATATATGTGAACGGAAATCAGCTAATACCGATAGACTAAAACGGCTCTCGCCATATGAAGCAATCCAAACGCAATAACAAATAACCGTTCGCGATGTCTAAACAACGCTGTAATTAAGACAATTCATAACTTTCTCGCGACATCGTAATTACCGCTTTGCGTCACATAGGTGCCGTTATTATCTCGTATTGTGGTTTATGTAACGCAGCATTATGTCCGAGATTTGAGCGATTAGTCGTGGGATTGCATTTCATAACGATCAAACGATGCCAGCGACTAGGTTGGCTTCTTGTGGCGAGAGTGCTGGCATGGCGCGACAAGCGGTAGCGTGAAGTTCAATAAAAGTTCATTCGCAGAAGAAACTTCTGACTGCTGTGTATACATACGAAACATCGGATCGTGGCTAAAATTAAACAACTGATATGGTACGATGATTTTCGACTCGATTTAATAGGCCGTTTGTTCGATCCCCATCGGGTTCAAAAATTTTCTAGTCAATTTATAATTTTTCTGAATCATGGTGGACTCGTCTGGCAATCTGGATATTAAATGGATAGTAGGAATGTCGAAAATATCACAGATCAACGTAAACAGATGAATAAGTCGAGAAGTCTAATCGTGTTTCGGTTTGTAGATTTCGGAACATCAAAAACCAAGCCAGACCATGGGAAGTCCATCCTTATCTGTCCTGCTTTTTCATAAAAAAAATATATTTTAAACCACCTTAGCCTTAAATACAAAAAGACACAAAATGTTGTCGGAATGTTTTTTTAGTAAACTTCGGCTTCTGCAAATGGACGTGCATGAAGGCCAGGAATAATGTCTTTCACGCGTAGCAGAGAGAAAGAGAGAATAGATTAGATTTCAGGCGAAAAACTACAATGCTCCAACTTGAAATTGAATTATTATTTGATTATCTTAATATTACTAGAGGACAGTAATTCTGGCTCGTGTAAAAATATTATATTTTTAAAAATATCTATCCTACTAATATTATAAACGTGAAAGTTTGTATGTGTGGATGGATGTTTGTTACTCTTTCATGCAAAAACTACTAAATGGATTTCAATTAAACTATCCAATAATATAGCTTATACATCAGAATAACACATAGGCTATAAAGATTTTTTTCCAAAATATGACATTAGGTGTCAAGTAACTAGTAGAAAGCCTATGGACATATTTAGTTTAAAGGGGGGAAACTACGTAAGCCTACTCCTAATCTGCGTAACGATGTCGCGGCACCACCTAGTACTTTTGTAATTTACAAGTACTTTTGTCCTTAACTACACACTTTCATTGAAAACTCAATACTTAATAGAAAAATGTTTGAAATTTTTTATGTATCTACATAAATAAGAAAATTATGTACGCTAAAGAAATCAAAACATTTTATTAAGATTTTAATATTGCATACATTTAAATTCTTATGTAGTGTATACTACAAAATCACTGTTAGGATTGAAATCGCTGAATGTAAGACCCGCGATGAATCAAGATGAATCTACCATCGTAAAAAGAGCACATTTGTAATCTTACCAAGTTGAAGAAATCTAAAGCCTTTGGGCGGGTCAAGAGTTTGAAAGTTTCGTTGGGTTGAACAACGAGATTGACACAAATAACATAATAAATAATCGGTTTTTGCAGTCTGCATTCTCTTTTACTTCTTAGTATCAATTGAAGTTGAATTTTGGAAGACTCAAAAAGAAATAACATTGTTTTATGGCATCGGATGACTTAAATAAGGATGCTAGAAGCCCACTGATTCTTGGGTTCAAAGATTACCCACTTTAAGCAAACAACACGTCTTTTCCTGCCCATAATAGCATTTTGCCCAAGAGCGAGAAAGACAGCATGGGATGACAGTAACATGTTGCCCTTTTTTATATAATTAGACCCAAATTAATATTCAGATATAAATCGAATTTTTGCAACATATCCTCACCGTTACATAAAAATTTATTCGAAAGAGTTCATAATATATTATAATGAAAATGATGATGGTATGAATCGCCTTTGCAAAATAATGAAAAACGATGTACGGTGTCAAAATGTATTTATTTTTTTTTGAAAAATAAAAAAAACAATCTTAAAAATAAATAAAACTATCCTTAACAGTAATCTTTATACAAAACAAGAGTTGTTCCCAGCGGTAAGCCACTTCGTTTCGAGATCTGTAAAACTGATAGACGGTAGCTCGCAAGCTGCCCTCCACCAGTTTTGACGGCTGCCACGACTGGCTGACCGCCGGGTAACCCGTGTGCGTGCACAGTCGCAAGCGTTGGCCAGGTGTGGTCGGCCAGCCGAAGCCACCTACATTGTACGTGGCCCTCGACCAAATCCTATTTACATTCGAGCTCACGCGTGAGCCCGAATAAGAACGCCATTGCGTTCACATCGTCGGTAGAATTAGTAGGGGGCACCGTAGCTTCCAGACGGAGTGCCGTAGGAGCTGGATGGGCCAGATGGGTAGCCACCACCGGACGCGGTCTGCTCGTACTGGGCAACCTGGATAGCTTGACGAACTCCTTCAAGGTTGATGCCGACAACGCGACCACCGCCGTGTGGAACTCCGTAGGAAGAGGATGGGACGCCGTAGGAGGAGGAGGGAACGCCGTAGGAGGAGGAGGGGGCGCTGCTACCGAAGTTGGAGCCGGAAGAAGCTTCTTCCTTGAGGAGGATTTGACGGATCTGTTCGAGGAGTGCGGCGTCCACGTTCTGGCCCTCGGAAGTCTGGTAGCCTGAGGAAACGGCACGGTAGCTGCCGCCTCCGCTGAGTCCGGACGATCCACCGTGGAAGCTGCCACCCCCTGATGGTCGGTTGTAGTTGTAGCCGGAGGGGGCTTCGGCGTTGCTACACGCCACCAATGCCAGGGCTATGCACTGTTGAAAAACCATATTATAAGTATAATACGACAGTGTGTAACAACAAACGAGCGGGAAGAACCCACGAGAAAAGCGTTCCGAACATCTGCTCATCGAACTGCCGTGTCCCATATATCATCATTGATTTTATTATAATAACGTGTATTATTTATAACATATGGAATTACTTTTTAGTCTTTATCTAACTAATGTTTATGTTTAATAATTACATAACACAAGAGGAATTAGTTTAATGAAATGGCGCTTTACGTATGCATTTTTTAAATTAAAAGTAAAGACTATACAATTTGATTCTATCATCATTATCATTTGTTTCCACTTTCTCGGAGTTATTTGCTTAGTAATTCGCATCTAGTATGTAAATATATGTTATTCAATAAGGTTGCGTCAATATTGGTGACGCTAGCGCAGACGTGGTATGCATTTGCTAAATGTTTGTATAAAATTCTATTTGTTTTAGCTACTGAGTTGAGTTTTAACGTCCTTTCGCAAAACGTGATGTTTTTGACTACAAAGGTATTTTTTTTACTTAAATGTGTTTTATTACATCTGTTCCTTTAAATAAAACACTTTTAACGGTTTAAACCGCGAAATATTATTGTTAACTTAATTTGAATTTAGTTACGGCCCCACGTTTCAGATGCTTTGATGCTGCTAGCAGCATCAGAGAGAGGCATGAGAGGACAGGAAGTATACTAATCTATCTACGCGTTTTTAACCTGAAGATTGTTTAATTTAAATGTCTTCGGTCTACAGATTCTACCTTTTCATCGTGTCCATAAATATTTATTATTAAGAAAGTTTAAATAAGGCATATTTATGTAAATCCGAGAAGGTGCTTATAAGATCGTGTTCAAATTTGTGATTGTGTATTCATTTGAAACCACTTTGTCATTTTAAATTAATACATCAGCTATGAATATTTTACAGATTAAAAATTTCTATATTCTAATTCCATAACGATTATTCTAAAGATTTCATTCTGTTTGATTTATTGACTATTTGATAACTTATCTATATATCTTTGGATCCGAAATACTAATTTAAATATACAAGAATAGGTCGATCAAGTGAACTTGTCAGCCCTCTACTATCATAAAAAATTAAGACTTCAAGCCAAAACAAATCCGTGCTTTATTTTTTGCTTGCGTAAATACACTTTAATACAATTAAAGTAGGACAAAGAAAGTGTTAAGTCATCATAAATTATAATGACGTGCGAAAATTCTCACATAAAATACGGCGCCCGCGCAGTGTTTAAAATATGAATTAATCGTCATACAAGTATGTACTCGTTAACCCAAACTAAATGAATTGTCATTTATTGCATAAGGCTTACAAACAATAAACTTAATTTTGATAAAGAGATGATTTAAATTATCGATAATTATATTGTAAGTTGAGAATTTTACTTCTGGAAAACTAAAATAAAACCAATACTTTGGCTAGAGTTACGTTAAATTTCTATATGCAACATAGGAACAATAAACAGACAAATATAATAGTAAAACTTGAATTGGAGTGAAAGTGGCGTCGCGGGTCAAAATGTCAGAAGCTAGGGAATCACCGGTTACGTCAACGACATCTATGCGATCTTTTCGAAAGGTCACCTCGCCATGAGAAAGGTAGTTCTCGAGATAATCATTACCTTTTTGTGCAAAATCTATTACGGAGTAATCTGCACAATTTGCACAGTGTAACTGAATACGAGACTCTACGATGATTGATGAACTAAAAACCTTTAAACTGCGCATTGAACGCCGTATTACAGGGGTTTCATATATTTTTTTTATTTCAATGCTGTTTATATGGAAATATTAATTAAGACATTTTCCATATTTAGAAAATAGTCTTTAAACGACAAAGATAATAAGGAAAAGTTCGAGATATAACATATTTTATGGTTTTTCCCTTATATAATAAAGGCTTTACAGCACAAAAAGTCTCATTAATGTTTATGCGATTTTTACTTATCATCCTTTATATCCTTTTAGGGTTGAGATTACTTTTTTGCTATTAGCAGCTAAATTAGTTTTTTTAATATAAGTATTTATCTAATGCAAATATTTTCGAAACGATTTCTCTCATTACTTGAGCTTAATGGCATGTCACGCAGCTGACCATTCATGCTGTACTTTGCGCTAATATTTCCGCTATGCGACCGGAAGTCACGCAAGAGCTTGCCACTTGAAACTTTTATCTAGTCATGAAACAAAGACGTTAGCTGAACTCGTGATTATAACAAAACGACACCAAATGAACATAGGTTCATTGTGTGTGTGCTAATAAAATCTTCGACGACGTTCTTGACAAATAAGAAATGTGCATTTTCGTGATCACATACGGCTTCTGCTTTGTTAAAAGTTTCTGTTAGTAGTTGAATACGTTGAAATTTAATAATGTTATAAAAACGGTTTCGCTAAATCTACAACTTCAAATAATTAAACAACACAATTTAGTGCGAGTGTATATTTTTTATTATTTTACTTGTTTGTATTCGTCGCTAATCTCTTTGATTCAATTAATTTGAATACTCATTTATTATAGTTATTAGTCCATTGTTTAGAATGAGTAAAATCATCACGACTCCTTTTACAAACAAATGGTTATTGTTTTAGTATTAATCAAATCGCACACGAAACGAGCCATGTTTAGAATGGCTGGTTTGGTTACGACATCGTCACATCGATAAACTTTGATGATGACCGTAGTAGACGGCGATGTTTGTTAACTATGCCCTACAAAACTATATTGAGTGGGATATGTAGGTAAGGTCAATTCTTGGATATTTTATTATCTAGTAGTTACTAAATATGTGCATATTTTTGTCTTTATTATTTTTTGTGTCTTTCAATGGATTTAAAATAAACCTTTCCAGTAGTTACGAGAATAGCAAAAGCTAGGACTAGTTTTTGATGTTTTTGTATTTTAATAATTTAATGGTTGAAAATCACTTCGTTACCTTAACGTAAAAATGATTGTGAAATCACCAAACGCTAATTGCGTCGTAGTATGTTGTCTAATAAACTGGCTTTTACACAATTTAACTTGGTCGTTTACGCGATCCTCGTGCTTATCCATAATTCTTTTCTAGTGAAAAAACATCGTTATATGACGTATTTTATTGTGCAAATCTAAATACAGTTGGTAAGTGACCTCCGACCTGCATTTCATAAGCCAAACGCTTATGATGCAGCAACGCGTAATTATTTCGGATTTATTATTGAATAATAATTTATTTGTACTTGCCAGGCTTGCGACATGCAATTTATGCATAGGAGGAAACTACGTGAGGATATTCCACTATTCCCTATGTGGAACGAGACAGACATAGTTGAGTGCTGTGCTAGTTTTATTAACAAGTATCTGGTAAGTTGGAACACTACCGAAAGACATAATGTTAATCTGGGGTTCGAACCCAGTGGAAACTTAATTGAATGACAAAATTTTATGTAAAATAAAAGTGACATTTTTGTGAAGAATCTCGTCTTTGACTATTTCTTTTCTTTGGAGCTTCTTACTCTTACTAAATATTTTTTAGGTTTTCTAAAGTGCATCACAAGAAAAAAATGACTAATAGTCTGTGAAATAGTCAAAGATTTAGATCTTCATTGTGTATCAAATATATTTAGATTAATATCTGTGAAAAACGTGCGATTTTAGCGCGCAACTGTATTGTTTGATAGGACGTGGAGACATTTGAATGAAGTTCTCAGACTTAAATCGTTATGTTATTTATGGTGGTACTACGCAATCCCACAGTTTCGAGCACTTGCAATAGTGAATTTATTAGGAACAGCTTTTTTAGTATTCAACAAACTCAAAAATTGGTTTAGGGGAGAAGTTTTAACACGTTTTATTCATGTTATATACCGAAATTGCAATATCTACGTACTTTTACGTTAATTGTTTGTTTGCGATGAAAGTTAATAACAATAATATCTCTAGCCATCTAATGCTGATTTTGTAAGATAGAGTTGTTATAAATTTTAGAGAAAGCATCTATTCAATTTTAGCGTGGGACTTAAATAAATTGGTTTTGTAAGGATTAGGGCTTTTCATTATGTGGGTACAACGTGTTTCTTACGAACTCGATCGATTCACAATATGATAAGCCCTCAGCCTAAAGTTCTACCAACGTTCGGAAATCAAGGCATTCCATTTTCAAAATAAAATGACCGTTAACATGTCCTGCGCTCGTCACATTGATTTCTGAACGTCACTTCACTTATCACTTCACTTCACTTCACGACACTTACCGCTACGAAGGCTTTCATGATGTATAGTGGGGTCACTGCGGTTCGAGAAGAACTTGTGTGATGCTCCTCCAGTGTCAAACGGATATATAGTAAATGTGAGCACGGTGGGGCGGAGAAAGGATAGGAACGATTGTGCAATTTAGGGAGATGCTGCTAGAGTAAGATATTGTCTAATTGGAGGGCGAATATTTCGGTTCGATTTTGGAGATAGACAATCGAAGGTCGACAGTACTACGTACAAACAGAGGCTATTGTACCGACTTATGAAATTATCCAAAGATAGGCATTGTCACTAGATTCAAAGCATCATCAAAGAAAATGAACAATTAGTAAGCCCACACTAATATTATTTGAATTTATTTGAAACTAAAGCTTAGTTTGTTAACATTAGCTATCAGATATATGATCCTTCTTTTGATTGCTTCTTTGAATTGACAGACACACACCAAAAACCCGTAAAAATTGGAGGTCTTACGGATTTCTATACGAAAATAAGATATTATATTAAATTTAATAGTTCAATGCCATTTAGCATATCAGAGTGATTGTAATTTTTTTGCAAACCTTGCAAATAGTGTTAAGTAAAGTGTGCAGGTCAAACTGCCTACATCGCATACTATAATATAATATGTGAGCGATGAACAGAGTAAATTGATGATACTTTAATGTATTTTTAGCTAAAAAAATCGGCTTTCCGAAAAAAATCGACAAAATCGTAAACAAATTACTGTCGACCAGAGAATATATGCAATGCATAGGAAATTTAACAGGAAAATATGATTTATCTTGATGAGCTTATAACTAACAGACTCTAAGCTCTAAGAAAATTCCTACTACATGGTAGTAACCATACCAAATTTATTAGATAATTGGGTGAATTGACAAAAATATCACTCCATGAGAAGTTATTTGTTGTAAATATTTAACTAATAATGTAATCATTCTATCGCAATAGGTCTCTAATAGTAAAATAATGTCTATAAATAAAAATATTTTTAACATTGTACGTTAAAATTTCGAAAGGCATTTATTTATTAATGCCTTGAATATTTAAGGCAAAAAATAGGCAAAAATTCTTACTTGTCTCTATCAGACGAAGCATAATTATAGATTTTAACTTTGAATTACTTCTGAAGTAGATTTTTATCATTATGCAACGCCACTTGAATAGAATTGCCCTTGGATGCATTTCAGCAATGTTATTACTTTTGCTATTACGTGTTTTGAATCCAATAATGTCCTATATTGGACCAAGGTCAGTGATGTAACTGTATGTGACTAACATTCGTATTCAGATAAGGTTAAAAAATAACGGTTATTGTAATAGAGTATTCGATTAGCGTCTTTTTTTGTAACCCGAGATGGTGGTCATTGAGTTTGGTTAAAACTCGCGACAAATGTGTGGCGCTAAACGGTGGAGATTATATGCACAAATTGAGTAATAGCCAGCTCGGAATACCAATGTGCTGCTATAAAAGTACTACTTACTACCATCGAGATAGTATTACGAATGTATAATAGGAATCCACCGCGTTCGGTAAGCGCTGCATATCATAGGTTCTGATTTAGATGTGTGAGCACAGAAATCAGATCACATACTTAAGTATTTTTTTAGTATACACGAGTATTACACATCTTAATAAAACACGTTTAACGGTTTAAAATGTTGTTAAAATACACGCAGAAATGTGTTTGGAGAAAATTAGAATTTCACTTTATGTTCCAAACCGGTCGGTTGCAAATCAATTCATGATTATTGCAAACGTCGTATACACAACAATATACGTACCCAGTGTAAGTTATTGAAATCCCATACTCACGAACAATGTCCACAGATGAAAAATGTGACAAGACACTGATAGATACTGATAGAAAGTCCAAAGCTAACCAAAATAAAATATACTTTATTCTATATAAAATTATTTAGATTCATAAAAAACATGAAATTATGTGTTTGTCTGTCCGTTCGTCGTGAATCTACCTACAGTGTTCAAAAGAGCAACATAACCGAGAAGAAAACCCAAGAAACTCGGTCTGGCTTTTTGAACATGTCTTACAAACTAAAACATTTTTGTGAATTTGATGACATAAGGAGCAATACATATCACCGCCGGGCCCTGTCATTAAAGAAGTATTTTTAACAATAATTCGCCTTTTGAGGCAATATAAATTTTATGACATTTTTGAACTTATTTAAAGAGAAGCCATTCTTGCCATGCCAAAGTGACTGTCTGTCCGGCTTTAGCACCGAAACTACTGAACTGATTTAAATGAAATTTATACAGATGGTCTAGACCCTAAGAAAAGAAAGAACATAGGCTACTTTTTATTCCGAAAAGGGGGTTGTAAGGTGATGAAAGTTTGTATGAAAATCGTGGTTTTTGAAGCTAGAACAATGAAACTTTCTTCGTTTACTTTTTGGGAATAGGAGTGGAAGTGGGAGTACGGATGGGTGTGGGAGTGAGTGTAGGAATGAGAGTGGGAGTTGGAGTAGAAGTGATGTGAGGTGCCGCAACACTCTCGGCAAAGGAGGACTTACCATAGATTGGCAGCCTTAAATGCGCCCTTACATAAATTAATAGACAGCCTCAATAATTAGAAATTCTACCAAGTCACTATTTCACGCGGACGAAGTCGCGAGCACAGCTAGTTAATAATAAATATAATCTTAAAGAATTACATTACAATGACTAAAGAAGGTCCTTATGTAACTATGGTTCACACATGAGGCTTTATAAAGATTGATAAAACCGTTATTGTATGCGGTTCCTTTATTCGTACAATACGGACACGAATTGCATTTATTTCGCCGCAAGCAACTCAATAGACATTCTCGAAGCATTTTTATGGTAATTCACACAGCGCGATTATATATATACAAAGGTATATTTCATTTGATTATCCTCAACAATTCGCTCTTATGAATATTCAGTTTAGAAATTGCTTGTGAGATTCTCCAACTCTTGCGCAATATAATAATCGTTTGTCGAACACTAAAGGCCGAAATATTATCAACTTATCTTTCACCATGGATATTTGAATGAATTTTGTAAGCTATGTTCATTATTTATTTATGTGTACGGATTTCTATTTTAATTTTATAGGTGGTGAGCGAAGATAATGCCTATGGAATTAGATTTTATAATTTTGCAAGATTTGTATATTTAAACGAATGGCACAAAATTAAGTTAAATTTTTTTTTTTGTTATTTACGTGAAAAAATTGATACCTTGTCTAGATATAATTACGTGTATTTTTTATAAGTGGGTACGATATAAGTACTAAGCTAACTTATTTTTTCATGACATAGGAGGACAAACAAAACTTGAGTTCACGGATGAAAGATTTGCTTGCTGTAATTAAGATACCTTGTTGATCTAAACGATTTTGGACGTTCATGCGATGACTTGGTTCTTCCATCTATGGACGAAAGCTCGGCCAAAGAGAATTTCGAGAATTGTTACCAAGCATTTTGGGAATTTAAAAACCTATTTTTATTGAAAAACAATTTCCGACAGAACAAAGTCGGCATTCACAGCGTTTCATGCAGCTCTAACCAAACCAGTTTTCAAATCAGTTAGTGTTCAGATTTTTTAAATGTTTTTTTTTTTTATTAAAAATCATTTAAGAATCATACTGGACCATTTAAATAAAACACTTGAACGGTTTAAAACTTTAAAGTGTTTTATTTAAATGTGTACTACTCGCGTAAACTATAGACAGTATACTGGACCATTCCACTCCATTACCAAGCCCGACAGAAGAAAATATCATTATTTTTTGCATAGTATGTATGAATTTTTAGATTCATATACGAGATCTTAACCATGGACTCAATGAAAAGTAAAAGATACTATATCTTGGTAACAGATAAACTAAACGTTTCAAGGTTTCCTATCACAGTTGCATCCAACCTCTCACTTTGCGGCTAATGTGAGTTGAAGTCGCATTTATACGAGGCTTGTACATACCCACTGTGTTGAGGACATCGCAACAAATCTTCTTAAGTAAAATTTCTTAACCTGACAAGTTTAAAGACAAAATAGGTCGAGAGCGTTGACCTTCTTGATCGTCCGCTCGTTCGTTCGTTCTTGAATCTTTCATCTTGTTTAGATGTTATGGCCTATTTCACCTACCTTCAAGGGAACCCGTGAAGCCGTGAGCCCACCTCGACTATTATAAAAAAATTAAAACTTAACAACAAAGTTTCTATTACCTATATTATGCTTATTTATCATATTTTTTAATAACACAAGAATCAAATAAAAATTATGAAATAAAAAAAGCGTTTATTTAGAAGCAAATTGACACAATATTATTTTAACGTATGTATTTATAATCAGAAAGCTATTATTTTTTTTCTCTATGGGCCTCTTAAACTATCTTTAAATCATTTTAACCCTTCAAGCAAACATATAGTAAGGCAATGCAGGTAAAATTTCTAGGCTTTGTTTTATTTACGAATAAAATTACCCTGCTTGTAGGCTTTTAACCGGTATGCCTTCCAGGCTTCTAATTTATACTCTTAGTGTATCTATTAAAATCAGTTTACTTAGTAATTTTCGTTATCTTATCTCTAGCGTTTTTAATAAGACGGTGTCGCGCGCAGTGGGTAAACATGTCTGGGCTAATGTGTTGATAGTTAATGAGTACTTTAATAGGATTGGATACATATTACTTGGTTTAACAATTAATATAATGATTGCAGCATCGTTAAGCCTAAGTAGCGTTTGACTATGTGTTAAAATAATAAATTCTTGCCAATTCGAAATATGGTCTATATCTATATTACCCACCGAATTTGGAGGTGACTAAGTTTTCGCATATTTTTTTCAACATATACATATAGGTCGATGTTAGCCCGCCTATGTTAAGTGTGGATCACGCTGAGCTATTAAAAGCTTATTTACATACTGTCTATAGTTTCTCATATTGTCACTATGATTCCAGTCTTTAGCTGATCGTAACAGAAACGATGAAGCAAAGCGGCGCGTGCGGCTTTTTGGTATATCTATCAGAAATAGACGGAAATTACCACTCCTACTCTGACGTTTGGTGTAGAAGAGGAGACGGGGATATTAAATTGTCAAACTCGCTAATGTCCTGGGATCGATTATCGATTAATAATTTGCTAATTTATATATTAATTTTTTGCGATATAAGAGATCAGTGAAACGGATTGAAAAATGTGTTTGCCCAAATTTACTAATTTTAAAAAGTATGATACGATCGGGACTCGACACGACCACAGTGTACTACACTTATCTACCACTTTGATTCGGTCCTGCTACTGTATACCTACGGGATACAGTAGTATTCAAATCATAAACTTACTTTTACTAAACTATTTCTTCATATGACTTAGTTAATGGTGGGTTGCATAATGTAACCACAATTCTTTTATGTGTATGATTATAATAATTACGCTGTACGATTAAATTTGTCTTGCATTATGCAGTTTCTGTACCACTTTCAACACTTGACTTGTGTACTAACAAAAGCGAGAGTATAAGTTTATATCCTCTACACTTCCACCAATAAATGAGACGTTTGATTATATTTGTTATGCACCACGTGTTGTGACTATATCGAAAAACATGGTTTAAGTTATTCAAAGTTCTGATGAAATAAGGAGAGTAAAAAATATTTGTATCGCAATTATCCTAGTATCTACTACGCTGTTTTTTACGCTGGTGCACGTTGAAATGTATTCTCTATTCTTTTGTTTTCGTTATTTTAAAAAGGAGAAAGAAATATATACAGCTTTCTTCACAAAATTTTAAACTGCATCATTACGAAAAAAATATTTTACAAAATATACGTATTCTGCCATCGAAAAACGCTCATGTAAAAAGTACCATCCCGATTCGTCGTTGGTTTCCGTTTCGTTGATCGATTTTATTTGTGTCCTGCTTTACCGAAAAATTATTTTCCAGTATTCGAACCTGTCACCTCTTGTACATAATAAAATACTAGGCAACGCGTTTGACTATTGAGTTATGGAGTCGGCACTTGGTATAATGATTTATAAGCTGTTAAAATGTTTCTCCCCTTGTATGTACAACCTACAAAATTATTCGTTGCCTTCAAGAGATCTTATGTTAATTTTTATATCTCAAATAGCCATTAATAAAATTAATAAGCGTTTCATGACGTAACATTAATTTGCTAAGAATGTATAATGGCCTTTTTTATATAAGTTTATAAAAAAATATTCAAATTAATTATGTAATATATGATTGTATACAAAATAAACAATTTTAAGTTTTCTGCACTTATGCAAGTCTTAACATTATTAATTTACTAATTTAAATATTTTATATTTCAACACAGTAAAATGTAAGAACATTTTACGTTGCCCTTTTTTATATAATGAAAAAACTAGCATTAATATTACTAGTTAAATTATATTTACAACACAAGTATTTTTTTTCAATGTCAATAATTACTAAATTGAAAATTTTCTTCAATTTCATAAGACTTATGAGTCCATTCCGCAAAGCTATTTTTCAAGCTAATTAAGCCATCCTAAGTGATTGAGAGACGAACGCCAATGTATATTTGAAGGCTAACTGGCTAGGCTAATGTTGTGGATGTGGAACTATTTACTTTATGTCTCGTGTTGGACTTGGTGGTTATCAAATCCATGATCCGTTTAATATTATGACACGACAAATCTCAAGCATTTTTGTTTTCTGTATCGTTAATTGTTACATATTTAAATACTGTCTGTAATTTACGCGAGTAGTACATATTTAAATAAAACACTTTAACGGTTTAAAATGCGATTTATATTATTTAAACTTATTTGAAAATTATTTTAACTACGGCTCGACGTTTCAGGTGGTCACGGGGCGTCAGTCTCTTAGTTAAAATAATTTTCAAATAAATGTAACTAATATAAATCGCGTTTTAAACCGTTAAGTCGTATAATTAAATGTTTCATATTTTTTAAGGAAAATCGTGAACTTTGGTCTTCTATAACCTTTGATGCGGAAGTAAAAGGCAATTGCGATGTTATTACGACGCGTACGCAACGTAAATTGATTAGACATTTTTCTATTCCGCCATTCTTGCCTTGGTCAAGTGTCAATCATCGCTTTGAGGGCATAACGACGAAGATAAACACTTTCATTTTTATATCGAAGACCTGGTTACGAAATACCATGAAACAAACGGTAGTATTCATCAATAAAACACACGTAATAAGGATCAGTATATCAACTAGGTGGTTGCATAAAACTAGTGATTCCTATAAGGTATTTCAATAAAACTAAGAATAAATAAGTTAAAATCGTATCTAAAAGAAAAACGACTTTGATTATTCTCCTTATAACGTATATCAATATTAGAATGTTATCATACTTGAAGGAACCCGAACTTACCAGTAAAATTTAATATTATATTTTAAGTAGGTAGATGTGAAAAATGTAAAATGGAACTTGGCGATAATAAGAGTAGCGGGGATTTTTCTGCCAGTTCTTCTTGTTCGTTCAACGCACTTCCTTTAACTAGTAAATGTAAAAGAGTCTTGTTTTTGTGTCAAAGTCAAAGTCAAAAATCATTTATTCATGTAGGTAACTATGCACACTTATGAACGTCACAAAATAATTAAACTCACAACACACACTCACAAAATAAAAAACTTTACATTTACTACCAGCAAATCAAGGACGTAGAACGAACGAGAAGAACTAGCAATAAACTCACCGTCACTCCTTTTATCGCCAAGTTTTATTTTACATTCTTGATTTACTTTTAGTGCACTACATATTTTTCCTTGTAAGAGCGGGTTCTTCTACACCCCAAGCATTTTTATTATTTAAATATTGTTTAACGTGATAAGAACCCTTTTCAAGCAGTTTTTGTTTTACATACGATTTAAACTTATTTATTAAGAGCGCTGCGGATTTTATTAAAGTATCGTGCCTTGAAAAGAACTACTACTTTTATGGAGACTTTTGTTTGGTACACTTATTTTGTACTGATGAAAGCTGCCGTTTGTTTTAAAAGTATCTACATTTTCCTCACATACAAAATCATTTTCATAGATATATTGACTTGCCAGCGTTAGGATATTCAATGCTTTTAACTTATATCGAACAGACTCTCGTGGGAAAGACCACAAATCGATCGAATAGCCCGTTTCTGCAAAACAGATATGGTTTGAATATCGGCTGCATTGCCCCACAAAAGGATACCATAAGACATTACAGCAAAGGCTGCAGAGCTTAGTTTATTCGAAAGATTTTTAATCGGTGGTCCACACTGGAGTTTACAATCGAGAGTTATACCCAAAAACAGCATTTTCGTTACCTCATCTTGTATTTTTATACTATCATTTCTACTGCATTTAACGTTAGTTGTTACAAACTTATGGCATTTAGTCTTCTTTTCATTTAGCAAAAGATTATTTGTGTTAAAACAATGAACAACTCTGGAAATAGCACTGTGATTTATTAAGATCAACAACGATATGTGTGTAACATTTTAGGCGTGTTAAATTCCCTGTCCCCTTCGTGGAGCCCAGTCACATTTATATGTTTGTTTTATCAATCCAATACATTGTTAATGTACTTCTTAAGGGAGTAAGTTAGGTATAACGTCAAATTAACGAGTAACAAGTATAAAATTATACTTATCATGAATTCATTGAAAACATATCATCAATAATATCTTATCGAACAGATATAAAAATGGCTGGTTTTTTTTTGTATACCAGTAATTCTCACTAGATGCAATATTTTGTTAGGTTATGCATTTTTGAAGGTGCTAAGCCGTGCGAAAGCTATCGGCAAAAGATAAATATATATTTCCTTAGAAAACATTAGAGATGCGCGCGGTGTCGTTTATTTGTGGAAAACTTTCCCGTTTCACCGCAGAATCCTTTTAGCGATCGCCGGCTCAACCGAGCAAGTCACGAGCGAAAAGCGACAAATGTAAATTAACTACATTAACGCTAACTAACGTGATAATTTTTTATTTAATTATAAATAAAAATATTTAGAAATATATTAAACGCGGCAGTGGAGTCTAAACCAGAACTGATAATTCATATTAACGTGTAAAATTAAGATCAAATTTAATAGTCTTAAATTACTAAAACTATTCTTACGTAAACTTGGACACAATTACTCGTCTTTTTACTGAATGCATACATTTTATATTAATTATTTTTTATATTATATTATGGTTGTATTAAATATTTTAACATTATATTATTATTACATATTGCAGAATGTAAACTACTGTTGAAGATTCTAAGACCGATCGCGACACAGAGGGAAGACGGTAGCTGCCGTGAAATAATGAGAAGCTCGAAAAGCTGTTTGCCGCCTCTGACATCATGGGGGAAGCTCGAGCTCAAAGACTCTGCAGGACCGGCCACATCGAAAGAATCGAAGAGCACCGAAACGTAAAGAAGGCGTAAGTAAGTATATAACGATATCAATTTACATACATATATAAAATAATTGTATAAATCTTATGACTTGCGCCTCCAATCGGATATTTGCGTAATTCACACGGAAGTAAGATGAGTGTGACTGACATTATGATCTGACCATTACGAAAATTTTGAACAGGTCTCATCTAAAATTACGTATCACCAAATTGTAAACGACGGTGGAAAAATAGATAGGTATAGACGAACAAATATATTCTAAAACTTTTTTATTTTTTCACTTTTTTTTACTTTTTTATTTTTTCAACCTAATAAAATAAAAAATATTTTTATTTATAATGTAATACATATTTACCTTGGAAATGTTTGAGCAAAACTTATATCTTGATTTTTATGACAATGCAATGTTCCATTTGATTTTAAAACGCCTTAAATTTATAAGCGAGCAAAGCTTAGCACAATGCGAATAATTTGACAAATATTAAAGGCGCCTAAAATTTTAATTATTTTTACGTGTTTGGCACAATTATTAGATGTTGTTATAGTCTTATCATTTAGCTTAAATTATTACCTTATTATTTAATTCAGTTTACAGTTAACTGCACACAATACAAAAAACATGAAGAAGTGTTATATTAAACGTACATGAGTTAAATCAAAAAAATATTATTTCTCGAAAACTTGTGCAAGGGATGTGAATAGGTAAAAATATAAATAAAACTTAATAGAATAGCTTACATTGAAAAGTATCGCGGGACAAGGTCTAATAATTGCTTTAGTTTAGGTTTTTTAATACTAGCAACTTCTTTTGAAACACAAAATTGTAATTATTATATGTAAGGTTGCACATTACGCCGATCATAACCCTCACATTTCACCTTGTACATTCAAAGTGATGCAGACCTTGATATGTTATATAGTATAACGTAGCATTGAAACATCTCTTATATATAGAGCCCAATGTTGTCTCTCTTTATATTTTGTTGTTGTTTTTATAATAAGTTAAAAGAAAAAAAAAGCTTAAAAGCTTTAGCTTTCCCAATCTTCTGTAGGTGTTATCTTAACCAATTCTTTAGACTTTTTCCACAACCTTTTTGTAAGTACGGTATCGTTAGCGTACCACGTGCTATAGAAGCTTACACAATCTCTAAAATGTCTTGAATTTAAACTGTCTAGCTTCGAATCAGAAGCCAAATACACAGGCAAAGTTGCGACCCTATGAGCTGGTCTTCCAAATATTGCTAACGCTCCATTTAAAACTGTCTTCCAAAAGCCGTCATCGTAATTCCTGAAAAACTTTGTCTTGATTAATCCTGGATCCATGCTGAATACTTGAACACCACTGTCTTTCACCCGCTTATTCATTTCTATAGAAAATAGTACAACAGCTAACTTCGCATTACAATAGAAACCGAAGTCAAAATATCGACCTACGTCATTCATGTGCTCCAAGTTTATGTCTCCAAGAAGTAGCCCTGAAGAAGAGACATTAATGACTCTGCTGGGCGCCGACGCTTTTAATAACGGGAACAGGAGAAAGGTCAAAAGAAACGCACCAAAATAATTGACTTGCATCATCACATGTAGTCCGTCAACCGTCAATTTGTCCTCCAATCCAATAGTCCCAACATTATTGACAAGAATGTCTAGTGCTGGCTCCGACAAGTATGTCTCCCTGACTAAATTCCTTATCGATGAAAGAGACTCAAAGTTTACTTGTTTCGTATAGATGTTCTCATTTTTTGAAGATTTCACCAGGTCAATTCGTGCCTTTTCAAGTTTCTCTGGATTCCTGCTTGCAATTATGACTTTAGCACCGCGACTTGCGAAATTTTTTGCAGTTTCGAATCCGAGACCTGAGGTAGCTCCTGCAACGAGGGCTACTTTTCCATCTAAACGAACATTGGAATCACATTTGCTAAAATCGTCCCGAACCATCCTACAGAGCTGGGATTCAAACTTAGCAGGAACGCAATAGTATACAATTTGAGCATGTTTTCGTGAGACATGGTCATTATAAAGAACATTACACAGTTACTAGATAGCCTTGGCTTCATAGTGCGGTGGCTATGATTCAAGAAGTACAAACAAATGTTGTTAGACGTTTTTCTTTCTTTGACATGTCAGCAATAAATAATTATTTAATAACGTGCTGTTTGTCAATATGCCTAGAGCGTTATTTACCATCATAGTGTCAATATTTAATGTTAGCTGTAACGTGTCATTTACGCAGTTAAAGCTATGCAATTTGTATAATTATTTATTTAAGAAAGATTTTGTGCAAATGATGTAAAAAAATCCTCAATACTAGGATATTATGGTTTTTGGCAATGGGCGCAACATATGTTCAAAATGCGAAGCAAAGTTTTGCAACTAACCGGTTGACCGGAAGGACTGTATGTTTGGAATCACTTTTTGTACCGGTAGACCAGTAATCATTTGACGTATTATTTACAACGGTATTGATTAATTGCTCTCCCACTCTGCTTTTGAAGTAATGTTCAAAAGTTTCTTTGTCTCCAACCATAATTCACTTGTTACTTCTCGGTCACTCACTAACCAATGATTTATCCATTTTCGACAAAATTTATAATGAACTCCACTAACGTTGTGCATCTCGGGACTAGCTGCTAAGTATAATATTTCTTCACCAACATCCTCTTTGGGTTGTCCCACCATGTCCACGAACAATTTTGTCAAATTCCGGCCCAAATCCGTTAGGTTATCTAAGATATTCGTGTCGCGAACGACAAACGGATCAAAGGTATTGGAAGTAATGCCGGTATCTTTTAGGATGTTGTCTAGTTCGGCGGAAAATAAAGCAACAGCGAGTTTCGAATTTGCCAAAACTTCCACTGAATTATACCTTCCTACGTCATTCCAGTGCTCGTAATCCAGATGTCCAATGTACATAGAAGATGCTGAACTATTAATGATACGACTAGGCGCTGATGATTTTAACAACGGTAGTAAGAGATATGTTAGTAAAAAAGCACCAAAGTAGTTCACTTGCATAGTTAGATTGAGTCCATCTTCGGTCAGGCGATCGGATAATCCAATGGCACCAGCGTTGTTTATTAAGACGTCTAGTCTTTCTTCGGCTTGTATTTCGTCGGCGAAACTTCTCACGGATTTAAAAGATGCTAAATCGAGTTGTTTGTATGTAACGTTCGGGTTTTTCGTCACTTGTTGTATCCGATCTCTAGCTCTAATGAGTTTTGTTTCGTTTCGACTGGCGATGATGACTTTAGCTCCACTATAGGCTAGGCTTTTAGCAGCCTCAAATCCAATTCCAGAGCTACCGCCAGTAATAATAACTGTTTTTCCGTCTACTCTGGTTTTAGTGTCACACATTTTGGCACCAGTCGTATTAAAATTAAACTGGGCAGACAACTGAGTTCAACAAGTTACCGTCCATATACAGGAAGCTTAACTTGTTATAATGGTGAATGCATTTGATTTTATTTTTTCTTGTACGGTCGTGTCCCGTACCATTGTTTCTCGATTAGTCGAGAGTATAATTTATGACGGCATATTTATTCGAATTAGTACAATGAAGGAGCGAAATAATTAATTTATGGCTTACTCAGTGTGCATAAGTGTATTTACAGCAACTGATTTACGTGTAAAATATTGTTTGTGTGTGGCGCGTCGAATTATCCGTGAGTTCGACAACTAGTAATCAGTTAACAAAACCTTTTTTAAATCTCAACTTTTTACCGCCTTTTTGAATTGGCAATGGATTTTTTTTCCTTATTATTAAAATAATATATTGAGAAGTCTATAATTAAAAGGTTATAATGTTGCTTTAAATAAAACACTTTCAAATATGCGAAAAACATTTAACATTTACACGTCACTACTGGCCTTTATAATATCAGCAGCTTTCTCCGCCATACCTATTATAACAGAATTAGGGAAGAGTGAAATAGGCGATGGGAACACACTGGCATCCATTACTCGAAGACTTTTTACTCCTTTCACTCTGAAACATAATATAAGATATAGATACAAATACAATAATATTACTTAACGAAAGAAAGGAACTTCATAATTATTTAGTGGGTAGGTGTCACGTTTAAGATTTCATACTTCTTTGTGTCCTTATTTGGGTTTTAGCTCGTATGTTAATTTTATAACTGTAGGAATATTCAAAGTCGAACATCATTTCATCATTCACGTAGTTAACTAGGTACACTTATAAACATCAGTTAAAAAACTTTAATTACCCGTTTATAAGTGTACTAAGTTACCTATGTGTATTTTTATAATAAAAAGATGATTTTATCAATATCAGACAAGAATAATACAATCTATAATAAGTCAGTCGCGTTATATGTAGTTTTAACTGTATTTACCTTAACTGATTATCCAAGACGGTACCACCAGCTGCCGTTCCGCCGACATGGTGTCCTGTGACAGCGATTTCGCGGGTTACACATGCTAGGTACTCGTCTGGTGGACTTGGAGGTCTTCGTGGTTTAGGTTTCTCTGTTTGTGGCTTTTGAATCTTTGACCTGGAAGTGGAGGGTTCCGATAAATTTGAGAATCGACAAAACATAATTACTGTGATATTTAGCTTTTGTTGAAGTTTTTTTTAAGCTTATATTACAAAATAAGACGTGTTTTTTACAGAAAATAAATTTACAATTAATACAATGCATTTTTTTGTACTCCTGTATGCAAACGTTAAAAGACGAATAAGATAAACAAAAAACGATTTAAAAAGAGAGATTATACTTTTAGTTCGTAATTTATAACTTACTTTCTCCGTCTTCTCTGCAGGCCAAGCTGATCCTGGCTACTGTATCTCCAGAAAGTGAGACATCTCTCAATTCTGGGCCAGTGAATCTTCGCACCTATAGCCTTGAACGGCTTTGTCGAGACCAGACGTTCAGCTCGACGTAGAGCTGTATAGGAGAGGGATAGTACAAGTTACTAAACATATAAAGATTCTACTATGTATATCTGTTTTGTTTTATTCATATTTTAAACCGTTTATTTACATGTGTACTACTCGCGTAAACTACAGACAGTACTTAATAGTAGTTATTCATATCTGACTTTTGATTAAAAAGTGTCAATGTCTTTTATCATAGCCGTGGTTTATAATGACTTGGACGAGCTCGTTGGTGTAATAGTAGTAATGTATGGCTATTAATAACCAACGGTCGTGGGTTCGAATTTCTCTGAAACATGTCGGACTTCGGCGAGAAATCTGGATAGTAAATGGGTGGTAGGACTATTGAAATCCCAACCGGGTCTGCATAAAAGACGTCAAGTTTAATCCCATTTCGCATTCAGTCTGTGTATTTCCGAATATCCAAAGCCAAGTTAGGTCAACAGTGGATCTTGTTTAGATGTTATATGGCTGGGGTATTTCTCCTACCAAGAAGTGAACCTACTGTTTGTCTGTCCTCCTCCATCAAAACAAAATGTTAATAAACTTACTTCTATACACATTATACCTTTAATTATACACTGGACATCCCATTCTTGGTGCAAATAGTTAGGGTTGACCACCACGGGTACTGTGGTACTGGTATCTCGGAGACTCACAGTCCCTCGGCTGCGCGGTTGGACACACGACGCGAGAAATACAAAGCCTTCTTTACTCGTGTCGTTGTGGAACGGGAAGGTATCGCGAAACACCTGTAAAGGAAAAGTTACTACATTATTTATTCCTTTCTTGTATGTCTTAATGGCTTAGCATACAGTCAATTAATTTCCTGTTACATTTTGCATTAATTGTATTAGTTACTATTAAAGTACCCAATTACAATAGTGAATTCTTACCTACTCGTATGTATTATTGTGTATACGCGTGAAAATTTATTTCTTGGGTAAAGAAATGTTTTAATCTCATACGGGTCGAAAAAGACCCAATAACAGCTAAGACCACCAATGAAGTTTGAATTGAGTTTTATCTTAAAGATTATTATAGTAATTCTATTCGACGTAGGAAAATCTAAGAAAACGAAAATCATAATAAAGTTGACTACTCATGTGGAGATAGATTATAGTTATCATGTCTTTCTGTTTCGTTTTTACCTGTGGTCGATAGTTTGAGAGGTCCCGAAGTAATCGTTCGCTGGTGGAGCCCATAGCGAACAACATTAGTGCAGACATATTCTTGTATTCTATCCCTGCTACTGGTGGAAAGGATAGGTAACCTGGAGAAGAAGAGAAAGAAGAAGAAGAAGTTTAAGGTTAATTAACTTTTATCCTCAGGATATTCGAAATCATTCACATAGCACGTCATTCACATGCACAATAGTAATACGATTGGCGAAACTAGGTCGTTATAAAACGCTTTTAACAATTGAAAACTCGAAATATTGTTAATATTAGGGACCTCTCTATCTTTAGTCCACAGCTAACACGGTAACGTTGGCTGCTGCAAAGATTCCGAAACGTTGAGTTTAAAATTAGTAAAGTAATATATTTCATATTTTAAACCGTTTACTTTAAACTTTTTAATCACGTAGTTTTGTATTGACAAAAAAAACTAAAACTATAGAGATAATAATAAATATAAGTAATAATTAAATAATTAGTACCTTCCCCTTTCCAATAATAGTCCCAAGCGGTGAAGAAACTAAAGACTTTAGCAAGCGTGACGCTTATCGGGTTCTTGATGCTAACATAGAGTGGTACGTTTAGGTGGTCGTGTAAGTTTCTGCCCACTTGATTATTTTCTACCACTGGCATTATTTTTAATCTGGAAATTTCAATAATGTTTTATCGAAGGAACATGCTGTAATCGTTTTGAATCACTAACCTACTCTTAAAATAGTCTTATGAAATGAAAAGGAATAATTTTATACCTGTGGAAACTGTAATGTGTATTCTTAACACAAAACTCAAAGTAGGATTTTGAAAATGTCATTATAAAAAACAGAGTTATTACATATTTATACTTTTAAAATATCAAAAGCAAAAAAGTGAAATCCCATTTCCCTCGTGGGCCATGGGGCGAATACATTTCTGTGTCCGTTCACCGATTGGTTTTTTATTTACGGGCAAGTAGTTGGTCAGACTTCTGTGCTCTGTCCGACCGAAAATAATAGAATGTTTCGAAAGTGAGACCTATCGCACTTAAAACAAAGGCAACATAACCATTTAGGTACAGAGGCGGTCAATAAGTATAAATAATACTTACCTTTTCATTAAATCCCTAGATCCAATACCAGACAACATCAATATTTGCGGTGTCTTTATAGCGCCTGCGCACAGAATGATTTCTTTATCCGCAAATATATTGTTTAGATATTTATGATCTTCTAGCACGTAGAGCGACGACGCCACTTTGTCGTCGAACCTCACCTGTAATTTTAACTCGATTTAATTGTAAGGTTTCTTGACACTCCCATTTAGCAATTTTAAAATAACTTTAGGATCAGGGGCTCAGGGGTCTTCGAATATATATATAAGAAAAACAGAGTAGATTTGAATGGCTCGTTGTGAGTCTTCAAATCAATACGTATATATAAACTTGAAGAATTTGTTTGTTTGAATGCGCTAATCTTAGGAACTACTGGTACGAATTGATAAATAATTTTTGTTGGTTATAAAATTTTTAGAGGGATGTTAAAGGCTATTAAACATTGCGCTGTGACTAATAGGAGCGTAAAAACAGTGAAAAATGTAAAAACAAATTTTGCTAAAAAAATAACTATTCGGCGCGGACGATATGGCTGACACAGCTAGTATAACATAATCTTTGAAGTTATATTTGTAGTTAACAGATGTAGTAAACATTAAAATTAATGAACTTTAACTGATTAAAACGCATTCCAATCGTCGGATAGTGTTTAAAGTTTTTGTTTACTTCGATACGTGCATGGCTATGTCAGCTAAATTCTACTCACTGAAACAGCCTGGGTTTTCAACATCACGTGCAGATTCCGTCTGTTGAGTGCTGGTTTTAGATAGGCGTCGTAGGCCTGATGCCGTCGACCTAATAGAACCGGTGCTGTGGATCGACGGATTAGGGTATACCGGTCAGCCAGGCGAGATGACGCACGTCTAAATACGTTCATCAGTTCGTTGTTATCATCTATTAGCTTCAGGTGCATTGGTATCTGGAAGTACGTAAAAAGAGAGTGTTGTTATAAAGAGACAATTCTGGCTTGATGGATGAATTATTTAACTATATTGGCTTTAGCCTTTTGCCAACCACAGAATGCAATCAAAAAGCGAATAGAGATCCCATTATTTCCCTCGTTGGATACTGGCTCTTGGACCTGGGCGGAATTTAGATATTTCACTGGTTCTGGTTATTTTCCATCTTCATCTTTAGGAGTACTCATTGATGCATAGTTATATACCTATTGCTAGCATTGGACTAGCGAGCCCGTCTCCTGCACTTGTCGAAGGAACGAACAAGACTGCCCTTACACAAACTTTTTATTAGGTATTTTGGAAATGTTTGTTTTATACCTATGTGAATTTTATTAGACAATAATGACTTTTTTGGATATATTAAACAGTGACAAACTGGACTTATATTACAGGGATATCTGGTACGTGTGAAAGTGACGATGGTAAAATATTTTATAGATATCATAATGGTCGAATTAGATAGTTCTAAAATATACAATAATTAAAAGAAACACAAATAAATACTTACTTTAGATTGATGACAATAACCTCCGGCTATACAAGGCGACTCAAACTCACTTTCTGTGGTACCAAACGCCTTTAGAAAATAAGGTTTCAAGTCATCAAACGTCCAGCCACGGAAACCTAACTGCGACCACCTGGATACATTTCAAAAGATTAATAACACCTGAAAAACTGAGAGTGTTTTGTATCTGTTACATCTTTTGTACCTATTGTAGTCTTCTGGTAGGCCAAAACCGTGAAGAAGGAAGTTTATTTGTCCAGAACCACCGAGGCCTCTTCCGCGAGGTATTAGGGGTGTCTGGAAAATAATTTTTGTAGGTAAACAAAATATAATATGGAAATAATCTAAACGACTTTATTATATTTATAGGCAATTGAAGGAATTTCTGTTTACAGCCCGGCCGAAACAATCGTGTTTAATTACTGAGATAAGCAGGCGATAATTATATAAATGAGAATAATTGGAAAGCTCTTGAATAACTGTTTAGGTAAGTTATCTGGTAATAGTATACTGCATGGCGATGTAATTAAACTGGTTACCTGAAATTGCGTACATCGCGACAGGTTCTGAGATCGAAGCCCCGGGAAACAATATTTAGGTACCTTTGGTCTGGTAACAAGATCTGATCAACTAACGTGTAAATAAAATCGTTTCTTACACCGGATACAAAAATATGTCTGCGCAACGTAGAGAGGCGGATTTCACGTTTACCTGATTCCACATGCCAAAAGAGGAATATTTCTGTGGCTTAGCATTAAACGACCAGTCATTAGGGCCGTGTTGCGCCGCAGTTGCAGTCAGTGGGATTTTGGTGAAGTACCCCATATGACCTCCGGCCTCAACGAGTAACACTTTCACGTTTGGGTCTTCCGAGAGCCTCGAAGCAATTACACATCCCGCTGTGCCAGCGCCAACTGTACATATTTAATATTATAGATATATTTAGCCTTTTATTAAGTTTATGGGACATAACGGACTTTATGGGTATAATAGAATAAATTGTAGTTCATCAATTGGTTGTATTTTATAAACGTTATTTTTTTTAAAAAGTCAATGGCTCTCTGCTTGTTTTATGGAGTGATGCTAGAATAATAGTGATAGACTACAATATATTTGAAAAAGTAAGGAAAAAAAATCTATACCATTTTTTGCTAGGTTTTTTAACGGGTTTGGTTATTATATCAGGCACTAAATATTCGCTATAGAAATACTTACCAACAATATAATCGTAGCGCCGTTCAGCCTTTTTTATAATACTTAAATTTGTATTCACGAACTTCTGGTATACGACATAAGAAATGCACGCAAAAATTAAAGCAAAAACATACGAAAGAAAAGACATGGTGCCCGCTTTCCAGTTTTAGTTAGAATCGTGTAGCTGTGCACATTTCTTAATTCAGACAGTGGCTTTGCACTAATTGGATTAGGCAGGGGTGAAAAACCTTTGCCTTGGCTTAAATTTATTTCTAACATATAACTTTGTCAGTGTTTGGCATTTCTGTTCTCTAGATAATAATAATATATACTTATATTTAATCCCTAACTCAAACAAAGAAAAAGAAATATACATCTTTCATACCAAATTCTACTTGATACTTTACACTTTTCCAATTTAAATGTGTTTTACTTACATAATAGAATTTAGAAACAATAAATTATGCATCAATGCAATTAATTCAAAACATGTTTACAACCCCTGAATGGAAACCTAAGAGGATTAGGGCCTTACTAGCGGAAATCAATAATTTATAATGATGCAATACATGACATGTTTTACTGTGATTAGAACTTAGAATGACCCAATTTCACCAAAACACTAAAATTTTAAATATGTAATCTAATGGAACTGGATATCCCCACTGTGAATGCAACTACAAAGTTCTCAACATCAGCTGTGGCTAAAAAAGTTACTACATTTAGTGTTTTAAACAGTTAAAAGTGCTCTCTTTAAAAGGTACAGCAACAAAATAAAACAAATACAATCAGCATATTATGTATTATTACACAGGTTATTCAAATTTGCTTTTAAAGAAATAAAAACCTAGTTCCAGAAGAAATCATTTTGTTGCACTATTGCATTTCACATTAAGAAATAACAATACGTAAGTGTACTATCTGATAAAAATTTAACTGGCTTCTATAATTCAACATCACCGCCATCCACAATCATCTCTCCAGTAGCAGGAACAACAACAGGTGCTTCAATAACTTGCTTTCTACCCTTCGAATCAATTACTTCAATTGTTTCAGGTTCAACTTCCATTTCAGCTTCTTCTTGAGCTTGTCGCTGTTTTAAGCCAGCTGCAGGTGACCTAAAACAGAATAACAAGATTTTAAAATGTACATTAGCTTATGAGAATATAGTCTTTAATAATAATTTTAACACACATGTTTTATTTCACCTCCTAAAAACCTTATTATTTTACCATAGGAATGCATGGATCTTAGTTTATATAAATATCACCCTTAAAGTAATCGATTTCTTCTTACTATATCATAATTCTACTGACATTTTGACAAGATGAGAGTAAAAGGTATGCATCATACTCAGTGATAAAATATTAATAATGATGATCTATGAATGCATTGTAAAAAATAATAAATGCTGACCTTATGAGTGATATGTCTCTCTGTACTTCTCGAACATCTCTCTGCCACTCCACTTCTCTTCCCTTTCTTAACCTTTGCATAATGTAGTTATTAGAACGCCTTTGACGTATTTCTTCAACCTTTTTCATCGCTTCGATGGTCTTTGTCCATAATTCTCTGTTGTACTTAACGGGTGCATGACGACGCTTTTCAAACTCAAATGAAGGATCGATAGCCAATTCCTTTCCTGCTGTTTTGCGGAAAGCTTTGGTCCACTTAGTTTTACGTGGGTTCTTCTTCTTTTTAAATGCTGCATGACATTTTGATCGACAAAACCTGAAAATCTAACCAAGAACGTTGGATATTTGGTAAGATTGGAGGTAAAATTAGACTATTATTTTCTTGATATTGTTCTTACCTTACAATCATTCCTTACGAACTGAATGCCATGACCAGGATAAATCCTGGAAGAGCAAAAATAGCAAGTTTCAATACGCATTTTCCACGTGCAGTTGTTGTTTTCACAGCACGTCAACAAAAGGAAGAAAAGATTTGACAATTGAACACTTCGATTGAAAGTTTGACATTGACGTAAGATTGTGAAAATCTGATGCGTTCAGAGTATTTTCATGAATTATTATAGACTTAGTATTAAAATATATTGTTGTAATCTTTTTTTTTGTTTTTAAGGTATGAAATAAGTAATGGAACAAACTTCGGCCCTCACACTAAATTACTAGTTTCCTTTTTGAACTTGTTCAAATTCGGTAACTGTTAACAAGATGTCGCTAGCAGTGTTGTCAAATTCTATGTAACTAACGAAACGTTAATGCAAGAAGTTTCTTAGTGCATTACTATGTGAATAGGCAATACTTTTCAGTTGACTGGCCGATTTATAGCTTTCCTAAAATACCGGTGTGTTTACATAGCAAGTGTGTTATACGCCTAATTACTTGTCGATAAGATTTATATTTTGAATGCTCATACATAATGGCTCATACCGTTACTATCCGTTACTGATGTTTCATTCTTAGTAAAACGCCAGTATACTCCGTCTGAGAAGGAGAACCTATTATCGCTTGGTTCAAATAGAAGAACTTTAATATTTTTCGTGATTCTGATTAAATGTAATGTTTTCCCCTGTCATGTAAAGAAAAGTATGTATATAAAAAAGAAACGGTAAAATACTATAATAGACTTTACAACTATTCTTTCGACATCTGTATTAATGAAGACATTCGATTATTAGGTATCTGCAATCTTTGAGAATCTATGCCTGTGACATATGACATAGACTTGAGTGGGAAAATACCTATAATTATTATTATTTTGCGTGAAAATGGTGTAAATACAGGCGGGATATCATTTTATTTTTGTCAATTTTCTTATATTTATACACATACAATTTTCTTATATCGACCATGTCAATATATTTTGCTTTTCCGTTAAATAAATAGTAAAACGTGTGTGTTTACTAAAAAAACGATGCTGATCATGTTTAAAACAATTCATGTGATAAAACTGTTCTTGAAGAATTTAAATAACATTAGTGACATTTACTACTTTTCCACTTTAAACATTTTTAATGGAAGTTATAGAACTATATCCACCCAGAATGATTATAATGTAAGTATACCAAAAATAACTCGTTCGCATACTTTAAAATTGTAATGGGTATATAGGTAGTAGTAACACCTGTCGACCACGCCATTTCGGTAATAAAAATTTGTTATTTTATTAATTTCCCACATCGGCGACTGTCATTTAAACACTTCGTTGAAAGTTTAAACACACACAAACTCTTAAAAACAGTTGAGATCTCCGTTCCCATCAGCAACTTGGCGCCATCTTTTTGTGTACCGAATTTAAAGTAAAAACCGTTTTCAAATGTTTATTTAAACATTTCTTTCCGTGCATTGCTTCGTGTTATTAATCTATACTTCTATACTATTATTATAAATGCGAAAGTAACTCTGTCTTTCTGTCTGTCTGTCCAGCTTTATCTCCGAAACTGATTTAAATGCAATTTGGTACACAGATGTTTTAGAGCCTGAGAAAGGACATAGGCTACTTTTTAAAAAAGGCGAAAAAAGGGTTGATACCCCAAGTCACTATTCCACCCGGACTAAGTCGCGGGCACAGCTAGTTGGAAATAAAAGAATAATGTGTTTGTTTCAATATTATACAAATAATATTACTAAAAAACGCGTTGCCCTGCGAAATGTTCTGTTAATATTTCAATGTTATGTTGTTTTAGGGTGGATTAATTAAGATATAATATTCTTACTACTCTTTTGCGATTTATGGTATTACATTGTACATGCGCGAGAAAAGTCAGTGATCTGAGCTTGTGTTAAAAAAAAGGGTTGAGCCGATTTATTAATATTCAATATGCGTACGCCATGTCACCTCGTTTGTCACCATCAACGAGCATACTTGATTTTTTAAATGCACAATGGCATAAGTTTTGCGAAAAATCTCATGCATCGTTATGTTGTTTTGCATATTCGCTTTGTGAATGGTAAACATCTGTGCAACTGTCCGCTTTCAAATCTTACTTATGACGGCTTTTTTTAATTACTAGCTGTGCCAGCGACTTTGTCCGCGTAGAATAGTTATCTTGGCCATCCAAATTTGTTTTTGCAAACCTCCTTGCACCATTATAAATTTAAGCAATTACCTATGACGGTCGCGTTCTATCGCTCTTGCAATCGCTCCTGACTAAATCTTTTAATAAATACAAACAGTGTCACGGTAAACAAACAAATTTCTTCAGCTTAATTATATCGCTATTGTTATAGAAATAGGTTGTCTATAGCTTAAACGCTGTTAATGCATTCCGAAGAAAATAAATTAACGAAAACAATATATATAAAAAATAATAATAATTAGTTATACTTGATATTTACGATGAATATTTTTAATTTAAACTTAATTAAGTAAAACGCAATACTTGTATTTATTATTAATTTAATAAATATAAATTAAAAATCTATTTCAGAATATAAAAATGGTCCGGGCGGTGCTTCAATTCAAGACAACAGCGTCTCGTATCGCCGCTCAACAAATTGACAAGGTAGATGAATATAAAGTTAACGTATGAAAATAATAATGTGTGGTAATATTTTTTTTAAGTACATTATCAGTTGAATATTTTCGCAAAAATATCAATGTAATTTTAAATCAAGCTAATCTTATTTTCGTCACGTGCTTATTGTCTAGACATTGCGTGGATTGTGGAATTATAAAGCTGTCAACTTGACAGAAGACCGCCCTTAACCTGTCCATCTGTTATGTCCAACAGTCCATCTTTACTTCAATTCAACTTAACATCAAACAAAATACTTTATACGCACAAACATCAATATGTCTTTGAGAATATCTAAAGATGAAACGTTTGGGTTTACCTGGAATAAACGTTATTTATTCCTTAAATACGTTCTAGAGTAAGACGGACTAGATTTATTGAGGGATTTGTTGCTCGATTAGCACCAATGTATGGCTAATATGGGTCGTTAGCTAAATTTTCATCAAGTTCAATATTTTTGAAAATTATAGTTATATTTTTTTTTAACATTAACATAGCGAGTCTTCGTCTGGAAAATCTGAACGCTAGTGGGTTGTTACATGAGTCAGCTGGAGGCAAATTGGCCTAATAACAAAAAACATAATTTTCAATAAATAATAAAATAAAAATGCGTTAAAGAAAATTTGAAAATGTAAACTAAAATGAATGTGTACTATTATTTGTGTAAGAATTATTAATAATTTTCAATCACTCATGTTACACTAAGTTCCGTCTGCACCAAACACACATATCTAGAGATAAAAAACGTAAAAAGCAGATCATTTTCTTATACAGAATTAGATTTAAACGTATGCGACGTTTATCCCATTCCCAGTTAATATATGTATTTTGGTCCTTAAACTTGGTTATTTTTTAATGCCAAAGCCTACTAAAATATGTATTATTTATCGGTAACGCGAATTTGATACAGCGTATTTATCTGTCTTGCTCAGGCACAATGGCCATTCGTTTCTTCTTGGTAAAATATTATTGCAATCAGTTCCATTGTGCTGGGTGTTTAAAAACTTTTCATGTATTACGTTGCAATGTCACTGCGCATTTATCAAACAAAGTTATACTGTTTTTTTATAATACAGGGGATACAAGCGCGAAGTTTAGATAGAACTTGAAGATACGTCTAGCATATGTCTAGAACCTTTTTTGGCTTTGATTTTTTTGGAAAAGTGTTGCACCGTTGTTGTTTATTATTGAATATACATTGCTACTATTAGAACAACGAGCTCATTCCATTAAGTAGAAAGTACTCGAGAGGTTTTAAAAGCGATTTCCTAGAGCATTACTGTGAGGCATAAGTTACTGTTGACGGTCCGTACAAACGGGCTCGGGAGCTATGGAGATGTAATTTCTGATTGTGTACGCCTCATTAATGTACCACTTAACTCTTCTCTGCGTTCAAACTACTCTGCTTTAGCTTATTGATAGCACTTATGGTTAACCTAGAAATGTGGATCAATTTATGGATATCGTACTCTTAGCTACTGCTTCCTGTCGTCGGGCTCGTCGGTTTAATGGGATTCCTACCGAGTCCACGTATTTCTAAAATTATTTTATATTTTATTCTGAAACATGGTCTTTGAAAGTACGTCTGTCCTCTGTCATAAAAAATAATTTAGGAGAAATAATCATAAGCCAAAAATATCAATAAATCAAGTTGGCCTTGGCATCGACGTGTAATTTATTACATTTATGAGTATGGCACTTGTAAACTGTTGGTGTAATGTTTTTAGAACTATCGAGTGGTTGAAAATTTTGCAAGGGGTGCGTTTATATTGAGGTTCAGTAATATTTGCATAGCAATTGTCTATTAAGAGCATACATTTGTCTTAAATTTGATTATAATTTATGCTAATATTGTTAAACTGAAGAGTTTGTTTAAATGCGCGAATCTCAGAAACTATATCTATATATAATTCTAAAAATGTTGTGTTGGTTGGGCCATTTATGCAGGAAGGCTTAATAGGCTTAAGTTATAATACACTATACACCATGCTGCAATCTATAGGGGCGAAGAAACAAATGGAAATGGGAGAAAAAAACGGGGAAATTATTCATCTTTGAGATATTCCGTCGTGTGGAAACATTTCAAAATACCGAAAAAGTATGTGTAAATGAGAAATATGTGTAAAGCAACAGCACGGAACGCTGACGATGCCGGTTCAAGTCCTGCCAGAGTCGAATTATTTTTCAATTTATTTTCGATTTTTAAATTATGTGAAAAATATTATCTAAAAGCCAAATAATGTTCGCGCCAGTACCTATGTGTCTATGTTTTAAGATATACTCAAATGAACCGTTTTATGGTGCTTAATCAAATTTAGATTAGAGTACTTCATATGAAGTCTAAATTTTGCAGCAACAGTTAAGCAAAGTAAAACAAAGCATTTAGGTAACATTTTTTTTATATAACGTAAAATAATCAAATTTATGTTCCAATTGATTGTTAGCTGTTGCGTTTTTGGAGATGATATTATAAATTTAAAATGAGGACGACAAATTTTTTTTTCTACGACGAAAATTTCCAATTTTTTTTAGATTTTCTCTGATTTGTACGAAGCCATTTAAAATAAAGAATTGACTCGTAAATAAAAATCTTCCGACTTCGTATGTATTGTGGACGTTACTTTTATCTGTCGTTTGCATTAAGATTAACGTTGCTTTCAGTCATACAACTAATTCCAATAAAGCTTAATTTTAAGCTTGACATTGGAAATATTTTTATTTTATTGACTCTGCGAAGAAAGTTTCTCACTCCAGACGGTTTTTGATGTTATGATTTTGTGCAATTATTATTACACTACTGGTTGTAAAGCATATTATTAGGGTACTAACATTCTAGGGTCTTATCATTGTAAATTTGCCGACGAACGAGAGGACATGGGTTCGAATATGGAAAACGATTCGTTGTTTTATGTCGAATAGAATACATGTTGCCTATATATAAAATCAATTGTTCCCAACAATTGTGCCCACAGGAAAAAATATAAATAATTCGTAATACGTAGAGAGAAAAACATGTTTTTTAAAACGTAATTGTCTCAGTTTGAATTGCGCCTGAAATTACCGAAATCCTATCTACAAAGTTTACTTTAAGTGCAATTTCTGGATATAAATCTTTCTCTTGGAAATGCAACGTTATTGCAATGTATACATCAGACCGTATTCCAAAGCGATAGAGTCGAATTTGCCTTGAGTAAATACATTTTATGTTGTAAGGAATAATGATGTGTCAGAACCGAGATTTTGCCCTCAGGAGACACCATGCTTTTGTCTTACATCAAAGTTATTGGTAAAAAACGGTTCACTGTACAATAATGTGAAATTTGCGCCCATACCGATATGTGGCGCCAACAAAACTTGATTGGATTTTCAAGTTTTTTTTTAAATCAAAATTTAAATTCTTTATTACATTTTTAATGTTTTTATAACAGAGCAGTAAGATAATCATGTGGTTCAGGGACTTATTTTGGCTTTGGAATTTCGAAAACCTATAGGCTGAAGCTGAAATAAATTCAGCATATTATATTTACTTTAATATTAGATGAGTTAATGCACTTAAAATGTATAAGCTAAGTGTAATAACAGAACACGAGGTAAATTAAAAATCGATCATAGATTAAAAAAAATTACTTGAACCGGCATCCACAGCGTTCCGTTCTGTTGCTCTATTGTGAATTCTTAATTTATTTGTATAGTGCCATCATGTGCAAAATCTGGGCTCTTATTGCCACATACTATCTGACTAAATTATTGTCACTCTTCTTGATTTAACCACAAGCTGAAGTTCATTTTTATTGTGTTTTGGCTATATTAATGTAATTAGACAAAAGATATTAACGTGACAATGGCATTATTTACAATTATTATTGAAACCGGAATAACTCTTAACTAGCAACATAGAACATAAATAAATAAATACCAAATACTCGTCTCCACTATATTTGCCGGAGAATCTAGTTGTTTGGCTGTTTAGTTGCAGTTAGACGTGCAATGTGGTATGTCATAGCCACTTTGGTTTTGTAAATGTACAGTAATAGGACAAGTATATTTTTTTCGGTTTTTTACAAGGAATATAAGAAACAAACCCTCCAAGCGCAAATGCGATTCTTTTAAGAAGGGTTCCGTGCCATTGATTTGGTATAATTGTTATCGTAACAAATGACTACTACTACTACATAATTTGTAAAATTTTGAATAAGAGCTATTCCTGATAGACTAAGTCTTAGTAGAGTAGGGTCCAGATTTCCCATTACGATACAGAATCCTAAAGATAAGCAGGCTTTCGGTATGGATGCCAAACCCGAAGCATCCTGAAGTGTAGAAACCTGAAGCATTTTATCACTGTACAAATTTTATTTAGGTTTTGCCTTGGTAAGGTTGTGTAGCTACATACCATGTCGCTTTTATAGTTTCCCTAACATCCAGTTTCTTGCATATTAAGTGGTCAATATTATTACATAAACATCGTTACTCTTCATTAACTGTTCCTCTGGTCGTAGTTAAAGGTAAATTATTCTTTTAACCGTCTGAGAACGAGTGTCAAATGCCTCTATACATAGTTGTAACTTAGAAAACTATATTTCAAAGCGGGTTCTTGATCATTATAAATATTAAATGCCTTTTTGTCACCTATTATAATTTCAAAATTATCAAGGCACTCATTTTAATTGTAAATGTAACAACGAATTTAGTAACTAAACATTTTTGTTAAATAATTTGTTGACGTAAGGTAATTTGATTACATCGAAAAAGTTATATTCTTAATGGAAAAATATAGTAATAGTACTAGGAAATTAAGTAAAATTAAAATTGTAGTAGGCAAACAAAGATCAAAGACACCGAGAAACTGCAACGAAACGCCCCACTTCAATCCCTATGGGTCATGGGTATTCCATTTTTTGCTTGACCACCCGTGTTGTAAGTCTCGACTTAACAACCTCATTAATGGCAGGAGTTAGACCCGTAATTAAAAGGAACGAAGACATCAAAACACGATTCCCTCACCTGACCCCTGTCAATTTTAATTCCAAAGTAGGCTTTGGAGCTCCGCGAATTTCGCACTCAATCCGCTTAGCCTGTCAAAATTGACGCGCGCAAATTAAGCAGCGCGGTGGTCCGGTGCGTGTGCGCAAGGTATCGGGGTGTCCATCTCGCATCGGCGAATTTTCTTTTAGTTTCATTTTAAAATACATGAAAAAAGAAAACATTCGTTTTAATGGTGCTCCGCGTCAGTAGCTCAGTTTGAAGATTGGACGCAGCGCGCGCGCCCGTTCTTCGTCCGCCATCTTTTCCCGGCTAGCGCGAATTTTGGATTTTAACAGTCCGTTTACAGTGATGTGAGTGATTTCGGTGTTTTTTAAGTCCAAAAAATTGTGTTTAGTGTTGCCAGTGTTCAGTCATGAAGTTTAATATTACGAGTTCAACTTTAAAGGTATAGATATGTATTTAATTTCAAAATCTATATAGCTTTAAGGTCTAAAGAACAGTAGGTAACAGTAGATAGGTAGGAACACATAAAGCGTAAAATTGCTTCCAAAACATTATTAAAAAATAATGTTTTGGACATTCACGAAGTTCCCCTAAAACTTAAAACGAGTACTCTAAAAGAACTATAATGAGATACCATTATCTCTGTACTATCTAGACACACTATTTAGCAACTCCAGTGCTTGTTTTAATTAAATACTTAAAAAAAAAATTGAAAATTGCGCATCGCATGCGCACAAATAAAAAGTACAATTTACAACTTCCCACTTCCCAGACACTACTGAAACGGGCAATAAGTTTCCCCGTTTATGTCACTTGAACTTCGTAATTTTACGACTTATCCGTGTGGAACATCAATAATCTCTGCCCATAATATTATTAAATTAGTTATTAATTAAAGCCGTTTCGATTCATGGTGTGTCGTTTAGTGCTATCGTTAATCTGCAGTTTACGTCACAGCTTCAGTTCCGAAAACGGCTATTAAATAGCGAAACTGAAACTGGAGGTTAAATTAAATGTTTATTCTCTTATGACACGATAAATCTTTGCTATTATGAGCTCTTGTAGTCTAATCTAGATGTGTAAAACACTTAATGTCCATGTTAGTCCCTTAATGAACCAATAGACTTGAATATAGAGATATCCCGACCACAGACCGAACTATTTTGAGCTTACAGTTCTAAGATTTACTATCTATTATTATAGTTCAGAAATCCTATTACATTGGATTTAAACGTGCATAAACAACAAACCAGTTTATCACTACGAGATATTAAATCCTTTCGCAATGAACAATTAGGCTTTATTAAAGCTGTATTTAAGGTTTGATTTGAAGATTTGTCCACAGACTAAATAGTTATTACTTTTTTTGAAATTAAAAATCAAAGTTAACCACGCTTAGGCTGAGTAAAAACCAAACAGTGTCGAGTGCTAAGCTACCGCTATCATTAAGCGGTTTTGGTTTGTAAACAACAGCTTAGAAAACTTTCTAACACTCGTCTAGAAAAGTGCTTTGTAATTAAATAATAATCAAAAAATATTCCAACACAAAAAAAACAGTTCCTTTTTATAGACATACCTTTACTTACTTACGTACAAGAATTTAAGTTTAAATAAAAGTATTTTAAGGTAAAATTTAAAGTCACATAAAGGTATATTGTACTAAGGAAAGGTTTTTTTTATTTGATACAGAAATTCTGAAATATTTCCAGCAACAAATATTTCTCGTCCACAATATCTAGGGAGAGCAATAAAATTTACATTTCTGAAACAATAAATTAAAAATCTAATAAGCAATTTGTCTAAAGCAATATTATCATAAATTCGTTTTCACAAAGTAATTCGTTATGTAGAACGTTATGCCGCCGCAGACTTTTAAAATACTGTCTTTAAAAATATTTACGCCGTGAGCAGGTGTATGTTAAATCTTTTTTACTCTGTAGAATATAGTTTTAACGTTTCTGAAAAGTATGTACTCCAGATTTGTAAACAAACCAAGTGCGAGTCGGATTATGGACGAGGTACACAAACTTCATATTGTGGTTAATTATTTTAATTGCCTACGTAGTACTCATCATAGTTACCACTTATTGATATCAGGGGCAAATATGGACAAAATTGTGGTCGTTGCTTTGTGACCCGGACGGAATTGTGATATTTATACCACCCATTTAATGTCCAGGTGAAGTCCAACACGTTTCAGAAAAATTATATATTCATTAGCAATTGTTGAACCCGGTGGGTTCGAACCCACGACCCGTTGATTAGTGTCCGACATTGCTACCATTACATCGAGGAGCCCGTCGAAAATGAATATATGTACATACATTAAATATTTGTATTATTTCGCTTTTGAAAAAATTTCAACTCTATGGCAATATGGCTGTACTTACTTGTGGGCCTGGTGACAAACAAACAGTCGATTTTGTAACGAGATCCAACTTTTACCCTTTGGTTATGGAAACCAATCAAACATAGTTTGTGATATGAACAAAGAAATTAAACTTTTTCACACGACTATACGAAGCCAGTGCGGTTTGTTTGACTTAGGTGGCTCAGTGAAAAGTTAACACACTCATTCTTGTTTAGTGGTCAGGAAAGCTTTGATTGTCGATATAATTGATTTTTAATAGCGCCTCATTACACGATTCTATGCCTCACTATGTTTTATAACCGGGCCCTTTTGATCATTTTGATGGAGTATGGGGCAGGCATATTTTGTTGGTGAACTTTTGTGCCTACCTTGACCGAAGCACTATCGTGCTTAAAGCAACTTTTACCCGCTTGTGAAAAGCCCCCATGTCACCATTACTCTACTTTGTTTTTTATTAATTTTTAAAGAAGCAACTTCTATAAAATGATTTACAACTTCTACCTTCCAACGACTTGTACCAATTACATAAATATATTAAACAAAGAACAAACGTTTCTAATAAATTGTTACAAGAAGCACCCAATTTTATTTAATGAAGTACAAAATATGCCTTTGATGTCCGCCGATGCCCACAATCACACATAAACAACTATTCTGGATTATTTATGGTATTTTTCTAATAAACCTTGATACTAGTATTGTTAGTTGTGATATGGCTTGGTCTATAATTTTGATTTTAGGCTAGACAAAAAAATCGAATAATATTATAAAAGAATTCTTTTTAAACGTACATATTAATTCATGTACGTACGGTACATTCATGACATTCGATCAACTTCAGTGGCGGTATTTTAAAAGGACACTCAATTATTATATTGAAAGATAAAAGGAAAAAGGTATCTAATTATTATTTTCCCCGTTAATTTTTTTAGATGTTTTCGTGTGTTTTAAAAAATGTATTTTATATTATACCATCCCTGTTTCACACGTGCTTGTTACATTTTGCTAGATAAAAATATCCGGCTTGTTGTTTAACTATCTCCTATCCGATCCTAACAGATTAAAAACGAAATATTGCTCTTAGAAATCCCAGTGCAAGTCAATGCCCTTGTCATAAAAACTTCTAGACTTCAATGACCGATTTTGAAGTTAGCCAAGCGATAACATGACTTATCATATTAGTCATAAGGCGTAGTTATCCGCAAAGAAATGTATGTAGACTTGTCTCCCACATTGTTACATCTCTAGGGATTAACTAATACTTTTTATAGTTATTAAAATAGTCTCCTCATGTTCCGTAGATACAAATAACTGTTACTATTGCGTGGTAAATGGACATAAATTGATTGTCTAGCAGCAATTTTTTTTAAATTTTTCAATGTACTACTTATTGAATAAGCTTTAAACAGTAATTTTATTGTAGAAAAAATTGCTTCCTTGCAGAAGCATGCTTCATATGCAATAACCAACAGTTTTGCCCTGGTATATCGTAGCCTTTGTATTATAGACAATAATTATTATTTTAATGCTATGATGATAGAGATAAATGGCTACCTGTGCCCGTGTGGAATAGTTATTTTAGGCATTAAGATTTGGTTTTGCAAACTTTCTAATCTTACTAAATTTTACTGTACTCACGACCATAGTAGAGGATACTGTTGCGGACATTTTTTCCATCATGTAAAGAGGAATCATTATTTAATACATAATTAATAATGAATTATTTGCCCCGTTTTTTCAGCAGCGTGTTGTTTTATAGTCCCCAATAAATTCTTTAATCGACTCAAAGAATTTTTCAATTCTAACCGGTAGTTCCTCAGCCGGAGTTCTATGAGCGCGTTTGAACAAACTCTTAGCTTTATATTATTAGCATAGATTTTGTAAAAATAAGACAAATATTTTTAGTAATTTTCTTTTATAATGTTAATGTATCTCGGGCTAGACTACGAGTGACTTTGCGATAGCTAAAATGGCTAGTCTAGTGAGTTGGTATAGTACGTCACATCCGTAGGAGAAATGGCTATCTTGTCATAATATTGTTGTACGTCGTTGCGAAACTCTGATTAAATTTACAGCCTCGTATTTGGCTTCATCTTCTTGAGTTTACTCATGTCAAAATAAAAGTAAATATGCCATTATCTTCCTTCACGGCTGGGCACTTACGGTTTTACAACCGCAAGTACTGCGTAATAATATTCTCCAAGCAAGTAAGCCGAGCAAAGCAAAATTGCGAATATATGTGAATCTATTGAATTTTGATTTATTAAGATGACGTTGCCTTGTTTAGTGTAGAGTCCTGTACAGCGACACTGAGGAAGAATTTCATCCGGAAAATATGATCTTGGAGTTGAACGACCGTTAAATTGTTTGTTCGTTCGTTACCGAACATAACATTTCAATAACTTAAAATCAAAATCAGTAACAGCCATTTATTCAACATTTTCTAGTTATTAATATTATCTATCCGGTTTTTTAGACTACTTTAACATACTTAATCGAACTGCACACCGCGGCGCATTTGCTAATAACACAGAAATACGAAAATACGATTAAAAATAATTACGCAGTAAAAAGAATTTACCTAATATAAAAACCTTTACTTTGCTTTACGCTTCGGGGGCTTTGGAGCAGTCGTAGTCACGGGGTGACTCTTTAGTGACTTTCACCCCGTAGGTGGATTGTGTGATATATTAAATAATAAGTTAAAATGTTTAACTTGAATGGGTACTACTCGTGTAAACTACAGACAGTTTACGCGAGTAAAAAGTAGTTTTTCGTTGAATCAGCAGTTCGTTTTTTTATTTTTCCAGTTCCAGAGACAAGCGTTCAAAGTGAATTGTTAAGTAAATTGGCCTAGTCTTATATAAAATATTTGCTTGATATATAAATATCGTACTGCAAGAATGAAGATATCCGATAAAGGTAACCTTTTCTTCGAAAACCCGTTCTATTTACTTAGAAGCCATACAGTAAACGTTGTTTATGCCAGTCTTTCATGCGACATCACTTAACGTCTTTCAATAGCTTTAAAATAACCGCATCTAAATAAAGAGAATCAGTCAGTGTGTCCTTGTTCTTAACTAATTTTATCTCACCACTTGACCAATAAGAACAATATCGGTTCTAAAGCTGTTTTGTCTGCATTACTGAGGTACTAACTCAATAAGTCTAGCGTTGGTTGTAACGAAAATATTGGAGATTTTAATATATAGCCGTAAATTATATTTATAAAATTGACTATTTACGAAGTTATTCTAATTTAAAAAATTTCAAGTGTGACTTAGTTGCCAGTTATTATTGTTAGGTCTGTGAGTTCGATAGATTCTGAGATTATTAATTTTGTAAAAAAAAGGCAAATTTGTATAACCAACAGCAAAATAGTTAAGCCATAGAGAATTTATAGGTAAGAGCTGTTCAACTCTCTTCTCATTGAAAAATCGATGTAATAAGATAGTCCTGCCAAAAAGCTAGTCAAGACTTCTATTATAGAATCGAAAAATATTTTCAAGAAAGTATATAATTGTAAGTGTTCAATATTTAAATAAAACTATAGACAGTATTTATGTGTTCAATAGTTCTAGGGCATAAAGATCACCTTTTAAGTAGAAATTGTTTTTTCAAATTAAATTTTAATCTAGTCTATACATCTTCAAGAGTTACATAACGGACATATTAAATGATGATGAAGATGATGAAATCCCGTTTTCCTGCTCGGTTTTGTTTACAGGTAAGTAGTTAGGTGATCAGACGTCTGTTGCCTTGCCCGACCGATACAATTTACTGTTTTCCCAGGATCCGAACCCAGGACCTCTCGCGCTCAACGCAATGCTACGCAACACGTTTAACCATTTAGCTACAAAGTCGGTCATATTAAAATAATAAATGTATAATATATTAGGTGGAAGTTCCAACACTACCTAAAGTGAAGTCATATAGACCGTTTTACGCATGTTTTACGGTAATATAAGCCATTTATTCTCCCTCGTTTCGATTTTATAATGATAATAAAAAGCTTGTTACATTACTATTGATAATTCAATGCAGCAGTAAAGACCTAAAGCAATTTTAATGTACAAATAAAACAAATACATGTGCATACATATAGCTCATACACTTAATAAGCAATCAACTTGCTTAGTACGTTGACAATTTAGAAACTATAGCTTAAAGTGTTTTGGCCTTTATTACGTAATTATTATATTTTTTTAACAGGAGAAGGAACCGGCAAGAATGGGGTTATTTTGATGGAAGGTAAATATTCCAGTCATATAACATGTAACAAAATATTAAATTTTAAATTGATTTGAAAAATGTTAGTGGGGCCTCCGTGGGCATCGAACACACGGGCCGTTGAGTTTTAGCTATATATTATTGTAAGATAATGAGCCTATCAAAAGAGTTCTTTTAAGACTTACTTCATAGTCCATGAATTGATTCCTTTCCAACCCCCCACAGAGTACACGCAGTAATAGACAACTAGAGCATTCCATAGATAATATTATTAATTCGATCGGACCGAACGCAACCAGTCCTGATTAATATTTACTATAAAGTTGTTTTTAATTAATATTCACTGTAAATTAACATGCAACGAAGCCGTGTGAACTGGTTTAAGGAAGATGAAAGTACACGTCAAAGTAAATAATGGTATTCTATACTATTCCAAAATGGCTAGAATTTGTTGATATAATTTTACGTTGACATATATTGTTTTATGAATACTTACGTGTCTTGTACATAGATTATTTTTAGTAATACCATATTATTTTACTTTTTAAGTATTTATGGCAGTTCTTGCTGCCTGAAACTGAACACGAAATTGTTAAAAATTTTAACAGTAAAGTACGCACATATTTCATTTCTGCTATTGTCGATTTTCTTATATTAGCTACAACATAATAAAAGGCTAATGTCCTTAGGTTACATCCTGTCATTTAATCTTGGTTCACTTTAACAACCCTTAGAGATTGCTAAATAGAGTGATATGCATTACACTTTGCATTATTTGTTTTTTATTAAACCTTCGTTCAATAGTACCTAAACATCAAGCTTTTTAAAGTAAACATATCGTTAACTTACTAATAATAAGTTATACTAATAATAGTAAATTTCTTTTTGTTATAATTTAAAATAATTTCTATTAGGTCTTTAAGAATATAATATCCAATTTAGTAACTAATTTAAAAAATGATTTCTATAAAATATTTTTATTAATAAGTTATAAGTCGTATTATACGAATGAATTGCAAATTTCTCGATACTACTTTATATGCCTCGCTGTCTTTCAAAAAGTCTGAAAAGAAGAAGAACGAGTTCCGCACGGGAAATGAAAATAAAATGAGCGCTCGCAAATTACGTTCAATTCGCAATTAATTGCCTTCTACCGGGGTTAACACGCACGCGATTCTGAGTCCCCCGCGGTGTCGCCGAGAATTATTTCCGTAGATCCTAAATACATATGTTATGACACCATACAACATACTTAAATCCTAAGTAATAAAAGTTGCTTTCCAATAAGCTACGCGCTAACCAGTTTTCATTAAGTACCGTAATGTAAACTTAAGGGAAAAACATACTAAAGAGTAACAAGTAAGACGAGATCGCATCGACACTATCATTTGCGAGTGATAAACTAACAGCATGGGAGATTGACGCGTTTTTAACAAGACTTCATGCATTATTCATGGACGCTGCGCGCGCGCTGGCGGCGAGGGGTAATCGCTATGCGCTACGTAGGGCTGTAAATTTCGCTGACACTTTAACATCTATTTCTAACGTAAATACTTAGATGTATGAATTTGGAATCGTGATCGTTTTAGGATTTAACTATCGTGCAAATTTGATGTGATGGTCTGTCTTTGTTGGAAACCTCGTGACTGAGTGAGTTTCTCAAATTTATAAGATTCTTAATGAAGATCTTGATAAGGCTAGTCTGTCTAGCTTGGATTGTTTAGTGCTTCGCACAGGTAGCTGCGGTACCGTCATCAAATATGTATCTAAAATATTACCCTACATGGTATATGTTTCGGTTACAATTGGGCAATAGAATATAAGATCAAGAATCGCAATTCTTATTCAGTAATGGATATTTAGAAGCTTAAACCGATATACTGATTTTCATAAAACTCGATGAAATAAAATTTTCTAGGAAAGTGATTCTTACTTGTTTCTTCCATTTATTTCATTTCTTACTTGTTTCCGGTTGGAAACAATAGGCATAATATAAGGGAAACATACAGTTAATTCGCAAGCATTCTAAACACAACCCGATGTTTTATCAATGAAACACAGAGGCATCACTTCAAGATCTACCCGTTATGTTGTCAATGGTGTCGATGTGACTTTGGCTTGCATTTCTGTAAGCTGGCTTTATATTCCACGAACATACTCCATCCGTCTTGTAGACACGTGTCTGCTTCTGACTTTACCGCCAAGTTTTGTCTAAGAACGACTCACTTGAGGAAATTATATGATATATATATTGGTGGTCCATTCTTGTTAACCCCGGAAACTAGGTGTCACTTGTAGTGTCATGTCCTTTGTTTCATCCGTCATGTCATTGATTTTGGTTGTCTTGAGAAAACGTTGCTAAGCAATTGGTTAATGGTATCAAAAGTCCCCTTTGAAATTGATTTTTGATTCGTACGAAAAAAAGCAATTTTTTTGCAACCCTAAAAACTATAACATTACATTCGATAATATTATCAGTGCGTAATTGCAGAGTATCGCCCACGCCGAATTGGTTAACACACGCATAAGATGAATGCTCTTGCGTGTGTGTGGGTAATGTAAGCATGCATAACAATTAATACCTTTTTACATATGTGTGTAAGTAAGGCTCGAAAATGTATATGTATATGATATTTAACCAAAATTTAAGCATTCACTATTTTTTAAGTAAAGAGGACTGTTATCTAAATATTTAGCAATAAATTAAGGCTGGATTGCACCCTCAATTTTTTTTATCTCAAAAAAGGTACGTGTTTATAAATCAGTTAAATAAACTCAAAGTTCAATTTTACCTTACCACCACTCACCAAGTTTTACCTAAAAGGCCGATAAAGAAGAAGCAACATGATTAAATCATTTGTATATGTTAATTCATTTGTATGTCCTAGGCTTAAATAAAATGTTGAGTAAACAAACGTCTTAGCCCTAAAAGAAAAAGAATACATCTCAATATTCATTACAATTATCTTAATGATAATGATATCAGACTGCCATTAGACTCAGCGATTCTTAAAAAACGTTTGATCAGACCATCGTTTGGCGGTAATCCAATTAAATGTGACAAGAAATGTCTGAGATTCTGCAAATAACCCAAATAGTGATCAATAGCTTTAAAAACACGTCGACTTCTAGGAAATCGTAGTAAAATATATTTAGTTGTCTTCGGTGATATTTTTAAAAGATATAAATGCTTCGGATTACGTGTAATGATAAAAGGTGAATCTATTTATTTTTGGGTTTCTATCTTTTGCGTCTAACTTTCAAGATAGAAGGAGGCCTATATACCTTCTTATGAGGACTTAGTGTAGCTGTGGGAAATGTTTAAAAGCTGACAGCACAAATGTATTTATGGTTAGTTACACTATATACTAAATTTGTTATTCCTAAAACACACTAAAATTAATAAAACAAAACGTTAGTATGTATGTAATATAAAGACAATATTATATTATACATTTTTTTGTTTACCTGTCATTAGCTACCAAAACCATTTTTCCAAAAGCTCTTTCGCGGTAGGGTATTAAGATAACTTTCATACTCGAATATTTATCATTTTCACATTTTAATAAGCTTAAACATACAATATCTTATTTTAGATTTAAAATGTCAATGGATCGGTATTGCTCTCCGTGAATCCGTGTCCCAAGTCTTGTCAATTTCAATACTTTTAGCGCTCTAGTGGTACCAACATCTATCGACCTAATTTGAAAGCTTTGTCGTCGTCGTGTAACAAAAGTAGAGGCCAGATGTTGTAGGTATTTCGAATTCTTATTGGGAATATCAATCGGGCATTTATAAAACGTAAGTAGGAATGTAAGGCAAGAATTCTAAGCGCTTACAAACCAAATACTATTGCATAATCTGTAGGAATTCATGAGTACAATCTCTGGTTTATAGTAACTAGTACTATACGAAACGTATATATTTTGTAAACAGTTTATTACTACGAAATATATCTTACGCGCTTAATTGGTATTTTGTATTGATCCTATAACTTTTAAGATCCAGTGCTATAATTTAACATAGCAAGGCTGAATTGCTTCATTTAGTTGTATCACTAACTCTATTTCTTTGAATAAAGATATTCTTAAGACTACATAACAAGACATACTCGTTTATCTGTTGTAGGTATAGCCCTCGTATAGACATAAAACAAATTAAATAAAACGCCAGTTATTTTAATTAGTTATGAAGAGAATTAAAATTGAGGCTTATTATAAAGACCTAAAGTAAAGCGTGAATAATATTTGATGGGATCGTTGGTCTAATGTTAACAATGTACGGGCCGTGGGTCCGATTCCCACTTGGACCAACTGTTTCTAATCCATGTTTTTAACACGTTGGACTTGCGCATCTTTCTCTCTATTTGCGCATTAAATGGATGGTAAATGTTGAAAATTCCTTCCGGGTAACGTTTAATCGCGTTTCGGTTTCAGCCTGTAGTAAGGTAACATCCTATGCCAAAATAGGTCAACAACACATCTTGTTGAAATGCTATATGGTTAGAATATTTTCACCTTCCATCGAGTGAACCCCAAAATTGTTTGTCCTCCTCTATCACAAAAATAACAATTTTAAGAACACACTTCTAAACAAAACTCACTCCGCCATGTAATATTTAAATATCTAGGTCTAATAATCGCTCTGCTATAGTGCATGCAGTAATGTTTTCTCTAATCTAATTATGCGCATAATTATCTAGTGTAACTGCTCCAATTATGGCTAGTCTTTATTAAGGGCTTTCGGAAATTATACTTGGTCTATTATAGGATGGTAGCACAACTCATGCCTTTAAAATACTGCACCTTCGGAGGAGTAAAAAAGAATACTTCTGATAGGTTACCAATATGATGATAAAAATGCTTGGGGTATGGAGGAACCCGCTCTATCAAGGAAGAAAATGTACACAATGAGTGCGTAAGGAATATAAGGAAATGTAATAAAAACTTGGCGATTAAAAGGAGTGGCGGCGAGTTTCTTGCCAGTTGTTCTCGTTCGTTCTACGCCCAAGTTAGGGCGCAGAACGAACGAGAACTGTAGAGAGTAACTGTAAATTTAGAGTTTTAATTTTTTAACTGTTTTGACGTTCATAAGTGTTAGGTACACATGAATAAATGATTTTTGATCTTGATTTTCATTATGAAACAGCACTGTGTATTTAGACGTAGTAACAGTTAAACATAGAAAAAATATTCAATGATAAAAAATAATATTCGAGGCAGGTCGTAAAGTTAATTTATGTTTCCCATTATAAACAAATTGTATATTTTATATATACCAGTATAGACGAACATATTGACAAAAGTTTGTATAGTGTAGTATACAAACGTTTTCCAATGTGTTCGTCTATAAGTTATAAGTCCCACTAGCGACATCAAACGGTTCTTTCTACATTACACAAAGTATAGATAAAATACTACGTAATATTGCGTATTAAAGTTTTCTTAACTATAGAAATTAAACTCTTGATTTGATTACTTCATGGCGATATTAATTTATATTTTCTAGTAATTTTTTGCTTAAAACCAAGTCATAAATAGCAACCGTCGAAACCACCGAACTTGACAAATTCTGATTTATTTTTTTATTATTCGGTTAATATGATTAGGAACGAAAGCTAACGTCGCGAGAATAAAACCCAATTTATGACCAAAGATTAAGTCATAACTATTATTTTTTATTGAATAGTTCGCGATCATTATTGGACATGAGCATTTATCAGTATTTATTAAAAATTAAATCTATAATAAATAAACTGAGTCATTCTTTACAACTGCATGTAAAGATTATATTTAGGTCTTGCTGTGTAGATGCTACTGTATTTACTTAATTAAGTAATATTGAATTTTTATTAATTGTCAGATCATTATTACAATCAGCTATTATGCAGTTTCCTTTCTAGAGACCCAAAAACTATTCGGTAGTCTAAATTCGTCAAAATGCATAGTCAATTTATTTTTCTTTTCAAAGACCAATCTTTGACCAGTCTTTCTTCAACCAATAATGTACTGTAATAATAAAAAAATATTATAAAACATATATTTGGTGCACGACTGGGTATTGAACTCTAGTCCTAGAATGAAAGTCGAGATAGCTCTTAAATTTTTAATTAGAATGTATATCTGGTGTTATTCTTAAATTATCATAATATAACAGTATTTTAAATCAGCGCTGAGTGTTCTAATCTGTAAATTTTTATGTATAAATAAATAAATTTCGCTTATTGTAAACGATAGAGAAATATTTCGATCCGAAAAAAATTTCGCTTCCTCCCTTCACCCACTTGACCTAAATCGATGGCGCTTAGGAGCAATAAATACAGTATTTTATTGAAACGCGTTTGTGTCGTAATTAGGTGAAAGTTGGATATCTAATAAGGGTTCCCGTTAGTGTCACCGCGCGATGGAGGAGATACAATTCGTGGTGTTAATATGCTGCGGAGGTCAACAGAACTATTAGTAGGCCCCAAAATATAGATCTTAAACGGTAATTGAGTCTTTGATGTTGCCTTTGACACCGCCTCATTTATTTATCCTTTTATAAAGATTTATATATGAAGCTGTGCATACATTTATTGATTCATAAAAAAATGTTTGTTGTTTCCCCTTCGTTTTAGTAACAGCTTGCTTTGAGGCAATTAGAGGAAGTTCAAGCTAATCTTCCATTGGAACTGCCTCGTTATTACTATAGACATAGACATTACTAAAATGTACGTTTTATGATAGACAGTATCATAATACAAATTTTAGTTTATTACAAATAATTAGCAATAATACATTTATTTGGAATACCTTACAAAAGCTTGCGAGTTAATTTCAAAAGATTTTAAGAAAATTTTTTCACACATCTTTTTTGTTTCTTGAACTGTTATCGCAGTTATTCCCGTTTTTTTTTTATATTTCCCTCTGTTTCTTAGATCCTATTCCTGGTCAAACCAACACAAAGAGATATTAAAATCGAATCAATAGTGCCTGAGATTAGGCGTATGAACAAACAAACAGACTCTTCAAACAAATAATATTCGTATAGTTAAACAAAGAAGCAATTAATGCTACATCAAAGCAGAGAGATGTATATGAATTTTGAGAAGGCTCAATTGTTTTCGAAAGCAAAGCAGCGTGGCTACGTGAAAACGATATTAGTATTATGATTTGTTTTGCAGAGCTTTCGCACTCACTGTACTGGGAAAATACGCGAATAGTAAATCTTACTCCAACACCAGTTAGATTATAATACACAGAGGCATTTATGTTTGTTTCTTTAGCAAATACCAGTTGCATACAACATGATTTTAAGTGGATGCGACTGCTTACGTTTTTTTTTAACAGGCGGAATATTAAAATATCCTTATAGACATTCTTTTATAATTTGTCGTAGTCAACATGGCTGCATAAATGTGCAGATTCTTAAATGTATATTTAATTTAAATACATTTTCTTTTTCATCTTTTAATAAAGGTATTCTAGCACCTAATATCGGTTTGTCAATATGAGTACTATTTTATCATGTGTATTTATGAAACGGCCTATTTCATTGATTGATTAAGTATTGTCTCTAGTTTACGGGATTACCTAAGCATAGTCGTGGTCACGGGGAGTTTACTCGGCTGGTGCGAAGTATTCGAAACGTCGAGCAGTTAAAAGCAATTTAAAGTAATAGTTATGTAATCGTTAAAAGTGTGTAACGTTAAGTTTTTGTGTGTAAACCGTTAAAAATGTTTTATTATTTTTAACGGGTTACACACAACATTTACTTATTCAATGATTAATTATTATTTATCGGAATGCAGCTTATCATATATCTGTGCTTTGTCAAACTGTTAAAATATTCGCAGGATTCAATATCAGGAACTCTAACGTTAACATATTTCGCAATGTGTCTAACCATTGTAACCAGCGTTACACCCAGTATAACCAAAATCTTTGAAACACCTTTATAACTAATCCCAAAACAATTTTCTCAATCCAATTAAGTATAATTAGTTGCTAAGTTATACCATTAGTGAGATTAATGGCGTATTTAATAACGCCTGTATTTTTTGCTCATTGAAAAGCTCGTGTATCTCGACATCCATCATTTGTAGGGAAGTATATTTTAGGCAGATGAATATTCAACATGTCTCGAAATGTAGGAGCTGATAATGTCTGCAATTCTTTTCAAGTATGTATAGATAGTAAATTAATTTCAATGTTGTCGAATGTATAAATTATTATTTTATAAGAAGTAGGGCATATCAGTGTCTTTGGGGCTGTTCAGCCGATGTGAGCGAGACGAGGTTCTTGACGTTTCGCCATCACGTGCGGATGGCATCATCAGATGTTAACTCCTCGATGGCTCGAAGAATTTTTCTCGCTCTCGTCGGCCGAAGTGTCGGGTTAGGAGAGTAATGGAGGTTTTAACACCCGCGTCCTCGGAGCTAAAGCGCACCGGTTAACATCACAAATTTTCCTTCTCTTATGATCATTGGAACATTCATAGAGTGGAAAGTACGAAAAATCAAATGATATTTTCAACTATAAATCTAAAAGCGACAAGAAATGATTACGTAATATGAGCCTAAATAGGTACTGACGATTTTAAGCTTGAACATTAACCTAATTATAAATTCCAACAGAAGTCAATCGAAGCGAATAAAAATACAGCAAATTGGTACAGAGTTAGCGAGTGTTTTCATTTAGAGTAGTTTATGGACTAGGGTCGGTAATGACCTTATTGTGTGGAGTTAACCACTGGAACTGGGTAGAAATCATAACAAGCAGTTTATGAGGTCATGGGAGTTCTTATTTGAGGATTAGTTAGGTTTTATGAACTTACGCCTGAACCCTAATTATTCATTGACTTATTGTATAGATTATATTCCATATGCTATGAAGTTAAACTCTTCTTACTCTACGGCAATTGCTGATGGGTGATGGCAGATAGTGGTGAAGTTTTCGGGTCAACTAGATTGTATTGTGTAGCTAAAGAATCTTCTATATTAGAAATATTAAAAATCTGTTGGTTCTTATGGCTTTTCAAAGTTCTGCCTCGGCCTTTTCTTTTATTAATATTTCGCAATGTTTAGATCTGAGTATACAGTTAATATCAATATACCCAGAAACCTATTATCTCAAATATATACTGCAAAATGTATACTAAAAGAACGTTTTTTTTTATTATATAAAAACCACTGCAGGCATGAATAATGTTTATGTAACTACAGTAATTGCAAGACGCATTATTTGTCTGGCGATGACACGGCTACGACTTGTAGACACAATAACGGACCACCCGACTTGGCAAGATCATTTTTTTGCATCGCTAAAATATGTTTACAGTCCAGTGAACGTCTGAGGAATAAAAACTACTGTACGTGCCAAAGTGATGAGCAATTTGGCACTTACAGTAATAAGCTTTTGTATTTTTATTGATTGCTTACGAAGAAGTGACCTATAAAATGTCTATACAATCAAAGACATGGATTCCAGTCAGCGCATCATCAACAAAGTCTACAAAAAGCTAAGTATAGGTCTTCGCCTTAGATAGAAAATGTATAAGAGCTAAGATCAACCATGCTGCTCAGATCAGACTGTGTTTAAACCTCTACTCTAGTCTTCAAAGCTCGGACGACATGAAACTCTGTGTTGGTTATACTAATTTTGTAAGAAAATCTCCGAATACCGAGAGCCTAGTTCTAGTTGCTTGACCAAAGTCGCGCTTAAAACGTAGTTAATAATAGTGAGTTTCAGTTTTGTAATGAATAATATGATGAAGAATAGTCTTCCGTGCTATTTATAGATGTGAATATTTGAAAGACAATCTTATATTAGTCTCCAAATTGTTTACTATGTCCGCCACACGCAATCACAAGTTACATTAGAAGCACTTCATAAAAATTTATTGGCCTCTTTATGAAGCTAAATGTCCCATTTTCCGTCTGAAAAATACACAATTTGTGACAATTATTCAAACGAATGTACAATTGGGAAAATATTGTGATATAAATTTATTGTAAAGAGATAAAAATTTCAACGGGTTACATGAGAAATGGGTCTGCGGTCTAGACTTGACGCTGTTGCTATGCCAAGAATAACTTTGACATTCGCAAATAAAGAAACACTTTGAATAAAATAATAAACCAGCCAAGTGTGAGTCGAGTAAATATTTTATTTTGTAGATTTAACATGTGAAATATAATAGTAAACTTATTTCTAATTTATTTTTAATAAACAGTTTTACGTTTTAAACTGTATTTAAACTACAGACAATACTTGATTCTTTAAGATCTCGAGTCTAGGTAGCACTACCTACCCATTACAATAATTAATTCAAGCAACTTTCTTTTTTATTAGTATATGTCGTTGTACAAGTCCTACAAGTGGTACAGAATCCTAAAAATGAGTACACTTTGACGGTTTAAAACGCGATATATTACTTAAACTTATTTAAAAAAGACTTTTAACTTAAGCCCGACGTTTAGTGTTTTCTTTAAAAGTGTATTGCTCGCGTAAACTATAGAGAGTATTTAATTAGGTCACTTTTTTGCATTGTTGATACAGTTAAGATTATCTGTTAGATTATGTAACTCACTCAACATTAGAAAAATAATATAAACAATATCGATCTTATCTAATACAGATATGTAAAAATTAAAATAAATACCAAGTAGATTATATCAATTAATTAAGTAATCGAGCATATTTTAAATTAGATCTTAAAAATATAAATATATTTTTTACATCGTCGTTTTCGTTTCCTCAATAATTCATTGTGCCAAAAGCGTGTGATGTGCTGACTTTATAAATCGCACTGCAACAGTAACTGACTGTAAACTGTAATTAATGGATCCCTTTTTAAATAAAGCTGGTGTACACCACCCATATTCACATATACACTGCATTTTTTACGCTTATTTACGACACAACTATCATTGACAAAAAAATGGAAAATACACTATATATACTATGAAGCTAAATTTTTCATAACATCGCATTAAGCGTGAGTGGTCCTGCATTCAATCCGGAGAAGCAGTAGATTGTTTCGGTCGGACAGGGTACAGAAGACAGGTGAACTACTTACCTGTAAATAAAACCGATCAGTAAAACGGGCACAGAACGGATTTCACTTACTCATGTCCCCGAATTGGAAAGCCAGCCAAAATAGTCTGACAGTGGTTTTAACTAATGGTATGAAATACTATTTATACGTCATGAAAAGCATAGTTTCATCGCGATTCGGTTTCCGAATGTCCAAAACCAAAAGGTTGACAGCGCATTCCGTTTAGATATTTTACCCTCCACCAAGTGATCTCATGCTTCTCTGTTCTCCCTTATCGTAAAAAAGATTATTCTTTCTTACCTTTTAAATGAGTTTGCAACCATCTTTATGTAGTTAATTTGGCATCATTTCAACGTCACTTTTACGCGTGTTTTGACGCAAATGCGCCGAGTTAAATTAACTCTTGACTTATTGTTCGTGTAATTAGGAATTATGGCGTTTTAAGTACGCGAAAGGTGAAATGAAGATGCCGCTTTATAATCTCGGATGCGGCAACGTCTTGAAATACGATGTTTTGTCTTAGGACATTTTCATGATTTCTCCTGCAGACTCTGATATATTTCTACTTTTCTAATGATGATTAACACTATTATTTACATATTTTCTCATATAATTTCTTACTCTTAATTACTAGTACTTTGTCTTGCGACAAAGGATCCCCCAAGGACATTCACTTAGACCTGTTCTACGTTATTTATAAATTGAGTTATTATTTTTCTCGTATAAATTGTGACTTCGTTAAAGATTATACATTAATTAACGGTGTGTTATATTAAGTAATTATTAAATAGTTAATCTGTTATGAGAGACCTCTCAGACGGATCACTTTTCAAAAAAGAGTATAGAAGTGGCAAATCATGAAATATTTTTATGAAAATAAGATAAAATTGGATTGAATATCACTTATTAAACAATTACTCCTGATAGAAAATTTTGTTAACATAACATAACCGAGATGAATCTACGAAGCTACTGTGTTCACTATTCAATCAGTAGGTACTTGCTTTATATGTACGGCTCAAATCACAATTACCTTCTTTACCTAGTTTTCCTCGGGATTTAAAGCCAGGACTTCTCATGCTTAACGCGATGCAATTAGCTATGGTGGTGTTTATTCATATGTGCTGTAACTCATAGGTGCGGTTGAAATAATAATTCAAATGATGTAAATTACATTTTGGCTGCTTTAGGATGTGGCCTACTTTATCGAATGAGCCGACCACGTGTTAGTTCTATACGGTGATGATTTAAACTAAGTGTAAAGGTTTATAGCATGGTCTATAAATAACACTGGCTACGTTTACGACGCGCACATAAGTAAATTGGCGATAGTGAGGTTTTCATTTACTTTCACTAATCCACACAGGTGTCATGGATCAAATGACAGTATGAAACATAGCTATTAGCTTTATCTGTGGACACTATTAAACCTGGCAACATATCTATTTAAATACATTTGTAAAATGTAACGTCAAAAATTGTACTTTGTCTTATCGATCTCCTTTCTTTAAAATTTATAGTTATATTTTTAACTCTTAAAAATTGTAAATATCTTACTTAAATTATATTTTATTACTGCTTGAAAACATTAATACTTTTCACATGTTATTGCACATGAAGGCACTATATAATTTAAAAATCGAAAATAAATTGAAAAAATTTATTTAATTTATCACTGCTGACGTTTCCGATCCTTCGCAGCAGCGGCGATAACCTAACCTATTTCGTTTAAACTACAAACGTTCCTTTAAAATATTTTTTCATTAAGAGTGGTTTTTTCTCTTCTCTAGTAGACGTTTAAACAACATTTGTCTTGTTACCTGCTGGTCTCATATCAAGACGTTATTTTCATTTCCGGATCTTTTTTCTAACCCTCATCTAAAATGCTATATATTTGCTAAGGTGTGAATAAGCCAAACATTTGTCTTTTGTCTTCTGTCATAGAAGAAACTCTAATCTATGTCAATTCTACATCAATGTTGTTGATTCCCAAAGATCTTCAAGATAAGTCTAAAGATACGATGCTTCCTCGTTCTCCAAGTCATCGCCAAGGCGTTCGCTAGAACAGTATTCCATACGAGGAAATGATTTTAATATGTAATGTCAATATTATCTGAATCCAGTTAAACGTAACACTGTTCAAGCTTTCTTCGAACTTACTTTTCCTCAAAGAGTATTATTGTAGACGCGGTGATATATAGAGTATTGAGTTCTTAATCTACTGGTGTTTTTTAATTGGCAATGTGAATACCGCAAGTCGGGCGTCGTCTTGTGAGAAATGTGAAAGACAAACAGATTCGCTACACAAACTGCACGCCTGTTAGAGGGAGGAAAACAATTGTACTACTCCCAAGCTCCCCAAAGTACTAGTACTGGTACCCGAACATCGATATATTTTTATGTATATTTTGATCTACTTTGGTTAAAACTCAATAAGACTAAAATGTCTTGGTGGCGGAACGTGTAAGTGCTGGAAAGGTAACACAAACATCACAGATCCTTCATTTGTCCTGATGTCAACAAAGGTTGGTGTCAACATGCCTGATGTTTTATTCACTGACTCGTTAATTTAGTTGATGTTTTTATGTTTAATGTAACTAAACTTACTTACTTGTCAAGTACCCGTAATAAATATTTATAGAAAGAATTAAAGTTGGTCTAGAATACTTTTACTTATCTGAAAAAGACCAATAAGGTAATAGATACTGAATAGTGTCTGAATATTAATCTATGGTAAGATAGTCGCAGACATGCCGGATCCATCCATATATCAATCGGACGCAATACACCGATATTTATTTACACCACGTATTTACCGCGCTATTTTAGGAGTTAATCTGTACACGTTTTTGGATGTTGTTGTTAACAGATACTGGATGGGTGAACAGCTTCCCCGCCAATATCAAATATTCATAATATTTTTCTTAGCTGTTTCATGTACACGTACAGGAATTAACACTATTTTGAAGAGTCAAAAAGTTCGGACTATAATCTAAATAAAAGGAAAACATAAAAAAAAATCGAATAGGGCATTGAAGTTTTATCAGCTACTTGCTACAAGCAAGTAGATAGGAGAATTAAATCTATCTGCTAAACTAAGACAGAATTGTGTCTGCTACCCTAGGTTTTTTTAAATATAGATTGTCTATGATATCTCATTCAAGTCACATTGCTAAAGGATAGTAGCCTAACAGAGCGACAGTAGACCGCCTGTTGTACCTTCGAATCCCGCCTGCGTCACTGTTTTCAATACCTTGCTGGAATTATTACAATTTATAATAAACAACTGATTAAGCACCGTAATCCTCATGCCCTCGAATACGAAGCCATAAAATTGAAGCCAAGCAGCGAACTTTCCACCGTCCTACCGAATTTAGCAACAATGCTAACTATAGATTTACGATATTTACTTTCCCATCAAATCCTGCGAAATATGCCGTCATGTGAGCCGGCGCTGTCAGAAAACCTCAAGAGATCAAAAGAAGCTCAAGTATTAACGCTGTAGTTCCTTGTTTATGTTTTGCAATACATTCAGAGAATTGTGTAAGTGCGTGAAGACTGTTTGTATTATCAGTCAATCTAAGTTAGCTTGTGTAATTTATTTGCCAAGTCTTGATTCGAGGTAAGCTAAGTCTTAATTCACATCGTTCGTTTATCATACAAAATATATTCAGGGTTGATGATAAAGGCGGTACCCGAACGCAAGACCGTTCGCTGTGCTCGATGTTGCAGTTCAAACTAAAGTACTATATCATTAGGGAATGCTAATAAAAAGTATTAACCAAAAACGTTCCTTTTAAAAGCTAGCTTATTAAAATATTACCAATTATATAAACAATATTATTATGAAAGAATGCTTCATTCAAATCAAGTTTGTCGTTTGTTCAAGGCGTTCAGATATAAACAACAAACATCCCTTATGAACTATTTATACATATTTTTTCTACAGACATTCCAATATAAACAAATAAATACTATCTGCTCCAATACTTCTCTTATGGTAAAAAAAACTATTGCCTAAATATGTCTGTCTGTGTGTGACGATTTTATAAGTGTTTAATTTAATATCACCTTTTTAAATCCCCTATCCTATCTCCTAATCTATATACGATTCTCTATTAATATATCACTGGACATGCGTTAAACGAATCTAAAAGCCACTACCGGTGTTCAGCAATACAAATATTATGAAACGCCAATTCGCACCTCCAACCTCACAGCTGAAAGCCCTTATTACCAGTTATTTAGGTGCACTATGAAACCGAAAATGTTGCTTTAACGGTTATTGACTTTTAACTCTTAATCAATTTGAGCCATTCGGGAGTCTGGGGTGATTCGATCGTGAAGAACTTTGCGGTCGGCGTATAGAAATACGCTTAGAATATTATTAGAGAAGGACTTGTAAAAATCATTATTTTAGACCAAAAATGGTGTTAAGATAGAACATGAGTCATTTCGTTATCAAAGTGATTTCAGGTCAATTCAAAATAATCCAACTTCGACACGGCATAAAATTAATCGTGCTCCAACTTAGTGGGCCAATTAAGTTGGGACCAAGTATCAATATTGGCGCCTGACACTCGGTTTACAAGGCTTACTGAGTGATAGTGCTTCTATGTAAATGTGTATATAGTAATGCGTCATTTAGCAATAGGTATAGTTTAGGGAATTAGGTAATTGGTTCAAATATAAGTTCCTAACAGCATCCTAATACCGTTTTATCTCGAGCTGTCAAATTGGGTGGGCGAAATGTTCCATTTTCAAATAAAGCGCTGTATTTATTTGACGTTTGACACTTGTCAGAATTTGTAATCGCGCTGAGTAAATGTATGAAAATCCTAGAGAATATATTATTATTAGCACATTTAGTATGAAAATTGGATGTAACATAGATAACATATATTGCATGTCATGCAAAAATAATCCGGCGGTGTATGCACGGCGGTTGGAGACTATTCGTGCTTGAAACAATCGAGAATTCATTAATTATTTTCAAGTGACTAAGTACAAACATTAAAGGAATTTATAAAACCTTGATTTGCACATATGTTTTAGGCCCTGTTTGAAAATCAGTGACAATGGTTACGTTGGCAGATCGATATTTAAATTAAAAATCTATCAAGATTGAAAAAATAATCGATAACAGAGTGGAACTAGGACTGGCATCCACTACGTACGATGTTGTTGCTCTAACTAATTGAACTACCGTGTCTCATACATCAAAAATCTTTTTCAAACCAAATCAGCTGACTATTGAAGATTTTATATAAACAGTTGAAATCCTTATAAGATATTAAGTAACTTTTATAATATCAATATTTCACAAATAAATTATTAGGTCTAAGTCAATAAATCATTGAAATATTTACAAATGGGACAGGAACTTATCTATTTTATCAACGAATCGCATAGTAATCGACAGACAATTGATTTTCACACTCAACGCACGTTTGAACGATTTGCGAAAGCTATTTAATTCGCGACATCCCGTTGTAAAGTAACTAGAATGACAAATGGGAAAGGAAAGAGTATATTTAAGGTGTAATTTGTATGAATACCGGCTGTTAAATGAGCCAATATCGTATTTGTTACGAATGAAGTCCACTCGCGTGTCCTTCGACAAACTTGTTGAACTATTGTCAAGCAAAATATACCTCGTAATGTTATTGAATCAAAGTTCAAAATTGCGTTCTAAGTTAAGCACAATGGTAAAACTAAGTTTGCCAAAACAAAGGTGGCGCCACTGCTCAATCGATCGTACGATGCGGACATTGATAATGGTGAATTATAGTATTTTAATAGCTAATGTGGGATGCAACCATTTTAAAACGGCAATGGCTACTTGATATTTTCTGGCCACTCAATGAATGCATTACCTAGCAGTACCTCAATCCCGTAAGGTCTTGAGGTTCCGGTGACATACCTATGTAATTGTAGGTTTCGTTCGGCGGGTTACAGATGAACAGTTCCTCTTCTACGGACACAGAAAACGGAATTACAATGTTATTACTTAAACATTTGTTTTTAATAGATAACTAACATTGATAAATTACATATTATTATAGAGGTGACTAGGTAATTTTTCCTCATAAAATTACTTGACATTTTCCTAACATAATTAACACGCATTTGAATGTTGTAGTCCACTTTAAATCTATATCTAATATCAAAAGAAAGAAGGAAACAGAGTTAACAAAACCGGAAGATGTTAATGAAGATTCTTCCCGCTCAAATGCTTTGAGACGTGACCTTTTCGTCTAGAACTCTAGACTGCCTGGGCTAGATATAGAACAAAACAATGTCTGCAATGTTTATTTACTGGTCCGTTTATTAACACTATACGACAAGTTAATTGTTAAAGGAAAAATAATAACTGCTTTTTAAATCTAGAACAATGTTCGAAAGAACATAATAATTAACTAGCTGTATCAGCGACTTCGCCCGCTAGAATAGTTATAACTCTATAATTTTGTTACCCACGGCGTCGTCCGCGTTCTTGAAAGTTAATCTTAAAAGATAAACATATACTGTCGCAGACATTTTTTTATACTATTAAAAGATTAATCATTCTTTCATACATATGTTTTGGGTATTTTGAACCGTTTTCGTAACTTACGCAATGGAAACGGGTCAAGCTACCCAAAACACATGTTTCCCCGTTTTCTTTACATTTCCCGTTGTTTCTTCGCTCCTATAAGTCACATTGCGATGTTTTATAGCTTATAGCCTTTCTCAATAAATGCTTTAACAAACACAAAGAAAAATGTTTCACTTCAAATCAGTAGTTCCTGAGATAAGCGCGTTTAAAAACAAACTCTCTAGCTTTATATAATAGAACTTAGTTGAGTCAGCGAATCGTTATTTTGGACATCTTAATTCGTTTTTGCAAATCCCTTCATCTTTCGCGTCCGTGGTTCTTGAAAAACAATCTTACAAGATAGACATATAGCATCGCAGACTTTTTTTAGATCATTTAAAGAGGAATCATTCTTACATAACATATCTTTTGGGTATGTTGAAGCGTTTTCAGCAGCTTCGCAGCTTTATCATCTGTGGACGGTGATTCGTGACTCGGACTCATTTACTTCGTTATTCTTACCAACTGCTTAATATCCAGATTTCCAGACGCAGTCCAACTTGTTTAAAAAAAAAATGATTAGAAAAATGTTTGATTCAATGTAGATCGAACTTGCGACTATTTGATTAATTATAAGTAATACATTGCTACGATTACACCAACGAGCCCTTCAACCAATATGAAAATAACATTCCTGTTGAAATAGATATATTTTTGTCTCAATGTTTGTTTGTCGGTGGTCCAATTTATAGCTAGCACACTTGCATACATATTCCGAGACCAGTCGCCACCCGTCTAGACGGTACAAGTTTATCGCAGATCCGCTAACCATTTGCATGCAGATATTTTATTATTTTTATACATATTTATTAGGTCATTCCGATTTATGGTTCAGTGGCGATATGAATTCATCATTGCTTACACTGCTAACGAAACTATAGATATATCGGTGATGATTCTCTTAAGAATTTATATACAATGTCGTTAAATATATGTATATCAATTAAACACTGAGCTTCATATAAGATGAAAAGAAATCTTAAATGATTTTGTCTATTCATATATTGTATCACGCATTTAAATTTACTTTCATATTAACATATCTTATAAACTTATTTCTTTACAGTAATGTTTTTACTGAATACATAATCGTTACCTAAATTTATATATTAAGTTGTTTTGTTTGTTAAGTGTAAAATAATTAAACGTAGGAATAGTAAAATCTCTATAGATCCTAATCCCTGAGATCTAAACAGCATGGGACGGACAGAATCCTGTGTTAATTTTTGAATACGATAAACATGAAATAGCAACAGTAAAATAAAGGAAAAACTAATTTTAACGACCAATTAGTATTTTAGTAGGTAGGTATATTTAGAACAATAATAATGTAAAAAGCATTAAAACTGTATTTAAGAATTAAAATATTTATTAAATTATCTTTTCAGGAATCACCGAGCTGAAATGAGAGAAAGAAGATTATGTGAGTACTTATGACACAATAAAGACATCTTTATTTTGAAAAGGATTTGGACAATTATCTAGTTTATAAACATCTCAATAAATTTTGGCGTTTAAAATGCTAAATGTATTGGTTATTTTTTTTCAACTATAAAATAAATATGTAAAAAGGTAAGTTAACTAATACATTTCGCTAAAAGTGTTTTTTTAATGTGTACTTCTCGTAAACAACAGCCACAGCACTGTACTTAAATGTGGAATTAAATTTTAAACCATATAATTTTTTCTTAAGCTAGATCTGTGAACATTTTGGCGAACTTGTAACATTACTTATATATTATTTTTGTATGGGATTTAATAATTATTGTAACGCTAGGTCACGAAACAGCGTCTACATCGGGAATACGAAAGTCAAAATAGGAAGGCAGCGTATCTTAATTGGATGTTATTTAACTGGAGCTTTTCTATCTATTATATCTATTCACTGATTCTTAACTCCAATCCTCCATTATAAAACAAAATTAATGAATTTAAAGATTTATTGCACGATAAATCTACATTCTAGTGAATTTCAGTGATTAATGTGACTAGAAAGATGGATTACGAGTTCGGCTGTCAACGAGGCGGGAGCAAACATATATATTCTATATGAATATAGATCTTATAACTTAACTAAAATAATATTAAAAAGTTTAAGTTTAAACAAACACTTATTTGTAAAAATATCGGCTGACTGGTGTATTTTCACAAACCATATAATAATTATATAATGAAAAAGGCTTTAAGTAACTGACTTTGTTTAGTCAACTGAGTGAAAGCTAAGAAACGCCTCTCTCTCTTCTCATTACATATAAAAAAATAATCAATTCCCGAAATCGACAAAACACATGGACACCTACAATATCAAAAAGCATTCTTCAAACGTTCGTTAACTTTATGAGATTCTCCGTTCCCTGTAAGAGGACGTGATTGAAAATATAGACAAAGATTAAGAGAAAATCGTGGGCGTTAAACTAAACTATATTAAGCCTTATTTGAACTAATTAGAGTTCAGATTTCTGTGTTGTTTATAAAGAATTGTGTCAAAGGATCACGTTTGTTGCATTTCGGTGACCAAATTTGATGGCGTTGACGAACTTAACGACAATAGTTTTATTTTCGGTTTTAATTAGCCGCCGTTTTAAAATTCCTTTGTATTGAGGAAGTGGATTGAGATTGACGACTGAAAACAGTTGACGTCTCAAACAAAGGAATCGATTTCATTGTATTCTGTATCACATAGCCAAGCGAGAAACAAACAGTTGTAGACCGACAGAAGAAATAGGTGACTAGACTAGAGTGAGTACAAAGTAATGTAACGTATGTTTCTGTTATTAACTGTTTCAGAAAAAATATAAATTCACTATCTGAGTCAGCGATTTCGTCCGCGAGAATCGTTATTTTGGCAAAATTCGTTTTTGCAAACTCCTTCATCTTAATTAACTTAAGATGTTACCCACGAAGTCGGTCGTGTCCCTTCTCGTCGTTCTAGCAAGTTAATCTTTTAAGATAGACATATAGCGTCTTTTATTAAGTAGATCATTTAAAAAAGAATCATTCCCTATGCCTTGGAAAACCATAATGATGAATAATTTTCCCAATAATTTTCACATTTCTTGCTGTATCTTCGCTTGTATTAGTCACAGGGCGATGTTATATGCCCTATAAGCCTCCCTCGATACTTCGTGCCCGTAGTTCCTGAGATTAGTGCGTTCAAACAAACAAACCAACTTCTAAGCTTTATATATTAGTATAGATTATGATCCGTTGATTATTAGCCATCATTGCTACAATTAGACCAACGAATCAACGAGCGAATTATTACTTGATAAATTACAAAACTCCGTTAATCTAAAGTTAACCTTCTATATTATTTACTAACTGTATAATTATAGTACCCTAATTTCAGATTTAATTTGTCTAAGCATATTTACGGAGGCAAATTTAGCCGATAAAAAATTAACCATGCATATTTTAATTCGATAGTAGGTAGCTCAGTAGAGTTATTGATAGTCGGCGCCAACGGTATTTATTTATGTAGATATAAAGATTACATTTTTCGCCTCCTTTAGACCGTGGGCGGTAGATGCCTTTTTGTTGATATAGTTTATTTGGATATATAAATAGAAAGGATCATCGCGTGTCACATTTATGTTCAAAAGAATATTATTTATTACACAATATATAGTTATGGTGACTAAAGCGATATTTAAATACGTTTTAATTGCGGTCCCACCGCTGGGTATTGGTGACCCACTATGCTACACAATTACGGCGGGCTGTAATAACTACCGCCACTTGAATAGTTATGTTTATAGAGACCGACGTTTTAATTTTTTTATAGAGGGCTAACAAATATTAGCTTTGAATGAATTGTAATCTTTGGAACATTAATATGGAAATGATTAAAGAAAATACCTACATAACCCTTGACAAACAGACAGGTTTCGTGGTGAATTTCTTAAAGGATTAAATTTAGACAGTGAATTATAAAATTTATTGATGTATCGCGTGCTGTTAGGCGTGTCTTGTCTATTATTTATGCTTGCCTAACTCACTGTCCTGCAGATACTAAAATGTCATTAAAATATAAGACAAGAAAACTATTACTCTACTCCCAAATAAAACCGTTTTAACTGTATACAAGGGTGAAATTGATTACTTGCGGTGATCGTCTTACGGAATTGCGAAATATAGTGCTTAGCTAAGCAAGTTATATATATCGCACTTTAAACCGTTAAATGTGATTTAAATTTGTTTACATACAGACAAGCTACTTGATTCATGTTTCTACTAATGTCTATAATTAATAAATCAAAATATTGCAATGTATATGTATATGTTTGAAAACTTTAATATTTTTTACACATGAACATAATTTATTGCACATGAAGTCACTATGTTATTTAAAAATCGAAAATAAATTGAAAAAATTTTTCGTCGGCATCGTCAGCGTTCCGTGACGTTGCTCTACCAATTGAGCTACCGCTACCAATTGACTCGGTAGCTATAAATAATAAATTTTAGTTTTTCACAATTTTTATTTTGCAATTATCTACATGTACGGTACGAGAATTTCAAATCACGCAGTTCGCTGCGTTGGATGTACAACGAAATTCATAGGAAAAGTTAGACCATAATTTAGCCTCAAACAACCTTAATAATATAAGTGTGTTTATATACTATACCTCAAGTGCAAACACCGTTTTATTGTACGATAACATTAGTGAATACCGAGTGTCTATCTAACAGTAATATTCAAATAACTAAATGCAACATAGGCACGAAGATCGGCGCATTTAAACTTTTATTTGACATTTAAATAAAACAGTAATGGAGTGAGCGAACAGGTGCACTGTTAAATTCCTGCATAATAAGTGTTTTATCTGATACCTGCATTTGCATATGCCCGAATAATAACCTCAACTAACACCGATGTCTTCTCGTCTGCCTCTCATTGTGTTCAACAATTTCACCAGCCAGCACACCCTAATTTTCGCTCAACTCTTAGGCGCCAAAAAATCCTAACTGTGTACCATACAGCTAGATAAATACAATACTTCTAAAAGAAAACGCGAAATATATTAGTTAAATCTTAATTAACTAGACGTATTGTCATTTTAAAACGATATATATTTTAGCAGCCACGATGCTCTGCAGCTGCCGAAACATCGGGCCGCAGTTAAAGTAAATTGTAAATAAGTTAACTTGCGTTTTAAACTTTTACAGTGTTTTATTTAAACTTTGATGAGACTTTTTGGATGATTTGCGAAAGTCATAGTTTTATTTGAATGTTTTATTTAAACCACCACATTGTTCAGTACCTAAAAATTACCATTAAGTTCATTTTAATAAATGGTATTTTAATTAAATGAAACGGAATCAAAATGTGTATAATCTAAATTGATAAGTTTGGTAACAAATTAACTAGTTAATGTGAAGATAAGGGATATTTATCATTAGATATTGTATATTATGTATCATGTAACTAAATATAGGATTAAACTTCTAAGTTATTGTTCTTGATCGAACCTAAATATACTTCAAATAGCAAGAGGAATACAATGAAGTGAATTAAGAGAATAAATGTGTCTGAGAATTCTGGACTGCCAGCAGAATTAAAGAAGCAGCAAATAAAAGAAGAATAAAATGATACCACTTTAAATCAACCGTTCAAAACTGAACATCGAAACAAAAAAATCTTTGATCGTTTAACAAACAACCTTTTCGAAACACTCATAAATTCGAGAAAATTATCGATCCCAATTGAGATATCACAATTTTGGGCTATAAAACGTTTATCAACGTCGACTTTAATTCTATTGGAATTAGAGCTATTTTCTTATAGCGTTTATTAAAATTATTCATCATATCTTTTATTATTTGTCGATAGTGCCTACAATCTATATTAAATATAAATACATCTTTATTCTTTGTTGTTAAGATTTATATTTCTATATTACTTAGGTATTTCAGTGTATGTATTGGTCCTAATACAACACTATTCGTATCCCATTGTTTTGTATTATTTTAATAAAACTTCGTTTCGCTTTAAACTTATTGTTGAAACATTCAAACATGCTAAAGCTTAAATAATGTAATGAGATTAAAAATTAACAGTGCTGACATTATATGCGTTAAGTAGGAATGTATCACAGATAAGACCCTATGAGCTAGTATTAAATTTGTTTATTCGTAGTGTTTGTTGGCAAAAATTTTTGCTCCTTTGTTCTTAATTGCTCAATTGCTTACTCCTAGTGTAACTAGATTGAGGAAAATAATTTTAGTACAAACAAAGCTTGCGAAGTGGGACATGTTTGCAAAATGCATAAGGCGGGTTCGCGCGTGAACACAGTATCGTAAGTGGAGGTCCAAATAGTCAGTTTAACTGCCTCCGGGGCGTGAGGGTTGAACGAACCGGGTTTTTTGCAATAGTCTTTCAACGTATTTATTAACGGAATGTACAAAACTGCCGTCTACATGAATGTTTGATTCGTTTATCGTTTCAGATTTTACTTCGAGAGGCTTAAGAGCTTACCACAATGCTCCCGGGGGGGGGGGGGGGTTATAGTGGAAGAAGATAAGCAAGGGATTTACTTGATGGAAGGGAAATTACCGCAGCCATATAACATCTCAACAATTTTGGCACAACAGATAAACGACGGCTTCGAAATTTGACATATTGAAACTGAAACGCGATTAATCGTCTTTTTCATCTAAGAACGCTGGTACTTGTTCATGACTTGGACGGATGTTTCGATATTCCTCCCACCCGTCTAATATCCTGATTTCCAAGAACACACACAATATTCCTTAAGTACCTTTCCGCTATCCCGCAAAGCAGACCACAGTGGCCTTAGGAGACTATGGAATATGGATAGTCTAGCAAAGCACGGTTGTTATCCATAGCACGACCAATGAAACAAAATAATTGATGGACCGAATAAAATATTTTATTTCGCAATGTTTCACACTTGTCAGTCATAAAAATGCAATTAAATAGGAATATGTGTCGGTTCGTTGACTCTCCTATGTTCCATGTTGTACCAATTTGTACGAATGTTCGGTCACTATCGAACTCGTAAAAAAGTCGTAAAACACTTTGTCGACACGGTTTTTAATTCGGTGTTTGGGATGGCTGAAAAGTTTTCACTTTTGAAGTGTATTGCGCAAATTTAGTCAAAGTGGTGTTTAGAAATGGAAGTATAGTTTAATGATGTTATAAAATGTAGGGATTCATACATTAGATGGTTTATTACATGGGAAGAACTTTTCACATACTATAAACTTTTTATTCGAGTAGTTGTGTGTCGAATGGGACATATATTTTAGTACTACATCTATTTCCAACACAAATCCAAACGTCCTCCTCTAAGTACAATTGTTTGTAGACTACCTTATCAGGCAGTTATATGAATACACTAACTGTGACAGCGACTTCGTACGCGTAAGAATATTTTGCAAACCTTCTTCTCATCTTAATAAATAATAGCTGACCCACGCGTCTCGTCGTTCTTGCAAGTAATCTTAAAAGATAGAAATGTTGTTTTATCGGGACAAGTTTGTAGATCATTTAAAGGGAAATCAATCTTTATATATATTATTTTTGGTACCTTTAAGTTATCGCAGGGCATGCAACGGAAAACCTCAAAGATAATATTTTTCCCCGTTTCCCACATTTCTCTTTGTTTTTTTGCCCCTATTAGCGAAGCCTGATGTTTTTTAGTATAATATCTTCTTCCTCGACCAACATAAACATATTTTATAATTCTAATTAGCAGTTCTTGAGATTAGGGCGTTTAAACAGGCAAACAATAATATACCAAAATTAATTCTAAACACAAGTTATGCATTGCTCCGCAAATGTTATAGTAAGATTTAACGACGTGTCAGTTTGTACGGAAAACGTCTGGCACAATAAAACAGCAGTAAATACAGTTTAACTGTCCACAATCGATGAGACAGGTAATATTAAAGTTCGTAAATCACTGGTATGCTTTTCCTTGCGTTGATTTATAATGCATTTTAAATACAGTACACATTCAATAAAGAATAACTATTAAATCCGGTGTGTGCTTTTCAGCGGGAAATGAGACAAACACATTTTATTTTCACCAAGGCACGACGTTTCGGAACCGTTAAAAGTGTTTTATTTAAATACTAGCTTATCGATAGTAATACAGGTATACAATTACACGACTAATTTGCTACTACTTACGTCAATCAAGAAATAGATAGATTTATTGACGTAAGTAGTAAAACGTATCTCTAAACAGAACAACAAAAGTCTACCTTTCGTCGTCCATATACGTTTGGTATTATAAAAGAGTTTCTCTTCAAACGATTTTTATAAGCAGATCAGTCGTATTGGCGGGAATCAAAACGGTCGTAACCTAATAACAATGCCCTTTTCCCAAGAGGCGAGCCCGTCCAATCAATTTAAACTAATCTGCCCTATTATCGGATCAGCGTTGCATGCAAATATGTGCATCATCAATCACGCCATTCAATGCTAATTCTTAGAGTTCAAACATGATGTACCTTGTAACGAGTGACGCAGCTGTTATAAAAGCTTAAGATACTGAAGACTGCAAAGGAAACGACGAAATTATGAACACCTTGGGAATTTTCACTGATCGTATTTATTTTAAAAGTATAGGAATAAGAACAAGAAAAATTAGAATAAAGACAAATACACGCGCAATGCTAATTCGTTTAACAATTAAACCAAGAAGCCCACGCCCTTAGAATATTGTTTAAGCGTTTTAAAATAGTTAATACTGAACACTTTCCTAATTACCTTCATCAATACTAATTACTTAATATTAATTACTTTAAGCAGTAAAACCGAACTAAGTTTCGATAATAAGCACTAAAATAGAAATAAAAAGGATTTTTATGGCTATTCAATGAGGTGGGGTGTAAATACGACGACAGATTAAGTAATAAAATCTACGTTTTATTGTTGTTATACTACTTTTTAGTGGTTTTAGGGTTCCGTTTGGAAACGACATAAAACTCGTAGTACTTATTTTTACCAATAGCAATGTAGGATGTTACATAAAAGGTATAATATATTTTTTAAATCTTTCTTTAATATATTTAGTTAAAGTTGTGCATACCTTTAAGTAAGATACATAAGTAGTAATAACAATTATTAGAAATAGATCACGAAACTCATCGATTTTTTAATGATAGAGATGGACAGACATGTTCAATTGATGGGAATACCCCAATACCCCAGTCATATAATCAAGATGTACTAACGACCTAATTTGGCACAGACTGAAACCGAAACGCGATTAAATGTGACGGCTTTAATATCTGTACTCTGACTTCGGTATTCCTACCCCCATTAAATATCCAAATTTTTAGACGAAGTCCAACATGTTTTAAAAATGTATAATTGATAAAACTATTTTGGAGCTGGGATCGAACTTTCGATCGAACGATCGACAAAGCCGAAAAGCTTGTCTGGTCTCCTCTATCATAAAAGAATAGTTCATCAAGTGTATTTGTGCATTTGTGTAATTAATCACTTCAGTTGGGCGTCCGGATACAGAAATCAGTTACAAAGCACAATGACTTGACTGCAGTGGTATTTAAAAAAATGGTTACCGAACCCAATTTAATTCGTATCCGTCACTGTCGCGCTCGCCGGATTTACTGTACTTTGTGAATGACATCTCAGCGTAACTTCCGAGTGTGTTGACGAGATTTTATGGCAAGTTTAAGCTTTCATGTATTAACACGAAGGTCGTAGTTTTTAGTATTAACGTGGTGCATCGTAAAATGTGGTATTTTATTGAACTTTTACTTAAACAAGATGTAGAATGAGCACTTTTTGCCTACTATTGAGAATAATTCCATTCTTATCGCTTTAGAACGAAAAATATTATGTTATTTCAATTAGTTAAATATTGGAAACAGTCTTTGAAGTTCAGTGAATCTTAGATTTGAACCACGTATCGTAAATATACTTGACGGTAAATAAACACCAGACCTAAAAATGTGGCCTATGTAAGGCGAGTACTATTTGACCTCATGCAAGCCAAATTTTTGTATTCAATTCAATTATCAATTATGTATGTATGTATGTGTATGTAAACACTTTATTGTACATGCTAAACATAACACTTTTATGGTTTGAAATGCGAAATATATTAGTTAAACTTTAAAACTTTTTTTTTATTGTTAAACGTTTCGGTTACTTTGCAGCGCAATATTTACACGGTACATAAAATTGAGCGATACAAATAATACGCATACATTTCATACTTATAAAAGATGGCTTTACCGCTAACTAGCGATCTCTTTCAGGTTTCCCAAATTCTGTATTTGTACATTTTCCTAAATTAAAGGTGGATCAACACTTATGTACATCATCAACACCGAAACGGTAAGTTCGCGTATTTTCTAATCTGACTCCACTTGGGTAATAATAACATGTTAACAGTATCTTTATGGCGTTCTTAAGTTAACAAAAGGATATTACACAAAAGGACCAGCACTTAAGACCATATTGATAATAGTAATAAACTTAATAGCCTCTACTTTTACTGATATGGCTAAGCGATCGATATAAACCCGTGAAAGTTATTACCATTGACTAAAGTTAATATTATGAAGTAATTTTTCGAAGCTATTGATTATTTTCTATCGTATACGTTCTGAAGAAATATAAGGAAGTTTTCTTTACTTGTTTAGACAAATTATAATTACCTATCCTTTTTTTCGTGTATGCCTAGTTTGGTTACACTGTCCTTGTAACTTAAGCCATTATCTATCAATGTTTATAGGTTAAAAATCGAAAATAAATTGAAAAAATTTACGTCTCGGACAGGGCTTAAACCGGCATTCTGCGTTCCTTACTGTTGCTCCGATTAAGCTACTGACTCAAGTTATATAGTGCCATCATGTCTAATAACATGTGAAAAATATTAAGTTGTTCAAATGTTTATAGGTGCAAACAGTTATTTTAAATATCGATACAAAATAAACTTATTCTAACATCATTAGTACCCAAAAAGTAATGATTTGTGAGCAACCTTGATCTATCACTTTATTCATCGATGATAGTGTCAAACCTACGTTTACTATAATAACGACCAGGAGAAAACACCCATAAATATATAAACGTCGTCTCAGTAGTAAAACATTGACAGTGACATGAATACGGAATAAGCTATAGCAAAATATTGTACGTCCCATAATGGCACATTATCAGATTTACTGTGAGCCCCAGCCGAGTATAACTAGCTTGATAAAGAAAGGACCAGGACTTAATTTACAAAGCACCCGTCACGGCTTTCTATGGAATAATTCTTAGCGTATCTTGAGAGCTTGTCGGAACATAATAGAATATATAACTGTGACTTACTTCAAAGCGACAAAATTAGTAACAGCTACTTATGATCCTAAATTAGAATTTAAATTCGGAGACATTATGAATACATATAAAATTTAATCGTTATTCTAGTTTATGAGGTGTTAAGTTTGATAAGTTAATCAATAATTTAATTCTAAGACCACACGGGTGGCAATCCACCCCCACAATCGTAACATTTGTATAGGAGGAACAGTGCGTGGGCTATAATGCCTCCTTGTGGTACGCTTCGGCTGACTTTGTGACTCATACAGCTTAATGCGTTTAAGAGACTAAAACAATGAACCTTTAAAGATTTAAAACACTCATTAATAGTAAAGGACAATTATCTTTACAATAATTAACTATTACGTCGACTTTTCGTTTCCGTAAAATGTTTCGTAGTTTTCGCTAACGAAAGTCGTAAGAAAGGCAACAAAGAAGCTAAACAGAAAACATTGTAATAGATATTACTATCATACAATTAGTAGCTTATTACTACTACAACTAGATTACGCTTCTAGAATATCAAATTAAGTTATTAAGTGACAAATAAAGTTCTTAGTGACTGGGATAAGGACTTAAATTAAAATCGTGTTCCTATGAATAGGCTTACGCGAGCCTATGCAAATTACAGTCTAACTGTACCGATTTTCTAGATTAATTTTAACATTGGTTTATTAGTTATTTATAGATGTTAAAAATATCAAATTTTACTTTATCCATATAGGTTTGTATAATTGAACTATCATTAAACTTTAGCAAAATTGAGTAATAAATTCCTATTTCTACTAGTGTCCTATTTACAATTTAAGCCGTGACATAATTTTTAATATAACCCACATTACTGGTTGTAAATGGGATCGGGTCATTTTATATTACTATTGATGTTTTACGATCCGTAAACGTTTATATTCCTATTTGTGGTCATGTTATTCCTTATTTCACTTACATGCGAACAAAAGCATTCATGTCAAATGTATAAGCAATCTCTTTAACGAAAATATTAGGATGAAAAACAACATCTTTTTTATTTGTTCATTAGTGGATAACGAGACTCAGTTAGTTAAAGTTCTTTGCTTTTTTTACAAACGTTTTCAGCAAAATAATTGAATACGAAATTGTAAACGCCCAAGATACAAAGTACAAAGTGCATTTCAAAGTACAATTCGAGCATATTGAGATGTTGCCAGCCTAATAACTAGATAGTTCGTTATATTTAGAGAATTACAGTTACTTGTTTCTTTTCCTTTGAAATTTATGTTATTATAATTTTTTTATTGATTTCTAAATAATATCTAAAATGACAATGCAACTATTAAATAAAAAAAATCAATTACATTATAAACATTATCTTAGCTAAGCCTACAGTACATATATTCTGTTTAGTTTCGTCGCGTGAAGTAGATATGAAGCCTAGATCGCTTACGGACAAGTATACAAATGATTTCAAACTTTCATCTGATTGCAAGTTAGTTGAAGTGATTCAAGATATACAGATTTGTAGCTCCTTTCGTAATTATTAATAGGAATTGTCTTTAAGCCTGTTACTATAACTATAACATTCTTTAATTGGTTTCTTACTGTAAAACAACTCAAAAAAAATTGCTGTACGACAGATATATAGGTATAAAATTTCAATAGGGAGGACGGCCTCAAACTATCAAACACCTGGGATCCCATATTAAAAACTCTGGATCCCAATATACAGCATACCAGCAAACGCGAAGACACCGTTAGTCAATTCTGTAAGGACCCGGCCAGTTTCGCTAAATACCAACTTTTACGGAACAGATGGCGCTAGCGTAACAATTTTTTTACTTTGACGTCAGAGACATCCTCCATCTTTAGTCTCCCCGTGACCACGGCTGCTGCAAAGCATCCGAAACGTCGAGCCGAAGTTAAAAATCATTTTCAAATAAGTTTAACTAATATATCGCGTTTTAAACCGTTAAAGTGTTTTATTTAAAGGTATAGATATGTTCATACATTTTGTTTAAATGTTTAATAGTGTATCTCCCCGTGACCGTGGTTACTACAAAGCTCCCAAAATGTCGGATGTTAGGTAAAATTTATTAAGAATAATAACGAATTTATTTCACGTTTTAACACGTTAAATGTGTTTTATTCTGACCTGTGTTCTCTAAAATTAGCACACGTACAAACAAGCTCTATAAGATTGTTTTAAATACTGGAATTCAGAGTAAGCGAATATTATATCGATCGCCATCTTGACTCTATGATTTGAACGTAACGCATTGCATTAAGGCATTTCGGTCATAAAATCTACCGAGTCGTCAACACACAAGTCTACCAGTGCTCCATTACGGAAACGAAACATTATTTATATACATATATTCAATTCTGATTTTCATTTTCCAAAACAAAAGTTATGTCTACAGCGTTCAGGTTTATTGCCCGATATATATTATATCGCTTTCTAAAATACGTAACTGTTAACAATATCTGTACTCGCTTATCGTTTTCAAAACAGCATAAAATATGAGAATGAATTTAATATTAATGCTGCAATTTGTTACCGTGATTTTTATTATGAAGTAATAGCGCCGTGTTACGTCTGTCATTTTTTTTACTGTATATATAAATTTATCTAACGGAATACACTCCTAAGCTACAAACAGTAATTTTTAAATATTAATAAAATTCAAAATATTGTTTTTAACATTTATATAGAGCATAGAGTTAACTCTATATATAGTAATTGTATATGTTACTAAGGAAAGATGTTTCCTTTAGGCAGACTTTTTTATATGCCAAACAATGTATGTTTTGAGGAACATTGTGAATTATTTTATTTACGTAGTTTTATTTTTGGTCATACGAACTACTTGTTTGTTAGTATCTTATGTTAAATTTAAATATTGCTTTTATTATATCTGCCTATATAGAAATATACCTACTGGTAGAGTTCGTAAATCAATATAAAAGGACAAGCAAATATGTGTTGATTATGTTGTAATACAAGTAACACAGGACAGTCTAATCTATTTGAGTCCATCTATTTCTGGGCGTAACAAGCCGTACTAACTAGCCGCTGATTTTAGCTAACTCTTCACTCCATTTAGTTTGGCATTTATTAAAGTCTCCTTGGCACTAATATTTCAGTATATTATATTGGCGTAATTATGCTGTTTTCGTTTGAAATTTTCGAGATTCTTGCTGTGCATGCAATAATAAAGATAAATAATAACGAGGTGTAGAGTTACTGACGCCAAATAACATCATATACAAAAAATAAAATCAAAGATGAATTCAGATTTGATGATAATTTTTAGGTATAAGTTAAGACTAGATACTAGAAACAAGGAAGAACCAATGCTATTATATTTTGCGGAACAGAATTGAACTATCAGCCGACATACAACTTGGTTTTAATACACTGGATTTAAATACTTTAGAATTTTTGTAATTCTGGATCTAAAAGCGAAAAATTTAATTGGCTTTCCGATAACTAATTTGTCGACTACCCTATTGTACTAGCTGGTAGTTATGCATATGAAATAAATAAGCTTTTAATAAAACCACGATCCGCAAAGGATATAAACAATTGATTTATTCAGATGAAAGATATTAATCGATGTCATCAATATCGATTCTCTTGAAATACTTGAAATATTTCTGTCATTGGATCGTGAAGTGCTTATTTATTTGCATTATATTGTTTATTGAAAGGAGTTTTTACAATATTTATCTGTATTGCTCAAGTGGCTCATATATAATCAATAAAACGGACACAGAAATTTGTCTGCTCTATATACTACATAAAACATAAACGAAGTTTTTTTTTTATAAATTATGAATTATTTATAACTAGTTAATATTTCTGTCCAGTACAGTTGTTGATAACTAGTGCAGATCAAAGATATCTTGAAGTGTTAACAAAGTTGTATTATTTCAATAACGACGGATTTGAATTGACTATTTATGCTTAATATATTCTGTAAAATATTTGTAATTCTAAATCAGATCCGATTTAATTCAATGAAATGACATTTCTGCTAAATCTACATAATTTAGCCTTTGTTTAATGGTAGGCAGCGTGAGATATCCGAAGAGTAAAAATATGACACTGCTACACCGTTATAAGCAACCGAACCGACGTGTCTTTACATAATTACCATGAAAATGCAACCAGTCAACCAATCTGCATAAACTCAGTAGAAGTTATTGGCAGTAAGCTTCTTACCGGATAGAGCGCTCTTATATTAGCTAAGTGGCTTTATCAAAATGCGCTTGAGTTGAGACAAATAACTTCCATTATATCGGAAATTACAATAGCGTAAACGTAATTGTTTTATAGGACTACCCGTTGATATTTAACCATACATTGTTTATACAAATCGACAAGATCTTCGAAAAAATTCTAGAATATATTGTGTAATAAATATTGCTGTAATAAATTAGACAACTTGATTACCATATAAAATAAAAATTATACCTATAATTTTACTTTAGTCTCGTGTTTATCATGATAAGGTAATACCTAACCTACGTTTACAGGTAGTCGAAGAGCAGTCGGGACCTTGACATCTGTTTATTTTTTTTACAAAATTACGTTATTAAAAAAAATCAGGTTTAAAAGTAGATGGTAAAGAGCGAGTTTCATGTGTCTAATTTTTTTTCGAGTTTTGCCAAATTATTTTTATTTCAAAATATTTAAATGTCATCCGTGCAAGACCAAAAGCTTAGTCAGTAGCTTTATTAATATCTCCAAATAGCAAGCTCTTTAGCAATATGATCTTTTGATTCATTATCACATTATCCAACTTTGAAATGCCAAGTAAACGTTCAATCAGCACGTTTAACAATAATTTGACGTCATTGTGAAATACACCCCCCATACTTATAACATCCTTGGACGTTGAAACAAATTGCTTTGTATTTAAATTAACATATTATGTCTGAAATACTGTCTGTAGTTTACGCGAGTAGTACATATTTAAATAAAATACTTTAACGGTTTAAAACGCGTCATATATTACCTAAACTTATTTAAAAACCAGTTATCGACTGATCACGGCTGCTGCAAAGCACCTGAAACGTCGGGCCGTAGTTAAAATAATTTTCAAATAAGTTTAACAAATATTTATCACATTTTAAACCGTTAAAGTGTTTTATTTAAATTTGTACTACTCGCGGAAACTACACACAATTTAATTTAAATATGAATAAATAATAATGAATAAGGATTGATTGATTCCTTTAAATAGCGAAGATACATTTTTTATTATCGTTTTATGTTCGGAATTTCAAACCTTAGACCTTTTGCGTATCAAGCAATGTTCTTAGATGAAAATAAGTACCGTAAGTGAAGTTTTAATTTTGTTCCTCTAGAAATAATTAACTCGTTACATTTATATATTATTATCTTATATACTACATTACACATGAGAATTAATTGTGCTTTAGGCTAAGATCCAAACTATGTCCATAGCTTTGTTGAATTGTTGGCGAGAATGCCGAATAAATACCAAATTCATCATCATAATTACTTTGAAGACGATCCGATTCCAACAATAAATAATATCTTATTATTCTTACTAATTAAAAATATATCTATTACAGAGTAAGTACTGTACCACTGAAGCCACGACTACTAACGTCAAAAATAAGTTAACTAATTCTTTTCACGCTTCAGGCCCGTATAAAGTGCTTTATCAATGTGTAGTACTCTCATAAAGTATAGAAAATATATTTTAAATACTGACTTGTCTTCTAAAATTATGTTTTGTTAAACTATCTAAACGAGTATTACTAACATTTTTTAAATACTTAAATAAATATTTTAATATTGAAATATAAAACAATTAATAAGTGTAATTATAAGCCATTTGAAAGCCACTAGACCAGTTGTAAACTAACGGATTATGAATCAAAAGTCCGGAAACAAAATGTAAACTGAACTAAAATCCTGTTAATATAATCTTATAGCCACCATAAAGGCATCAAAATGTAGTTTACATAAGACCTTCACCAATCCTCTTATTTATTTGTACTATCAAAGCAGATAACCATAACTCCATGGAAGCAAGCCAACAATTCACTTCACTTACTAATAATTGTATTATTGTGTATTTATATTCAACGAAAACACACGTATATTATAATTATAATTAGTCTTTTGTCAATCAATGTCTTTTAGAAATTACTATAAAAGTATTTTAATCGTTTATTAAAATACTTCTATAGAAATTTCTAAAAGTATTTTAATAAATGATGTGTTACAAATTGCACAAGTCTTCCGCGGCCATCTTGAAAAAACTTTTGGGTACGTCGGTCTAATGGTAGCAATCTACAGATACTAATCTAATAAACAACGACTCCTGGATTTAATCACCACAGGCTCCAACATGTACCTTATTCGTTTATAATTTTTCTGAAACATGTTGCACATCATCTGGATTTAAATAGGCTGTAGGTATATCGAAAATTCCACCCGAGTCACGAACCACTGTCGTCAGATGAAGATGTGGATTCCCGAATATCAAAAACTAAAAGTCGATAACGCATCTGGTTAAGAAATGTAATACACCGATCATACCGTTTATGGCTGGAGTATTTTACCTTCCATCTAGTGAACCCCGTTCCTGTCTGTCCTCGTCTATTCAAAAAATAGCTACTAAGCGATAATTTTTCTTTTGATCCAAGACGTAAGTGTTAGCTTAGCTTGATCAACATTAGCTTGGTCGAAAAACGCGCAACATCCTTCTCCTGACAGCGGAAGGTCAAAAATGAAGTACCTCGAATACCCAAGTGAAAAATATCTTTTAGAGTTCGCTTCTCTTCGTCTGTAAGGCCTTAATGAAAAGGGTTTAGTTACATGGCATGTGCTCCAAAAACGTTTACTTCCCTATATAAGGGTTACTGTTAAATATCGCCATTATTTAATTACCTATTTCTTATAATTAGCTTTCTCAAAATATTCCTGTCTGTTGCTTCCTGTATGCCAACTTGATTATTTTATTTTGCTTTAAATTTGTTATTAACCATGAAAACAAGACCAGTTCAATTCATAATTTGTAACTATTTAGATTTTAGAGTTTAAGCCTAGAGTCAGATAGACAGCAGAATATTTTTTCGGAGCCGTAAATATTATCACATCAAATTCAATCAACTTGCGTACACAAGCTTTTAAGGTGGAATACACAATTTTAACTAAGCTATAACTAAGCTATTTCGTTTTCTCCATAATAACATTAGATATTTACGAGCGCTGAGTAATATTATCGTCTAGATTCTAGATATTCACAACTCTATCCTGAAGATAAGTGAGTTATTATGTCACTCGATATTAAGTCGAGGTGCGAGGTATCGCGTGTGCTTAATACATTGTAATTTGCCAGCAGACACCTAATTGAGCTAATTCTATCTATTTAAAGCTTTCACTTTTTGTTAGACGTTAGTATGTGTTGCTATTTTAGTCTTATTAAGTGGACTAGACATTTATTACAAAGTAGCTGATCCGGGAAAGGTTGTTTTTAAAACACTTTTAACAGTTTAAAACTTATTCACGATTTATTTAATATGCTACTAATAATTTTATTTAAATGTGTACCAAACACGTAAACTAGTTGATTATTCTATCAAAAGTTGTAGTATTGTCTAACAAAATTGGTAGTAATGGAGTTGTTTCGACATGTATAGAAAACACGACCACGCGTCAAGAACGAGAGATGGAATCCCGTGAAAATACTAAATTATTTCTTTCTGTAGCAGGTTGCAGAAGTTTGCTCAATTCTAGTTGAAGTGAAACGGACATAGAAATCGTCCCACGCTTTACATTGGAAAATAGGATTTCACTATTTGAATAAGAAATGAAAACATGCAATTTATTTGAAACTTTCATCATACGAGTACTCGAACCCACAGTTCTTTGCGCTCTACCAATGAAACTACCGTGCCCATATATATATTAAACACGTAAAACATCCACGCTGTGATACCATTCTCACGAAAGGTTTATCCAACCGAATTTATCCGGGATTCCCACATTTATTAGAATCAGTGTAACGTATTAAGCTCGCCGCGCCCATACATCAAGTTCGAAGTCACACAAGTCACGTACCTGGAACAAAAGTCGCCGACAACGTGCCTGTTTTTTTACTTACTGTTTCTATGCACTATGGGAAAATGTTTCCTGAAACGAAGAGTATTTTACATTTGGACGCAGAGCTTGAAATCGTTTTAATATTTATCTCGGTAATATATAAATGACTCGAATATCTATACTAATACTAGCTATTAGTTAGAGTTTGTTTGAACGCGCTAATGTCAGGAACTACTAATTAAACACATTTTTGTTGTTTTTGGTTAGAGTATTTATGGGGGAAGGTTACAAAACTATAGGGCTATAAAGCATCGCGCTGCGCATAATTGTAGAAAAAAAACAGGGAAAATTTAATATCTAATATTTTAATGTTAAATGACTTAAATTTTGAAATAAGTTGGAATGTAAGCTGTCGCACAATACTCAGCGCAATTGATTTACAAGTTTAATCAAACGAGTATAAATCTTAGCATATAAGAGTAGTTAGAGTTACAAGAACGTTGGCATTGCGATAAATTCTGCATCCATTTTGCATTTGCATAGTCAAATTAATTACAATAAACAAATTGCCTAATGCGTTGGGGTCAAACGACCAGCTTTAAAGTCCTACTCGGATAGATGCCTAATAATGCTTTTATAAGTTACTATTGAGAAATTGATGATGCAGGCGGGATTTGAACCTCCGACCACTTAACACAGAAAATACTTTTTTTTTCAATTTTTATAGGGCCTCTGTTGCATCATTGAAACTTATAAAGATGAAATAGAATACACTTTTCAAGATGTACCGCTCATTAAGCGAATAATAAACATATCAATAAAACACCTTTAACTGTTTAAAAAGCGAAATATATTATTCAAACTATATCAAATTTAATTTAACAGTCTGACGTAATTTAGTAACTTTTTTAAGTGGTAAAATGGGAATAAACACGTATGTACAAATACAATTAATTAAATTATGTTAAAATACAATTGAGTATCTTGTATTTTGTCTGTAAGATTTTTATTAGAAAATTAGTATTCAAAATTATATTGTAGACCAGACAAAAGTTTATCTCACTAGGATATATAACAAATGCCTTGTCTGTAGGTAGCGCGTTTGATCTCCGCCGGTGGCACGATAAATCGTTTTTAAGTGACAAATCGTCGAACACATTCATTGAAGTTTCCCCGAACTGCGCAGTGGCTTCGAATTTTTGTCTATATTTTCTTATCTTGTCTAATTGGTTTAATTTATGTACGGGGCGAACAATATTCTACTTTAGAATATTTTATACATGAATTAGTTACAGCATTATAAATTGTTTATAATAGTTTAATCGCCTTTATGGCAAATGAGAGGAGCACAGACGGGATCACTTGAAGGAAGGTGATATGTCCAAGTCGTATCTATACTAAGCTGAAGAGTTTGTTTGAAGGCGCTAATCACAGGAATTACTGGTTCGGATTAAAAAACTACCGAGGGAGGTTTACTTTTTGAAGGTTAGGCTATAATGATAAAAAAAAATGGGGGAAAATATTCATTTTGAAGGCTTCCTTCGGCCCGACATTTGTCTCCGGATGCTTTGCAGCAGCCAACGGGCCGAAGTTAAAAATCATTTCCAAATAAGTTTAACTAATATATCGCGTTTTAAACCGTTTAAGTGTTTTATTTAAATAGTCTCTAAATGATAAAAAAAATGCAATTTTTCAGGCAAATCCTAAAGTTACATAAATATGTTTCGGTGGGAATAGACGCCACGACCCGCTGTATACTAACCCTACTTTATACTATCGAACTAAAAAGCGAAGCACTGCATTTATAATCATATGTCAATAAGTGTAAAAATATTTGTCAAATCTTGATGAGAGAGGTTTAAGCTCTTTATCGGCGTAAACTGTCAAATTTATCATTATACATATTATAAGTACTAACAATACATCACCAAGGTTCGTATGATTCGCTCGCGAAAAAAGGTTTACAAACTATGTAACACTCCCCGTAACGATTGTTTTGACCTGACTCAATCCAGTTACAACATCGAAGCGGTGTTCTATCGATTGGTACAGTCATGATTCACTGATCCAACGTTGATATTGTCGCTAGAGCCTTCCGGAGAAATTATTATTTATTACTTTGTCTTGATACGTCTGATAAGTAATGTGTGTATAAAATATGTGACGTAACAAGTCCGTTTTATAGCCTGGCTTTTTAACCTGGAGAGGTTCTGAATTTCGCTAGTTTGAACAAAGAAAATTGCTTTAAAATTTTATTTACTGAAGGATATAGAAAAAAAGTACAACAATGTACACAGATTTATGTCAGCTCTTAACAGAATTCATATTTATTTATACTGCATTTTATATTTATAAAATGAATAATACATTCAAATGTTTAAAACACGAAATTAGATTAGTTAACTTATTTACAATCTGTTTCTATGCTTTGGCGTTCGTCACGGTCACGCAAATCGTGTTTACGGGGAGTTTTAAATGTACTACTCGCCTAAGCTACAGACAATAATTAAAAGTAATTCTTTTAACTCTATGCTTCATATTGAATTACAAGTTATTATTATGTTCAGGAACTGTTGTAGCTAAACAATAACAATATAAATACAATTGTTATTATTCAAAATACTAAACTGTTAAGCATATTAGCTCGGTTTTAATAACAGTCTGTCTGTTTAGACTGCGCTTATTACCGCGTTTTATACAAACACGCGGTTTTCACAACTTCAGCGCAACGACCCGATCGCGTGATATTTTCAATAGAAATATTGCAGGGATTGCCAATATTCGGTTGCCTTACTAAATTATAGTTATTATTTATTGACATTTTTAAAATGCCTTGGAATTGCAAGCATTATTAACTAAACCACAGTTTTTTTGTAATGTGTTTTAATAATATAACCAATTTACAATTGCATATAAGATAGCGATTTTGCTAAATAAGTGTGTTTTATATATTTAAGTCTATCGGAAGAAAAACTGGAACAGGAATTAGTATAGAGTTTGTATTTGTATAGTTTACTTTTTTAACTGATACGTGAATAAAGCTAACAACGCAATAATGTTAATTTTTTAGACACATCGTATTTTTTATGCTGTCACAGTTTACTGAGCTGTCTTAATTATTTTGTTTAAAAACATAGAGAGTGGAGTTTGCGACCATGTTCCTATTAGACGTTTCGGACAGGTCCTGTGGGACATTATATGCTGCATGGAGCTTTGCTCTAAGAGGTTTTGTAACTTGAGTAGTTAATTTTAGAGATTTTTCATCTAAGTACTATTTTTTGTCAGAAATGAATATAATTGATTTGCAAAAGGTTTGCAACTCCTGCCACATGTTAGTGGATGATTTAGTCATGTTATATCGAATAAATGCAGTTTCTATTGTTTGTGTAAGCGATACTTCTTACAATAACAGCAAATATATATTACAGGCTGATATTTCTGACTTGAACTCGATGAAGGTTTAGAGTTTAGGTACGTTATTGTTAAGTCGGCTTACTTGATTTATGTAACTTGCGTATTTGATACGTAAAAAAATAACTCCGTAGGCAGAGCGACGGTATACCATATAAATAAAGAGTAATGCGTGCAGCTAGTTCCACAATCTATTTAAAATCAAAATTTGATGACGCGGGCGTGACTTAAATTTGAGACCGGTAACAATAGTTCAGTTGAGTGTGAGACGTTGGTTATGGTTGTTTGAGGTCCTAGGTTCGGTTTCCTGATGAAAATTAGATTATCACGGTCGGGCAAGGACAGAAGTATAATCAACTCCTTAAAATAAAAGAACTATGCAAAATAACCGATTAGTGAAACGGATCATGTACCTACATATCAAATTATAATCGTTTAATACGACTCCTTAAATAACATTTATAAGTAATTCCGGTGGCACAAGAAGCTTATTTTCACTATTTTTTTTTTTTGATACAGCATAAATAAAATTATTTATCTTAGTAAGATAGACTTAATTTAAATAACAGGTGAAAGTAATTAGAAAAGGAAGGTGTGGTACACATAGCTTACATGCGCTTTGATCTTATTCTCTATCTCTCTAAAGGACTCGAAGGTGCGAACATAATTCATTATCAGTGTTGCCAGAGATAGGGAGACTTTGACATGCGATAAGTGAGCGCCGTGTCGCAACTGGCAACACCGTGGATCCAGTTTCTATTATACGCACTTAATTAATTTAATATGCATCGTTAACAGTTAACCAGCAATTCCTTCTGTTGTAAAGCGCAAGTTCGAATCCTGGGAATTTGTTTTTCGGTTACGTCGTGTTAGTTTGTGTTGTGTTGTCTCGTTTTTTTTCAAATAGTAAAAGATTGGGTATATAATAAAAAAGTAATTGGCTTTGAAGTGAAAAATGTACGGCACGGGCCGTGAACCGGGATTCACAGCGTTTCGTGCTGCTGCTCTAACCAATAGATACGTAATTGACACGGTAGCTCGATAGGGTGTCGATGTATTGTCATTTAGCGTCGTAAATATTTTGTCAATTTAATAGATTTGTAATATTCCATTTTTTGTTTTTCTATTTCGTCGGTTGCTCTAGTCACTTTATTATACTTTTAACTTGTGGTCGTCTCCTTGCTGGTACAGATATCACCTAGAATACATTTCCAAAAATAATCCTAGCTTTTGCCAAAAAACAACGGCTCGTTTAGTTTCTACATTTCCCGTTAATTTCATTGTTAACCATCATATCCTATGACACATATAAATTCCGGGAAATAAATCAAGTAAGCCGCTGTAACATTAAATCTACGAACTTGTAAGCTGTTCGGCTACAGCTTCTGGCATATAATTCACAATATCCAGTAATATCGGGAGCGATCCATGTTTCTGTCTGCAACACTCAGCTGCGAATAAAACAATCTAAGATATGAAACAATGAAAGAGATGTGGTAAGAAAGTATATTGTTGCTTGCTTACTTTTACATTTGCGTAAGAGTTGTTTGTATGTTGTATTAAAAAAAATAACAGAAAAGTTGTCAACCGCCTCTGTAGCCAATTGTTTAAACGCATTGCCTTGCATTAAGCTCGAGAGGTTCTAGGTTCGAGTCCCTGGGTAACATAAAAATGTTTCGGTCGGGCAGGGCACAGAAGTCTGATCAACATCTTGCCTGTTAAAGAACGTATCAGTGAAACAGACACAAAAATGTGTTCGCCCCATGCCCCGCGAGGGGGAAACGGGATTTCACTTTATGGAAAGTTGTGTTCATAGGTTCGAATCACGTCATTTTTATAGAGAAATAAATTTTAACTGTATTCGTGTATACCTAAGTCTCGTTTTACCTATAAAATTAACAAATCACTATAAACTAATTATAAAATATGCTTTCGAATAAGATTATTTTAAAGTTAAGATGCTTTTTATTTTAATTACTTAGACGCTCACAGTAAACTGATGAAATATATAAGATTACTTAAGCCGAACCCTATAAGGTATTAGTTAGTATTTTTTACTTTCTAATTTCCTACTTTTTAAACTGTCATAAAAATAAATATTTTCCGACAACAGAAGGTTTAATTTGGTGTGGTATTGTTAAACAATATCACTGGAAAGTGTCTATTATTTATTAGTAATTATAAGTTAAAAATGGTAATGATTGTCGCTTACATAACATAGACGGAACGTGTGCGGTTATTTTACTAAGAACGAAAGTAAGCCACGACCGGGTCCTTACTGATAAATATAGTTTCTAAATCAGGCTTGATTCATGTTCACAAACCAGAATATACCTCTAGCGTGACTCTACAAATGATAACACGCATGACCTACCGGAGTTATAAATTGGTCTATCAAAGTATATGTGCAGTTGTTGTGAAATAGCCTGAACTATAGTGGATACTTCTGTTCAAATTAGTATAAAGGTTTTTTTAATGCTAGAGAAGGACAAATATGAGATTCACTTAATGGGAGGTTAAATAATAAATACCCCAGCTGTATAACATCTACACAAGATACACTCTCGACCTATTTTGGCTTTGGATATTCGGAAAACTAATGTTAGAGTGAATTTCATAAAGGATATTAAAGAAGGAAGTGAATGTTTTCTTCTTTAGTATCACCAAAGAAATGTAAAATTCTGACATTTGTTTATTTGCAGCCTCTATGCAAAATATATCAAAAATAAATAATATTAAAATATTCACTTAATTAGTTTGTCACCGCAGTGTGGATACAATCAAACAAGTGCCTGCATAAGTAATCCGTGTTCTTTAGAATAAATAAAGCCTCAAAAACAAAAGTCAAGTCAACACTTTACAAATCTATTCAAGAGCCAAGTGCAACCGACAGATATCTCCAAAGATAATGCAACGTGCAAACACTTATTTTAAAAACAAATAATATGATGTAGGTACTTTATTTTACACACACAAAACTCATCTCTAAGTTGTCCATAACAAAGGTTTATTTCAACGATAACAATTCAGGTACATTGCAGGGCTGTATTTAAACAATACTTATTTAAATATTAGGTACTCAAGACGATTTTGTTCTTTTACTTGCAAATCATTTGCTTAACCAATGTGGAGGGCTTACAAATTGTTTGAAGCTGTACGAGCGATTCCTTTTTGTGGCATTCTTTGTTTGTTTCTTGTAAATTCCATGGTAAGTGCGATTTTAGCTTTTCGCGTCCGTTTTATTACCTCTCACTTGAATAAAATTAAAACGGATTGTTGTTATGTAATTTAGTTTTATAGTTTTAATATCCTCTTACAAAGTCGTGTTACTATTTCACCCTTTTGGAAATTACAAACGCGAAATATATCGCGAATTATTCAAGTTCGAGTTATCTTATTTACAATTTATTTTTATTCCGACCCGTCGTTTCGGTGGATAAAGTGCATACGGCTAATGCACGTTACGCTTTTCTAAAAAAAATATTATATCTGATTTCCTAATTAAGCGTTGTTGCTTTACTGTGGAATAAAATAACTTTATAAATATATTACTTTATCTAATAGAAAAAAAGTCATAAGCCACGTTAGATGAGCCAATGATATACAAATAAAAACAAAAGGTTATCAAACAGAAACCGTTGAATCTAGCATAAAATACCAATTAATCAATGTTCAACAGTGGGAAGAAAAGCGTCGTAATAGAATAACCATATCACCCATAAGCGTAGCGGTACTTTTATCGATATTATAATTTTATCGTCCCGTAAGTCGTAAAACAATAGATTGCGAAAGCTTCAGCCAAGTTCAATAGCAGCGCACGCGCATTACAGAAATAGGGACGCAGTGCAAGCTTCACGCGCACCCTGTCAGCACGCACGACCAAAGCTGACTGCCGCGAACTTTTCGACGGCGCACGTACGAAATTCGTCCGATATTTTTTACAGTATTTTAAATTACACTGACAGTTCGGTACTGTAATATTTGTGGAATAAAATATTTTAGTGTTTTTCAGTGTAACAGTGTCTCGTGCAGTGCAGTGTGTGTGCCCCTGTAAAATGTTATGGACAGTTACAAATTTGTTTTCAGGTATTTATATTATTTTTCTTATGTGTATTATGAGATAAATCAGAACTACAAACCTTAATGTAAATAGGTAATACGTATTTTTTGGTTTATAAAATATGTAAAAAGTGTTGTGAAAATTTCTACTCGACAATTTCTTTACTTTTTTCGGCTACGTACTAACTCACTTCGTATAACACAGTTTATTTGCTAAATTAATATGTTATCGAATTTGGTAAAACATGAATTTGGATATGAATACCTAATAATTGAAAATTGAGAGAGGATTCAATTGAAACGCGGGTTTATAATTATATTTCGCTCCGCTGCCAACTAACTAAATAATAACTATTTTCGAATCGAACATTTATTTTAGGATATTGCTAAACAATGAAATTTACTTAGAGGGCGGAGAGGTTTAAAAAGATTTATAGATTAGACGTATTTTAAATACGGAACGCTAGACAATTTCGAGAGAAATGGGTATAAATCACGGAGAATGTGCAGCCGCCCTGCGCTGAAATGTTGATGACTCGACACGGTGTGGCTTGGCCCAAGTCACGGGATACAATTGTTTTTATAATTCTACTTATAAAATGAATACGAAAGTCAGTAAAAGTGTTTATTAGAGTTTTAGTAATTATTATGATATTTAGACAGTTGCTGACCTAAAAATAGAAGCTTACACATTTTATTAACTTTATTGTAGTTATTGGTTTTATCGTTTCGGAAACCTTCGAGGCTTTAAAAATCTCGGTTTACAAAAAATAATTAACAATAACAATTTTTCCAAACACTTCAATAATTATATGATCAAGAATTATATCTTAATAGTATAAGTATATATATTAAAAATATTTGAAAATTACATGTATATCACTTTCCCTTTGATAAAGAGTTCCTTGTGTTGAAGGGCTACAAATAATTATTTCGATGCTTTGAGTTTATTTATCTCATTATTGAGAATTAAGAAATTCTTCCTTTTTAGGCCACTTATAAGTTAATTTCGGTGTTTTGAATTTTGAAGTTCCTGCCAAAGGGACTAAATTCTGACAAAGTCGAAGTTTTACTTTGCGAGTTATTTTTTACACATGTTTTTACACATTTAGCATTTTAATAAAATTTGTTTAAACAATTAAATTTAATTCATCAACATTAGATGTTGAAACGCTTCTGCTTTTACTTCGAGCCGCATATTGAATTGTAACTCAAGTTTGTGCGATGACAAGGTAATGTTGTGTTTGACATATCGAAAGCACTTTTCTAGTACTTGACAATACTATATCTAACTATACTACTGTATGGTTCGTCTACTATTTTTTATATATCTTTTTTTAAACTGTCTTGACGAACATAGATGTACAGAAATATAATTAAAATTTGGTTCAAGTGTAACAGATAATAGATATCATTTTGAAGAGTAGCTTTTTTGCGCTGAACTTCTTCTGCAATATAAACCGAACGTTCGGTTTGGCTTATCGGAATTACAGTCCATCTCTATAAAATATTCTATTCAATAGATTATGGTATTAAATTACCAATTCGTTTAAAAAACGCCCACTGTCCATTATATTTGATTTCAGTCATTTTGACAAAATTTAATCGTCGTTGATCTCCGAAAGTAATCTCATTACCTACCTACGAATAGTTAGTAAAGACTATTGAATAGCTATATTTCCAATCTTTATAGGATCAGTGACGAGATCCCATATCTTTATGTACTGTCTTTTGAAATTTAGATATTGAGAAACTGTATTTAAGTTTTTATCTTTTCATTAATACGATAGTAAAGAGAGTTGATAAGGAGAAATAAATTAGGTTAGGATTCAGTTCTATAATAAAACAGTTTTTGATTTTAACTTATAATTCTATTTCTCACAATATTTCATCCGTTGTATAAAAACGAGTAAAAGCTAGTTGTTTTCGTATTATCATTATAATGCTACACAATAGTTAAATTTCTTTGAGATTTAAAATTTGAATAGCTATGCTAGGATATATTATCACATTGTATAACGTCAAATTTTATATTAATATTGGTTGTTAATTTCTTAATAGCCTTTATACACATTCCCTAAATACCAAATTTTATAAAAGTAAGTCTCGTCAAACAAAACCTAAGTTGAAAAGAACATTAGTTTTATTTTTACAAAAAAATATTAGTTTAACATTGAATTAAGCACAATAACGTAAATACCTCATTAGGTATTTATGTTATTGTGTTTATATACAGCTCATTATATGTAGTTAATTTAAACTGTAGTTAGTATAAATCTGGAATTACAGGTCTATCGAGAAGTGAGGATTATTGACGATTTCCCGTCCGATTCGGTAATCTTCGTGAACTATAGATGGGAAACTGGTTCAAATGGAAAGAAACAACTTTGAATTTTAATAGTATCTTGTAATTTATTGCAATCCTAATGGCTAGCGTAGCACAGAGAAAGCGATGGAAACTAATTTTTATAAAGACTACAAATCCCTACAATTATTATTTGACAGACTTGTAAGTTCAATAGCACCATCGTATGGGTTATAACCCACGTTATTCGGGTGAATGAATGTAAAATCTATTTATATTTAAAAAAATCGACACGGACGGGACCAGAACCGGCATCCACACCGTTTCGTGCCGCTGCTCTAATCGAATTTCTTCAACCCACATACATGCACCTCATTCTATCTAAGTAGATTTTTACTATATAAATGCTATGCTATCAACATAATATTTATTTTATTTTATAGATTTTAAAACAACAAGGCCTATATTTAAAGTCCGATCGTACGAAATATCACCTTGAGTACCTCGATAGAAAAGACGTGAAGAATCCGTGTTTCGATGTTACTTTTTTGCCCAAAGCCAAAATAAAGTCAAAATAAGTCAAATAAGTGAACCGTTTTCCAATGTTAATCTTTTGTTCTAAATATCTAAATATTATATATTATAAGTAAAACATAACTTACCAATAATGCCACAGAGAAAGTGGACCTAAAAACTTTAGAGGCACAATAAATATTATTTTGAATTTAGTTCACAATCTCGCTGGCTTAAATAGAAAGAGCTATTTGCATTAAATAAAAGCAGTGCCATTGATTACGCGTCGTGGTCAATGTGATATAAGACGTCTTCCACGCCTCATAATTGGTTCTCGCAAATTACCTACCTTGTTCTGGCAGTACATCATCTTGTACCCCGCTAACTACTCGTAAGTTGTCAGGTTGTAAATTAAAAGATTGTATATTCTCATCCGGTCCGCTCATAACTGGGGCTTTAATTTTTCTACTTTCAGCGGACTGACTATATAGTCAGTAGTAAATTCCTTAAGACTTAACAGTAAACGTTGACATGGTAGTGCTTGTGATAGGATAGTCTTCGGATTTAAATAAAACACTTTAACGGTTTAAAACGCGAAATATATTAGTCAAACTTATTTGAAATGCCGAAACTAATATATTTCGCGTTTTAAACCGTTAAAGTGTTTTATTTCAGTGTGTACTACGCGCGTAAACTACAGACAGCATAATAGTTTTCGGATATTGGTGGTTGGTTCAGTTTTCACTTTTAAATAATACTTTGTCAATAATTGTAAAACTATACTTAGAAATATGGAATTATTCTTAGTGTCCAGATTTGAAGCAAGTAAATGTGGTCTCAGGACTTTTTTGGTCTGTGATTTAGATGTCAAAAGTATTCTAGACTAAATTATGTCGTCGCAAATTATACCTCGTTTCTCCGAAGTACTACTAATTCACCATAAATCACTTTCACCATAAAATAAAAGGGCAGCATAAATTCTTACCTTCAACCTCTGGCCGGAACAATAAATACTTTTTTGTTTCAACTTCATTGTTTACTTAGTAACAGGAGCGTGTGGGGTCCATATTTGCATGGATTTTGTGTGTTATGCAAGAATCGTGCATTGGATAGTCGCTCTTATTCCTATTGAATTAACAAATAGAATTTCAGGAACGCACCCAACGTGATATATTTGAGCCTCTTACAATACTAGGTATAGGTATACTTTGGTGCGAACTGGGCTCTTCATAACTGTCCTTGTCGTTTTAGTATTTTTTATTAATATATGACACAAATCGAGCTCGTAGGGTTCCGTAATCCGTTCCGGGTGTCAGTTAGTTACAAGGGAATGTATAATTTGTAGGGAATTTTTACTGTTTAGCTATCGGTGTATGAGATAAAGTTAATTAGGTCCCATTTTTACCCTTTCTGTACGGAACCCGAAAACCCATTCAAAACATACGACACAGAGACACTCTGAGTAGGCTTACGCGACTAAAAGTAACCATTAATATCTATGGGGTAAATGTTGAGTAATCTTTATCTTAATACCTGTTACCCATTCTTTACTATCTATGTAACATATTGACAAAAATCTAAGACTATAAACGATATTTGTCGGGTCATAATCTTACTTCTAATACCAGCAAGTATTTTAAATACTTACAATTATAAATGTTACTTCGTCCCAAAACTCCTCCAATTGAAAGGCTCACAAAAGTACAGTTTGGGTTACATTTTTTCTTAGAATAGAATCTGTTTTGCTCATTGTTTCCTAAGAATGAAAAGAATGGATCATATTGTAACCATATCTACGTGGAAAGCTAACGAGATCGTTTTAAATCCATAATAGTGTAACGGCAATTCCCGTTTATAATTTTAATATTGTACTAAAAGAACTATTCTATCCATAGCTAGGGTTTGTTTATAGTGGCTTTCTAGTAGGCAATACAATCAGAGATAGTATTTTTAATTAGCAGCAAACATTGCTTTAAACGATTTTTTTTATATTAATACCTACACGTAGTTTATTAAAAATTATATTATTATTCATTTCTTAATCAAGCTGAGTGTTTTTTGATTCATTATGCATATTTACTGGGAATCTCCAAAGACTTATTCAGAGGTAACTCTTAAATAAAACACTTTTACGGTTTAAAACACGAAATATATTCGTAACACTTATTGACAGTGTATAAATATTTTATTTAAATAGGTATGCTCTATTCGCCTAAACTACGTACTTTAGAGGTTATTCTAATACATACACGGTACTTTTTTATTATCCTGAAATTTAAACTTGCAATAAGGTTTTGTAGTATTCATCGAATATAGTATGGTCTCTGGAATTTTCCTAAGACACCAGCACTCATATTGACACATACAAATGCCCTAACAGCCAAATTATGTTAATGCCATTAAATAACCATAGTCACAATTAGTCAAATAGATTACCAAAATCAATTTTCATTACGACTGGATAATGTACCAATTTACACAATGTAGAAGCTGCCTTCATACAGATTACATCATAAATTTCTAACCAGTAATTGATAATTTATCTGATTTATCGGCTAGCTTCTAGTTCGTATATCTATCGTTCGTGTATCTAGCGATAGGCGAAGAGTTAATAGTCGTCAAAATATAAAATGATTATTTCTTTATTGTCTTGTAAATACCAAGTCAAATCTTTTACGGTAGCGCCATCTGTTTCATCCTTATTAGCGTAACAGACTTGATTTTGAAGTCGTTGTTAAAACGTTAACCAAAACACTGCATTTTGAACCGTTCAAAGTTGTAAATGTGTTGCTTTGAAAACAAAGAATACTTAATATTGTATACTTTGAAGTAGTCGCTGTAGCTTTGTTCGCTAATGGAGGATGCTGAGTGATAACATTATACTCCTAATCATAGTTAAACACGATAGCAAAAAAATTGTTAAAACAGACTAGATAATATTGTTTTTAAAATCTATTGTGCTACGGATAAAAAATCACGTTAATCAGTTTAAATAATCTTGTCTCTTCTATGTATTATTTTTTTATGCATAAAAATTAACTTCATAAAAATATTGTTTGTAGTTTACGCAAGTTGTAACCATTGAAATAAAACTAACGAGTCAACTAGTCTAGTCGCCTTTGACATTAGGTGTACCCTCCATTTTTGGTCCTCCCACCCACGGCTGTTGCATGCATCCAAAATGCCGTAGTTAAATTAAATTGTAGATAAGTATATTTCGCTTTTTGAACCGATACGAGTATTTCATTTAGGTGTGAATTTTATAGAATATCAAAAATTTAGTGTGTGGAACATTAAAACATCAACTATTAGTCCGCATCTGTCAGTTGGGTAAGTTAGTATTTATTATCACTCGCATTCCTCATAGGAGAAGGTCGTGATTGTCATGAGTGCGCGCTACCTTGTCGAACACTTGATGATACTTGACTTTGCGTCTTCTGCTAGTCGAAGAGTGGTCAAGCGCCTGTCTTCTTCGTTTACCGAATGATCAGCCTTAAGTCTTTTGATTTCGACCATTTTCACATCAAGATTGAATGGCATAACAAATTGCTATACCTACATAAAACACTTTTAACGGTTATAAGGCTGTTGCTGTGCTGTGCTGTGTGTTACAAAGCATCCAGAATATCTGGTCGTAGTTTCTAAATTAACTGATATATTTCGCATTTAAACCGTTTATTTTTTAATACAGACGATACGTAAATGGCTATAATTTTATAGCATATCAGATTGTCGTCAATAGCAAATAAAGTAAGACTTGGCTCTTGCGCTATATTTGTCACGACTCGTGTTTATTGAAGAATTTTCTTTAAAAACTACAAGGTTTCTTAACACCTTTCTCAATCGGTGCACAGCTTATAATTAAGTCGTCATTATAGCATTCCCCGACCAGCTCTCATGTATTTTTTACGCAGATATTGACACCTGTCGTATATAATTTTTTACCATTATTTATTTTGTATTCTCACAAGACGCGAGCAGTGTTTAATGACTACTAGGACGATATTTTCAAAGCTAAAACCTTTATCTATACAAAGATATGAAAATTTCAAACTTTGTGTTTATAATATGATTGACTGAGAATAAATAAGTGGAGATAGAAGCCGAAATGTATTACGTATGTTTTTGTTAGTCTCTTTCTTTGAGCTGGTTTAGAAAATTCTTAGTTTTAGGTTGGTTTTATTTATTTATTTAAATAACACTCGGTGACGGTTTTATACGCGAATTCTAACATATTTTTTACTTTTTTGCAAAGGCAATGTCAAAAATCTAAGGCGTAGAACGAACGAGAGGAACTGGCAAGAAACTCGTCGCCACTCCTTCCATCGCCAAGTTCTATTTTAAAAAGAGTATTCTTTAACCTACGAATAGTATTATATGTATTCACATATATTGCATATTGTATGTACCTACATACAACATCCAGTATGTGGCACATAAATTAAATACTGTCAAAGTTGATTATTCTTACTCGACATCGAATTAAGAGTTACTTTGTCTATACGACTAAATTATCTCACACATTTAGTAATTGTCAACGAACAACGGCGCTTTATCTGTTACAAATGGATCAATAGATTTTGTTCTTTTTCAATCCCGATTGAGAGCTTAGTCGCTTTGCTTTTTAGTTTTAATTGTCGATGCCGGGTGGGAAAACGTGTATAAATGTCAGGAAATGTTTTAATTAAATGGAACACTTTTAACGGTTTTAACCGCGAAACACACAAGACGATTTAGTTTGTCGGCTGCTGCTGAGCATCCGTATGCTCTAAACCGTCAAAAGTGTTTTATTTAGATATGACTTCTCGTGTAAATTACAGATACTTAATTATGTAATTATATCTTTATCACATCGGATTTAGAAATCATTACAGAAAAACAAAAAGATAACGAATTTTACTTCAAGATTTAAGACATTAAACATTCGTCAACCACGATGGTTTGTGACGAATGTTTAATGTCTTAAATCTTGTCTTAAGTCTCTACTACAACTAAGTACTATGTATGAAAAAAGTTTTGTAACATTCGATCCCAATTTCTTGGAATAAACATTTAAAACAATACAACCATGGCGCCTAGACATCCTGATCAAACATTTTCGAAACGATAGACGACCCTTCTGAAGCACCATCAAAAAAATATATATTGTTTTTGAATATTTTAGGTTTCTGTCACTCCAGCTGAGCCCCTATAAAATCGTATCTTATTTTAATCAACTAGAAAACACCCGATGAAAAATCTACTTGATTAAAAAAAATCGAAGCCTCTTTCGGGACTTGAAACGACATCCACGTTTTTCACACGTTAAACAAATTTTATTTTTTCTGAAACAGGTTGGTCCTCTTCTAGAAATCTGGATATTAAATGAGTGGTAGAAATATCGTAATTCCGTCCGTGTAAAACCATCGTCCACAGATAAAAAAGCCGACATGTTTGATCGCGTTTCTGTTTCAGTCTGTGGATTTCCGCATAGCCAAGGCCAAAAAAGATCAGCTGTCAAGATGTTATAGTGCTGGGGTGTTTCACCTACCATCAAGTGACGGACAAGCATGGGGATGCTTGTCTCTTCTCCTCTATCATAAAAAAGTTGGACATTGATAGGTTGATACGAACAATAAGAATTAATTTTTAATAAGAATATGAAAATAAACCAGCTCTTTTCGGGAAGTCGACTTTATGTCACATCTTGACAGAAACACGACACTTCTTTGATACGGTCTCGGTAAACAAAATATGTCATTGATGCTTTCACTAAAACTGCACTTTTTCCATCAAATTTTGGCGTCAGATGGCAGGTGACATATTCGATTGTTCTTCAAAGATTCTTTAAGTGTCTTGTCATTACAGTAAACAAACATGATATACTAAATTTCTTTAACTCTATCGTTTCGAGTGCCAAGTATTAAATATTATTTATATGATATCTTTGGATTCATTGGTACTCTCTCCAAGGGATCCAAGAATATAATAAAAGTCTTCAACTGATATAACTATACTGACCTTTTAAACTTATTTAAATCTCAATGCAATATGTAAAATTCCATAATCACTGTAGGTCATGGGACATTTCAGGGCAATTATACCTACTTATGTGGCTTGACGGATCGAAATGTTTGATTTACCCTGTAATACACAGAACCTCTCGCGCCTTACTTACTTACTACTTAATACTAGACAAAGCGTCATAGAATTAAGTCAGAAGCGATCAAGATTCTATGTTATAGTTTGTCTTTTGGTCTTAATTCGCTCTCGATAACAACGCCGTTACTTTATCTAACTTATCAACTTATTCGATTTTCAAACTATTTTAACACATTACTAGCTCGGTTAAATCGAGTCGCAATGACAGACTAAATTACGTTTCTTCTGACTCGTTCTAATTTTAAACGACAGACTTAAAATTGCACAGTAGTTAAACTGGTGTTATGGTAATACTTTATCCAATTCATTACCGCTCGTTAACCGCTGTTTAAATGGCCGTATTCGCAATGTACACTAGTAGTCATCTATCATGGGTATTAAGCTAAGACTATACAGGTACTAAAGTTTGATTTGTAAGGAAATGTTACAGGAGCGCGTGTTAAACAGAACCACTTAAAACCACTCCGAGTCTAGCTAGGTGCTCTTGTATTGTTGGGGGAGACTCGGAAAAACGGTACGGCATTACTACTCTAAGATAGCCTGTTCCGTATACACTAATCTGTATGCAAAAATTTTAAAGTAATTGCTTCTACCTTTACAAAAGCAATAGTAGCGAATTCTTACTATGTATATTAATAAGAATGTGTGTATTTTTGTCCATTCTTTACACACAAAACAAGCAACCAATCCAATACCAAATGCTGTACAATTAGTTCAAAGTACGGACATTGGTCGAACAAAGAAAATCGAATATACGATGAAATTACACGGCAATAAAATGGTAACAAATGCAGTGCTGCAGATAAGACCTAGTTACACATAATAATAATAATATGTTATACAAAAAAAATATAGTATTGCGTATCTTTTTTATGACAGAAGGCAAAATTTTTTATTTACATTATTTTTACACAATGTACACACGGCCTTACATAGCTTAATGTGGTTTGCATTTAATATGCTAATAAGTCCAAAAGTACATAGTTACGAATCACCGTGAAGTAGCTTTAATATATCCACTAAATCTGTTTAATTCATGCCTTTTACAGCTTTCGTATTAAGTGAGACGAACATTAGATTCGAGGAATATAACATAAAACTAATAAACCTCGCTCTACTTTCTATATAATTTAATTTGGATTCTTTAATTTATAGATAAGCCAATTACATGTCTTGATTTTCGAAAAACAAATAATATACTGAAAAGTTAAGTTATAAGAAATAAGTACCTACATAAATGATATAGACGTATTTTGTCTACTTGGGGTCAGTAAGTGTTTTGTGTAATGTATCAGTCGCGTAACTTATATAATTTCGAATCATTCATTAAACAGTTAGTGAATAGACAGTATTATAGCCTATTGTCATTTCTTCCAAGTAACCTTTGCATTCAAAGAGAAGCATATTAACAAGAAATGATTAAAAGTCAAGTATTAAAGATTTTATTAATAAAAAAAGACATTTTAAGTAAGCCTGATTATATATTTTTACCTATTACTAACTGCTTATAAATGTATACTCTTCTTCCAGAATAAAAAGAAAACCATTCAACGACTCACTTAGATATACACAATATTATGTCTAGAACTGTCTGTGGTCAATATACATTCGTGTAATGGATTCCAGACAAATTGCCGATAATTTTTACTGGCCCATTAATTCGTCGCGACGATGACGACCACGTTTTAAGTGCTATAACAATAATATTTGCCACTTGAGAACATCCGCTATATACATAAATCAATGCTATATACCTACGTTGTATAGCGAGCTTAAGGCCGACGGTAAATACCTGGTAATTAAATGTTGTTGATAATAACTAATTCATTAAATGTTCCTCAACAAAAAATGCATCAATAAACTATTATTTAATCCAGTCAGCTTTCTCTCGTTCAGTTCAAGTCCTCTAATATTTGATAAACATAAGTCGTTACTTGTTTACAAATGCAATTCAGTTATAGACGATTACAGTTTAAATAAATCGGACGTTTATCTGGATAATGTGTGTTATTATCGAAATTGGTTAAATTCCGCAACAGTCATTTCTAACAATCGAAGTTTATAGATTACAAAAACAATAAGAACCTGTTGAGATTGGAATTCGTTTCGTTCGTTAGGTATAAGAATTTAGGTGTACTACGGCTATACTGTTATATACATAAGCAATTCATCATTAAATAAAACACTTTAACAGTCTAAATCGCGATATATTAGTTAAACTTATTTGAAAATGATTTTTAACTTTGGCCGTCTCCCCGTGACCACGGCTGCTGCAAAGCATCCGAAACATCGGGCCCGAAGTTAAACTAAAAACTTAAAGTATTTTATTGAAATGTGTACCAAGACCAGAACCAAAAATGCTAGACAAAAGTGACCAACATCTGCTCAAGGAGGTGCTGCATATACATTAAAAAAATAGGTCGACATTGCTCCTCAAAATCAAAGTCAAAACAATAATTCACGTAGATACACTTCTGAACGTGACATCAGATAAAAATTCAAAATTTACATTTACCATCAGTTTTCAAATCAAGGGTGTAGAACTAACGTTCAGGATGTATTTGTCATCTTTGATCAACCGCACCTCATTTTTGTCTATTGGTATTTCTAAAAAACTACTATATCTTAGGCTTAAACCGCATAAGTAAAGCCATTAAAATTACGATAAAAATAGCGTTTTGTATTCATCTTTAGAAATTCGTAATTCATTTTCACAGAAGAAGCTAAAAAATTTCTCAAACAAGTTGCTTCTCCGAAATTCCGACTAGTGCATTGTACAAAATACTGGCGCCACGTTCCATAAAAACACTGTTTAGCAACGCAATTCAACAGAAAGCCACCACAATGTAGAACAAAAATAACAAATACAAACAATCAAAGACAGATACATTAATAACAACATTTCACAAAGCATTATCATCCCTAATACAATAGGTTAAGGAGCATATTTCTATAGCGAGCATCACCAAAAATGCCGTTCGCAGTAGTCATAGAAAGCATGAGTAAACATTGATAATAATTTTTCCCATAACAGACGCGAGACGCATTGAGCAACCTTTTATCGAATACGATGTATCCATACGATGTATACGTGTTTACAAACACTTAATGAGGCGAAAAGTCAAAGAAAACAAGATATGGATAACGCCCACGCACATTGCTATGATTACTGAACAATTATTATCCCATGCTTTAATATAATCAACTAAGTTGCTCAGTGGTTGGATGAATTACCTGGCATAGCGTTCCAGTTCGGTTCGATTTCGTTTCGGTCAGGTACATGCATCCGTAAAACAGATTGTCAACCGTATTAATATTTTTTGCATTGATCTGTAAACTATAGTTACTATAATTCCTTCGCCTATAATATAAGAAATAAATATAAATCGATTTTAAATCTACATATATGTAGTACTGACATATAATGTTCCGTAAAGTAATAAAAAAATTGGCAAGTCTATCGCAACATTTCAAAAATATCTTTAGGAGACTAGAGCTAGCGTTACTTTAAGATGCCAACAATATATCACAAAAATCATATTGAATATTCTTTGCTAATTACTTAACGGCTGTACAAGTGTCTCCAAGCTATCGACAATTCCTTTCCATGCATTCTATAACGCGGAATTAAATCCCTTGGCAGCTGGTTTACGACTAATCCAGGCATTAAGCTATTGCCATCATGAATAGCACTCTCTAGAGAAATCTATTTTACCGTTGTTCGTGGGATGTTAGGGGATATCACCATCTCCACGTTAAATACTTGAGCTGTAGATTACAATGTTTTGCTATCATTTGTTTGAAATAACCATCAGGTTTAGGGTAAACTTTGGTTCCAAGACATCCTGATTTAGAACTTCATTCTCAGATTTGACGGGCTCTTGTCTTAATGGTTGCAATTTATGACTAATAATCAAGTGGTCGTAGGTTCGTTCCCCATTTGGTCCAATTTATTTCAAATTTTTCTGTAACATGTTGGACTTCGTCTGGATATTCAAAGATGAAGTACATATCAGAATGGATATAAACATATTTTAGTACAAGACTGAGGATCGAACGAAGTCAGTTCCTTGTGCTATAACGGTTCATTTAATTATTGCATCCTACTAATTGGCAAATTTTCGCTTGTTACCTAATAAAATAATTATCAAAATCTTCATAATCTTTAGACGTAGTTTAAAAGTTAATCTGTATTAATTATTTACTATTTCTATAACCGTTTGTTTCTCAGCCCTCGTTCTTGCATGTCAAGTTTCACCATACATTCTGAAGAAAGTTTATTGTATGGGAAGTACAAGTTTATTCCACAATCTACCGTATTATCAAAGATAGTACGCGTCTTGTCGGGATTGTGGCGTGGTTGTCCGCTGCTGTATCCCGAGGTTAGAATAGCTTTCGAGGGGTTAATTACTGTTATCTGTTATCAGGACACGAGTGATTGTGAGAACCATATCTCTACCGATAATTACGGAATAATTACATTAGATTATTTTAGTCAAAAAATGTTCGTCACTTTTGTTATGTCGTCAGATGTTGTTATGTTGATTATGTAAAATCATTAATAGATAAGAATCACGAAAGATTCAAATGTTGCAACTAGTGAAAATACATAAACATTTTAACAACAAATCTAGTCTAGCCTCACATTTCTTAGTCTTGAATTCATGTTTTGACATACCTTAAATCATGACATATATTAAAATCAATATCAACATACCTTTTTTCCAATGTGTGTCGGCGTTTTATAGTCTTTTGTTTTAATCAAACAAGCTCCGACCTAAGCTAATACAATTATTGTTATGATCACTTTTGCTTCGGTCCAGTAGCTCTGCACAAACGCAGGATGGAGACAATGTTGCAATGTCATTCAATTTTGAATGCCTAGTTGCTAAGCTGGCGGGTGCAAAGAAAGTCATGCGCAAGAATTCCATCGCTTAATAGGTAACCAGGGCGCACGTAATACGGCATATGATGCGGGTTTCTCGAAGGACACAAATGCCATTAAAGGATAAAAGCATAATATCGGACTATTTGTCGTTTACATATCAAATAAAACTATTTAAACCCGTTGCTCCTTGTTATTTGCGTTACAACCTCTTTCGAATTATAATTTTACAGACTTAGTTTTTAAATAAAACACTTTAACGGTTTAAAACGCGATATATTAGTTGGGGCAAAAACCCCCCCCCCCCCCCCCCCCCCCCCCCCAACCCCCCCCCCCAAAAAAAAAAAAAAAAAAAAAAAAAAAAAAAAAAAAAAAAAAAAATAAAAAAAAAATTTTTTTTCCCCCCCCCCAAAAAAAAAAAAAAAATTTTTTTTTTTGGGGGGTTTTTGGGGAAAAAAAAACTTATTTGAAAATGATTTTTATCTTCAGTCCGATGTTTCGGATGCTTTGCAGCAGCCGTGCTAATATATCGCGTTTTTAAAATGCTAATTATATTAGTTAACTTGTTTTAACTACAGCCAAACGTTTTGCATGCTTTGCAGCAGGGCGTACTTTTAACTTTTAATGGTTAACAGTCAATTTAAATGGGTTTGAAATTGTTTTATTTCACGTTATTTTAACGCGAAAAATTGCCAAAGCGTTTCCTATGCTTTTGCCAAGGGAATTATTTATTTATAGCCTTATTGGACCATATTTGAGTTGAGTACATGACGACATTATGTTATTTCAAGGTAGAAAGATACTATACAGAAATGGTCAAGTTGTTTGGTAGCTAAAGTCTCGCATTTCCTTCTCTTTATTCTTCTCAGAGGAATACTTTTTGTCTGACCCGTTTTTATAGCTCTCCAGTGCTGATAGAAACAGAACACATCATACGTAATTGTACACGTGCTGTATGGACTACTTCTTAGTGACGAAACTCGAGACAAATTCTTGGAAGTCTGATGTGTTGCAGACGTTACTTGAATAATTGCAACACTATTGGACAGCGTGACAGGGTACCGAAAATATTTACTTAATCCCATTCTAATAATAAAACAAGATGTCTGGAAAATAAGGTACGATGGCACTATGTGGCTCAGAAGTGAAAAGGTACATTCTTTGTGTGCCTTGCTCCACCGAAGCTATTATTTTTCCTGGATCTCGATCCCAAGACGTTAGGATGATAATAGGACTAATAATTAAAAGTGTCAAGAAGTACCGACGAATATGCTATATTACATAAATGTTGTTAATTGTTATTAGTAACTTTGAGGCTTCAAAAATTGTAAGTACACTCCCTAATTAGAACTGAGTTACAATTCGATTAATAGCCCATTGCTTAATTTTCAGTTTAAACAAAAACTTATTATTTATTGTAAGGTCTTGAATTATAAAATTGTTTAAGATCATGTTTGCCCTATTTGGGCCTGGGGCAAATTCATTTCTGCATCTGTTTTAATCAAGGGTCTTGGTCAAGAACCTTAAATTTACTTTTGGTAACAATAGATACAAGTATTTTTGTGACAATAAATGTACTGTGACAATAAATGTAAAATCAATATGTTAAATTATGATCCCCCTGGATCCGGTGGTTTTATTTCATCGATTATATTTTCAACCTTTTGCCTGCATTACTTTTAAAGAAACTATACAGTTTCTCACAGGACTTACAAAATAACTTTACTCATTACTACGGAGGTGGTTCTTAAAAAGAAATAACACAAATACAACAACGTTTCAAATAAAAAAACTTTAAAATTACACTATTTTTTTTATGCGAATGGAGGACGGACTAGGATATTTAGATACTTAACTTAAAGTAATGTAAATATCCTAGCCATATAATTCACAAGTAATGATGAGGTATCGACTTATATTTGCTTTGGACATTTTTTTATATCTTCTATATTCTTTTTTTTTATATCTACAAGGCCTTTTTGGCAATAGCCTCGTAATAAGCAGCTTTAATAATCCTCAAATAGTATGAACGTTAAACATTTGATAGGCGTTTAATAAGGAAATCCGTTGGTATTTTAATGGATTATTTGGCTGACAGATGATTAATATGTTTAACACTTCATCTTACTCAGTTTCGTAAGGGAGGGCGTTTCGTATCGCCGCCTATGCGAATAATAACACTATGGAATAGTTGATGGCTGCTATCTGTAAAAGAGGAATAATACTGAATTGTATTAAAATACCGTTATCGACAATATAAAAAACAAGGAAACGCCCACAAAAAAAAAAAAAAAAAAAAAAAGGGGGGAAAAAAAAAAAAAAAAAAAACAATAAAAGGGAAAAAAACAAAAAAATTAAGTAGGATTTATTAGAAAAAGATTTTTATCTTCGGCCCGACGTTTCGGATGGTTTGCAGCAGCCGTGCTAATCTTTTTTAAGGTTAACTTGTAAGAACGATGGGACGCAGACGAATTTTATGAAGTCTTTAAAAAAAAAACCCCCCCAAAAAAAAAGGGGGGGGGGAAAAAACCCCCCCCGTGAAAAAAAAAAAAAAAAAAAAAAAAAAAAAAAAAAAAAGGGGGGGGGGGGGGGAAAAAAAAAATTTTTTAACAACCCCCCCCCCCCCCCGCAAAAAATTTTAAAAGAAAAAAAAAAAAAAAAAAAAAAAAAAAGAAAAATTAAAAATTTTTAAAAAAAAAACCCCGGCAAAAATTGTTATTTTTTAAAGTTTAATTTGTAGACGCAGGCGAAGACGAATGCTGGCGCACCTAATATTATATTACAATATCTAATAGCCCTTTTAAGTAGTCAAGTAGCGTACTATAGGCATATATTTTAATGGAATTTATTTATCTGTTGCCTAGCTCTTAGGCATTGCTTCGTTGAGATACTGTTCAGATCCTAATCGTAATTGGGAGATTTAATGGCATTTGAAACACGCCAATTGAGCTGATCGCAAAGGTGTGCGATTCCCACGCTCATTCAACAAGTGAGTTGACTCAAATGTTAGCACCATTGTCAGACGCGGTAGTGTCACGAATTGTCAACGTTTACTCGTCATTTTTATCCGACTGCGACCCACAAAGAATGTTAATGCAATCTGATATTTTCAGTCTATGTAAGTATTTATTAAAATCGATTATACATTGAAAATAAATACGACTCTGGCAGAACTTAAATCGGCATCCGAGGCCTTCCGTACTGTTGCTTAACCAATTTTTTTTTTTTTTTTTTGGATTGACTTTTTCGTATTGTGTTCCCGAGGAGCCACGAATACTAACCGGGCGTTTTGGGCGAGCGCGACAGCGCTCGCCGTGTTTTACGGCTAGACCAAGGGTGCCCCGAGGGGGGCAGAGCTCAACCAATGGAGCTACCGACTCCTACACGTCATTGTCAATTTTTTTCAAACTATCTATACATGTACTTCTCGCACAATATGTAAGTATTGTCGTTATTTCCACGAGTTGTACGCACTAATTAAACACGTGAATTATATATACCTTTTAGTTACTAGATTTACAGGTATGAAAGAAATCATTTTATCACTCGAAATATGTAATTTATTCTTAACTACGAACCCGTTTCGTAACGTACGTTTCGGTTACTTTAAAGCATGACATGAGCATTAACAAATATGTTTCCAGTTTTAAACAGTTTTTTTTTATGTTGGTATAAAGAAAACGCTTGCTGCTTGCTCTTGAGTCACAACAATTAAACATGTAAAGCTTTAGGTGACAAACGGAAACGATCATCAAACATCTTAGAAGCTGGATATTCGTATAGGCACCGTTTTCTATAGCAAAAACTTTAGAAAACGGTGTTTGCATCTTGCACGTAGGTATTCACAACAAAACATCAAGTAATTTCTATTTCTTGATGCTTTTGCAGAAGCAAACTGTACAAAGCATAGCAACTGAATTATGGTATATTTGTCGTAATTCCCTATTGTTTACACGCAGCTGTATGTACCACGGTATTTAATGTCAAATTAATTTATATTATCTACAACGCCACAAACATATTTCTTTATACCTCTCCGACACTAGGAAAGGAAAGCATTTTGCTTCTAGTAATAGAGTTAGTAATAACTAGCAAACAATAATTAGCAAATTCTTAGTATTTTTGTTAAGATACTATTGATATTCTAATCTTTCTCGACATCTAAATGAATATCCTACTGTTATAGTTTTAAAACAGTTTATAAAATAATGTTTTATTCCTTTTTAGTTATAATTTAGTAAATATATATAATTAAGTTAGTTACACTAAACTAAATCTAAATATTACACCTTTAAATGAAACATTCCTAACGCGAAATATAATAGTTAACTTATTTAAAGTCATTTTAACCACGGCTGATGTTTCCGATGCTTTTCAGTAGCCGTTACCCGTGTTTTAAACCGTTAAAAGTGTTATTTACATTAGGTATAAATTGTGTAGCAATGTTTCTTCATATAACATGTTTTCTCATATTTAAGACTCAGAAATATTAATTGTTTTTTACATACACTCTTGCAAGAATAAGTCCGTTTACGCATTATAGGGCCTTTAAGGCCCACGCAACCGCTTATGTTAATATAAGATCACAATAAGCAGACAAACTCACGAACAGATGTCCGCTAAAATTTGCATTACACAGGCTTGTGCATGGTGTAGTTTAGGAGCCAATTATGCATATAAATAAAATTGCAATCCATGTTTAACAATACACAACAGCTGTAGACATGTATAAGAACGATTTTATAATATTTTGTGGTAATTACTGAAGTACGTCTTTGATGTAACTGCGCCGTTTTTCAAATTATTTTAAACACATTTCACAATAATTATAAATTGTAACATGGCTCTTATACTATTCGTATGTATAAACCGTAAAGTCGCCTATTCAGCATACAAAAGGTCTGTCTTTATGGAAACAAGTACATTTAAGTAGAGATAAATTTTAGGCAATAACATGTAAGTGCATGTCAAATTATAAATTTATTACCATTCAAATGAATTATTCAAATCCATAATTCATCAGCCTTTTGATTAAGCAATTAATTATTGCAGACGAAATATCGAATACCCAAAATTAACATTTGGAGGTGGACGTGGGTAAATTGGTGTATTCGAGACTATTGCAAGCTGTTAGTTAAATGAAAACTAATTTTAGAAAGCATAGCTTAGTGAAAACCAAAATTCCGATTTTAATAAAACCTTTTAACGGTTTAAAACGCGAAATATAGTTACCAATAAAAATTAGAAGGCCAAAACGCCTTCCTTTCACAGCCATGTTCTGTTTTATCTTTGCAGAAGTTAATCAGAATTTAAATTATAACTTCTAAGCTATTAAGACTATCTTAAAAGCTCGGTAAGTTGTGTAATAGCTGTGTAAACAATTATTTGTTGATAGCAAACTTCGTAACTAAATTAGGTGTGGTTTACTATGGGTAATATTGGTATTCATACGACAATTAATGTTGGTTTAGAAAAATCTATTTATATAGCTTCACCAAGATTCAAATTCTAATATTATAAGAATAAAATAACTCTTTTTAAATGCATTGATAGGTGTCTTCGATTTATTTTTCTGCTCTCTCTCCTTATTATTTTATCGATTAATGTATAAACAGCTCTTAGACTCCAGCGCTAGTATAATGGAGTTTTTGATAAACGTTCTTCCTCTATTTTACAATAGTTTTCGTGACCAGTTCGTTGAAATCCTCTCTTCCTGTTAACCTCGCGTGTCCTATGAGAACTTTCGTAATTATTCTAGTAGGGTTAAGTGTGAAACCCGATAATAGCCCGCGAAGTTATTTTATAACATTAGGGGTTTAATTTGATTATAACCGAGTCGATACCTGACCCTATTGTTGGGATCGAGGCAGCAAGAGGGCGCAAAGAAGAACTGAAAATGTTTCAATTGTTTGAAGAATGGCCCAAGCTTTTTAGAGACTGAAAAATCTTCTGGTATTGTATAAAGTATTCATTTTGAGCAAATGCTTAAATAATATATTCCGTAAACAAAAACTGTTTAACAAAATAATTTAAATAAAACATCCGAGTAAAGAAATACCGCAAGCGCGGTATCCAAAAAAGTCCATTGTCATAAAAGAATAAAAGGCTCCAACCACCCATGACGAATCCCACCAAGCAATAAAAGTGACCCACAAAAATGCATTATTTACCATTATATCGGCAACGACAGACGAACTAATTACAAAGTCCAACACACGAGGCACGTAGGTGGAAGGTACGCTCGAGGGATTATGTGATGTAACAGAAAAAACTGCCCAAACTCATCGACCACAATGACCTGTTGAGCCAATATTGACCACCCGCCCTTTCCCACGGTATCCTGTTACGTGTTTCTCATATTCCTGTCGGTAACAGGGCGCCCGTGTAATGACCAGATCAAACAAATTGGGATACAAATATTGTAACTGATGATTCGGGTACTCGGTTCCAGCAACCACAAAAGCGGCTTTTAACTCATAAAAGATGTGGTAATTGGATTGCTTTTTTGGCCTTTGATTGTAGTTTAACATCTTCACGAGTCCGCGTTAGCGTGGAATGAATCGTAGTGTGGATGGGATGGAGCGTAAGCACACTTGTAATACTTGAAATTTGAGTCTACTATTGTTTATTTAAAGACAATTGATCTCAAAAGATATACTACATTAAATATTTCTTTAAAATGATATAGGCACGTTTTAAAAGTTTAATTGTTTATAAAATGCGTCACTCGTTAATTGCAACGTGACGTCATATTTGTGTTCCACCAAGATGTTTGGAGACGAACTGTTTTGGCAGTTTGGTGAGATTTTAATTACATTAGTTTGAGTGCTTTAACGATTGATTGAGCAGATGTGAACATTAATATTGGCGAGTCATCCAACCATTCTCAAAATTTATTCTTTATATGATTCGTAATTCGCTTTAGTTTAGTGGTTGGCGCAATAGACTTCAGAACGCGAGGTCCTGAATCCGAAATATTACTTTGGTATTTGAAAACTAATTTTCACATGTAATTGCAACTGATTTCATTAAATAAATTGAAAACCTATACTATCATATACCAACACCCTGATATGGTAGCTCCGAACATCCTTAAATGGACACAGTTTTCAAGCCTCGTAAAAAAAATATTGTTAGAGCAGCAGCATCGAAACGCTGTAGATGCTGGTTCAAGTCCCGCGCATGTCTAAAATTATTTTAATCTAATTTAAAGATCTCTAATTTAGTATTTTAAATTTCTTTGGACAGAATTTGAAGTAGATGCATCGTGCCTCGGAGTTACTACCACTACCACAATAAATGTAGTTGTTTGAGTTCGTTAACCGACATTGGTACAGTATGGTGGGTCTAAGTTCTTAAAAACCTTTTTCCTATATGCCCAGGAATGAGACATTGATAGATTGAACCGATAATTCGTAATATACCATCACAACATAATTTATTTAATTATGAAATTCCGCAACAATTTTCCAATACAACTATTTAATACTTATTAGGTTATCAATCGCTTATTAAAATGAACAGCCTGACACAAATTAATTATTGATTATGGATCGGTTATAGTAAAATCTTATTTTGACGTTGAACAAGATTAATAGGGACGCTGTCAAGAGCTTTAGTTGAAGCCAATTGAAATTTGCTTCTTGTTATCTCCTTGAAATGTGTTTCCTAACGGGGGCTTTGGTCTTGTTTGTTTTGAATTTGTTTTTTTTTATTTTTCGTCAAAATTTATTTTAGTTAGCTCCTAAATCAGATCGTAAAGTTCTAGAGTAGACATAACAGTCCAGTTTTTTCTTAAAATTCAAAAATGTTAAACATTTAAATGATGACACTAAACTTTTGTATTTTCAATTTATTATTGTTCTTCATCGTAAAATTTGTTAAATCTTTTAAATAAAACACTTTAACCGTTTAAAACGCGATATATTTTAGTAAGAAACCGTTAAAGTATTTTTTTTAAATGTGTACTACTCGCGTAAACTACAGACAGTATTCGTTAAATATTGTTTTTTAATGTACGCCTTTTCTTACCAAACTAAGCAGTGTTGTATATTAACTAAACGTTAATAAATACAAGACCTTTTCCATTATCATACTTAATTATATTCGTAAACAAACTTAGCGTTCTGGGCTAGCAATTCGACAGGATTGAGAACTAGTCACTTCGCCTGTACCTAAATTTAAAATAGATTTGCTGCGAAACAATTTTAACAACCCTCAACAGGTTTAATAGTGAGACAATAAATTAATACGACGACCTTCAGATAATGCAGCCCGTAATCAACTTTAATAAATAGCATTGAAACAAGTAGCCTGATTTGTATTTGCGATTAAACCTATCGACTAAGTCAGATACGGCCAACAGTTTCGGCGCTAATTTGCACGAATAATTATTTTCACGTGTTTACAAAATATTTTCAAGCAAACATTTAATCACAATGAAAAATAAACGATTCACGAATACGGTTAACGGTTTAAAACGCAAAATGTATTCGTTAAAAACCACGTTTACGAAATATAATAAAGAATTATTGATTTCGGTTTTTGAACAACTTAACGCTTTAAATACTGTCTATAGTTTACGCGAGTAGTACAAATTTAAATAAAACACTTTAACGGTATAAAATGCGATATTAAGTTAAACTTATTTGAAAAAATATTTTTAACTTCGGCCCGACGTTAAAATAAAATAATTCGCGATGTGAACCCTTAACAATGTTTTAATTTAACCCGTTTGAAAACTTTAATATTTATCACATGTTCTTGCACATGATGGCACTATATATGTACAATTAAAATCGGGTCCTGCACTCGGTAGCTTAATTAGAAGAAGGAGCAACAGCACGGAACGCTGATGATGCCGATTCGAGTCCTGACCCAGTCGTCAATTTTTAATTTGTTTTAACTATTCATCCAACTGCAGTACTTTATCCTACAATATCCATTATTGAAAATTTTCCATCGAATTTTCTCAACCACTGGTTCAAAACACCTGTGATAAACGCCTAGGTTCAAAATGTCAAGCTCATTATCTCAAATTCTAAAGTAATATGCAGTTATGCGTATTGAAAAGTCAAATTCAAATTTCAAATTGATCAGCGCACATGATAACTTCTTCGAAAATAATTAATCAAACGAAGATATTCCGATAACTGAGTAGCGACACTATCTTAGTTGACAAATTGGGCGCTTAAGTTGTTTGGAATTACGCTAATTAATCTTTTGGTCACATGGAATTTGATGGCACTGCAACGGCGAACAATGTTTTTATCTGTAGTTCTTAATTTAACCTTATAATAAGAGGTCGGTGGTTAAACGGTTTATTAAATATGAAACGCTATAAAACTTCATGGCTTTTCATCTGTGTTCGATGGTTTGTGACACGGACGATTAGATTTTCGATATTACTACAACCCATTTACTATTCTGATACCCAGACAAAATCCAGTTAATTCTTCGATTAATCGAGAAGGTAACATTTCCTGATGATGGCGTCCACTCGTGATGGCGAAACATCGAGAACCAATGATCGCTTACGTCGGCACACGAACAGCCCGAAAAACAATGATAAGCTGAACTATGGCAGTGAAGAAATGGATAATTTATTATAATCCAACATGTTTTAGAAAAATTATAAATTGATTATAAACGTATTGGACCCACCATTGGGATCGAACCGATGGCCCGGTGATTATAACTGCTACAATTAGAACAACTAAAACGTCGTTTAGTTATCAATCTATTATGAGTACTAAGCGATATCTTATATCTCATAATTCGTATACTTAGACCGATTAAACATGCTCAAACGGTTTTCCAACCAATTCAAGCACATGAATAATACATAATCTAATAAGTAATAAACATTCAAACGTGGGACCTTTTAAATAAACATTCATTCAATTCATAGTTGTCATAGTTCATTCTTCAGACGTGAATCTTGAGAGTCGAGTGTAATTGCAGCAAATCGTAATGTTTATATTGCATTTACTTATTCACGTCCGCCGTAGAACGTGACATTTTGTTAAATGGACTTCAAATCACGATATCATTATGAATAGAAAATTGACCCTTCTACACAGATAAATAAGGTACAGATTGCAGTGAAGACGGAGGAGCAAGTAAGATTGATGCAGATATTTTTAGCGAACAATAATCTTAAGTTAACACAGGTAAAGTTGGTTTTGATGAACACAATCGCGTAAGGAATATGATTAATGTTGTGGGTGCCCCCGCTGTGTTGTTTGTTACACTTGTCAGTGCTGTAATGCGAATTTATCAACTACAGTAACCCACGGACCGCCGGCTCGATTCGTGAATTAGCGTTCACAAACATTGTACAGAGTCGATTTGAAACGTCCATTTTGACATCCGGAACATGTTACTTCTAGTTCCTGGTTGCACATTATGATGCATTTTACTTTATTATGGGTAAACACCCAAGAGGTCTTAAGGATCCCTTGATTCAGATTTTAGACTGATAAACAAACGAACAAAATACCCCACAGAACAAACGCATTTTTTCTGCTTTTATTTTCAATATCAATGAATGAGAAATAGTCAAATGTTTTGGCTATAGTTGATGCGAGTAATCCACAGTTAAATAAAATACTTTTAACGGTTTACAACACGAGCCGTCACAGAAAATTCGAAATCTTTCGAAATGTCGGGCTGTAGTTAATATAAATTCAAAATAAGTTAACAAGTAACGTTGATATTTGGATTTTTAGAAGGCTAAAAGGTTTTTATTCAAAAAATGAAATATATCTACGAAATCAAAGGTACGGAACGTTTAGTGCCCAAGTTTGACTCGCACTTCACCGGTTATATAATGTAATGTAACATCTTTATAATATAATTAGTGCAGTTAAAATATTACATAAATATATGATTTCTCATATTAAACCTATACTTTGTTTCAGATAACTCGCCACTCATACGCCATAACGCCGTAAGAAGAGAAAAATTAAAAAGGTAATTTATAATAGTCAAATTTAGTCAGTGTAATTTATTATCTTAAAAGTATCTTAAACATTTTCATATGTTCAATTATATACTAGTATTATAAAGTTTTTAACGATCACATTAAAATGGGGTTATATTAAAATAAAGTTCTTTGTATTCAAATCACCTTTCCACCTTGGAAAGCGCTTTTAAAACTTCCCCAACGGCTCTGCATATAAACAAAACATTTCAAATTGCCGCAACCAATTATCCGACAGCGACACTTGTAGAAGTGGCACCAGACAATGTCACTAATCGTCGGCGAGTTTTGACATCCATTTACGTTGACTAATGTTATAACGTGTCGCCGAGCGTTAATTTGTCTCCACTTTGTTTGTCCACGCCGCTTTTATTGGACAGCTTCACTGTGTCTCAATTAAGAGATCTGTGGTGCGGATCGACTTGGACGTTCACTTGTGGCATCTTGTGTTCAGAGCGGTGTGATTGATCAGCTTAATTTACAGATTTAACGGAATTTATAGCAATAGAAATATCTTTATTGCCACAACATTAAAACAAAATACAGAAAATCTAAAACTTTGTGGCATTTCGGGATTCAGATAGGAAGGAAATAACATAGTGCTGTTTTTCAGTCTGGTGCCAATAGCTGAAGTTCCAAGAGGTTTTTAATATAAAACCAAAGTCAATTGTAAAATTTAACGCTAAGTATTAATTATTAATAATAATATATTTATAAATAGATCGATAGTATAGAATTTATAGTGTATAATATACTCTATATTATACACAGTATAGAAATGAAAACTTTTACATTTACAGAAGGTTTTTATGTTTTTTTTTAACATTACGTGCGATTTTCGGTCTAACCAATTCTAATAAAAACATGTATATCTAGTCATTAGTTAAATCCAACACCAACCCAATTTGAGACATCAGTCGACATAAATCATATATCCCTTTTTAAATGTTGCTTCCCAAGTGACTAAATTTGTCGCAACCATTATACTATCATCACTCAACAAAGACTCAAAGTGAAGTTTTTAAACGACGCGTGACTTTGACGAAAGCTTTAAATGAATCAATTCGATGTTCATTTATTTTGAACACTTTCTTTTGGTTCTGATCTCTGCTTAAGTGACAGCTCGGTATAGTGCTGTCACTGTTAATTGTCTCTTTTGTTTTTCTTTGTGTTCGAAATACATTTTAATTTATCACTTATATGATAAGTTAATTGCTTAAGGACGGTATTAGAAAAAGAAGATAAATTGACCATAGCATTATATACTAGTGAATAACCATTTCATCCTGTGGGGCATGGGGCGCACACGCATCTGTGTTCATATGTTTATCCGTGCTTCAAATTCAGGACACGTTTTCAGGTTTCTCACTGCTACAATCTTAATCATTGCACTTTGACGTCATTTTGTACTTCTTAATTACTTGGTATTTTACGATTAAAAGAACTTATAAAAATTATTACTTTCACATATTTACATGTTTATTCAAACATATAAACGTTACTCTCTTGAATTTCAGCTTTAAAAAGTTACATTCTTTATCAAATCTTAGGTCAAGTTCACATGACGCCTTTTGATTGGTTTCAATTGATGGCAATGCTTTTGCCTGCAAGCTTTAAAAACATTCTTTATCGATAAAACACTATGTACGTGGTAATTTCAACCTTATTTCAAAGTTCTTAAACTTCAGATTGCAAAGGAATACATCCAGAAAGACGCAAATAAGTTTGTTCAGCAAACTTTCATAGCGCGTCGTGTAATTATTTTCACACCTCTTGTTGAATCACGCCTTTATTAATAATACGCATAAGGTTGAGATTTAAATGTTATTATCTATTGCTATACGCGTAATATTTCGTCATTGATATTAATGAAACCGCTACTTGTTAGTTTCATTGTCAATGTAAGTTACATCAAATACTGCCGATCCAGTAAGCATTCAAACAAGGTAAAAAATAAATATAATTACAGGATAAGATGATTTCTTCATTCTCAAATCATTCATTATATAAGTATGGATTGAAAACAAATAAATATTGAAAATGTATACTTATCATTCTTAAATCTAAAGTTAAAAATATATGTTACAAGAATGCTGCCAGATCAGTAAAAAATATTATTACATAGATCCCATAGACAATTACAGGCTGGTGATGTGTTTAGTGTTTCTGGTCGGCTATTGTCTCCGAGGAGGTTGTAGTACGATTTACACACATTCCCCACGTCACTATTTCCCGATGTGGGCGTGCATTAGGCATTCACACAAGTTAAAAAAAGTCTCTGCCGACAACAGTAGCAGTAAATCTTTATGGAGTTCTTAATAATGAGTGCAGATCACTCGATACGTTTATTAAAGAACACCAAAGCTGAGCGTCATTATTGCTGGCGATGAGTAACACAATTGATACACTTATCGATTAGAGATCCTTAGGATATAAGATTTTATTTAATAACAATGAATCCAACTTTGATATAAACAAGTCAACTAAGAGAAATGCCACTAACATTTAATAATAAAATGTGGAAAAATAATCTCAAGAACTGTAAAAACTGGAAAGTACTTCAGCTCATGCTAAATTTTGAAAAATTGTTTAAACATATATTACACTATCTATTTATTTTAATTTATTTATATTTTATTACAGCTATCGCCATTTGCCTCAAGACTAACGTGTTTATATCTAAAAACCGCATGCATTCATCTTCTATTCCCTATCATCTAGCAATTATATAAAAAGTTTTCCTTTCATTATTAGACAATTCTAAAACATACTTCAATGTTTTACACAATACTTTCAGCATAAATACGTTTTCTGGACAAGTTTCATATGATTTACCTTATATTGTTATTTTTTAGCAATCAAATTTAAAGTAAAAGATTAAGCTAAATCATCCTTACAATATCAAAAAAGTATTTATGTATTAACTGAGTGAATTGTTAAAGAAATTAAGCTATATAACTACAAGCTATACGGAACCACTTGAAATGAGAAGTAGGTGTGTGTGTAGGTGGATCGCGGCCGGTGGTCGGAGCCCGACGATCATAAACACGACGTATTGTCGTATTCACACCATGCACTTGAGATATCTACTGCTTCTGTGACCTTGGTACATTTTCCATGTGCATATTTTATTTGTGTTCGTGGTGTGGTACTCTCACCTCAATATGCCCCGCATGGAATAACAGAAAAAACAATGAAAACATAAGTATAAACTTGTGTCGTTAACGTTTCATTCTATTTAAAATTGATTCTTCTTAGATTGATTTTTTTTACGAAACGGCCAGGATCTATAGCGTTGTTCCTCTAACTAATTGGGCCACCGTGTCGATACTGTACCGTAAAATCGATTTTTAATTCATACAGTGTCATTATGTACAACAATAAGAAATAAAAATAATACGTAAAAAAAATAATGATTTATATAAGTCCCTCCGTGACAGCTACTGTAAAGCAGCCGAAACGTCGGGCCGTAGTGAAATTAAATTTTAAATTAATTTAACTAATATATTTCGGCCTTTGAGCTGTTGAAAGTGGTTTATTTAAAAGATTACACAAACAAATCGAAATTGCATAGGTTGGTATGCAAGTATACCAATCTATGTAAGGTCTTCCATTCTTTTTCTGTCGCAAAACATCTTTATTCGCTTCCCCTTTTCCCCTCCCCTTTTCCTCCTTACCTTTTCTCTTTGCAAGTATACGATGCACGCTTCACGTTTAACCACAAAGGAACGCATATTACATATTTTAAATGACTACTTTTTCTCTTTCTTTTGTCGGAAGGAAAGAGATACAAAATACAACCAGGCGGATAAATGGACGGCGAGCTAATTGCCTTATCTGTATGGCTACACCTCGCTTATCTTTATCGCTGATTCGTATCAAACCGCGGCATCTTATACAATGGTATAATCAGCGTCAAAAGTGCATTGCACAAGCGTGACTTTTGGTAATTAGTCCTTAAATACTACACGTATCTATATTAATATTAAAAAGCTGAAGGTAGGTTTGTTTGAACTCGCTAATATCAGAAACTACTGGTTCGAATAATTTTTCGATGCGAAATTGCAAAACATGTGACGTCACACTAGGGGGGTCTCAGAAATGTGACCACCTGTGACAAGGACTGGGGGAGGGCTCAAAAAATCATGAAATTCGTGTGACGTACTTTATGGATGACCCCTTAGGAAACAATAGATTGTTGCGGTCGGCCAGAACACTAATGTCTAATCAAGTATTTGCCTGAAAATAACCTATTAATGAAACCACACCCCCATGCCCCACAACAGAAACTTTGAATAAAGCAAGTAACGAGTTTTTTAAGAGCCTTGTAAAATTTTATTTACTATAATCGTTTTATCATTGTTGATTTTACGGCATTGGTTTTTACACTACTACATATATAAAAAATATGTAGTAAGCAGTACTTTGTTTCTTTAGCTCCAAGAAACCATAAATTTAAATGATATTAACTTCTTTGCGTCGTAAAATAATTAATTCAACGCGAAGACACCGTTAGTCAATTCTGCAAGAAGTTGGTATTTGGCAAAACTGGGCAGTTTCGCCAAATACCAACTACGATTGACCAGATGGCGCTAACGTAGCAGCTTTAACTTCGACATTAGAGACATTCTCCATCTTTAATCTCCCCGGGACCACGACCGCTGCAAAGCATCCGTAGCAAACGTAGTTAAAATAATCCCCAATTAAGTTTAACTGGTATATATCGCGTTTTAAACCATTAAAGTGTTTAAATTAAATACATAAACGCTGATTCACGCGAGCGTACTAGATAAAGATCTTCAACGATTGTGTCTCAATTGCGTTCGGTGCCAATTCCCGGTTCAGCGATTAAGCTTTTCATGTCTCCCATCAATTATCTTTATTCGTTTTAAACCTTTTTAATGAATTAATAACTGAGAATCTCATATCTTCAACGGTTCGCAATTTATATATGAATTCTCTTGCGTTTAACTGCCAAAGGATGTTAAGTATTTTTTGGGCTCATTAGTAACCAGTTGAATATTAATCATACATTATGGTTAATAGTCAACTGGTTTTAGGTATTTCTATTTATAATTTTCCCGTCACATGTGGTATTTGTCTGGAAATTTGGATATTAAATGGGTGGTCGGAATATCGTAATTTCGTCCGGCTCAGGAACCCACAGATGAAAAAACCGTGAAGGGTTTTCCGAATTGCTTTTCCGTTTCCGTTTCAGTCTGTGCATTTCCGAATATCCAAACCCAAATTAGATTAACAGCGCATCTAGTGAACGCCAGACTTGTCTCCTTTATCATTAAAAAAAGCAATTTTATCGAATATCAGTCAGACCAGTATTTTACCAGCTAGGCTAGCTCAGTCAGTCCCGTGTCTAGAGCTGGTGGACAACACCGTGTCGTCAATTTCTTGGCCCAAAACGGAAGTAGCCGGCCACTTATTAGAAAAAGCGGTTTTTTGGGAGACAAATTTTTTTTGGGAGACAAATTTTTAGACGCCAGTTGCAATCTCAGATAAGTGTTATATCTGTGACAATTTACTGGTTTGTTTTTCTTAGCACTAAAAACATCTCAAAATACGTATTAAGTAAACGTTCTTTGTATATTTATTTATTCTTCTTATATTATTGGACCAATCTAGTATCAAGTCAAGTCAATACAATAAATCATCTTAGAATATGATTACAGAACTAATTAAAATATTAATAGTTTAAATGAATAAACATTAGTATAAACAGCATATTCTTTGTACGTGCTTCCACGTTTTCATTATTATGTATTCGATTTTAAAACTCATATGAGTATTAAATTATGTGGAACGGTTTAGTATATTGTACATTCCATATATATTACGCACTTATTCCCCTTTTATAAGTGTACATTTGCGTTTCTGTTTCAGCAGTTTGATTTCCGAATGTCCAAAGCCAAGATTTAAAATAATTAGACGTTATAAACAAAGGAACACCGTTCAAGTTCACCCAAGTTCTCTGTTCTCTTCTGTCTTAAATAAATCGGTCCAACTACAAGTCGGAATAACGCAAGAAAGGTTTCGTACCCATAGGTACTTACGTATAATGAAATCATTTTTAGTAATTTTATATTTAGAGTCTTAATATCCCGGTTCCTGAGATACAGTCAGCAAAGTCCTAGTACAAGGTTAGTAATAAATCTTCTTATTTAGCATTCACTTTAGTAATGCAATCACAATAAAGTAATTAAGATAAAAATTAAATTATTTAACTTTTGTGTACGGTACGTTATCCAATTCATGAAAATTTGCCTAATAACAATAGTAACTCTATGGGCTTATTTCTAGGTTGAACGTAAAATAAAACACAAAGATTTTAATAAAATTAAAAACCGTTTAACTTATTTCAACATGTGGGCCACTGCAATCTCAAAGTTGACCGACACGCCCGACGCTGTAATTCTCGACGCAGACCGGTTAATGCGTAAAAATAATTGATGTTTTCGTTAAAACCTAATTGGCGTGCGGCGTGAAGGTGTGAAAACTTGACGAAACGTCAGCCGCGAAAGGCTTATTGATTCCACGAATTTTCGTACGCGATTCGCCTCGTTTTATTGTGATGTGACATCTGTCACTTACGGCACTGCATTGATTGGAAAACACGTAATTGCAACACAACAAATACTTTTTTGTTGTTAGTCACACACAGTATTTTTTAAGTGTATCCTGGTCGTATAAATTCCTGCTGTATGGGGCAGATACATTCTTGTAATTTTATTACATGCAAGTAAGTCTCGACCTGTTCGAATTAAACTAAGCGTAATTTGAACACAGGAACTCTCGCGTTTTCAGCGTTTAACCATATAGCCTTCTGCGTCATATCAATGGGTAAAAAAAATCTGAACCTGTATAAAAATATAGATTATTTGAACAAAATATATGAATTATAGATATCTAATCATAGATTCCTATGTACTGTTAACAGACTACGTAGACTACGGCATAGTCAAAAACTATTGTGATTTAGTTAAGATAGATAACTATCAATTTGCAAGTATAATAAATTAATACCTTGTGTATCATTGTAAATCTAATATTATGCATTCATTTAGCACCTCGTTGTCACCTCATCGTAGAGAATTCAAGTCAGCCATTAAAGTGTGTACATAATGATAACGTAGCGAAAATCAATTTGCTATGATGGATTATGTTGGCGCCTACGCAGTGATCACTTCAGCGGATGTCTATAGCAGTAACTCAACAGCTTTTAAAAATACTAACTACATGTGGATAATATTGAACTAAGGCACGCAAAGCTATAAACCTTAATATTTGCAGTATTTTTATTCTATCTATAAAAATTCTTTTAGAGATTTAAAACGCCAAATATATTAGACTGATTTTTATTGTATTATAACTACGGCCTGATTCGATGTTCCCAATTTCAAAGTAAAATATTAGTTTAGTCATAAATGATTTTGGAGAAAACTCGCAGACAATACATAAAAAAATATTGTCATATCTTAAGTTCGATGGACTAGTGTGATAAATGGTTGGAGTATTTCATCTATCTTCAAGTGAACAAATAAGCACTGATAAAATAATCCTCTGATCAGAATAGGAACTTCAAAACGGATCGGAATTAAATCCGATGCTGTTTAAACTACTTCAGGTTAGACCGAATGTGCATTGGATTTTATTTTACTTATAATATTTCATAAGTCTAAATGTAAAGTGATAACAGATTGATTTCCTACACCGGCAGCCAAGTGATGATGTCCTGATTATTCCAGACTGAACTAGATCGTAACCACAGATCTAAAACTCGGACGGACTCGGTCTAATGATAGGTATGGTTATCAATCCACGGGCTGTGGGATCGATCTCCATCGAATTCAACATGTTTTTAATCAATTAATATTTTTCTGAAACATATTGGATTTTGTCCAGAAATCTGGAGATTAATGGGTCGCAGGAGCAGAACATATCGATGAAAAAGTTGTAAAGTTTAATTACGTTTCGGCTTCAGTCTGTGGATTTCCAAATATCCAAAGCCAAAATAAGTCCATCCTGCTTAAATGTTATAAGGCTGGAGTATTTCAGCTTCCATCATGTGATCACCATGCTTGTCTGTCCTCCTCCATCATCAAGAAAAACTTATACACGGAGTATTTATATTAAATGCAAATAAGTTCTTAACATAACTAGCTACTCTTTCTATACTGTAATTAATTGTAAAATTACTAACAAAGGATTAAAAACACTATTATAAAATCAAAAATTCGAATATTATTTATAATTATACTAACTAATTATAAAAGGAGTCCTTTTTATAAAATAGATTTTATATTTAAAAATAAATATGTTCATATCTTGTGCAATTATGTCCACAGCTCTATGAAAAGTGCTACGGAAGTAGTAGTTACCCGGGTCACACACTGGCTATACAGCTCGTGACCAAGTCACGAGATGTCATTAGGTCTTGATATTGACCTTAACCTTTGGTGTATTGACCCAAGTCCATACTCGGTATTACGTAACAAGGGAAGTTTTATGTGGGAACTAGCTGTGTCAGCGACTTCGTCCTCGTAAAATAGTTATTTTAGGCATCCAAATTTGTTTTTGCAAACACCATCTTTATAAACTATAGCTGGTATCCACGACGTCGCGTCCCGTCGTTTCATGCAAGTGGAGATTTTTTTTAGATTATTTAAAGAGGATTCATTATTTTATACATATTTTTTGGGTATCTTGACCCGTTTTGATGCATATTTTTCCCGTTTTTTCCACATTTCCCGCTGTTCCCGATTTATAGCAGATCCTTAGATTAGTGCGCTCAAACAAACAAACTCTTCAGCTTTATATATTAGATGACAAGAAGGAGGAAGAACTAAATTATTTTCTAGATTTAGATCGAATTTGTATATTTCCGAGAATCGAATCCAGGATCTTGTTCTTAACTGAAACTTGAAACTACATTTTTTGTATGAATAATGTATGAACGTTATGTATTTAGTGCTTGCAAAGTTAAGCATTTATTATTTTGACAGTCAATGACGTCACGATTTGTCAACGTTGGTCAACGTGTAAAATGCAAATTAAACTTGAATTACAATACAGCTATCAATTTATTGTAGTTACATTAAACTTTTACACATTTATATGCTTAATATTTATTACTCTTGTAGTACACCCACTGCGTGACAATTCTACGCCATAATCTAATATTTTCTATCGTAGAAAGTATCTATAAGTAATTATCTAAATGTATGTGACCAGTGTATTGAATACCCGAGAGATTATGCGTTGTTTCGGAAGATTAAACACATTTTGGTAGTTTGCAGGAAGTAAAATCCTTCTTATTTTGTAAATAATACTTTTTTGTTATATTAGGCTCGGATTGAGTCATGGACACGAGAAAATTTCGCGTTGAAAAGCCATTTTTTTGACGTGAACTACTTATGTGCGTAAACTACAGATATGATAGTTAGTGGACCTTATTATAAACAAACTGAGATATTTTTTGCATAAACTTTCAGTCTGTTTCTGTGTTTTTGTCTAGTTTTGCGTTTTTCAAAAATAAATGGGGCTTGAATCTACGGCCGTTATAATGTTGTCTGCTAAATATAACCTGCTTAAAAGAACATTCCAAAAGCGCGGAAGTCCCAATCGTCTGCATTATCTTATCGCATTACAGCGACATTCGTTTTATGACATTAGTATACAAATGACTTGATTTCATTGAGCTTTAAGTAGCGAAACTCGAGTAAGCTGATGTAAGCGATATCTGATTTCTATCACATATTTCGTAACGAGACCGATTTAATCACGGCATGTTGTCTAAAAGCGTTCCCGTGTAACCGCTGATGTATAGTCTGTGGTCATAGGTTAGAGAAAATACACATTTATTCAACTAAGTATACGGTTGGTTTCGCTTAATGTATTGGGGGATATGCTAACTCGTAGATTAAAGTAAGGAACCAACGGTTTTCGTTATACGATAGAGGAAGACGACTATGGGGTCACTTGATGGTAGGTAAAATACACCAACCATATAACATCATAACCTTTTTTGGCTTCGGATATTCGGATATACACAGACTGAAATCGGAACGCGATTGACGTTCACGAATTTTTCATCTATGAACGTGACCCGGATATAATTTTCGATATTTACTACCTATTTAATACGCCAGACGAACTCCAAAGTGTTTCCAGAATTATAAATTGATTAGACTCATGATATCATCTCTTCCGTATGACTAGCTATTAATGCAGATATTATTTTATTTTGACAGGAGTGCTATTTAAGTCAAGCTACTCTATTCTTCTGATTTGTTGCAACCAGATTGCAAATGCGCGGCACTTTGCACTTGAGGCACTTAATCTTCGGGCGGATTACGGGATATGATAAGAAAGCACACCTATTGATAATAAAATATCATATTTGCTGTAGGGAAGTACATCGGGTCCAAACATCACGTCAAAACTGCATGTGCCGCACCGATATAAAAAAAAATTATATGGCTCCGTTAATCAACACCTGAAGGATTTTTTTTATAATCGAGGAGAACAGGCAAGCTTTATTTTAACTTATTTCGAAGTGCAAATACCAACTGACAACTATTCCTTGTCTTCACTAATATTATAAAGCTAAGAGACAAAACTACGTGAAGAGAGCTTATAGTATTTAGCTTTTGTCGTTTATTTGTATGTGGTATAAACGATTAGATTTAAAAGGATTTAAAAGAGCTGCGGACGGTGGTACGATTTTTCTAGTTCTACCACTATCTATACTCAAGGGTATACGTTCCTTTACCGTGAAGGAAAGACATACAGACTATTTATTATGTCTGCCTTTTAGTATCAAGGTTTTTTCTAGTTCTTCCAGTTTCCTACTGCACAGAAGTTTATATTGAAAACTTTGTAAATGGCGGGTATTAATAAAGACTATGTCAGTTCATAAATTAGTTGTTCATTAATTATCCGATAATAGTTGCAATAAGTAAAGTGCTGTGGAACGTGCAAGTTTGTGCACATTTTATGCAATAATCTTCCGCTCGTAATATCGTAAATAAGTTTACAGGCACACATGATTAAGAAAATTATTCAAAATAAAGCAGTCTTCATTGAAAAAATCTAGAACTTCAGTAAGATTCGCTAATGAGAGCGGTGTTTTAGATAAGACACTTTAACAGTTTAAACTGCGAAACATTAAGTTAAATTATTTAAATAAAACACTTTAATGGTTTAAAACGCGATATATTAGTTAAACTATTTGAAAATATTTTAACTCGGCCCGACGTTTCGGATGCTTTGCAGAGCCGTGGGGCAGGGGGAGTTTTTTATAAATGTGTACTACTCGCGTAAACAATAGACAGTATTTAAGTTAAATTTATTTTAAAATTAACTTTGTACAAAGTAACGTTGGTAAAGGTTGAACAAGTTTAACTAAATAATATCACGTTTTAAATACTTAAAGTTTAAAACGTGATATATTAGTAAAACTTGTTTTATTGAAAGATAACTATGTCTTGCTATTTACATATATGTCATGGACACATAAAGCTCTATTAATTTAAATAACCAATTTGTATGAAGTAATTATGAACAATGATATAGGCGAGACTCGAATTCAAAACCACAGCATTCCTTGTCCTCTACCAAGGGAGTAGCTCGTTGGTTTTCAGTTTATTAATCCTGTAAAGAATAATCTTAAGAAATCTTGAATGACGAATGTAAGATTATAAATAGAATAATTAAAATGGTATACGTTTTTTACTCCATACTACAGAATTGCACAACCGGCCATACGGGCTTTCAAAAGCCGTGGTCTTAGCCAACCTCAAACAAAATTGTATCCATGTTCGTTTTTTTTTTATTTTTTATTATAGTCTATATATATTATTATAACTAGCTGAATCAGCGACTTCGTCCGCGTAGAATAGTTATTTTGGGCATCCATATTTGCTTTTGCAAACCTCTTTATAAATTTAAGCTCCCCACGACATCGGTCGCGTCCTGTCGCTCGCGTCCGTCGTTTGGGTCCCGTCGTTATTGCAAGTTAATCTTAAAAGATATAGTGACTATTCTTTAGATCATTTAAAGAGGAATCATTCTTTCATACATATTTTTTGGGAGTCTTTGAACCGTTTTCGCAGACTTCACATCTGAAACCCACAGAGATGAAAAATTTCTCCCCTTTTTTTTACATTTCCCGCTGTATCTTCGCTTCTATTCGTAACAGCAAAATAAATGTTCTAACCAACATAAAAATCATTTTTCAATTTGAACCCGCAATTCCTGAGATTAGCGCGTTCAAACAAACAAGCAAACAGACTCTTTAGCTTTATATATTAGTATAGATATAAATAAAATACTGGCCACTACTACTTCATAATCTAAATACAAAAAGATCCTTAATTTTTCTGAATAAACCTTTTCTCCGTTTTTAGAAGCAAAATTTCTACTCTTGGTCAGCGATGCGCAGGCGCAAAATGTACGCGTATTAATAACTATATTTCATTGTGAGCCCATATTGGATAAAGTAATTAAAATACATATATACGTTTGATCTTCCACGTCTCAATAAATACTAGTTATTTATTGATTTTAAATAGTAATTGATTATGTCTTGTAGATATATGCTACTGGTTTGAAAATAAATTATCTGTGTTTACGTTATTTTAATCTTAGAACACGTAGCATAGCGTTGTGTCTAATAATTATTATTATACATACTATCGAATGCCGTTAGAATATAGCCTACCGTGTTTTATATAAAGAATATAAAACTGTCCTACAATAAGCACGGCTATTCTTTTCATAACATATTTATTAATTACAATATTTTTTTACGGTTTAAATTTAGGCAATTGTTGCCTGCAATTAACGCGACTAATGGACATTTAAACAAAACACAACTGTTTAGAACGTGAAGTATTTAACTTGTAATAAACTTATTTTAAGTAGAACCCGACGTTTCACATAGCGTCATCTGTTTTGTTGTAATTATTATTATTTTCTTTGTATTATGTTGTATTAAACGGAGAGAAACGTGAATTTATATTCACGTTTTTACATCTAGCAAAAGATTTAATTGCTTAGTTTTTTAAATAAGTATACAAAAGCTATAAAATTCTATTAACTTCATTCACCTCGTTCTTGTCTTTAATTTGAAAGCTTAGGATATGTAAATCTATTCCTAGTTCCTTTCGCAAACAATATTAGTTTATTTGGTGAGTTAAAAATAATCAAGTTTCAGCGAATAAATTAATCAGTAAAATCCCGGATACTTAGCGAATAAATAATTCATGCCCGGTATATCATTCGCTTCGAATCCGCGATAAATTGTCAGATCACTCAGATTTTATCTAATAGATCTTGTATCGGCGCCTTCCGATGATCTACATAGCTGTATATTCAGCATAATGCTAAGGCTGGTTATACACGAGTACTTATTTTAAGGTTTCTTATTTCATATTCTGCTCTACAAAAGAACATTAAAGTCTTCACTTCTAATATATATGTACAGTAATCAATCTATACTAAAATATATAGGTGTAGAATTTGTTTGTTTTTTGTACGCGCTATTCTCGGGATCTGCTGGATTGTAATGAAAAATTCTTTAGTGTTGGTTAGAGCATTTGTCGAGGAAGGCTATAGATTATAAACTATCGTGCTGCGACTAATAGGAGTGAAGAAACAGCGGAAAGTATGAAAAAATATTCATCCTTGTAGGTTTTCGTAGCGCACGCTACGAAGACGGTTCGAGATACACATAACATATTATGTATTAAAGAATGATTCCTCGTTAAATGATCTTGCAAGAACAACGGGATGCGGAAAAAGTCACTGACACAACTAGTATAATATTATAAATTTTATCTGTAAACTCGTAGTAGAGATAATAGAATATTCTCCAGTAAATTAATCCTTTAAAAATGAAGATATTATAAAAAATGACCGTTTCACTGATTGGTTTTATTTACAGGCAAGTACTTGATCATACTTCTGTGTCCTGCCTGACCGAAACTGTCAATTATTTCCCCGGGATTCGAACTCTCAGAAATGATTTCGCACGTTTGCATATCTCTGTACTACAGTGGCTAAACATGTTGCACTATAAAATGGTGGAATTTTATAAATGTCCAGACCGACTTCAAACCTTTGCTGTATTAACTACTGGATGATTATAATTTCGAAATCGAAGAGTCGCTTCGTCGCATGGTGTATAAACTGCCTTACGAAAATATAGTCGTCGTATACAATGGAAGTTCTATACAGTATTCAACAGGTCCGTGGGTGTAAAGCAATTTTCTTATTAAGTGCTTATACACTTATTACATTATTAGCATTGAAATATTACATTTTATTAGACCAGTAGTTTCATTATATGTAGTTCTATTAAAATGTAAACTACTTTTTGAAAAACAATGCTTGGTTTTGAAAAAGTTAATATCCTACATCGCAGTTTACTAGAGCAATACACATTTAAATAAAACACGTAAAAAATATATTACTTAATTTCTTATAATCGATTAATTCAATGATTATATTAATTAATTATTTTACTTCTTTACAATTTATTTCATGTTTGCATAATTCCTTCCACTTTTGACCGCATGATAAATTATGTAGGTATTGTAAAAACATGTAAATACATAAAACTAATATACTTCAAAGTTTTAGTTTTGAACTGTTCAAAGTGTTTTATTCAAGTAACTCTTAATTTAAATACTGTCTATAGTTTACGCGAGTAGTACACATTTAAATAAAACACTTTAAAGTTTTAAAACGCGATAGTTAAACTAATTTGAAAATGGGTTTTTCGAAGTTAAAAATCTTTTTTATCTTTCTCTTTCGAACTCCTAATTCACTTGTTGTTGTTTGCTAAAAACATGGTGCTCTATCTTAAATTGCTGGATTCGCGTGGAAATAACATAACCACGCTAACAAACTAGTGGCTTTAAACGGCGCATATAAAATACCTTTAAATTATTTCTATAAGCTATAAATAATCATAATAACATGCTAATACCCGTTCGGACCTTATAATTGTTGTTGTAATTCACTGATTGGTTATTTCGAATTAATATTCATCATTTTATGTGTTCTCAATGGTTTTGTAATTTCCTGATTTGCATAATTCCATTATTATGTATGAATGTATGGAATGCTATTGGTTTATTCGCAGATACCATCGCAACGAATACGACCAATGAAAAATAATAAATACTATAAAAACAAAATATATACTTTTAAAATTATATTAATCAAATATTTCCTAAACAATACTGTCCCACAAACAAATATCGTCTGTTGCTTATGCGAGTATACATTGATATAGAACACTTTTAACGGTTTAAAACTCGTCCCCCCGAGACCATGGATGTTTTAATTAAATATTGTTGGTATTAAGTGAATATTTATTTGGATTCAAAACACTTAGATTTGACTACATCGTACTGTGATCGGAATAAATGTATAAAAAATCATTTTTTTTAATGATAGAGGAGGACAGGGGGCTTACTTGCATGGTAGGTGATATACTCCAGCTTATACCATCTAAACAAGATGCGCTGTCGACTTATTTTAACTTTGGATATTCGGAAATTCACAGACTGAAACCGAAACGCGATTAAGTCACGGCCTTTGCATCTGTGGATGGTCCTTCGCGACCGCACGGAATTTCTATCATCCTACCACCCATTAATATCCATAATTCCAGACGAAGTCCACAATGTTTCAGAAAAAAATACATTATATTACTATAAGACAAAACAGCCCGTCGAAAAAGTAAAGTTTAAAATGAGCAAATATACTTTCGTCCAAGCTATTTGCAAATAGATAATTCATAACATTCGACATAAAATTAATTTCCCACGTCGTTGGGTACGAAGTCTAGGTTAGGATGTAATTAAAATGTTGATTGATATGATGTATTACTTAAGCGGTTCCTAAGATCAAAGTGAATTACGTCTATGTATCTACAATGTTATTTTTTATACGCAATTAATTATAATATTACTGTTCTGTGTTTGAATCCCGGAAAAATAAAAAATTATTCGTCCGAGTCGGACAAAAGACTAATTAATTTATATGCCTGTAAGTAAAATCAAATAAACAGATTTTCACTATTATTATAATAATATTTAACATAACTACACAAGTGTTGAAACACAAGATCCAGGCTTCAAATCCCGGGTCAAGAACATTTTATTCTGTTTTTTTCTACGAAAAACCTCTATTCTACAAACTGCGTGATACCTATGTGCTACTACTACTACATTTGTTCTACGACTAAACACTAGTCCTTGCAGGAAAATATGTAGATTTGTATAAACCACTTAACTTTATCAAACAAATCTGGTTTTTATAAATAATAAAACTACCTTAAATTACGGAACCCTCGCTTACCATTGCAACCCGCGCTTGGTCGCTTTTTTAAAATTCCTCAGCTACTCCTAAGACTAAACTAACTTTGGGATATCGGAATCGTTATCCATTTCTTTGAACATTACACTGAATCACTTTATAAATATTTTAATAATGAACAGATAACATTCGTGGCGCCGAAATAATTGCAACGATAAAACACTACTGAAATTTTATAACTTCTGTATTTATTGATTTATGTAGAACTGGCATTTATTACCGTTTGTTAAAGACTAGATTTGCATGCGATATTAATCATGAACGTTTGTCGGTAATGACATAAAGGGAGGTGTGATTCTTGCGCGGCGCCGAGATAAGGCAATATTGAGGAATTTGTATAATCCTACGACGTCATCGATGAGTATACGATTTTATAGAACCGTTTAGTTCTGATAAATTAGAATTTGTTATCACATTGGATTGCAATGTATACGGAAAAGTAATTGGTTAATGCATCAATGTAATCTATACTAATATTATAAAGATGAAGAGTATGTTTGAATGCGCTAAACTCAGGAACGAATGACTCAATGTTTGAGCAGTTATCGAGAATCGCTTTTGGAATATGAACGAAGAAACAGTGGGAATGTAAAAAAACTAAACGCGGAAAATTATTCACTTTAAGGTAACGCTGAGAAAACGGTTCAGGATATCAAAAGTAATTGTCTTTTTACTGTGCAGCTTAGAATTATTATTTAAAATTAATTATTAAGTTGTCAAACGAAAACGTAGAATTATATATTATTTATGTACACCAATAAACTTATCCATAACTTCGTTTTCAATTAAATTAAATTGCATTTATTTAATGTATTTTGCACATCCTTTCGAGACGTCTGGAGCCGCGAATGTGGAAATCGGATATTTTATGCATTTGTGCTATTGGCCTGTTACTCTGCATTTTAGTTGAGCGCTTACATTACTGTAAACTTCAATTTAATCCTATTAGAGTTGGTATGGCTAGCTAGAATCTGTATATTTTAACTAGCAAATCGTGATAAATAACAATATATGATTTATAGGTAAGTAACTTAACAACGCCCGACGTTACTTTGTGTGAAATGGGGAGATCTTAATAAAAGGTGAAATAGCCCAGCCAAATAACATCTCAACGAGGGTATTTTTAGACTTAGAATATTGGGAATTTCTTTTCTTTTTTTACACGCATAATATATTATCTACATACAGAATTTAGCCAGTGGATTGTATCTTCTTATGACAAATGTTATTTCCTAACTAATTTCAAAGGTTGCTAATTGCAGTCCTGGTTTCCAGGTGCAGAATGTCGGTGCGACGGTGGTAGAGGTCGGGAGGGCGGCGGGAGGGGCTCGCGCGCGCCCGTCCGCCGGCCGCCTGCCTCCTCCGGCGACGCGCTACTATGCTGATGGCAAGCGCCCTGTCCACTCTGCTCGCGGTAGGTCTTAGGGGGAGGTAGGGGATGGTACAACCTGTACGAGTGAACTAGGGACCTCGTACCAACAATATTTGTGTAAAGTTAACAGCCAGACTAGATAGTTGCTAGAAATATATAATAAAAATAGTCAGCTGTTAGAGTGGACTGAGCAGTCGGCCTTCTATCGGTATCCCCAATAGAAAATAATTATAACAGACTATATAGCATTTGGCAACTTTAACACTTTACTATTTTATATATATTTATTATTTAATACTTTAAGCTTCAATATTCATGGCAACACCCTTTAATCATCTTCGATCCAAATAATTATGAGCACTAGAAGAGATGTTCTCTTCAACCCTAGAAATTAAACTTGTTATATCTTAAGAGCTTATTCTGCGAAAACTATTAAATCCTCAAGGCATTCCCAGAAACGTACCTATAGCAGAAGACAAATCAAAATTAGGAGAACCAACTGTTAAATAAACTGACAATACCTAAGTAACATAAGGCGATAGCACATTGAATGTTAGGGTCGAGATCTCTTATCCTTAGAGGAAAAAAGGGGCTTAGCTCTATTTCTACTGTCCAATAATTTTTCCTTTTGCTATATATAACAATAGTACTCGTGCGCAATTTTAATTCAGCAGCTGCATGCTTACATAAAAGGTTAACTACAAAGTAGTAGTAATCAACTGTGTACAAGAACAATTCCTACTACAGCTTACCATAAATCAATATGAAATCAGCGAGCTTTTGTAGACCGAGTGGATGTCGTAAAGTGTACGAATGCGGGTTGTTTTATAACCTCAGATAAAATCGAATCCTTTCTAGACAAACCTGATCGGAACCTTAGCCAAATGAGTTCGCTGATAAGCCAAGATGCCGGTGGGCTGTTCTAATTTTCCTAATGTTTAAGAGATGCTGTACATATGAATTGTTATCCTTTTAACTTGATAATTTATATTCGAGTGTTGTCTTTAGTTTACGCGAGTAGTCCGCATTTAAATAAAATAAGGTTTAGAACGATAAATATATTTTAATGTTAACTTATTTTAACTACGGCCCAACGTTATGCATATTTTCTGTAGAATTACTTAGTACAATGATATATTTTGCGTTTTAAACCTATAAAAGTATTCGATTTAAAAAGAACCGAACCGGACTCGACCCTAAACAATACGCTGAGCCTATTCTAAATATACGTGTTTATTATTATTATTATTTAACTTTTTGCAATTTTAAGTCGAAAATCTCTGCGCCCGTGCAATTTTCGGTCTAGCATTCTATTCTAGAAATAAAACCGAAAAAACTGCCGAAATAGTCGGTATCTTGACTCTTAGACTATACACACACACAAAATACTATCGTGTTATGACGTTTGCTCCAATTAAAATAATTACTTTATAATGGCTAATGTGTTAATTTTATAGTTTCATCACTTTATAGAGGTATTCAGTGATTCATTCTTAATTATTATTTTTAAACGTTTAATTTTTAACATCGGGCTTGCTCCACCATTTTTTTTATTATTCGGCCAATTATCAAATAGTGTCATTATTTAATTTTCTTTAATTACATATATGCAAAGAAAGTTTAAGTACATTACAGATTCATAAGCGAAAAATCTTCGTCAAACATTAGCAATAATGTATTACGATCTACGATTTCGAGCCTCGGTGTCGATGTAGTGGCAGTCTCTCGCAGGCATTGAACCATGAATGTTGTCTTGCACGTCTGAAAGAACATCAGCGGCTGGCAGGGTGCGCGCGCGCATCTCTTAGACAAATAGAAAATCAGTTTAATACTATGTCGTACTATTCGATAACGCGTGGAGATGTGTTTGAATAAAAGTGGTTTATGAATACTGAAAGCACGGAAGTGGGCGCCTCCAATTTTATGGATGAGTTATTCAAACTGTGGGATTACAATACTTTTGCTTATGGCAATTAAAATGGTGAGTTCCATAACGTAGATTCTGTATATGTAATTTCTATCGGCGGCATGGCGTCTTAATTTATATTCAAATCGGTTTGATCAATATTTAATCGAATTGATATCTTATAAATTTGATTTGATTGCAAAATATATTCGATTTAAATTCGATTAGGTGCACGTATTTCGTAAACAGGCTACCTGCCCTTTTGTAATAGTTTATTCTTTCTGTAGGGAAATTAATACGGTTTATTTAATATTAAATTATGTTTGTACAGATTAAACTTTTATATTTGCCTCTTGTCTAAAACAACCTCTGAGACATGTTTTAAGACAATTCAGATAGTTTAAATTGTGTTATATACTTATTTCTTAAACCATAAATTAAACATCCATATCTACCTGTAGGTTCAGAATCGCCCGTTCCATCGAATTATTTAAATATTACTCTTTAAATATAATACAGTCAACGTCGTTAGTGGTGAATGATGTTCATATACACCCGAGCAACATAATATTATTGTAAGAATACGAGTAAATATATGCCCCATAAATTGTTAGGGAACACGTAAGGCCACCCAGAGCTAATCACCTAAGTCGTTCAATTGCTAATTTATAACATTACAATGCCGATGCCAGACAGTGTATTATCATAAAATTACAATATTTAAATACTGGCCCTGTGTGAACTATTTAACGTATAGTCATTGAAATTAAAACAAATGTGCCGCGGCTTGCGACTGTTACGAAAAAGACGGTTTAGCCAATTAAATGTTAGAAAAGGTACTCGTGTGTGTAGCCTAGCATACAAGTACAAAGTAGCGAAGTTAGAAGAGAACATAATATGTGGGGTTTGCTTAAAGATGGGAGGTGTAGTATATAATATCTAAACAAAATGCGCTATCGACCTATTAATTTAAATCTAATAAACGAACTAGTGACAATTAATGTATCCAAAAAGTGTGTTTTTGTATACATTATTACATTTTGTATACTTTTGTTTAAGACAAAAACTATTAAATAAATAGGTTTTACCGATCTTCTTTGTAACATAGTACATGTTGCTGATAGACAATTCGTTATCAGCATATAATTTACTACTACTTTTATGTATTTGGTATACTATATCTTAATAGTAATAGTACTGCTAAACAATAGCGATGGCATTGACCCTTGTATGCTAGTTGTTACGTCCATAAGTCAAGCGTTTACATATTTATTTAAAAACTAGAGGACCCGTTGTACATCCTAGGTAAATTCCAAAGCGTGTTGCAATTCGATTGAACCAAGTATACAAGACGGTTCACAAGAAAGTAGACAAGATAGTCAAACTGAAAAAAGGTTGTGTCCCCTCCCTCACTCTCGCTTAATCAACCTTTTCTAGACTACGAAAAACATCAAACAAATCTCACACACACACAAAATAGTGTAGTCTAGTTGCAGTTGAAACTGTCACAAGAAACAACGACTAAATATCATAAATCCGTATATTAAAATTTTTTACATATTATACGTACGATGAATGATATAAATGATTTTATATCATCTGTATGTAGTTTATATAACTAAGATAGAAAAGGACATTACTAAATCGATCAGGGAAACTTTTTCCTTAGGTGCTTCCTTTTTTTCTTAACTTAAGAGACTTCGAACAGCTAAATCTTTCGATAACAGTATGTATTGTTTTACAAGTGTAAAAATAATGATACTGAACACGTCGCGTGAATACGACTTGCGCTTGGCCGGTTTTCGATATTTGCGTAGAAAGTTATAAAGCTTGTAATTTGATATTTGTAGCAACATAATGATTATTAGGTTTTATAGTGCGCCATGGCCTAACGTAGTGTTTTATGGGACTTCCTAAGAATATCTCTTGCTCCATAAAAGTAACAATGTGGCTAAAGTATTATTTCAAACTGCTTTATTATTGTGAAATAAAAGTAATACGATACTTCTCAAACGATCTAGAGAATTATTATTGTTCGGTAATGGTTGTTAGGCTCTATGCACACGGACTAGTGGCGACGGCCATTAAAAACCGCTGCATATTTCCTGTAGTTTGCATAAACTTTGTTTGAGCTAGTTGCACACAGTTGACACCAGTGGGCGTACTAAAGTATGAAAAATTAATAATACCAACTTATTTTTATATTAATCGTAAAAATTCTAACATTACTTGAAAAGGAAATTCAATTATTTTATATACATAGAAAATATTAATTATGTAATTATAAATTACACGTGTTTACAGTACTTGATTTAATACATTCACATGAATATAAAAACAACCAAGAAAAGTTATCATTTTTTTTAATTTAGAAAAGGCATCGTAAGTGAACAGTCTACTTATAATACGCAAAGTTCAAAGTTTGTATTATTTGCGGGTTACAACAAATTTCGTTAACTTTTCGGTTGGTACCAATATTTCCTTATGAATAAATCTCGATTTGGTCAGAGCTCGCCAATACTATTAGTCCCAGGTGCAAAGCGTCTGGACGATACCGGTTAAAACTACAAATAATAACGTTAACGGGGCGGTCAATGTCAAGAACATAGTTAATGGGAGTAATTCTTAAATCGACTTATATCAATCATTGTTTCGCTGCATCGCCCATTACATAACTTATCTATCATATTTCCAGGGTTCTGTCCAAATAAATACTTCGTTTCGTCTATATTACCAATATCTTTCTAGAATAATTGAAGCCAGAGTACCTATGTATAATATTACAAGACTATTTTATGTGAGTTTAGAAAAAATCTTCGAATCCAATTAGGCCAAAAAGTTGTAAACCACTACGATAGTTAATTGCCATCTAATTTTGATCTCAACGCTATCTAAAACACTCGTTTAACAGTTGGTCAACATTAATCAACAAAAATTTTTCGTGGTGGAATTGGGGTCTGTTAAGTAAGCTTAGCTGCGTTACGTGGAAGAAATCGCCTTTAACGTAGGGTAAATTTCCAAGTTAAATCTGAGTATGTTGTGTACCAAAGTATAAAATTAATAAATAAGTAAGCTATGGTAAAGGTTACTGAATAAAGTAGCGCAAAACTTTCCACCGAACGCAATAAACTGTTATTATTATACTACATAATTGTACTCGTGTAGATCGAAAGGCGCATTAAAAATATTTCGAACAATGATAAAATTCCTTAGATAAATATTATAAATAAAGTGCGTTTTCATCACGCTTTACAATCAAATTATCAGTAACATGAAAAAATTGCTAGGTTTGATATTATGATAAGACAAACAGTCTAGACGAGAATTATGAAAATAAAAATATAAAATTCACTAAAATGCCATCTTTATTTATCTAGTATCAATTTAATTAACTACCAATACAAACTCAATATTAAAAATTTACTAACGCCCTAATTGTACAATCAAGTTAAAGTTAGGAGAATACTTTTACTGAGCACAAAGTTTGTCCAGTTGCTTGTTGCTAGAAGAAACTTAATCCATACTTTAAAAATGCGAACATCGAGAAATATTCACATAATTTTACTTTTAACTTTAACATAAGATATTCTAGTATTGGAGTTAACTCAGTTTCTTTTAATTTACTTATTACTTAGAATACTGTTTTACGTAACAGCAAATTCGTTTAAAATTAATTACGAGACTTATAAGTGTATATAATATTGCCCTGTACGAAACGTTTACCTAATGTCTGATATCAAAACACGTGCAAACAGATTTATGAGTGTTGCCAAATTATTGTTTATTTCTCTTTGCTTTCAAACACTTCATCTCGTTGATAGTTAAATCACTATTATGCTATAATTGTGAAGAGAATTTGGTAGTTAAAAAGCTTGTATTGTCGAAACAATATTTAATGTAAAATTACGTAAGTCAATTTGAAAAATATAGAAAATAATGTGTATCCTACCTTTTCAGTATATAATATCAAAAACCTATCAGAAAATTATTTATACTCTTTAGTATGTCTTTTTTACCAAGAATAATTTCTGGCAGATAAAACAAGCCATAAAATTCAATCTCGTATCGGTTTCTGAATTCTATCTGAGGATCTGAATGTCCAAAGACAAGAAATAATACCCTATTAATTGCTAGAGGGTTTCATCTAGTGAATCACATGCTAGTCTATCCTCCTCCTATCATAAATGTAAATACTTGTTGTTTGACGCATACCTATATAGATTTTTTAGTTCCATACATTACACATCAAGAAAGCACAATAAGTAAATAAACTGGAGCTTCTTAAGAGTAACGTATTTATGTCAATGTTATCAATATTTGTTTTGTCAAATTGGAAACTGATAAAGCCCTCTTAAAATTCCAATTTGTTTAAAATATATTTATGAAGGTGAATTATCTTGACCATTAGTGCTTGAATTTTTCACAAATAATTTCACAACACTATTTAACGATGCGCAATATCTTTGGTAGTTAAATGCCTATAAATCAATCTCGATGCCAGTGTTACTATTAATTACACAAGTATTCTGTAATAATTTATAACAGATTTCAACTACGATGGTTAGCGAGCGTTTATGTTCTTAAAATAAATATATATGCAAAATTAAAACGAACAGCCCTGTAAAGAACCAATACTTAAGTATTGTCTGTGGTTTCCGCGAAAAGTACACACATATTTATAATTTATTTTAACTCCAATACGATGTTCTGGATGCTTTACAGCAGTCGTAGTCACGGGGGACTGAAAATAGAGGTGGATCCTAGTGTCAAAAGTCAACAGATGGCCCTAGCGTAGCAAATTTGCCTTTAATATTACATTGTTACAACCCTACATATTCAGTCCCCTTGTGACCACGACTGCTTAATTAAAGCTACGGAACGTCGTGCCTACTAATTTAACTAATTAATTGATAAATTAATATTGCGTTTAAATTTGCAATCGTTGTTTGAATGAATAGTCTTTATTTACGAACCAATAAACTTATCTTAAACAGTGAAGTGGTTAATGATATTTACAGTTTCCCTATTAAAAAATCTTAAATTATTTTACATTATATATCTTATATCATTAAACTATTTTACAACTATTAATTATGTATATAAATGTAGTTATGTAACTAGTTAGAACTTTTAATATTTACATGAATTAAATCATTGTGTTCGCTTGTCTTACGACAGGCCTCCTCCAAGTATTTCCACAATGTCTTACAACGAGCTGTTCTTCGCCACATAGGCACTGCCGCATGTTCCAAATCTTCCTCCCATCTGGTTACTTGTCTCCCTCTATCCCTTTTCCCGTCTTGTGGGTACCAGTTGATTATGTCGTTCGTCCATTTTTCAGTATTTCATATGATTTTTGCGGTCCATCGCCCCTTAAACCGCCTTATTATTATTGTTTCTGTATATTTGTTATGCGAATTTTATCACGCCTTTTTACGGTTTTTACGCCTTCTCTCGGTTTTTATGGACCAGGTTACCATCCGTAAGAGAGACAAGGCATTATGCACGAATTAAATAAACGTTGTTTAATGCACCGAAATAATCGAAAACTAACTATAACCGACTTCCATAATAACGTATTCCTTTTGTAAATCAATAAGATAATGACATTCAAAGTACCTCACAAATAAGCCCGTTGTACTCCAGGTTAACATTCCAAAGATGTTTGCAGAAGCCCTTATCGAAGATACACAGGAAATAGATCCCGCAAGGTGTCTGGACAAATGTTTTACATACATCTCCCCATGTTTGACGAAGGTTTTACCAATATTGATTCGGCACCGGCCCCTTTTGAATTTCGGGAACACATATTTTCTTATTGGACAAATATTGGCCATTAATGTCCATCCAAACTTCGTGGATGACATGGGTATCGATGAGCCGTAACTGCTTTGAGCTGTTTAGGCAAGACGACATTCATTCTTATGTTATTACACATAACGATTAACGCTTGTAAAATTTATTAGCTGTACGGCTTTATCCCTGTAGAATAGTTATTTTTGGCATCAAATATAGTTTTTGCAAACTTCGTCCTCGTCATAAATTGTAGCTGTTACCCCTTTTTCTTTCTTCTTCTTCTTAATCTTAAAAGATAGATTTTTAAATACTGTCTATAGTTTACGCGAGTAGTACACATTTAAATAAAACACTTTAACGGTTTAAAACGCGATATATTAGTTAAACTTATTCCATCTTTAGTCTCCCCGTGACCACGGCTGCTGCAAAGCATCCGAAACGTCGGGCCGAAGATAAAAGTCATTTGCAAATAAGTTTAACTAATATATCGCGTTTTAAACCGTTAAAGTGTTTTATTTAGATAGATTTTTGATTATTTAGGAGACATTATTCTTATACATATTTTTTATGTATTTTTTAACCGTTTTCGCAGCGCACGCAACAGTAGTCCTCAAATATGGACAATTTTCCTATTGGCCGCAGCGTCATGTTTTATAGCCTAAAGCCTTCCTCGATAAGGTCATAATAAAAAATAACTATAATCCAACTAATGTAAGAATTCACTAGTGAGTTCAAAACAAACCTTGTAGCCAAGCCCATTTTCTGATAAGAAATAAAATGCCGACCACACATTCTCTAAGAATAAATCTTAAAGCTGCCAATCAGTTACATTTACTGTTCGACAGTTCGAACTAATTGGGCTCCAATTATAATTTTGAGTCAAATGTAAACCCTAGTTGAAGATACTATACGATATATAAATATTCAAAAAAATATAAAATAAACTTTTAATATAAAAAATATTCAAGATATGAAAGATTTACTTACTCCTTTCAACTAGTGATTTATTTTGATATCTTACTTTTTTACAAGTATTGGTAGCGTATTACAAATTAAAAAGTATGTGATTTATATATTTTTTAAATTAGCTTCTAGTCAAAGTATATTCTAAGATAATAGGATTTAATGTTTTATATTTTAATATACGACAAATTTGATAGTGTATCTCTTTTTATTACGCATAATAATTTTTCTCAAGTAGGCATATTTCTCTGACTTCTATAATGATCTAAATAATCTTTATTCATTAGATCGTAGTTCTTTTATTACAGTGTAGCCTTATTTCTAAAAGTTCAACTATTGAATTTAAGTTGTATTTACAGGTTTGATTATGATTCCTGTTTTTTTTTTCAACGTAATAAGATAATTCTACTTATTGCTACGTAATTAACAGATAAACCAAAACCTTTATCACGTTATGCCGTTATCAAATGTAATGAAATTCCAAACTAATACAAACACAAATATTCTTTATTGTCACAAAACAAAACAAGAACAAAAAAATATATAGAAATTAAGGACAAAAGGCGCCTTTATAGATAAATAGCTAGCAACCGTGGTAGAAATGAAAATTCAGTAATAAAAAAAGGATAGCGTGACAGCAGAGAAAGGACTTAACCTACTTACTAAAACTTGTAATAAACAATAATACAAAATAAGCTTAATCTAAAAATCTTTAACAAGACGAAAAATTAAAAATAAATAATTACGGATTCGTTATTCATGTGATAGCAATGTATGTCAAATAACCAACGTGATGTGGGATCGATTATGGCCAGGTCTATTATTTTTGTTAAAATCTGGCCATAACCATTGGCCATTTGTTACCTAAAATTCCGCGTAGATTTACTTGATTTTCGGAAACCAATATAGGCCAAAAACGCATTTCAATTAAATATAACTTAAAATGGAGCATTTTACCATCCATTAAATAATCCCCACGCTGCTCTGCTATATAAAATGAATCATTATTAATGATAGTTGAAAAAGACCCGCAATACATTTATGTTGGCTCTAATCTGTGATGTATGGTCATTCAGGTCTGACAAGGATTAGAGGTATTACTGTGATAATGATAGGGTTATCGTTCTGTACATAATCTTAGTTGAATTCGATTGAGGAATCTTTATAACTATTTATTAATAGCGTTTAATGGCTAGAACGGATAAGATAATTTAATTGCTTTTATATACAAAATTTATTTATTATCGACTATCGACAAAAAAATGTGTAAAACAGTTATAGACAGAGAAAACAAAAAGTTATACAAAGACAAAGTAATGACTAAACCTACTTACTAAGTACTTTATTCCATAAATATACTTGTTTTTCACAGTGTAGTATGAAGTAAAATTAACTGATATTTCATTCTTATACTAGCTCATCCAGCAAACGTCATGTTGATTGCAAGGTTAGTATTATATTGCTTAAAACAACCCTTACAAGTAATTAGTAATTTTGAGTTAAATTTTATAACCATAAAAGAAGTTCTTGCGAGTTCGTCTATAAAAGATACACAGACTGTTGCGGTTTTTTTTAGGGTAATTTTAAACCCACTTGCACTAATTTTCACCATTTTTTATTTTCCACTAATTCTTCGTTCCCTTTGGTCACAGCGTATATCCTAAAGCCTTCCTCAATAAAAAGTAATGAATTGTTCAATTCGAACCAGTAGTTCCTGAGATTAGCTTGTTTAAACTAATTAAATTAATATTAGCATACATTAAATTATATTAGATTAAAGTTTTTTGTCTCCATCTCATCTAGTCAACCCTACTCAAATACAGAAAGTAATAAATTTTAATTCTGGTACTTACGTACTTGTTTACACGATATTAGGAGTCGGCGTCTTTATTTTGATCAAAAGATATATGTATATATAGAAGTAAATTTAAAATTTAATAGTCGCCTCTGAAAAGTAAGCCACTCAGCTACGTTGGGACTGATGTTTTGGTATTCTGTGGCCTCTTCAGAGGCCGAGCCGCTATTTTCTATTAAACTTACTGACAAACACTTAACAGAATTATACATTGAAATTATAATACAGTATAGACTTACTAATAGGTACATATAATGATTTCCCTTAGGATTCTATGTACTAAAAATAAATATTTCTTCCTATCGATAACATAACTTTGTATGGTACAATTTTCTGTTAAAACTTTATGCTGTACGGAACCCTACGAAAAATATTAATACATTCTATATTATCAGCTCATAATCCTCGAAGAAGTTTAATAACTTAAGTACAGTGGTGAGTGACTGATCTGAGCCGCGTGAAAAATTATCTGTCAAACAGGAAGCTTGCAGGCGCTTCTGTAACCGCCTTGAGCGTTTAATATTATAATTGTGGTACAAGAAACCTATTTCGAGAGATTGGTTTTTTTGTACCATTTTTTAGAGATTTTAAGAATAAAACAAGTTTTTTTGGTATTTTATCTGGAAAGGGGAAAAAATATCTTGAACTAAATCTTCCTATAAGTTAACTACTAACAAATGGCTAACATACTAAACAAAAAAATCTTTAAACAGTTTATTTATGACCATTATAAATATAAAAAAAAACCCATGAATTTTTCTAAGTCTTGATACCTTTCTTGTGTGGGTGTTTTGAAGCTTTGATGTAGACTATGATTGTCTGGAACATCTAAATGAAGACGTCATGAATTCTTCGCTTACGGATACAATAATTTACACCCACGGTGACATAACGCCAATCATGTATCGACCAGTAAACAATTTAAATATTAGCTTAAGGCTATTTAGCGACGAACGATTCTTGCTGTACTAAAATTGACGTCTGATAGAAAGGACAGGGGTAATCTAGAATAACAGTTCTAGCTAGAAACAGAATTGTTCACATGTGATCATTTCCCATTTTTACTTTTTTTGGTTGCTGAAGAAGAACGTTAAAAGGAAGGACATTGCTTGGAAGAAAAATACTCCCCTTAATTACTACAAACTACAATAATCCAATTATAATGTAATAATAAATATATTGATATTATTGTAAGTTTCTTTAATAAGCATGTAATTAAAATTCAAATGTCGATTTTTTTACCGAATGTTCTATTTTTATGAACGTTCGTGCTTAAACCCCCTTAATATCAAAGCAGTAGTTTTATGGCGAACCGCGTGGGCAAATATTAACACAAAAATTCCAGTTAATTAAAATTTTATTTGAAAACGAATTTGTACCGGAACTCTGGGAAATAACCAATCTTATCTGATTCGATCTCTGTTATAGCTGACACCTAATTTATCTCATTCACTCAATAGAAGAAGAAAGTAATTTTTTCATCAAAAGGCTTGGCTTAGTAGTTCATGATGAGAGGTCATCGGTTGTGATTCCAGGACGAGGCCCAAAGAGGACTTCTAAAACTATTCTACTATTCTTTTCTTATACGTAAACCATCACCTGCGAATCAAATAAAAATTGATCATTGAAATATATCTCATGTCCTACATAAAGGATTAAATAAATTGATATTGATATTTGCAATTGGTCGTTTTTACTATATTTTATAGACAGTTTTATTATATTTATGAACATATTTCGTCTCAAGAACTATAATTAAAATGTTTATTAGGTTTAACTTCACTTACCCGATAATAAGTGTGTCTATTTCCAAGTAGGTATATGATTAATTATTATTTATTATAAAGCACATAGCAGTCGCAACCGGCAGTTCTCGATAAATAAAAAAGCTTCTTTGAAGATTTCTCGCGCTCTCAGCTTATCTAAAGTGTAGTGAAACATCACTTTGTTTCACACTCCATTATAATAAGTGCGTCTGCTTTTCTTTGTTTGATGTGCCGAACTACTCTACATTTATATGTAGAGTAGTTCGGCACATCAAACTACCCTTCATATAATAATCGTCTGTAATATTTTTAGTTTTTGCAATGAGGTTATATATAAATATTTTCTAAAAGTAGGACCGTACCGAGAAAATTTTGAACCTAGTATGGTTATAATGTGCAAGAGGACACAACTGAAAAAAATTTGGTTCCAAACCAGTTAGTTATTTGCATTAGTAGAAATCTTAGTTACGAACGCATTTGCAACAACAAAATATGTAGGTTACCTAAAAATGCTTTATCTACTATTTTGATCTTTAACAATGATCAATTTCAGAAAATTACTTAACAATATATTGTGTAGACAATAACAAATGGCAATAAGGCAAAATTAATCGTTGAATTTTGCGTTAATGAATCAATACTATGTTTAACCTTGTTTTCTTTGTATATATGTTTTAAACAACTATCAAATCGCGTTTACTGCGAAAAGGCCTAAGTTCGTATTATGGGAAAATATGTAATATGTACACACGATTACTGCAGATAACCATAATCTCCCTGTCTCGCTTCGAATCCCTATAAACACGAAGGAACATTCGAATAATGGTAGCAATATTTAGTTAATAACCAACGGGTCGCGGGTTCAAACCTCATCGGGTCACGAACCAACGTCCATAGTTCACAAAATACATTATAAGGCATTTGGTACTAAAAGTATTGAAACAGAAAGATATCGATCATGATTGATGTTACTTAATAAAACAATTTATTAATTCTTTCTAACGTAATTCACATAATTAAGTGATAATATTTTTCAATGACCGCATAGATGTTTTTGATTCTAGCGATATTGCCTCATTAGGCACCGTAGTATCTGTTTATTGAATATTTACAAGCAAGTAAACAATCAACGTTTATTGTCCTACCTGACTGAAACTACTTATTACGTTCCTCCTGGAGTTAGAATCCAGACCCCTTACGCATCATTTAACTAGGATTTTCGATATATGCCGCAGAAACGTAGTGTATTATTCGTGGATTAGAAAAAGTAACAACGCACTAATTACAATACAACATTAAATAAAATTTTTATAACCATTTTATCGTTAATCGAACCTGATACCGTTTATTATAATAATATATCATTTTGAATAGAAAGCTAAGCATCGAAACGTCAACAAGGACTTGCATTATAGGTATTATTTTGAGCCTTATATATATTTAGAATAAGGGCGTAGTTCCCGTGTCAAATTCTTATATCCATCAAAATTTTAAAGTATATTTATTACCGTTTAACCCGACCTATGAGTGATCAATTTTATATTCGTCAAGGTTTTATCGCTAACGAAGTGTTCTTTTAGATATTTATGAGAAAATAATCAGGGCCTTATAAATTTTAGTGCACTTTAATATGGAAAGAGTGAATTAAAGTTAATTTATATTAAATTGAAAAATACATAAAACATTTCGTGAATGTATCTATCAAGATACATCGTCACTTTGTGTTAATGTACCGATTATTTGAATGCGTTTTGATGAGAACTTGTAGCTATAAAAGTAACGGAACAGTTACGAACGAAGTTAAAACTTAGTGTCCCTTTAACTAGCGCATAATTTGAAAGAGTGTTTCTTTTCAACCCATCTGTGCACCGCAATTGCGCACAGGTCTTTTGTCTCGTGGATAAAGAGTTTAAGAGCTACTGTGCTACTTCATTGGGGGTTGACGGTCTTTAACGACGATCACTGCGAAGTTAGTAACGATGTAATTGTGTTTAACATATATTTCTTTAAAAATTGATTATAAAATGAAAAAAATTAGGACTCGGACAGGACTTGAACCGGCATCGTCAGCGTTTCGTGCTCTTATCAATTGAGCTACCGAGTCCTATTGTCGTATTTTATTTTCAATTTATAATCCATTTTTAATTTACATAGTGCCATCATGTGCACTATGTAAAACATGTAAACAATATTAAAGTTTTCAAATATTTGCTTATAGATCAAATCGAAATTAAACTAACACTAAAAATAAACAATTTCCGTTTAATACATTTCGTATAAATTCCTAGCCCTTAATCGAAATATATTAAAATTTTGATGGGACGACGGCTCTCAGAAAACAAGTTATCCATTAACAAAAAGAGCAAAAGCTAGTTAAAATTCTCGAGTCGAAAATCAAATGCACAAAAATAAAAATATTTCTCTAATTTATTCAATTTTAATGGTTCAAACAAACAAGCATGGCTAGCTGTTAAGATCTTCGATGTTATAAAGTACCCGGCTTTTCGGTGAACAGGTGTGACGTTTTATAACTACTGATTAAAATTCTGCTTCGCTTGTGGGATATGGGGCGAATTGATTCGTCTTCTGTCACACGTCCGACTGGATCTTCTGAATACCCCAGAGATTCTCATAATTTATACAATGCTGTTAACTATCGAAATGATAAAATTAAGAACTCTACTGTGAGAACTAAGAAGAGAGTAATTTCCAAGTCACAGATATATGCTAAGATTCGCAAGAACCAAGTGTCATGGTGAGAAGTTCACATTGAAACTACGGTAACGGTATGATCTTGTTTCCTCTATGTGGGGCAAGGGACACATTCTTGTGTCTGTTTCGCTTATCAACTTTCTGTAGTTTCTTCGGGGTTCGACCCTACGCGCTTAACCATAGTGCAATGGAGTCACGTAGCCAACTGGAATTTTTATATTGTCTAGCGACACCATACTGTAACTCACTTTGAGAAATATCAAAATTTCCATCCGATCTTAATAAAACGTATTTTACAACGTCTGCTCCTACTTTACATAATCGGAAATCGATTTACGCTAATTATATTAAAAATTGATGACCGCTCGGTGTTCTTTTGACAGCTGAATCGATAGCTATTTGCACATAATTAATATTAGAAAATCTTACGTCCAAAACTGTCGAAAAATCGTGCGAAATGTCAAAATAACGTATTCAATATGGTAATGACTGATTTCTAAGTTCCCGTCTCATAAACATTTGAGTAAACGACCATTGGGATAAATTAATGGCTCTCACAATTATCATTTTAATATTGCAAAGTGACTCAACAATTTGATTAAGGTTTTCTATGAATATTATTATCGTTTTGGGGTTCTACACCTTTATATTTTCTATTTTAAAAATTTATCTTTCACTTCCACTTAAAAGTCCACTTAAAAATTGTCCAAATTGTTTTCCGTTAACGTTGAATTTTGTGGTAACAGGAGTGGTTGAAATATTAAAATACCCCCAGAAAGAAAAGCCCTGCAGCAATCTCTACCACGCATCTTGTTTAAATGTTATTTTGCTAAGGTATTCAATCTTCCACCAAGTGTACCCTATACCCTGCCCTCCTCTGACATATAATAATATAATCTTGGTCGGATAAGTGTTTACTACTTGCCCCTAAAACCAACAAAATATTATTTTTGTGGTTTATTGGTCCCGAGATCGAAGCCGTAGAAAAAATTTAATAACTATTTTATACTATTGTTAAACAAGCTCCTAAAAATTTTACGATCAATATAAAACACTTTACACTAACATAATACCATTTAATGTTATTTTTTGTCTATGCGCGCTCGTAAAACGCTTTTTTACTACAATAATATGGATTGGAGCTTATGAATGATTTATGCAGATGTTCTATAACTACACTACACATATTTACATTGGTATAAAGTACTAGAACTACATATTTTAATGTCAGCTGTACATCAACATCAGCTACCACTTTGTTACATAAATTTCAGACATCAGAACTGGAAGTTTTTTTTGGTTACGAAATTATGTGAATTATCTCTGCGGCATGGATTTATTCTGTTGTCTCTGCGGCATTTAACTGTTAAAAACCCACCGTGAAACGTCGATCCTATTCTACCAACTTCACACAAACAATATTATTGTAGTATCGTCGACATTAAGTTAAAGTAATTTATAATTTTTCAATAACTCTTAAATGAATGTTGATCTTAATTTATTTTTTTATATTTAGTAATAAGTTTTATTATTTACTGGGTGCTTTGTGATACATTTATTTATTTCTTAAAAACGATTACGAAATATATTTCGCGTTAGCAACCATTTAAAGTGGTGTATTTATATGTATAATTTTAAAACATAAGTTTCATTTCTGGCTAACACAATACAATAAGACATTTTAAGTTAAAATATCGTCTGTCATAATTTTCACTCGGGCACTTAGTTACACAAAATTTCTATGCCACTGTTTATGTTTTCATAAATCCTGATTCATGAGGACCGATACAATGCAGTAATTCCCAACTATTCAATGGAACACGATATAATTCTCATTTCTGTGTTCACTTGCGCAATGTACTTGCGAGAAACTCACCAATATCGATGACAATTACTAAGTACCAAGTACCTACCAACATTGACTGACATCAATCACTTTGAAACCAAATAAAACAAACCAAGGGTTTGTTACAAACAATACAATATTTTTTTCTAAATTTTTTTGTAAAAACAATCATTACAATTACCATTTAATTTTTTTTAAATTTCTTGATCGATCTCTTTCTCCATTGAAATATCTAGTAACAATTATTAATTTCCAGGTCCTATATTGACTAATATTATATGAACAGGAAGGTAATTTTTAAAAAGTTTACATGTAAACGCATGTTGGACCTACAGTAGGAACGACTTAGTTTCCTCTTTTGAGTTTTGGCCATCTTACTAAGAGACTAGACCTGAGAAATGAATGATATTTTGACGTACAGTGCATATCGATAAATCTGAATTCTAAGTGGTCGTAGCCCTGCTTTTAATTATTTATTTGTCATATATATGGAGTAGGTATAATATTTCAACACAAATCTAAAACAATGCTATAAGTCGAAACGTACCCTTATACACGAACTAATATAACAATTGGACATAAACGTACCCGAATAACTCAAGTAAACGATATTATCGGTTTATTTAGGGTTAATACCACGAAATCAAATTATTCAGTTGGCAAAATATCTCCAAGCGCTGTAACGTGGCATCGTAAATTTTGATTGAAAGATATGGGGCATGTTCGTTTCAAATGGATTTGTCTATGTTTAGGCCCATTTCCCAATTGGTTTTGTTTAACTGTGACAAAAGCGTACTGTGTATAAGGCTTCCGTCTCCTATAAACGCGCAAATCCGCGTCAAAATTTAATAACTTAATTATCTACACTCATATTATAAAGCTTATGAGTCTGTTTGTTAGAACGCACTAATCTCAGAACAAGTAGCCTCTGTTTTGTGTTTTTTTTTTTCAATTAAAAAAATATTTTTTGTGTTAGTAAGAACATCTATCGAGGAAGCCTTTATATTTATATAAAATCATGAATACTTTAAGATTCTCATATTTAGTCGTTTCGCTAAAACAATGTTTGCCTCAAATTCGACTCTGAGTCAGCAAAAAGGACAGGAAAATTCATTTCAAGATAAATGATAAAATCTACCACAGCATATGCTTGCCTTTTGGCTTAGTATGGAAAGAAATCTTATAATTATTTTGATATCTTATAAAAACTTGATTACCCCCGCAGCTGACAGCTATAAGCTTACCTACAATTTAACAGCTTAAAGCAAGCTCAAAGCGATAAAGTTTGAACCGTTCAAATCTTACTTTAATCATAACTTTTATGGCTTTCATATATCTACAGAATCATTAAAATGAGAATATATTAACTTAGATACGTATTAATAGTCGAAAGGTTGTAAATTAAACGAGGTCCATAACTTAGTTGGAATTTTAAGTATTTATCTTAAGGTAGGGGTAGGGCATAATATAATTAGGGGATGAGGGAACAGTAGTTTTTACTCACCTAGTATCTATGTCAAAAGCTTAATTTAGTTATAAATACGAGTTCAGGTATCTCTTTAAAATTATTTGATGTCTTGACATCAAAAACCCAATTTAAATGAAACACTTTTAACTAAAAAGGCTAAAACTCGAAATATATTAGTTATATTATTTACAATTCATTTATATATTTTCAGTAGTGACCCAACGTTTCCTCCGTGATAACGGCTGCTGAATAGAATCCCAACATCGGGCGATAGTTAATTTTTAATAAGTTTAATTTATATTACATCTTAAGATATAGTTACAGCTAAAAAAACAGTATAGATAATAGAAAAAAATAAGGACCCAATTATGTTTTCACAATTAGTAACTAACAAGTAGTAGTTAACTAATACATTTCAAGTTTAAAACCATTTAAAGAGTAAATGTGTAGTCCACGTGTAAATTACAGACATTATTTAATAAATAACTTAAAATAAAATAATAATATTTATAATTACATGGTTATATCTGATAACATAATTAATTCTTACTAATAAGTCAACGTAATTAATGATGTAAGTGGTGTTACGTTAAGTAACTGCATAATTATGTTACACGAATATTTAAGATAAGATTACAATCAGATAGTGATGGTTTTAAGAATTTCCTGTCTGGTTTTGGACGACAGAGATGTGGCGTACATTTAGTTATACTCTATATTAATATATAAAGCTGAAGAGTTTATTTTATTCTTTGAACGCGCTAGTCTCAGGAAAAAATATTTTCGTGTTGGGTAAAGAATTTATCGAGAAAAGCTATAGGCCTATAAAACGTCCTGTGTCTAATATGAGCGAAGCTACACCGAGAAATGTGACAAAAATTGGGAAAATTATTCATAATTATGGGTTGGCGAGACGTACGCTGCAAAACGGTTCAAGATACCCAGAAATATATCTCTATCTTTTAAGATTATCTTGCCGAAGACCGAAGGCGTGGTTAACAGCTTGATTTTATAAAGGTTTGAATTTTGATGCCCCGAATAACGATTCTCGCGGAGGAAGTCGCTGACATAGCTAGTCATCTATGATTGTATTAATACAGTAAAGTACATTTCACGTGTATTAAAAATATTCGATCTTGGATTGGATTGCTGGCTATAATAATAAATTGTGGTCTACTAATGTATATTTCTTAGGGTGGTTCTATTTGTTTACTGAGTTAAATATGTACTTCAAACGATGATCATAGACATTGAAAAGTTTATAAATCTAAGCTGAAAATATGATTTATTTGAAAAGCTTAATTTTTAATGATAATGCATGACAATAAATGGGTGGTAGGGATTACAAAATTCCGTCCGGGTCTGGAACCGCCATCCACTGATGAAGAAGCTGTGAAGGTTAATCACGTTTCCGCTTTAGTCTGTGAATTCTATATACTGGGGAATGCCATAGACTTGGGATATTTCACATATCATCAAGTTTTTAGAAATTACATTGCGCGAGAGGTGCGTACATCAATAGGTTGAAAACGTTAGACAATACGTATAAGGACACGGTAGCTCAACTGGTTTGAAGCAGCAGCACGGCGCGCTGTGAATACCGGTTCATATCCTGCAGTATCGTAAAATTCTGTAAATCTAAAATAACATTTTAATTAAAATGATTTAGGGCTTCTCCTCCTTCTTGAAAATACATTTTTTTGGTATTAGGCAACTCTTCCTCTAGCAGCCTCATTTATGATATTCTTGTATGCTTCAGGTGCTGTGTGGAGCCATGGCGGGCGACGTGATGGGAAATGCGAGCCGCGTGCGCCGCGCGCCGTTTACGCACCATTCGCACCGCGTCATGTTAGTTATCACTTTTAGTTTATTATTGGAGTTCCCCTTTCTTTCAATAAAACTAATTGTTTCTTTATCATAAGGAGAGTAAAGTAAATTCAATATAGCATTGAAATCAATAAGTTTCTTGGGTTTTCGAAAGATGATTCTCGTCGTTTCGCCATAACGAACAAGACATGAGTGTTCCTGAACTAAGCATACGTCGTCTTCGAAAACTTCGGTTTAAAAATGCCCGTGAAAACCTTATACAATTTATAGTGATAATTTTCTCTTTTTGTCATTTAAATATATTTGACTATTTACCTAAATAAAACATCTTAACGGTTTGAATGCGAAATATATTAGTTATACTTATTTAAAAATTAGTTTAATTACGGTCTAAAGCCATGGTCACAGAGTCTCCCTGTGACCATGGCTGCTGCTAAGTATAGTTAAAGTGTTTTATTTAAATGACGCGTACTCGCGTAAACTACAGACAGCCTGCCTGAACAAAATATAACTTTGAAATATTATTTTGCATCTATATGTAAATCTCTAACGTATTTTCCAGGACGGACGAAGAAATAGACGCAACCGCGTCGTGGAAGCGGTCGCACTGGCGCGAGATGCAGTCGATACTGCGGCGCGAGGGCTCGCAGCGCGACGTGGTCGAATGCTGCCCTTCAGTCCTCGAGATGGTCGCCAAGAAAGGCGGTCGCACCCCCACCGGCCTCTACGTAGAACTCTACGAGGACGGTGAAAACAAGCAGAGGCTCTACGAACTCTCTTGCGCACCCGACGTCGTAGACAAGCCTTGCAGATTCGTAGACGCTCGCCTATACAACCAGTCCAGATGTGTCCAGAAGTATTCATATTCGTACGCGCTAGTTAGGTACTCTTCGGCCACCGAGATGCCCCCACGGCATCGACCAGAGGGCCACTTCTCCGTACCTGGCTCCGGGGGCTGGTCCATGGACTATGTGATAGTTCGCGCCGGCTGCGAGTGCCAGATCACGCCGCCTAAACGTAAGAGTGCGCACAGGAAACGTCTGGAGAGACACAGGCAGAGGAAGAGGAATAAACGGTTGGAGGAGGACGATGACACTTGACGTGTGTGAGTGTGTGCTTACCAGTGGACTTTGAACAAATTGCGGTATATCCGATTTAGTCTAAGTGAGCTGATGCGCCGTGGTGTGTGTTACGACGTGCTTTATGTAGGGTATATAATTATTGACTACACCTGTCCTTAATCAAAACTTGGGGGAATCCATAAATGGGGGGAGACGTAGTCATTCAAGCAATGTGCCATTTTACTTCTTATTTCCTGTCAATGTTTCATTTCAATCCGACCTATAGATGAATAATCAAAATGTATCTGTATATTTTAATAGCCATAACCCATGTAAAGCAGACAGCACGGCCCCTCAGAACAAATGTTACCGATGCTGGGTTGTTTCGACAATCGGTACACGTATTATTCTATGTATTTATTATGAATAGTCTATTTAATTACGCTTCTTGTTGTAGTCTCTCTTTACATTAAAATGTTCTAATATAAAACGGTCGCAGTGCCTTTACTTTGTGCCTTATTAATTACGAATTGGTTCAGAAGTAAGAAAAGCTTCTTTTGACTTTGACCTCTTCTCCTATTCTCTTCGACCTTTATTTCGTCTATATTAAGAACTATTTCGTTATGTGTATACTAAAGGACAACAATTGCTTGTATAATTATTATTTTAGTGTTAATTCGCAAAGTGTCTAGGGGCTTCAATATTACAGGTATTTCATTGAAAACCGCAAGACTTAAAAAAAAAAAACTAATCATCCGACATAAAAAAAATAGTAATAAACAATTTAGTTAGAGACAGAAAAATATGGTTTAAAATATTTGGTAGTGAAGCCTCTATTTCTTTCTACTGATTTTAATGCTCTCTTAAAATTGTAAGGATATTTATTAAAAAGTACTTTTCTACAAATCATTATTGTACTTCCCGCGTAGTATAAGTACGTCCAGTCAAAGATCTGTATTATTTTCTATTTTGTACTACATTTATTAAATTAAAGTAGCTTAACAATACATTTATTTATATTATAAAATAAAAACGAGGTATTCCGATATTCATATGACTTATGTAAAAATTGCTTCCATATATATAATGTTATTTTAAATAAAGCAATAGTATTGTAAACTGAGATAATTTTTATGCATTTAGGTGTGAAATCGAAATACATTATCTTATATACGTAACAGTGCCATCTATTGTAACAGTCATGTAATTGCAGTTCTAACAAGTCAAACGTAGATGGCGCTTTTATCAAAAGTTACCAGCGCCATCTATCGTGAGTATTAATTATGATTAAAACTTGCAACATCACGTAACAGTGCCATGTAAATAAATTGTAAGTCACTTATTTTAAAAAATGTTATAAACGTATATAAACCTCTAAAAATTAAAAAAAGTATTATCTGTTGAATCTAGTATGTAACTGTACTTACAATGTCCGTCTCGTACATCGTATTATACAATATATAACGAACATTTTACGTAGATAATGACTATATTGTTATAAATTTCATTTTAAAACCAAGGATCTATAAGATTATGATAAATTTGTATATCATCTATAACAATACAAAGTGCACTTAACTGAATAGATTATTGTTGAAATTACATTTTTACAGTGTCATTTATTTGATTCCATTACGAGTTGGACAACATGTGACTTACTGATTGTACAAACTATAACGTTGTTATATCAAACAGAAAATAAATGAAATACGATTTTTAAAAAGTATTTTATTCAAAACGTTCATGTCAAAATTTAATGTTATTTACAACTTAATGCAAATTTGTTAGGTATGTATGTAAACAAATATTATATTTCATAAAGGCATATTTTCCATTGAAAAATGAATCTCTGGATTTCAATCCTCCAAATGGACGAAACACTTTGAGGCCGTTAGAGCCAGAATAGCCCAAGTGCAATTTTATGACTTGACTTATTTATATTTTTATAAATGTTTGTCAAAATCTTAATCTACAGGAGCACAGTGACCGAAATTTATTTACACAATTCTTACACAAATAAGAGTACAAATTCATTATCGCCTGGGTTAATTGCACATTTTTATATCCAGCCTTATTGAAAATCATGGGATTTTTCGTCGGGCCACTGTGGTTCTAGCAGCCCCAATTTTTCCAACGGTTTTCTTATATCTAATAACCTAGTTTTATTAGTCCTTACTGTCAATAAACAATGTATGTGTTATTTAAGCAGCGGTCAGTCATGGTCTGAAAGGAAAATATGAAATCTTAGTATTTTATTTTATTCGTGTATAATCTATGTAGTCGATAAAAATTGTTTAGTTCTTACCTAGGTACATAGTAGACAGATACATAACAGCAAAGCCGATGCCCACAGATAAAAATTGAGCGATTCCTGCCGATCGCTTCTTTTCATGCCAACGAGCTCTTTCTCTTGGCAGTACTTCACTTACGGTCACGTACAATAAAGTACCAGCGGCTAGGGCCTGAAAACAAGTAGGTAGTTTTTTTTAATGATAGAGGAGGACAGACATGGCATATCTGTCCATGCCATGTCATGTCTGTCCATGTCATGTCTGTCCATGTCATGTCTGTCCATGCCATGTCTGTCCATGCCATGTCTGTCCATGCCATGTCTGTCTGTCACGCATGTCTGTCTGTAGGGTATATCACCATCAATGGTAGGTGATATACCCTAGCATAAAGCATCTTAACAAGTTGCGCTGTCAACCTATTTTGGCATTGGATAGAGCGTTGTCTCTTTCGCACAGATACAAAGAGTCCTAAAGCAATTAGATAGAGCAAGAAACGCTGTCTATGCTAGTTCAAATCCCATCCGCATCGTACGTTTTTTCATTCGTGTGCAATGACTTAAAAAAAATATTAAAGTATTCAGATAAGAATGAATGCCTCTTGAATGAAGGCAATCTTTCAATAATATTATTGATAGATTCCTCGTGTGTCAAATACTTACCTGCATTATAGGAACAGCAATTGAATTCTTCAACTTGCTTATAGAGTCAAGGCCGGCTCCCAAACCAATGCCGGCTACAGATCCGCCACTAAACAACGTAACGGATACAATGTGAGCGCAGAGACGGTTTCCGCTCTCGCACAATTCAGCGCCTAAGCAAAAACCCACCACAAATTTGTGGCAGGCTACAGCTGCTAGTAAGAGGAGCACCTGAAATAATGATATTAAATAATTTACATTTTCACAACCAACTCAATCATTTTCTGTATAACATTTGGGTTTTGGAGGCTAATTTTCTTACTGCTCTATTTATTGAACTGTGTATGCATTTATTTGATTACACAGTGTAATAACTATGTAACGAGTACTTCACCTTGAAACAATTGAACTCAACCAAAACAACGTGCAGTACAATTAAATGATAACGGTTACAAATACATTTAGATATAATACACGTTGAATGATAAACCAATAATTATTTTTAAGTATGATTTATTTGTTTTGTCTACTGTTTGTGGTTTATTAGAGATTAAATATATTGGAAAACCGATTCGAAATGTCAAAAAATATCAGTAACTTCAGTATGTATAACTAATTGTAATTGATTGACGATATCAATTAATTAAATGCATATAATCGCAGATCTAGATACTGTACATCAGTACATTATATATACGTGATGTAATGGTTAATTTGATTACGTTGAAATAACAATTTAAGTTATACCTATATATATATACCTGTGATGTTGAGTCCTGAAGCCCAATAGCCAATCCTTCTAAAAAGCTATGCACTAACAACGCGCAGAGCAAACCAATAATTCCCGAAGAACTCTTATTACACGGTTCCGTATGACTAACATGACACATTCTGGGATTACCAGCGTCACCACAACAATGCTCCCTCATCTCTCCGTCCCTTACATCAGCTCGTAAAAGTCTAGACTCTTCTGTTGTATATGTCCTTTTCGGTGCCTCGTGGCCTTTACTGTGTGCGCCATAAAAAAAGTGAACAACTTCATCTACCAGATACACAATGAAGAAGCCAGCACACAGGAGAAGTTCTGAGTAGTTGGGCAGTTTCTCTCTTGCCTCTGGCAGGATGTGAACTAGAGATGTGGATAATAGAACCCCTCCTCCGAAGCACAGAAGACACGAGATCAGCAGCGGATGCCTCTGTCTTGCTCTTTCTGAAATGCACGCTGGTGCCATGCCAGCCATAAAGCTGCCAAAGCCCAAAGTCAGCATAGATATCACTTTAGCGGTAGATACCTCCATTTTTGGTCCAGTCTGGAGTTCCTAAACGACTACGTTTCACACTTCCTACGTTACTCGTTCACATATCCTTATCAGTATTTGTATATCATAATCAAAACACGCGTTAGGGGATTCAACGCGATAGACGTGTGCGCCCCGAGCTGGCGAGATAATACTGTATATTTTGTAATTTGTTATCGAATACCCACATGAAAATTTACACCATATTCAACTTTAAGACTTATTCTAAAGCATCATGGTTGAAAATGCTTTGTCTTTTATGTGAAGTAAAATGACCCACTACTTTAATTGGAACTGGATGATAGCTTAAGAATGAGGTAGTGCGCGAATTAATACGAGGACATTATAGGTCTTAGTAAACTGGTTATGAGGACAAAGAATGACATTAAGTATTTAAGTGAGTAACTTGGTCAAATGTGAAGGGCGATATTGTTGTAAATAACTCTTCACTGATATCGATATTATGTTCGTAAATAATTTTATACTTAATAATAGTAATAGCAAGGTAATATTTTTTTGAGGACAGGTTTAAATTTTAGTTAGTGTTTAAACATTAATTATAGATAATATAATAAAATATAAATCCAAAGAAAGGCCAATTGTTCTGCTTTTAACTACGTTATCATTTTTTTTAAACATTATAGGAGAAACCTTATGATTTTGTGCCAAACTTTTGAAACTGTTTTGTTATTTGCAATTAAAGCGTAATAAAAAAATAAAAATGAATGACATAGGACCCATCAAATATTTTTTAACCAATGACAGCTATCATTTGGTAGAAAAAAGTATTAAAAGTTATTTAAAACAATAAATTAAGCGACATGAACGAGTTACTGCAGAATCACGGCTGTTCCAATGTATTCAGTGTCCCCGAAGGACTTAAAGAATTAATGGCTGATATTTCTCGCGAAGTTTGTATATTTGATTATAAATAGACGGAATGATATTTTGTTTGGTTCCGCCATCCTATTCAGAAGTCATTTTTGCGTTGGGTAGCCGATTGAGAAAGAGATATGACATTGTGTTAAAAACAGATTAAATTTATATTACACAGTACACACAGTCCACAGGGATTCCTGAACGCTTAAATTAACATGGAAACTATATTTTAACCCAATTCAAGCCATCAGTAACGTTTGGCTCGTTATAAAAATAAAAAAAAAACTAAACGTTTTTGTAGGCTAACGCAACGTAACTTATCTATAACTGGCAAAAATTTTGACCATGACTTGTTTTTTCCTAGCCATCTAACTATATAATTGTTCTTCATTTTCTTATAGGTTCTTCGAGAACAGCCAGCAAAGCTTTTCGACTTTATAGCCAACTACCTCTCTGTACTTCTGATTACTCGTGAACACGGCGTAATGGCGGTGAAGGTTTTAGATGATCTCTGTGACTGCAGGCCTTCAGTGTCCGAACATCTACTCCAGCTAGGATTGTCTGACGGGCTGGCGAGAGATTTAGCACAAGTTATTAAGGAAGAAATCGAACAGTTTGAACCTGAAGAAGAAGCCGGTTGGATAACTATTTTTTGTTTTTTTAGTATTATGCCATTAACATTTGTAGAATATGTTAAAATTGTTCATAGAGAAAATAAAGGAAATGCAAATAATGAAGAGAATATTGACAATATCCAATCTCGACGAAGTATTGGCTCCGAAGGTGTGCCAAGTTGCTAGAAACGCTTATAGAGACTATTGGTATCGCAAGAAGACATTAGAACAGGTAAGATTTAGAATGTATCCCAATAGAAATAAGCATTCACTTTTGTACACTCTTTACCTTTTTCCTTTATCCTTTGTAGTCTATGAAAACTCAACCAGATGAAGCTTGGGAAGTGGCAGCACAGCGTACGTTGCAAATATATAAAAGTACCAAACCATCTTTTAGTGAGCTGAACAGAGCTGCACAAAAAATTCAAGTTAGTGACAAGAGAATTTACTTTTTGGTCGAAAAGTAGTCTAACTAGAAATAATGCTGTGTTTTCCCTGATAAAATTGCATTTGCCTACGAAGTGAAGTCAACGGAAAATATTGTTCGTTATCTGTGAAATAACATACTTGTAAAAAAAACGTGAACTTTATCAATCTGTTTTCACCTGCTGCAATGCATTCATAACGTCTGGTCGTAGTTATGGTTAAATTAACTAATTAGTAAAGTAACTTTAAAAATGTTAAAGTTACTTTTGTAAAGTCCTCTTTTATCCATAGGCAGCATATAGAGGGTACCATGTGCGAAGGAACCTACTAAAGCATTTGAAACCGAAAAGGAAGAGTGGTCCAAAAGTCAATCTGCCAGGACCTCCACGAGATGTAGCGGGTTCTAGAGAAATTGATTTGGGGCCAGTCATAGTAAGTTTAAAAGTTTTTAACATACGAAATAATCGTATGCATATAAATGCATCGTTGTGCATGTGTAGGTATGACATATTACTTGTTAGTCCAGAACTAACGTGGCGTCTTTCATCTTATAGTGGTATAATTTGTTTACTCTTATTAGTTGTATTTTTAAGGTAACATTTTGATATATGTACTTTTATTGCGGTAAAGAGTTAAATAAATAAATAAAGTATATAATAAATAATTAAACAATGAATAGTTTAGGTTTCGTGGATTCAATATTTACCGGTTTCAAAGCCAAGGTTATTTACCTTGAATTTTCTAAACAAAAAGGGGGTCCCCCCGGGAAAGGGGGGGGGAAAAAAAAAAAGAAAGGGGGGGGGGGAGAAAAAAAAAATTTTAAAAAAAGGTTAAAAAAAAAAAGGGGGTTTAAAACCGGAAAGGGGTTTTTTTAAAGGGGGAACTACTCGCGTAAACTATAGACAGTATTTTCTAAACATGTTAGACAAATTGTCCAGAACTTGTGGTTATTATGAGGCATGAAATACTACCGCGTCACCCCTTCAGTCTATGAATTTCCTGATGGATGCGACGGCGCATTTATATTTTATATGGCAAACTTTCACTTTCCATTATGTGAACCTACCGATCATGTCTAGCTTTAATAAAATATTCAAAACTACAATTTAATCAAGATAGGGATAAATTTAATGATAAGGAAGCGAGCCGTTGAGGAAAATATTACATAAAAACGCTATGTGCACGTGTTTCTTTGTTTATACCAATTATTATAATAACATAAAATACAAATCAGATAACTTAATAACACCTTGAATATCGCTTGTTAAAAGACAATAAAAACATTCAAATGATTTTATTAAATATAAAATTTATAAAACAGAATCTACTTAAGATAACTTCATTTGTAAAAATTAAATTCGAAAGGAAGGAAACATTGGGCAAATACCGTATCGATTAAGCCTCTTAACGAACACAAAAAACATGTATCGAGCATAATTATGCTGCCATGAACACCAGAGAAAGCATCCAACTGCACTCGTTCTTCGCCAAAGAATCACTCGTGTAATATAATCATGTATAAGGCACACACATGGGTCCTCTCCTTTGATATCCTTTCGCGCACCCATTGTTGTTTCTATTCATTTCTTTATCTATCTTTTTGTGTACTGGATAATCCTTTTTAGGGGTAATATATCGCACTGGCCTCTTCTGCGGACAGGAACACGATACTAGCGGTGACAATTCCCCTGGTAGAATCGGGTGAATGTCTTCTTCTATCATCCGTTCCGGAGATGATAGATACTGGCGCAGTTCCTCCACATCTGCAGTGGTTGCAATTTTACATTTGCATTCATCGCACGATACGAGGATAAACAAAGAGGAAAATAATAAAACACTTATTAAGTTGGATTCCATGCCGCCGAGAGCGTTTGAATGAGTCCAAATGAATGTTCACGTCTTCTTTTATAGCCGTCAAACGAATTCTGGATTTTGTTCTGCTGTTAGTTTCCCGCGGGGTTGTTTCCTTATTTGTTTGGGTTTTCCATGAAATATTTATTTGCGTAAGAAGTGGTTGCTCGTTTTATCGCATTTTGTGGAAGGATAGTAAAACAAAAATAAATAATATTAGTATTCTTATACGGTCTCCACGACTCCCCAAACGTCTGTCTGTTTACTTTTGACATATGAATTAAAAAAAGTTTATAAAATCTTTCCTTAAAAAATAATATTTGTTGTTTCATTTTAATTAATACGGAATAATGATAATAAGGAAAACAGTAGGTTATTTTGAAATTGGTATAAATATGTACATATTTTAATATGTAAATTACTGGATTACGCGCGAACTCCTCCAAAATGGCTCAACCAATTTTTATGAATTTTCACCATATATTCGTTATTAGGCCTAAAAAATTTGTTCTTATTTATGAAAATGAATAATTCAAAACAGTCACCAGTATGCAGGTGTCACGCGAGGACATTAGGTCTCTAATGTATTGACAACTTTTGATGACGTCATAATACTATTGACATTTCGGAATTTACGCATAGCTCAAATTAATTAACCCAATCCTGATCTGCGTCATCTAATACATTTATTTCTTGGAACAGAGACAACCATAAATGTTGCTTAACTGGTTCCATTCAACAACTTAATACGAGTATCTTATTCTTGGCCGCCTCGTAGTGAATGCTTAATTTCGAGGTCTTGGATTTAAAATTTTAATTCCATGGAGAAACATCGTAATCGTCAGTCGGGCAGGGCATACAAGTGTGCCTTTCCCGATGTCTCCCCCCTCGCTCCCCCGACCCCATCTCTTTCTCCAGTGGGTATAGGTTATACGTAGGTACTTTACTTATTTTTTATTTCTTAGAAACTTCGTGTACCCAAAGACGATATCCGCACTATGTTCGGTGAGCACGCCACACAAAAACTAGGCCTACCCTACGATCCAATGTTGACGATCACACATGTGGCTGAAGACCAGGAATCCATAATCTCGAGCAGGCGAGTGAGCAGAATCTCAGAATTGCCGTTCCCCGTTAGAAGTCGGGAGAGCAGGCACAGTAGATTACCAAGTGCAGCAGTCAGTGTTGTTTCTGAAGGTAAATATAGTACATATTCCAACTCTTATTGCTACTAAGATGGCAAAGTCATAAGAGAAGATATTGGTGATTTCAGATCATTTTTCACACTTTGACACTTACATACTTAAACGATTTTTATGAAGGAACGAGTAAAAGCGCGGATGATATAGCCAATATAAATCACCATTACGGTTTTTTTTTATAAATGACTGGTGCAAAAAACAATGGTTGTGCATTCAAACCACCTAACGTGGTGGCAGGTGCTGCAAAGCATCTGAAACGTCAGGCCGTAGTTAAAATAATTTCCAAATAAGTTTAACTAATATATATCGTGTCTTAAACCGTTAAAATGTTGTCGTCATTATGTCATCGGGTTGCATTTGTATATAAAGTTAATATTCTTTCCTTGTTTTTAGTTCCAAAGCGTAAAAATAAATCACTTTTGGGTATATTTTTCCCGACAATATCATTGCTTAAATATCGGAGACTTAATTAAAAATTGCGAGCAGGCGCGAAACAGAAAATCTTGCCAAGTGCCGTGGAGGTGAGGGAACCACTCTCCGTGGAGGAATCTATGCACAAGATATCCTTCTCTGAGGTAATTATGAAACAATTTTAAATTGTAATAATGCAAAGTGGGTAAAGCTAGCTAATACTTGACATATTTTTACCCATGCAAGATGCAATGATAAGCTATAAATCTTAAGGCCTTAAACAACAATGTTTTTAAAATCTCAGCAGATTAAAAAAAAATGTTGTTTAAATTTATAAATGAGACTTTAAACTAAATGGTCCTAATATTATAGGTACCACCTGAAGTTATCCCAGATGTGGAGATGGAAATCCCACAAGAGCAAGTTGAAGGAGGTGTTGACGTAACCTCATCTGAAGTTGCCGAACAAGAGATACCTGAAGATATTCCTGGTATTATAAAGTACTTAAACGCCGTAGTAATCAAAAGATATACTTAGGTCAAATTTCTTTGACACAAAAATCTTAATGCAATATATACCATTTTGGAATATAGAAAATTGTTACTATCAGATCATCCACATTTACATAAGGACGGGATGTAAGCAATGTCAACGACAATAGAAGTTAGAAGTACCACTCATGCACGATCGCTGAAAAGTGTTACAAAGGTCGAGTTAATAACTAACAACGTATATTTATTTTAATCATAAAAGTGATTTTTAGTATTGAGGTCTTTTAATCTAAATATAGTGGATATTTCTTTAGTATTCTTAGTGATCTCTAATGTAACAAAATTTTCAGATGACAGAACGGAAGGCGAAGAGAGTGTTCCAATGTCAATGCCATCATCTGCGCCTGATACTGCAACTACTACTGATGTAGAGGACGAGGGCGAAGATGCACCACCGACAACAGACGAAGAGGGTGGATAAAATATAATATACTATTAAATCAAAATCGAAAAGTTCCTTTTTTGCACTATATAGAAGTGATATTTTTATATGTATAAGTTTGTCTTTCTTCTTTCTGTTCTTTCTTATAATTTAATATGATTTGGAAAAAATAAAAATAATTATGAGAGTCTATTTTTCTATACTATATTAGAAAATATCCAAGGAAACGTTCTTGCGCGTTCTATGTAAGTTTTGTTTGCCTTTAAATATCCTTGTAAGAGCAACAATAATAAGAAAGATTTTTTTTATATTATACTGTTGTCATGGTTGTCAAAGCTTGGCCAACTAGAAGTGTTTGTTTTCGTAACGAATTATTTGGTGTATCTTCGTATAAGATTTTATTAAGTATTTGATGGAGGAAGCTAAATTGTGTAATAATGTTTGCCAAATTAAAGTTCCAAAAGGCTTACAGGAGCTAATGTCTGATATATCTAGAGAGGTAATTAAGTTCTAATTTTTTTTTGCGAAAATTATTGATATTTTTAAAAAATTAAAAAATTGTCTTGTATGATTCGAACCTACAGATACCCACAGAGTTCCGTACTGTGGTTTTTGTAAACTGAGGTTCTTTCTCGGTGTTGTACCACAGTACGCTGTAGTTTAATTTAATATACGAAGCAACCATATGGAAAATAAAATTGTTTCGAGCATTTATATATTATGTTGGAATGTTTGCAATTCCTTTAATTATTTAATTATTAATTACCTATATGGAATCTAATAAATACTTACTACTTATTCGTCTTTTTCTAAAGCAATTTAAGACGTAGCTACCAAATTCAAATATAAAATTTTTGGTGGGGGTTCTTCATATTTCTTAGCCCGTCCTACTAATTCTAAAAAAAGTTTTGAGAGCACGCTTGCGCTGGTCTTGTTTGCTAGACTAAACGTGCACATAGAGCGGCATTGCCCTTGACGGGGACTACCACAATGTCGGTAGGAAGTTGAGGAACTGATGGGATGTTAATCCGAGAGAGGGATACGGGAATAAAAACCTCACGTTAAAAAGATTTCTACTGCTTTTGTTCAAACGTTGTCGGGGTCGTTTTGGTGCAGTAGGTACCGTTTCATAATTCTGTGATCGATATTAATAACAGGCAAGTAGTTTATGAGACTTCTGTGCCTACTCCAAAATAATTGAAGTATTGATTCGCTCAGGATTCCAGGCAATTTCACGGATAAGTATTTAATATATTATTTTATCATTCTGTCCGCAGGTGCTAAGAGCTCAACCCAAAAACGTCTACAGTTTTATAGCTAACTACCTCCATGCTCTACTCGAAGTACGTGATAACATATACATTGCTGATGAAGTTTGCAACGATATTGTCGAAAGTTCCTATCAGCCAAAGGCGATTGAGGAATTCAGAAACAGTCTCATTAAAGAAGACAGTATTGAGAACAAAGAAATTATGGAGATTTTTTCTCAAAGCAGTACAGGTAGGTAGTCAAGAGTAGCACATGATGTCACTATAGGAATTAAAATAGACTATAAATTGAAAAAAATTACGACTCAGGCGGGACTTGAAGTATTATCGTCAACGTTCCGTACTCTAACCAATTCAGCTACCGAGTGTGATTTTTCAATTTATAAGTTTTATAAGCCATGGTATAGGTTTTTAATTAACAAGTTCCTCTCTCAAGACTTCGTCTTGGGATTAATACATTAACATTTGAAATATAAAGTGTAGGTAAGGAACCAAAATAAAACTAAAATGTGTCGAGTTCTTAAGCTACTGCCCCACCACTTCGCCTCGGGTAACTGTCACGAACGCCCAATGTAATTAGTAAATGCTGATCTACATTCAGAATTTCAAAGTGATGATGGAACACGATGCTTTACCCGACCGAAAAAAATTATTGTTTGCCTGGGCCTCAAACCCATCTTCGGGGATGGTAGGGCCAAAGTTAAAGTAGCGAACATGGAATTGAAGAGGTATATTCATACGTTCGACTATAACTATGTTTCCTAAGATTTGAACCCGTAACATCTTGCACTTATACAAGGTTCAGCAATTTAACTACAAAGGCGGTCAATACGTCATCAATATATTTTATGTCATTATATTCTAGATGACAACGTATCTTCAACTTCCCTAGCCGGTTCATACGTCACTTTACCTCGTCATACACCTTATTCTGCGCACCAGGATACCCTGTCCAGTATATCAGAAAGGAACAGACGACTGGGCGAGTGAAGAAACTCTCGCGCACCGTACAAAAGTTATGAAAGATATACGATTTCAAACGGATGTTATAGAATATTTTACTCATGAACGTTGTTCTACCACTGATACAGAATCTAGTTTCTAGATTACGACTAACTTTTGGTTTCATTCATTCAAAGTTACACTTAACAATTATGTTAATGGTATGATTGTTATAGCTATATGCATTTTTGTACTTTTGTATTTTAATTTACTTATTCGTTTCATAATTGCCTTATTTTTTAATATATTTAGTACAAGCTTTGATAATGCGAATTTAGTATTTTTCTAAATAGTATAAATATTAATTTATCATATCTTAATTTGATAGAAACACATATTTTCTAATTAAAGTTTATTATGCTTAAAAAATTGTGTACTTATTTCTAATCGTCGGGAGTTTTATACATTTTTTGGTTTACCGTACAAAATCTTACAACTAAAATAAAGGTATGGTAGGAGTGTTGAAAAAACGTGTGCAACTTTAAAATTGAACAATTTTAAGAAAAGCATGGTTCACGTGAAAGTGATTTATTTGCCATGACGATTGTCGGTCCGACCAGCAACTTGTAAGGCGAACTTCTCATTCAAATTTTGGTTTGGCTCGTTATTCGCGACGCCGGTCGCTTCGCGAGAATTATCGCATGCGCGAATGTTTCGTGGTCAGCGCGTTACATTATATTTTTGTATACGTAACACTACCTCTTTAAAGCGATACTTATTATTTAATGTCATGTATATGATATAAACTAACGTATGTACCTAAGCATTATTTTATTTAGATTAAAAACTTAAAATCACAGCAGGAAGCTTTAAGACTTATAGAATTATAGGTATAATACATATTGAACAGGAAGAAATACATTTTTTATTGATATCATCGATAGCACCTACTGTGTTCTCGATTGTAAATAGATTAGAACGCAAGCTGCCCCACTCGCTATCATAGATAACATAAAAATCATTATAAAATTCAAATACTAACAAATCCATATTTCTTTTAGTAAGCGAAGAAAGTCATACAAATGATTTATAGTAAGAAATATTACAGACATTTTGAGCGCACTGCATTATTGAATAATAAAATAGGTAACAATGTTAAAAACAGACATAACAATAAAATATTAAAACTAAGAATATTTAACGAAATAAAATATAATTATTTATTGTTCGATGGAATTTAACAAAGTAACAAATATATACAATAAAATTACTTACAACTATAAAGCATGTATAACGTGGAAATACTTAAACATATAGGTACTTGATTTGACTTTCAGTGCTGACAATTTTAAAAGATAGCTATGTCTACATCATCGAATATTGTTACAGAGTAATGTTGAAAATCCCACTTTTAACTATACATAAGGTAAGTATATCAGTTCCTTAGAGTAAGAATCTTCATTTTTTAACAATCATTACTTATTCCAGGGAACTGAAATACTAATGCAATGGGATCACAATATAATCTTGTCGTATCAATCTATGGGTTACAAAATTGTGTAAGAGATCCTATTATTCATAAACTTTGGTACATTCCAATTGTGCGTTATCTCCTAAATTTAACATTTATCTAAATAGTAATTGTAAAATAGATCAAAATTTCATCGTAAAAGGGCGACTAAATTTTCCTAAAAGTTGAGTTTTAAGCATCAGTCTGATATCTTAAATTGTGTCCACTCCACCTCCCATTAATCGATTCCCATATTCACTGAGTAACTGTAAAGAAAATGCGATTTTAGAAAAGCTTAACGCCTTGCGTGAAAAATTATCAATGGTTGAACAATTTATAGTCGGCGTTTACAGCAGTAATTGCGCAAAGTTTTTTGGTAGGCGTTTTTTTTTATTCGTGCTTAGGATAAAAAATAATATATCGGAACGAGATTGCAAATGGACTATAAAATTATATTTTTTACGGGGGGGGAAAACCCCCCCCAAAAAAAAAAAAAAAAAATTTTGGGGGGGGGGGGGGGGGGGGCCCAAAAAACAAGGGTTTGGGTTTCTTTTCCCTCCTGTGTCGTTAATTTTTTCAAACACTAACAAAGTTTGAAGTAAAAATATGTTAACTAACCTTGTAAAGGAAGATATAGTGATGTCTGTTGGAGATGGAGTGAGGTCGCTGCGTGCGCAGCGCTCGCACCGCCCGCGGTAAGTCCGCTGAACCTGCAGCAAGTGCTCGCGAACAAATGTCTGCTGCAATCAGCGCTGCTGATCGTCCCGCACCGGATGCACACACAACCACACACGGACGCACACCTTTAGAAAAGGGATTAATTATTAATACCTGAATAATTAATTTCTAATTCACGAATGCTACGGTTTCATTAGCTTGTTTTAGAAGTAATTAAAATCGCAAAATATACAGAGGATTGTAAAAGAAGGAATAAAATGGCGGTTTCCTGTATTCTAGCAAAACATGGAGTAAATTAAACTGTTTAGAATTACTAATATACTAATAGCTATCGAGTTAGAATGTCCATAAGTGAGTGTATCGTTTGACTTTTATTAACTCCCTTTATCTATAAATTTTAACCATACTTAATTTTTAAGAAAATTTTAACTAACATACTAACACAGTGGACCTGTGAATGTCTGAATTGAAAGGTTTTATTAAGGCAAAGCTCTAGATACTATTATGCAGAGATAGATAATGTGATGTAGATATGTAGTCATATATTACCTTCTATTTCTGACGCTGTCTTCATGCGTCCCAGTGTACCATTAGTAGCATAACCCCTTCGCAGTAACTCTTCAGCCTTTGCCGGTGAATAAACATTCATGCCATTTCCAGAACTGTTTTCATCACTCCTGAGCTTCGATAGGTTGTTGTATGAGGATCTGTTCTGGTCTTCGTAGATCACTTCCAAGCCTGGAGTGTTAGAATCAAGAGTTAAGAGTTGAGTAGATCTCTATAGCGTCAAATTAAATTAAAATAAAATATTTTTTACTATAAAATATTTTAGCACATAAATCTATGAAAGAACAATGGCCAAAATCGTATAGATACTGGACCGGACTAAAATTTTTCGCGATCAGTCACAAACCATAAAGGGTTTGATTTACTTTGATGAATTAAATACCGCACTATACAAAAAGATTAAAAAAAAGACAAATTTTATAATTGCTCTTTACACATAAAAAGCCAAATATGTATAAATAATAATTGCATATTGGACGTACTTAACGATAAATTCGGTATGCGAAATCTATCGATACTTTCTGAACAAACGTTATTTAAAAATATCATTTTTGAAAAAAAAAAACTTGTTTTCCTAGCTTTATACTGAGTTATTATTAATATTTCCTAGAATAAAAAAATAATAGATTTTTCGAAATATAACACATATGTGGTCGCCGTTAGGTACAGTGGTAGTAAAGAACAATGGCCGCCTTTTGGTCATTGTTCTTAACTACTTCTTCGGGTACTAGCTTAGATGGTTTCAAATTCAATAACCAACCTTCTTCATCATATTCCTTAGCTGTCTGCGACATCTTCATGTAACTCCTCATTTCAGATAGGAAATCTATTACGGATTCATAATCGTCCGGCACGCCCTTGGCCGGCCAGAAGTACCAGAGGTGTGTGACTTCTCTCCAGGTCCTGGTGGACAAGTTGATGAGTTGAACGCACGAAATGGCATATTTGTCACGCTGTTCCCGTTTCTTGAGGATAATCTGGTACTCGCCGAAGGTCCGTCGGTTGTCTGATATCTCGGAAGGTGGAAGATATTCATAGCATTTTTCCTGGAAATCATTGTTTCACGCATAATTACAGAACTTACGTGACCACAAAATTGAAATTTAAAATTATAATTCGAATTTTGTAACTGTAGTCTACGCGAGTGATAAACAATAAACAAAACACGTTTAATTATTTTAAAATATTTAAACGTTAAAATAATGTTAAAAACGAATATAATTTGTGTCTTAAACCGTTAAAATTGTGTATTTATAATAGGTAATATCATAATGGAAAGATATTAGATAAATACAATTTTAGATAATAATATAGTTAAATACTGTCTGTACGCGAGTAGTACACATTTAAATAAAACACTTTAACGGTTTAAAACGCGATATATTAGTTAAACTTATTTTAAAATTATTTTAAGCTAACATATCGCGTTTTAAACAGTTAAAGTGTTTCATTTAAATAATATAGTTCTTGGCATATTTATTTCAAACTCGTAAAGGATACTTACAACACCGTTCTCCATGTATTCTGTGAGCATGACAACAAGCCGCGAGTTTTGTTCCCATATCATGCGCCAGAAGTCTACAACGGTGTTGGAGAGAGGGGCCTGGCACGCGATGTAGTAGTTTTTGATGTTACCTGGGCCCTGAGCAATTAAGAATTAAACAATTATTTTAAATGCCACATTCTTCTTTTTAGAGTTTGTCCGATTTCTGTGGTGAGTAGGCAAATTACGGAGGGGGAATTATATTTTAGTAGAATTTAGTAATATATATTGTCTCAGCCACTAGGTGCAACACTTTTGGTAAACATTTTCGTTTCTAAAAAAAAATCAATGACCTTAGCGGGAGTCGAACCACAGTCAAAAGCTTATAGTTCGTATAGAAGATCTATGAAAAGAAAGTTATATCATACCGTAATATAATTAGCATTGATGTACTCAGTGGTGGAATCGTTTCCTATTCTCTTGAGTGGCACCCTTGTTTCTGGCAGAGGCAGTACGTTGGAATAGCGATTCTTGTCCTCGCAGCCTGGAGGCACCTCCTCTGGCCTCACGGTCACTGAGGGGATCTCCGAGAACTCCGCTGTTATCGAGTCCATGTCCAGAGCAAAGTTGGCTAGCGCTGCATAATTCATTGGGTGGGATGTCACCTGGAAAACACAGTAGGTGTGGTTAAAAAGGGCTTTTTTTATCATAGAGGAGGACAGAACAAGACACATCTTAGACACTATCTTGAACCATTTTCGCAGTGCAAACAACGGAAACGCTCAAAGATGAATAATTTTCACCGTTTCTGCCTCATTTTGCACCGTGTCTTCGCTCCAATTGTAATGTTTTATAGCTCGATAAATACTCTAAGGAATAAGATTTTTTCATTTCGAACCAGTAGTTCCTGAGATTAGCGCGTTCAAACAAACAAACTCTTCAGCTTTATAATATTAAGTATAAATTTAAAAGCTTAAAAAAATATTTCACCAAATATACCTCATCGTCGTAAGCTGGATTGCCGTAGCTGCGCTTACTCGCTCGTAGCCTCTGGTTGCCCTTCCGATGACCAACGCTGACGCTGTCCAGACTATAAGCATCCAAAGAAACAGGAGTACAGCGCTGCGCGTACACACCGCGGCGCCCTCGTCTGCGCACTACCACCTGAATAATTCAATTCAACCAATTCTAAGTAAAAAGCAAACATACGAAAATGTTCATGTTGTTTTTATTTAAATAATACACTTTTAACGGGTTAAAAAGCGAAATGTATAAATTAAACTAATTTACAAATTAATGATCAAAGCTTCTGCAAAGCACCCGAAAGGTCGTAGTTAGAATACATGTAAATTAGTTACAGGCAATTCGCGTTTTAAAGCGTTAAAAGTGTTTTATTTAAACTTGTACTATTTGCCGTAAACTCTATAGTTTAGAAGTATCCATAGACTACTTAGTGCTAACAGTGAAACACAATGTTATATAATTTATAAAGATACAATTTTAGGAGTATTAAAAAAATTTCAAAAGAAGAGATGTATTTACATTATATTGTTCCCTTTCATTTAAAGATGCTGTTTTTGTATAATCATAAAAACCTATTACACTTTCTATATACTACATAAGGTGTTTAAATATCACATTTTAATTGCGATATTATAATCTGTGTTCACTGGAATGCCTAGGTAAGGCATTTGAAACCTACAGTTAAAGAGAGGAAGTCGATAAGACAATTCCGAGAAACAGTAACGGTTGCAGACGTCGCGCATATCACCTTTGATAAATCGTCTAAACATTTATAAACAATAATATTACACTTAGGATATCAAAGATATTTTTATTCAAGCATTTCGCTGATTTAAATTCACATACTCATAGATATAAACCACAGGATTGGAACCTAAAACGTATCCAGTTCACGACGGGAATAAATAGATAGTTTTTATATCGATAAGTTACATAATATTGAGAATGACTGTATGGGGTTATTTAAATAAAACACTTTAACGGTTTAAAACGCGATATATTAGTTAAACTTATTTAAAAAATGATTTTTAACTTCGGCCCGACGTTTCGGATGCTTTGCATTAGCCGTGGTCACGGGGAGACGGGTGTATGGGGTTAATCGAATTTTGAAAAAAATACGACTCGGGCAGGTCTTGAACCGGCATCCACGTCATTCCGTGCAGTTGCTCTAACCAATTGAACTATCATGTCCCACCGTACCGTACCCCGTCATCGTCGAATTTTTTAACCTATCGATCATTCCAAAATTTAATTTATAAGTAGAATTTTCTTATCACTTTTAAAAATGTGAATAGTGTCACATTTTATGCTAATGACAAAGTTGCTGACACACTTGAATACAATAAATCGATAAAGTGACGAAATTTCAAGGGCCTACTTGAGCTTACAAAGTTTATAATTATTACGAGATGCGCGTTTCCATTGTCGAAGATTTCAACGGGATTTCATGTTTTGAAAGTCGAGGAAGAGGTCTTATCTCCCACCTACGTAATATTCTAAAACCAATTATGGTTTTAAATAGAAGAGCCCGACAAGATTGTTTTTGAAGGCGATTTACAAATATTATTTGTGTTTAATGTTTGATTATAGGTACACTACTGGTACTGAATATAGGTACTTTACGGTACGCAAATATAGGCTATATTTACGTGCCTTCTATTTGACATTTTTTAAAGTGAAATTAAACTCCTTACCTTGGAAGTCTGGCCAACTACTTATCCGTCTTCATCGGTCATATTAAAAAATAATTAAATTTTTACAACGGTGTCGTTAGTTAAAGGAACTTATAAAAGTTCGTCATCATCATGAACTTTGTTTATAATTTATATTTTTAAAACATCCTCTAGTGAGCGATATGGCACCTTTGGATTTGAGTGCCCACCGTGTATGGCTACGAAAAAGAATTTTTTATGTATAAATTTTATTTAAAACAAATTTATACATAAAAATTATCTTAATTCTAAAATAATTATCGTATTAATGAACATGTAATCCTATTTAAAAAATCAATGCTTTAAACCTCGACCAAATAAGTTGCCAAAAAAAATTCAGTATCCAAATTAATTTATAAATTTGTTTTAAAAAGATATACGATATTATTTAATTAATTTATAGTTATCATTTTTTGAATTATGTCGAACTTCGGCTGGAAATCTGGATATTAAATAAGTGGTAGGAATACTCCGTTTTGATTCCAGTCTGTAAATTTCCGAATATACAAGCCAAAACAGGCCGACTTGAGATGTTACTTCATTAGTATTTCACTTTCCATCAACTGAACCCGACGCTCGTCTTTCTTTCTATCATAAAGAAAAAAGAAAACTAACCCATGGATTCTAGTTTAATTCTAGGACTTAGGAGACATCACACATTAGAGGATATTGTTCAATCATTTGTTGTTTGGTTCTCAATACGGTATTATTTATTATTACTATGCTTATACTTATAATTACTGCTATAACTACAACAAGGTTGTTTTAACAAATTCTAATCTAAAATATAAATTAATCATATATTTTTCTTGTTTTGTTATCTTACTTTTTAGTAGCCATACACTACACAGATTAGTTCCCTAGACCCTACGGGCCTCGGGACACATCGTCCTACGTTCATACCGTCTCTGGATGTCCTCCGACGCACGCGCATCCAATATTTAAAAACTCATAAATATTTCAAATAACAATTGTACATTCAATGACGTTTAAATTATTTTGGAGTTAACATATTTATAGTTAATTTTTTAAACTGTGATATAGTGAAAACATTGTGGTAAGAAAATTTCATTTTAGTTGAATTTTTATTATATTTTTGGGAGATCTTTTTAACAGATTGTTATTTTATGTACGTACTTATGTGTTTAGTACAAGTATTTCATTTTGACTCGATAGTCATAATTCCATAAAAGTGAAAAACATACTTTAAATATTTTTTACTCTTATAAAATTTACTCTAACATAATTAAAACTATAAAAATATAAGTAACGTATATGCATTTCTTATGTAACAGTTTTAGGTACGTAAAATAAAATATTAGTAATTTCTCTTGTCGGGGTCAAGTTTGTATTTTAACAAAATATAATAAATAATGCTTCGTTGGTAGTCGAATTTCTGTATTTGGAATTATCATCCCCTTAAATATCCAAAACACGTTATAGTTAGTATGACTATTTTAGCAATGAAGTGAACCAACAATAGAATAGAGTGGTGGGTCAAATAATCAAATTGTTAAATAAGGCGCTTATTTCTCGACTCCGGATATTAACATCTGCAGATACTCGTAATTTGCTATGTTAGGCGCTATTATACTTTCTCAACATTATTTTAAAACTTAAAAAAAATAAAAACATATTCCAGATATTTTACTTTTTAAACACGGCTTAATAACAACTAATTTCTCTAATTCTCTAATACAGCCGATACAGCAGATGACTTTACCTATAAAGCTGAACATAGATATCTATTGATTTTTACAACGAAACCATAATGATTTTGTTTTATTAGATGATAGCATACATCTCACTCATAAATATGCAATTTTTTTCTCATATTAGTGACACTCAGTGTTAAATTTGGTGTCAAAGTGATTTGATAAAAGAGAAAACTGTTAAGTTTTGTCTTTTGCTTCACCAAATATTATATTTGTTATTGTAAATATTAATACATTCAACCGCGCATACCACACTGTAAGTTAATTTAAAGTTATATTAAATTTGTAGCTATACACAAAAGTTAACGGATACCGTGGACAGTAATAGACTAATAAAAATTCCGTGCAACCTAACTCTGACATCGAATGCTTCTTATCGCTACCAAGAATGGTTCATGTTGGCGAATAATTTGTAACGTGATGATAAAGTACGTGGGTCTTTTTTGGTTCTCAGACCTAAAAGGGCCTATTACTAGACTAGTCTAGATAGACTACGATGTCAGTAGTTAGTAAAGAAATGGAAGTATAGACACATAAATATTTAGTTTATTATTCATTTTAATCTCGATTCAATCACATTTTTTTATGCTGTTGCCTTCAATTAATTTATTTTGTAGCGGGACTCTAATTATAGGAACTTCTGTTTTTTAACATTTTTTATAAACTTTGCTTTTTCGTTGATAGATTTTAGTCAATAAAATAAACTTGGTTATTTAAGGATATAATTAAATAGTAATATTACAGTTAAAACTCCAGTTTAGCCCCACTTATTTCTGGTCTCTTCAAAGGACATTAAAATCTCAAAAGTAATTTCTACTTTAATAAATTTCAGGTGGTAAACCGGGTCTGCGAGTGACAACAGGACAAAACGTAGCTTACAACATCTAGGTAAGGTAAGTAAATATATTTAAATTAGTACATCGATTAGTAATATAAAATTTAAAAATGTTTATATTTTATTTAGAAACATGAAGTATTCAAACAAAATATTTTCCGTATCATTTTTTCTTATGTACCCTTTACCTAATTTACAGTCTTATTAAAATAACGCAACTCTTTCAGTATGAGCAGAAATCGTTCAAGCAAATTCTGCAACGTTTTCCAAAGTAGTGAACATAATTTATCGTGAGTTTATAGATATTATGCACATTACTTTGGATATGTTGTATGAACTCTCGTCTTTGAAAACGCCTGAACGACTGAAAATTTCTGGGAGACCAAACAACGACCAAATTGAACCAGGAAAAACAGGATTATTTACTAAGTTTATTTATTAAGCGTTTGTTTTGTGTGTCTTACGTTATTTTGCGATATTTCATTTGTTATGAATATCTAATAATTATAATTCTATTTATTAATTATTACCTTTAAATTTTTAAAGTTAGTTCTAACGAATATTTTTTTAATTAGTTTAATTTTATTGATTATCATTATTACACATAGAAACTTACCAATAAGCCAATTAGAAGGACCAGCGCGATGACGCCAATTGTACTAACAGCAATAGCTATGGCTGCCCCGGAACCAGCCTCCTCTAGAACCCTCGAAGACGCTTCGGTGGTCATCTCTCCACCATAGCTAGTTAGATCCTCCAAATCATTCACTGTTTTCGAAGTATCATCGGTAGATTCGGTAGTTATTTCTTGTATTAATTCTTTTGTAGTTACATCTGGAATTTCTGTTTGTTTAACCTCTTCGGTAGTGATAATTTCTTCTATTTTTTCAGTTGTCGTTTCAACAATTGTTGTTGTGTCCGTAGTTACCGGTGATTTTGCATTTTGTGTTATGACCTCATTATAATCAATGTTCTCTTGTGATGGTTTTTGCGTTTCAGTTGCAAGTTCAGAGGATGTTACCATTGAAACTTCAGTAACATCGGTAGTATCAGTGTTTATTTCTGTAGCTATGGTAACTACTATACTTGTAGTTTCCACTGTAGTAGGATCTTCTTGTGTGGTTGTTTTTATTAGTTCCGTTGTTGGTTTTATTGTTGTTGTTGTTGTCGTCGATGATGATGATGATAATGTTGTAACAGGCAATTCGGTTGTCACCGTCTCTTTTATTGGATCTGTTGTGATGTTCTTGGTAATTTCAGCTGTAGTTGTTTTCGACTCCTCCTCAGTGCTTTGTTCGATAGTTTGTGTAGAAACTTCAGCTTGAACTGTAGTGTCATAATCAGTTGTCTTCTCGACATCATTTGTTGTTGAGTAGTACTTAGGTCGATATGTAGTAATCGGGACATCTTCTATCGTTGTTGTAGGTTTAGAGCGGAGTGGTCCTGCATAATACCAATCGGTAGTAGGTTCATTTTCCACATTATCAAGTACTTTTTCTGTCGGTACATACGAGAATCTTATTGTAGTAATTTCATAGTCTGTTGATGTCACTTTTGAAGGGTCAGTTGCGATTTCGTTTTGCTCATCAGGATCAGTGATGGTGTCATCAGACGGTGTAGTCATGTCAGCAGGTAATTTTGTAATCGATTCGAATCCCGTTGATTTTGTCGGCTGTGCTGATGGAAGTGCTGTGTCTTTTGAAGTTTTCTTATTTGTATCAGTTAGTAAAGAGTTGCCAAATTGGACGGTTGAAGCTACCCAAGATGATTGCGATTCATCAATTTCTCCTTTATCAGATGGCGCATTTGTATCTATATGCTTATAAGAAGAAACTTCTTCTCTACTTTGCAAAGACACTTTACTTTCAGCTGGAATTGTTTCTGATATGTTTTCTTTTCTCACACTTTCAGATGTTAATGTTGAAGATAAAAAGGGTTTCCAGGGTAGTTTATTTTGAATTATTTCAGTTATGTTCTTTGAAATATAATCTTGATTTGGTATAGTAGAGGAAGTGATTGTAGTTGAACTTGTCGTGGCGTGTTTCTTTTCTGAAATTATATTTAATTTAATATAAATTTTCGTCTTTAAGCAAAATGTATTAGTTAATTTATTTACAAAACAAAATATTTACATACCAACTATTTCTCCCACGTTTTGAAGCTCATTTTCATCATCATTTTTAGGCATTGAACTTGTTCCATTTCCAGATTTGCCTAGTGGCGGCGGACTTCTTAAGCTCGCTAGAGCCCATGCAGTAAGGGTAGGAGGTATTTCTAAATCACTCGTGCTAGTTGCTATAGTCGATGGCACTTCTGTTGTTGTAGTTGTGGTGGTTGTTGAAGTCGTTGTTGTTGACGTTGAAGAAATAGCAGAATATTTTGTTGAACCTCTTTTCCAAAGTGATGGAATTGTGTTATCAACGAAGGAATGCGAGTGTACGACTCTTTTACCTGTGTCAGATTCAAAGTCACTTTGAACGACAGGATCAATATCTGAAGACGACGTTGTAAGTACTTTAGACAAAGGCGTAGGTTCTTGGGTAGAATATTTATTTTTTATATCAAAGTGCTCGGAATATATAGTGATGGGTGGTCGAGTTTGCAAAACCTTCGTCGTATTGCGCCTCGGTGCCATCCATACTGGTTTTATCTTGGGCGTCGTGTAATGAAACCTCCGAGTATTCTGCCTGTATACAAGATTTGGTGACACTTGATCACGTTGTGTAACAACGTTATTTGCAGTTTCTTTCATTCCTGTTAGATTTAGACGTTTTGAATAGTTACGATTTCTATTAGTGCTAATAAAAGAAGTTTTTGGCTTCTCACTAGTCGACATTGTGGTTAGAGGAGTTGGCTTTTCACTGGCAAAAATTGAATTTTGAAATGATAGAGGCACTAGACTACCTGTGTTTAAAGTAGAGGGAGGTATAGTGCCCGATAAAAAGTATGACGCAATAGTAGAGCCAATTTCATTATCATGTCGCTGTATTGACGGCGTCGAAATTTCCACCAGAGGTAGCTGTGTTGCAGCTATCGATGCTAATTCTTCCTTTAAGGGAGTACTTTGTGTAGTTTCCGATGGTGATGTATCGTTGTCACAGTCATCATCTTCACTATCGTCTGTAATATTATATGATTCTGTAGATAGAACAGACATTTCATAGTATATACTAGTCCCATGTACATCGGATAGACCTTTCGTATCTGTTCCAGCAGAGTCGTTATCCATTAGGTGTATCTCTTTGGTATTTTTTATTATAAGCCTAGTTTTGTTACTTGGAGTATCATTACTTAGCTTCTCAACAAATGTTTGGACGTTAGTTGCATTTGGCGGTGGTGAAATTTTTGCTTTAATTGAGTCTAAGTTTTTCACAATGCTCGATGATACTTCATGATATTTTTTGTCGAAGAAATCACTTCGAGGAGTAGTTAGCTCAGTGTCAAAATCGAAGAAACTGTCAGATTTATATGGATCATCATGAGTATTATATGTTTTTTCTGGGTAGCTTGAGAAATCCTCAAAACTTAATGTGTAGTCTCTAATTCGTTCCTTACTCGTCGAACGTTGTTTTTGCTTTTTAATTAAATCGCCCTCACCATAGGTCGGGAAGGTATAAAAACTGGTATCACTAAATTTACTAGAAGTATACCGTTCATACGAGTCAATTTCCCCATTTTGGTCGCGATCCTCAACTTCTGACTCCGTTTTAGATGCGATAGATTCAGTAGTACTCGAGAAAGGTAGCTTTGTTTTTTTATAGTTGTGCATACTATCTATAATCTCCAAAGGTTTTTTTACTTCTGGTGTTGGAGTTACTATAACTAAATTCGACGCCACAGTAGAAGGTCTGCGTCTTAAGGAACTTTGAGTTGACGACTTAGACTGTATGTTAAACTTAACCCTTCCCCTGTCTTTATATTTAGCGTTTTTCTCTGTATTTTCTTCTGATGATGCATCCTTGTGGAGTTCGTTGAGAGCTACGTTGGGCAATTTGGATCTGTTTCGTGAGACCCATGTCGTGTTAGTACTTATTTTGTCATCATTTGGTGCAGGTGTCGTCTCGTGATTCAGTGTGTGACCTCTCACATTTGTGCTGCTTAAAAGTAGTATATTAACTACTAACGCTGCACCTGAAACAGTTTCACAAAAGCAGATTTAAATACATGCATATGCTAACTTAGCTTTAATTTAAGAAAAGTGTACGACTAAAACCGACTACTAATTATTTTATTTCCGTTATCTTTAAATTTAGACTGGCTCATTGGTGTAATAGTAGCAAGGTATCACCGGGTCGTGGGTTCGAACCCTACCAGGTACATGTTTCTAATAAGTTTATAATTTTTGCTGAAACATGTTGGAATGGAATGAAATGGTAAGAATAGTAGGAATACTGAAATTTCGGAAGGCCCGCAAATGAAAAATCCGTGAAATTTAGTCACGTTTAAGTTTTAGTCTGTGGATTTTCGATTAAGCCAAAACAAGTCGACAGCGCACCTCCTTTAGATGCTTGTTTGTCCTCCTCTATCATTGAAAATAGTTAGCTATTTTGCTTTAAATAGGGTTTATTCAATATGTTAGCTGTTTTTTGTTATTTAACTCAAAATTCACTATACCTAAAATTATTCTAACTGGAGATTCCATGATCAGAAAATCGGCATTGTGGTCATTCAATAGAGAACATGTTTAGGTTTTGCTATCTGCTGTTGTCGTTGTCATGATTCCTGAAAAATAAAATAAAAACATTTTACATTTTACTAGTCTTATGAATAAAATATATAACATACATTCTGCTTTGACTTTAAGCTTATGCTATAGATTCTTATGACCTGTTTTTACTGAAGTTTTTTTTTAAATGTTCTAAAAGTTAGTGCTAAAGAGTTCTTTGACCTGCTTTACTGAATGTAAGTTAGTTCCTGATGTGAAAATAATGTCTAACGAGCACACAAAACCACGAATTATCACAGCTACCATCTATCACATTTAGGAAAATCGGACTTTAATTTCGTTTTCTATATCAGGTCAAAGCAAAGCTATATTATGCTATGTATGCTTGATGTTTAGCCTTTGCAGTATGTTCTTAAAATGTCACATATATACTAGATCTTAACGTGTACTAATACGCTAATATTGTTAAATAGTGCTTCCTCGAATTAGTAGTTAGTCATTTTGTTAGCAGTAGTGTTATTATTAACATTCAGCTCTGATGTGGATAATAAAATTAAAAATAATTGAGATTTATGTTTCGTAATTAAGCCAAATTTTAAGCAGACGGTTGGTTTCTTTAGGCACATGCGGAGCTACACATTAAATTGTTAGTTAGTTCACTGATTACTCAGAAACGAATAGACGGTTTTGGTAATATTCTTTTGACTTTAACAAATGATAATAAATATTTGTTTAGACAAAGGTGATTCGTTAAGCGTCTTCGTTCCTTAGCTAAAATTAATCAAGTTCAAATCTTGTATGACGTAAACATAAAATCTGCAAATGAAATTCGGGTGTGCGAATTAGCCGTAGCATTAACAAGGTATACAAATTTCAAATAATAAATCTATGTAAATCTGTAAAAAAATCTGTTTAAAGATACAGTCTGTTGATAGAACACACAGACAGAAAAATCTTGTTAATCAGGCAGGACTTGAACTGGCATCCATATCGTTCCGTGCTGTTGCTCTAACCAATTGAGGTAAAGAATCGTCAACGATTTTTCAATTATATACAGCCATCGTGTGCAGTAACATGTGAAAATATTAAAGTTTTTAATAGAATTCCTTTTCCCCTTAGGATGCGGAATCGTAAAAATAGTCGCTCAAGAGCCGTTCACAAATGTAATAAACCGTGACCTTTCCAATCTAGGAACAGATCTGAATTAGTCACGAGGACGTTTTGTTTATCTCAATACTCCATGTACGAGGAATAAGTACTGGTGACAAACCCTGTAATGTTTTTAGATTATTTTTTAAGTTAGCACTTACCAAAGTTACACTAATGCAGGTACTAACTTAAAACATGTTTATTTGTATATCTTATAAATTAAATTTTATATTTCAATATAACATAGTATAAATGGATGTGAATGATAAAATCGTGACAATATGCATTTGCAGTTATCTGAACATCAGAGGTTTTAGTGATGTGTAACTTATTTCATCGTTACGTAGATACGAGTAAGGTGAGAGTTTACTCTCGTGTTTACGCAGCACTTCAATAACGCCATTTAACTGTTTAAAACGCGAAATTTATTTGTTAATTTATTTTATATTGTATAGTTTGTTATGCATCCGAAACGCCAATGCACAGTTAAATACATTAACAAACATAATGCTTTTAAATTTCCAACACATAAAAACATACATTACCTACAAATGTTCCATTATAAATAAAAATGTTTTGCAGGTTTCTTAAGAGTCTTAAGTTCTAAAAAGATAGGTGCAGCACTAGATAGAATAAAATTATAGTGAACGAGATGGGAATGTTAACGAGCCCTGCAGTGTATGTTGGTCTGTACAGACGCGTAGAAAAGCCATACACGATAGTTTGATGATCATATAATAAATAATATGAAATTATTAAACCATGTATTAAATTGTAATGAAAAATAAATGAGAATTGAAATGACTGAATGCTATGACACCTAACCTAACATTATTGTAATATAAATACTTTATTTATTTTTATAATTGCTTTACAAAGTCCTATTAAAAATAATTTGTTAGTTATATAGTAAATATTTAGTTAACCATGACACAGAACTTATTAAAGTTCCTGTAACTAGGTTGCTAGAAATATTTACAATGTCATAAATTAGTGATTGTCCATTATATATTTTTTAAATTTAATTTAACTAATTTCTGAATTTGACTGTACCTTCGTATACAAAGCACGACTCACGAGTACAGTGGTATACTGATGCAAGCGACCAGCTTACGAAACATTTAGCAATCATTAAAGGTTAGCTTATTTAATATCCTGGAGCTTGTATGTCGCTCATTGACCAAAGAATTATATTTAATAATGCGCATACAATTATTAATTATTATATAAGAATATAATAGTTTCCCTTAGGATAACTATAGACACATTATACAGACTACTGCACTAAAGTACTAATTCTGTAGAATCACAGCAGACAGACAGGTCTAACTTTTTTCATTTTCTTATTTTGACGAATCTAAATATTTTTTTTTAAATTTAATGAGAATAAAGTACCTATGTTTTATTATTATTTTTAAAGGTAGACATAAATCAATGAAAAAAAAAACCCAAAAATTTGAACAACATAAGAAAAACTAATTTTCACTTAACTATTGTCTTCTAAATGATTATTCTAGCTCTCTAAAAATTTGGAGTTTATTACTTTTTTACAGGGATAAATATTAATACATATACCATGAGTAACAGTAGACCCGTTTCAATTTTTCATCTCGCATCTAAACAACATAATTTTAATAGATATGTGCCGAGTGTTTTTAGGAAACCGAACATTTGGTTCTAAAGCAAGACCTAAAAAACTAAAATAGGAATTCGCATTAATAAAATTATACTTTAATAATTCTTTTTAAATAAAACACATAATTAATAAAATAAAATAATAAAAAACAAAATAATTAATAAAATTAAGTCTTCGCGTCACATCCTCCTACTATTTTTTTTACCCTAATGACAATAAATTATCAAGATTGATAATATATACCTATATAATATAAGAGCTACTTAATAGTTGTTCCTTATTATACAATAATTTAAACTTTCCTTGCACCGAATATCACCCGTTACCGAACTTCGGTTGAACCGAATGTGAATTTCGACCCATGCCTAACAATTATGGAGATCAACCGAGCGTGTACATGTACTAACAAACGGTACTGGCAATAAACATACGTCACTCATTTTAATCAGACATACATTTGAGTCTCAATAGTTAAATTGTATTGCATATTTAGTATTAGGTCGTTGGTCTAATGGTTGCAATATCTTGCTAATAACAATCAACGGATCGTGGGTCCTAACATCTTGACACTGGGCCTAACATGTTTCTTTAGAATTTATAATTTCCCGTAGCGTGTTGGAAATCTGGATTTCAAATGGATTTGAGGAATATCGCCATTATGACCGGGCTATGAACAAATAAAAAGCCGTTAAGTTGAGTTTCGTTTTTATCGGTAAGTTTCCGAATGTCCAAAGTCGAAATAAATCCACAGCGCGTCTTGTTCAAATGATATATGACTGAGCTATTTTACCTCCTATCTAGTGAACCCTTTATTTGTCTGTCCTCTTTTAATCCTCCACAATTCGTTACTTTTTCTACCACTCCTTTGTTTCAATAAGTACTAAGTACTAGTAACAAGTCGAACGTAATGTCAGAGTACGAACAGATATTGCGCCAAACGAGACGCAACAAAAACAAAAACGGCCAGCTTCCGAGCACCCGCTGAGATTCTGAGTAAATACTTAACAGTGTTGATGACTTTAGTTTTTGTTCTGTTTGTAATTCGAGAAAAACGTTCGTTATTAGTGAAACCTTATTGAATGGGTTGACCGCAGTAATTATTACGAAACTAGGTTTAGCTCGCGACTTTGTTGAAATCTGCTGTAGTTTGTTTATGAAATCCAGCTGTAGTTTGTTTATTTTTTAATTAAAAAAAAAAAAAAAAAAAAAAAAAAAACCCCCCCCCCCCAAAAGAAAAAAAAAAAAAAAAAAAAAAAAAAAAAAAAAAAAAATTTTGGTGGGGTTTTTGGGGGTTTGCGGGTTTACCCCCATACAAAAAAAGAAACATTTTTTCTCTATATACATTATATATCTATTCTCCCTTCTCTGTCATGTAATACACGTTTTCATTGTATATGTTTATTTAATATACTGACAAACAATTTCTATTTTCCTTAATTAGAATATAGATTAAGCTATCATTTTGATTTCCATCTACAAAATTGAAAGTGTCTTGACTTAGCACACACAATGATTACATACACATTTTGTTGCACGAATTTTTTAGCATGAGATACTTTCGTTTAGTTGAAGAAAAGTGAAAATGATATTATAATTCGCGGTCGCCGGACCGTGGTCTCTTGGCCAATAACATGAGTTAACTTAGAATTATATTGTGTTATGTAGATGTTACTTAACGATACGTACCTGTTTGATCTAGTCATCTATGTAAGCAAATAAGAAGTAAAGACCATGTCTGTGATCTGTAAACAAGCTCTTTATAGAAATAAAGCTACTTTTTATGGTTAATACTCGAAATATATGATAGAGATTTAATTTAAGTACTAAGTTAAAATTTATTTTATTTATAAATGTGTACGACTCTCCAAACTACAAAAAATACTAAATTTGTGCTGTAATTAAATGAAATTTCTGAAATACCTACTACTATTTAAATAAAACACTTTAAGTTTAAAACGCGATACATTAGTTAAACCGTATTTTATTATTAAACTATAGACAGTATTTACCTACTACTAGTTTAACATTGATAAATATTCGCATCTATGTAACATATATATAGCTTACTAGCTGTAGCAGCGACTTCATCCGCTACGAATTTTGCGCATCCAAATTCGTTTTTGCAAACCCTTCAGCTTTATAAACTTAGGCTGTTACCCAAGACGTCGGTCGCGTTCTTGCAAGTAAATCTTTAAAGATAGACATATAACGTCGGGTCTCATATATATTTTTTAGGTATCATGAACCGTTTTTACAGCGTACGCCTCGGAAACCGATAACGATGAATAATTTTTCAATTCTAAGTTCCTGAGATTAGCGCGTTCAAACAAACAAACAAACTCTTCAGATTTATATATTACTATAGACAATTTTTCTATATTTGCTATTTCCTAATATTTATGTTACAATAATCGTTTATGTGATAGGACATATTGTTTCACTGGATCGTCTTTGCAATAGAATTAAATAGATGAATTCATTATTAGCTGTATAATATATACTTATTTCCAAAATGTTTTGTGAACGTAATATAAAATGATATAATACCAATACCTGCCTGCCTTGATAATGCACTGACTCAGTTTAGATAAAAGTGCACAATTTGGATTATTTACGGGCGATGGGCGGACATATATCAAGTTACACGACTGGCCAACGAATAACGTCAATAAATTTTAATAAAAAATAAACAGGATATGTAATTTCCAGTCATAGGAAATTTCCCCGCTTCCACCCCTCTTAAACAAGAGATATGTTCATATGTCAATTTGCTAGATTAGGTAGATGACATATGAAGAGATGCTCCGTTTTTAATTGGGTTAAGAATACTGATTATTCCAGGGCATCTTTCAGGGTGGTAAGGGCCACTAAAATATAGTCAATTATCTGCCACAACCTATTTGGACACCTGGCATTGGGCTATGGCGTCAAAGCCACACATTTAGTTCTTTTCGAATTTTGTTATCGTTTTGAAGCTCCAAGGTAGAGCTCATTTGAGTCATCAATACAAAGTAGTTATCACAGTGTTCGCAAAATCAAACATTTTGGATTCAAGAAATAAACGTTTAAAATGTTTTCTAAGCAACAATTAACCGATTATTCACACGGTTATGTAAAAATATTGGAACAAGGTTGCATTGAGAAAACTAATTATGACGTTACTTTCATTTTGCTAAACAGGGAATTGTGTTGATCAGTTTTTTGGATATCTGTAAGTTTTAAACATATTTTGTTCTTAAATCGGAAGGGAGTAGAAGACTTAATAGATCTGTATTAAAAATTATAAAACGAAAAATACTACTACAATTTACTCAAGTAGTACTAATTTACAAAAACACTTAACGGTTTAAAACGCGACATAGTTAGTCATTTACAATGGTTTTTTAACTACAATGGTTCGGATGCTTTTCAGCAGCCGTCACATCGTCACGATGAAGTTGTAAATAATTTCAACTAATACATTTCTCGTTATAAACCATTAAAATTGCTTTATTTAAAATACTAATTTATTGTTTTCATATGGCAGAGACCATTTCGCTGGTTCTTTTAAATATATTTACATGACGTAATATAACTAGTGCTAGCTAAAAGAATTAAATGCATAATCTAATTGTTATTATTCTTATGTCATATAGGAACCATAACTAAGAACCTTGCAACTTGACACAGTTGCTCTACGTTGGGCAACTGGCTAAAACGACCATTTCCTTATTAGTTTCAAATCACTTTCCCTTCTGTCCCTAACTTCTTGCGTCCTATCTAGCAAAAATATATCTTTTTTTCTGACGTTTCTTATTTTCATTCTTATTTTTAACATCATTTGGCGCCAAAATAAGTCGACAGCACATCTTGTTATATGGTTTATTAGTATCAACGTAATTGCCATAAATTTCTTATTAATTTAATTTAATGTTTGTGTGTACTACCTCTAATCGATAGCCATTTAACCTTAATACAGACACCTAAAATAACGTAATTGTAGGTTTTTTTTACATTTTTATATTTTAAACTTAACAAAAATAATGGAGTAGTTATTCCAGGACGACATTAATATAGGTCACGTTAAGCCGGTACGTACGCTACGTACGCGCAGAGTAAGATTTCAAATAATTGAGGTCAAGACGATATCACAATGTTTATCGTGAACGCCGAAAACAAAACAAAAGTATTTTTAAAGACAATTGGGAATCAACAGAAGAATTTAGCTTTTTTGTTATCTATCGAAACTGATCGAAGGACTTATGATGTTATCATTTAGATTTTACAGCAAGACTTTTTAATGTTTAATTATAAAATTAATGTGCGGCCGAACAGCCCGAAAAACAATGATATGCTAAACGATGGCCGTATAATCCTTACACAATTTATTCTCTAAAATCGATGTTGCTAGTTTTTGTTATTTTATAAATAAATTATCATCTGCGCGGGACGAGTAAGGAAATAATCAAAGAGTTTTGCATCAGTCCCGGGCGCGACATTTTAGTTTAATAATTTAATTTAGTTTATAGTAGCATTTATTTAATTTATTAGGTTATATGGTAGCAAATGATCCGAGGCATAAATAAACTGTTGTACGATCTTCATGACCGTGAATATATGAAAAAAAAAGAGATGACTCTATTATCCATTTAAATCAAACATTAAAGTTTTGCATCCAGTTCGTGGAAATTAAAAGTAAAGATCTCTCATCTGCCTTAAATAAGTAGTTCACGTGCTCTGTCAGTATTGTCGAGATAGATGTCGTGCATCGAGAAAGCGTAGAATGCGCAGGCGCCGGAGCGTAGCGATTACTCACTTACCCCATTGAGAAGCGGATTTTTAATAGATCTGTCCCGAGTTAGAGAAGATAGAACAGTCAGAAATATTAAATAACAGTTTGACTTAAGTCATCAACACACATCTTCTTCTCGTGCCCCTTCATTACTGAGTAACACATATTAAATTAAAACACGTTTTTCACTTTAAAACGCTTTTCAACGTGACCACAACTGCTATTAATAAGTATATTAAAAATATTAAGTTTAATATTTTTTATATGATGTTGCGCATGATGGCATTAATTAAATTAAAAAATAGCAACATCACGTAACGCAGTGGATGCCGGTTCAAGCCCTGCCCGTGTCGTATAATTGCAATCTAAAACCGATATTTAATTTAATCGCGTTTCAAACCGTTAAAAATATTTAACTTTAGAAGTTTAACTTTACACTAAATTAATGATGGTGGTCCTTCTTATTACAAGGGTCTCTTTGAGAGAGTCAAGAACCCAAAAAAGTAGAACTTATACCGTTCCGTTCTTTGTTGCACATAGATAAAAACTTTCATGTCAATCATATAAATTAAAACATAAACCAACCCCTTTATGATGCGTTATCTAAAGGGACAGACGTGCTAACAATAATTACCGCCAAGTGAATTTAAACTTTAAAGTGTAAAGTCATAGGATTCAAAATTGATCATAATGTTTCTAATACTTACAACGTAAAGAAGGGTATTGAACTGTGGGTAATATGTCAATTATAGTTCATCATAGGACACAACCATTAATAAATCATCGAATAATGTATGTTGTTGTTGTTAATTCTAAGAGAATAAAAAATAATCATAAAAGGAAATGTTCCATTGTATATTGAAGAAATTCTGTACGAATAGGATTTCCTAGTGTTATTATTAGTATCACCTAATACTAAATAAAAGTGTTTCAACTTTTTTGAACACTGTAGATTCACGACGAACAGACAGAATCTAAATAATTTTTAAAATTTCAAAGAGAATAAAGTATTTTTTATTTTATTTTTTAATTTTATTATATCAACCAGTACTAATAAGGCTTAAATGTAATTACTAAGTAATGTTCATTATTAAATAATAAGGCTCAGCAAATTTCTCCTGAAATATGATATTTGACGAGCTCGTTTGTGTAGTGGTGGCAATGTAAAGCTTATAATCAACGCATCGTGGGTTTATTTAATCGGTGGTAGGTAGGTCCACAGATGATCAAGTTTAATCTCGTTTCAGTTTCAGTCCGTGGATTTCCGAATATCCAAATTCAAAATAGGACAGTGTATCTTGCTTAGATGTTATATGGCTTGTCTTGCTTGTCTGTCCTCTATCGTAAAAAATATAATTTACACACACTATTGCTTAAATATACCTTCTTCTTTCTCTGTCACAAAAGAGTGTGATAGATAACGTTATCAGTTTTCATATTCTTGCGGCAAATATATCAACAACAAAATAGGTATTATTAATCTTGCATCGTATTATTTATTATTTTAAAACGTACTAAATACCGATCGTGTTTATAACTCCGGTGTAATGACCGCGGTTCATTGGTATTCTAGGTGTAAACATTCTTCGACATGCTAAACGGAATAAACATATTATGCACTTATTATAATATCGCCAATATTACATATAATAAATTCAATAAGTAAAACATAATATATCTTTTCAGTATATAGTTAAAGCATAGACTTGATTCACATTTCACGGCTTTATCATTTTTGGAAAAGCCCTAAAAATGGTCGCGATTGAGTGGATTCAAATGTCTAACTACAATTGATATGTTATAGAGCTGGGCCCGGTCATTCAACCATTAATTAATTTTAGGTAATCGTCGTATCTAGACTAAGTGTCATTAAAATGGTAGATATTGCGAAAATAATTCTCCTGACTGAGTGCGACTGACTGTGTTTAAACTATTGGAAATATTTATCTAAATAATTTATTAACCAATCGAGCGTAGCGCCTTCCAATTATTTTGGGAAGTGGAATTCCAATTATGAAACAATTTCATTAAAATACACGATACTATTATTGTCTGAAGTTTGAATTGTGTTTACGGCGGATACAAAGGCATATTAAAATCTATTTATAGAATAATCTAGACTTTTATAAGAGAACAGTAAAACAAAAAAACGGCAAGTAAAAGTTAACAAATCGAAGTTGTAAATTAAAAATCTATTTACCTAAATTGAAAAAAAAATATGACACGGGCGGGACTTGACCCGGTATACACTGCGTTCCGTGCTTCTCAAAGCAGTAGGTAGTACCCACCGTGTCCCACACGTCATCATCGAATTTCTTCAACCCATACACGCACCTCTCGCGCAATTTTTCGCGCCATATTCTATTATTTTTCCCCAATCTTAGTTATATTTTTAAATTATGAGCACCATATGCATATAATATAAACGGTTTCAAACTGACGATGTATTTAATAAACTTTAAAATTAAAGTGATGTAATACTTAACCATTAAACGTAATATATAAATGTTTCATCTGGTCAGTGTGTCCGACGTTTGTCGTCAAAGGATATCCTATTAATATAATGCAATAATAAAAGTGTTTCCAGTAGGTAAGTTGGTATAATTGAGAAGAGAAAGGCAAATATAAATATGCATGCTACATTTTCTCTCTGCACACGCTACGCGCTCGTTCTTAGGATTGATATCAAAACCACGAAAATTCTAGGAGGAACAGAGAATGTGCTAAGTTAAAAATGTCCTCCTATGACCATGACCGCAAAGCATCCATAACGTCGGGCGATGGTTAAAATAAATTGTAAATAAGTAAACTAATAGGTATATTTTGTGTTTTAAACCGTTAAAAGTGTATTATTTTAATGTGGGCAGACAAGCATGGGGATGGGAGGTTGAATACCCCAGGCATATAATAAGAAGCGCTGTCAACACTTGGCTTTAATTTAATTAAAATGTTTCGAAAACCTCTTACATATTCTATGAACCAAAAAACGCTAACAAACTATCATTAAACTGTCCATTGTAAAAGCATATTTCTTGAAAAATATGATTATGCAGACTATTAATTCTTGTTTCGTTTTATTAATTTCACGAAACAGCAATTATGTCAATTATAGAGGTATGAAAGAGCAGTACCTACTGAGTACTAAGTGCTTTGTCCGATGTTTACTTAAATAAAATTAAGTTATATAAAACAAATACGTGGTACTAAATTGGTATCGATATCGAACTATACAATTTAAAAAAGGACTGAATAAATGATTCATTTCATATTCTTACCGTGACTTTTTATATCCTACAAAGCCTAATTTAAACATATATAAAACGACAGAATAATAATGCAAACCGTTGCTCACATTAAATTGCACAGATTAACACATACATACAATAATCTCTGGCTACAGACTGCATTTCAACAATGTTCTTCACGCAAATCCGTAAATAATAGCAATATAATTTTCTTATAGAAAGTGTTTTCCAATATTGTATAAGATCAATAATAATTAGTTATAACTTTCATGTAACATTAACTAGTTATCAGTGAAACTAGATAGTAATCATACATTACGTGCGACTAATGACATTTTCTTAGGCCACGTGAATGGCGGGAAAACCATAGACAATATTTTGTTTATTTTCTAGTGGACATCGGTGTGGACACAGAGTGCAATAAACAATTATTGTAATCGGCATTTTGCCGTCCTTACTAATTTTCAACATTGATTTTTAATTTATTTAAATGAAGTGTGTAATCGTACATGTTAATTTGAATTTAGTTTGTTAACCAAAGGTTTAACTAGGTTACTGGAGTTTTGGATATTACAAAATCACTTGTTTGTATAGTCTATAATTGCGCCCTTTTTCACTTAAAAATACTACTCATTATAAATATTTTTGGCGACACTTTTAAACCTTGTACGCTCCACTCTCCATAACGACCATGAAGTTGACATTTATATTATTTTTAGCAGAGCTATTTTAGAAATTATAAAAGCTATTAAATTATGTTCTGCGGTGGTAGTTGTTGTAATATTACCTATAAAATTATGTTAACGTAAAGTAAGTACCTAGCTTGTCTTTCCACCCAAAAAAATATTTAGTAAAATTTTGGTCATAAAGCATCTTTTATCATAAATCATCATGTTGGTTAAAAAACAGTAAATGCTTTGAATCATGACGTTATTTTTACGTATTTACATTACTTACAAGTCTATACCATGCGCAAGCGCCGTAATATGGTCGGAGGTAAACAGTGTGGTTTGTAACTGGTTTCCTTGTGGGTTCGACTGACCTACTGATCCAAATATCAAACGTATTAAAGAAGACAAGCTCACTCTGTTAATTTTTGAATTAATTAAAATACTAATCGTGAAAATAAATATTAAATATAAGAAGCGTAGAAAATTTGTATGATCTATATGAAAATAAACATTAAATTTTCTACGCTTCTATCTATTAAAGAGATTAAATATTAATTAGTAATATGATAGAACAATTAATGATTAATTTTATAAAATTTAACCACCACAAAACTACACTCCCCCATCATAAGATTGAAATTGCTCTACCACTTTGCGGACCACACTAAAAAAATATGAATCATTTAAACATAACGGTAGAAAGGCAACTGACGCCTTTGTTAAGAGAGACTAAAGATTGGCGCCGGCACTGACCCACTAAACCAGCAGTTAAAGAGATGACAAATGTCTCTCCTTATTTAAGATTTAGAACAATTAGAAACTCTTTGCTCTCCCAAGGTAATGTTGGAAGGAGGGGAGAAGTATGCCTAAGCTGCTAGTTGCCTTAAAATTTAAAATATGTTCCTACCTATATGAATGCTAATAATACCTTTGTTAGTTAATTAAACATATCTTTTTACTGGTCTCGGTAGCTCAATTGGTAGAGCAACAGCACGGAACGCTGACGATGCCGGTTCAAGTCCAGCCCGAGTCGAAAATTTTTTTCAATTTATTTTCGATTTTTAAATTATAATTTATAATAACAGTATAAAGTTTCCCAAAAACTAAATACTTTTTAGGAACTTTATGCATTTGATGTTATTATATAATTTATTATATAATTTATTATAATTGTAATTTTAAGTATATAACTAGTCTCGTATTCACGTAGTGTATAATGACAACGTTAAAACGTAAAAGTGATCTACAATCTTTGAACAAACAAATGTTGCAAAACTAATCGGCGATTGTTCTCGTTTTTAGGCAAACCAAAGTCAACCTATTGACAAAAATCGATGATGCACGCACAGCAGCGTCGTGCTTCAGTAAAAGTCCATGGTTCAAGTCCCATTCGTTTAAATTTTTCCTCAAATATAAATGCAACTGGTAACTTAAATAAAGCTGTCTTGCTAATAAAAAATCAGTACGACATTTGAACGAAAAAATTAAAATCAAAGCCAATATTTCATCAATAATTAAAAGTAATTGTCGCTTCTTATTAGGTATAAACAAATAATAACGGAGTTAACCAATAAAATGAAAACCGACACTGTTTAAAATTACATAACAAATAAACAAGTTGCTGCAAACCATTCCCGCAAACAATATAATTGCGACAGCAGATTCCACACATTCTTGCCACCGATCAATTGATTACGACGCAAATACGGACTAATTTAAAAAAGGCACGCAATTACGTAACTGATACATATAAAACAAATTAAACGTCGGGTCATAGTAATAAAGTTGTTTTAATCTGTGGCTTTGTCCGGTTAAACGCGGCTTTACAAGCCTAGGGCTTAGGTCATCTACCTATAAATACTGCGTAATTAATTTTATAGATCCTGTGCATAGATCTATTTCATATACTTGTTAACACTGTTTACACATATTTCGTTGGTGTATTGTGCTTATTATCATATAAATCATACTAATGTATTAAGCTGAAGAGTTTGTTTGAACGCGCTTGTCTCAGGAACTACTGGTGGGAATTGAAAAAATCTTCTTGTGTTTGCTGAAGCATTTATTGAGGAAGGTTGTAGGCAAACAACTAATAGGAGCGAAGAAACAGCGGGAAATTAAAAAAACCGTGCGCTGCGAAAATGGTTTAAAATAACTCTTTAAATAACAAAAAGATTGCCGTGACAGAATATATTTATTAAGATTAACTTGCTTAAATTCATAGAGTTCAACAGGAGGAACAAATTTTGATGTCCAATAACTATTCTAATGCGGATGAAGTCACAGCTAGTAATGTATAAAAGTAATATATTTGAGTCGTATTGTATAATTATAGTCTCGGACTTATTCTGGATATACAACATTTAATCATGACTGCATTGTTATTTACACGTTCTTGTGAAACAGGTGTAATAAAATATAGAAACCGAATACAAAGCGATCAACGTCTTCGGCCAATTGGAGCGGATAGCTTACTAATTTAATAGCAATTGACCGCTCGTCAGATGACTAGTGGAGGGTAAAAAGTGTGAATACATGCAACGTTGCCTTCACGGTTCGAATGTCCAATGTTTTCAATCGTTTGGGTAATCAGCATTCGGGCCTCACTCGTTTTTCTGTGCTATCGCAATTGATGAACTATAAAAGATTTTTTTGGTCCCGATGCAAATATATTTCCACAACATGTTTCCTCACAAAATAAGAAAATGGAAATTATCGGTACTTTTAAGCGGAAACTTGTTGATCTTACTTTTTGTGATAATTATATATCGAGGGGTTTACTTCTTCGAATATTAGCTTTATCTATATAAATTAAAAATCGATTACATATTGAATAAAAATTTACGACTCGGGCAGGACTCAAACCGACAACTACAACGTTCCTTGCTGTTGCTCTGTCATCATGTGCATGTGTCCGTAGACAGTAAATTGTAACCCGAACTAAATTGTAATATTTCTACCACGTATGCATTTTATAACCAAAATTCTACTTATATATTCTATATATAGTATTGGACGAACAAATCCAAAAATGTGTTCGTTAGACTGAGTATATATTAATTATTGTATCCCTTTTACTTTCTGTCCTATTTTGTACTATTCTATCTTCTATCAGTATTATGGCATAATCTTAGTAAATGTAGAATAAAAATAACCAAATAACTATTGGTCAGACAACATCACCTTTTCAATATACAAAGCACTTTTTGTAATCAATGCGTTTGTAAGCTTGGTTTTTTGCTTCATATCATTGGAACGTGACTGAATTTAAGTTATTATTAGCATCTCTAAAATAAAACGCCATAAACGAAACGCCAGAACAGCAAAATTGTTCTATCGAAAGAGACAAACATACGGATCAAGAAGACAGGCAATCTGGGATTAAAAAAAGATATAACATTTATCCATTAGTTTTAAAAAGTTAACATCATTTCTATCTAAAAATCTAGTATGTTTTAGATTATAATCATATTCTAATCTAAAAATGTATGTTGACATAAATTTTGACATATTACAATTTGATGACAAAAATGTTAATATCTAGAATTTTTAGAGTATCATGTTTTCGTTATCCTCTTTTAATTGAATTAAGTCCAGATACAAAAAAAGATTAGCCAATAGATTACCATTTAATACAAAATACATGTTACATTAATGATTACAATCGCTTGTTTTCGATGAAATGGACGTGACGTGAAAACTTATATACTACTTACTAGCAACCCACCCCGGCTTTGCTCGGGTGCAATGCTGATACTAAATACACTACAGAAAAACTGTTAATGTAGTATATAAAAAACCTTCCTTTTGAATCACAAAATTCCGTTGCGGAGTTTTAAAGATTTAAGCGTACATAGGGACAGAAAACGCGACTTAGTTTTATACTATGTAGTGATGTCTGTTTTATACTATGTAGTTATGTCGTGAAAAGCCTAAAAAATATTAAATGGTGATTTTAAAACATTCTTGGGGAATTTAGAGAACTACTCTCAGGTCCGAATATCCAAAGCCAAAAAAGGTCGACAGCGCGTGTCTGTATAGGCCGGGATAATTCACCTACCATCAACTGAACTCTATGCTTGTCTGTCCTCAATAAATAAGTCCTGTCATAAAAAAGAAGTTCTTGGATACCTATGTCCTACAAACAATACTCCAAATAAGTTTCAATATATTTTTATTAATAAGACAGTCTAAAGTGCGCGTTGACAGTCAGCACAGAGCATGTCATGTATTTATAGAGATTCAACAATTGGACACAATAGTGATATCATATCATGGCACTGGCCATCTGTGTTGATTGTACGAAGCCGGAGGTCACTTATCCCGACCTCTCATTGAAGCACATGTTTCACATACAAACACCTAATTGATGCAAATAAATTCATTTTACTATACACACAGTAGTTACTTGGTCGGTACGCTTAAAATTTTTATTTTATTAAAGGAGGTTTAATTGAAATAGTTTCGAATAATTATACTAATCTAAGATTGAGAGTGACATCTGCATCAATTACATTTAGTTCTGGCATAATACTTTAACTCTTTTTGTATTTTTACTTAAACGGCCTTACGTGAATATTCTAGAGCTGAAGAGCTTGTTTATCTGAACGCACTAATCTCAGGAACTACTGGTTCGAATTGAAAAATTATTTCTTTTTGGTTGGTTTAGTACTTGTCGAGGGAGGCTGTAGGCTATAAAACATCATGCTACTACCAATAGGAGCTAAAAAACAATGAACAATGTGAAAAAAAACGGGGAAAATTATTAATCTTCGTGGGTTTCCGTTGTGTGTGCGAAAACGATTTTAAACTTTAAACGATGTAAAAAAATGTCTGTCATAGTATTTGTCTATCTTTTAGGATTAAAATAACTATTGTAAGTGGACGAAGTCGCGGCCACAGCCAGTTATAAATAAATGCGTTTCTTAAGGCATATTTAAGCGTACAGTTCATTGTCACACGTTAATAAGAGCGGCCTTGATGTATTTTCTTACAATAGGTCTCAGTTCCCACTCTCAGTTTCGTTTGCTAAGATAAAAACCATTTGTTATATCATTCCTCTATAGACGCATATATCACTACTTATTTTTGCTATTAAAAAATCTTTAAAAGCAAAAGAAACACGTTTTTGCAATTACGTGTCAAGTATGTAAAAACAATCTCGATGAAAAGAAGTTCTACAGCCTGTAACGCATGTCTCGTAACGCTATGCAGTTAATTCAGGCATTTTTAGGTGTTTCTGATTTATGCTCTCTTTGGCTCGCCAAACGATTTTCTGGTCACTATGTGTTGCTTGATTACATTGCAGTGCATCGTCTTCAGGCACTAGACGCGGTACCAAGGTTCCGTGGTCAGGGCGGAACATACCACGACGTGTCCAACAAAGTTAGCGCACGGTAAAAATATTAAACTGTGCGTTAAAAATAATCGATATCTCGATGTTGCTACAAGCGAATCGAATCGATTTGAAATCGATATTAATCCCACTACGGCTATTACTGGTTACTCAACTGGGAATTAAGATAATGGGTAGATAATATTAGCTGTCGAGATTATATAAAACTGTGAAATCAAAACTAAAACAACAGGCGTGAAGAAAGGTGTCTAATAATAGATATCTTTTAAATAAAACACTTTAACGGTTTAAAACGCGATATATTAGTTAATCGTCTCCCCGTGACCACGCTGCTCCAAAGCATCCGAAACGTTGGGCCGAAGTTAAAAATTATTTTCAAATAAGTTTAATCGCGTTTTAAGCCGTTAAAGTGTTTTATTTAAATGCGTACTACTCGCGTAAACTATAGACAGTATTTAATAGATCTCTTTAAATTTTTCGTAAATCGTTTGTGTCTGACAAATTTAAACCAATGAAGGACATACCCTAATAATTATACAAAAATAATTGAAGTACGTAGCTTTTTTAAGATGACAAACGCTATGTGCGCTTTGCTTAATAACACATGATGTTGAATGTCGGTTTTAAGGCGTTCCGGTTATACAATTTTAGCACAAGTAAACTGAGAAATATTTGGTGATTGACCGAAAATCAAACTCGCGACCAGACAAACAAAATGGCCGCTAACATCAGCTCTATACAAAAATATGATACTAGATCGCGGAGGATTAATATTGAATATTCAATATTGGAAACAATGTTAGCTTTACAAAAAATAATAATTATAAAGTAGGCAACTATTAGAACAATATCTAATAATTTATAAACAATTAGAAGCCAGAACGCGTAGAAATCAACAACTGCTTGGCAATTAATTATATCTGGAAAATGTAATTCTTGCTAACAGCATACATATTCATGTTAGTAATTAGGTAACACATTTCTATGCATTGCTAAATAAACGTTTAATACAGTAACATCGCGATATTTAAATTTCACCAAATATGGAATGACAAGTGTTTATTATGCATGTACACGCCAATAATACGTTCACTATATCAACACTTATTGCGTCTAACCCAGAAATTTCTACTATTGTGTAAGGATCAACAATAGTATTACAGTACAGTCTGTTCGTTCACGTATCACCAATTTTCGTCCACCACCTGCTGACTCGGCCCTTTCAAGGGAACATCATGCCTAGTAGCAGATACACTATGTTTTTGTACTAAAATCTAGACTTTACCGGTGTACTTTTAAATGATGTATAAAGATTTTGGTGCACGAAAAAAACCACCCAACGAAAGTTGCAAACAAGGCACAAGGCCAACAAATTACCAAACCTGTGGGAACAATATAGTATTAAGCTGCTGGAAACCATCCGTCGGGGCATAGTTTATAAGATGTTTAACTATACAAATATTTCGGGTAAAAACCGTTAATAGTGATTTATATAAAAATACTTGATATCGAAACGTTCACGCATATTTTGATTCGCAATTCTGTAAATATTGGAATTTAAGCAGCTTATTATCCAGTTGACCTCGGCTGCCTTGACCGCATCGGAGAGCGGTAAAAAGCGATATTTCCGCACCATCCGCTTCATCTTTGCCAATTCAAGATCTTGCAAAATAATCATCATTATACAAAAGACCGATTGGACCATAACGCTATCAAGGATAATTTACTGTAAACTATAAGATTTAATCTTGAAGAGCAATCGTTGTGAATAAGATTGGTCTTAATTCGATTTAGAGTTTTTGTACGATCGTCTGTAAGAAGGTTATACTCCTAAATTTGGATATTCACCTTTCTACGTTTTGGACATCGATGACCGTAGGAAATACCAATTCCTACCAGGCATTTTTTTCCCGGATTTCACCAGATCTTTATTCGAAAAAAATATGCTGCTATATTAAGATTTCAATGAGAAGCAGCATCCGTAATCATACAGCATGTCGGTGCACCAGTTAACCGGTAACGGTGCATCCAAGACGCGGAACAGTGGCCGTTCTGCTGCAATGACTTGGCGTGTGGTACTGGTGCGGTAGAATTTTCCTTACGAATTTCAACGAATGAAATCTAGCAGAGGAAGTTTTTCCAAAGAATAATAATTCTATGTGAATAAATTGCAAACGTTTTAATATTAAGTCTGAGGTCCGAGGTTTGCGTCGTGGAAAAACATGATAAATTATATTGACGTGAAGGACACAGCCATCTTTTCTTGCAGACACATTTTCTTAAATGTGTCTGCAATGTTCTCTACGTAGAGAATGTGGGTAGTACTTTGAATACTTCTCAGAGTATTAGGTTTATTTCCCAGGAAAATTAGGCAGGTAGGTTGAAATTTACTTATGTAAATCTATATGTTATATAGCTGAAGTGTGTGTGTTTGCTGATCTCAGAATTCTTCGAAATTAAAAAAAAAATTTATGTTGATTGGTCCATCTATCGAGGAAGGCTTGAGACTATATAACATTACACTGTAACCAATAGCAACGAAGAAACAGTAGAAAATATGTAGATATTCATCTTTGAAGGCAGACGTTGCGCGTGCTACGATGTATTAAATGATCTAAAAATAGATCACCGGTGATCACATATTGATAGTCTAACTTTTTAGATTAAATTAAGTAATCAAATTTGGTCGCGATTATTTATTACCAATTATTTTTTAGAGTCGTATCAACATAATAATATTGTTCTTGCATCAACAAAACAACGTTTACAGGCTCATCAAGTGCATAATATACACAATAGTGTATCCTAATCCTACTTTCCATTATCCCTTAACATTTTTTATAATCGTTTTTGTATCCAATGTTATCAGTTAACTTAACAGTATGCCACATACCTTTGTATCTTCACAATTGTGGCTTTCTATAGTTTACGCGAGTAGTACACATTCAAATAAAACACTTTAACGGTTTTAAACCGCGATGTATTAGTTACCAATAGAATAGAAGATAACTAATATATCGCGTTTTAAACCGTTCAAGTGTTTTATTTAAATTGTGGCTGTTGGAGTCAAAGCATTGTGTTTTGGAAACCAATTATGCTTTCGAAATATTTCATTAGCATCGTAACGAGACTAGCGAAGTTACACAAGGCAATTTTTTTACCATGAATACTGCTGTGATCTTTAAAATACATAGAACTGCGTTGTGCAAGCAGTTCTGATAGTAGGGTTCCGTTCCAAAAAGGTAAAAATGGACGTCAATTAGGTACTATGACTTCGTTCTGTCTGTCACCGTATCTCAAGAGTTGCCATAGATAGAACTTGAATTTTGAATTCCACGTTGCCGCAATAATATCAATTTATACATATTTACAAAAAGAAGAAAGGAAGAAACGAGGAATTAAATAAGCAATGGTTTCCAGGCAACTCTGAAGGTAAGAAAAGAAATATGGAAAACTAATACTATATACTTAGTAATGCACCTAGATCCTCTTCGTGGGAATCCGGCTCACACTTAGCCGCTATTATAAATAGTCTCGTGATCGTGAACAGTTTTTGTACTTATTTGTGCGTTTAGGCAACAAATGGGGTACAAAACATAAAGTTCAATTAATATGAGTGGCTCATTACTTCATTAAGATACTAAGAACTTTAGCCTATTATTCGTCACTGGGCTAAACGATATGGTAAACCTATACACAATACATTTTGCAATGTGTAAAACTTTAAATATATACCTATTTATATTTGTGTAAACGGAAAAGGGATCATCAAGATTGTACGGGTGTTCATACATTCCTAGAACTGCGTAAGATTCCCTGGATGCCATACAAATTAGCTGCGAAGGAAATGAAAAAACTCGTTAGGAATTTAAGATAGTGGCAGATTCCAGTCCCATAAGTCCTAAGGATTCGACAGTATGTAAACATGAAGATAATATCCAAACACGAGTTAATTAATTAATAAGTTAAATAAGAAATAATAATTACTTCCTAGATAATTAATGATGACAAAAAATATTGAAATAAATAATTATCGACTTCTATGCGTAATTAGTCATTTGTAAACAAATGCTTCAAAGTTTATTACTATTATACTAAAACACTTCTTGCATTTGCAAATGCTTAACAGCATTTTTTACTACGGAAGCAAAAAGCTAAGCTCGTAATATATTTTATTTATACATATAAATATTACGTTACGCATTATAGTTACACAGTACTATCTATATTTTAATCTATACTAATTATAAAGCAGAAGAGTTTGTTTGTTTGAACGCGCTTATCTCAGGAATTAGGTACTGATTTCAATTGAAAAATTATTTTCTTTTTCTACGTGGGCAAAGTCGCGGGCACAAGTAGGTCTCTATAAATATACGAATTCTCATGTAGGTATCAAAGTAACAACCAACTTGCAAGTATTTCTCGGTCAAGCAAGCATTACTATCACAGAATTCTACGTTTTATGATTCCTTTATTCAGTAGATTGATTTGGACTGGAATTTTTATTAGTGACGATTGGTGTTGGAAGGAGAGATATAATTCTTAATAGCAGGAAGATACACTTTAAAATTCACTAACAGTCACTAAACCTGCGTTCGCTAAGAATTTATAGAATATAATGGGCATGGGACAAACACACTTCTGTGTCCGTTTCAGTGATCAAGTTTATTTACAGGCAGATAGTCTGGACGTCTGTGACCTTACCCGACCGAAACAATTAATTGTTAAATACTGTCTATAGTTTAGTATATAGTCTTTAGTAATTGCTCCTCAGGGTTAGAACTAAAGACGTAATTCAGATAATATTTTTTTATTAACTATTGTATAATTTACGCGAATAGTACCTACACATTCAAATGAAATATGTTTAACGGCGAAATAGCTAATTTATTTCTTGTTTATTTTAACTACGGTCGGTTATTTAGTGTTCTATACCTTTCTATTATAATATTTCTTAAATTTTTACCGTTTCATTGTTTAAGATGAATCTGTTCCAATAAACTCTGTCGCTGTTCCTAAAATAAAACCACTTTCGAATAATACTATTCTGATATTCAGGGTCAGAAGACTTAGATCAATCCAGTTATTTCACGACCTCTGATTCAGTAGCCTACATTAATACAAACAAAGACAAGAAATTATAAACTAGAATTTCTTGTATCGAAATTATAGATGCAAGACACTAAAAATAATTATTTTATTAATGTTAAAAAGTTAGTTAAGCAAGATAACTATTAATGTTTCTTATAAACAGAATTATACTTTTTAATTGATTATTTTCGAGTATAATGAAATGTACCATATAATTTAGCTACATCTCTCTTGGACCTTTAGTATAGTTTAACTATTCAAGTCCTAGTCGCGCTCGAAACGCGCACAGAAAACTCGTTTTAAGTCTTCATAAGATCTAATAGTAAATACAACACAATGACAAAAGTAAATAATAATTTACCTGTGTCCTTAATATCCGGGTTAGCACAAAATCACGTTTTCACTAGCTCACAGCAAGGCACAATAAAAAGTTGATACACCACTTCGTAATTGTTGCGTTTATAACACACACATGCGTCCTCTGTGCTGTTGTCTCGCCGACTGAACGCGGAGTTGCTGTTGAGGTACAAAATTCTTCTGTTGCTACAGAGTTGAGTGTGTTTGTGGTCGCCGCAACAGATCTCAACGAAGAATCTATTGAGATAATAGCAGTGACGCCTGGTGTGATGAAGGACGATTAGTTGGAATATAAGGGTATTCCAACTAATTGTCCTTCTCGGGGTTATATTGTGTATATTATATTATAATTAATATGGGGGGTTATAAATTATCTTAAGTGATCTATTCATTTATAATTTACTATGTTTATACTATACTTTGGGACAACTCTATAGTTTGTGTATCAATATTATTATAAATTAATATATTATGAATTAATAACCACTTTATTATTTTTCACATGTTATTGCACATGAGGGTATAAAAGGGTAGGAAATTATAAATGTATTTAGATTTAAAATTCGATGATATTTGAGAAACGATAGTTGAATTGGTTAGAGCAGCAGCACAACCACGAAGACTGTGAACGCCAGTTAAAGTTCCGTGTCGTCAATTTTATCAATTTAAATAGATTTTTAATTTATATAACGACTTTCGTTTAGTTGTTTATACTCATTTGATCGGTTTTCGTTTGCGAACTATAGGGAACACTAAGTGGACAGTCAAAGGAACATTATTTGTCCACTTTACCGAAGGATTAATGCAGTTTTAATAGTCTTCAACTGTCACAATTGTCGGGAACATTAGACAACAAATATTAGTCGCAACAGATCTAACAAAGAATCCATTGAGATAATGGCGGCAGCCTCTGCAGTTTAGAAAACGAACCGTAGGACACGGTCCATAGCACGAAATGTTTGCACGGCACCGTCGTCGCATGCGCAGGTCTGTTTTAAGAGATTTCTAAGACATTCAAGCGTCGCATGAATGGTTACATGTCTCCGAATAACACGTTGGCGTGTTTTATTGGTACGAAGTCACTTTCCAGGGTAATAGCATCATTATGTCCCCCTACTGGAGGCAAAGGAATGCGAGAACGTAAAATAAAAGCACAATTTACTTTTTAAATAATTTATGTAAATGTCAATCGTATACAGCACGGAGAAACGAGACCGTTTACTACATCGTAAAATTAGCAGGTAACTATAGCAATTTACAGGAAATCAGGTACGGAATAGATAAAAAGTAGGAATGTTTAAGGCCGCTATGCTGCAAGCAATATGCGGCCAGCTTTACATCGTGCAATGGTAATTATTAAATAAGATAATCTAGGATAAAGAAGTTTACTATGATTTGTGGTCTAACATAACACCTTGTTACTCCACGAATAGACAATCAAGAAAAATAAACTTAATAAGGTTTTCGCGGCCATCTGAGTGATGACAAACCAAATCCAAAAACACATATTTCCGAGACATATTTATTTTGCATCAACAGAGTTTATCTAAAACGATAAGTTATTTACGATTAATAACGCATCTATATCTTGCCAACTTGTTTCAAAACTAAATTAAATGTATTACGGGATTACAGATTTGATTAACGGATAATAATTTATCATAATTCATTTATCTGTAATGTTTGTTAGTCACTTTACGATTCGTCTAGGAACTTAAGCAAACTGTTCCAATGTAAAATACATTCTTCTTTATTTGTACTACGAGTATGATTAATAAATACGCTTAATTTCAACACAATTAAAAACTAATATTATTCTACAGAAAATAAATATTATTAGCTACAAAACACTTAACTAAAGAAATCCTTTATAATTAATTTAATAATATGTTGTCTACAAAAGCTTGATGTAATTTTGCATTTACTCGCATCTCAGCATGGATATTGTTAATTTGCAGGTTTTAAATTGTTACGCCTTTTTTCTCGTCTTTCTCTTTTGCTAATCTAGTAGTTATATTATTCGTTAATTTTATACAATAAATACGTCCAAAATCTGGCTCAAAAGTTAAAATTAGATCATTGCAGAGATTCTCGTTCCAAAAATTCGCTTTCTACAAATATGATGAGAAAAATTCAGCCACAAATAAGGCCTCAAATGGTCTTTAGTAAAATACATAATAGTTATAAAATGGTATAAAACATTAGGTACAAAATTACCTACATTACTGTGTATATTTTTCGTATAAAGTGACTATATTATATCAACATATAAAATATATACCAAAAGTCGTAATAGCACTTCATTATACATATTATAGCACAATAATCATATTAAAATGATTGATTGGTATGTAGAAGCATTTTACTAGAGAGTTGTGTTTCTTTCACCAAACTCTATATAAAGAGTAAAGTAAGAATGAATACAACGTACAAAGGCACAATATAATACCAGCAATTCTTATTATGTCAAATTATATATTACTGTTAAAATTCTTTCAGGTTACAATAATGAGTTTATCAAAATTTGTTAACAATTTCAGTTAACAAAATTGGCCTGACCATAAAAATCTCATGTCACTTACTTTTTGACAATTGACAGGTAGTTTGACAATTGACAACCCGAAAGATCATTGGATACCGTCTATAATATTAAACAGAAATTAATATGTAAAGATACGTATCGGAAATTTATACAAATGTCAAAACGATTAACAGATTATAACACCCATTCGCTTTAAAGGTGGTGACATATTATGAGTAGAACGTGAGTACTGCGGCGTGGTTCCCCCTCACGAGTAGAGTTTGTTTGGCCGCCGTGGCGATAGATGTTAGCCACGCCATGTATAAGGGTGCAGGCACACCACGTCGCCTGGGCATCGGCTGCGTAACGCAGACGAGCCTCGCGTTGTGCGAGTGCTCTCCGATCAGTTCTCGTAACCGCAGGTGTCGATATGTTCGATCGCGAGCCGCTAGCAAATCTGCTTCCGATATGCCATCTAGTAAAAAAGGAAACAAAAGCAGACCCGATGAATATAGCATAAATTTTGAACTATATAATTACATAATCTTCATAAACCCGAATTCTGGCTATGAATGAAAAAACACGATGTGAGAATAAAGTATCTCGCAAAGATAATTCAGTGTACATGGCGGCATGAAAGCATATGCTGTGTGGAAGGCGAGCGGAGTATGCAAGGATTATTGGGCATAAAATTCGTGATAAATTATCAATCGAGTTTTTAGATTTACCGCAAAATAACATTTTAAGTCGCATAAAACGAATTGACAGAAGAATGTAACTCCTCACCTAGATAAAAAATAACTGTACCCCTAATGTGCATAGTAAACATTTTACATCGTTCATTATGCGCGAATTACCTATTGTGTCTCACTAGACCGAAACTTTGTCTCTCCGGATTACGAATCCAGGACTGGTGTTTATGCAATGATAAAAAAACTATAGATGAGTTCAGACGTCGTCAAAAATCCGAATGATTAGAAATGATTAACTACCATGTACTAACCAGTGTCGGTGCTGTCCTCTGGTGTTCGGAAAGGTGCAATGAGTTTGTCAAAGTACACGAGCGTTGAATCTTTCGGTTTCTTGGTGATGTCCGATATCATCTTCAAGGCCGAATAGTCAATCCGGAACTTTGATAATAACGATGCCATACTACAATAAAAATTAATTTTAGTAGTATTATTCAATCTAATCAACTTCGAATATCCAAGGACAAAATAGGGTGGTAAAATACCCTCGGGGGAATTTCTTCTCCTATCAAGTGTACCCCACGCTTATCTGTCCTTTTCTGCTATAAAAAACCTAAGCAGATGTAGTAAATATTATAGAATGAATCAAACAAATCAATGAAATTTTGCTTACTTAGTTTAAAAATGGTTTAAACTTACTTTCTCTCTTCTATTTCCATCTCCGTATTTTTGTTCACGAGTGTAAATACGCGTAATGGACTGGACGCCCATGCGCGGCGGGTCGATAAAATGTAGGGCAATAGCAGCGTCAAGCCTGTCGTATAGAAAGAAAACTTACATTTTAATACAATCTAGTAAAAGAAAAAAAAAATTGTGCCACAATAAAGAGATTGTAGATGAGTGACTGACTGACTTAGTAATTCAGTGAATGAGTGAGAGAGTGAGTGGGTAAGAGAGAGAGAGAGTGACTGAGTGAATCTCTTTCTTTAAGGAATAAAATTCCTTGAAATCTGTATACTGTGATATGTACATAACCCTAAGAAGAACATCTTTACCTCCATCATCATAAAGCCACCAAACGTCGACGGTGCCATTTTGTCGTCGAGTAAACTGCTCAACTGAAGTAAAGGACGACGCCCGACGCGCTGCACCAATGCCTATACGACGTCCTATGCCCTTGCTAGATACAATATTTTCAAGTTAATAAAATTAAAACGCAATTATATAAGTTACTGCTACTTTAGCTGAACTGTTTGGGTAGACGATCTATTCGCTATACAATGCCTTAATAACGACGAGCTTTTTTTTTAACTGATGTTGTGAATGCCTAATGCACGCCCACGTCTGGCAAGTGTGACGTGGGGAGTGTGGTAAATCGAATAGCCGACCAGAACCACTAAACACACTACCAGCCCTCTACGGTGCTTTGAGGGAGCCCTGGGAACACGTTTGTACGACTTCATAGCTCAATAACGACGGCCTAACAGCTCGAATAGAGCTTAGAACCATGGCCGCGAAAGCCTCATACAATTTATAGCACTTTACCTTTCAAGCAAATGACTTGAAGCGTGATTTGGTAAGACTCTTAAAAAACAAGTCACATATGTAATATACATCAACATAAATCGATGAAAATTACTAGAAAGACAATATTATTTTGATAGCAGCAGCATTAAGGAATAGAAATCAATTAACGGACAAATTTTAAGGCAAAAATAGATTTAGCCTTCACCTAGCTTAAGTAAGAAACTAAAAATAACGCAAGCAAAATTAAAAAACCTCACCCCAAAGATTTCTTTAATAATAGTTTTGCTATCCTAAAAGAAAATAGTAAGAGTGTTCAATTAATAATATTAAATGATTTCTTCGTCACACACTATTCACCTTTCACAAAGTGAATTAGCCTTACATACTCAGTTATTTATCTTAACCAGTCAAAACTTATTATATATAATAATAACTTATTAAAAAAGCATTATAAAAGGATAGAAAATCCATTTACAACCAAAAATAAAATGGTACCGTTTAAAGGGTTCGAGTCCTGCTGGTGCAATAATGAGTGATGTACCATCTAAATTTAACGAGTTGTACACATTTAAATAAAACACTTTTAACGGGTTATATACACGCCCGACATTTCAGTCAGCAGGTTTCACCAAATGTCAACTACGATGAAGCAGATGGCGCTAGCGTAGCAAATTTGGCTTTGACACTAGGGATACCCTGTTTTTTAGTCTCCCCGTGACCACAACTGCTGCAAAGCATCCGACATGTCGAGCAGTAGTTAAAATAAATAAAAATAAATTAACGAATATATTTCGCGTAAGCTGTAGAAATGTTTTATTTAAATTGTGTAGTTGTTATAAAAATTCACATTTAGTATTAACAACTTAAAGACGTTTAACAGAAGTGTAGATTCAACAAACGAAGTACTTACTTAGACTTCCCAGTTTCGTTGGACTTTTCAGGCTTGTTGGCAGCGGCGGGGTCTCGTGACACACGTTCTGGCGAACCGAGCGATAAGTCTGACATGCTGCTGCCTTGAAATTAAATAATTGTGTTATTTTTATTGAACAAGATTATAAGAAACCCATATAATAAAATTGTAAGTTCTTAAGCTCCACAAAAACAAATTTGACTATAAAAATTTGTGAAATACTGTCTGTTGTCTACGCGAGTAGTACAAATCAAATAAAACACTTTAACAGTTTAAAACGCGATATAATTAGTTAAACTTATTTGAAGATTATATTAATTATGACCCGACGTTTTGGATGCTTTACGAGGTTAAAATAATCTCTAAATCATGTCAACTAATATATATCACGTGTAAAACTATTAAAGAGTTTTATTTAACTAAAAAATAGTGTCTTATATTTTAAACTTGATAAAAGCAATGACGCGCAACTCACCTCTTGAGTGCGTGTTTAAACTCTCGATGGATTTGGAGTCCTTGAGGCTGTCGCCCATGGAACCTAACCGCAAATGCGATGGTTAGCACATTTTATGAATACACACACACATTTACTGGACAACGTTCAAAATATACTTTTTTATAATAGAAGAAGATAGAAAGAGGGGAAACACGACGTTCACTTGATAGAAGGTGAAATACCCCAACACTCTAAAAAAGATCTGCTGTCGGCCTATATTGGATTTGGACTTACACAAATCGACAAACAATAACCAATGACTTTAAAAAAATATTGTGAACATTATCCAGTAAATGTATTATCAAATGTAACAATAATTGTTAATTTATAATACAAATAACATATAATAGAAATAGAATATATTTTTAGTTTTATATGAGAGACAATGAATAAATTAGTAACAAAATTAATGTAGAAATATGCTTATATAACTAAATCATATATAGCAGCATTAACTTCCTTATCTTTCACTTTGTGAGATTAAACATTTTTTTCTCTTTTATTTAAACACTGAAGGCGGTCTGAGTGATAAAGACAAAACATAATTTTAATCATAACACGTTTATAAGAACTTATTTAAATTATTTTTTTCTTTGTACAATATAGCTATCCTGTTTTCCCATGTTTCAGCTTGAAAGAGACAAAATAATGTCCGCAATACTCTCTACAGTTTACGCGAGTAGTACACATTTAAATAAAACACTTTAACAGTTTAAAACGCGATATATTAGTTAAACTTATTTATAAAGGGCAGACGTGGTCGGATGCTTTGCAGCAGCCGGGGTCACGGGGAGACAAACGTCGGGCCGAAGTAAAAAAAACGAATATATCGCGTTTTAAACCGTTAAAGTGTTTTATTTAAATGTCTGCAATGCTAATGTTGCAGTTTTCCACTTCAATGTTTTAATAAGGAAGTATATTAAGTCACTAAGAACATACGTGACACAACTGCGGAGTCCTTAACGTTTAGGTCTTGAAGACAAGCCTGAAGGTCATCATCAAGTGTTTCATTGCTGTATAGGCCGCCCTCTACACGAAGCAATGCAATCGCCATATGCACGTCTAACGCTTTACTATAAAAAAATATATAATTGTATATATCTGTATCATTTGCACTGATCGATTTTATTATAGGCAAGTAGTTATTTAAGACTTCTCTGCACCACCCGACTGAGACAATTTATTGTTTCCCCGGGATTCGAACCCAAGACATGGCGTCCTTATAATGCATGCTCTATGATATGATGAGTGCCTCTATGATTGATCTATGGATGCGTGTTATAATTTTTCATAGGTCTATAGAAAAGACTTTTGCAAAGTAATCTCGGGCTATCACAAGTGTACTAGCTCGAAAATAATTCGACGATATAACAATCCCTATTAACTAAACATGAAGGTTACTTAATGAGTACTTACTGCATAACTTCAACATAATCAGATACTTCTTCAACACCAGAGCTTTGCCAATTCTCTTTGAAACCCATCAATAAAATGTTCGGTTTTAATTTACCAAGACCGCTAGCCTACAAAAAAATTAGAAAAATAGATAAAAAGTGAGTTTTGCTTATAAGTGAATAATAATACAGATAAAGCAATACCTGTATAAGAGCACTAGCGCCATCTTTGAGCTCCACACCATCAACAACGCAATAAAACGACTTTATCTTTCGCTTCAAGAACCAATGATAAGCTCGATTCGTAAGCGCCTCTCGAGTCCTATAGTTAACTTGACTCTGAAAATAATATATTAAATATTATATATAAAAAAATTTTGCTATAAAGACATGAAAACACTTCTCAAATACCCTTTATAAGAAAGGTATATTGAAAAACTACAAATTGAACAATATGAGTACATATAAATAGTACAAATAACAATTTGTTTATGCACCTGTACAACTTGCCCGCACAGCATAAGTGACAATCCCTTGGTGAGCAAGTACGAAAAGTCGGTTAACAAAGCTCGTTCCGCCGGAAATCCAGATAGCACCAAAATCTGAGGCCTAAAAATAATTAATTTATTAATTTTAAATTATTTAATGAAAATGCCTCTTATATTTAGTTTGGTTATGTACACAAATATACATGTATATAAGATTATAATATTTTTTTTAAAAATGTATATACCTATAGTTTTTGACGTGTTCTGTAACTCGGTTTAATTGATGAACACCAGATAAAGCGGTCTTGTAGGTTTGGGCTTGTGTAGTCGACCCCCAATTAACGTCTGTAGTAAAAAAATTAGAATGGACACTTATTATTTCGAGACATAACAATATACATACATATAGGGATGATGGCAGTACTGTGTTTCCAAAGAGGTATACTGGATCCGAGGTCTTAAAGTAATTAACAAAAAATCAACGGTACGTATTGTCTGTAATTTACGCAAATAATACACATTTAAATATTGCACTTTTAAACCCAAATCTCACATTTACCACTTACCAGGTTTCCTATATGACACAAGAAGGTACAAAGCAAGCAGAAAGGAAATCGTGACGAGAGCGGTAATCCACGAGATCACGAACATAATCGCCACGCACACCATGGAACCCACGAGGGAAAGCCACATATTATAAAGCTGGAATACAAAGAAAACCATTAACCCTTCTGACATTATAGAGAATTAAATTAAATAAATTAGTAATAGTTCTGAAACATGAAGTTGAGTAATTCTGAAAATTTAGTAATTTTTATTACAACTCGGTGATTATATAGAGGTCAAAAAGTATTCAGTGTTTTAAAACATTAAAAATAATGAAAAGGACTATATCATAAATACCCGAAAGGTAGGTCTCCATCCCACTGGCTTTGCAAGGCTGGCATGGAAAGTTGCGAAGTTAATTAGCGCGTACGCAGCCAGGAAGAAGTTAGATATTAACGGAGCGATTTGGTTAAGACCACCTGCAAACAAACAAAGATCCAAATCATTGTAATAAGGTTCGACTCCCACCGGTTCCATGTTTCTAACCAATGTATAGTTTTTTGAAACATGTTGGAATTCGTCTGGAAACCTGAATATTAAATTGGTGGCAGGAATTGGAAATTCCGTCCGGGTCACGAACAAACTTCCTCAGATAAAAAGCCGTCAGGTCGAATCGCGTTTTGCTTTGAGTCTGTGGATTGTCGAATATCCAAAGTCAAAATAGGTCGACAACACTGATGCATCGGGATGTTACATCGTTGGGGCATCATCCATCAAGTGAAACCCAGGCTTGTCTGATCATTATAAAACAATCAAGTCAGTAATAAAAAAAAAAAAAGTAATTTCAGACTTCTGATATCAGTATAAGTAATCATCAGTAATATTCAGACTCTTATTCTTCTTCTTCATCTTACCCATCAAAATAAAAGCGACAGCTATTATAAACGTGAGCGCATAACCACGAACTGGTTCGTTATTGCTTCCATAACCTTTCGCGAAGAACTCCAAGTACGGGTAGAGTTTATCTTGACAAAGGGCCTGAAATATAAGTTTATTAAGAGATATTAAACAAAATATAAATTAAAATTACAAGAGATTTTTAGTAAGATTATGTTGTATTGTTACTGACCTGAAATACTTTTGGGGCTGAAACCAACGAAGCCAAGGCTGAAGATAGCGTGGCCGCGAAACACCCACCATAGATTAGCGGACCCCACGCCGATACCAAACGAATAACCTAGAAATTGTCAAGAAAACAAGCTTGTTTAAAACTAAGATAAATTTTTAGGATAAAAAGCTTCTATTTCTATACGCTATACTCACATCATTACTATGATGCAAGCCATACGCACAGCTCCCGTCTTGTACACAAGCTGTCAAGTTCCAAGTAGCGACATCAGCAACACTCCCGGATGCATCACGTAGAACGCACCACCCGGCTATTACAGCGATTACCACGTACGATATTGTGGTAAGCAATATTGCCAAAAGTGTACCCTTGGGAATTGATTTTTGTGGGTCCTAAAAGAAACAGAACAAACAAATAATTTGATTAGGTCTATAGTTCACGCGAGAAATACATTTATTGGTTTAAACGGCGAAATATATGTTTCGGATGTTTAGCAGCAGTTGTGGTCACCGGGGGGATTGGAGAGAGCGGGTGTCCTTAATGTCAAAGTCAAAACTGCTACGCTATAAATATTTAATTCGACGCAACGTCAGGCCGCAGTTTAATTAAATTGAAAATAAGATAATGTATTTTGCGTTTTCACCGTGTTTAAAGTTACAAACCGTTCAAAATGTTTTATTTAAGTACAGATAATACACAATATCACACTGCTTAAATAGGGATGAATATGCTCAAACACACCGGTTTCCGACCTTTAGCTTTATCTGATAGGTTATACGTAATTTTAATTCTCAACACAGAGAAAATTTTAGGTTATTATTACAATTAAATAAGTATTGTATACCTTAAGATCGCCAGAAATATTAGCACCAGCTAATATACCAGTCGCTGCGGGGAAGAAAATGGAAAAAACTGAGAAGAAATTATGTTGGACCCCTTCGAAGAATCTGTAATCCGGCGCCATATTTGCGTGTAACACGGACGCTGTAAATTGAGAAATTCACTTTGAAGTACACACACACAAGTACAAAGAAACATGGAACAAAAGGTTTCTGTTCCTATGAACCAAAATGGTAACTGGCCGTTGTAACGGCTAAACTACAGATACTGAACACTGTCTGTAGTTTACGCGAGTAGTACACATTAAAATAAAACACTTTAACGGTTTTAAACGCGATGTATTACATGTCGGCGTTTCGAATGTCTCCCCGTGACCCCGGCTGCTGCAAAGCATCCGAAACGTCGAGCCGTAGTTAAAATACTTTCCAAATAACATACAAAATACATCGCCTTATAAACTGTTAAATTGTTTTATTGAAATCTACTTACTATTAAATCCGACAAATCCCTGGGCCATCTCGTCAGCGCTGGTCGGTCCCATAATGGCGCCGATACAGAAGTCTGCTATAGCAGCCAGGAGTATGAAGAGCAGAACTATCTGCGCCTTGGCCTCCCACTCTAGGCCCACTATCACAATTCCCGTTAGCAGCACTATGGTTAAACAGCCGTATATTGCTTGATCCTGCAAAAAATATACAAAATTGTTTACGGTTTTCGTAAACTTTTTGAACAGCTGCTTGGATGAGATGTTCAGTCAAGTAATCAAGCTAGTGCTTGTCTGCCATCCACTCATGATGAAGAAACATCGAGAACCATTCCTCAATTAAAAGTTGTCCAGCCGAAATTGAGCAAGTAATAAAAATAATAGTGATAACATATTTTCAGAAGCTGGAACTTTCTAATTTAAAAATCTAAAATAAATTAAAAAAAAATTCGACTCGGGCAGGACTTGAACTCGCCAATTGACTCGGTAGCTCAATGTGTGCCTTCATGTGCAATAACATGTGAAAAATATTAAAGTTTTCAAAAGCTTGAACACTATACAGAACAAATATAATTCGCTTTCATGTTATTTGTACTAAAGTTCAGTATTTTAACAAAACATTACTCACAAATCTATTTTAGATTCATAAAAAAAAATCTACATGGAATTTCAACATTAACACTTGCGTATTAGGGCTTTATTAGATTGCGTAAGAGGTGGATGTATCAATCAATCTTTTCTTGCGTGTAATAAAAAAAACAAAGAATTTTACGCTGTTAAAAACATATGAAATTGATATTTACCCAACTCTTGCTGACCATATACGCGGACTCCGGTATTAGAGTGATGAGAGATTCTCCAAAACCCACCACGTACATTGCGCATGCGACCGCATTAGCCATAGAGAATATGAGACCTATGGAACCACCGAACTCTGGGCCCAGTGATCGAGATATCATGTAATAAGTTCCACCTGAAAAGTCAAAGTTAGCAGTGCTACGATTTGTCAAACAAGCCGTGTTTGTAATAATTAATTAATTACTAATATTAATAATTATAAATTTACAATCTAACGGTTTTTTACAATATCACGGTGCAATTTTGTGTATGAACAAATAACGTACCTCCTTTAATCACACCATTCGTACTTATTGCAGACATAGAGAGTGCAGTGATAGTTGTTACTATAGATGTCGTCAGAATTAAAAGGATCGCCTGACCTGTAACACAAAAATGCATTTATAAATTATCACTGATCGATGTTATACAAGTAGATAGTTGATCAAACTTCTGTGCCCCACAGTACCAAATGGTCCTGTCCATAGATGTATTGGAACAATGTGTGTTTGTCTTGAGTTGTCATTTTTCTATTCAATTTATAATTTTTCTGACACATGTTGGACTTCGTCTTGAAATCTGGATGTTAAATGGGTGGTAGGAATATCGAAATTCCATCCGGATTAAAATTAAGTCTGTGGATTTCCGAATATCCCAAAGCCAAAATGGGACGCCAGCGCATTTTGTTTCAATTCTATAGGCTGGGGTAGACAAACATGTTTGTCTGCTTCTTTCTATCATAAAAAAAATATAGTATTTGTTAAAGTTCCATCTACAAACCAATTCCAGCTTGGCCCACGACCCACGACAATCTTAGGAAGAGCATAACCCCCCATATGTTGAGGAGGCATCTCATCAGAACGCCCTTTATCCAGCCGAATTTGTAACTCGTGGTCGATAGCGAGGGCATGGTGACATCCTTCTCCAGTGTCTGGCCTGGCTAAAAGTATACACTTATCAAGAATTATATCATCAGAAAGTACACTAAGTATTGGTAAAATTATATAAAAATACTAGCTGGGCCGGCAAATGTTGTTTTGCCATATAAATAATTTTACTAACGTCTATTAAAATATAAGAGTTGATCGTAGAAGGGTGAAAATTGAGGATTGTATGTATTTTTGTATGTTGTATCATAAAAAAATAGAAATTAAAAATTTTGTTTAAAAAATAAATAAAAAAATTTAAGGGTGAACAACCCTTATCACTTAGGGGGATGAAAAATAGATGTTGTCCTATTCTCAGACCTACTGAATACACATATCAAATTTGGTGAAAATCGGTCGAGCCGTTTCGGAGGAGTTCAAGTTCGAACACCGTGACACGAGAATTTTATATATTAGATTTAAAATAAAATATGATTACTTTCACATGTTACATTTATAGAAATGCAAAATTGTACATAGTATATCTATGATCGTGGTCAATGTTTTTCAATTTCATGTAACAGTCAAACAGTTAACCAAACTGTGCTCTCCACAACCCAACGGAAACAATTTTTCTTTTCCTTGAACGTTTAATTTAATTAAATATTTTAAATGAAAAACTTTGTCTGTAATACAATCCAGCTCATACAAATCAGTTACGAAACAGATGGCGCTAGTGTAGCTGATTTGACTTTAACATGACGCCCACAATCTTTCACCCCCCTTCACTACGGATAGCCTCTGAAAAGTAGACAAAAATAGTACTATATCTCGCGTTCCTACCGATTTATTTATTTACTAACCCGATAAAAGTGCTATATTTATAAAAGTCTAATTATTGGTAACACACTCCCCAAAAGATCCTTATCATAATAATACTAGGACAGGTGGGGTCTATACGGTCATTTTTAATTGACAAGGTTAACAATAGTGAATTAAGGAATGCATCGTTAGTCACGCTGTAATGCAATAGAGTAACACCTACTAGGGTCGACCTTTGTGTCACTTATGGCCGGAATAATTGTTAAAAAGGAGGTCTGCATATTAAGTATCACTCTAAAGACTCGTAAATACGAATATAGAGAATACGAAGCAACTAAATCCACAAACTCTCCTAGAAGAATGTGTATTCAGTTAAAATAAAGAGATGCAGCGAGCGACGTGCGGCGAGTTTCTTGCGACTTCTTTTCGGTTCATTCGTTCGTTCTACGCCATTAATTTGGGCGTATTACTACTTACATGATTAAAGCTTAAAGCTTAGCTGAAAAGAGACTATTAACGGATATCTTTCTAGTACAGCTTTTCTATACGTATTTCGTTATGGATATTAAATGACACGAGCGCTGATATCGCATGGTCAATAATAAAACTATCAGAATTATACATTGAGTTCCTGCTACCTGCTCACTCAGAGTGGAAGTCAGTAACTAGCGCGTAGTAAACACCCCAGGTTTCGGACGCAAAAGTAAGCATTCGAAACGCATTAAAATATATTTTTAATAAGTTAACTATATATTTTGTGATTTTAACGTTTTCTATTTAAAGTAACTAGCCTAACTTAATTACTTGATTTTGTTTGGTAAGGTTATATGTAATGGATCGATTAAGATACTAAGATATTTATATGCTTTTATGATATAGTTTTAGATAATCCTGCACTAGTTCAAAAAACATCCATTGCTACTAAAACCGTAGCAGATCAAATTTATATGAAACTTAGAGTTGTCTTCGTCGCTAAATGGCACAACTCGTTTTATACGATTGATGTAAGCACGAATGGTCTTGACTTCAAATCGGGGTAATCAACTTGCCAGTAAATGAAATCGATCAGTGTGGCGGACACAAAACCCCTTGTCACCCCATCCCTCCCTGGAGTGACATTTTATCTATCATACTTAGTTTATAACGTTAGAATTGTTGAATTATTCATGCGAGATATAATTACCCTGTAAATAAACTTTTACGCTACAACGAACAATCATCGCAGGTAAATACAGACGACGTCGGCATCGTCTTGTTGTATCAATGTCACAATGGGTAATAGAGATCGCAATAATTATGAGCAATTAAGACTTTGTCTAGTGGTTAGTACCTACTCTCCAGATAACGAAGGCCTGGGTTCAAACGCGGGTCGAACGAAAAGTTAGTGTTTTCCTTTAATGATAGAGGAGGACAAGCCTGTTCACTTGATGGTAGGGTGAAATACCCTGATGATGATGATGATGTCTATAGCATCGAAACATGATGCGCTATCAACCTAATTTGGCTTTGGATATTCGGAAATCTACAAACTGAAACACGATTAAACTTTACGGCCTTTTCATCTGTGGACGGTGGTTGAACCCGGACGCAATTTCAATTCCTACCGCGATATTTAATATCCAGATTTCCAAATTGAACCTACGACCCGTTGATTATATTAATACATTGCTACCAGGAGACCACTGAGCCCGTCACATGTATGGAGATCTTTTATACAAATGTTAGTATTAGTATGGAAGGTGTTATCACCCCCTCTAGAGACCGCGTTAAGTCCACAATTTTGCCATTTTTTGCTATTTAGCGGCGGCTATCAAACTAGCCAACCTATACTTAAGCAAAGCTATGCCCAGCAGTAGGACTTTTATCCTAGGTTGAAAGAAAAAAACTTCGTGGAGCGATTAAAGGCTTAATCACTCACTTATGTTTTAAGTAACTATATGTCGTGCGCATTAGTAGGTACATACTTATAATACATACTTATGCTTTGGGGTTACATTAGGTCATAAAACATTGATAAAAAGAGATAAACAAATCAAAGAAGCATCGATTAACTTTAGCCTATAATATTTTTTTTAATCTGATTCTGCGCGGCACAGACTATGTTTATGACGAAAATTTTAAATTGTAATAGCTTCACAATTCACAACTGTGAATGACTTTTTCACCATTATGTTAAATAAAACTTTTAACGGTTTAAAACGCGAGATATATTGTTAATTAATTAGTTAATTTGTTCCTTAACAACGACCTGGCGATTTTCGAAATGTGCACTGTTAGCGTAAGCTACTGACAATGTCAAATAACATTGTAATTTATTCCTTAATCACCCCTAAGTTTTAAGCCCTTAAAACTTAGTACATCGCAGTACGCCCCTCACCTTGACTACAGATAACAGAAGCCGCATATGCACGGACTAGACAATCTTATCTGAACATTGCATATAGTCATTGTATACTATCGAATAATATTTATTAGTAATTACGCATAAGTGTCGGTAGTTTAATACAATGCAAGTTAGAATTAAGAGAAATTGAAAATAATTATCGAATGTGCTAAAGAAGACAACGGTTCCAGCTTTTTCAATAGTCAGAAAAGCTATTAAAACTGACCTTCACAGTTTAAAATTCGAAGAAATCTAGCTGAAGCCATGTAGATTATTTGCTTGATCGGTCTTTAAAAGTACCGATATCTTTACTAATAAAGTTGAAGAGTTTGTTTGTTTGTTTGAACGCGTTAATCCCGAACTACTGGTTCGAATTGAAGAAAATATTTTTGGTTAGGTTATAGAGATAGATTGTAAGGTGTAAGACGTGCGGTATGACTTATAGGACTGAAGAACCAGCGAGAGATGTGGAAAACTATTAATGTATGTGAAACGGTGTGAAAACGCCGACAACTGCGACACTATATATCTTTTAAGAATAACTTGCAAGAATGACGATTAAATTTATAAAGATGAAGAGGACGTTTGAAAAAACAAATTTTGATGCCCAAACATAACCTTTCTACGCGGACGAAGTCGCTGACACAACTAGTTCTCATTATATTTTTTTTGTATCTGAATTTTGAACGTCTCTCAACGAGTTAACATTTAACCAGTTAAAGACTGTCTATAGTTTACGCGAGTAGTACACATTTAAATAAAACACTTTAACGGCTTAAAACGCGATATCTCGTATCGCGAAACGTCGGGCCGAAGTTAAAAATCATTTTCGAATAAGTTTAACTAATATATCGCGTTTTAAACCGTTTTATTTAAATTTAACCAGTTGTTAATAATTCGATAACTACGTAATAACACTGTCAATTTAGTCAATGAACTGCAGAGGCAAACAGAAATCGCTCCGCGAGGGCGCTATTTAAGGTCTCTATATGACCATATGCTAATCGTCAATAAGATTAATATATTTAAAATATGAATTAAGGATTATGTAGGGTCTATATAAAATAGACTATGTAAGTATAAAATGTCTGATGTCTGTAAAGTACTCGTGTCATATTGATTCAGGTGTTGTAAACATAAAACATATTACAAAAACAGTAATCTTTAACTGCTTCTAGTTCAAATTATATCTCATTAATACGATTTAAATTTTGTCACTGAACGTAACGAGGAAACATAATAATTTTTTAATAACACTTTATATATTACCAATAAAGCCTTCATCGTAAGTGTGAATAATTTCATAGGCGAATTCTCATTATAAACTATAATTAACGGAGTACAGCTAGCCATTGTGTATGCAGCCATATAAAAATGATACTGACCTTACGAGAAAGCGAGGCATTGTGGAGCTCATCCAATGTTGGCCGTGGGGCAGCGTGGAGGGACAATACATTCCTATAGTTGTCCAAACGCGGTAGAGCTTCGCGTGTGAAATGCCTAGAAATTTGAAACAAGATGTTACATATTTTTAAATATTATATAAATTATAAAATTATTAGCAAAAAGTAGTCGGGTAAGAACTTAAAACTTAGAAAACGACGAAAAACTATAGTTAAATAATGTAACATACTACTAAACTAAAATATTAGTCGTAATTTTATTAAGATAGAAATAATAAACATATTTTATTTTATTTACTATTTTAACATTTGCAGCCCTCTGCAGCTGATCATATTGTGATAATAATAACACATGGCCTTCTATCTATATGGCCTAATCAATAGATATACTAATATGGAAAACGGGAATTGTTACAAACTTCAGGTTTTTGGAATTCCAAGAAATGCGTAAACATGTCGCCTGCAGCAGAAAATATGTGTAATGTCATGCATAATTTCTATCGCAGTCTAAGCGCGCATTAGATATATTTCGTCACACAACACGTGCAGGTGGCGATAACTTGTAGGTTTTCTGACACAATCTGCACTTCTATACTTTTATGACTTTGACCTTTTCTTGTCGAAGATAAGTATAAACACTATCATGTAACATTAAAGACCAACAAGCTAGTTCCGAGTCCAGACATGCCTACAGACTAAAAAACGTTTTTTTTTTATAATTTGACATTATTATACAGTAGCTGTGTTTCGCTTAGTCATTTATTACTTACCTAAAGCTCTTGCCGTATTTGGTGTCTGTCTGAGTTGTGAGGGGATCGTCGCTGTCCATTCCAGAGCCTTCCGATTCTGAACCTTCTTCTTGCTTAGCTTCCATCTAAAAAAATACAAAATACATATTATCGAGGCTGCATATTACTTGTTATATTAGTCATGGTTGTTCCTCAGTAAGTTTACACTTTTTTATCAAAGAAGACGATAGACAATCACGGTGTTCACATGATGGAAGGTGATATGCCCAAGCCATATATCTCATCATGATGCGCTGTTAACACATCGCTTTGACACGCTATTATACTTCACGGCTTTTTTTATTGAATTTCGATTTGTTATCTAGGTTTCTCGACATATTTACCCGGTGGGGTAAATATGTCGAGCCCACAACCCGTTGATTATTAGCCATACATTGCCCCATTAAACCAACGTCAGTTCATGTATAAAAGGTTAACTTGGAAAGTGACACAAAATCAAGCTAAAAGGAACCCTAATGACCGTGAATCCGTGAATCGTACCGAGAAAGGTCGTGTAGAATTAATTATACACATCAGACATTCGTACGCATGAGAATGGAGACCCCGTGATTATGTACGCATCACGCAATAATGTTCCTATTTACTTAAGACGAAAACAATGCACGAATTTAAAATATTTTCAGTCACGTATGGTACGCGGTCTACATTTGTCTATGAATAAATTATACAGTAACTAATCGTTTTACAGCCATGTAAAATTAAGTAAATTATTTGAGATAAAATTAGTAGGACTAAAGTTATACAGAATTGGTTCCATGTTTTAAAGTCAGTCTTACTTAGTACTTTTGGTATATCGACCTATAAGGGCCAAGTCTGGATAACAAATAAAAAGCTTGTTATAATGTGGATACAAAATAATCTATAAATGGTAGACATTCTCATTCTATCTCGCATACGTTTTGTCACGCAGCAAACAAAAAAGAATAAAGTTGGCTGCGAAGTCCATAGACTAAAGTTAAAATAAAGTTTTGAACAATGTTTATTAAAAAACATGAAATATAAAAGTCTTTTTTTTCTGACGCTACTACTACAGCATTCATGGGCGGCCCTTCAAAGAGTTTTCCTAACCCTTCGAGTTATATATCTGTTTCGATTTTCATCTAACTTTCGAATGTTCAAAGCCAAAATAGCTCAACCGCGCATCTTGTTAAGATGTTATACAACTGGAGCAGTTTACCTTTCATTAGGTTAAAGCCATTCCTGTCTGTCATTTCATAAAAAAATAAAGCTTCCCGGAAATCCTTATTGCGATCTATATCTAATAAACCATCGTGACGTACTGTGGCCCTTCTTGTTACAAACTTAGCAGATTGATCGGAAGTTATACACCAACCTTATTAATATTACCATCACGAAAACGTGACTGAATCGAGAATGCGATAAAAATGCGTCACATTGGTCACATTTTGTAACGAGTTATATACCTATGTATATAATAACATTTTAAGTCAATATAAAGCTTTTAAGTAGAATGTAAAATGTTATGCCAAGCATGCGATTCGCTTGATGGAAGATGGATTACCCCAGCCAGAAACATGTTTCCTGAGGAAGTCTAACAAGTTTCGGTAAAAATTAAAATTGATTCAAAACATGTCCTAATGATTAATAGTCAAAATCATTTATTCAAGTAGGTAACTAAATAGATATAAAACTCTATGGACGTCACAACAGTTAAAAACTTAAGCTACATTCTCTTGTGAATACTGCTGAGTATTCATTCGTTTAATATAAAACGTTCGTTCGTCATCAAATACAAAACCTACTTCTATATGAAATTTGACAGACAATACGTCTTCCACCAAGTATTCAGGGTCAGTGCAACTACAATTTTCATTAAAATCGATGGAACAGGGGAAGATGTCGTTAAGCATGATAATTTCTGTTCATTGAATGGTCGCGTCATTAATTCGTCGGTAAACTTCATACAAACTGTACCCAATGTACTACGTATTAAGTAAATTTATAAGAGCATTAACCAATAGAAGCGTTTTTATCAAACGGAAACAATTTTGTGGTCTGTAGTAACAACTCCTCCAAAATATAATCCTCGTTTTGGCTAAAGGAGTTTTGTGTTATAGGATCGATTTGGTAGGGTCAGGGGCAAGTTTAACTACGAGATACTTCAAATTTGGAAACTAAATTATAGTAAAGTACAGTTATTACATGGGAAACCGTCACAGTCATTAACACGTTTCGCTGCCAAGTGCGCTATTTAAGAAAACATGTAAACGTAAAACTTCTTTCACATTCATCAAAAATGAGAAAAAACATGATTTCGAGCTGATTTTTAAATAATTGTTATAAATGCCACGGAAAAAGAGCTAATTATATATTTAAAACAGTGAAACACGCCCAAAGACACTTGGTAAAAACTACTATGTTATTATTATTTAAGGATTATAGTTTCGAAATCAGCTGTCTCAACATTCCTCTATACTGTACATACGGACACATTTATGTGTCCGTTTCAATGATCAATTTTATTTAAAAGTAATTATCAGACTTCTATGCCTAGCTTTACCAAACTAACTCATTGTAGAGTATAAGCTGACTCTTAGATTCCCAAAGCGACCACAAAGAAAAATCTTGCGCATAAAAGTTACCAGATATATTTAGATGCTCTAAAATTAGATCCGCCCACTTACTCGGAGTATTCATATTGAGTTTAAGTGGCGAAAATGAATCGTCTCACATAGGGATAATAGCGCTATAAATTTGATCTTGACTATGACAGGAATAATTCTTTAGGTCATTATTTCATTTCTTTAAGTCAGTCTTTCAATAATCATTAATAGTCATGATGTTGCTGCATTATTTTCCTTCAATTTAACACAGAATTATTAATAACAGTTTATTGTGTATCACTTGGAACAATAATAATAGATTGCAAGGAGGTTCCATGTTTTCACTAACTTTATTATAAAATTTACCCTCTACGTGCTAATATAAACCATTGTCTTTTATAGTACACATTTAAATAAAACACTTTAACGGTTTAAGGCGCGATATATTTTAGTAAAACTTGTTTGATAATTATTTGCAGCAGCAGTGATCACGGGGAGACAGACCGTGTCTCCCCGTGATCACGGCTGCTGCAAAGCATCCGATACGTCGGGCCGAAGTTAAAAATCATTTTCAAATAAGTTTAACTAATATATCGCGTTTTAAACCGTTAAAGTGTTTTATTTAAACTTTACGGGCTATTTTACCTATGGACGGCGGTTCGTACGTAACTTCGATAAATCGACCAAAACAGTATCCAACTTTAAGTGCCCCTCCAACATTTCTATAATATTTAAAACATTTTAATGGGTGAAAAACGCGAAGTGTATAAAGTAGTTAACTTATTTACAATTTTATAAGACTTATTAATTTTATTAATTTATAAAGACTTAGATACTGTCTATAGTTTACGCGAGTAGTACACATTTAAATAAAACACTTTAACGGTTTAAAACGCGATATATTAGTTAAACTTATTTGAAAATGACCCTTGCGACTTTGATGAATATTTGAATGTTCCCCGTGACCACGGTGCTGCAAAGCATCCGATACGTCGGGCCGAAGTTAAAAATCATTTTCAAATAAGTTTAACTAATATATCGCGTTTTAAACCGTTAAAGTGTTTTATTTAAATGTATAAGACTTTCCCGACAATTTTGCATCGCTCTTTAGGTTTTTGAGCTATTCGACCATGTCATTGAACATTTTAAAATCTAATTCACCTACCCAGATCTTTGATGTCAGTAAATATGTAATGTTATGCAACTGACTCTGCGGCGTATGAGGAACGAGTTTAACAGCTTGGAAACCATGGAATGGAAATTTACAAAGGGATAACAACATTAAATCATTACATAATTGAACTTGCATAATCAATTAAACTTGATCAGTTGACATTAGTTAATACGCATTCTCTAATCACTTACTGTAGTACTCAAGTAGTATATTCTCGGAGACAGGATAAACCTAACTTATTATTATTAATACAACAGTGTGGATGAGCTAATGTTTGAAAAATCTAAAAATAAATATTATAAGTATGTACTAGAATGAATATACAGTGTTATTCCTACTTGGACTATTCCTTATATGACGAACTCGTTGGTCTAATGGTAGTAATGTATCAACGGGTCGCGTGTTCGATCCCCACCGTGTCCAACATAATTTTTCTGAAACATTTTGCACTTCTTCTGGTAATGTGGATATTGGGTGGTATGAGGGTGGTAGAAATATCGAAATTTCCGTCCGTGTAACAAACCACCGTACACAGATAAAATGCCGTGAAATTTAAACGCGTTTCGTTTTCAGTCTGTTGATTTTTAAATATCCAAAGCCAAAATAGATATACCGCATCTTGTGTAGATGTTATATGGTTGGCGTATTTTACCTCCCATCAAATGAAATCTATGCTTCACTGCACACTGTGTCTGTGTAGTCTTGTTCCAAAAAAGAAAAACTTTTTTTGAAACAAGACTAAGTGATTTTCTCTAAGAATCATGTCATGCAAGTTTGGTATGATCGTTGAAGGATTTAAATTAGATGCCCCTTCACCTGGACAAGGCGCTCGCGAGGCTATGGGAACCGAGCACTTATTCAATTTGATCCGAGTTAAGATTTATCGAGCTGCCTCCTATACTATACATGGCTTTTCCTTAAGACTTGACACACATTAGAATTAATACTTCGCTCTTTTTCTATGATAAAGGAGACAGACAAGCCCGTCGTTCACTTAGTGGAAGGTGAAACATCCCACTAATATAATATCTTAATACGACTAGCGATTGAACGAAACGCAATTAAACTGAAAGTTCCAGAATAAATATAAATTGATTAAGATACATGTCGAACCCAGTAAGTGTTGAACCCACAACCCGTTGATTATTCTTATTGCCATATGGCTACAAGAAATCTTATCTAAGAAATTCAAGTATTTTAAAATGTTTTGAATTTTCATGCAATATTACGTGTGTACTTTGGATATTGTAGTGAAGTCTTTAAAAATGGATTTTGTACTTAACTGGAATTATATGCTTACAAAATGAAATATAACTCTGGGCAATTTATGCCATTTGATATAGATATACCTGAACAAACCGTTTCGTTTAAGCAGAATAATAATTGTAACCAATTGCATATCTGAACTAAGAAATTAATATCAAATCAAATTTACCTACATTACAATTTCACACAGGAAATTTCGTACAGAACAGTAAAAGAATAGAGAAAACGGTTGTTTCTTTAACCTATCAGAGTTTTAGGCTAATAAACATGTGGTCACACACATGGCTTACCTATATCCTTATGAATTTATTCACCATTCATTAGGCAATCATTCATTATTTATACTTGTATGTTTAATAGAATGATATTTATCTAAGTGGAATACCTATTTGAATTTATTCACTAGTTACAAAGCACCATTTGAATTGTTAGATCAATGATAATTTAGAAACAATTACATAGTGCTTTTGTGAAGCTTACTCTATGATATCGGCTTATCTGCTGCGTCGGAATGAGATCATATTTACCTTTTTAAACATACAATAACAGAAAATACTGTCTATAGTTTACGCAAGTAGTACACATTAAAATAAAACACTTTAACGGTTTAAAAGTGTTTTATTTAAATAAAGTAACAGCTTTTATTTCTAGATAACAACTAAATAAGTAAAATTAAACTTAAAAAATTGGCAGTTTTGCTTAAACCCATGCAGAAAAGAAGAAGCAGATGGCAAATATCACATAAATTAATAAAAAACAAAACTCACTTGAAACCTGGTCGCTGATGGCTGGTCTCTAAAGCGGGAAGGTTTCTCTATATCACGAAAACTGCTTTTTGTAATCGGAGTTTTACGTGTTCGAATAGGATTGTTAGATTTATCACCTAAATTTTCATTTTCTTCTCTCACCTTGAATTGCAACCCATTTTCAATATCAATCTCTGGTTTCGGCAGATCTGTCGGGTATTGTATATTCCCGTTAGTTGCAGCCATTGACTTTGCTGAACTTATCTTCCGAAATCTGCCGATAATAACGTCTTCTTCGTCATTGTCCTGTGTGTTTTGCAAATCAAGTGCTTGTTTATTTGAATTGTTTTCCACCTTTACAGGACTTAATTCGATATCTTTTTGCTGTGAACCCATTGTGCAATAATGATATATGTGAAAACAGCGCCAACGAATTGCTGTTTAATTCAGCAAATTAGAAAAATAATTTTTCTAATGTCTTGTTGCATACGTTTATACATACGCTTTTAAGTTTCAGCACATTTAAACAACATGTATGTAGAGAAATAACCAGATTTTCAAAACTCGACTTGATACAACATTTTTCAATTGAATTTAATTTATTCAAGACTTAATTAAAAAATCGAATTTAAATATCGCGGAAAATTCATTTTAAAATGTCTAGGCACTCAACATCTCACGACACCTGTTCATGTCAAAAACAACCGACAAATAAGATGCAGATTGCAGCGTATACGTATAGTAAGTATCGTTTTAGCGTCACATGCAAATGCTGCGAGCAGAGTCTGAATTATAACTCAATGTTACAGACGTCAGTGTCAGTCACTGTGGTCTATATTTATTATCTGTCGGCTGGTGGAGTGTTACTTTTTTGAGAGATCATATCAAATATAAATGTAGGTGTCTTTTAGATATTTTTTATTTACTAAGTAAATTAATTATTTCAAGACCGATCGCATTATTGAAATAACAATGTTTGAAGTTTACCTAAGAGAGTCGGTACAGTTTCGTTCTATAACGAGTATTATAAGTAATATCTGTGGTACTAAAATTACAGCACTTGCGAACCCTCTAAGTCAGTAACACATCAACAAACAAAATTACCGAGAGCGGTGGGAGTTGGAAATTTAAAACTAAAGTAATTATGAATCTAAATACACTATTTATAACGTAATATTAATTTCTTTAATACTTAATCTGCAATCGCATCATAAAATATATGTACGTTAATGATACCCCGCAATATTTTTATTTGCGATGTAAACTTTTAACGAGGAAAAGTGTTTATTTATATTAAAATCTTCCCTAAGTATTAACTACTGAAGTATGGGCTTTTAAATTTTGTTTTAATTTCAGATTATATGCTTTTACAATGGCCTCAGCAGATACATTAAAGATATTGACTTCAGAACTTCAAGTTTTCGAAGAAAAACCTAAAGTTATTGAGGGACACAAAATTCACGACTGGTTCAAAATAGGAGAAAATATATTTGAACACTTATATGACCTTGGTACACAACTTCAATGGGACTTCTCAAAACTGAAAGACTCACCGGAAACGGCTAATGTTATTGCACTTGTTACAAAAAATTTCAAATGGATTGAATGTTTTTTAAGCCTCTATCCTAATTTAAGAATTGATTTGGATATGGTAGGTTCAGCCGGTGATGTGTGCAGAACCCGGTCAGGCCTTGAAACCTTACTGAAAGGATTTGTTAGCATTGATCCTCAATTTGATAAAATTCTGGACATTTTGGAAGATACTGCAGAAGTTGATGAATTTGATAGAGTTTTAAAGTTATGGATTGATTCCGGGCATAGGCCAGATTTTTCACCAACTGATTTACTTCCAACGACCCCTGAGTCTCACTGGTGGTGGTTTTAAATCATAATCAATAAATTGCTTTTGTACACATGTATCCCATATTAACCAAACTTAGATACTTACTTAAAACTATGTATATAAAGTTGTAATTGTTAAAGTGAATTAAATTTATATACACTTTATTGGCTTGCAATACTTGAAATAACTTGAGATAAATTTATGTAGTACTCTTCATTGGAAGAACTTCTGTACTTTATTATTTGATATTGATTTTATACAAGATATTTGGATTTTGTTATATACAACTTCTGTACATCTTGTTGAGTACTTTATATTTTGTATAACTTAAGTAAAATTTTGTTCTTACCAGATAGCATTTTCAACTTTACAAAGCCTATCTATATAGTATCATAATTCTGAACAGTTTGTTTTCTTGAACACGCTAATCTCAGGAACTGAATTAAAAAATATATATTTTTGAGTTTATCATTGTTTTTCGGGCTGCTCAGCTGAAGGATGGCCGTGACGAATTGAAATTTACCAATATTGAGGAAGGCTTTAGGCTAATATATCTCGCTGAGCTGAATTAATTAATCGAATAAGGAAAAAAATACAAATCTTATAGGGCTTCCGGTGCGTACGTTGCCGAAACAATTCCTAAATAAGTACGTATGGAAGAATAATTCTTAAAAAAACCAATAAGTCTATTTTTTTTTTTAATTCACTTGCAAGAACCGTTTTATGTTTTACGTTTTATCAACATATATTGCAAACAACATAACGTTTGCCGGAACGGCTAGTTTTTAATAATATTGTACTCCTAGCCCAAAATAAAGCATATTATGATTCAGAAAAATTCTAATAGCATCTGGCAACATATTACCATTCAACGTCAAATTGCTATTGCTTCACGTAATTTGAAAATATACAAAATGCTAGGTATAAGTAGAATCCCAACCCACTTTGCTCATTGCTGCTAAAGTTTGAGTTTATATTTAGTTCAGTTGTTAGGTCTCATAGCTGTAGTTAGAATCCCCAGTAGGGAATTCACCCTTATCTAGAACGCTTTTTATCTTACAAGTTTATGTTTTAACATACATTTAAAGTGCTATGGGTTTTGACGAAGGGCAAATAACTTTAAGCAGCGACAATGGTGTATATTTCTGTGGCCAACCGATACATGGTAAACTGGTTTTCAACCAGGATAAAGTTAAATCATTCAGAGGTTTGTAACAAATATTTATTGACATCCTAGGGAAACTTAAGTTTATCAAATTAAGTAAATACTTTAAATGTTGCAAGTTTTTATTTATCCAACATGCGTTTCCACTTGCTTTATCTCAACAAGTCTCTCAGATGCAACTGTTATTCATCAGAACAATACTACCACTAAGTATTTATAGCAGTAGGCTGTCTGGTAAGAATCCTCTAAAAGTTTTTTTAAATTAAATAGGGATATACGCAAAGCTAAAGGGTTACTGTAAAGTCCATTGGACTACCCAGGAGACACGCACTCATCAAGGCAAACATGAAACTCACACTGTGCATCATGATTCCTATGAAGAGTACATTAATCACAAGATGTATATTATTGGAAGTGAAAGTGGTATGTATTTAGTTTTTATGTCGGTTCAACATGGAAAATATTTTTTTTGCATTTGTTATTCTATAACTAAACTGCCTAGTTAGTTGTTAGTAGCTAGTAAATCCACTACAGATCACACAGGCTTGAATCCTAGACAAAATGTTAGTAATGTATTTAGTGAACACCCCTGTGTCTCAAGTACTTGGTAACTTATCTATTCTTGTAAATATCATATATTTAATGGTGTTAGATGTTGAAACCCACTGACCTTTATTGAAATAGATATAAGTTAATTCGGAAACAATACAATTCCCAATAATAAACTAATAAGATGAGAACTTTACCTACTCATACTTACACAGCTTATATCAGTTCTTATTATTTCTAAAATAGTAAAACTCAAAATGTGGCATGGACATGCCATTAATTGATTTATTCCTGAAGACCACATGTTATTTGAATGAAAATAATGTTTTTGGCAAACAACGAGGGCAGATTTGCAACTTGGCGACTGAAAGTGTAAATTCATATTATAAATTTGAAAATACTTATCTAGTTGGTATATTATATAATCCACACCAGGACATTATTTATTCATTTCCTTCCTTATTTAAACATAAGTATGCTACATAATATAGTTTCATATTCTTATCCTTATAGGTGCTCGTTCATTATTTCTAAGAAAATTGTTGTAGAAACAAGACGGACTGCAGACGTTTTCTATTTAGACCAATTGATTATGAAATTTCTGTAATATTTTTTTTCAGTTGGCCACTTGTTTCTTGAAATGAGCACTGCTTGATTCTATTTTTGCTAATGCTAGCAATGTATGGCTAATGATCAACGGGTCGTGGGTTCGATCCCCACCAGGTCCACATGTTTCAAATTTTTCAATTTATAATTTTTCGGAAACATGTTGGACTTCGTTTGGAAATCTGGATATTAAATGGGTGGTAGAAATATCGAAAACTTTAGTCCGTGTCACAAACCACCGTTCACAGATGATAAAACCGTGAAGCTTAATCGAGTTTCGGTTCCAGTCTATGGATTTCCGAAAACCGAAAATAGGTCGACATCGCATCTTGTTTAGATTCTATATGCTGGGAGTATATTACCTACTATCAAGAGAACCATGCTTGTCTGTCCTTGTCTATCATTAAAAAAATAAATATCCTTTGAATACTAGTCTATAGTTTACGCGAGTAGTACACATTTAAATAAAACACTTTAACGGTTTAAACCGCGATATATTAGTTAAACTTAGAAAATTATCGAATGCCCTTTGCAGCAGCATCTCCCCGTGACCACGATTGCTAATAAGTTTAATATAATATATCGCGTTTTAAACCGTTAAAGTGTTTTATTTAAATATCCTTTGCTCAAAATTAGAACATTGAAAGCGTTGCATGGATAGCTTTTTTATTTTTAATTTGCATTAGAGCTTTTTGGCGCCAGCGTGGCTTACGTCATTCCAATCCCGCCGAATAATTGCCGCCTGTGACCTCGCAAACGTGAAGGTCAAGGTTGAAGTTATAAAGTTAAAATGTCTGTCTCGTATTTAAATTCGTTAGTACTCAAATGATCCCATCTGTAAAGTAAAACAAAATCTAAGGTAGAACGGAGTCGAATCCAAGACTGTGTGCTGAGCAATCTTTACCACATAAGCTAATGTCGAAAACACTTATACAATTCATGGTATTATATGAAAAGGTAAAAATTGTATCAACAGTGATGCATTTCTTATCAAACCAGGCACATCGTTAACACTTATCAATGATAATTTGAAATAGCACGTTTGAGTGTCACCCTATCTCATTTCGTATTAATTTACTATAATTGACTCATGGACATGGAGGGAGCACACAAATATATACCTATTTTAAGGAGACATTGTAAAAAATCCCTAGCGGCTAAATGCTATTTAAGTTTATCTAACATATCATTTGGTATATCTTCGCAAGCATTTTTACAAACGGTTAACCTGTTTGCTTTATACCAATAAAGGCAATAGAATACTAGTTGTGTTTTTAATATTGAAATTTAACAATAAAATGTGGTAACACTTGAAACAAACAACTGAAAACGGTTTGAAATTTTGTGAACATTCGGCCAGTTTGCGTGATTTTCATATTGTTGTATTAAAATATATATGTATATAAAATTTTCAGGCGAAGTTGAATTAAAACCAGGTCACTATGAATTCCCGTTTCAATTCATTTTACCGCCGAACTGCCCTTCGTCCTTCGAAGGCACCGTAGGACACGTTCGTTACGAGATAAAGGTAGTGGTGGACCGGGCCTTCAAGATAGATCAGGAAAAGAAGGTCGCAGTACGCGTTATTTCATTACTTGACTTGAATCAAGATCCTTATTGTAGGGTAAGGCAAGGCTTTCTTATCACCTATTGTAATTTGTTTTCGAGCTGTTCGACCGTCGTGACTGACAATAACATCCAGGAGTTAGCGAAGATCTAAATTTTTAGTCCCCATTTATGGAATATCCTGTAGATTCTCAATCGCCACCATCGAAACGCTCGAAAACCCAAGCATCATTGCAAATGGCAAATGGCACAAGTTATAACTCACAATACTTTTTAGGAACCAATGCAATTTGAGTTTGACGATACATACTGCTGCTGTTGTTTTAGTCGAGGGGCAACGGATACTGTAGTAAAACTACCGGTCTCGGGTTACTGCCCTGGGCAGGTGATACCGATAGAAGTAGCCTGCGAAAATACAGGCACGGTTGAGATTGATGATATCAAGCTGATTATAAAAAAAGGTCAGTTCCACCTTCCCATATCGTTCGAGGGTATAGGAGACGGCGTTAGCTGATTAGCATATAAAGCTTTTTTTCGTTTCAGGTGGTTAAATACCATGCGGTGACAAACCGTGCTACGAAAGAAACAAAAGATGTCGTAGCTGAAATCAAGAAGGGTCCTGTGCCTGGAAACACGACTCGAAACTGGAATGTTGAGATGATAGTACCTACTGTAGACACATATAATCTGAATTCATGTCAATTTATAGATATCACGTATAAGTTCAAGGTTAGCAGATTATTGTTTAATAAAAAAAAGCTAATGATTTATAATCTATAGATATAGATTATTGGGCTCCCACAGATTGCTCCTATATATTTTTTAAAAATTGCAAATATGTTAGTACCATATTTAATAGCGCATGTGTTGGTTTCAGCCATCTTTCGCGTACGATTCATTCATTCATTCATAATATGGTTCATATACTTGAAAATATGATTTTCTATTGAACAATTTTAGGTTGTGGTATCTCCAAGTGGTTGTCACACTGATACTGAGGATTCTAAACGTTTAGTAATCGGGAACGTTCCAATAGTGGGTTTCCAGGATAACATACAAAACCCACTACAGGACCAAATGCCGAAAGTGATAGCGCCTACAGTAAATCAAGTGTACCCTAGTAACACTCCCTATCCTTGTGGTAATCCTGGAACAAATGCATATCCACAACCAAACAACACTTCCTATCCTGGAGTGAGTTATCCATCACAAACCGGCGGTAACCCCCCATATCTAATGCCGCAAAATCCTCAATTTCCAACGTCCCAAAATGCTGTACCACAATATCCTACAGTAACACCATATCCACAAAATCCGCACCAACCATATCCTCAATGCACTCCGTATCCCCAGAATACACCATATTCAAATGATTCACAACCACCTCCATATCAAGAATCTGGGTCATTTGGTTTTACAATGCCATCACCGGGGCCGATGCGAGGCAGTTCTCCGAATCCTCTACCGGTGAGTGCTTCTTCTAAAAAACATTTGCTAAAACCGTATCAAACATTATCATTTCTATACACACACACTAACAGTTGTTCTTCAAAATCAAGTTTATTAACTTTCCTTCTTTTATACCATCTGGTCTAACACCAAGAACAATAATTTTTGTATGGGCATTTTCTAGTATCCCGCTCCACCCAACCCATATGCTACAGCCAGTGCTCCCCCCGATACCCAGGACAAGGAAAAATTATAAAGGATTCTTGGTGGATTAATGACTTCAGTACGCTTTATTCTAGAAAATGTTGCAAATAATGCCCTATGTGGAATATAATCAGGCATTTCAGAGCATTTGTGTTAAGATAGGTTTATAAGCAAAATTTAATAAGAACTCTTTTCTTAATTGATTTAAATAACGTGTCTTATGAAACGTACAATTTATACGTAGACTTATTTACCACATAAAAAAAGTTTTGGAATTTTTTTTAATTTTATATTTTTTTGTAGTTATATGTTTATACAATAACATAGATTTTAATGCAAAAATATATATACTTTTTTATGTGAAACTTTAAGAGAAATCTCTCAAAATTATTTACATTTTATCAAGTTGATCTTAGTTAAAAACTTTTTTTTTAAATATAATCTACGATATTTTTTATTTAAAGCATAAACGATGCGTTATTCGAACTTTATTACTTATAGATTTCTGACATTAATAAAAGCTAATTATAAAATCTGTAAACACGGTGATGCCCTGTGTACTTAAGAATTGTCTAGTATAGCTGTAGATCTTGTGTTTAAGGATGGCGCATTGGTTACCTACATATTCAGAAAGCCATGTTATAAAAATATTTAATAATCTTATTTAAGTTTATTGCACAACACAAGAAGTTATTTAAGAATTAACTTAATCCACTTGAAAAACATCAAGCTTTGCCATACTGAAACACAAGATCTGTAATTAAAAAAAAGAAGTTCCGCAATGTTTTATATAAAATATATTAATTGTTACACTTGACAAAGCTTTGACTGTTAGTATTTTAGAATTATATAAGGATATATTATTATTATTATACATTATGTTACGAGCCACTAACGAGTTTTAAGCTCAAAATGGGATTTCACCTACCCGCATTGAGTGCACAAAGTGCCATTACTACCGACCATCTACGTACGACGTAGCTATTGTGATAACTATTACTAAGAAAACTATTTGATAACAGTCGTTTATTAATATTTTTGTCATTCTTTACAAATGTTTCCTAGTCAAAATTTATTCAAGGCCTTATAAATGGAAATCAATTCTATACTTTAAAAACTCAATATTACTTTTTATAAAATGTGTATTAAAAGCTGCATAAATAATTATCTGTGATTTTTAATCCCCGAGCGTATATTTTCAATTATTTTTATTTACGAATTAATAACGTAATCTTGACAGTAAGTTTTATCCCAATTGTCTATACTGCTACATAGAGTTAATTTTAAATCGTCTTAAAAAAATCTTCTATACACCTATTTTCGAGGAAACAACTTGGGAGTTTGGATAATAAAAAAAACTGTTATAATAAAAATGTATTTATCAAATATTAAAAATATCTCCTAATAACTATATAGAGAATAAAATATCTGCAATATATCACAACATCAAACAAGAACACATCAGAATTTTTCACATAAATGTTTAAAAAGTTGGGTACCTATACAATAAAAAATGGCACATTGAGAAGCCATGTGACATTAAGGCACCTTTAATGATTATTAATTACAATAATATAAATTCATATCAAAGTCATAATTTACTTAGAAACAATATCATATATTTATTTGTAATGATGACTTATCCTAAATTGGTGTTATAACATTTTTTTTAGTCTGAGACATTTTATAGGAGATTCTCAGTTTGTTAAATTATTGAAATGGAAAGAGAATTTATTGTAAAGGCGGAGCACTAGGCATTGGGAAATTTGTTGGAAGTGGCATTGTGTTAGCCATGACTGGGTAGGGCGGAACAATGTTAATATCAGGTACATTAAAACCTATTTGATAGCTTTGAGAATTTCTATCAATACTTTGGGTAGACGATGCTAGGGGTATGTGAGTATTTTGCATTGTGAATTTAGGCACATCCGCAATGTTGTTAGGATCAGGCAGAGATGACTGTGGTAGTAGATAGGATAGAGGGTGTATATAGGACTCATTTACTGTTTCCCTTAGGGGTACTAAACCAATGCACAACTCACTCTCATCTTGAAGATCATCAGCACATCCAGACATTTTTATTTTAACCTGAGAAGAAATTATATGACATTAAATAAAAAGTATAAATAATGTTTGCCCTTATTAAACATTTGTTAAAGCTACAAGGTTATGTAGTACAATGTTTGTATATTTAATGCATTAGAATCTGTCATTTGGTGCTAAAATTGAAAACCTTTAAAAAAAAGGGACGCAAAAAAAGGGGGGGAGGTCCTGCCCGAACGAAAATTTTTAATTTAGCTTTTTTATAACTTATAGTAAAATATCTGCTTACCTTTAAAAAATAAGCCAAATCAATGATTTGGCAATTCTCAAGATTGTATGCTATAATATCTGGTACCCTCATCTGACAAGTAAAAGATCTTTTTGTATTCGCCAAAATTGGTCCTTGAACCAGTGTCTCTAGTATTGCTTCTGGTGGTACATATGTTGATATTGGCTGCTGAGAATGGTATCTTTCTCTCTAAAATAAGTAATTTCATATATCTTACTGATGTATAAGATAAGATTCAAGTAGCTTACCCTACATTTTGTTTAAAGTGCTCATTTTCATCTTATTTTAATGTTATGCTTAGATAAATCAGTATTGTACATACCCTAGTAAACTGAAAAATAATTTTCCTGACTTCCACACTGCTATCATTCTTGGAATCAATTTTGATCTGCATCATTTGTCCAGGGCAGTAACCAGACAGGGGCAAAACGATTTTGACTCTAATCATTTTGTCTTGACAAAAGCAGTTACATGTTGATACCTCTTCAAATTCTAAGACAGTAGGTTTCTAAAATCATATCAATCATTAAAACATTGTACAAAAACAAATGTAATAAAATCAGTCTTGTTCAACAACCAAACCTTAGCTTCTTGTAAATTGTTTAAATCTAATGGAGCTATAACTTCAAAGTCTGTACTTAATTCATCTTTCCTCAAATCCAGATGTTCTAAAATGGCTATAACTCTATAAGACACGGCTCCTTTACTGCCTTTAAATGAAGATGGAGTATTAAACGGTATTTGATACGAAAAGTTGATGGAGTGCGATCCAAGTGGCAGAGTGGTAGGACCTGAGAATATATTTAGTTGACTTTATAATATGTATTAACACTAATAACTATTCGCCCAGAAGCTGAATTAAAATTGCAAACAAACCTGATCCACCGCAAAGTAATTGTTCAGTGCTAAAGTAAATATCTCTTCCAAAATAGTCAATCTCGCGAACCCTTTCTGCTCCTGAATATTTCTCGACTTGCCGTTCTGACCATTTAACAATAGCTTGGCTAATGTAGACTACTTTGATGGCTAAGGAAAATAGAAGTTGTAATATTCCATAAGATCAATTAAATCCAAAAAACGGTGTTTCGTGATACCTGCGAAAGTCAAGGGCTCTGCTAATTCAAAATTAATGATTCCTGAAAGTGTTTGACCGGAGTAATAAATAGACCTCGCTTCATTTAATCTTATAATGCCCGATTTGAAACCCTTATATTCCATTTTATCATTTGTTTGAGTAATCCTTGATCAAAGAAACAGCCGCTGGACATGCCCTGTTTTTTGTTTCTTAGGAAGTTAGGAGTTTGACAATAACATTGAAGCTTATTTTTGCAGCAATACTGTCAAACATATTGTCAAAGTCAAACGTTATTTCCACATTTTAGAAAACAATCACAAAATCTTTTTAAAAATTCGGGGGGCTTTGTTTAATAAAGGGATCTTTTACATGTGAGAAGTAGCTTTTACATCATGGGTAAGCTTGACGTAGCTATTCTGCGTTACCTGACCGGAGAGGATTTTCGGGTCTTGACTGCAGTAAGTACACATGCAATGATGAAAATAGGTTATATTTTTTGAGTAAATCTCATTATTATAATCGTTTTAAGGTGGAAATGGGAATGAAGAATCACGAATTAGTACCTGGTTCGTTGGTAGCGTCAATCGCTAATTTGCGCCATGGAGGTGTCCATAAATTGATGAAGGATTTATGTAAACATAGACTACTGACATATGAACGTGGAAAACATTGTAAGTCTGTAAGAAACATAAATTATAATGAAAATAATTTAGCAACATTTTATGCTAATACTCACTTTACAGATGATGGATACCGTCTCACTAATTCTGGTTATGATTACTTGGCACTTAAAGCTCTCACAAACAGAAAAGTGATTTCATCCTTTGGAAATCAAATAGGAGTGGGTAAAGAGTCCAACATTTATATAGTAGCTGATGAAGATAAAACTCCACTTTGTCTTAAGTTGCACAGGTAAACAGATTTAGTAATAGAATGGTATGGTTTGTTTATTGTTACTACCTAAGTAAATTGACACAACAGACAGTTAGTATGCTAAATATTTATAATTTTTGATCTTTCTTTCAGACTTGGTCGAACGTGTTTCCGTAATATTAAAGGAAAACGTGATTATCACGCCCATCGCAACCGTGCTTCATGGCTTTATCTATCTAGAATTTCTGCAACGAAAGAATTTGCTTATATGAAAGCTTTGTATGATAGAGAGTTTCCAGTCCCCAAGCCAATAGATTTTAACAGGCATTGTGTTGTTATGGAGTTGGTTACTGGCGGGCCCTTGTAAGTATATTTTTAAATTATAAAACTAAGATTAATAATGAAGTGTATGACACAGGTGGGACTTAAACATACAACCATGGCATTCTATGCTATTGTGTCCTATCAACTCTGCTACAATGTCCAGCTCAACCTTATTTATTTTTTTAATCCTATATGTGCATCTCTCTAGCAATGTAATTTCAAACTTAATACTTACATATTGAGGTTCAGTATTGTCCTGTTAATTATCCACCTTTTCCATTAGAAGTTTTTTCTAAGATTCCAACATTATTTACAACACATTTCATATTTCATTGTATTATATTTGAATCAAACAATGTCTATTTGTCTCTCTCTTTTTAAAACAGATATTAAACCTTTTTGTTATGCATTTGTAAATTGGACGCATCCCAATTGTAAGTGTGCTTTTAGAACACATGTGACTTCAGTATCTGATGTAGAATGGCTATATGATGAGCTGATGGGATTAATAGTGCGGCTTGGAAATTGTGGAGTTATACACGGTGATTTTAATGAGTTCAACATTATGATCAGTGAAGATGGCCAACCTATAATTATTGACTTTCCGCAAATGGTTTCTATAAGACATCCAAATGCTCAATTGTAAGTATGCACTTTTATTTACTTAAATCAATATATTTCACATTCTAAGTACAATCCATGTATATTCAAAATAAATTGTGTTTCAGGTACTTTGATCGTGACGTTCGCTGCATTCGGGAATTCTTTAAAAAACGATTTGGCTATGAAAGTGAAGAATACCCTAAGTTCTCAGACTTAGAGAGAGATGATGAACTTGACGCTGAAATAGCGTGTTCAGGTTACAAAAGGAATGAAACGCTTGAAAATGAATTGCTTGAGGTCAGATTAAATTTTGATTGCTTACTGTGTAGAAGTCGTCTAAAGTTGACTAAAGATTGATTGAACACGCATTAATTTACATTGTTTTTTTCATTAGGAAATGGGAATTGGCCTAGAAGTAAGTGATGCAGAAGATAATGAGGAATGTGAAGAAATTGATGACAAAGCAAGTTCTCGATTAGGAGAAGAAGAGATTGCATTGCTTCGTCAAGAGGTAATTATTATACATATATTTTATTACTATTTAGTTTTTTTTTTCTGAAATTATTTTTTTTATTTACTAAAAGTCACAAGAAAGGAGTAAATATTTCTGAATACTTTAATAACCTGAGTTGTTCTTGATTATATGATGTTGATACAGGTTGAGGCATCTATTAGACACGACGAGACAATACACACAGTCACAGCCAAAACAAACGAGTTAACATTAGATGAAGAAATACCTACACTCGTTGTGCCACCAGTTAAAACAGAAACTTCTATCGATAGGATAAATCATGAATGTGACATAGAAGCTAACAATGACAGCTCAAACACAGAAGATAAAAATTCACAGAAGTACAGATTAGCTATGATCGAAAAAGCACTGTCAGATGTTAGGTCCATGAGATCTTACACGTCTGCTAGTACAATAGCGCCAGAAGTGATCAAGAATCAAGTAAAAAAGAATTTGGAGCTGAGGCAAAAGAGACAGGAAAGAAAGAAGGCGATCGCTAAGGGAGAAGCGAGTGCGGTTACTAGACAAAGGAGAGATAATAAGGAGACAATAAGAGAGAGTCACGGTTTGTGGGGATGGGCTGAATAAATTTCACTTTTAAGATTTTCCTTGTTTTTTTTTATCACTTGATATGCAGCGTGCAGACATCTCCTAGACAGGACCCTTTTACTAAGATAAACTAGTCAACAACATTTATTCACGTAGGTATGATCGTCACATAAGTTAAAAACTAAAGACTAAATTTAAATTTACTAGCAGTTCTCAAATCAAGGGCCTAGAACGAACGAGAAGAGCTGGCAAGAAACTCGCCGCCACTCCTTTTACCCTTAAGGTTAGTCAGACAGTGTCTAAAGACTCACAATACGCACAAATTATTTATTTCAGTTGCGCCGATAACGACGCCTAAACATGTTTTTAAACCATACAAGAAATACGATTGTTTCTACGGGTATTCGCTATTATTATGAGCGTGCCTGTACGTTCGATTCAGAATTCTACATATAACAAAAATATCTCATTTTCAAAAATACTATGTTGAATTATAATATAATAAATAATTAAAATAAAGGTTACTTTGTGTAGGGTTTGGGTGGGTAGGTCATATATGTATTTACGTAAGTAACTAAGTATATCTATTTGTAAATATTGTTAGGTCAAACTGGGGTGAACCCTAAAAGACACTATCAGCATTATATGTTAATTGTTCGATCGACTTTTAATTAATGATTCGATAAGATATAATTATTTTCTACATCAAGTTACATTTCAAGTTTGTTTACCTACTTGATACTTAATTTACATTTTAAAACGAATGCCCACAGTAAATTACCGTCCCCTTAAAACAGACGTAAAGTTATGTTGAAGATTACGTTAAAGATAAAAATGTCCATCTAAACGGCCTGATGTTTCGGATGCTTTGCGCGAGCCGTGGTCACGGCGGGACATGGAGCATGGAATTCACTTGATAGAAGTCCAAACCGCAGGCGTCGTGAACCATACCGAGAAATTACACTTGATTGCATTTCTAAGTTACCTATAAGTAGTAAGGGACACTGAAAAAGTCATAAAAACGACTGAACCCTTTGGGGATCGACACGCCTAACCCGTTGGTTGTTACCTATACAGATTTACGAATTGTGTCAAATAGAAAATACTTCCCATTATATGATAGAATATTGAAAACTTTGGATTAACAAAGGCCATTACATTGAAATACCCTTACTTTCATCTATGCAGCTGCCCTGCGGTCACTTTATCCTACATAACAGAAAAAATCGACAGATGTGCGTCAGGATTGTACTTTTTGTGTGGATCACGATACAATTAAAGAGCATAGAACGATATCGGCAAGTACTTACCTACAATTACTAAGACTCCTAAACGAAAGTAGGCATGTTCTATATGGATTATAAATTACATATAATCATTTATGTAAGTATACCTAATATAATCTAGGTTAATAAATTAATCATGTTTATAAGATATCGTTATCTATAGATACGTCAATCTATTCATAAACAATATATCTATCCATAAGTATGTACATATTAAGTACATATAACTAAAATTTAATGACTAATTGTTATCAGCAAGTTTTAATACAAATTAAACAAGCTCAATTGCTAAGAGCAGCAGCACACAGAGCTGTGGATGTCGGTTCAAGCCCTGCGCCCGTCGTTTTTTTTTATATATCGTTAAACGAGCAACTAAGTGGCTCAGTTTTTTTGCACTAGAGTTCCTGGGTTTTGATCAGGGAGGGCACAGAGAGAACAGAAGATTAGTGAAACAGGCATAGAAATGTGTCTATTTTATAAATTACGTACGGAAAACAGAATTTCTCATATTTAAGTAGCCGTAACCATGAACATAAACAGTTTATAGGTATTTTCTACTACTTGGGCTACCTAAATGATTTACGTTTTGATCTTTAAAATAAGTACATAATACAACGTTATTTTTATGAAATTATAATAAAAAAACATCGAATTATAACACGAACGTTTAAAATGTTGATGAATACTATTTGCATTGTCTATTTTAAAATTCGTGATAAGTCGAAACCCAAATGTCGAGAGGCGCGGCTAACAGATTTGTACGTCAGTCGTGACGCAAAGTCGCGCCTTCATAAAAACAAACTATGTACTTCAACCACAAACTTTTCAATGTATATAATTGTGGTATGTTCTGAAATCATACAGAAATACGTTTAACAAAAACTGACTGAGAATAACATTAAACATTATGTAACCTTTAAGAAATATTTGGAATCCTTTTTTTTTCGGAGTAAACTTACTGTGAACAACATTAAATACATATTGATACTGCATATCCTATTTTGTTTTTTTATATACCTATTTAGCGTGTTCTTAAGTATATAATAAACAAGGACGAAACCAACACATTTTATTGTTAAAAGTAATAAATAAATTAAATATAAATCAATGAGTAAACTTGACTATTAAACTTCAATATACTTTATTCACGTAGCCCTAATTATTTTGCTTACTGATACGGATTATAATTTTATCTATAATAATAATTCCACTGAGCTACAGTAGTGCTTTGACAGCTGTGTGTTGCGCACGCGTACAAAATGGCACAAGATAACCTTACCGCAGTTCTTCACAAGCCTTTGGATTTGCGTCTCGTAAGTCGTTCTGGAGTTTTTTCTACAAATATAAATCAAATTTCTGCAGTAAGATATAACTGACTCTAACAATATATAAATGATAAACAAGTGCTATTTATACATAATTTATGTTTTTTTTGTTTACTTTTTTGTAAGTCAAACTAGAGTTTAACTTACAAAGAAGGATTACATAAGTATTAAATTAAAACGATATAAGAGTAACATAGATCGTCGTTTGTACGTTAATTTAATATGTATATATTCTCGTAAGCCGTATATAGAATCGTGACAGTTTTCCTTAATGTTTAGGATTTTATATGTACCTAAGTTAAAGTAATGTATTTTTTATTTTTCTAGGAACAAACTGAAATTCCTCAAATCAATGATGATGGTAAGGTCACATAAACATTTTTGATAAATAATATTCGTTGAGAAAATTCGATTGAACGTATACATATAATTGGCGACGTAATAATTTATTTACTTTCTTTGTTATTTGAAATGGAAATCAGGGGTAACTAAGGTCAAGTCATCGATCATTTTATTTGTACCGCTGTTTTCTAATTTTCCTATTTTAATTTGATGCTTGAACTATTTCACGCATAAAAACAATTTTTTATGAATTTAAACATCTAATATTTTGAGTATTATTGTCGACGTACTTGTGTTAATAAGTACCTATACATATATCAACATACCTTAAATAATTTTTTTTGAACTTGAATGATTTTATTTAGAACCCGGATCTATTATCATATACGGACAATTAACATGCTCATTGCTCAAAATGTCACATAAAAATATGTGCCGTGAATTTCAGAGGTGCTCTTGCGCATGGACTGTGTGGGTATTTGTGGTTCAGATGTGCACTACTGGCAGCATGGCTCGTGCGGACACTTCGTCCTCAAGAAGCCCATGATAATGGGTCATGAGGCATCTGGTGTTGTCGCAAAGGTAAATAAAAGATAAGAAATTTTATGTAGTCCTATTATAGGACATCGTTCTTTATCTCTATAAAGTATACAATATTTTAATTTATTTGTACATTATACTTATTTTTAGTTGCGAATCAACATTTACCTAATAAAACACTTGCCGCGACTTGGTCGTCGTTCTTAAGTTTATCTTAATTGATAGACATGTGCATAAAGAGGAATAACTCTTTTTTACATGTATTTGGGTATCTTGAACTGTTTTCGCAGCGCACACAACAGAAGCTCTCGAAGATAAAAAGGAAATTCAATGTTTATTCCACATTTTCCTATGTTCTCCTCTCTTATTAGTTGTAGCCCGATGTTTTAAAGTCTACCTCGATAAATACAAATCGAAGTCATAAATTGATTCGAATCAGTAGTTCCTGAGATTAGCGCGTTTAAACAAACAAACTCTTCAGCTTATAATATTCGTATAGATATTTTATAACATATGACAAATATCGTTGCCAACTTTCTTTAAATACCTTTGCTTTTCCAAAGTTATTATTATTTACGGAAACCCGAGTAAAAAACTAATTAAATGTCGTATGCATGACATACAAAATTGCTATCAAAGATATCTTTGGCATTTTGAATTCTTAAATATATTAAGGAACCGGTTTTGTCACACCTACAAAACCGGTGCTAAGAGGTGTGTCTGTGTTTGAAATACATAATGAGAATTTATTCACTCTGTATATTATTACTTATCGTTATTCAAAACTAGTAAAAACAAGATACTCATTTCTAGACATTGTAAAACAATATGAACTAAATCGATAGTAGACACGTGAAATTTCTTAACCGCCTGCGCAGTTAAATATTTAGAAGCATTGCACATAAATAACGAGATTTCCTGGGTGCGAAAATAAAAAAATTGTTTCGGTCGCGCAGGACACAAATGTCTGTTGCCTCGAAATAAAATAGATTTGTGAAACGGACTCAGAATTGCGTTCGCACCATGTTCCACTAAGGGAAAGTGAATTTCACCTACATTTTCTTGGCATCGCAAAACAACATGAACAATCGATTTCCAATTCCCGTAACTCTGGTTCTAAAACAATTTCCGTAATTCTGGTTTTGTTTTATTACTTTATCTAAAATTAGAGGAGTAACCGCCATTGATAGTATAGTAATAGTTAGGTTTTAAATTAATAAAATTTTACTATTAAGGGCCAAAGAAAAAACAAATAACCTTAAATACTTAGCTTATTATAGATGTGACTGGCATTCACAAAATCAAATTACATAACTAACACTATCGTAATAAATAATTTATACACTAAACCGTCATTACAACTTGCAAAGCCACATAAAATAATAAAGATATTTAACTCCACCATTAAGATTAGATAACTAGTAAGAAGCCCTAATTGTTTATATTAAATGAATGTTATTGTTAGTGTTTTGTCTTTGTAGTATATTCATATATATATATATACACCATGTGATATATTTATTCAAATGAATTCATTATATGTATCGATAAAAAAATTATTAATCAGGTCGACTTATTCAATAGAAACGTACAAACAAACCTCACAGGTGAAGTTGCGGATAAAGACTAGTATATAATATAAATATGGGCGATAATATAAAAATTATAAGACGTGCTTAAACCCATAGTTACATTTTATTACAGCTAATTTAAAGTAATTTTAACGTCGTTTTATTATGTTATATTGTGTTATTTTTTTAACAAACAGTTTAATACCACTGATAATGCGGGATAATTGCTTTTACCTGTCTTATTACTTATTTTGTTATATTTGTCGTAGTTTACCTGATTTGCACACATTTAAATACAACACTTTAACGTTTTAAAACGCGAAATATATTCGTTAAAAGTTAAATAACTAATGTATTTTGGCGTTCTGAGCAGTTAACGTATTTCATTTAATTATATTACTAGTGTAAGTCACCTTTAGGTATTTTTTTTATGATTGTTTATTGATGACTACATAATATTAGTACGAATTATACACTAATAATGAGAAATATGTAAAAAATATTAAATGGTTAACTTCTTTACAGTTTACTGAAATGTTTCATACCAACTATGACAATTGCATAGTAGGATCGTTAGTCTTAAAATAGAATGGCCTTGCACACGATTGATGTATAACTCAGTTGCAAATGCAGTTCTATGTTGCAGTTTGTCACGAACGACATTTAACTAAGTTTTTGAGTATCGTTTTATTCATAATCATGTTATACTTTTTGCACACCATGTCGGGCTCATTGGTCTAATGGTAGCAGTGGCTAATAATCAACAGATCGTGGGATCGTGGGTTCATCATTCTAATTTTTTTTTACATTTTGGACCTCGTTTCGTTTTCAGTCTGTCGATTTTCGATATAAAAAAAAAATTGAACTTCATTATATAGTTCAGCATTGAACCTAGAAAAACCTGAAGAAGTAACCTAGACCAGCCAAACAGCGATCTCTTCCAGGAAACTAAATGCGAAGGGAAAACAAAAAAGTACTATAGATGCTAGAAAAGAACGTGAAAAGACATTAGAAAGAAACGAAACAGGAGAATAGAGAAAAAAGAATTAAGATCTGGAAAGATACAGTTTGAAAATTAAGGTTTTAAACGTACCGAGAGATTAAGGTTTTCTGATATCGATGGAGAGATAGTTCCAGAGATAATCGCTTTAATGGTGAAGAATTTATTGCAGATTGAAGTCTTATGCGCGGGAATAAATAATAAAAGATTATGGATAGAGCGAGAATTCAAGTTATGAGAGCTTTCTTTTAAATAAGGAAATTGATTTGGGATCCAAGAGAATACGATAAAGTAGAACAAAGACATGAAGATTTCTATGGGAGCGGAATTTATTTCAACCACAAGAATCGATAGAGGTTGCATACGTTTTTCCATGCTATAAAATCTGCAACACAAAATTTTAATTAAATTTAACTATATGATAAATTGTATTTGTAGATATATATATTTTGTTTTATTTTTGGTAAATTGTTGTTTCTTAATAAACGTATTGCTTTATTATCCGTTTCCACAGATTGGAAGCAAAGTGAGGAACTTACAAGTAGGTGACCGGGTGGCTATTGAACCGGGAGTACCCTGCCGTTACTGTGAGTTCTGCAAATCGGGTCGGTACCATCTGTGCCCAGATATACTGTTCTGTGCGACACCGCCCGTTCACGGTAACCTCGCTAGATACTACAAACACGCAGCGGACTTTTGTTATAAGTAAGCTAAATATGGTTTAAGTAAAATCTAGTAAAGTAGTAATGTTACGAGGAGTTCTGACGTTAAGTATTATGATGAAGTTAGCCATACGTCACTTGGGACCGAAGCCAAATGTACAAGAATGTACTTGTTACTTCAGCTTGTTTAAAGCCGAGGTATCTGGTTAGAATCCGGATGGGGCGAAATTTTTAACATTTGGATTGCCTCGAAGAATTATTCTAGTGTTAGTAGCTTGAAGATTTTGGAGGTTAAAACACTCCCGCGTCATCATCACTTATTTAGTGGCAGCGGTCGTTAAATCGCGCCAATCCACACTGAGGTAGCGTGGTGGGTCTTAGCTCCTAATCTGGGATTCTGGGATGCTTACTAAAAAACTTTTGTATTACACAAAATACCAAATCCCAGCCGTGGCACGTTCATAGTTTCAACTTAACGCAATGCTACGTCTTATTTCTAAAGACACCCCAATAGTAGAATATATAATGCGATGTCATTACATATAGTTCTTCTAATTCCAGATTACCAGACCATGTAACAATGGAAGAAGGGGCATTATTAGAACCGTTGTCAGTCGGTATACATGCGTGCAAACGGGGTGGTGTTGGGGCGGGCGACGTTGTCCTTGTATTGGGAGCTGGTCCTATTGGGCTTGTCACTATGCTGGCTGCGAAAGCTATGGGTGCCAGCAAGATACTCATAACAGGTATACCGATATTAAAAAAAAAACATATACACACAGATCAAGAATAAGATGGACTAGAGTAGCTAAAAAACGCAGAGACGAAAAAAAAATCTGAACGGTCCGTTTTTCAGTATAGAGACTGGAGATTTTTGTAATAGGGTCCTTTTTGGTCCAGCACCTAACAGCAACCACCAACAACTTAAAGTTTAAATTACCTGAGAGAATAGTAATTAGTGTCTTTAGTTAACGCGAGTAGTACACATTTAAAACGCTATATATATTATTTTAACTACGGCCAGACGTTTTGAGGCCTTGCAGCAGCCGTGGTCACGGGAAGACTAAAGATAAATGATGTTAAAGTAAAAACTGCTAGACTAACGCCATCTGTTCTGTCGTATTTAGCGAAGCCAGCTGGCCAGTTTAGCAATAATATATATTTTTAAAGCGTTAAAGTGTTTTATTTAAATATTGGAACTTTATTGTTATAGATATCCTGGAGTCACGTTTAGAAACAGCCAAGAAGTTGGGCGCACATCACACCATTCACGTGACAAAGGACGCCAACGAAGCAGATCTTGTGAAGCTGGTTCACGAAAAGTTGGGAGGTCATCCAGATGTTTCAATTGACGCTAGTGGCGTGCAGAGTACAGTGCGACTTGCTTTATTGGTTAGTAATAATTAATAACTTATTTCACCTCAAAAAATATCCGCTCTTCACATTTGACGAGCACCTGGGTCCAATGGAAGCAATTGTAATTGTGACTTATACGTTTCTCAATTTGTTGTTCTATAAAAAAAATAATAAGCGCGAGTCACAAACAACTGTCCACAAATAGAGAAGGCTTGAAGTGTTCTCCGCGTTCCGGTTTCTATCTGAATATTGCTGAATATTCAAAGCTAAAAATGCGTCGACAGCACATCTAACTTAGACATCTCAAATCGATTAAACTTCGACTATTGAGTTGGGATATTTTACTTTAAATTACTTTAATTTACTTTGGCATTTTTTAAAGAATCGATATATGATATAATCTTTAACTCTCTCAATAGGCAACGAAGTCTGGTGGCGTAGCTGTGTTGGTTGGTATGGGCAACCCAGAACTGACGCTCCCTCTAGCCGGTGCTATGGCGCGCGAAGTTGATATAAGAGGAATCTTCAGATATGTAAACATGTTAGTATGGATAAACGAAATGAATTTAGTATCTAAAATAATCTATTTAGATTGAATGAACGACGGGATCTAAACCTGCATCAGCACAGCGTTTCATGCTATTCTAATCAATTGAGCTATCGTGAGTTACATGCACCTGACGCGCAATGTAAATTCAACTTTAACACTAAGGTATTAAGGATCATTGCAGTTTATATAACCATAAATCATTGAAGATTAATTCATAGGTATTATAGTATGATTTTTTATTGATATAATGCCCACATGTGAAAAGTATTAAAATGTTGAATGGAAAAACTAATATTTAATACAAACAGTCACCCGTTTCATCGGCTGAGAGAGCTTTTAGCTGACTAATTTTTGTCTGTGTTTCACTGGTCGACTTCAATTACAATGTAATATTTTCCCGAGATTCGATTTCTTCCGCGCTCACAATACATACAGAAAAAACGACTGTAGTTAATAAAATGATACTCATTAAAATTAATGTTGCCAGATACCCTATCGCTTTGTCGATGATTGCCAGCGGACAAATAGACGTAAAACCGCTAGTAACGCACCACTTCGACATAGAAGACACTCTAGAAGCTTATGAAGTAGCGAAGAAAGGTACGGGCATCAAGGTTATGATACACGTCCAGCCAAAAGACGCCAACAACTCACGCAAGTTCTAACAACACCAAGAAAAATAGCTTTTAAACCTCTTGTATACAAGTAATAGAATGTTGTATATTATATGTCAAAGCCCTATACTGGTATATTTGTAAAAATATATATTTATAATTCACATTTTACATAATATTATGACATAGTCATACTATAAATATAGATTTAAGGGTATTTCAATATATTGGCAATTTTGTTAATTCTGAAGCTCTAAAACAAACTACTTCTAGTCAATAAAACGAATTACATATTTCATTTTGTTATTATATATAGCATAAATATATGCAAATCATGTTACGAGTTTTATGCACAAACACAAAATAAATTGCCATTTTTAATTAGATGTTTTATTTTTTAATCCTCTACATTGTTATATATATTGTTGTTGGTCCATTGTCTTTTTGGTAAGTGGTAAACATAGATAGTTTTTTAGGTTTGAAAGTGGCCAGTGTTATATCAGGTAATGAACGACCGAGAAGGATGTATGAACAAATGAACGACACGAACGAACGAAATTGCTCTCTGCATACAAAACGAAGCAAGATTAACATGTTAAATTCTTTTGACTTTGATAGCGATATTTACTTAAAGATTATTTCATTAATACTTGCTTGTTTGTTTGACACGACCTCGAACTTTTGACCAATGATATTATATTATCTAGAATATTTATATTTTAATAAGAAAATCAACAATATATGTACTAATAGCAAGCAATGGATATTTTTTTTGTATCACTAGGTCACCTCCCATTTCTATTATATTCAACAAATAGAATTAAAAAAAGAATCAGGTCAAATTTGAGTCGGGCTCGTGGCATAATAAGGGTTCAGTACCATCGACTAGTTACACAAATTAATATTATTTGCCATTTTTTGTCAAAAATTTTGTATGTAGTTGTATTAGTTTAAATGTAAAATACAACTAAGAACTTTTTGACCCCTTGTAAGAGAAACATTAAGATAAACTTGTATTTTAATTTCAGTGTAGTTGTTAGCGGCAATAGAAATAATATTAAATCTCAACTCTAGATTTTCCATTTTTGTAATGTAAAATATTTTCATGTTACCCTATACTTTTAATCCTAAAAAAAGAAAATGAATACAATTTTCAGTATATTACATGCCATTATATTATAAAAGTAATTAAAATTTATCAGGCCTACACACTAACCTACTTGCCTACTTACTCGTTGACTCGTGTAAGCAAACATACACTTTGTTTTGTTTGCTTCTATACATCTACCCCTTAGAACAGAGCATCGAAATACCAGCAAACTAATGAAAAAATAAACTTAATTATCATCTTTACTTATCTCTTGATTTATATAAATATATACGCGCAAATTATCGTTTAGTTATATAAATATATTGAAGCAGAATGGCGGAAAATTGTGCTGTAGTTCTTCACGGACCGAATGACCTGAGAATTGTAAGGTTTATGAGAACTTTTTTATTTATTTAAAGTCAAGAATGTTTTATCATCATACTTAGTATTGTGTTACTTTACAGGAAAAGCTGCCAATTCCAACAATAAATAATAATGGTAAGTATAAAGGCGCAAAGCGGCAAACTCATTTCAGCCCCTAACCGAACGATGGTATGAGAAACAATTATTTTTTATTTTTAGAGGTCTTAATAAAAGTGTCCTGTGTCGGAATCTGTGGATCGGATCTCAAAATCTATTCGACGGGTCGATGTGGGCAAGAATCCGTTACAGAGCCTTTAATTATAGGACATGAAGGATCAGGAACCGTAATAGAAGTAAGTAACAACCTATTTATAAAAGAAGTGAAATACTATTTCTTTCTGTGGGCAGAGGACGAACACACACACTTATGTGCGTTTTACCTATCGATGTTTGTCGGTTATTTGAATTTAAATAAAGATAAATAGTTTCAGACACCATAAAACTGTGTATCCTTTCTTTACAAAATTTTTGTTTAAAAACTTTTAATTGTTTAAAACTGCAAAATATATCAGTTAACATCTTTAAGTTCGATCGAAAGCTGCAAAGCATAAGTAAACTGTTTAAAATGTATTCAACAAAGTGTACTTACGTGATGTTACGTGTTACTTACGCGATCTACCAAATAATCACTATATTCAGAAAGTGAACAATTACTGATTTTACTTTATTTCTCTTAATCTTAAGGGAGCCTATAACAAATCCCATGTCACAGGTAGGTTCTGCTGTAAAGAACTTCAGGGTTGGTGATCGTGTGGCAATTGAGCCCACCCAGCCATGTAGATCCTGCGAGTTTTGTCGCGGAGGCAGGTACAATCTATGCGAGAATCCACACTACTGTGCTACTACAGGCGTTTCAGGAAACTTGTGTACCTACTATAAACACGTTGAAGATTTTTGTCACAAGTGAGTTATGTGTGACAAAAATGCTTGAGGTTTTCGTGTAGGTATATAATATCTATATAGGAGGCGTTACCTACTTATTATTGTTCTAGAATTCATAGACTGAAAGCGACGTTTTTTACGGCTTTTCCACTGTAGGCAAAGAGCTGTGTCCCGAACGGAATGTCGATATTCTTACCCTTTTTCTTCGACCGCAAAACAAATACATTTTTGAAACATGGACCTGTCAGCAATTGGGCGAGGTCGTCAAAACAAAATTGTTACTTCGAAAAGATGTTTAAATATTTGTTTATATTTTGATACTGATTATTATTAGCTAAGCGGTTGTCCATTAATCACGTGATCTTTGTTTAGAATTTTTTACCCCCCCCATTGGTGATATGTAGTTAGGTTAACCCCCCCCCTTCAAACACATTTTAGTACCTAAAAGAATAAAATTTTCTAAATAATTAATTAAATTAGGTATAAACTATAATTTATTTTATTCTGATATTAAGACAGAATAAAAAAAATCTACCCCTTTGTTTAAAAATGTTTACGAAAAATAAAACACGGACCCCCCTTGTTATTATATATATTTGTGTTTTTATCCCCCCCTCTTGGACATTTTAACAGAATACCTAATAACGTATCGATGGAGGAGGGTGCAGCGGTACAACCTTTAGCGATTGCGATACACGCTTGTAATCGCGCGGGAATCAAACTCGGGATGAATCTTGTAATATTAGGCGCCGGACCCATTGGGGTTCTATGTGCTATGACTGCTAAGGCGATGGGCGCTGCTAATATATTGATAACTGGTGAGTAGGAAAAAAGGGGGAGCTTAAACCGGCATCGTCGGCGTTCCGTGCTGTTGCTCTCACCAAGACCTACCGAACCTACAAACTGGTAGTAATTTAACGACTAACAAATTTAACGGTTATAAAACGCGTTAATTTGTTTTTAAATATCCTCTACGACGGACTTCTCGTATTCTAAACTGTATAATTGTTTTTTTTTTTCAGATATAGTGGAATCTAGACTAAAAACAGCTGTGAAATTAGGAGTTGACTATACTCTTTTAATAAAAAAAGAATACACAGACCAGCAGGTGGCTGATAAAATTTTGGAGCTGTTAGGAACAGCACCCAATATCACTATAGACGCGTGTGGCTTTGCGTCAGCGCAGAGAGTTTCTATGATGGTACGATATTTAAATAATTTATGATGAAGGAGGGTAGATAAACTTGATGTGCTGGCGATCTATTTTAGCTATGGATGTTCGAAAATCTATGATACCGAATCGAATCGAATGTATGATATCGAATATCTAATGATACTTCTTTAGAGAGTCATTAGTTTTTTATAATGTTTTATCCTTATTGTCGATTTTGTCTTTAATGCCATTATTAGTATTGTTTTTATAGAATTTTCATTTTTTAAAGTATATATAAATTAGTTTTTAGAAAAGAAAGTAGGTAAATAAATACTTTTAATTTCGGTTGTGTTTAACACCGTCAATGTGTACTACTTAGCGTAAAAGCATCAAAACGCTGGAATTATTGTTTTTTTTTATAGATAACGCGAACTGGTGGAACAATATTGGTGGTGGGTATTGGTGCAGAAACAGTTGAAATACCGCTTTCTAGAGCTTTGCTACGAGAAGTGAATATTATTGGGGCGTACCGGCTTTTGAACTCGTAAGAAGTTTACCATATCTTTATAAGTTAAAGTTTCTTTTTCTTTGGGGTTCCGTAGCCAAAAGTATAAGACGGAACCTGCATATCAACAAGCGCGATATCTGAAAAGTTTTTTAATAGGCAAAATTGATTTTTAATTTGAAATATATTTAAAATACTTCGTTTTTTTACCTATCACACTTATTTAAATAAAACATTTTAACGGATTAAAACGTGATACATTTCGCAGTCCGACGTTTCGGACACTAAGCTAATTTTATTTACAGCTTTATAAAATTAACATAATTATTTTATTTAAGGTACCCAGCGGCTTTATCCGCAGTGTCAAGTGGGGCTATAGACTTGAAGTCATTTATTACGCACCATTTCACCATGAAGGACACCAAAAGCGCTTTTGAATTGGCTAAAACTGGAGAAGCCATGAAAATCATCATTCATGTGTCAGATTGAAATAGCCAATATATTAAAATACACGATTTTTATAAACTGTATTGAGTTTTATTTGTTACTCTGTCAATGTTAAAATGAGGAGTAGTCGTAGATGACATCATCAGATTGTTTTATGATTGATGAGGGCAGACAAGCATACAGTTCACCTGATGGTAGGTGAATTATTCCAGTCATATGACAACAAACAGAGATGCACTATCGACCTATTTTGGCTTCCATTATTAGAAAATCACAGACTGAAACCGAAACGCGGTTAAAGGTTTTTTTATCTGTGAACGATTGTTCGTGACCCGGACGGAATTTCGATATCCATTTATTATCCAAATTTCCAGACAAAGTATGTTTCAGAAAAATTATAATTAAGAAAATGCTGTATCCGGCACCTTGGGGATCGTACCCAGGATGCGTTGATTATTAGCCATACATCACTACCAACAGCTTCTAAACCGAAGTATACGGTTTCAAGACAAACAATTATTCCTTAGTCAGTTGTTTTCTTGTTCTTGTTTGTGTAGGAAAGTAAGTAAGTAAAAAGGAAGTTTCAAAATGATATTTATCAGAATCACATTTATTTTGCATTGAACACTTTCAACAATACTCAATATTATTAATTACAAGGTTTATTAAATTATTATTTCCATTACGAATAACATTATATTTACAGACATCATCACAGAGCAGATTATTGTACTCCAAAGATTGAAAGTAAATATGTCACTAAAGAAATTAAACAAAAGCTCAGATTTCTATCACAGAAATAAAAAAAAAACAAATGCTAAATAAATTAATAAAAACACGAAAACAAATGAACATTTCTTCTTCAGGCATTGTAGGATCTGATCGAAAACCCAACGTCAATACGAAGGAAACAATTAAATATAACAGAGAACAAAGACATTTAAAAGCGTACGCACCGGATTTAAAATTTAAACTTGGAAGAGGTAAAGACGCCAGGTCTTGTGTTTGGAACTGCTGAGGTGGTTTTCGGCACGGGCATACTTCCTAATTTACTGCCAGATGACGTTCCTGAAAATTATATTATGTATATTTATCGTTATCGCTTCAAGAAAATCGTTTTCACTGTGACAAACAATAAAGAAAACTGTTTGATATTTCGCTGCAAAAAGCATTTCTCTCTCTTTAAATATAAAGAACATAGTGGGATATAGAGTTTTAGGCTATTGAAAAGCCCCAACAATCATAAATTTAGTTAATATGTTAAATTGATTTGTATTGGAAGAAGGGTAGAATGAAAATTAAATACGGCCATACCAGGTTTAGCTGGAGATCTTTTAGCAGTTGTAGCGCCACGCCCACGACGGGCGGCCAGCGCACCACGATAGGCCTTCTTTTTAGCTGATGATGGAGTCTTCTTTCGCTTGTACCTGGTTAAAGGTTTTATTAGTTCGTAAGTAAGATAAAATAATTATATATAATAAAACTAGTGGGAGCTCAATCGTGAATAGTTCTTTAGTTTAATACTTTCCAGAAGACGTCTTAAAATATATGGTATCAGTACTTTTTGCACAACGTGTGTTATGTATACGAAAAAAGATCTTAGCTGTCTAAACACAAAATTTACAAATACGATAAAAAATTTTGGCATTTTGATAAACTTACACATATTTTTTTCTTGAATAGTTAATATAAAAAGCCTTACTTCTTCCTAACTCCCCCTCTATAAGTCTTTCTGCCTCTCTGGCTAGTGGACGTCGTCGCTGCAGACGCGAGACTCCCCCAGTCCGTCTCAGACCCCGAATCGTCTTGAAATTCTTTGTCTTCCTGTTTCTTTTCTTGTTCCAACTCATCCTGATATTGCATCAGAAGACCTGGAATTGTAACTTGTTTGCCTTATTGACTGCTTTACGATTATAAAATATGTCAGGAATATTCAAAGCTTTTTTTACTATAGAATTTTACTATAAATAACTACCCTACTTCCTTTTTAAATAGAATAATTATTTAAGACGCAAAACTTTGTCTCAATATATTTATCATTTTCATTTTCTGTAGCGGTGTTTCCTACATACATTGAAAACTGGGTGAACAGTCAACGTAGTCAGTATTAAAAGAAATAAGTGGTCTCTAATGTCAAAGTCAAATTTGTTATTTGAAGAAACTGGCATCATATAAGACCACTAGAAGATAATTATATCGATTTTGTGAACAAAAATCTTCAAGAATTTTCACGTCTACCTACACCTCTATCATACAGTGGTTAGGTACCCATTTTTTCAACAGCATAAGCGGAAGTAATTTTCAACAGATCCTGGCCATATTTGTCGAAATTGGCTCTTGTGACATGAGGTAACGTCAGCATATCTGTCGCACTTTCCGGTAAGCGAGTGGACATCGCTTTCAACGCAGCTTGCGGTAGTACTGCAGAGAGGGATGCTCCTCGGGCAGCTGCCATTTCCCTGAAAATAAGTTTACACATAAGATTTTGTAGTCAGATAAAAATCAGCAAAGCACTTTAAAAAAAGAAGAAGATTTTTTTAAATAATAGTATAGTATAGATAGGTATAGTTTTAATTAAAATGAGGTAAAAACTTTGTAATTATCTCTCTTAAGTTTTGCTGGCTGACTGCCCTGCCTTTAGTTTCGTTGTAGAGTCGCTTTAGAGTCGTACAAACGTGTTCACAGGGCTCCCTCGAAAGCACCCTGGCGGGCTGGTGGTGTGTTTAATGGTACTGGTCGGCTATTGTCTCCGAGGAGATTGTAGTACGATTTACCACACTCCCCACGTCACTATTGCCCGACGTGGGCGGGCATTCGGCATTCACACCAGCAGTAAAAATAATGTTTTGATTTGTGCAATACAATAAGTAATATATTTTTGAATGGGATTGTATAAATCGAATTTTTTTTCAATACCTGCAAGCCTCGACAAGATCAGCATAGCATCGTTCCTCAATCCGTTTGATAAGTGCCGTGATGGGGGTTTCGTTGTTGTCCGTGGGAGCCACTGTGGTCACCAGTGTTCCCTTCTTCTCCACCTTCATAGGGAACACCACACGAAGGTTTCCAGACATCAATCTGCAATTTAATAGGGTTACCCTAATTAATTAAACTGCACCTAAATTACACCCGGTTTTTACAGTTCAATAAGTAAAAATTATAGAGTCTATGAAGTCTGCAATAAACAATAAATAAAATGTTGTCTATGGATCTATTAATATTATCTTTTTTTAAGACAAGGGAGATAAGCATACGATTTACTTGATGGGGGGAGACAATATCCCAACCACGTAACATCTAAACATGGGCCGTTAACCTATTTTTACTTTCGGTCAACAGACTGAAACTAAAACGTAGATTAATTGCTCTACGGCTTTTCCACCAGTGGACGGCCTATGATCCGGACAGATATATTACTCACCTCCACACCCAGATTTCCTAAACTTGATTTTCCAAATTGAATTTAATCATGTCAGACACGGTAGGAATCGAATCCACAACCCATTAAATCATATCTCTAGTTTCTAAATTACCTGATTGTCTTGAATGAAATTCGTTATTTTAATTTATAACAATTTACTTTTGTATATTGGGTCCAAGTGTAATGTATGCACTAGCGATGTCGTTGTTAACAACGAGATGTTCAGCTAGCAGACCTCTGACCACCATTTGTCGTAGAAGCCGCTGCGGGTCACCACGTGGCCAGCTTTTACACCTGGAGAATAACAACTTTTATTACTCTAACCGCACCCGTAAGCTAGTTGATGATGAGTGAAAATGAGAGAAATTCGTAGCAAGAACAATTGGTTCGGGTGGAAGAATGATTTTCACCAACTGTATCTATGCAACATCTAATATATCGCGTTTTAAACCGTTAAAGTGTTTTATTTAAATGTGTACTACTCGCGTAAACTATAGGCAGTATTTAAGTACATAAATATCACACGTCTATACCCTGGCCTTACCGAAACAATTTATCACTGTCCTGCAATCCAAACGCAGGATCTATCGTCAATGGTAGGCATTTTTATGATAGAGAACTGGCAATCGTGGGATTCAATTGATGGTAGGTGAAATACCTCAACCATATAACATCTAAAGAAGATGCTTCCGACCAATTTTAGCTTTAGATATTCGGAAAATTGCGATGCATATAAACATTCAGCTAGGGAGGCTAAAGTATCTATGCATTTTTTTCTTCTCGTTTAATATATTGATGTTCATTACCGTGAATGTATGGGACTCTCCCTGAGACCAGATAGCCGCTGTTGCATGGAACCGCGCAAGGCATCTGCTATGTGTAAGAGAGTGAAACTGGAGCGGCCCGCGTCGCGAATCGCTCGCGCCACTAACTTGCACTCCTCCGTCACGTCCACTGGCTGTAAGGACATTAACATTGTTATTTCGGCAGAAAGGTACTATAGTTGCAAGAAGGCAATATATAAAAGACAAATAATTATTTAAATAAGACAAAAAGCAAATAAATAAAACAGAGTATTGCCTGTTATTGACGTGAGTAATATACATTTAAATAAAACAAAGGTTTAAAACGCTAAATATTTAACTTATTAATACGACGTGACCACGTCTGCTGTAAAGGTTTCGAAACAAAAAAACGTAGTTAAAAAAGTTAACTAATATATTTCGGGTTTGATACCGTTAAAAGTGTTATAAATTAAAGTAATAATTACTGTTGTTATGGGTACATTGTAAATATAACAAGTATATATTTTCTAATGGTTTGATTAGGCACTGAATGCATGAGCCTATCTTAGAAGAATCCTAAAACTAAATTAGAGAGAAAGAGACGCAAGAAGAAGAAAAGGAAAGCCGGAAAAATAGAGAAATAAAAATAAATCGCTGTTGAAATAGATAATATTCCCTAAAAGTAAAAATATAGCTTGAGGATTATTCTAATGTACTGTAATCAAATCGTACACGCGAATACTAACCTTATATTCATGCTCATTGAGACAATTATCGCACGCGGTCTTCTTATCCAACTTGCACAACTCCCTGGAGAACCTCTCCCCTAGATATGTGAGTACTTGTGCGCGTCTACATTCAGACACGCTCTCGCAGACTTCTACCATTCGGAGTAGATTCTCTATGTGAACACGCTTCGCTTCTGGTGTTGTGTTACGTTCCACTAGAAGATGCAAAATAATGTTACGACTGAGAAAAAGACGTGAAGGACTTAGTGAAAGGAAATAGGCATATGACATCAACAGTAGATGCGCTACGGCCTATTTTCGCTTTGGAAAAGATTAAATATATAGCATGTATTTATCAATGAGACACGAACTTACGGAGACACGACAATCTAAAATTTCACTATTTTTCTATAAAGTACGCACATTTATTAATTTTCACATGATCCTTAAACAACACACTTTTTTGCAGCAGTAATACCCCCCGTGACCATGGCTGTTGCAAAGCATCCCAAACGTCGGGCTTTAGGTAAAAATAATGTAAATAAATTAACTAATACTTTTCGCGTTTTAAACAATTACAAATGTTTTATTTAATATAATCGCGTAATATACAGTCACAATACTTAATAACGTGCGTGTGGAAGATAATAATGTTTCAATGTACTTACTATCGAGAAGCCGTCTATATCTGACTACATCCCCGTAGGAGTAATACAGCAAACACGTCGCCACTTCACCATCACGACCTGCGCGTCCAGCCTCCTGGTAATATCCTTCGACGGACTTGGGCATGCTGTGATGGATCACGTACCGAACATCCGCTTTATCTATGCCCATTCCGAAGGCTATTGTTGCGCAAATCTGCAAAATATTTATGAGCATAAAACAGTGCCTTATACTACAATAAGTACTGAACAATTTTCCACATGACCACGCCTGCAGCATCCGCGCGGTAGCTTAATTTAGTTAAAAAGGGATTTTTAATTTAGAAAGAATAAAAACCAATGTGACCCACCACTTTAAATTTGTCAGCGACCCATCCCGCTTGCACCGCTTCGCGTTTCTTGTCAGTGAGACCTGCGTGGTAGGCGGCTGCCTGAATGCCCACTTTGCGCAGGTCCGTGCTCAGGGTCTCACATTCCTTTCGAGAGAGACAATACACTATTCCCGAAGCCCTGAAAATATAAGGTAAATTATATAATTACAGTAAAAATACAAGATTAATTTAATATAAAATAATATGAATATTTAAGTAAAGTATAAAACTAAACCTTAGATAATTTCTACTAAAACTACGCAACAAGTAGTTAAGTAACATGATGTAAGATTGGAAAAGTATCTCAGTTTAATGTAAGTTCAATTTTCTATAAAGCTCTCAACAACATTTATCAAAATCGGCTTAGTATTTTAATCACATAGTGAACATACATGTGTAGATTGAGAAATTGGCTTTTCTATCGTCGCGTACAAGCTTATATTACGGTGATTGTAGTATAAGCTAAGAACTCATTTAATAATACTCTACAAGGCATCCTACCTGAAAAACTTCTCCTTTATAATTTTGGCTATTTCTTGATTGATGCTCTTAGGTTTCTTTTCCAATATCCTATAAGCGAGGTTCGGCCGGTTAAAACTGCATAGGAACCACTTACAATTCGTTACCTGTGTGGAAAATAGAATGATTTAGATTATACAAGTTAGTGTGTGTATTGTTGAAATTGCGCAAGAGACAAGTACAAAAGGAATTAATAAAAAAAGACAGAAAATTCGCATCACTAGATAGGAGATAAAAGATCACACACGAAGCCCAAGTTCTAGAGCAACCGTAAAACGCTGTTTGTGAGTTTGATATTCATCGGGTTTACCATATTTGTCTCCATTTATAGTGTTTCTAACAGTGTTAAAACTCGTCAGGAACCATGTTACACAGACGAAAAATCCTGTAAGTGTAAAACCGCGTTTCGGTTTTAGTTTGTAGCAATATCTAAACCTAAAATAAGTTCTGAATTAGAATTTATAGGGCTGAGCTATATATATTTTTTTTAATGATAGAGGACGGACAAGCATGGAGTCACTTGATACACAAAATGCGCTGTGTAAGTATTTTGGCTATGGATGTTCGGAAATCCACAGAACGAAAGCAAAACGTAATTAAACTTCTGCGCTTTTTCAACTGTGGACGGTGGTTCGTGGTCTGGATGGAATTCCGGTATTCCTAACACCAATGTGTTTCAGAAAAATTATAAATTGTTGAGAAAAATGTTGGACCCAGTGGGGATCGAAGCCGAAAAGACAATATTCTCAGAACAGAATAAATTAAATAACAACACAAAACTCGTATCCAAACTACCTTCAGCTGGTGCAATATATCCATGCGCACGCGCGGGGTAGCCGTGGCAGTAAGAGCCATGATGGTGGTGTTCGGGAAGCGCTCGCGGAGCATGTACAAGCGCTTGTAGTCAGGACGAAAGTCGTGGCCCCATTGCGACACGCAATGAGCTTCATCTATAACGAACCTAAAAAAACTCTAAGTTATAGTGTCTTATTGAAAAGTATTAATCTTTGTCATATTTTATGTCCTGACCTGGAAAACGTGATATGAAGTATCTTGGCAAAATAATATTCCAATAAAAACGGTTCATGTGAGTTAATCTTAAAAGATAGACATATCACTTAATAGAGGGGGAAATATTCCCGCCAAATACCATGTAAAGAAGATGTGCTGTAAGTCTATTTAATTTCCGTGGACGATAGTTCTCGACCAATACGGAAGATCAATATTCTTACAAGAGTTTTAATACGCAGAAGTTTGAAAACTTTTTGTTTACGAGAATAATTACTCACTAAATTAATATAATCTCAAATTGTAAATATGGGTTGGCTACCAAAATGTAATCCTAAACAAAGGCCTACTTACCTAGCTACTTTTCCTCTAGAATAGAGCATATCTAACATACTCTGGAATTTGGGTGACCCGCTAATTTTCTCAGGAGTTACATATAATAATTTAATGGCCGGCTCACGTAAAGAAAGCTTATGATATACCTCTTCCACATCCGCCAGCGATATGTCTCCAGATAAATGTGCAGCGGGGATCTTTATGACAAAAATATTATTATAAATTGTATAAGGCTTTCGTGGTAATTTTTTAAAGGTAGTTGGGTTTTGAGCTGCTCATTCTAAATGGTTTCAGCCGCTTGATTGTGTCTTGGAGAAAATAGGTGCTACCACGACTCAGTAAAATAACCCTACTATTATGGAAAAAATAGATGTAGATAAAATTGAATCGCATACACCATTCAGATAAAAGTGACCTATACAAATACAATGTATGTACTACTTACATCTAGAGACAATAGTTTGTTGACTTGATCAACGATGAGGGACTTCAATGGAGAAATAACTATTGTAACTCCAGGCGTCAGTATTGCCGGAAGCTGATAACATAATGATTTACCTGAAAAATTTTAAACATAAAAAATTCATAACAAGTAATAGTTAAATACATATTTTATTATTAATTTAAGTTCTTAGACACAGTTCTATATTTTTTTTCTAATAACCAGCGAGCTACTACTAGCTGGTTATGAGCAAAATATGGTTCGAGTTCTCACGTGTCCAACATGTTTTGATATAAACATGTATTTTAAATGTTCAGTGGAATATTTAATTTTAAAAAATCTCTCCTAATCTACCTTAATTTAGGAATTATATAGTTTATTTTAGTTTTAGTCAGAGCATCTCGTTTATATATTACATGGCTGGAAATATTTATTCAAGGAACCCCCTGCTAGTCTGTCCTCTTCTATCTTAAAAGAACAATCTCATTTTTATTTCTCTTTATACATAATACTTACCACCACCCGTTGGCATCAGTACAAAACAGTCATGGCCTAGGAGCGTGGCATTAATCACTTGAAGCTGATTCGGTCTAAATGATTTCAGACCAAACTTTTCTTTGAACATCTCCATCATCAAACTTGAATGTGGATAATTTAAACCGTCGAATTCACCTAAAATATTGAAATAAAAAAGTTTAAACTTTATGTTTATCAACATGGAACTATGTTGTGGTTGTCGCACCCCAATAATCACGAGGTAATGGTGTTGTAAACTGGATTAGGCGAACTGTTACTACTTTCCAGAAACTTTTACTACCAGACTGGAGTTTGGAATTATCGTGGTTACAGTCTAAGCTCTTAAAACTCTCTTTTAGAAGACATTAAGAAGGAAGACCTAGTATCATCATTACCTGTAATCCCGTCGTTCTTTGTACCCGCACAAAAATCTCCCATCCCCTGATACTTAGGAACGGCGACGCTTTGTTCCATCAAATTGATCTCCTCCTTGCTTATATCATTGGTTTCTTCCATAGCATCTTCAAAATCTTCCGGTCGATACTCTGGCCAGCCATCGCCGTCAATCACAACATGTTTAGTGACACCTTGTACATTACTATTGCTAAGAGAATCGCTAATATTAATCACACTTGTTCTAGAATCTTCTGGTATTATATCCGTTATATCATCAACATCAATAGGAACCTCATAATCATCACCATCCTCATAATCAGTTTCACTCTGACTGTCTTTGACTATTGGTGTTACAACAGTACAAGGTTTACCCATATTCTTTAAGGCACTTTTGCTCAATTGTGGTGGCTGAAAGGCGACAGAACTGTTAGGTACAGGTGCACATTTTGGTGGTTCTTCTGTTTCTAATGGCTGCAATCTCTCTGAAGCCAACTTCATTCTTTCAAAAGTACTTGAAGGCACATCTCTAGTTGGAATATTTTTAGCAGAACCATCGGCAGCTCGCGATGGTCTTTTAAAGACAAATTTTCCCTTTTTAGTATGCATATGTGATGTATTTGAAGTTTCTATGTCAGAACTAATACTAGTATTACAACTTTTAGTAGAACTTGGAGAAAACATATCAAATGAAAGGGACTTTTTGGGAATCAGGTCTGAGTATATAGTTTTAGTTGGTGCTACTTTATTGAACAACTGCATTTCTGGTGTTGATGTTTCAGGATTGTGCATAAGTATTTTGTCTATGTTTTCATTGTTTACTTTATTAGAAAAATCAAAATCTTCAAGGCTATCCTCATTGTTATTTAATAGTAATGAAGGACTTTCTCTTTCTGTAGTTTCCCTACTTGTATTAAGTGTATCTGCAGTTGCTTGTAGGCATTGCTTAGATATCTGTTGCATAGCAGATTTCAACTTAGCTTTTAAATAATTCATTTTTGAATATGTTTTACTGTCATATCCTGGAAACTTCTCTTTGATACAATTTGGTATTCTATTAAAGGCTTCACTAATTTTCTCTAATATTTCTATATACATTGCTTTACAATCTTCTAAGTCATTTTGGGTTAGGTCTACCTTGTCCTAAAATAAATAATACAAAGTAATTTTACATTGTACATAGTACTGTATAGTGTTATTACGACATAAGTACAAAAAGGCCTCAATTACAGAAAATACATAAAAAGGAAAGCATGTAATGGAATGGGTAATTTGATTTGAAAAGCAATCAAACTGAATTCCGATTGACATAGGTTAAAATCCGAATGTTGACAGGTTACAATATAAAAATTTGTTAGTTTTTAATATATAATACTTGAAACTTACTGCATAATTTCTTTGTAATACAGGATGATCAGCTATATTTAAAAGAAATTGATTTAAAGAGTTGTCTAATTTTAAATTCCTCAATGGATCCTTATCATTTTTAGGGCTAACTCCTTGAGGTTTTAAGGTTTTTCTTCGTTCTTCTTTTTTTATGGGTGAAGGTGAGGCATTCATCTCACTCTTTGTATAAGACTGTGATAAAGATGGGCTGTGTTGATTGAAGGCACCACAATATTCATCCTGTAATGTTAGAAAAGTAAATCAAAATAAGTTCTCCAATAAACTAATTAAAATTAACAAGAAAATAAATGAGTACATATTTAAGAATAATTTAATTAATAGCTTACAGTGTCCATAGGATTAGCAATATCTTCACTTTGTTTCTTATTTTCTTTAGTGGTTCCATATTGTATACTATCTGTTCTACCAACAGGAGCATGTACTTCAGCATCAGCCGATATTAATGGATGCTATGTAATAAAATACAAATTAAATATTTTTCGTGACATACAGGTATTTAGATTATTATTGAAGCAAAAATTAAATTGACTTACATTTTCGACAATCCTATCTTTGTTGGTCTTGAATGGAGGATTGACTGCAAGTTATACATTTTTTAATTGAAAATAAGTTATTAAAGTTTAAAGTAAAACAAAAAGAACTTACAATTTGGTGTTGATGATTTGGACTTCCATACAAATGTTGATTTCTTATCTATTTTTCCAGTTGGTTCATTGCTTTTTCTGGAATATTAAACAAATTGCAAATATAAATTTTTATGTTAGAATGTCTTAACTTAAGATGAAAGAAATTATTTACATCTTATCCTCGTGAATTGGGCTTCGTTCTTCTTTCCTAATATAATTGAAAATAGTGTTCTGTTTACATTCACTGATCGGTTTCTTTGAGGACATTTTAGATCAGTAAATTTCTCAACACCAATATAAATTAATATTTAAAAAATGTAATTCATTCTATAACCATTCTCGACGTTTATTGTTTGTAATTTGTATTTTGTATCTTTCATTTCACAATTTTCACAGATAAAATGATGATTTAATGAAGAATAAAGATTATAGAAAAACGTATCTGAATAAAGATAAAATATTGTAGACTGTATAATAGATGCATTGAATTGATAAAGATATAGATTTTCAAGACTTATCAAATATTAATGTCAGATGCGAAGCAATTTATAGCTGACATTTGACATTTGTTTTGTTTCAATAATTCAACTTTTAAAATTTTATTCATTCCTTTGAGAATGTGAAATATTAATACGATTTTAAAAGTCTAGAAATAATGTCTCTAAGAAAAGCATACCTTTTAGCTAAGGAAGTTATAAAGTACCAGGCGACAAACGCTTCCCGACAAAACTTATGGCTCTTATCGGCTAGTCCGGCAAGATTTTACACCACCGAAAATTTAGGTTAGTTTTCAGTTTCTCTCTTCTGAATTACCTCTATAGTTTAAGAGTTATGTACTAAGATTTCTATATCCCTAATTATTATAGGTAGTAAGAACAAAGCAGACAAGACGCCTGAGAAAGTAGATATTCTGGGGCGATTCTTTCCACAAAATAATTTAAACATAAAAGATGCACAAGAAGTTAAGAAGGAACAAGAAAAGTTTGAAAAGGAACAAGAAGAGAAGACCCAAGAAAATGAAAAGAGCTGGCGACGGATGAAGTTGGGGTACTTATTTGTGTGCCTTTATGTATATAAATAATATTTATTTATAACTGGTTTAATATTATTTTAAAATAAGTTCTCATGGGAACTACCTAGAGTCCCAAATTCAATAACAATATTGTGAAAGTATGTGGTTAAAGAATGATGACAAATATAGATTTCTAATTTTGTCATCATATCATTAAGTGCTTTGATTCAATGAGCAATAACATATAATCATACCTATGCTTTACAGGAGTTAGGTTTTAGTATCAAACTCACTCTTTATAATATTCAGGTTTGCTGTGTTTGGTGGAGCAATAACTGTAATGGGAGGTTGCATGGTTGTAGAAATGGGAGCACCAAAACGAGGTGATGATGGTCAGTTATTAGAAGATGAGTTTTCTCACTTACCTATAATCTTGCAGTACTTAAGACGAACATGGAAGGAGCTTACTTTCTATGAAAAGGTATATATATTTTTGTGGAAATGGCGCCACAGGCTTGTAAATAAGGTAATATGTTAAATGACTTTTCAGATGATTAAAGAGCCTTCTCGTGAGAAACTATTGCCTGATCCATTGCCACCACCCTATCAACCTACATATACTTTAGTCTTAGAGTTTACTGATGTTTTAGTGCACCCAGATTGGTCTTATCAAACTGGATGGAGGTAGGTTTTTTATATTGCATTGAGGTTTAATCATGAATCGGATACTATCAATTTGATTGCTCACTTGTTTTATAAGATCATTTTTGTTGAACATTATAACTCACTATGTTTACATTAATTAGGTTCAAAAAACGCCCTGGTGTAGATCAATTTCTCCAGACAGTGGCAAGTTCTGACTATGAAGTAGTTATATTCACATCAGAGAATGTGTTTATGATCTGGCCAGTGTTGGATAAATTAGATCCAGAAAACAAGCTTATCTCATACAGACTATTCCGAGATTCAACTCATTTCATTGATGGAGTTCATGTTAAAAACTTGGAGGGTCTGAATAGAGACTTGTCTAAGGTAAGAATGTGGAATGTAATTTTGAACCCTGAATTAAATGTAATCCACATGATAATCAAACGTTTTTTCTTCTCTTTTACTTGTAGGTAATAGTTGTGGATTGGAATAAGCAAGCAACAAAGTTTCAACCTGAGAATTCCCTTATACTGCAGAAATGGAAGGGTGTTGACGATGACACAGCCTTGCTTGACCTAGCTAATTTATTGCAGAGTAAGTTTTTAATAATGTTTTTTATTTATTTTTAGTGGCCAGTTGACTTTATCAACTATTACATTTTGCAGCGATAGCAATGTCAAATGTATCAGATGTCCGTGAGGTTCTGACTTATTACAGTCAATTCGATGATCCAATAGCAGCATTCCGCGAAAATCAGCGCAAGTTGCTTGAGCAAATGGAGGCTGAGAAGAAAGAGCGCGAGACTCATCCCGAAACAAACCTAGCCCGCGGCTGGCTTCGGACATTTACTAGACGCTAGGTAGACGCTCGAATTTTGTTAATTACTTGGTAATTTATTGATTGATTACTAGGCTTGCTAACTGTAAAGTATACTTGGTGATCTGTAGTGTGGTCATGGAAAAAATTACATTATTTTATCACTTCATATTGGAGTTTAAATAATACAGCATGTACATAAAATACATTTGCTAATAGTAATACATGAAGGCAGCACTTATGTATTCATAATCGATATACATATACATACATACCAAGTTGTTATTACTAAATTGCATACTTAGTATGTATATTTATGATTGGTATTTGTAACTTGACTTATAACTGAACTATTTAGCATTCTGTACAAACTAATTTTTAGTTAATTCTATAAAGTTGCGTATATGAAATATTTTTAAAAGTGCAATAAGAAAACTGGTTCTTAACTGTTACCTAATAAGTATAGGGTAAATGTAATGTTGAGTGATTGAAAAGCAAGTTTTTACTCCAGCAAGCAAAATATAGATGTTTGATTAAATTAAAGACGGTTGTTTTATTTAAAAATATGTTATTTCTAGAAAATTATCCTTACACTGACATCAGTATTTTAAAAGTTACCTGTGCTGGAATACAGGCCTTTGCCTTCATAAGAGGTGTCATGGCCAAATGCGTGTAGGTACAGTACAAACTTACAGCATAATTCAACAAGGATGCTAATATATAGCTTTTAAATAAACACTAACAGTTTAAAACGCGATATATATTAGTAAAACTTAACAGCAGCCGTGGATGTCTCCTGACCGCGGCTGCCGCAAAGCATCCGAAATGTCGGGCCGAAGTTAAAAATAATTTTCAAATAGGTTTAACTAATATAATATATCGCGTTTTAAACCGTTAGTGTGGTGTTAAAATGTATACTACTTGCGTAAACTACACAGTATTTAACATAATTCTTAGTGCATGACCTATAATCAAACCATTAGATTTACATGTGAACTTGCATATTCACAAATCTGAAGCAATTGAGGTCTCTTCGGTTGCATTATTAGCCTCCATCCAAACTTCTTTTAATTCAATATCTACTTCCTCATTTTCAAATACTTGCCATATTTCATTTTCATCAAATTTTGATGTAGTTGAGTCATATTGAGATAACATTTCATCATGTGAGACTTTCCTCAACTTTTTCCATGCATCGGCTATATTAAATATAGTTGTAACATGAAATGGTTTAGTTTCAATTTTGTAGGATTTAGACCATTCATATAAGCTTTGAACGCTGTCATCTTCAACAATGCCTTGCATATGATCAGGATATAACATGTGATGTGTAATATCTCCCAGTGAATTTAATGTAAGAATATCACAAGTATCATTTAGATTCAAAAGTTTGTTGCCACATATACTACTATTAAGACGGCAATCCAAGGGGTTGTAAAAGTCATCGCATAGTAATTGTTCCCGTGCCTCTTGCAAAACTGATAGGATACTTGGAGGTCTATATGGCATTGATACATTACTACTTTGCGTAAGGAATTCACTTTTTTTGTAATCAGCTACAACGCAAATATCTTCACACCACTGACTACTTAAACAAAGCATGTCTCTATTACTCTGAATATTACACTTGTCCATATAGATGGGCGGAAATTCCATTCCATGTGTCCATCGCTGTATCACGTCCAGTTGATATTTTTTTACAAACCGTAAATCGAGCACAAACAAATGGTGGCTAGTTCCAAAGTATAAGTGGTCAGTCCCTTCAAATTGCCTAGCCACACTTATTTTATTGCAATGAGGCTCATCCACAATCGTTTTTATTAACTTATAATAATGTTCAATGTCATTGGTCCTTTTGTCATAGACACATACAGAGTTTCTTGTTACATTTAAATAATAATTGTTTTTTGCACTAAGAACAACATTCCAATTATTTAACTTTTTATTTTTATGACTTTTTAGTAATATTTTCTTAGCTAAAAGTGTTTCTATGTTTATTAAAAAGAGAACTCCGTCTAGTCGAGTAACATTAAGAACTTTCTTATGATAACCATCAAATGAAATGCCAACATATGGAATATCAGAGTCTAATGACGATATTTTTTCAAATGTCCGATCTGCTAATAATTTTAAAATAAATAACTTGTTTCTTGTTCTTAAAGCTATGACAGGGATTTGCATAATTGTATAAACAATTTCCAAGATATTATGCTCTTGACTGCAGTCAAACGAGGCACATGCATCAGAAGTTACTTTAATATGTTTCTTGTCAAACTCCTTTAAATCTGGAAAGAACAATGTGTGTAAACATTTTCCCTTTGATATAAAAATATTCAAAGTGAAAAGATTCAAATACTCTGAACTCACATAACTTGCTAAATTCACTGTACAAAATATAATCCTTCCCTTCTAGGCTGAGGAGTTGTAAGTTTCCAAATCCTGCATAATACCAGTTGTAGGTATCATCAAAATATGGTTCTGGATCTTTTTTTAATAGCTCGGCTGTAGTAACAACCAGCTTTGGACAACTAATTACATCTTCATTAAGGATTTCAACATCTTCTTCACATTTATTGTTAGCTGTAATAACATATTGATTAAAATTTAACTTAATAGTAAAGTATTATTTATGTTTATATGTCCTGATTGTTTTACAATAAAAATTTGTAGTTTCTTCACTCACCAAAAGCAATCTTACAATCTGAAAGCTGCTTTTTCCATTCAAGCTTATTCGATATATAATCTGTCACAGGATCTTTTCTATCTACATTTCGTATGGAATTGATTATTTTAGGTGGTAAGCTCTTGAAACCTAGTGGTTCAAAATAGTTATGAAGCAGCTGCCCATCCCAATCTTCGTCAAAAGTATTCAATGGATAACTTGGTCGTAACCAATGTTTTGGTAATAAGGGCTTCTGGAGTAGATTTTTGGCATAGAACTTAAAAGCTTCACCGTTTTTATGTGGTAGTTCATCCAATATTTGCTTGACAGGGGCAGTATTGTCAAGATCACTTGTAATACATTTTTGCTTCTAAAAGATATAAAATCATAAGTTAAATTATTTACAGATTACTAATACTCTATTTAAAAGAAGGAAGTCAAATACCTTAGATGGAATAGACATTTTCTTTGTATGCTTGCTAATTTATTATGGTACCTAATATCATATCTTAGGATAAGTTTGTTATGCCGCATGCATACTGAACGGAAGGCAGTCAGGTTAACCTAAGACGATATTTAAAGATCACACTCTACCGATACCGATAGAGTTGGATTCACTTGTCACAATGTTTTATGGATTATAATACAGTCTAATTAATTTTGAAATAGGTAATATGTTTAGTTCAATATATCTTTTGTTTATACAATAATACACAATGTAACAGCTGTATAAACACACAGAAATTAGGAAAACAGACGTCAATTGTCATTGTTACTACAGAGTACAAAATAATGACAAAGATAAAATGAAAGATGCTCGCAGATATCGATACTAATATGTATTATAAAGTTGAAGTTTGTTTTTTTGAACGCGCTAATCTCAAGAACTACTCGTCGGTTCGAATTGAAAAAATATTTTTGTGTTGGTTAGATAATTTAGCGGGGAAAGCTTCAGGCTATAGTACACCACGCTGTGATAACTAGGAGCGAAGAACATTTGGAAAATGAGGAGAAAACGGGGAACGGTTTCCGTTGTCCTTAAACCACAAATACCCAAAAATATATGTACTAAAGAATGTTTCCTCCTGTTGATCTAAAAAAGCACGCGACAGCATTCATCGATCTTTTAAGATTATCTTACAGAACGTAGGGTACTTAAGAGCTATAATTTGTAAAGACGTTTGTAATTTCTAAACAAATGATGTCTAAAATAACTACTCATATTCTACGCGAACGAAGTTGCGGGTACAACACTGTTACCAACAAAAGAAAAGGTTTTATAAATTTAACTAATAATTTAATTTATCATAAATTAAACAATACAAATTAAATTATATTTGTTCTATAATTATGTTCTGTAAAAAATTTCAGGAAAGGATAATGCAGCAAAAACAGTCATTACAAGTATCGAATAAACTGTTACTAGAATATCTCTCTTAATTTTCAGGTTTGGAACATCCGTAGGAGTAGAAAGTCTTTTAGCTCCTTTTGCGTTGAAGGTTCTTTTATTTTTTCTTACACTTTCTTGACCAAATGTTATTACTCCAAGTCTTGATTGTTGTGTTTCAACTTTTGGAATTTCAATTATTTTGTTAAACGAAGAATTAGAGTACAATGTATGGTAATCTGAAAAATAGTACATCGATTGTTCCGATGGCTCTCTTATGACATTTACTAAAGAGCTCGTTACATTGGTGCTGTGATGAACATTTAATGGCAGAAATTGAGATGGGACATCTGATATAGTACTAACGTATTCTATACCCCCAATGTTCACGTTTATTTCTTTGTCAAGGTGCAATGGATTATTCTTTATCATAATGCTATTATTAGGCACGTTACAACCCATATTATTATAAATTGCACAAAAACTTTGCTCCGTTATATTTTGTAATGAGCTCAAAGACAAAATGTTTTGTGGGCTCGGTTCAGGAGAGCTTTCGTGAAACTCTACTCTTTTTAAAATATATTCCAATTCTTGAGTTTCGGTGACATCATTTTCGATAGGTCCGTTTCCCGTTAACTGTGTCTGGCAAGTGGTTATGTTTTTAATCTCGTTTAGCAATCCAACGAGTAAGTCAAGTGACGTGGAGTTATCTGCAACAGTAGGTTTGCTTACTGAGGTACTGTTATTAGTTGAATTCATTGAAACATTTTGTGATTTATCTTTATCGATTTTAGTCATCTCTTTTTCAGGTATTGAACTATCCTGGTCGGTAGGTGATTTTTTATCTGATTTCAGTTCATCCTTTGCAATTGGTACAACAAAATCGGCGTCTACAATTTGCTCCAGACTTTCTTGCGATCTTTCAAGAAACTGGTCTTTAGTATTTACTTTTAAACTGTTATTTTTATTTTTTGGACTATCTTGTACGTGAATGTCTTCTTTCGATACTGCACGGTTTACTTCACCCTTAGTATCAGTTGTAGAATATCCAACAGTCGAAATTTGTAAAGGAAAATTCGCAAAAGACCAATCTACGTGTGACTTAGATTGTTTAGACTTATTTTTAGAGTCATTTTCTTTTTCTGTCATTTTATTTGAATGCTTCGTTTTTTCTATTACATTTTGTGATAACGTAGATTTTATCACCACCGACCCAACATCACCAGATTGTAAAACTAAAACTTGTTGCAAAGAATGTTTAGGCGTTAAAGTTAAATTCTTGATCCTCAGTCGTTTCTGGAAAGTTCCTGCTGATAAACGACGGTATAAAGCATTTTCCAATCTAGCTAATTCAGTTAAAGAATTAAAGGGCTGAATGTCATACGTAATAAGATTAAAATCGACATCATTGCCGGCGCTGTGTCCGTTATCCTTTGGTAAGCTCGCTACAGCTGTCATAATACTTTTATCTCCAAAAACATCGATTGGAAAATCTGTATTAGAAATCATCTCTTCATATTGTCCTACAGTGTCGACAAACGCTTCATTGATACTGTCGCTGCTTTGTAAATTTTCTTTTTTTTCACAGAGTGAACTTAAAGCCGGGGCAGTTGAATTGATCATGCTATCGATCATATAGTGTAACTTGTTTCCAAGCGCTGAAGATTCTTCTGCTGTGCGGGATGACGTCACAGATCCTACAAATTAAAATATAAAATATTGTTATTACAGTTTTTTATAACATAAACAACAATATGTATATGTAAGCTTGTACCCATATCCAGATCAGTAGGTATAAGTGGTACTCGCGACTTTTGTGCTCCGGGGAAATCTTTTATTTCTCGTGTCGGAGATCCGCGTCCATAATGATTTTTCACGTACGATTCCACCGCAACCATTTTCTTTAATCTAGAATTTAAATTAGTTAAAAATTAACCCGTTCATCATTCAAGCAAAAAATCGATCAATTTAACCTAAAATATAATAATCCTTACAACGTTTCAGGCGCTTCGGGTACGTTTTGTTTACAGGACGGTCCCGTCACCGGCACTGGAGAACGTTTGCGATTTCCAACGGGGCTACAACTTTCTGACCGTCTAACCCCTGTTCAAATTGAGTAGTTGTACAAAATAAATGAATAGAAAATATAAGCCAAAGATGTAAAACGTGTATGCAACAAAAATGCTACAAAAATTCACCTTTACACACCTATAGGCGGTACGGTGGAATTAGGCTTCCGAGATCCTGTTCTGTCCGTTGTACCCCTTCTCGGTCTCGTATTAGGATACACAGGATTTCTTGTTGTTCTGTCTGTTTGTGGGGAGTTGATTGTTAATTTTTGTTGTCTATTGGTGTTTCTATTTTTGTTTGGAAATTGTTCATAGTGGGGTTGACTGTATGGCCTTTTTGGCTGCGCTAAACTATCCAGTCTAGACTTCGGTGGTCCCCGTACAGCTTCACCTCTGGCTTCTTTAGCTTCATCTATTATGTCTGTTATCTTTTTTCGATTTAATTTATCAACTGGCTTTTCTTCTAATGGTCTTACATTAGCTTTTCCAGCTCTTGATTTTCTGTCTTTAGGAGTGGGGACCCTCGATAACGCTTCATTGTGCTTTAAATTAGGCTCTGCTTTTATCGGTTTTCTAAAAGTAACTTGATGAATAGTGTTTTTCGAATCCGTAGATCCCTTCTTGTTTGGTTTTGCATCACTTTCCATCTTATGGCGACTTCTCTGAACGTGCTCGAATTCTCGTAACAGCTGAGAGATTGCTTTAAGAGGGTTTTCTGATATTTTAGCCACTGGGCTTTTAATTTTTCTTCGATCTTTTTTCTGGTTTTCTTCTGTCGAACGCGCAACAGGTGTCTTTGTTTGAGTTATAATGGTTAGAGGTTTGGCTGTTATTGAAACAGGTACATTAAATGTTTCGCTTGTCCGATTCATACATTTTTTAGGAGGAGATTCCTTCGTTTTATCAAAGCTGTAACAACTGGGAATTGATGATATCATACAATGTTTGAGGCTAGTGCCACTGTCTGACGGTTGAGCACTTGAACAATTTTGGTTGCTTTCAACATGATTTAGATTATCATTATTCCTACGACTGCCTAGGTCGATATCTTGGCTTTCTTCTAATTTCGAATTAGATGGTTTAATTTTTCCAAGGTTTTTCATTAAATCATATATCTTATCGATGCTTTTTCTGCACTCAACTGGGTGTCCCAATTGTTTTTCATTTTCATAATCTGAATTTAATTTGTCAATGGGTGAATTGACAGGAACGGTATGAACCGCATTTACTTCAGATGTTCTTTCAAAATTCATATGCTTCTTTGCTTCATTGCATATGTTTTCGTTCTCCAGTCTGAAAAGAAACATTGTTTAGGTACGTTTTATGATTTCATTAAAATGTAAAAATGTTCAATTTGATTACTACTTACGTAAAATTCTTAGTATTCGATTCGGCTAAAGGTGTTTGTAAAGAAATTATGTCTTTTAACAGGCTTAAACTAGACCCATATTCCTCCGACTCGACAGAAGACGAAGCAGTATATGCCTCTCCTATACCAGCTTTTTGTTTATCTTTTAAATGCATAATTTCGGTATCAGCGTCGTCTAAATAATAACTGTGATTTATATATTTATCTTTATTCTTCGGAGATTTAACGCGTGATTCATCCTCACAGTTTTCCAACTCTACTACGATGTTTAAGTCTGGGTTTAGAACTTTTCTTTCTTTTTTTGTATTCTTGATTTCGTTATTTATACTTTGTCCGTAAATAGAGTTATAAAAAGATTTGTTCGTTATGGATAGTTTCGTAACTGAACTAGACGCTTGAGCCAAGACAGCACTTCTTGTATATTTATGTTTTGATATTTTGCAATGTTCATTTAAAGATTTCTTTTTGATCTCTCGCCTCTCTCGAATTTCAAGCAATCTCTTTCTCTTTTTCTCTTCAATTGCATGGGAAGAGTTTTCATAAGGAGATTTTATTCTTATATTGCTAGAAGACTTTTTTTTCTTTACTGCGACATCATTTTCTTCAGGTGCATTTGAATCCTTGTCAAAACATTGGTCACCGTAAAGAAAGTCGTCGGACATCAGGCTAAAATTAGCATCTGTTTGTTCATCGCTATATGCCTTAGTATCCACCAGCGTCGGATAAGTGACAAAAATGTCTGTGCAGTTTAAATTGTTGTTGAAGTGCAGAGAAGCACTACTTACATCAGTGTCAACGCCAATAAAGGATTCTTCATAAGTTTCTGGCGATTGTTGAGATACAAAACTATTTTCGTAAGTAAGGTCGCTTGGCATTACATTACTTTCGTTGATTTCTACAATTTTTGGTTTTATTTTAGTATCCGTTATTTCACACATAAGTGACGCACATCTATTACTCGCTGTTTCAGGAGTCTCTGTAAAGTGGGAATAGGTTGTTAATATACCTAATCATTGTAAGAAACCATAAAAATAACTAAATGTACGATCATACCTCGAGATGCTATCTGCGGAGTTTGTAAAATCATGATCGAATTGATTTTACTTATAATTTGACCTGATTGTGATTTTTTTAACTTTAAAACAACATCAACTCGAGAATGTGTTTCGTTGACTGCATTAGTTTTTTTCTTGCAACTTATTATAAAATTGTCCTGATATCGTTTGCTGAATAATTCGTATGTTCCGCAAATTAATCTTGGAATTTCGACTCTGATTTTTTTCTCTAATATTCTCGATAATGATCTGACATCTACTTCAGAGTGAACCACGTCGTCCCATTTGCTTTTCATATTGCCGGCTTTACGTTCCACGTGTATGGGGATACTAACCGAATTCGTTAAAACTGTATTCTTTTCATCATTATTATAAGAAGCGTGATCCATTTGGCGCCATCTCTCTTTAGCTTTGTCAGTTAAATAATCCCCATTGCTTATTCTTTTAAGTTGGTCTATTGTATGTTGTACATACTTTATAATACTATCCATGTAAAAGTTATAATTGTCTTCTAATCGTTTACAACAAATGTAGTCAAGTAACGACGAAGGTAGAACATTCATATTTGATGTCGCAGGCAAAACGCTATTTAATTGTTCTTTTATGTGCGGATCTTTAAAAAATAAATGTTTGTCATAAGCTGTATTAAAATTGGATGGATTCACAGTGGTCTCGCCAAATTTTTGACAAAGCGTATGTTCCAAAGAAGTTGTATTAGTTAACAAATCAATTCTTTCTTTGTTAATCATCATAATATTTCGTATATCCTCGGTGCTGTAAATTTCACCAACGTCAGAGTCATCGGAATCGCGTCCGTCGTTGTATATGATTGTTTCAACATATTGGTTAGATGGTTTAGTTTGACAGCATTTCGCTTCAGTCATCAGCTTTGTTCCGACATCTAAATTTTTGTAAAGTATGACCAAATCGCTTGCTTTAAGTGCGTTTTCTGCAAGTAATGAATAAGTTGATAGTTTTTAATATACAACGGGTAGTTAAATTTTTAAGTAGCTTTATATCTACTTACCACTTTCATTGAAATTATGTTTTTTAGCAATTATTTCGAATAGCTCGTTGGCTGTTTCATATTCGTAAATATTTCTGTTAACATCCCCTTCGCCATTCTCGTTGCATTCCTTTTCAGACACTCGACTTATTAACATCTCGCCTACCACATGAATTTTTCGTGATTACGTTTGCGAATATTATAAAAGTTTAAATGATACTTAAATATATTCGTAGAAAAAACACTAGTACAAAATCGTCGACAAAATTGTAAATTTAAAGTCAGCTGACACCAAAAGATATTAATTTAGACAGGCATTCAAAAAGCGAATGTTTCATTAAAAAGTATTTTACTGCATGACTTATCTCAGCAACTTAAAAACTTTTTTGTACTAAAGAATTAGCGAAACGATGTAGTTTGTGATATATTGTTTTAAATATATTAGCAGCAAGGAGTGAGCGAGGCGGGTTGAGCGCTTTTCGATGTTATAGAAAGTGGAGGAAATAAGAATAATAATTTTAATGTAAATTTTTGTTTAGACCATCAATCAATCAAATTCTGTTTAGTTTATTAAATCTACACAAGGAAATAATATCCTTAAGCACTATTCATCTCTCTTTGGTAGTTAGACGACAAGATTGGTATCCCGCTGCAGAACTTACCTATTTCCAATGTAAATTTTACTGTCACAGATTAAACCAAAGATTTTTCTTTGTATTGTATTACAGTTATATACCAACATTTTAATAAAATAATACTTTAAAGAGTAGACAACACTAAATATCTTGGTATATACATTGACGACCGTTTATCATGGTACTCACAATTAGAAGCGATGTCAAATAGGCTAAGAAAGTTAATTTGGATTTTTAAAACATTGCGGCATGTGACTACCAAAGAACTGCTTAACAAGGTTTACATCACCCTAGCAGAGTCAGTTTTAAATTATTGTATTGTAATTTGGGGTGGAGCCGCAAAGACCAAGTTGATAGAATTGGAACGGGGACAGAGGGGTCTTTTAAAAGTAATGCACTCGCTGCCATACAGATTCCCAACCGAAGAGCTTTACCAACAAAGTGGGTTGCTGTCCGTTAGAAAGTTATATGTTTTAAATACAATTCTTAAAAAACACCGTACTCTAATAGTTGATAAAGATATTTTAAAAAAGAGAAGGAAAGATATTGTCGACAAGATTGCAGTCAAAACAGCTTTTGCTGGTCGTAACTATTGTGTGCAATCCGTTTATTTGTACAACAAATTAAATAAGCTGCTAAATATATATCCACTCACGCTTCGAGAAGTTAAAATATTAGCTAGCAAATGGTTAAAAAGTGTAAGCTATAATCAGCTAGAGGATATATTGAAGAATCCCAGTTAAATCATCATACATCCTCATGATCAATCACTTTCTCACACACCCACACACATCAAGTCACACATCACATTAACTCACATACTTATACACACACACCAATATTATTTAAATAAATAAATAAAAAAGCATGTTTAATTATTTAGGGATACGGAATAATGTATTATTAAATGATATGGAAGAGCTGGAAACCCTGTCACAGGTATTATTTACTTAAAAGGGTTTCCAGATCAAAAACAGTTTAATGTAAATATGGTTCCTGAATAAATACTTTTATACTTTTCTTCGCTTCACGTAACTTACTCTAGTTCGACTCGCTATCCTTAGCGATGGGACAATTGTCTTAGAAGTAAAGAAATCTAATTAAAACAATAAAGAGGTATTCAATAGATATATTAATCAGATCATAATTCTTAATATAAACAATATAACAATTTAAGTACAGCGTTAAATATGTCAGTCTTAAAATTACAATAAATATTAACAATTGATTACATTTGTTTTAAACAATGGAATAGTATGGAACTATGGTGCTTTGAATAAGGACTCCAGCAATTCTGGTTCGTCCAAGTCCTTTTTATATTGCTGTGCGATGTCTTGAATCAAGTAACGTCTGCGGACGTGAGGCGGTTGGTAGCTGCAAGAGATAAGGAATAGTTTGCCAATAACATATTAATGTTAATATTTCAATCAGTATGTTTTCAATAACTATAGTGACATAAGAGCCACCAATCAATAAGTGGTGATTAAACAACAGCTAAGCCTGTTCTTGGTTAGGTACGGGGGTAATGAAACTGATCTTGGAAAAATTCCACACTATTTTCTTAGAGAAATTTCAGTACGATCATCGCCCGACCCAGCATCCAAAACTCAAACTTCATGTTCTACAGTGCACTAGTCACTAGAGCAACGAAGAAGTATATATATCCCTTACAGGTCAGTGTTGAGCCGGGTGCGCCTAGCCAGGTGCGTCGCAGCACGACGAAGACAATCCGGTAGCAACCGTGGGGCTACCTATTGTACAGAAATACACAACAGTTTAGTGTTAAAATTATACGAATGTAAAAAGTGTTTGAAAACTTTCATGTTTAGCGTTAAAAACAGACCGAATAGTTTGCCGAATATTCGGTTTATGGGTCAGGGGGCTGACCGAATATTCAGTATTCGAAATAACGCTGAATATATTCCTTGCGAGCCTAATTATAAGGCAAGGAATGTACATACCAATGCACCGTCTGCTAGCACCCCAGAGGCAGGGGGGCAGAGTACACGTACCAGTCCACCTAACACTGCGCTTACGCATAACGACCACACTTCGTGACGTCGCCACGGAATGCCCGTCTCGCAGTGGCGGAGCAAGTCGTCTGCAAATACAGATTAATTTAATAATTACATTAAAAATATACTTCTTTATTAGATAGGAATTCACGAGGTTAATTCTATTCGAAATATGGAATCAAACTACGCAAAGTTCTTTCTAGAAACAGTAATTTAGTTTTCTCACCTATAGGTAAATTAAGATGATCTTCGAAGTCCTCCAACCATATGATGAGTATTTTTGGTGCAAAATCTCTATTCCTTCTCCCGCTACCTAGGAACACATACAAAAAATACTTTTAAACCTAAAAAGTATAAATGAATTATTGTATGTTATAGTAATTTTTATATTCAAGTTTCGATTTAATTTTCCAGTTCATTAAATTTATTTACCGGTTAATGCGCGATCCAACTCAAGTGAGAGAGCCCTCGTCTTGTCAGAGAGCGGCGCTCGCGCAGGTCGGGTTCGTTCGCACTCGCTAGTACTGCGCTCATAACTCGCGTGCCCGGAACTACCCGACACGTCCCAGCAGGAGCCGTGGCTTTTATCTGTACTGCGGCTGTTGAAGGACAATTCGTAACATTACGTTAGTCAAAGTCAAAAATCATTTATTCATGTAGGCAACTATGTACACTTATGAACGTCACAAAATAATTAAAGAATCTAACTTTACATTTACTACCAGTTCTCAAATCAAGGGCGTAGAACAAACGAGAAGAACTTTAGAATTAACTTTAGAGTTAGAATTTTAGAATTTTTAAAAACTTTAATATTTTTCACGAGACGAACCTTACTACGCAAATGTTAAGGTTAAAATAACATTGCGAGAGAAGTACATGCATTAATATATTAAAAATTCTACGATGAAATATAGGACACAGTAGCTCAATTGGTTAGAGCAACAGCACGGAACACTGGATGCCGGTTCATGGCATAACCGTGTCGTAATTTTTTTAAAATCTATAATCATTTTTTTTAATCTTTAATATTTTGAAGGAATTAACTTAGCTAGCCAGGCAGGCCAAATTTAGATAAAAACTATCCGCCACTCACTTGGTAGATAAACATGAGCCATCCACGTCTGTCCTCATGCTGTCTGCATCTTCTGGTTCGTCAAGTTCGTATCCAGATGGAACCACGAACGCTATCTCATCTGTCGAGTCAGACCAATATAATACCTGAAAGACATAGTTACATTTTATTATAAAATAACGTATAAAACGGTTGTAGTAATTATTACTATCTTTTAGCACGTTAAACATTTATATATGTGCAAGCCTAATTCCTTAAATTTCTCTCATTTAGATCTTATAGATAAAAATATTGGTACATATATTATAAAGATATTTAAATTAAAAATCGATTTTAGATTGTAAAAAAAAATTTACGACATGGGCAGGACATTGAACCGAATTCAGGATCGTGCGATTTTTCCAACGTGACGATATATTTACTAAATATTGCAAAAAAGACTGAATACAATAAGTTTTATTTTTCACACTGTACTTACTTGTTCCCGTCCGTCGTACATAGCTGGTGCGATGTTGTCTGGTGGAGAATTCTCCTTATTCGTGAAGTGTGGCTGTGCGTCATAACTAGACCTGATGTGGCCAGTCCATCCGGCGTGGCCAGATACACGCACCGGCGTTCCCAGTCTGGAACGTTAATATTTTATTTCAGTAAGAATAACTAGAGTACGAATGAAGTTTATCTATGTTTTATATAATATAAAAATATTTCAGCTTGATCAACTATTACATAATGCTAAAAGTTTGTAAAGCCTAAACATGGTCGCTTTCAACTGTTTATCTTTTTATTATATTAAAGAAACACATTTAAATTTAAAAAAAAATCGACCTAAAACGAAAAATCCTCTTGCACTAATTTTAAAATACCTTACACACAATATATAAAGTGTTTTAATTTAGAACAGAAAAAAAGAGGATGGTATACTTGATTAAATACTATTTATTTTCAAGTCACCAGTCCAGCCATTAAAATATATAACATTTTAATAAAATGAGCCTATTAAAGTATGTCATGAAATGAAGATTTTGTCTACTTACCCGCGCAGCATACGTATAAATGCAGCCGGTACTGTGTCAGCGCTCAGCGAATTAGCAACGATGTCAGTGGCACGGCGCTGACCTGCGCGTACGCATACCACATGCACTGTCAGAGCAGCCCGGCTGCCTGTGCCGTCTAGACGTCGTAGCGCGGTTGAGAAACCAACGTTTGTGCTGTCCAGCGCTTGCAATCGGGGCAAGGAGTTCTAGAAAGTATAAGTAACTTGTATTTTAATTATTATTTTTTAAATCCAAAGATTAAATATATAATGTATTGAGTTTACGCGAGTAGTGCATTTTAAATGAAACACGTTTAACGGTTTAAACCGTGAAGTATATTAAACTTATTAAAAAACATTAGTACGGTCCCAACGTTTCTCCCCGTGATAAGCATCCGAAATGTTGGGCCATAGAAAATAATTTTTCAAATAAATTTAATTAATATATTTTGCATTTAGAACCTTTAAAAGTGTTTTATTTAAAAGAGTAAATGTTTTTGTTAGTTGATTAGAATACAAACTTAGATGGTGAAGTGAACCAAGATACTATCAATAGGTTAATAGATTTACTGATCATAAAAATGAAACAGCCTTTTCCGATAAGAACCATCATTTTCTACTCCTAACTACTGATCTCCAACTGACCTTCTTATCGGGTCCAATATTGAGGTACCCAAAGTGCGATAGGAACATGCGCGCTGTTTGGAACTCTGTTACGGGTTCTGGAGGCACGTATTCTTCACCTGTCTATAAAGAAACCATAATCTATAAACAATAAATTCACCATAGACTAGAAAAATATGTTTTTATTATGATAGAGGAGAACAGACAAACGTGGGTTTTATTTGATAATGACTGAAACATCCCAGCCAAATAATATCTACATTTACAAAACGGGCGCTCGACTTTCGTCGAAACGGAAACGCGATTCAATTTTAGTTTTTTTGACGGAATTTCGATATTCCTATTTCAATACCCAACCGAAGTATTAAAGAGTACTTCCATAATTCTAGTACAAAAAATAAACTTCCATTTCTATTTCGAATCATATTTTTTCAAAGTGCTTAGTGGGAAAGTACTAGAACAACTTACAACATTATCCTCGCCCTCTCTTACGCGTCTCTCTATAGCAGCTTGCTGTTCCAATAGCTTGAACAGCACGGTTGCTTCGGGATCGTTTAGCTGACGGAGTACTGCTTCCAAACTGGGGAAAGCCGAGTCTCTGTAACAAAAACATCCTAAATAATATAACCATCGTATTAATGAAGTAATTAATGGTAATTGAATTAAAACATAGTTTATTGTCAATTTTAAATTAAGAAGGTACATTTAATATGTTTGGAGATCGATAATTGGCTCTATCACAATCGGCCTACGTAACTCTCGGTGCATTCTAATCCCGGGAAAACAATAAATTATATCCTTCGGACAAATCACAGAAGTTCAACCAACTTGTTTGTGAAATCAACGAGGGAACAGTCACAGAAATATGCACCCCAAGAAGGTTTTTTGTCACAATGGCAAACTAAAAACTAGTATTGTATACTATTTATGGGATTGGACTGATGTTATAAAATACACATTTTGTCGACTACTTTCTTTAAAAAGTTATCAACTTACACAGCGCACGGTGGAGCTGCACAGAGTGGTAAGCAAACAGGAGGTGCTCTGGCAGGTGGCTCGAGCATGGCCACAGGACGTGGACACGCCCCTCCCCCACCGCGACCAGCGCACCGCGCCGCTCCACGGCTGCTCAAAGACCATGCATAACGACCCCAACCGTTGCGAATGATCACTATGTAACAAAAAAAACTGTTAGCTTAAACTGCTATTTGTCAGAAGCTATATTAGCAGTGCACGCAACTGAAGCCCCCAAAGAAGAATAATTTCCCCCCTTTTTTCCACATTTCCCTCCGTTTCTTTGCTCCTATTGATCGCAGCATGTTTTATAGCCTAAAGTCTTCCTCGATAAATATCCGATCAACACAAACATAATTTTTCAATTCGAATTATTAGTTACTGAAATGAGCGCGTTCAGACGAACAAACTATTCAGCTTATATTAGTACGGATAGTTTATTTAGCAATTTAAAAACTAACCAACGATAGTGGGCTGCGGTTCCTGACTGTTTGCAAGCGGTTCTTCGAGTAACGACAGTAGAGTGCTACCATCTGCTACGAAATGGCGTAATTTTCCGTGGCCCAGGGCGGACAACCAGCGCTCGTCTAAGCGACACCACGCACCGGTTCCACATGTACCGCTCTGGAATAAGAAAAACATTTAAAAAGATCCGTAACTATTTATTATGGAGCTTGTCTGTATGTAGTTTACGTCAGTAAAACACTTGGAACGATTTGAAAAGCGAAATATTTAAGTTAAATTATTACCAATTTATTTTTACTATGATGATACTCCGCGTTCCAGATGTTTGCTACACTGTAATACCTCATGTGCATTTTTATGCACATGAGGTATTACAGTATAATATAAAAAGCGTATTTCCCTCCGAAAAAACCGTGCATTGCAAAATCTATAATACTTTGTTTATAGCAAAAAATATACAGTGCATCATCTTTGATGTTATCCGGCAGCGGCATTTCACTTCCCATGATGTACTCATCTATCGTAAGGAAATACTTGCGCCAGTAAACTTACAATAATTCGAACACACATTCACAAACCTGTTCTAGTATCAGCATCAATAGCGCTTCGGCCGCGTCTCGCACTCTCATAGACACTGGCTTTAGTTCCTTTTCGTCTTTCATCTTCGTTGGCTCCCCAGGTTTTCCTGTAACACGTATGTATATGGAGAGAGAAAAAGTTAAGCATTGCGTTAAGTGCGAACGAACCAATCTCTTGTTTCGGTCGGGCAGGGCATGTCTGCCCTCTGCCCATCGATTACTTGCCTGTAAATAAAACCGATCAGTGCATCAATCAAATCAGAACAGATTAAACGGACACAGAAGTGTGTTCGCCCCATGCCCCACTGGGGCATACGGAATTGCCCTACTTTCCTCAGATAAGACTAGGGCCATCTCACTCACCTTGACTCTTCGACCCCGATATCCCAAGCTCGACTACTTCCATCAGCGCAGCGAGGCAGTCAGGGTCATTGAGCAAAGCTGGGCAAAGCCAGGAGGCGAGACATGTGTAGGCGGCTACGACGCAAGAGTGAAGGTCGCGGGAATGGGCCTGCGGTGGTCGACTGCACTGAACAGAGATGTAGTCGCAGATCCAACGCACTGCGCGCTTTCGCTCCAACGCGTCTAAATAACAATTAATGTATACTAAAAAAGTTGGCATTCAGTATTGTCTGCAGTTTACGCGAATACACATTTAAATAAAACAAATTTACCAGGTTAAATCACGAAATATATTAGTTAACTTATTTTTAACTTTACAGGGGGGACCCTGACCACGGCTGTAGTAAAGCATACGAAACGTTGTATGTAGTTAAAATAAATAAAAAATAAGTTAAATAACATACTTCGCGTATTAAAATTGTTAAAGTATTTATTTTATTTAAATTGGTGTTCATTCTATTTGTAATTATTCCAATTATTTTACATTTTTTTTATTTTTTTTTCATATTTCCCGCTATATCTTCGCTTTTATTAGTCACAGGACGATGATTTATAGCCTTTCTCGATAAATGCTCTAGCCACAAAAACACTTTTCGTCAATTCGAACCCGCAGTTCCTGAGATTAGCGCGTTCAAACAAAGAAACAAACTCTTCAGCTTTATATATTAGTATAGATTAATTACTTAGATATAAGTTTCTTTGATAAATAATTGTGAGTATATCTATTTGTGTACCAAGCGTATTCCTATTTATTTGTAACCCGAAATTTAACCCAATTGTAACGATATTAGACATCATCCAAAACACATTAGGTCAGTGACGTATAGAGTTCTATATTTTGATTGTCTTACCTATGACAATTTCTGAACAGCGTGCAAAAAGAAAAAAAGACCAATTAGAACATGTTTAATTCTGAAAACATTAATATTTTTCACATGTTATTGCACATGAAGGCACTATATAATTTAAAAATCGAAAATAAATCGGTAGAGCAACAGCACGGAACGCTGACGATGCTGGTTCAAGTCTTGCCCGAGTCGAAAATTTTTTCAATTTATTTTCGATTTTTAAATTATTTTTAATTCTGTTCAAATATTACTCAAAAGTGCAATACGTACCGGGCTTTGCAGAGTGTAACTTGGCAAGACCCGAGAGTAGCTCGAGGGCAGCCAGAGACACTTGTAAATCGCCTTTCCATGACGATATAAGCCGGTGACACACTAGATATGTTGCTCGTGTAACAAGAGCAGCACCTAAAATGTATTCTCTGTACTACTTATTCAGTATGTATATACATACACATAATAAAAAACACTTAAGATATGTTTTGCATTAAAAGACAATTATCTGTGGCTTGGGTGTCTTTTACAATATGAAGTCTACAAATGACATTAATGAAAAATAAAAGAGCATGCTATAAACGAAATTTTAAGGCAAACACTGTGAATAATTTTACTGTTACGGTCATTTATGAGAAATTAATCACATTGTTTCGAAGGGTGGTATCTGTAGGTACTATTGTTTCGTATTATTTAAATTTGCAACGCGCCGCTGCAATAAAACAGAATAAATGTAGTTCGATTAATACTATCAATTTAAATACTGTCTATAGTTTACGCGAGTAGTACACATTTAAATAAAACACTTAAACGGTTTAAAACGCGATATATTAGATAAACTCATTTGAATATGATTTTTAACTTCGGCCGACGTTTCGGATGCTTTGCAGCAGCCGTGGTCACGGGGAGACCACGGCTACTGCAAAGCGGATATTATATATATCTCGTTTTAAACCGTTAAAGTGTTTTATTTAAATACTATCAATTGAGCAAGAATTTCACCAAAAATGGTTTAGATGTTTACAGTCAACTAGAACGAAACTACGGCTTCAAATAAACTCATGCCTAAAGTTGTATATACGTCTGACTAATTCGCTTTGACCAAAAATAATCGATCGTCGTACACTACAGCCAAATTATCCTCAAAGAACATTTTGCTTTAAGTTTTATTTTATTACCTAGAATATTTTAGTGATCTTCAACATTTCGTCCACTACTACTCCTACATAAGGTCGCCATGGGCTTTAAGGAATTGTATCCCATCCAAATTTATATAATTCTGGTGTCCCTGATTAACCAAGAAACTTTTGAGTTTTATAGAACTAGTTTCAATAGATACCACCCTTCCGTTAAGCAACTCAAATGTGCAATTACCGAAAACAGGCGATGATGGATCTAGCTCCCTAACATCAGCTGCGAAGTCATCTTGAACGCTTTCAGCGCTTGCTGGGCCACTGCCGCCCTCTGAACGAGATATAACACCCCTCAATTTAATCATATCGATTCCCAATGATTCAATTTAAGTAACAGCTTTCTTAAGTTGGAACTAAACTGTACGTAAGTGTAATAACTTGGTGTTCGTCGTCTTTTAAACAGAATTATGGAGGTAACTGTACGTGTTGATTGCTTAGCAAAATAAAAACAGCGTGTCGTATGTGTTCATGAGTTGTGTTCAAATAAATGAAGTGAATCTCAAGCTGTTGTATCTTTATATATGTATATAAAATAAAACAACTTCAACGATATTAAACGTAACATCCACACAAGGGCAGATCAAGATATGACGCCAGGAGGCGGTTAAATTGTCGTGGTCAAATTATTTAATTTATTTAACAATATGTTTAATTAGTGGTCAGATTAAGTCCTAAGCCAGCTCAGGTCAGGTCATGACCAGGGGAGGGGGATGTCATGACCCCATGAACTCCTCCTCAACCTGGATCCGCCGTTGCATAAAAAATCCCGTGCAGGTTAAAACTACTAATTAGTAGTTTTCAATATGACATTTGTTGTGTAATATTATATCATATTTTTATCACGGCATAAGCTTATAATATTATTTTTTAGCAACGTTTAAAAGCGTTTTATTTTAATGATTAATTTGAAATTAACTTTTCATTACATGTGCGACCAAGAGAAATCTTAGCTATTAATTGTCTAACAAAATAAAAATATCAAATACCTCTATACTCCGAACAATGCGAGAGAGAAGACCCCGGCGGTGCACTATTAGCTTTGTTAAGAGCGTGTGTGTTGTGACGCACACATAAGTACAGAGCGCTAAGTAGTGGAACAGCGAGCGAGTCCGAAGTTTCCACTTGTACGGCAGATACGCAGATCAGCGAAAGTTTAGCACGAGCGTATTCTCCCAGGGTCATCCCGGCACTAGATTATTAACGGAATACAATAGTTTATATCAGTCATTGTATCAGTAGCTAGCTGTGTCAGCGACTTCTTCCGCGAAGAATATTTATTTTGGGCTTCAACTCTCAGCTTTATATATTAGTATAGACTCGGCGAGGAAAAAACTACCGTCTGTAGTATACGCGATTAGCATACATTTGAATAAACCTTTTGCGGTTTAAAACGTGTAATGGATTACATAACTTTTTTTTTTTTTTTGCATTCGAAACGGCAGGCCTAAATTAAGTAAAAAAAAAAGCGTTTTGAACCGTTATAAGTGTTTCATTAAAATAAGCTACCATTAAAATAACAATAGATATGTATTTACAGAAAAATTGCAAACGGATCTAACTCAACTGACAAAGCTTAGAAGTTATTACATAACATATTATGTAATTGTTAACATCGTTTTATTCTATGAGTTGCATAAATCGTGTTCAAAAGAATAAATAATACTCACTAATCATTGCATCCAGGAAACTCAGGAACTGGCAACCCTCTATAATGATAAGGGAAAGCAACCAGCGACAATAGAAGGCTGATAGCCGCCTTACGCAGTTCGCGTTTGTCTATGGAACCACATTCCAACTTCGGTTCGCGTTCGGATAAAATACGGTCTAGAGCTGTTATGAAATCTGGTACTAGAACTAGAACGCCATCTAGGTCCAATCTGCAAAAGTTATATACATTTTTAGTGGATAGCCTCTAGAGGAAGCGCTTCAAGAGATACACGATAACAACCTGTTACAGATACATAAATTTGTCAGAAGGGAGACAAAGGACTTTTAGGTAAATTTTAATATACGTTTTTTTTTGTGGCTAACCAGTACTTATTAGTTTGTTTATGTTACAAAGGAGGACCGATAGGAATGGGGATCCATCAATAAAAAGTGAAATACCCCAGCTATGTAACTTCCAAGAAAAATGCGCTGCCGACCTTTATTGGCTTTGGATATTTAGAAGTCTAGATTGAACCAGAAACGAGAATAAACATCACGGTTTTTTTATATGCAGATGGTGGTACGTGACCTGGACGGAATTTCAACAGACCTCTGATTTAAAATGAAGATTTTCCAGACGAAGTCCAACATATTTCATGAAAATAAATTAATCGAAGGCTAGAACCCACGTCCCGATAATAAGTAGATTATTACGATCATTAGACCAACGGTCCCGGTAGTTGAGTTTTTCATAACGAACATACCGAAATATATCAGCGGCATCTAACACAACAGCGGCCGCTGTGGCCGGGTCTCTAAGACCGCGCTGCAACGCTGCATAGGTACGTGCTAGGTATGGCGCCAGCACTTCTTCGCGACATTGCTTGGAGCAAATCACACGACAAAGAGTACCTAGTGCAACTGCGCGACCTGATGAAAAAGACATTACATTACTCAATGAGCCTGGAGATGACCAGGCATAATTTCAAGTTCGGTCGGTAAACTAATATATTTTTCGTTTTAAACCGTCAAACGTGTATAACTCACCAGCTTGATAACTGAGTGTGTTGATTTTAAAGGTAGCATCTGTCGGCGGCGGCGGTGTGCCTTCGCCCCTTTCTGAAATTAGAAAGTATTATATCGACTCTAAAAATAAAAATGAATAAAGTAAAAAATCAAGTATCTTAAGAACTTAAGTTGAAAACTGCTTCTAAAAATACCTACGTTGGTTATTAGTCGGGTTGGTCCCTATCAACGCGGCTTCGAAAAGCCATTCCCCAAACAGGTGTAGTATCGAGTTGACTTTGGGACGAAGTGGTGTTAAAGGCGGTTTCTCCGTCTCTCCAACTGAATATTAAAAATTACAAATCCAAGAACTTCTTTACAATAATTAGTAAAACTACATTTACAATAAAACCATTATTAGAGTTTAGTACAACTTTACTAATTTAAATATTTATATATAATTATTTATTTATTTATTTATACTTTTTACACAACACACGCACACAATTACAATGAACTAAAAATAATAATAATATCTATAAAGTATGGAGTGCAACGGGTGACCTTATCGCTATTAAGCGATGTCTTCCAGGCGACCCCTCTTACGAAAATAATGTAAAACAACTTAATAATTTATTTTGTAATTGAGAAGTAAATTGTTATAATACCAAGTTATTATAATTTAAATTATGATACTTACTATGTGTATATTTAAGAGTGAAATATCTACCGACCAAATAATATAGTTTTCCCCGGTTTTGAACAAAGGCCTTCTCTCGCTAAACGCTATGTATTGCCTAAGAAGGCGATAAAAACGTACCTTGAGATGTTATTGAATTAGGTGGAGTGGTTGGGACCACACTAGCCGGTCGACTGCTGCTCAAGCCAATAAGTGATGACCGCGGTGCACCTATTCATAATTCATATTATTATTAACTTGAGCACAGATTTCAGGATAATATTTCCTTGTTATGCGTCAGTTATAAAATATTGGTGGCAAGCATTCAAACTACTTGTGCAAGTGTGATCTAAGTTCTACCAAGCAAGTGCTTAACAAACCGCTAATCTACTAAAATACAGGCACAGTCATGGATCAAATAGCTTACCTTTTAATTTATTATATAGCTTCTATGCTAACGTATTGTATATAATTATACCATATTAAATAAATAGATCGTAGCTTTGATTACTAGCATCTAATAAAAGAGCTAATGATTCTTCAGTCTGTACAGACGGAATATGCTATTTGTATGTTTTTAGCAGATATTACGTGTAAATGTTTGCAAATATATATACTTATAATTTGGCTATACAAAATGTATCAAAAATTACATACAAAGATATTTAATTCGTATGCCAAAGACCACTTCAAAGCAGTCAAAGCAGCGTCATTTTAAAGTCTTACGAGACGATATTGACTGATAAAGCCGTACTTTTCTCGGGTATCTTCTCCCGTGGTCGTGACGTGCTGAACGACTTGGCGAGCCTTCGATGCGTAGGAGGAGTCAGTTCTTCCTCCTCCTTTTCGTCAGTGAGCCCCGCCTGGGCACTACCGAGCCCCGCCCAGCAGCGCTCCTGTCCTCGCCCTGCGCACTCATCCTCTATAGTCTATACAAAACCTAACCCGTAGAACCTACTTTTCTATGATGAACAGACAGATGTACTCGTGGATTTTCATTAAAACCATATCCTTATAAGATGACGTCTGGCCAAAAATTTTCCTTTGCATCGTCTTGTATAAGATTAACCATTATTAAAAGACCCGAGGAATTTATATACAACAAGGGACATAGTTATAATTATTATGTACAATTAGGGTCCCAGCGACCCAGAAGCCGCCGCCACCGGCACATTCATACAATTTATTCATATCGTCTGCAGCTTATACAAAATGTATGAAAGAGTGACTAAGGCCGGTAACCCTGTTCTGCCACACTCATAAGTTATTAGTTAATTAAAGAAAATAGTTTAAGAAACACACCAACGAAAAACTTTACATATGTTTTTCCCATCACGATAACACCCCATTTTTAATAACATTCAGAATTTCATAGAACATACAATAAACCAAAAATATTAGTCATGTTACACCCAAATTGTTATAAGTATAGCATGCAACACAAACACCAAAGTTTCCTATAATCAAAATAATCCCTTAAGTGGAAGTTATGTGTAATTACAAATATTTATAAACTTAACGTGATCTGATACTGCATTGATAATAATTACATAATATTTAAATGATATTTTTGTCTTCCAATAATTATTATAAAAACATATGTCATAAATATTGAGGAAGTTCTTCATTAACAGAACCTTTCTTACTATTTATTAAAGTTAAAACACTGAGAATAATATCTTAAGAAAATATAAATCATGTTACCAAGAAATGCGTCCACATGGGCTGCAAGTCCCAACATGGCTCGGTGGAAGATAGACGGCAAGGCGCTAAGCCACGGGTGTTGGTTGCTCCCTTCTTCCCATCGCATTGAGTACTGAACACATAATGAAAATATTAATGAATAATTAATGCTAGTCCTATTTATATGAGGTGGCCTGCGGCTTTGAAGGTGGCTGGTGGCTGGAATAGAAAGACGTTTTTTCGGAAACAACACAGGACATTTACAAACATAATATAAAAAAAAATATAAATGAAATATTACTTTACTAAGTACATGTAAAATAATAAAAAAATAAAATAGTTGCCTCCGAAAAGGAATCCACTCAACTACACTGATATTTTGTGGCCCCTTCCGAGACCAAGCTAACACGAGCGAGATAATTTCACATTCTATCAATTAATTACTTTATACACAAACACTTAACAACAAGAAGTCTTGTTTATTTAACTTAAAAAAATGTGTTTGTGTAATGGACGGCGTCAACGCTATAAGCAATGTTTATCAAAAATTCACTTATTTATTGCCATTGCGTATGTTATTTGTCAAATATACTTATCTAATAATAATACCTGCAGAAGGTGCGGCGTATGCGCAATGAGGTGCGGGTGACACAAGTCCACGGGATTGCCTATTGTGTGCAGCACGCGATACCAACTCTGCATTACACTCTCTGCGCTCATATCAGCCGGAACTAAATTGGCGTCTTCATCGCCTAGACAAAATGTGAAGGTCAGTATAAAAGAGTGGTTAAGACAGCTTTAAAAAATACAGTAAAATTTTTACGTGTCTTGGACAAATTATAGTTGACTTCTATCATTTGTGTATCATTTCAACATTTAACGGGCTCTGGTCTAATGGTAGCAATGGTAAAAATTATTAGCTAAAATCAACGTGTTTTGGGTTCGACCCCCACCGAATTCACATGTTTCTAATCTTTCAATTTATAATTTTAGTCTGGAAATCTGGATATTAAATGTGTGGTAGAAATATTCATATTCAGCCTGTGAATTCAACAGCACATCTTGTCTCTATCATTAAAAAATAAGCAAATGTGAGCTAAATAATAAAGACATGTGTGAATAAATTTAAACATACTTATAGGCATAGCGGGGAATAGTGGTCCATACATGTGCTTAAGGAGTCTCGCTGTAAGACATAAAGACACCCGTGTCCATGTCTCTGTGAGTGGGGCCCGATGACGCCAACTTATACAGTGTTCGCGTAATGTACGCCAAAGCGGTGGTGATGGGAAACATCTGAAATAACATTCGGCACTACACGAGAAAGCTCTTCTTATATGCTCTAATTAATGTTACAAAGTGCATAATATGTTCTCACATAAGTATGTATGTGTATATGACATAAGTATATGTATATGTGTTATATATGTAGTAATAAAATATCAATATATTTATAGAAAATAGAAATGATTATATTCAGCGTACGAGCTGTGTCAGCGACTTCGTCCGCGTAGAAACGTTATTTCGGACATCCAAATTTGTTTTTGCAACCGTCTTTATCTTTATAAATGTAAGCTATTATCTACGACGTCGGTCGCGTTCCATTGTTCCTGCAAGTTAATGTTAAAAAATAGGAGGACTGGAAAGAATGTTTAATGATATTTTTAGGTTCATTGAATCGTTTTCGCAGCGTACGTACTGGAAACACACAGAGATGACATATGTTCACCGTTTTTTAACACTTCCCACTGTTTCTTCATTCCATTAGTCATATCGCGATGTTTTACAGCCTATAACTTATCTTACCTAATTTACCTCGATAAATGCTCTCACCAAAACAAAATAATTTTTCAATTTGAACCAGTAGTTCCTGAGATTAGCGCGTTCAAACAAACAAACTCTTCAGCCTTATATATTGTATAGATTATATCTTATAAATACCTGTGACATGCCAATATCCATACTTCAAACAAAACACACAGCACTCTTTCGCACAATTGCTCAGCTGCTCCATGTACTGGTGCTGGAGGTGCCAATAAGGCTGACGCCGCAGCCAATAGAAGGAGTAGTAAAGCCTTCCATTCACGAGAACCCAAAGAAGCACTGTCAGCGAGGGAACGCGCAAGGCGAAGCACGCGATGACAAAGAACAGCTTGTTTACTTATTAAGTCTGCACCTGGGTTCAAATTATAAATGATTAATTAACAAACTGTATTAAGGGTGTTCAAAATATATTTGTATTTACTGAAACTGCTACTTTTAGTGCCAGCACTTACTACAATCCATTTGATAAATAAATGCGAGAGCTTGAAACAACACAATAAAATTATTTATATCATCTTGTGCATATATTTTTAAGACATACTCAATGCTTATTTCACCTTATATAATTAAAAATACATACTCTCATTGTGCCGTGGAACAAATAAGTTGTGTAGGTGGCTTAGTATCTTGGTAGCATATTTTTCTGGAGAAGCAGCCAGTGGTGCTGGCACAGCAGGCGGTGGTGGTTGAGCTGGAGCCGCAGGAGGTAAGAGAGCAGATAACCAAGAACAGCAAACACGTACGCAGTCTCTAACAGCTTCATGTTCTGACAGTGGTAATGATAACCCGTACCGAATGACTTCCAGTACCCATTCTACCTACAAATAATGTGAACAATTTTATAAAACTGTTGTTTTAGCTAAAAGTGTATTTCTCAGAGACCAATAGGTAATTTTTTTTTAATTTAGCAGAGTTCATTCTATTAATAATTTTGCCATTATACCAGTTCCACTTTTATTTGGTATTAAATAATTTTTGCTCACTCAAGGTTCTTTATTTGTTCTCAACAAACTCTCAGGGATGAAGTAGTGAAATATAAAAGTTCCAATAATAATGAATTTCTTAACACTATTTGCATTAAAATATCTTTTTACCTCTGAGTCAGTATTAAGTGGACTAGGTTGATGTGAGGCCAACTGCCTCACGACAGCCAAGACTACATCACGACCTCCCACAGCTCCCAAGACCCCACAACCGCCTCCCTCCAACGGCAATGAACTCCACTCTGAGTACATGCCGTCACTCTTCTTATTCTGTAATATTTTTTTATCTAAACATTCTCAATTCTCACTTAAATATATTAGAAAGTAGAATCGTAATTGAAGCCGACTTACCTTACTATTGACTCTGTTAAAAATTCCCACATTCATTAAATCTAACGCCACCAAACGGTAAATTAATAATGATGATAGTTTTTAATTGGTAAGCAACTCTCGTAGGAAATCCAACACCAAAACAATAATATATTTTGTAATTTGTATTGCACTTGTATTTTTTGATTGGCAATATGAAACGTTATTAATATAATTGACAGCTGTCCACGTCAATAGTCGCAGTCTTTTTCACAATACATACACATCTGTGGTTTGACGAATACGATATTAACTGTAATATCATGAAATTAATGTGTTCTATTTATTTACGAAGTCGTTACAGAAAAAAAATACAGGCTTCTAAGATTCATAGCCATACGACGACATAAATTTAAAGCCATCAAAATGAAAATTCTAAAGCAAAGACATCGATGTTCTGCTATACGGTGTCCATTTCAACATGCTTATCCGATGGCTAAGTTTTAGTTCTAGAATATACGAATTTCTTTGCTAAATAGATTACGCACTACACAGGGTAGCCTAACATGGGTAGGAGACCATGTTTCGGGATTGTACGGTCATCATCAGTATCAAACATAGATATGCTTTAAAAGAAAACACTTAAAGCTTTCAATATTTATTTAGTTTATAAAAATCTTAAAAAAAACAGCGATTAACACACACATTATTGCGTTGTCAGTAGACTAGAAACTATTCAATAGTTTAGTTTAATTTCACAATACTAAATACTTTTTACAAATACAAACAGTAAACACAAAATACAAGAAATAATAGAAACAGAATATTAGTTGCTTTATGCAATGATTAAAGTCAATTTGCTTTAAAAATACTAATATTTTTTGGATACAAATTACAATATCACTATTCTAAGTGAAGCACCATATCACATATTAGACTAAGACTTTTTCTGATGGCATTATTTTAAATTGTTATAATATTATATAATTAAGAATTCAAGTGAGAAAATAAATTCAGTCAAGTATCAATAGCTGAAAATAAGAAAATTTTCATCAATTTAATTAAGTATGCAGTATAAGTTTGTTATGGCAGATCCTGGAAGCTATTTCAAATAATAACATATTAATCATCTCCTTGTCCACCAGTGCTTTTACTTATTTCTTTATACTTTTGCTGCCACATAGCAGCCTGATCTTCAAGTTCCTTTATCCTTATCTTTTGTTCGTCTAGTAATATCTCACTTAATTCTAATTTCTGTTTCAACTCAGCCATATCTTCAGATTCTTGAACAGTATTTGCTAATACTGTAGTTTTTGCCATTTGAACTGTGTCTTCAGCTTTTTTGATGATTTCTTGAGCCTTCACCTCAAGTTCGTGCTGTATAATAATCATAGTCACAAGCCTTCTTATGACAAATGCAAGAAATATTGCGAAACCAGTAATGTAAAAATTCCTCTGTGCTCGAAATAATTTCACATTACCCTTCATTTCACTCGTTAAATGCACATGGTCAGAGTTAGAGTATTTTCGCATTTCCCTAATAGCATCCATAAGAAATAATGACAGTACTCCTAAAAGCACATAGAAATAAACACCAACTTGTTGTTGAAACATAGAAAACAATCTGGAGCAAAAGAATGTGTGCCATTTTCTTGGACTAAATATTGGTAACATCATTATTATAACAATCGCTATCTCAAAATAGAGAAAGCCAGCAATAAATGTCCACTGAATCGACATTTTAAAAATCTAGTCTTTTAGCAGTTGGTTGTCGTCCCGAAAAAAGCAACTATTACTCGCGGAGGTCAACAGCTTTGTTATCTTATTTTGAGGAGACCGTCCAAATGTGCAATATAACATCAGTCAAAATCGGTGAGCTTTTAAGCCGAAAAATGCATTTACAGTGAGATCAGTTTTACTATTGGGGTAGTAACCGAAAAATTATTACAAATTGAAAATAAATAAATTATTAGGTATTTGTTTAAAACACAATTCGTAATTATAAACTATCTTCAATAATTTAACCACATTTAACAACAAATTCAAAAATAAAAACAATTGTCACAGAATCATCGAAATTCATGATTCGGTAAACGAAGTTCACAGATGTACGAATACAACTTACAAGCAAGAAGCTGCCGCTTTATGCTTGTTGACATCTACAACAGACTAAATATTTTATATTTAGGGTCAACTGTCCATAATTAAGATCAATATATACAGTCAAACTGACGTTTGCGACATACGGTACTTCTCATTTTACGAAAGCACTGAGATTTTGTTAATATAGATTTCTGTATTTTCCACATGAAAACAGTCATATGTTTTACAATTACAATAGTTGATTATGAATAACATAGAACTCGATATCTGGAGAGGAGAATGGGGCCTTGCCTCGATAGATTTGGAATGCCTTAAAGTTTTAGTAAGTTTTAGCTTAACCTTGCAGTTTTTCAATACCGGTAAATAACATAATATTATTTTTTAGACTTATATGAAATTTATTGGAGTGCCAGTACGCGTTCGAGAAGTCAGCAACCCCTTTTTTACTCCGAAAGGAACACTCCCTGTCCTACGTGATGGTAGAAAGGCTCTTACGAATTTTGAAGAAGTTGTAGAATATTTGAAATCTTTAGTAAGTAAAAACTTAAAGTTATATAAGTTTTTGCGTAATAATAATTAGATTCAAAAAATAAATTTAATTACTTCTACAATTTTTTTTCAGCATTATAGCACAGATGTTCATTTGAATACAAAGCAGGCAGCTGAAGCCAGTGCATTTACTCAACACATTAGAGAGAAATTATATCCTGCATATCAATATGCCTGGTGGGTTGATGAAAAAAATTATGCAGATCTCACTAGGCCAGCCTATGCTAGGGCTCTGCAAATACCATTCAATTTTTATTATCCATCAAAATATCAAAGTGCAGCTAAAGAAATGATTGATGCTTTATATGGAGAGCACACAGATTTGAAGGAAATAGAAAAAACGGTGAGTCAGATATAGTGCTATAAAATCCTGTTGGATGCCTTGATTGATATTGATAAAGTTTTAATAGTTCATTCAATATTGTAGATATACAGCGAAGCAGAAAAATGCCTTAAAACACTATCAGATCGACTTGGTGAAAGTGAATATTTCTTTGGCAACCGTCCATCATCATTCGATGCAACTGTCTTTGCATATCTAGTTCCACTCTATAAAGCACCTTTTCCAAATGCCACATTGGCTAACCATGTGAAAGGAATTGCTAATCTTACTCGATTTGTGGCTAGGATCAATCAGAAAAATTTTAGGCATGTTACTGATGGTAAGGCTTTAAATGAATTCTCTAAATAGAATTTCATAGTTAATTTAAGCTGTTTAAAGTTTAAAATTAAATATAGTGTTGCCGTTAAGTCATTGGCATTATTATTGCAAAAAATTGATAAAAAACACATACTAACTATTTAATTTTTCTTTTTATATAGAATATAACAAACAAAATGCTAAAAAGCAGTCAACAGGTACACAGTCGGATAGAGAAACTGCCAATTTTCCAAACCAGACCCGGAATAAAATACTTGCAACTATATTTGCTGCTATTGCAATGACTGGCTATGCTGTTGCTAATGGCATGTTTCAGGTAATTTCATTTATAATATATTTTAATGAAAAATGTAGTACTAATTGGGTTTACATCGTTTATTTTTCATATTTCATAACAATTAGTGTCCTTCACACCCTACCGAATTGAAACATCACAGATTATTTTATACTCCCTTTCTAGTGTATTTAATTGTTTTTTTGTTTATTTAATCTCCTGTTTTCATTAATTGCCTACTATTAAGTTGTAATCTTTTCATTCTCATTTCTCTGTTCAGGAGTTAAAAGAGTTTGAGCACTCACAAGATTACACCGACATGTTTGAGAATGAAGAGGACGACAACTGACATGATTACCCCATTCCTATGGAACTCCTATGGAACGCAAAATCCAAACTATGTTTTATTTTTGGCAAGCTAAATGTGCATGTTAACAGTAATGCAGTTATTATGTCAATCTACAATTTACTTTTCTTTATTTTCCATATTTTATGTGGCAAATAATATTTTATGACAAAATTGTAAATTTAAATTCTATGTTCAATGTAAGTAGATCTATAAAATGTTATGTCATTTTATTATACAAAATAATAATGTTTAAAGAGCAGGTTATATAACCATTTATTGTGCAAGTTTGTAAACACTGCCATTATTCAAGATGTGTGTGTCCTCGATTAACACACAAAGACTGTATAATTTGGATTTACTGTAATACATAATGGTATTTTTGTGTTGATGACTATATTTTTGCACTAATACAAAAGTAGCAATAAATAAATGCCTTAATAGCCCTACATAGACGTGATATGGAAAGTTTATTAAAAATATTGTAATCGTGTGTTTCGTTGGTGGTCATGAAATTGTGATGTTTCCTACTAGTGCTTTGATTAGGTGTAGTTTGTTAGCTTTTTGTTTGTCTGAGAAGGAGCTAGTTATTTTTAACTTATTGGATGAAATAAACGTATTGGTTGTTGAATTGTTTTCTTTTATAATCTTAGGTTTTATGGTCTTTAAAGTTTAGAACATCTATTTATTTATCATAAAAAATTCTATGAAATGACAGGTTCCTACGTGTAGTCCCACGGGTTCCGCCCAATTCAACACTGATCTTGAAAATTAACATAGAAATGTTAAAATAAAAATTATTTATATCAAATGTAAAAGTACTTGTTTACAGTTGAAAAGATACGTATGTATGATTTCAGCGGTGGGCTACATGGAGCTGGCAGAAGACTGTATCGCTCAACCGATTTCGAATAGCTAAAAAACACTTTGAGAAGTTCAAGAAACTCAATACTGCTCGGAGAGCTGAATCTCAATAGAATTAATTTTGATAGCGTTAAAATATGTATAGACTACAATTTAATAAATTAAGCTGTCAATATGTATGAAGAGACACGCATAGACCAAGAATTAAATTACATTCATCATCTGCCATAAAAAATTCGAATGCTTAACACTTCAAATCATTTGGTTTGAGTTTTGTTGTCTTAAAAATAAATATTATATGTAAATTATGATCTCAATATTGGCTAGATTTGTAAATAAAATTTTCTAGTTGTTAGTATAATAGAGTTATATAGTATATATAAAAGTGTTAAACGTGAAATCAAACAACACTGGCATTTAGTTTCATTTATTAGAACATTTTGCGTTGTCGCCAACAATTAGAACATAATAACAAAACTGTTCATTAAAATTGTAAAGGTTGTGTACTATAAGTATTTACAGTGCAGCCAATACCCCGGTAATTAACTTTTGTAAAAAAGATAGCAACCAATGGCGGATTCAGCTTACGCTCCGGGTGGAGCGTCAATTTCAGTTGAATCTACAGAGCTATACAAAATTCCGGCCAAATATCTACTTATGATTATTTCTATCAGTAACTCTTTTAGTTGTGACGGACCAGGGGCCAGTCTCCTGGATCCACCCTTGGTTGCACAATGTTTCTTATAATAATTAAATCAAACTTTATCAATTTATTATAAATGAATGGCACTTTTAACTGTAGCTACTAATAAGCTATCACGGATAACAATTCGTAAATAAAATAGAGACAAAAAGTTACAATTCAAATTTGTAACGCCATATTAACTTCTACCTAGTATATATTATTGAAATAGATATTTTTACATGAATCAATATTTCTTATAATCTATAATTGTTTCAAGAAGTTTTCATTTGGTCAAAGCGGTGTATGAAGTATTATAATAATTATTTTAAAAAGCTGCCATGATTACAACAAATCCGCTTTTAATGTTTTATATAGAAAGAAATTCTAAATCAAATAATATCATTTACATCAATAATTTGAGTTTAATTACAGGATTTTGAATAAGTGCCAAATAAGTGGATTTAGTTTATCTGCAAGCAATACAAAATAATGATTTATTACTGAATATGTAAACAAATCTTTTAATCTTACATAATTTTTCTATAACAAATTGTATTGGTAACAATATTTATTAATATCTACATTTCACAATCATCTTACAGACACAATTAAATTACTACTAAAGTAATCTATACAAAAATATTTAGAATGTCGTAACATTTATTAATACAACATCATTTCCAGATTTTCTGGACGATTTTAAATCTAACAATATAAGAATAAAACATTTATGCCAATTCGTATGTAAGATCTTTACAATATTTAAAATTCGTGTATTCGCAACTTTCAAGTCTGGGCAACGTTCTCAGTAATTTGAAACAAATATGACGATGAACTAATTGGGCTACAGCAAATACAATATTAATTACACATTATCATCAAAACAAAATACAATCCTTAAATTACTTATGACTTATGTTGCGTAAATCATAACTACTTTGCTCAAATTCTTTGTTTTTAGGTTAGTCTAATTTGAACACTACATATAATATAGTATAAATTAATTCTATAATTTCAATGTCTGTACACATAAATAATAAATTTAGGTTAAATTTAAATGGACAGCGGTTGCAGTCAAAGCTTATCACTATTAATATTGTATGTTTTCAATACCAAATACTAAAGAAGAAGAAATATAAAATATGCAATTAAATAATGTAATAATTACATTGCTATTAGCGATTCTGTACAATAATATTATATTGTTACTCCTAACGGCTTTGTTTCGTTAAAATTATGAATAAAATATTACAGTAAATGTAAATTCTTATTTTCTTAATAAACCGTGTTAAGTTCGTTTCATTAAATAAAATGTGGGACATTGATTTAATGAAACGACCCGCGGACCCACCAGCGTCCCTAGCGCCCTTTAACCATAACCGGCACTAAAATAGTGGTGACAATCGAGTGCCTACAGCAAACTTGCTCTGAGTCACTGGTGTTATGATCTGATGCCTATTTTTAGTCATTGGTTGTAATTTCATCCCACCTAAGATTCCAACCCGGGAATGCATTGATCACTGGATCAATGAGCCAGGTAGAGTTAAACATAATTTTATGTATTTATTTAAAAAATATACTATAATTGTTAATCAATAAACGTAATACATTTTTCATGTATATACTAAATATTAAGGAATAAAATAATGTTACAATATAACACACATAGAATACTTTAACAAACCTGTGATCTTCATACTTATATGAAAATAGTGGGAGACTGAAGATCCACTTAGTCCGGAGCGTTCAAGAGACTCTGCGAGTCCAAGAGTTCCGTAGCGTCAATGAGGCTGACTTGCATGGCGTCCAAATTCCTCGTCACATTGTCAGCTGTCTTCAGGCTGAACGGGTAAAAGCGCGTAAGTGCCGGCGTATTCGTAGCAGCGGGCGCTGATTCGCAGTCGTCGCCGTTTCTATCGTTCATTATTGATAGAGAGGACAGCCGAGCGTTGAGTTTTTGTATCTGTAAAAATTTAAGGGAAATCTTGATTGTTATAAGGTACTTGTATATCGAATGACCCAGCTGCAAGTTTAAAATTGTTTTACGTTCAATACGAAATTCTTCAAATAATCATGTCAGTATATACGTACGTGTATATTAATATATGTATTTACTAATTATAAATTTTATTTATTTTAGTGTATTATTATATTGAAAATATTGTGTGTTGTATAATATTTAATAACATATGTAATATTTACTAAATAATAAGAAACTTAAAAAAACATATATTTTTTATATTTAGCTTTACCTAACTCTATTCTTTGATATTCTCACCAAATTTTAATTATGAAACATCTTTTAAAAATAGTCTGCGTATGTAGTTCAAGACTTTTCTTTTTTGTGACTGTTAGTAGTATTATTTCCTTCTTTTGTAATTGCCTGGAAGAGAATTCTATTAGCGACAAGATTGACTTTCATTGTTAAGCCTAATTTGCAATTAAATAATTTAATATTCGTTACCTGTGTCCTGAGAGCACAGTTGTAAAGATAATACTGGACTTTTCCCGCGCCGGGCGCATCTAAGGGAGGCAACCACCTCTCGTAACACTGTGACCACAGTTCTATGGCAGCTATATTTGTACACGGCTCTAGTCGACCGCTCTCGTTGGTCACGTTTACTGACCGTCGACTGCATACAGACGCCATAGCTGTAAGACCATGAACACTTTCAAATAAACATTCTCTTAATCTAATACACTTAATTAATGTTTAGAGCTTAGACCCACCACGCTGCCTCAGTGCGAGTAAGTAAGTGGGCTTTTACGATTATTACCACTAAATTAGTAATAATATCTGGGACCCAGAGTAAACTTGTTGCTTAACACTGCTACCAGAGGCGCCTAATTTCAAAACTACTACAAGAAAATCGGCCCGTAGTTAAAACTAAATTTACGTATATTTCGTGTTTTATACCGTTAAAATTAATTTATAAATATGTTCTTATTTCTAACTCACCTAGATGGAAAATGGCTATATTTATTTTTATTTTTCATTGATAGGACAATAATTATTGTCTTGTCATAACTATAAAACCACTTACATAGTCTTTGCGATGGTGCCATAGATCTGTGTCCAACGTACAGCGGATTGTAAAACAGGGCTATGTCTTGTTCGCTGAACTGCTCACCCCAATCCCAGATTGGCCTCTGGACGAAGTTCTATTAACCAGTTAAATATCATTGAAGTTAGCTAATATACTTCGGTTTATATCATTAAAAGTGTTGTATTTATTGTGTAGTATTCGCGTAAATTTTACAGAAATCATGTTTTCCCTTGTGGGGCACAGAGCATACAAGTGTCAGTGTCCGTTGCACTTAACGATTTTTTTGACTCCTGTGCCCTGCCCGGCCGAATTTCAATAAAATCTGACACTTGATAAAATACACCAGGCCTGTAACATCTTATTAAGATGCGCTGTCGACCGTTTTAGACGTTTTAAAAGAATAAAGGCCCAATTTTGTCGCTTGAGGTATACTATACTAATATATAAAGCTGAAGAGTTTGTTTGTTTGAACGCGCTAATCTCAGGAACTACAATTTCGAATTGAAAATGTTTCTTTTGTTAGTTAAAGCATTTATCGAGGAGGCTACAAACATCGCCCTGTGACTATTAAAAGCGGAGATACAGCGAGATATGTGAAGGAAATTCGGTAAATTATTCATCATTATGGGTATCCGAGGCGTACGCTGCAAAAGGTTCAAGATACCCAAAAAATGTGTATGAGAGAAAGATTCCTCTTTAAAGGATCTAAAAAAAGACGCTAAGCTATATCTCTATCTCTTAAGATTATCTTGCATGAACGACGGGAAGGGTCGCGACCGATATCGTGGGTAAAACCAAATTTGGATGCCCGAAATAACTCTTCTACGCGAACGAAGTCGCTGCCTCAGCTAGTACATAATATAAAGGATCTGCATCCATGTCACAGTGTGAGCTAAATCTAAAATAAATACCTTCATAACAGCAAGATCTCTATCTCTGGGGCAGTTGAACAAAAACGTGTCGAAGAGATGATTGTGCGCAACATCCCAGAGCGTGGTTAGATAGGTCTTCTACGTGAACTGGAAGGCGCTGCCTCAGCTAGTACATAATATAAAGGACTGCATCCATTCAATTGACTAAATCTAAAATAAACTGCAGATCTCTATTGCAGTTGACCGTAAGGGAAGATTGTGCGCAACATCCCCCAGCGTGGAGAGGTTCTTGACTGGAGGCGGCCGGGAACTGCGACTGCAGCTGCCAGACGCAGTCCAGGAAAAGGAGGAACACTGGCGCCACTTGAGAGGGAGGAGCCTTTTCCACTTCGTCCTTACTACTACCCGGTCTGGGAAGTCCGAATCTGGAAGGAATTATTTTGTGGTCATGGTACTGGCATGGTACATGTGGTTATTTTGAAAGACAGCAGCGTTTTTTAATAAGACACATTTAACTGTTTAAAACGCAAGTGACCAGGCCTGTAGTTAAAATAAAATAACTGATATATTTCGAGGTTTATATCGTTAAAACTGTTTTATTTTAATTAAACTGACCTATCGCAGAAAGGATGTCCGAGTGCCAACCACTCTTTCTGGATCAAAGACTGGAACCCAGATATCGTCCGGAAATATGGATCAAGTAGCAACTGCGTCACACATGAGACTACAGCACAATAGTCCACGCCATCACCTGAAAGAGACAATTATATTATTTATGATTAAAACGAAACTCCGTCCTACATGCCGCATTGTTCTTTCTGTCTTTGTTTATTTCACCGATCGATTGTAATGTAAGGTCAGTAGATAATCAACTTTATGTAATCTGTCCAACAGAGTGTAGGTGTTCGCCAGAATTCGAACTTAAGACAGTTTAACAATATTTTTTTTAATTTTTGCCTCTCCACGATTAGTACTTTATTTGAGTTTATTAATGGGTTATCTAAAACCCCCCTAGGGATTAATCTAAAAAAAACAAAAACCGGTTTCCCTACGTGGGCTACATTTCTCTGTCAGTTCAGTGGCAGTTCTTCTATGGACTGTCTATATCTTATATTTACCCGGAGATTTGAGTAGTACTGAAATTGCTTCCTATCTTTTATGTAAAATAAATTTGTACACGAAAAGAAGCAAGTAACATTTAGGTGATAAAATATTAAGAAAAACCATACTTTACTTTGTATTTTTTGATTCTACATTGGCAAAGTTAGATATAAACTCACCTTCCTGTAACACTACGGTGACATTATCAGTTATATGCCGGGCTGCGTCATCAGCAAACACGATACAATTGCAAACATACCGCAACCATCGGCTTGATTCTAGGATCGAATAATATTGAGAGTCCTGCATCTGAAAATATAACAAAAATATTAATAACCTCTTTTGAGAGAGTGACGAGAGAGGGAATATAAATACAACCGACACATGACGACACAGATGGGAATTTTATAAGATCAAGTTTCCTCAGGTCCAAACGGCTCAATTGATTTTAATAACATATTGAACAATTGTAACTCATACCTTTAAGCACGATATCCTTCATTTTGATCGTAAAAGATTTAAAATACTGTAGTATAGTAAATAGGCAGGAATTATAAAATTAAACATTAATATTTCATTGGACTGACCTATGATATAATATCGCCGGAGTAAAACTTTTTATGTTATTTATATATCTTTATACTGTCTAAGAATATGTGTATAAGAAATCTTACCCAGAACTGAGACAAAGTGTTCGGTGTGCACAAGTCTGCTAGTTTCTTGTAAGAAGCGTTGAGTAACGCAAGTGATGGTAGTACATTTGTACTACTACTATTCGTATAACTGTTACCACATAGGTATATTACATACGGAGGTGTTAATTTTGGATGCGAACGGCGAACCTGAAATATAGACGAATTAGGATAGATATGAATGAATGTCGTGTTAATTTGACTATTCAACTCAAAAACTGAAACGATTTGGATGTGGGTAGTTTAATGCCTGGAAAAGGCGTATGTTATTTTATCTCATTTGAAGCCGCATAAGCTTATGCCTATCGTAAGTATGGTCTAAATCAATAATTTTCTCTTTTAAATATAATTATTACAATGAAAACATAAACAACATATAATAATTAAAATACTTGATTTTTATTTGTATTGTCCTATAAGAAGTTTAGTTAATTTGTCTTTAGAATTACCTAACATTTCTTTCACCATTATTACTTGAATAGCTCGAGATTTTCAACTCAATATCAAAAGAATCTCTATCTAAAATCTATTAAGTATGGATTTAATTTCACTTTAATTTGTCTTTAGTTCTCATTGCCCAAAAATGGATATTATAGATCCAGCATAATTATAATAATTATAGTAGAAAAGTCTGCTATTAGGCACACTTGCTTAAAATCAAATTAATAAATTTATGAAAGACATATTTATACATGACAAGAATCAGATTACACACCTGTTCCAGGAGAACACTTTCTGCAGTTGCCGATAACTCCGTAGGCAGGAGCTCACCGCTTCTTAACAACGCAGCACCTTCAGCTCTCCCCCAAACCCAAACAGGCACTCGACCAGATCTAAAATGTCTAGCGCTCTCCATCAAGTTATAATCCAAAACCGATTTCGGCACAATCAGCGTCTCTCCAGCGGTCAACATGAACGCATCGGATGTTCCGTTAATACAGGTTATCCTCCAGTGCGGACACTCGCATCGCTCCAGCTCTCTCTTCCAATCAGCAGGTCGGAGAAACATATTCATATCTGAAGGTAGAGTCGGATAGTACTGCTCCCTGTATTCAAAAGCAAATAATAAGTCGTGGCGTTTGGGAAATGCGTGATGGAGCAACGCCATCACGACCTGGCGACCAGTGCCGAGCGGTGAGTTCACAAAGTTGAATGACAGCACCTTCATATTCTGAAACAAAGAAATATGGATAAAGATTTTGTACAAAACCAGGTCCTTGTCTTAAATGTGTTATTAGGTATGATGTTTATACACCTTGTCTTCTTTCCTCAAAAACTAAATGATATTTCGGAGATAAGATGAACCCAACTATCTTACATTAACGGAAGCAACTTTAAGTTAAGGTAATAAAATCTAAAGCCGAAGTAAAGTTATTTTTGGCTTTTGACATTGGATTAAAGATCATAGGTTTTCACCTGCAGTCTGTGGTTTTGAATTCCGAAATTCTTATCATTTCCATTTAATATTCAGATTTTCCAGATAGGACAAATATGTTATGTAAATTATATCGTCAGACGGTTGTGCCGTTTTTATTTTACCCAAATACATTCAGTTATAACATTTTCCTTACAACCTTAACAATTGTTATAAAAAATACATCTATGTATTTTAAAAATCGAAAATAAATTGAAAAAATTTTCGACTCGGGCAGGACTTGAACCGGCATCGTCAGCTTTCCGTGCTGTTGCTCTACCAATTGAGCTACCGAGTCCTACACCTCATCGTCGAATTTTTTCAACTTATTGATACATGCACCTCTCGCGCAGTGTAATTTCAACCTTAACACTTGTATCACTTACATCTATGTATTTATTATATATTTGTATTCATCAATGTCAATGTTTTAAGACCAATGTTTAATATCTGAGCTGTACCTTACAGACAAGCTGGATTCCTTTAAGCTTAGCGGGGATATCGGTCCTGGGCATAAGTCTTCTCCGTCGGGTCGTACCTCCATCGGTGAGCCATAGCGCACCCACACAAGTAAGGGGCACATCAAATACGCCTAGCAAGTTATTTCGCTGGCCGTATTCCTGGAATACAATGAGTTTATGTATTAAGAAAATAAAAGCGATTAAGACGTCAATCATACGCTACGTACGTTGTATACTGCTTATTGTAATGCTAAAGTTAGAGCTAAAGTTTAAACAAATCGTTTTTGATAAGAATTTAATACTTACATCAAAATATACTTAATAAATTCGAAAAAAATTTACCTATTTTTTGTAAACTAATTGGACCTTCATTTAAAGATTTTCCCTCTGTTTTAGACTGTTATTAACACTGTACCATATATTTAGTCTGTACCATACAATATTTTTGTTTTATGCATGTAGTGCCTATCTTTAATAGGATATGCAGATAGCTTAACTAATGTTATATTGTTATTACTTTAATTTTTTTTAATAAATAAATAAATGATTTACATGAAATATTGAATCATACATACATCGTTAACCGAAGTGTCAATGGGAACAAAGGATAGCTTGTAGTTTGTGACGAAGAGAGCTCCAAACCGGCCGCGCTCGTTTTCGCTTAATGGAGTCAGCATCACAACACTATGTGCGCCACCTACTATCATCTCCCCTGAAAAAGTGAAGCCTGAATTTTAATACTTGTGTGGCAATTTCTTGTATGGCAGTTTCCTTTGAACTATAGTTGCTAGTAATTAATATATTAAGACGTGAGTTTTATTTCTTGTTCGTTGCTTATACCAGCTCTATACTAATGTAATGTCAATTAAATTGTATTGAATAAATTCATAAATTATCTTAGTTATGTGTATTTTTACTGTTAAGAAACGGGTCATGTCAGTAAAATATTTATAACATATTTTTTGACTAGACTTTATTCCCTTTAATCTTCATTTGATTGAGCATTCTTTCTTTCTTTAGAAACTTTAATATTACTACGGGAACTAACAAAAGATCATTACATAGGCATTTAATCCACTTAGTACATTCCGGGTCATTAGAAAACCTTGGCAGTTGACATTGGACCAGATATCTAAATTTTATTAAAGAAAAACAGAACACGCATTGACCGTGAACGAACACTACTACCTACCTTGTTGAGGGAAAACGTTTCTTTTTAGAATAATAAACTGCTTAAAAAAAATCACCTATTAAGTATATAAAGACAATATATAAAAAAGGGTCCTTGCAAGAAATTTAGGAAAAATAGGACTGATAAAAACACCTTTCCTCCAAGTTCTGAAGGAATTTCAAGTACTTTCTTCGGTACATAGAGACGGTCTAATCTTAAATAGATGCAACAAATATTATATATTTTTATCGAATGATAGTGAAAGAAGTATTATAATAATATTACTTATTTCAAAGTCTATTTTTAGTAGTGTTTTAGTTTAGTTTTAACTTTTTATTTTTACGTTTTACGTAGTTTTGTACAAAAAAGATATATTCAGGTCTTCACAGTTAAAATCATTGACTCCAATTTATACCTTGATTACTCAGTGTACGTAAATGCCATTAGATATTGGATTTGCTTAAGGACAATTTTGAGGCCAAAAGTGTGGTATCGACGTCATCGGTGATTACGCGATAAAAGTGCCTGCGCGCCTTAACTTTAAACAACGTATGCGCACGATTCACGCAACATTATTCAATGATAAAACAAAAATGTCAAGATCGCGATAACGTGATACGATTAATGTTTTAACAGTTACGTACAAAAAAGTATATATTACGCATTATTAAAAAAAAGGAAACATATTTTTCGGTACCTTGCTTCAGCCCCCCCATGTTAGCACCATAACAATGAAATATCAACTGCAGTATAGGACGCAACTTCCTTTACCCAATAGGCGTTACGTTAATCCGCGATATATCGGTGCATCCCATTTTTTACTTTAAATTATCTATGTGTAGCGATGTGAATGGCGCGTCAGTTATTTACTAGTAATATCTATATTGCAAGAAAGGCGATACAGTTAGGCCCGCGGAATGAATACGTAATGCTGTTATTATTGTTATACATCATAGGACTTATGTGTATGATTAAATTTTGTAGTGGAATTTTAATAAACATATTTTTTTTTATATCTAAATGCTCTTTTTGGTTGTAACAATGTTTTTTTTTCAATTGTCTAGCTTATTCATAACTCAAACTAAGTAAGTCACATATAGAATAAACACCATTAGTAAGAAGTTGGTTTATAGAATTATTTGCTGCAAGTGCTCTTAAATTTAATTTAAAGTATGTAATTTAATAAATGTTAAAGATAAGTTTCAGTATTTTTGGCTTGACAAAATCTTTGCACTAAGCATGATGACATTATGGAAATTCAAGAAAATAAGTTATATATAGGTTATTTTAATGTATAAGATTAGCCCATTATTTAACACACTGTTTAATATAAGATAATCATGCACAGTATACAATTTTTTACTCACCATTCAATAACTTTGGCTTTAAGTCGTGAACTGATCCATTTTTTTCACCATTGCTCTGAAAATATAATTAATTTTGTGGGAATCAATGTTGCTAAAGAAATAATAGAATTATACCTAAATCAGTTAAGTACAGGGTTACAATTGGTATGGGGTATCGGTACAGGGTTTATGAATTGAGGACTTTGTGTCCAAAATACTTTATTTAGGATACTTTTTTTTGGATACCTGAAAGCAATATAATAAACAAAGTTAACATTTACCACAGGTGATACGTTGATATAGCTCTTGAAATTCTGAACCAACTTTTTTTCATTCATCATTAGACTGTTGCTCCTAACACTTGACCCACTTAAATCTTTACAATTTCACTTAATTCATACACAATAAACACAAGTCTTAAAAGATGACGGCCTGATTACAGGATACGAAATCAGCATTATTTCCTAATAGGCATTTTATAAGTTTTGATAACAATCACTTCACCATAGAGAGCACTTATGGGCCAACCCAAAAAGGCACTGCATTTTTAGGTCAAAAAGTAGAGGTTTTAAATTAAACTCAATATATCACGCATAATTAATATTTTATCCTCTTCAGCATTTATGTTTATCAAAACTTAAAAATTATGCAAAGTTTTTGAAAAATAATATTTCGTTTAAATCACAATTCACAAGCATAGCTTGTCATTTACATTAGTACAAGTAAATTGTAATGTTGACAATGACAATTAACATAACGTAAAGATTTTAGACTTTATAAAGTCGAAAAATCTTTAAGTAATCTGTGAGTTATATATAATTCCCAGATATTACCCCTATGATTGAAATTGTAATAAAATAAAAATAGAGAAGTTCTATAAAGTTGCATGTTTTACCATTTTCAAGTTTAGTGGGATATAATGAAATAAATTTCCTCGTTCTGCTTAGGAGAGCTTAACTTGTATTATCTGTAAAATGTCTCGTTTCTCTAGTGAGTCTGTGGTCTTCCCCTTGTCTGTGCGTGTTGCAAAAAATGGCGATTGTTAAATTTCAGTTCACTATGAATGAAAAGTGCAAATTTCAATAAACCTACTTGAAACATTTGATATTTCTTAGTGTTATAGTGAAATTTACTTAATAATGGCTGACGCACTCGTACAAAACAGACCAAGGATTCTGTTCTTTTGCCACAGGTGTTACTTGGAATTTGAAGAAGCTTTGCACGTAAAATCAATAATTAATTACAATCATTTTTATGACGTACAACCTAGGATTTGATAACCACAAATAGATCTTATTAATTTATTCAAGGTCATGTTTATTGTAATTTCCATGCCCTTTTGAGAGAAATGCATATCTCCATGAAATATCTGACGCTAAAATTTAACTCGTATATGATCCATTTAGTATTTAGAACTGCATATAAGATTGTGTCAAATATTATTCACTAATCAGTTGCTAAAATTCCATTAGAACGGCTGAAATCATTTTCTAAAAGTCAATGATAGGATTATGTTTGTTATGTATTATTTAAAACATTTCGTCACTTGTGATGCAATAGCGTAAATTGTTTTGCATTATTAACAAATTCATGTTAAATTTTAACCTAAAAGAAATGAACATTAACCAATAAACTAATTTTATTTACAGCAGAACTTTACCTAGTTACTCAGAGTTATCTCTGCTTTAAGATTATTGTTGTCTTCTAAAATTGAATTTTATATAAAATATAATATAATTTTTAAAAGTTGCCAACAGTGCTCATCTGGCTTACGATACAAAAATGTTAACTGAATTAAATTTTATGTCTATTTATAAGTCGCTTAATATTCTAGGATTACACATGTCCATTCTGTGAAAGCCCATTTATTGAGCAGTTGGAGGATGGATCTGAAGGATTACCCAATAATGGCCACACATTTAGCGATGCCAATATGAGCAATATTGATGATGCCAACTACAGTGACAACTCAAACTCGGATCAGCCCTTTTTCCCTCTAAATGTAAGATTTTTTCTGTAATTAAACCAAATTCTGGTTTAATTTCTTTTGTATACCACTATAACTTCTTTTAACTCATTCAATTATTACTATGTGATATGTTTTGCTATCAAATGATTTCATATCAGCTGACTAATGTCTTATAAAATATGAGTCATATATGTACCATATTTTGTATTAGTCAAATAAATTATTTTTTATGAAATGAACTATTTATATGTACATACATACATACTACAAGTATAAGGTGCTTTTTTAATGTGTTGCCTAGACTACATTGCTTGTAGCAGGGATGATGCCACCTAATACATTCCATTCTTATTTATAACTTTTTTATCGTACTTAGAGAAATAACTATTGTAAGGTAGTTAGAAAAAATACTAAAACAGATTATCATATTAACAAAAAAATGTAGTGCAAGTGTGGTTTTATTTCAGAATCTTCCGCCAGTTCTTCAAGATATAGCTTTCCTAATGTCAGGGGATAGGTTTAGGTAAGAATGGAATATTATTAACTAGAAAACTTATCATCAGTATTTCAATGTAGTTGTTATTGCTTGGAAAATTATCAAGAATTAAAAGACGCAATGTGGTCTTAAAGCTCCTTCCAATGGATTACTAAACTACTACTAAAGCAAAGTTCTCTTTACACAACACTTTGGTTAGCATTCTTACAATTTGGTTTGATGAGTGTTCCTTTTTCAGAGATGCGACACGGCATCATCCAATCACAGCTGAGATTGGATGGGCCTTAAGTGGTGGTCATGGTGGCGCTCCGCCGGGCACCATCACCGCCGGAGCCCCCCTGGTCCTCTTGGGAGCACCAGGGGACTATGTTTTTGGGGGAGAAGGTATTGCTTAATTCTTATTGTTTTAGATAAAGAAAATTACTTAAAATAAAGTAAAGATATAATCATCTTCCAAAGAAAGTCTTATGCTATTCTGGTCTTATATATAAAAAGAATATAGAAAGCATATTAGCAGACAAAAAGTGTTACTAATGTTTTCATTCTAAGGCATATTTGATTTTGCTCTGGCTGTACACAAAAGTAATTATATTAAATTTTCAACTGTGACTCAGGTGGAAACGCCCTTTCTGAATGGCTCTCATTGTAATTTCTATGCATTTGAATCTTTCAGCTTTAGATGCAGTAGTCACACAACTACTGGGGCAGTTAGAGCACTCTGGGCCTCCGCCGATGCCGCGTGATATACTCAACTCGATTCCCGACGAGACGGTGACAGAGGAGCAGGTTGCGGCTAACATGTCATGCTCTGTCTGTTGGGAGACTTTTCAACTTGGTAATGGATTGCAACATTTGGGTTGACTCCACGCAAATGCAAACCAAGACAGCAAATTATTTGGACCAAAAAGAAAGATATTAAAAGTTGATTTTGATTCAATCTGACAATTAAAATTTTAAAGGTTTTGTCCTAATATGAGGTTTTGACTTATTTCAATGGTTGAATACTGATAATTAGGTACTGGAACATAGTCACAAAAGCTTTATGTCATTAAAAATACTCCTATAACACTTACAAGCACATGTAATATAATAATATTGCATATGCTTCTCAATAGAGAAGCTTCATGAATTTCGGTAATTTAATTTCTATAAATATTGTACTTTACAGGCGAAACTGTATCGAAATTGGAATGCGAGCACATATTTCATAAGCCCTGCATCAAGCCGTGGCTGGAGTTACACGCCACGTGTCCAATCTGCCGACGTTCTTTGCTACCACCAGACCAGTCTCCTTCTAATACTACTGCAACTACTACTACTCCGAACACAACAAGTAATAGCGCAACCAATAACCCGGACCCGCCCCGGCTTAGGCCTGCGCTAAGTAAGTACATATAATAAGACCTATATATAATTATGTATGGACTCTCGTATATCCGTAACCAGGTTAGGTCATATTACAATGGAGAAAAAATCACCCTGGTATATTTAAATGAATGATTCTGCCACAAGTTAAATTAATGAGGGTAGTTTGTTTCAATCCACCTGTAATTTTACTTCATGACAAATAGTGTTTAATTGATATGTCATTAATCAGTCGGTCAGATTACATTGCGCGTGCATCGGGTTGAAGAAATTCTTTGATGCATGTGAGACACGCCAGTTCAATTTACGACAGAGCCATCGATTTTTTTCAATGTAAATAGTAATCTCACTGAATTTAAAGGTATAGTGCAGTTCTTTGCCCTATTCTGGCAATGATTATTATTGATACACAATTATAAATTTATTATTTGGATTTTTCCAGCACCCCGCGTAGTCATCCGACGCTCGACACACCCCCTGTTCCGTCGGTCGTTCCAAACCCACACGTGGGACTCGCCCCGCAATATGAGCATCTCGTCTGACTCGAGCTCCTCTATAACGACCGGTGGCCTCTGGGCACCACAAACGAGGACCGACAGCAACAGCGACTCTTCAACATCGGTCAGCGACAGAACGCAAAATTATCACACGGACTTCGATTGCGATTAATTTATCCTAGTAATTATTACGAATCGTATTCGCGAAAATTTCCAATGGAACGCTTTAAGGCTTACGTCTCCTGCAAACGCCGTAAACTGCTTACAGTCGTAACATATGGCTAATAAAAAACGGTGAGTTCGGTAAATATCAGTCCCAAGTTATTATTTTATTTTCTATCGGGGACACCCATAGAAGGCCGGATGATCAGTCCACATCATCAGCTGACCATTTCACCCATTTCCTCATTTGTCCCAGCAAGTTTGAATGTTGTAAAATGTTGATATATGGCTGGGGATATCACCTAACATATATATATATAAACAAGTACATCCGGAATGTAGCATGTACGACGAGTTAGAAGCGTGTAAAAGAGACAACAATAGTACTCTTTTATAATAAACATTTTAATTGCGTCTTGCGGCGTTTGTATGAGGCCCCATCCTTACATTCGATTTCTAGGTATTTGCCCTAAAAGTGAGGTGGTCCTATATGTGTGCTGTTATTTTGTTTCGATTTAATGGATCGACCTTTACTGATGACAAATTTATATGGAGTTTTGAATTAATTATCTTGGACTTGGAAAGTTTAGCGTTAACTAATCTATTACACTGCATTTTAGTTCGGTGAGAATGGCTGTAAAATACTAGTGTTAAAATATTGTTTTCACGTCTAGCTCTAGATGCGCGTGATTATTAGTATTAAATTAGTCATAGATTAATATTAGCGGAGAGTTCGAAGGGGTGCGTGCCTTTCATAAATTAAATTATATAAAACCAAACTACCATAATTTAAACGCGTGCATTTTATTCGGAAGATTAACATAGACAATGATTGGTTTATTTAGAATATTCTCGAACAGTAACGGAACGTATTCTATATAATTCATTACTCGAACATCATTATAAATGCTGTATCTATGTCAGTGATGTGTTCCAAATTGTACAATGAATTTAATGAACATCATATTCAGACGTATGTATGTGTTTCGGAAAATGTTTTTTTTGGGTATTAAATATAACCACTTGTACATATTTATTTATAAGATATCTTGCTATCTGTAATATGGATGTAATTAAACGTTATAACCATATAGTCCTTCGTAAATTAAATAACAGTACAATGCATTCTTTTTGTACAAAATGAACGTTTTGTTATCGAGCACTAAGGAAAAACATTAATTAAATGTTCACTATCAACAGCTCAAATTTGTATAAAGCTTGACCTTTAGACTTGTTTAAATAAGTTTAAAATTGTTACATAAAAAATATTTCGTTAGCTACCTACATTTTTGCTTTGCAAAATGAACAGCAATTGTTTTTTATTATTTGTAAATATGTTTTTTCTTTTTTCTTTGCTGTATAGTAAAATAACCTTATGTTTCGCATCGAGTCATTTCAAGCCACATTTTTTTGTGAACCCAAGTACTGTAATAACATTAGTATACGTTTTTTGATTAAATAATTACCTACTTTAAACACTCTTTGACTATTGATACTGAATGTCTACTTTATTTTGTATGCCGTTACCGTGCTGTATACAAGAGCAAAGAAGAATATTTATGTTATCTGTAGCCAAATGTCATTGTTATTTCTTTACATATAATTTCTTATATATATTCACTTTACATTTATACGTTTTCGAGAAGGATGTCGGTGCACAGTTTCTAAAGAGGAATAACAGTAAATACCACATGAACATTGTTTTTTTATTTAATACAATTTCTCTCTCATTAAAAAATTGTATATGTATAGTTATAACTCACACTTAAACTGTATAAAGCGTAATGTACATATACATATATGATATTATAATTTGCATTAAATTTAAGCGTTGTAATATAAAAAAATATATGTTTCAATATTGGTCACACTTAGTACAGATTACCGCAATGTAATATAGACTATATAAATGAGCTGTTTAGGATACTACGATGTTCGTAGTAGAAAAATAGTTTTACCTTCGTTAGAATACAACTAGGTACAAAACAATCTTCGGTCTTAACAAATTGTATGTTCCTATAGATTGACATAGATGAAGCCATATCAGTTTCAGTTATAACAAATATATTGTTAACTAGTAACATACGAATTTCAAATTTGATATCTAGAGGTAAGCATGCGAAAAAGACTGATGTGTTTTAGTAGACGTTAAATTTGAAATTCTATATCCTCATTATAAAGTTGACCCTCGTTAATTCAAAATTCTCTCGCCGTATTAACAATAATCAATAGTATAAACAAATTATCAAATTTGTAAGAATAAATAAATAAAACTTCGATTTATGAAGTGTTGATCGGTTACTTTTTGTTAAAAAGTAAACTTAATCTGAATCTAATCCCTGCCCTGATTGTCAAACCACAATAAAAAACAGCTTGTGTACGTTGATACACGTTCGATCTTATCGCAAAATTAACGTATTATCTTTTCCTATGTAACTTTGAATTGTCGAGTGTTAGACGCCCATGATTTCGTATTTTCGCATCATTTGTTATATACAGCAAATATTTTTTCGTTCCTTCAAGTGCATAGAAATATAGATAGATTTTGTGCGGAACTCGCGGTAACTGAATTATAGAGAGGTTCGGATTATCGCAGGTTTGAACTAACGGGAGTCGACTATAGCTGCTCAAAACTACACTTTACGTTTACGTTTGTAATATACGGTCGCCTTCATATAAAAAAATATGTTATTAATAACTTGTACATTACGATGTATAGTCATTGAACGTGTAAATGTTGAAATTTATCAGAATAAATGCGTAGGTGCCTATTTAGCTTGTTTTATTTAACATTTTTATCCAATATTCAGTAAAGACTAACAAAATCATTATTCTGCTTTGGGAGCCATAATACCAAGATAATATTTCCATATAAAATATCAGGACAAAGATAAAAAAACCGTTTCCCCTACTTTGGGCACGGGGCACACGCATTTTTTATTATTTAATGTCATTTAATGTTTCATTGATTTATATGTTTTATTTAAAGTGAAGTAATAATCTTGACGTATTTGTTAAGTCATTTGTCATATGACAATACTTTACAATGGCCAAAGCCTAGAATATGTGGAAGAATATATATAACTTGGACACTTACTATCATTTAAGAACTGCATAGACATAGAAAATGATCGAAGAATAAAAGACGTCAGGATGACTTCCATAAAGTTGAAGTGAGCATGGACTGGGCACCTGTTACGAGTAAAGGACAACAGTTGGTCCGAGGTTATCACAACCTGGACTCCATTGGACGAAAAACGGAAACGAAGTAGACCGTTCAGGAGGTGGCATGACGAACTTAAGAAAACTGCAGGCATGTACCGGGAACAAAGCGCTACAAACAGAACGGAGTGGAAGCGTATAGAGGAGGCTGACCTGACATAAACCACATTTGACTGATGTAAGTAAATTATAAACGGAACGTTAAACATGTAAAATATGTTTGGTAATAAAAAGCTTTTAAATAAAACACTTTAACTGTTTAAAACGCGATGCTTTGCAGCAGCCGCAGCAGCAGACCACGGGCAAAGCATCCGAAACGTCGGGCCGAAGTTAAAAATCATTTCCAAATAAATTTAAGTAATATATCGCGTTTTAAACCGTTAAAGTGGTTTATTTAAATGAGTACTACTCGCGTAAACTAAAGACAGTATTTAATAAAAAGCTTTTTATAATTTTTTTTTAATAAAAATTTTGACTCCTTCACTCAAATGTTTCCCTGGGATTCGAATTGAAGACTCTCGGTGTAGAATGCATTATTTTTATTCATATTAATATATAAAAAAATGCATGCCTCAATTTAAACACAGGAATGTAATAACTCAAAATTGGGATGGTTATGGTACCTTGGTCAAAGATCTCGTAAGTAAGTTCATTAGAAGTACATAAAAAAATGCGTTTGCGCATTTAATACTTTTTTGAATAATTAATCAGAGCGAATGGAAACCTGGCGTTGCAAGCTGCGTATGCACGTAAAGCAACGTGGATTGATAAACTGCTTCGCGGCAGATGTCGAGGTGACTTTTTCTTTTTACTGTAGGTGTGTTGGGGTTTTTGACCGAAAGTAGCAGGCGGTTAGGAGTTGAAGGAGGTCGTTGCAATTATCGACAGATGGCATGGACACGCGTCGGGTGGGTCAGTGCCGTCAGTATTTATAATATCTATCGCGAAAACACGTGCATATGCAACTGCACGTATGACGCCTCTGTTTGTAATAGTGTGACGCATTCCAAAAGCGTGCTACCGAGTTCATTGCGAAGAAAAAACGTTTAATGATAGTTACATTTTATCTTTTATACAACCTGAAAAATTGACTAAGTTTGGCACAGTAAAATTTTAGAAAATAAACTAATGTAATTTTAAATTAAATAAATAATATAATTCGTATTCTAAACCAGTAAAAGTAATTTTTGCAATCTTAAAATTTTTTAAGCAAACGGGATGAAAAATACTTGTTCTAAGGTTTTATGAAGTACAAATCTTTTTTCACTTGTTATTTGAATAAATATATAGTAAAAATAGTTTCAGTCGAAAATTTAAAAAATAAGTACATATGTATTATTACAAATGATGATTTTAACCTAATTGTTAATGTCTAAATATATTTTGAACTCGAACACTACTTCGTTACAATTATTCGCTATATATTATCGCCATAAAATTGATTGTGTGGGTCAAAGTATTTTACTGATGGCAAACAGAATAAAACGGCGCGAGCTCACCTCAATTAATACAAAGGTGCGCGCGCAGCTGACGTCGCACCTGCCGCCGTCTTTAACATTTCTTTAATTTTTTTCGCCATCGAAGGCATTGGCCTATTTTTTATGGCGCAACACAAGGCAGCTGACGTACGCGCATTTGTTATAGAATCCTTTGTTACCCTGACTCCTGAGAGCAGCGAAATTTTAAGGGTCGTGATATTTATATTTTTATCTATAGAAAAGGGTAAAATTCATGACCAACATCTTGACTTCATCTTTATTAAGCACTAGCGTATATACGACTACTATACGACCGCGTATAATAGTTGTTTTGAGCATAAAAAGTTTTTGCAAACCTTCTCATCTTTATAAATTTTGCAAGTTAATCTTACAGGACATGTACTTACTGTCGCTGACATTTTTTAACACTTACTTTCTTCCACATTTCCCACTGTATTATCGCTCCTGTTGGTCACATCGTAGAAACCTCTGCCCGAAAAAGCTCTAACCACTAGAACAACAATTTTTCAATTCAAATCAGTGGTTCCTGAGATGAGCGCGTTTGAACAAACGCTACTCTGGTTGACCCTAACTAATTTACTACATTATTTTTTTTTATGTTTAAATAAGTTTAACTAATATGTGTCGCGTTTTAAACCGTTCTATTTGGAATTATTTGACAGTATTTAATTTATCTTATTTCCTACCTTACGCTTATGTTATTTTAACTAGCAGTATCAACCCTGTCGAGCCTTAAGGCTATGTCTAATAAGGCAGATGTCTTAAGATTTAAAACTTATACAGCAGTTGTGGGTGCTACCTTTGTTCGTTTTTTTCTCCATTCGTTGCCTCACGACGTTGACAGGTAAGATCTATTATTATCTCAATTGAAATCGGTAATTCTAAAAGTATTTTGGTATGTAAGAGATGAAATAGGTTTATTTATTCGGGTTTCACCATTATAATACGTACTCTAAGACGTTCTGCTTAGTCGCTTCAATACGCTGTACTCAGGTAGATATTTCGAGAGAACAGATTTGGGTTAGTCAAAAAATGATTTCGACCTGTTCGTCCCAATGCTCGACACAAACTCCACTTTTATAAGAACTTGGACCCACCATGCTAGTCCAATGTCCATTAGTGGGCTTTTATAAGTATCTCTTGTAAAATAGTAAGTAAACTTTTTAATGAATATTCTTTATTTATTAACACTATTACACAAAGTAAAATAAACGAGGGATATATATGAAGTGCAAGGGGAGGACTTATTTATCACAAGCGATCCCAGGCAACTACTGAACATAAAATTATATGCTCATTGATCATACAATTAGTTTTTTTTTTTTTTAGTTTTACTTACCCCTTACATTATAGCTAACTAGTGTTTTACGTCTCTTGGCTCACGTGGTATTTAAAAACACAATTTCTGGAGCAGGGGTATAAATACCTACATAGCCAAATACTTGTTAACACGCTAATTAATATTATCTGAATATTCATGTTATATACATAAATATGAAATTATTCATAAACAATATACATAAAAGTAAGTAAGTAGTTGATTAAATACAGTCTGTAGTTTACGCGAGGAGTACACATTAAAAAAACACTTTTGCGGTTTGAAACTTCGTTAAAATATTTTTGTTCCGTTTAACTGATACATTTCGCGTTGAAAGTGTTTTATTTTACGGTTTTCTTTAATAAATTACTACATTAAAGGTAAAATACTGTCTATAGTTTACGCGAGTAGTACACATTTAAATAAAACACTTTAACGGTTTAAAACGCGATATATTAGTTAAACTTATTTGAAAATGATTTTTAACTTCGGCCCGACGTTTCGGATGCTTTGCAGCAGCCGTGGTCACGGGGAGACTCGGGTCTCGAATTAAAAATCATTTTCAAATAAGTTTAACTAATATATCGCGTTTTAAACCGTTAAAGTGTTTTATTTAAATACATTAAAGGTTGTAAACAGTAGGTAACTTTGGGAAAGCCTGAGTGAGCCTATCGCCCCTTGTATTGGGGGTGCGTAGTATGGGGTCTGATGACCTACTTTCCATGGTTTACTAGAAGCCCCATCGATCCGTAAGTTAGCATGCCATTTGACTGATTGAGAGGGTTGCTCCGCAGAAGAGACAGATGATGTATGAGTAATATTTTGTTGTAAAGGCCGTTTTCACATTAAGTAATTAGACTACACCCATCTATGCCTTGTTGTGATTTTTATTCCGGGACTGAACCCGGGAAAAAAAAAAAAAAAAAAAAATTCGGGGGGGGGAAAAAAATTTTGTTGGAAAAAAAAGGGGAAAAAAACTCGTTGTAACTACATTTATATATTTATTTATTTATAAAACTTTTAAAATTCGCACAGGTAATTGATCATAAAAATCTTATTATTTTATTTAAGGCACACGCGAATCCGATGCGAGTTGTAATAAATTAAAAAGTGACATTGAAATATAATTAACATGTATTAGGATAATTAAATTAATCTACTTAATTAAATGTAATTGTCCTACTTTTCTAAAATTACAATATTATACATTATTGTAATGTCTGTAGCTACGTGTAAATATAATATATTTGAACTTGCTATCGCAAATCTTAACGAAATCCTTGATCAGGTAGCCTATACATAGCTTGTTTGAAAATGAACTCTTTTACGGGTTGTTTAAAGTCGAAATTCCAGAAAACATAATTTGGGCTCAAATTTCTCCTTTGTTGTCGGCAAGTAACGAGTGTGTTATTAGCACTAATTACAAGCAGGTGAAGTCGAAGGGGACCCTGACATTGTTGCCAAACAACTGCCACAGTACGCTAAGTTGTAGTTGTGAAAAGTAATTGTTTTATGTTTCCACAAGTGAGACCTTTCGGAAATTTGAATTTGAAAAAAAAATATATTACTAAAATTATAAGAGTTATTCAAACTGTTATCTAGTAAGAGTTAGTAATAGTTCTTTGTACTTACGAAAACATAAAACATTAAGTTACATTGGTTAAGCATTTGATTAACTGTACGTGGAGTATGTACTGTACATATTGGTTTAAGGCTGGATTGTAAAAAAAAAAAAAATGCTCAAATCTATCATGTTTAAATGTTTTTATTTATTCGTTATTTGTAGTTTTCCACATAGTGCAAGAAGTAATTTTAATAAGCTGAAAGCTGAGCTTCTTGGTTTTTCGAGCTGTACGGCCGTCGTAATTGAGAAACATTAGCTTTTTATAACTTCTAGCTGTTATATAATCCTAGTATCCAATGCAATGTATTTATGTAGTAATCAAGAAAGTTGGTTCGACTTTACTTCACTTTGTACAAATTACTTTTAACTACGTCCCTGACGTTTTGTTGAGTCTCCCCGTGACCACGGTTGCTGAAAAAGCATCCGAATAAATATTATGTGCCGAGGTATTTTCAACGTCCTTTATTTAACCCCACGTCCATCTCTCCTTCTCAATTATGAAAAAAAATAATAAAGGCTTATTATAGTGAAGGTTCATAGGACGTATCATAAAGATATAAGAAGGTGGCTCCTGCCAACGCCCGTACACTATTTTGAATTTCATAAAAGAAGGTTCTTAAATGTCAACTTGCCTTGATATTTTTCACATAAAATTTCATACTGCCTTTTGAGTAAGCAAAACCAAAAATATAATTCAAAACATACCTATGCCATATGCAGTGTTTAATTGCATTAACCCCATTTCATGGTGTCCTGTCAGGTCGAAAAGGGTTAAAATCAGGTCGAGGTCTTCCAACCCTCCTGACGGTGGTTCTACAACATGACTAGGTCCCATGGAAGTGTATTGATAATGGCTAAAATATGTAGTCGCTATGGTCTAAAAAGAAGAGTACCCTCGGGGTCTAAATAAAAAAGTATGTTTTAACTCGCTAAAATATTTGTTTGACAATTTGAAATCGGGGGAAAAAACACTTTCTTTTTTATTTTAAGATAGTCGAATAACAACGGTATTTTATATATCAAATATATTAACAAAGTTTTCAGGTATGCATGCGAAAAATTATTTCATTCTAATGACACATTCAAATATTCAAAGCAGAAAAAGGTCGACAGTGCATCTTGTTGCTATTATATGCTTGGGGTATTTTCATAAACGTAAACTGCATTCTTGTCTATCCTCCTCTAATATATAAAAAATACTTAATTACTTTTTCATATTTTTTTTTTTTTTTAGCTTAATTGTCCTTAGTCCTTGAGGACTGCCGTCATTTTGTCGCCATTATCCGAAGAAGAACAAGGTTCTCTTTTTTTTCGATATTGCTTTTATTTATTTATTTTACGTCGGTATTACAAACATCTACCTTATAATTTAAATCTCTAAGAGATTTTCTTAGCGTGGACCTAAAAACGTAATATAATACGCATTAAAAATATTATATTATCACCATTAACGTCCCTACCATAACTCCCACAGCCGGGACTCTGACCCCCTCTGGGTCAAAAATTTAAATTCACTCGTTTTATCTCGGCATGATAAGATGACGATGGTGAAATGTTTACAAAGTAGGTAATATTAAATGATTAAGCTGATATCACTATGAATCATCCAAAAGCGAGATGTAGTTATATCTTTCTCCTTGTCTCTTTTCCTTTCATCTTTTGGCCAGAAAAGATGCTTTATTGACCGTGATATTATCCCCACCAAATTATCTGTGAGACATTGCGTGCCGCGTGTTGTTTGTTGTGATTTTCGGAAGTGAATGACCCTTGTTTTATCGATTTTGAATACGATAATTGGAATGGACTGATTCGTCAGAATATTAGTTATATTATGGCGAATCAGTCAATTCCAATAGTAGATTAGGAAAATTATGAAAGGAGGCTTTTAAACAAGTGAACATATTTCAGTACTTATTAAAGTAAAGAACGTAGTTAATAAATAAATAGATAGTTTTTTTCTGGTAGGGGAGGATAAACAATTAACCCTATCCGGGTTAATTCGATTGTAGGTGAAATACTCTAGCTATATAACATTAAATCAAAATCGATTTTGTCTGTGGATATTCGGACATTCATCGACTAAAACTAAAATGCGATAAAACTTCATTTTTTCATGTCGACGATTCTTTGGTCCCCCAGGGGGAATTTCGGTATTCTTACCACCTGTTTAATATCCAGATTTCTCGATTACTAGGCAGTGTCCAACATGTCCAAAAATTATGAATTGATTAGAAACATGGTAAACTCGATGGGGATCGAACCCACGGTTATTGGCCGTACCATTATAGCAACGAGGCCGTAAGATTTATTAATTTTATACAATTGCATATAATCTGTTTGTTTACTAGAAGCTAAATCTTATTTTAATTAGTGAGCCAGTTTTTGTGCAAATTTTTAAATTTTCGATATAATCAGGAAGTAGTGTTAATTAGGTTAGGAAACACAAGGCTAGATCTCTTGCCAAGATTATACCCATATGTCTTATTTTTGATATGATAAATATGATAAGCATTGCCTATGAATAATAAAAAGAATGACGTCATATTTAATGGCATGAGACACGGAGAATTTACACACAATTTGTACTATGCGAACTCAATTACAGCTTTGGATATTTAACTATGATTCTCCGAAGACGTAAAACCAAGCGTCTCAATAAATAATTTGTAAAATATAATGCTTTTTTCGAGTTCGATTGATAAAAAAGTGTTAAACATAAGAGATATATACACATAAATGATCTTTACTTTAAAGTTATCACTTTGTATTTGTACGATAAAGTGTTCTATTATTATGGAAATTAAAAGTATCTTTAATAATTAAACTAAAAAAAGAAAGTAAAGAGATTATCGACGCGTCTTAAGAAAATGGACGTCCAGTAGTTGTAATAGGACGTGTAGAAGAAATATGTTTCTATAATATGATGTGGCAATGACACTCGGATTGACAACTCTGCTCAGTCCGGGAATTTCCGATTATTCAAATCCAAAATCGACGATTTGTTTACCCCTCGTCGTCTGTCCTCCTCTGACATAAAAGAGTTATGCGTTTGTGAATTCCCATTTCCCCCTCGTGGGGCATGGGGCGAACACATTTCTGTATCCGTTTCACTGATCCGATCTTTAACAGGCAAGTAGTTAAACAGACTGCTGTGCCCTACCTGACCGAAACAATTTTTTGTTGTCCTGGGACTCGAGTCCCAAGACAACAAAACTCTCGCGCTTAACGCAATTCATTTAAGCATTTGGCTGAAGAGGCTACCATCAACCTGCTAAGAAGGAACTTTGAGAACTAATAATTTTGGAAAAAAAGATTAATATTGGAAGAATTAATTATTATTGAAATGAGCTAAAGGTTTTTTTTTTTCTGTTCACTTTTTTGTTCAAACGGTCTCTTTATGTATGAGAAAAATATTGAAAACTTAATTATTTTTCACATGTTATCGCACCTGATAAGCCTATATGTATTTACAATATATTCAGATAAAATAAATTATTTGGTCACGCCTCGAACTGGCACAAGAGGTCGTATTATTAGATTTAAGAAATTCGTTTTTTTTTAAAAGCAGCAGCACAGTACGCTATGGATGTCGGTTTGTGTCATTGAGTCTTGTGTCATTTTTCAAACTAAATAGATTTTTAATTATTATAGAAAAAATTTATACGCCTCGTTTAGTTTTTAGCTCGTTTTATTTTTTACATAACCTTTATTTATTTTCGATAACCTCTAAAAAGTCCAACCCCCATTTCTACCTCCAACAACTACAACTACCTTCTAAAGCTTCATTATCATATAATACAGTGAATTAAAAGTCACAATAACACGCAAACCTTCAAACGGACATAAATCAGCGCCCGGCCATTGTACCCTGCGGAAGTAACAAGAGTCGATGCACCCGGCACACTGACGTACCCTCTATCGTTAGACACGAGAACTACCCTTGTGCGCGTGACACGAATACAGAACACGGAAGTTGAACATTAATACACTCCACTCACACATAGAGGAAACTCAGTCAGTATTACTGTACACAGCTGTATGGCTGACGCGTCGCTAGACTCACAGATGCAAAATTTTCTAGGATCGTTTCATTGTCCGTGTGCCGACTTGTTAATACAGGCGGGGGTGTGGCGGTTTTGATCTAGGTTTGTGGTTGTGTGCGTGACTGGCTGAGTAATAAGTATGTATAGTGTGATGTTTTTTATCTAATAATATGGCCAGGTTTCTGTAGGAAATAAGATGTACTTTAACTATGCTTCGCGGAATTTTAGGACGTATTCTATATAAAGTTCAGACAAAATTTTTTCAACAAGGCCGCAAAAATTTTAACTTTAAAAGCTTGATAATTTTTTTGAGGTAAGAGTTATATACCCACATGCAGGTTTTGAATAAGAAATAGTAAATAATGTCTCGTTATTAGAATGAGGAACGTCCATGGACAAGGAACAGTCTGTATAATTTCAGCTAGGGGCACAGTTTTGTGTCTGTGTGCAAAGTTTGCGTTTATGTGCGTGAGCTCGTCGGGGCTCGGCTGGCGCACCCCCGGGCCCCGTTCACGGCCAGGGGTCGCCGACCGCGCCCGGGCTACGGCGTAACCCCGCTACGGAGCTACGGCTACAGCGTAGCTTCCTCTTTTGTTTCAAACGCATAGGCATGCTTTAGCTATTAGGTCAAAAGTTTTTGAAGGGCCTCGACTCATTTCTTATGATCTTAACAAATTTATTCATCTTGTCAATGAAAAAATAGTTCCTGACTTTATTTTTAATACTTTGTAATATTTGAAAAGGCTTTCTACGGTAAATTATATATTTGGATTTGTATTAAAAATGTTATCAACAATGACTTTCATATATGTTCTACAGATATATTTTGTTAGGCTTTAGACTGTCTTTTAACTTAACTCAATATCTATTATTAAAAATGAAATTGTTTATTTTATTATACGTATTATTCAGCGTGAAGATATTTTCTTAATAGCAATATAATGCAGTTTCGATTTAGGTATAAAGATACTATCAACGACTAAACTTAAACAATGGCTCTTCCGTAATTTAAGATGAGATTGCAACATTTCCTCATAGCGTACACTGCCTGCAATATATTAATCATTCTTTGGGTTATGAATCTTTTACATGTCGTCATAGAAACTTATACTTCATCATATTATACTATGTTACAATTTAGAATGAGTTTTTTTAGCTGTGATATTTGATATAAAATTTTATTTTAAAATTGTGATAAAAGCGTACACAATCTTTTGAGTAAATTAATTATTATTGCAATATTATAGATGTTTGTGTACTGTATGCTCATTGGAAAATTCGAAAAAGCAAAATGTTTATATACGATATACACATGTATTTATAAATACATTATAATAATGTATTTAAAATTTGTATGTAGCAAGCCAATTAGACAATTTTAAACTTTAAGAAGAAACAGAAGCTACAACTCCGAGATGTGGCTCTATGTCCGTATATAATTACGAATGCATCCATTATTGCACATGAATCAACTAAAAATGAATTTAACTCGCATCAAAACTGAAATTAAGAATGATAGTAGTTTTATTCCGTGCTTTTTTCCACAGTATAGACGTTTTCACCGTTTCAATTTAATGAATGTTGGAATTTGCCTTGTAAATAACCGCCCATAATGAGGCATACTCGAGGCTCTAAGTATTTCTCAAATTGTATATAATCCTGCGCTGATTATACAGAGTGTTCTAGACGGAACATTGAAATGTAGCGAAACCAATATAAAACTTTATTATAACACTTTGTTTGTGAATTAGGTCCGATTCCAACAAAATTATTTATACTAAACACACACAATGAAATCATAAACATGATCGAGAAATGAGCTATACATAATTACAACAATATTTATTTAGGAGTGTGTAAAGCTTTAGTGAATTTTTGGGAGCAAATTATTTCAATGTTCTAATGACACTTCTTTACTGTGATGACACTTGTGTCATATAGGTCAAATGTTATATAGAAAAAAAATGCGGTGCACTTCTGCAATGATTGTATACGGAAGAGCCACGTCACCGATTACATAAGAGGGTGGGCTTACGCAAGGTAGGGAAGGGTGAGGCTGGGGGTTGTTAGGGATGGGTCGATCGATGCGCGGCCGTTAACCCGCCTGCAATGCGCCGGCCGCAACGCAGCTCACTCGTAGCTATGTCGTCCTGGTACTCAGTTACGCCTTGCACCTCGTTTTCCGGGGAAAACGGATTTTCACGAGTTTTAGGGGGGAAACGCTGATACATATAGATGTTTGGAATTCTGTTTAAAATATAGGGAAGCTTATTGAATTCGGAGAAAAATGTAATATTTATTAATTTGATTGTATTATTGTACACATAAATAACCTTATTTGTACATGGAAAATGATTTAGCGCTATTTTGTAAAACACAATTCTGAATTTATTTTTCTCATAAAATTTTAATTTAACATATTTAAACATAGCTTTTTTTAATTTTTTACGTCATATTGCACATGATGGTATTATATTAAATAAATTTATAACCATATTCCAATTTTTTGTCAGTTTTTATTTACTTTTAAAATAGATTTCCATATTTTTCTCTCCCTATTGATTATAATAATAATTAGTGTATTCTATTAAAATACAAAAACAGACCTTATGGACGCGAAATAAAACGTACTATAAAAGCTGTATCTACGTGCCGTGGCTACGTGCTACGCCGTAGCGTCTACGCTCTACGAGTAGCTACGAGCTAGCTATATGTATGTTGATGAAAGATTGATTTTGCCGTGTTTTATACGAACTGAATGTTTATGACTAAAAGTCGTTTCAGGAAGCTGAAAAGTTGTAATTAATGCTGTTATATATAAGTATATAAGATTTTTAGCTTCTAATTGTTTTGCTCCGATGAAGATTGTAAAGCCTTAAGATATAAGACCAATAAAAGAACTTCACACATCCCAAAAATTGTATGTATTTTGGTGAATCATATGTAGTATTTTTATACTCACAGCTATGGATATTTTAAACTACTGAGACCCAATTGATAAATCTACAATCTACACGAATCAGCACTGAGTACTTACTGTGATATTATATAATTAAAATTGGCTAGTTTGTTTTAAAATTATATTGTTGCTACGTATTTTTAAGAGTTCGGTTTTGACGTTTGTTCACTGTAAATTTAAAAGTAGTTAGGGCAATAATCCTTTTTGGAGTTTTGCCAGAAGCTTGAATAGTATTGAGGGAATGAATTTCAATCGGTTTTATACCATCAGCACTTTTAAAGTCCATTGATTTTTAGCCACCTATTATTAAAATTTCTGAATGTTTAATTTTCAAGCAGTGAGTTGATAATATAACTAGTATATTATTAAACCTTTGACTATAAGATTTCTATATTGCATCTTTGCTATGTGGTGTTATTTCCTTTAAGTTTTTATTAAATATTGCCATTGATTACGATTATACGTTAATAAAATATACACTACTGTTATATTTTATGCACTGATCCTCCTTATAAGGTCATGGGTTCGGAGAAATAAAATTAATAATTCCAGTTAGTCAGGCCACAGTGAAACGGACACAATAATATTTCCGCCCATACCTCCGCGCAATTAAAATGAGATCGGGAACGCCATCCAATATTACTCACCTGCTATTATTTATACTCGAACCACGACAGAAGCTATTATGATTTTGTAATAATAGATATGGAAAGACAATACATGCCATGTTTTGTAAGAGTCGTGCACACGCATTCTTTAAACAGATTTCAAACAAAACAAGTTCACAATATTTTCAAATTCTATTTTTTTTTCTAAAGTTCAGTAGAATGAAGAAACGTTTCTGTGATGTTTTAATAATGTTGGAGTGGTGTGTTAAATTAATTTATCAGTATTTAGTACGCAATCTGATTTTAATTGATAGCTTTTTGGACGTTTTACAATTAAATATCTATAAATATATGCTATGCTTACTTTAAATAAATAAATAATTTATAGTAAAATGCTTGTAATGCTGACTGGAAGAGGAGATGATGCGAAAAAGTTTACCATCTTTTTGTAAGATACTTTTTAGAAACGTGCGTTTATTCAGCGTACATAATAGCTGTTAAGCTAATTGACTCTGTCTACTTAGTTTTTTTCCGGTAAGATCATGTAGATATTTTCTTACCAGGAGTTAGTTATTATTAGTATAGAAGTTCTGAGTAACAAAATACTGAAAACTGATCAATTAATAATGCAATCGAAAACAAAGCTTAAAAATATTATTTCAATTGCACCAGAACCGCATATATATTCAATAATTCCTTGCAGTCTTTATTCAATGGCCGCAATTACAAAAATTAAAATCTCAGCGAGATGAATTAACAACGAAACAAATTTCCCGCCATAATATGCGGATGAAAAACAATGGATACCGCAGAGCAGCAGTGCGTTTATCGAACGCAGCCTCTGTATGCGCAGACATGTACTATTCCCATTTGTAGCTGCCGCTGATTGCCACAGATAACAGTAAAATTTCTAATGATTCATATTTACAACGAATTATAGAAATTTATGAATTTGAACACTTTACGTAATCACTCAGTATAAATATAGATCACTTACTTTATCACAACAATTTTTAAAACTACCAACGTTCAGTGGTCTTGCAAATTTATTATTTCAAATACAAATCTTTAGTGTAGAAATAAAAAATATGGGAAATATAAGTAACAGCTTTTAGCAAAATAACTTTCTCTCCTAATCAACTTCCTGGGACATAAATCAAAAGATAATAAAAAATAAAACCCAAAAAATTTGACTTCTCATTTAAATAAAAAAAATTGAAAAGCTAAAAATTGACAAGATCACTTTTATCATCATGTTGTACCATATATTTTTAAAATATCTCCTGACAATCAAATGTTTCATTTAATATAATTTTAAAGTTTTATGTGTTAAATGTCAAATATCCTTAAACTTTGTAAAGCCCGAAGATGTCTTCGAAAACTAATTAGATTCCCCACTGAGAGCAGCAAAGGAACCGCTACGTAAAATAGACCAAAATCAATGCAGCAAACACTATAGGCAACGGACGTATTCCTTTATAGATATTTGATTCGTCTGGACTTAAAAATTAAATAACACACTCACTAGGGTTGATGAAGGGAGAGTTTAGACAGAAAAATGCACTTGGTACCCCATGTCTAGACATCCCGGCTGTCTGGGGGAGCTGCATGGGGACTCGGTACAACACCAAGGTCACGGCTTGGGGTTCGGAAAATGAGATATAGAGGCTGTCTGGCAAAAGACGATTAGGCTAAATGGATTTATTTATGTTATTTTATATCAATTATAATCATTAAATTTTTTTTAACAAGTTACATATAACTGTATGTTATCAGGTCTTTTAACACATTAATGTTTTATTGGAAGTATCTATAATTAATAATATAAAAATAAATTTTAAAACGTTCATTATAAAAAACTTAAAATTTTACAGTATTTCGATGAGTTTTCAAGATGTAAATAAACCGAAAATCGCTAAAGCGTCAAAAATAATCGGTTTATCTAATGGAAGCAATTTATTTAGTGTCTGTACAGTCTAGCCAGACGCGGAGCAGCCAGACTGAGCTAGGGATAGGTCAGGTATGCATTTGGTGGCCGACGGTCGTTATTCACTGCAATGTGTATTACTTCGTAGGGGAGCACGTTATTACCATTGTTTTTTGAAGTAGTGATTGACATGCAGGAATCGTTAATTGAATTGGTATGACTGTGGACAGAGTGCGGAGAGAGCATGGATCTATCTATGCGCGTACAACATTAATTAATCTTTACAGATGGGATACGTCACTTTATCAACAAATCAATTATGCGGAGAACAATTATGGTTTTTTTGAGAAGATAGTTCAAACAAGAACTTTAGTTCGAATTTAAAACTAGTCAAGTGCGATGTAACACGCAAATTTAAAAAAAATATCGAGTTTATTTTGTTGACTCAGATATTTATATAAGAATGTATATTATAAATATATATTTTAAGTTAAATATGTTTTTTTCTTTTTAATGAATCTAAATTTAGGTATTTATTTATAAACTAAAAAGCTACAGTACAATGTAATGAAAATAAAAGTATATCTTGTAAGTTTTGAAGAATAATCTAGTATCGCTGATTACAAATGTCAGATGCCGTAAAAGGGTGCCCGGGCATTCCCGCAGTTCCCCACATAACCTGATATACCAGGATCTCATCAACCATGCAGAAGTAAAAGGTTTGTACTTAATACTTATTGCTGTAGGTGCATATATGAAACACGTTGTTTTGACTGTTCAGGTGCGCGTAAAACGAGTGCCATGTTTGGTTTTGATTTAATTTAACGTTGAATTTTTAACGCTAACGTTGTTTACATGCGGATATCCTTTCAGATTAAAAGGATATTCCATTGGGTTTCGATTTAAACGTACGGTTTTTTTTTCTATGATAAAATTATTTATGTTTTTGGTTTCAACTTTGTATTGGTAATCAACTCCAAGATCCCATAAAAAAAAACTCTGAACATACGAACTAATAGAATCAAACAACCCAAATTATGGGATGGAACAGGTAGGACAGGAAGGGTAGTTGGGTCGTTACATATATATTTTTAAACACTTTTAACGCGAATATTCAAAACGTTTGTAATTATAGATGAATTAACTGATGAATTTTCGTTTAAACCAAATCTTTAGTGGAATTAAGCATTCTAAGAAAACAACGCTAATAAAATAAACTAGACAATGATAATAATCGAACGTTAAATAAGCAAAACATTTTCAAACAAAGTAGGGTTACCAATGTTAAAAATACAAACAAGTATAAAAAAGGACATAATCTATTAACGAACAATCTATGTGTGTTTTGCGAAAGCCTTTCAATCCATGGCTTCGGTACGCAATTTGCTAATTACAATTGGCAGCCGACAGCATTCAGCCTTTAGGGGAAGCCTGGCTAGAGAATCTCAAAATTTCAAACTCCAAATGCACTTTTGGAACAACAAAATAACAATAAAATCTTGTAACAGCGACTTATTGTTTCTCATTGTTTGATGATTTTTTTCTTCTTAGAGTAAATACTATACTGTATTAAAAGTTACTCATTAATATATACTCTTCTTCTCATTGCGATTCTCATTCATTTAAATACTCACAAACTCATAGATATTTAATAAATTTTTCCACTCCGATCTTTTGCTAGATAAGGAAAATCCCGTCCAATTAACGATTCTAAAATAAAATCGGAAAATATTGAGAAACTGTGCTGCAGACAGTGAATATATTTTTTGATATGTTGGAACTGGGAATGTTTCGTCCCCTGCTTTTATTAATACTAGACTAGACGGATTTAAATCAAATGTTTACCTTTGAAAGGGAGGTTTATTTGCTTAATAGGCGAATTGTAATATACACAGTTGTTTTATGACATAAAACGTTATGATTTTTATATATTGAAAAAAAAATACAATAAAAGCCTGAAAATGTAATTTAACATAATCTATACTAATCTATGTTAATATTATAAAGCCAAAGAGTTTGCTTGTTTGTTTTAACGCGTTGTAACCAATGGGAGTGAAGAAGCAATGGAAAATGTGGAACAGACGGGGTAAGTTATACCCAAAAAATAAGCACAAATTTATTAAAATTATGATTTTTTAAATAATTAACAAAAAAAAAATAGTACTGGCAACAGTACATGACTATCTCATAAGATTAACTCACAAGAACCGTTTCTATGGTAATCAAAGTTTGGTCTAAATACTTTATATGGCAAAAGGACGTTTGTCAGGTCATATCATATGACTAACGTTCGTAATAATCTAATCGTTCGTATAATCTAAATACGAAGATCAATTTATTAAATTAACTTCAACACACTTTACAGACAGTAGTAAGGAAAATAGCTGTATTCCAAGTGACCCGCGAAGACAAAGTGGCATTAGGATACAAATATAAGTGGAAGATGTAAGCTCGTTGAGTAGGTAGGCTGCGCTCACTACACCCACCAGTACCTCCTATGCAACAGTAGAAATCATATCATGTCAAAGGTTTGAGGATAATTTATAGTTTTAATTGTTCTTCCTTCTTAAATAAAAACCCCATAAAGTAACAACGTAGTTTCGCTGTTAGCGTTTAAAAGAACTCGTGTTAAAAAGCTTAGCATTAAATTCTTGGTTATCGTTTTATTGTATTGTTATTTAATCAATACTTTGTAAGCAATCCTTAACTTTATTGAGTTTTAAAAAACTTCGTTAATAAAAAAATTACTCTCGAATAAGATTTCTACATTAAACAAGTTAAAGAAAGGCTATTTTTTTATTAATTCTTAAATATTTTGTCACCCTAGTGCCCGGGGCTCGACAGAGCTTTCAAGCGTCGAACATCCGGCGGTCTCCATGGATACCGAGTGAGACGCAACATCATTAAATTCTCGCCTTTCCTCTATTTTCCATTATAAATAGTACAGACCTAACTATGTCTTGTTTCAAAGCATCATTTATTGGCTTCAATTATCTTTATTACGCAAACGACTTACAAAGATTTATTAATATAGGCGGGGAGACGAATCTATACTTCTACAAACATTACAATCTAATATCATATCTACGTAAATTAAAATGAAAGATTTAACAAAATAATATATATAATATATTAAATAAACTTCAAAATCACATACAATTATAAGAGGTCCTGGGTTTGAATCCCTGGGAAATAGTTTCTGTCAGTTGGGCACAAAAGTTTGATAACAATTGTTTGAATATAAAATCGATCATTAAAATAGACGCAAATATTATTCCGGAGAGGAAAGAAAAGGGTGTCTGAGTTATTCTTTCCTTAATGATTTTTACTGTCCACGTACTGACATATTAATTTTAACATTATTAGTGTATACGTGTTCTGCAAAATCATTATTCCACAATAACCATTTTTCAGAACTGAATTCCAACAGCAATTTCATTGTACTAAGTATCATTATCCCAATACCGGAGTATTCGTTTCAAGGCATTAATAATACGAACGTCATCACGTTTTCACAGACAGTGAAAATAACCGCGACAGTGGATATCCATTTTCTTTTGTTGACATTTCTTCGTTGAATGCACCCCACTGCAGTTGGCCAACCCGCCGAGCCTTAGGGTAGGTCGTGGATTGGCGGTCGCGGCGAGACGTGCTGCTTTGTATGTGCAGTTGGAATTTAAAAAACGTCGTACATTGCAGTTCATGTTTCGTTGCTAAAAATATTCTCACGCGGCAATGGGAGCTGAACACTAATTAATTTTGAACGAATTATGTCTAACAAACACTTTTTGGGGGTTCCCTTTAATAATGATAATAATTTTTTTCAATAAATATTTTAGTATTGTAGTACCAAATATTACAATAATAATGATAATGATAATTATTTATAATTAAACGTTATAGAATTAGGCAAAAAAATTGTGTTTCATAGTCATATCGTATCGTCTTTTTGAGCCTATTTTATTATGAACGTAAATGTTTATTCCATTGCCTTTATATAATACAGTATAATCCGCAAAAGTTGATTAAATTAACTTAACGCTTTAGACATAACGTTACCCCAGAATTAAAAGTTGAAACTTCATTTTCTCTATCTTCACAATTTCACTTCCTACGGCTGCATAAAACCATATTCAAACAGCTTTTCAACTTACTAATTTCCTCTCCCACCAATTAATACGTAACAAAAAGTATTACATCGAAAGGAAAATATGCTTTAATGGCATGATTTCAAGGCTTGTATTAGGCTGCGATGCTGTTTCAAAGACTTTTACAGTAGTTGTGTGCGTATGGTGCAGTCTGGCGATTTCGATCGCGTCTGCCGCATGCGAGATAAATGCAGTTATGGCTATATTTCAACATGAATCCGATTTCTCACAAAACGAATGAAGTATATTTTTCCTTTGTATTTCAGCTGCTAACAGTTAAACAATAATTTGGTTTGGAATAATTTGTATTATGGAAGAGAGTTCGAATTAATAAATCATCTTATTAATTTATTTAAGAAAGCTTGTTATACTTAGATACTGAAAAAAAAACAAACTTTATTTAGTTACAAATTACGCCGACTTCAAATTAAAAAGATATTTAATTAATGATTGCTATTGAACAAAATCCAAATACGTATTACTTTGTGCAAAGTGAAGTTATTTTTACGTTTACAATTCGGTCGGTAATTTTTTGTTTTAAATTATATTATTTAGTGAAATGTCAACGAATTTCTTATATTAATTATTATTTTGTGTTGTACTACATATGTAAATACTGTCTGTAGTTTACGCGAGTTGAGTTTGTTTCATTTAAATAAAACACTTTAAAGTTTAAAACGCGATACTTATTAGTTGAACTCATATATGTAGCGTTTTATCTTTATACATCTATAAATGTGATAAAAATTATGTCTTATATGAAATATTCTGTGCTATAAAACAACAGAAATTAATATGTGTTCTTTTATCCACATAAAAAGTGTTCATTCAGGTCTTCTAGGTACATAATTAAAACATTCTCAGATATTGTTTTAAAAGGATTAAAACAAAACATTCATAAAGAACCCGTCCAGATCGCCATTGTACCAGGGAAACAATACCTCTAAGAAATTCTTTCACAAGAAACTAGACTGCAATTTAGTCCTTAGGTCGAGTGGCGCGCTTTCGTCTACGACTCGTGTAATGCCTCTTATGTTGTAAAGGGTGGGCACCACCCTTAACAACATAAGTGTGCGAAATTATAGACAATCATTACAATTATTAAAAATTGCCTAAGAGGTACGAGTATCAATAGGGTGAAACAATTCGTCGAAGATGTGTTAGACACCTTAGCTCAATTGGTTAGAGCAACAGCACAAAAGATTTAAGGTGATTTAGGTCTGTTTGTGTCGTTTTTTTTTTATCTTACATCGATTTTTTAATTAACAACCAACTATTTAAATATGACGAATAATTTCCAGGCCGTCTGATGTGAAATCTATAAAAAAAAACAATCACATTGTTATATTAAATTATAGAAATATAGTCGCCATTGCGTTAGCAACATCCTAATTTCGTGATCACTGAAACAGATATTCAAATAACTGTCGTGTACATCATTTAATTTAATTTATTTAAATATTTTTGCATCCATTACATTATTGCAAATACAGCAAAAAGGTGATTTCAATTTCCAACGAATAATATTTATTTAAAATTCAAAACTTGCTACTGAATAAAAGAGCCATTTATGTAGTAAATAACTGTCATTTTTCAAGAAACCATAATGATTGTGGTCGGGCATAATGTCATCTTTGCACATTAACAAAATACATTGTCATTTGTGATTCAGAGAGGTATGGTGCAGTTAGTCAATAAAATGTGTTGGGGTAGTTTGGAACTGTTTAAGATATCTATCTTGCGAGTAGCATACATTTCAGTTTTCTTTTATAGTTTAAAACGTGAAATTTATCAGATGAGTTAGTTAGCTACGACCGTACTCTGTGGTCGCCATGGTCGGCACCCGTGTATATTTAAGAGTGAAATTTGTACCTGTATTTTTAAGCTTTCCGTAACTATCTTATTTAACTAAAAAGCACTCAAAATACTCATAAAGATATATTAAACCAATGTTGAGATTACGATTGATTAGTGTTCACGGCTTCCAACAGAAACAACGAATTGACGTTAGAGGTTGGTGGAATGTACAATATATTTTGCACAGACCTGTGTAAAAAAACAAACCTTTTTCGACACAATGATGGCGACAATACTATCTGTCTGGCACTAGAATTTACAATTAATCTAATAACAGTTTGCTCTAACCAGGATTGAAACCTCGTAAGTAAGGACGTGTTGTCGATTTCCCAATAAACCTAAGTTTTTGCTATCAATGTAAAACACTTTTTTTATTTTTATGGTAAAAGTGGACAGACTATATATAGGTATAGGCAAGGTTACACTTGATGGTATGTGAAAAACCCCAGAAAGTTGGACCCGGTGGGATCGAAGCCACGACCGTGTTATTGGTCTATATTGACCATTAGACCAATAAGCCCTTCAAGAATTGTTGTTCATTAAACAAATCATTTATATGAAGTATTAATTTGGTATAGCCCCAGTTGGGAGTTCTTGTGAATAAAGGGGGTTGAGTAGAATTGGGGAAAGATTGTTAAAGGTAAGTATAATATAATGTCGAAAAAAAAGGTAAAAAACAAAGTGTAGTTTACGCGAGTAGTAGTCTTTTAACGGTTTAAAACGCAAAGTTTAGTTAACTCATTTAGAATTTATAGTAACTACGGTCCGATGTTTTGAATGCTTTACAGCAGCCGTAGTCATGGGGTGGGCGTTGTTGAAAACACTTATTAAGAATATTTCCGTTCTAAGTTTATATTTTCGTTAAATGAATATATAAGTTAATAATAAATTACTAAAAGTTTAATTTTAATATAATGTTTAAACCATTCAACTGTTTTATTATGAAATTAACTTAAAAATTTCCAAACACTTGTTAAGAACACGTTTTCATTTGAATATAAAATAGTTTTTATAATCTAACAACAAAAATACAATTAAGGTCGAAAATAATAAAATATATGTGATTGATATACATAACATTTGTAATTGTTAACTTGGTTACAGCCTTTTACACGTGTCATAAAGAAAAGATTACTCAACACTTCGTTAACGAGAATGGTACAAAAATAAAATTGAATAAGTCGAAAGAAAATAAAGACAAAGCCTTCCCACTCGTTTCCCGCCCTCCCTGATTAGTTCACACCAGGCGGCTCTTCAGGCCGATTTGCTAATGATTTCGTAGGCTTGCAACGTGAAAAAAGAGAAATGCAAACAGGGAGTTTTACGACCATAAAGCTTTAGTTTACTGCTGCGATGGTATTTTTAATGAATCCGATAATTGAATCTTCATTACGATTGATGATTTTATTTTACTCATAGAAGCGGGACATCCTTTTATTTTTTTAATAATGTAACGTTTTTATTCGAGAGGATTCTCCGAAAATTCAGCTCTATCTAAGGTATATGTGGAATGGAATAATAATAGAAATACCTTTTTTATAAAAAAAAAACACTTTAAACGGTTTAAAACGCCAAATGTATTAGCTAGACTTGTCTAAAAGTTATTTGAATTATCTTTTGTCGTTTCGGATGCTATGCAGCAGCCGTGGTCACGGGTGGACTGAACTAACTGTATTGATACGTTATTTTTATCTTAATTATTGTTGTTATTTTAAAAGTTAATGTGTGTGTCGATGAAGTACAAAGTAAAAACACCGTACGTAAATAATACTTAAATAAATCTAGCCAGGTATTTAATATTCGTTCCAGAGCTCATTTCAATTACTTTATTTCAGTACAAGGATCTTTAAAACAAAAGATGTCTCTATCATAATAGAAAATACTCGTCGCGGGTAGGAAACAAGAATTTCTAATAACATGTAGTTAAATAGGCGGGGTGCAAAGGTGGGCGGTCGCCACGGCAACCGTTGCAGGAAGCTGCAGAATCGATGCTGCCAGACGACCGCTGTGGATCAATGTGTCTGTAGTACTACGCCGAGGCCCGGGAAATCGTCTGCACTCGTGTGCGAGTACGGCTGTCCCACTCCCCCTCGACCAGCATAACGTGAACTGCGTCACAGTATTTCGACGCCCCAAATATGTCCCAACCTCGCTAGCCGGGAAAAGCGCGGCAGTTCAGCAAATATAATCGGTCAGCGTGTATGTGTGAGCAGTTTCCCCGGGTAAATTCGATGTGTGCGTCGCTCGCGCTAGTGTTCGCTCGGTTTGGAGCGTCGAGGAACTTGTGAATTGCTTATCTGTGTATGCGTTCAGGCACGTTCCTACCTTTTGTGTTTGTTTTGTTATCGTTTGATACTAGTCGGCGAGCTATGCCTAAGAGCGGTGCATTCGCGAAATTAAAAAGTTTAAATGTCAAAGGGTTCGTTTTTAAATTCAGTTACCGCATTTCTCGACGAGTTGTTCAGTCTGTCGTGTTTAATGATTTTCTGTCCTATTATTATATACATAGAATGAATGCCTTCAACTAAAGCCTAATAGCAGCCCTTATCCAGGGTAGGAGAAATAATTATAGGATACAAATTATATTGATCAGAAGTGTCGTTACAAAATTTAAGATAACTTTTACGAAAAATAAATTTATACATGGTTCCTTTTCCAATAATGCGCAAGATCACCAAACTATACCTTAACGAACACCGCATACAATTTATAGAGAAAGAGAATGATGAGATGAGATTTCGTAGGTTTAAGTCCAGCTTTTGTTATCGTACTGTATATTATTTTTTTTGCTTTCAACTGCCAATATATTTATAAGCTCCTATTACATTTTGTGCTGACCACATAAAACACATTAAAATACAATAAATTCAGGTAGGACGTGCCTCTAGAGGGTCCCTCAGAGGATTAACATACTCTGTAAACAAGGGGTGAGTTTTACGTGGTGAAAAATAAACGCGCAAGAATGGCCTTTCTGTTTAAAATCATTAAGGTTATAATAGAATGTGAATTGATTTGACTGTAATGACAATATTTTGATGACTGGGATAATATTGATATATTAGAAACTTATTATTTGTCCTCGATCATACAAAAGAATTGTAGACAATTTTTCATCGACCTTTTCTTCTTCAGCTTTTCTACGAAGACGTAGAGAAGAAATGATTGGTTATGTGTGACATTGTTTCGTGATGAATTGTATAAGACTTTCGTGCTATTTTGCAAAGGTTCCTGAGTTTTCGAGCTGTTCGGAGGTGTCATTCATTCGTGATGACGGAACGTCGAGAACAATTTCTCAATCATCGAAAACCAAAGATGATTTCTTAAGATCCTTCAACAGCTACAGAGCAATATTAAATCGCTTTCGTTCTATTGTTTTTATTACTTGAGTTATGTATGTATGGTTCAAATTGTAACTGAAATAGACTAGAGTAGTTGTACGTAAATATAGAAGATACATATTAACCCTGTATAACACACTGGTGCCTAATTAGTGGACAGTTCGGGGCTTTAACAATTCTCATTGGTGAAACTTTCCGTCGATATAAAGTCACTAGAAATGTATAATTATTTGAAATAAGAATTATATCTAACTTTGTCCATTGTGGGAATTCTGAATCGAACGTAATATTTCTTAAAACCAAACCTGGCGTTATTCTATTGTTTTTAATTTATTTAAGGTAGTTCATTTTTTTTAGATTAGTCTCTTGTTATTAAATTTTCAATATTTAACATTTTATAAACAATGTTTATATATCCTCTGTAGAATTATTTTGAACTGTTCGTTCTTATTATGATGTTATTTAACATGACTATTATACTTATATAAAAAAATACTTAAAACGCGGAATTAGTCAAGGACTTTTTTTAATGACCCGACGTTTCAAATTGGAATCCCCGTGCGACCGCGATTGCTGCAAAGCATCAGAGACGTCCGATCGTAGTTTAAAACAAGTTAATTCAAGTACTTCCAGGGTTTAATCGTTAAACTTTTTTCATTGTTACAATAAAATACCAACCAACTACAATAGGACCGAAATTTGTTTATGTTTTCGTTTTTCATCGTATTACCAATGAGCAGTCTAGTTGTTAAATGACTAAATAAAGGGCGAGGCAGCACAGTCAGGGTGGAACCATGCGTCATTCGATGTTTTCATGGTATTTATAACTTTTGAATTTGTTCACCAACTTGCTACCAATTAGTAAAGAGACGTTTTCCGAACGCGTGGTCTACTGCAGGCATATTTTTGTATCTGTCACATTAAGCGATCTTTGTTGCAATGACCGTGGGTTCGGTTTTTTTTGGATACTAACATGTTTCAAATCGGTTTATAATTTTCCGCAAAATATTGGACTCCGTTCGATAAGTCTATTAAATGGATAATAGGAATATCGAAATTCCATCAGGTTAGGTTAGGACAGTATGTATATCTAATATCCAAGAACAAACCATATTTCTTCTAAATGGCCAAATTCTCTATCGTATTTTTTTATTCTTAAGTAATTCTATTATAACTAGTAACCTATATTAGGGACTAAATAATCGGTAACCTACTAGGATTGCTTTAACAAAACTGGTATGATGAATTGGGGGGAAACCCGCTGACTAACTTCAAGGGTTTTCCAAGTTGCCTGTAATTTTACTTCATAGAATTGTTATTAACTAATATTTTTTTCAATACATACGAAGATATCCTATATACGTAATGAGTTAGAATAGTAATACTATGAAATTTCTAATTCTGAATAGACAAGAGTCGAATCCACGACCATCAGCGCTTGTTGAAAATAGTTATTTACACAAACTTGCATGTGTAAAAATGAATGCGTGTAATTTTTGATCATGTTATTAGCAAACAGATGGATGGACGGATACATAAATTGCAATATTGTCGAAAACAGAGTCACATAAAGTCTGTTAATATTTGAGAGCCATATTTTCCAGTATTGTAAACAACGGTATCAAATAACTTCTAATGTTATGTTACGCATTCCACATCTATAATTTCACTTAGTGGACGAAGCATATACATTTGACTATTACTAGAGTTCACAAATATAACACGACTTTAGTTTTTTCTTCTAAAACCATAAAGGTTTTTCAGAAGTTAACGTCAAACTAAATATTGTTAGCCTCTCGATGTGTGTAGCTTGCACTTATCGAGTTTTCCGTAGGTATTATTAATACAATATTTTTTACCCGACGACGGCGAATCCAAAAGGGTAGTAATGATTTTATCCGGATATATGTTCGCTCAATTAAAAATAATCAGAGACATCTAAATATATAAATGAAACATGTGGAATTTAATGACATGGCGATAACGTAGCAGATTCGACTTATACAAGTTATTTTTTATGATAGAGGAGGACAGACGAGCACGGGATTCATTCAATGGAATGTCAGAGAATCTGAAATAAGGCAGCCAAATGACCCGGGCGGACTTTTTGATATTCTCACCGTGAATTTAATATCGAGATGTTCCAGACGAAGCCCAACATGTTTCCGTAAAATTATAAATTGTTTAAATACGCGTTGCACTTAGTGGGCAACGAACCTACGACCCGTTGATTATTACGACTGCTTTCATAAGACCAACGAGACCGTTGAAATTATATAACGGTAAACGTAAATTGTTTCATATAGGTATCTTATAAGGGTCGATATTATCATATAGAGTACGATTGCATATTCTAAAATTTTACTTCTGAAGTGTGTCAGCAACTACTATAAATATATCTTTATAATGAACATCCCTGGCTACAATAATGTAGTGTAATTAACTTAAATCCCATTGACACAAACATAAGTGAAGGCGATTCTGTGAACATTTTAAATGTATCACTTTTATTTACCAAGACGGTTTATCAAATCAGTCTCAAAGCACTGATCGTGGCTTTGAGTCTCCTCTGTATATTGATTTTCATTTGCCACGGACATTATTACGGACGGATTAGCCCACCGTAGCTCAATTGCTTAGAGCGACAGCACGGAACGCTGTGGTTCAAGTCCCGCCCGTTTTGTAAATTTGAATTTATAATAGATTTTTAATATTAAAGTTTTTGATTTCCAATTGTTATATATTTCTCTTTTCTATTTAAATTTGACAAAAATTGATAACTGCGCCCGCGACTTTATCGGTACAGACACATAAACGAAATCTTTTAGAAGCGAGTACAGTATAACCAAAAAAAGAGAAAATGAATGTCTCGTCCTGTTTATCGAGGTGATCCGGACAGATGTCGGGCGCGGAGGCTGCGGTCGTCACATCCGATCGCTCATTTCCGGTCCTCACATTACAGCCTTTATTTTACGAAGTTCCCATGAACCTTTTATGTTTCGTTTGTATTCTCGCCAAGAGAGGTGGTGTTCTGTCATATGATTATCAGTGATAGACATATATGCAAAAAATGTAACAAAAAACTGATATAAGTTATGGTTTAAAGATTTTTCCTACTAATCTAGTCTCTGTTTGTATTAGTCATTAGTTAGAAGAGATAAGATATTAATTATAAAATTAAAATAGCTTAATTTACCATATCATAGATTTAATGTAATGGTTCTTTGTTACTTTTAATTGGCAATTGAAATATGAGGTGCACATATTAATGAGTTACAGAAATTCGACGATGATTTGTAAGACACAGTAGCTCAACTGATTAGAGCAGCAGCACGCGACGCTGTTGATGCCAGTTTTAAGTCCCGCCCGTGTCGTAAATTTTTTTCTTGTAACAGTAAATATTTTTTTTGTTGTAAAATAGTATTGCTTGTGGTAGATTAAGGTAAAATTCATGATAAGCTCAAAGCTGAAATAGGCTTGCTTAGATATAAGATAGCTTAAGTGTTTCACTTTCCATGAAGTGGACCTCACGCTCGATTGTCCTTGCTTGCTTATATTTACATTATTATTATAGTCATGTTTCAGAAATAAAAATTAATATGAGATAAAGATACTATTGAAATGGTTTAGTATAGAACGTAACAGTGCAGACGGGTGCATTATTACAATAAATATAATTAGATATACAATGTAAAACCTTCAATACGCCCGCATTATCTCCCAAGTACAGTTTACACTTTCAACGACCATCTCACAGGAAGTTGGAAACATGACACTATTTCAAGACAATTTTATAGTCTTTGTTACAATGCATTAGAGTTTATAGTTTATAGTCTTTTGACTTAAGAACATCTGTTGTGCCTACTATGCACTTGGGCACGTTTTTTCTATTTTGGTGGGATGTGATCTATTTTTAAGCAGGCAGGTGTTACAAATATCTGGTGCAAAATTGTCTAGGCTCATATTGCGTGGGAAAGAATTTATTCCAAATGACTGATAAACGCAGGAAAAATTACATAATGTTCACTATACACTACATAAAGCTAAAAAGTTTGTTTGTATGTTTGAACACTCTAATCTCAGGAACTACTGGTTTCAATTCAATAATTCTTTTTTTGTTCGTTAGAGCATAGATCTGTACTGGAGCGGAAAATGTCGAAAAAACGAATAAAAGTATTCATCTGTGTTTCCATTGCGTAGTGCGAATGCGTGACTCAGCTAGTTATCGGTATTTAAAAAAACTGACGTCATATAATACATGATACGATACTAAAAATAGCACCACCTGGGAAATATCTACTTTTCAACAAAAATATCCCTTAACAAAATCGGTTCAAAAACGTTATGTGCGAAACATATATATAAGGATTTAAAATTCCCATCAAATTGATAGACTACTTTCATAAGTCTCTTATAAAATCAACAAAACTTTGACATTTGCACGATATACAATTGTCTTTAGTAGCTTTCGAATAAACGTAAAAAACAAAAAGTCTGATTGTCTGATGCTTTACGCTGTTAATCAGCCTTCTGTGTTCTGTCCACTATCGTTTCTCGCGAAATTTTAACCCAGGCCCTCCCGGGCCAAATAACTCGTTTTCCGAGTAAGCCCCAAAGTCGGTTCAAACTTTACTTTCACTCCAGGGTACAAGTGAAAACACACACTTAAAAAGCTACCAGAATGTTCAATACCAAAATAGGTCCATAGCACATCTGGATTACATTTATGTGGCATATTTCACCTTCCTTCAAGTAAAGCCACACATATCCAAAGAGGACAATTATAAGCTATAACAATTATAAAATTGAGAATTTCATTTCTTTTGTTTCCTCTTATAGCCACTATTTTAAGTATACATTTTATATCTTAACTAATAAATGTGTAGGTTAACTTAAACCTGTTACTAACCCTCGTCCTTACTGAGTGGTTGGGGCAGTAATCCGGGGAATAAGTCTAAAACGTTTGACCGGCAAGGTTCAAAGGTTTAAGGTGATATCATTTAATTATAATATAGTATTTTTTACCGATTATGACAAACAAGCGGTTCAGTTGATGGACACTCCCGAGACACATAACATTTAAACGGGATGCGGCGTATAGACTTTGGACATTCGGAACCGAACAGGCTGAAACCGAATTGCGATTACATTTCATCAATTTTTTCATTTGTATACGGTGGTTCGTGTTCCGGGCGGAAATTTATTATTAAATATTCAGTTTCAATTATAAATTGATTTCAGGAACACGTTGGACTTGGTGGCAAACTGAACCACGATTCGTTGATATAGCTATTCATTGCTACTATTCAACGACAAGATTGTTGCATATAACACGGTTTTACTGAAAACGGTGATGGTATACTAATACTTGCTACCGGCAAGGCTATTAGCAGTTGTTCTGTGAGAATGATTCATATTTATAAAGATTCTGTATTGTCAATTGTGAAAACCTGGACGCTTAAAGGAATATTAATGTTTCCGTGAAGTAAAGCAATGGTAAAAGGTATTTCAATTCGTCAAAAATTCTACTGCTTTGTGACTATCAAACATGTTTGGCCAAGTTGGTAGCTTAGAGCATACTACGTATAGAATAGAGACTATATAGGACGTCACTACGTGGAGGCCCCAATCCCAGCTATGGGAATCGTTCAATGGCTAGAAACCCTATCGAACCTGCTGAACGGAGCAGGTTCTGACTTTTTTGACTACATTACTATTTGACTACAGGTCCTTTACATACAAGTATGAAATTTACTTGATGGAAGGTAATGCCCCCGCCCTAAGACTTCTATTATGATGTGGTGTCGACCGCATTTCCGTTGGGGCATATATTCGTTTCAGGGATCGATTTTATTTATAGGCAATTAGTTGAACTGATTTCCGTTCCCGGTCCGATTGAAATAAATAATCGTTTCCCCGGTATTAAAACATTGTAGCTTCAAGGAATGCAACTGGTTTAACCATTGCGCTATGGAGGTGTTCAAGCGGTGTACAGTACATTCAATTTGATAGTAGTAAGATTACGATTATGAGTTCATTGACCTCTCCTATTTCCACGTTAATTAAATCTAAAGAAATTTAATTTATTTCGCGATAAATAGAATTGACGCTGTATTCATTATGAGTAAGAGTGGCTGTAGCATTAAAGTCGAAATCCAGGTCACCTTTTCAATGACATCTAATTCAGTTAAACCAAAATAAATGTTTTCAAAAGAACTAGCTAGTTTTAGGGCCGTTTTTTCCACAGTCCAAGCGCTCAATCCTAAAATATTCATATATTTTTCACGTAACTCCTCGTCAAGGGCTTATTTACTTCAATATTGTCTATAGTTTACGCGAGTAGTACACTTTTAAATAAAACACTTTAACGGTTTAAAACGCGACATATTAGTTAAACTTATTTGAAGACGATTTTTAACTTCGGCCCGACATTTCAGATGCTTTGCAGCAGTCGTGGTCACGGGGAGTAATACTTGTACTAAATTAAATCAAATATCATTTATTATTGTAGGTAGCTATATGTTCAAATCCCAAAAAGCGGATACTTATTATTATTAGCACAATAAAACAATAACATTTGACAGTGAAATCAGAGAGCTTCAATTAAGTTAAGTTTTTTTTTTGTTTTTTTTTTTTTTTTTTTTTGGGGGGGAAGAAAAAGGGGGGGGGGTGGGGGGGGGGGGGGGGCCGGGGGGGGGGATGTTTTACATTTTCCAATAAACACTTTATCACCGCGATCCAAAACCATAAACCAAGCGCCATCTAGTGGCTGTAGTTACAACTAAATTCACTATAAACTATAAATACCGGCCACCATGGACGAAGTCCATTAAAAAAAATGAATACAGAAAAATAATAACTAAACTTAACAAACTAATATATAAACTATGATATTTAACAAAATACAAGTAGCTTCACTGTTTATTCTTTGGTTGGCAGAACAATCAATTTAGAAACCGGTCTTTTAATGTAATTATTTTTATATTTTAGAGTGACTACTCTTGTAAGATTATCTAAACCAGGATGTTTCTTTTCTACAATACCAAAAAGCCACTTTGCAGGTGGCAGATCGTCTTCTTTCACCAAGACAACGCTACCAACTTCTGGCTCCGGTGTTTGTTGGCACCATTTAAATCTTTGTTGTAAATGGTGAAGATATTCATCTGACCATCTACGCCAAAAATCTTGTAAAATTCTTTGAGTTAAATGCCAACGCTTCAGACTGTCAATTTTAACCTCTTCATAGTTCGCATCCGGTACCAGAACTAATGGTTCACCAACTAAAAAGTGACCAGGTGTCAAAGCCGCAGGATGTATTGGAGAGTGTCAGAATTGGTCTTGAATTGAGACATGCTTCAATCTGAGCCAGGACTGTTGTAAGTTCCTCAAACGTTAAATGCCTGTCTCCAATTACTCTTTTCAGGTGATACTTTGTTGACTTTACTCCCGCTTCCCACAAGCCACCAAAATTTGGAGAATGGGGCGGGATGAAATGCCATGCTGTGCCATTCGATGACAACCAATTAGCTAACTCAGTTGCAACATGAGTACTTTCCAAGTGAGGCAGCATTTTAAGTTCGCATGCACTACCGACAAAGGTCGTTCCATTATTGCTCTACAACTCCACAACGTGGCCTCTACGAGCAACAAAACGTTTGAAGGCCGCTAAAAAGCTTTCAGAAGTCATATCACTGACAACTCCTAAATGAATAGCACGGGTAGCCATGCAGACAAATAGAGAAATATATATAACTTTTCATGGATTTATGACCACGCCCTTTAGTTGTGCGCACATTTATTGGACCAGCATAATCTACTCCACTCTTAAGAAAGGCACGTTGAGGAGTTACTCTTGCAGTCGGTAGCCGTCCCATCATTTGTTGGTTCACTTCCGCTTTATATCGTATACAAGTTACACACTTTCTCGTTACTTTTCTAATAGCATTTTTAGCTCCGATGATCCAGTACTTGGTTCTCAAATAATTAAGTATTAGTTGAGGGCCACCGTGAAAAGTTTTCTCATGAGCATCTCTAATCAGAAGATCAGTAAGATGAGTGCCACAAGGAATTATTATTGGATGCTTGGTTTCTTCGGGTAAATAAGAATTTTGCAGTCTTCCTCCAACTCTCAAGAAATTATTCTGGTCCAAAAATGGACTCAACGAGCTAAGTTTACTTTTTTTATTTACTGGTTTATTGTTTTGTAAAGTTAATATGTCAACTTTAAAAACTTCTTCTTGACATAACTTTATACATGTGTTAAGAGTATCATTAATTTCTTTTACTGTTAAATAATTATTAATTCTTTTTTCTTTTTCAGATATTTTCCAGCTCAACACACGGCGGCAGTACGAAAGGACTCTAGTAAGTTTTTTAAGAGATGAAAATCTGGTAATGATTTCATTTTCTTTTTCATTTGCAGTGACATGACTACTAATTATTTCCTTTTTTTCTTTCAGGTTTTCTTTTTTCCAGTTTGGAGTTCTTTCTTCAAGGTTTGTATCTTTTTCTATCGTTTGATCATAATCTATATCCCTTTTACACAGTACAGCCAATCAGGACCTTGATTCCAGAGAGTGAATTGGATAAATTCTGTTCCTGACATACCTCTGGAAGCACAGTCAGCTGGATTTTCTTTAGAAACAACGTGGGACCATTGATCTGCATCAGTAAGTGAAAGTATTTCAGATACTCTATTCGCAACAAAGGTCTTCCATCGACTTGGATGACTTCTTAACCAAGCCAAGACAATTGAGGAATCTGTCCATGCATGCAAATTCTCTTTTGGAATTTTAAGTACTGCAGCTACCTCATCTAAAAGTCTTGCTAATAAAAGAGCGCCATATAGCTCGAGTCGTGGCACAGATATTTGCTTTATTGGCGCTACTCGAGTTCTAGAGGTAAGTAATGCAACATTTACGTTTTCTTTAGCATCTACAATGCGTGCATAGATAACTGTGGCAAACGCAGCGTTCGAAACATCAGAAAATCCGTGTAATTCAAAATTGATGTCATTTGGACTTAATCAAGTTATCCAACGAGAGCCGACTTCTAAATCCTTTCTGAAGTCCAATCAATTTTGTAACAAAAGTTTGGGCAACTCTGAGTCCCATTGAATGCCAGAAAGCCATAACTGTTGGATAAATATTTTTGCCTTAGTAAAAACAGGCGCTAGCCAGCCAACAGGATCAAATAAATGAGCGATCTCGGCAATGATCTTGCGCTTTGTTATTTTTGTTTCAGGAATATTAAGTTTAACTATACACTGAAAACTACTTCTTCGCGATTCCAGGTAAGTCCAAGTATTCTAATGACTTCGTCATTTTTTATTTCAATAGCTTTCAGAGAATCATCACTGTTTACTTTTATTTCTCGAAGCAGTTCTTTACTATTACTAAAAACTTTCTGAAGTGGAAATCCTCCTCTACCAAGTAATTCAGTGATTTCCTTGTAAATTTGAACACCTTCAGCAACTGAATGACAACCGGACATGAGATCATCCATATAAAAATCATTCAAGACTCTTTCAGATGCCCATGGAAAGGATTTACCTTCCTTGTGAACTAATTCATGCAAAGCACGTACAGCCAAAAATGGAGCACAGGACGTTCCAAACGTAAGTCGTAAAAGACGAAAGTGCCGTAAAATATCACTTGGATCTTCACGCCATAATATGCGTTGATACTCTGTGTCGCCTTCGGTCACCTTCACTTGTCGGTACATTTTAACAATATCACCGACGAGAGCAATTTCATAACAACGCCACCGCATGACTAAGTGGCGTAACTCTGGCTGTAACGTTGGACCTATCATCAAATCATCATTTAAGGACACTCCATTCAGACCCTTACAAGAAGCGTCAAATACCATGCCCAGTTTTGATGTTTCTTTATCCTGCCTATAAACTGCGTGATGTGGAAGATATACAGCATCAGGCCTATTAATTTCTAGTGAACTGATTTCCTCCATGTGTCCTAAGCTAAGGTATTCGTTGATAACTTTAGAATACTCAACTTTTAACTTAGGATTCCTCGTTAAGCGTTTTTCTAACAGAAAAAATCACTTGTGAGCTATTTCTTTAGATGAACCAAATTTACATGATGGAGTATCAGATTTAAATGGTAGCTTTACAATAAATCTACCAAATTGATCACGAGAAGTTGTTTCCTTAAACAACTTGTCGCGTCTTTCTTCTTCCTCTGTATAAAATAGAAATTAGAGGGCCAACAACACAACAGTTGTTTCACCGACCGTGCCACGCAGGTAATCGGCCGTCTACAAAGTTGAGCCCCTACCTCACGAAGATGTTTTCGAGACGTCTCAATGCCTATACCGTGCCTCCACAAGATAGCACTTTAATGTTTTTTATTTCCGTTCTAATATCAGATATTTTGCTACTTATCAAGGTCATATTTTCACATTGCATTTTACCAAAATCTTCGAATAATTTCATAATATCTGTCTTGAAGTCGCTAAAATCTTGCTTATAGTCATATTCTTCTGTTCGATCTTTTCTCTTCCTTATGTTTACATTATAACGTAATTCATCATTTTTATAAGTGCACAAATTGGGCACTGATCCACCAGTACTTTCGCTGCAAGTAATTGAGTTTCCACGAGGGGGAGTTCTCTGTACACTCATCTTTATATCTTACTCGGCTTTTCCCAAATATTTCTAAGTGTTAAAACAAGAGTATAAATAGTTGTTGGTGGCAAGCAGTGAACATCAACCATGAAACAATCTGTGTTAGTAATACGAGCAATGCACATCAACTTCGTACTAATCTGTATAATAGGCCCAGCAATGAACATCAACTGCACTGTAGTCTGTGCAATATTCCACGCAATGTACGTCAATCACTGCTTATTCTGTCATTGATCACTGCACTAAGTAAACAACTTGAGGTCAATGCTAAGTGAACGTGAGTCTTATAGTGTGACCGATAAGGTACTTACTTGCTTGCACTCAATATTATAATTTTTGTAACTTCCGTATATACCTCTTTCTATGTCAGACTAAAAACACTTTTGAAAATTTATCTTGATTTCCTTATTAATTTACTGGCACAAGCCCCCCACGATTATTGCTTGCTGATTAGCGAAACGTTCAGCTGTCCTTGCACTGTGTCATCCACTATTGTTTACACTTGCTTGGTTCCCATTTAATTACATCTTTGTTAACCACCGCCATTGTTATAAGATCAATATACAAAATCAAAATTCTTGCACTTAGTAACGTTTATCACTTCAACTGAATGTAATAGCAATTCAGTGTTAGCTATAGGATAGACGAGTTATATTAAAAAAAAATAGATATACAGTCCCTAGATTATATGTTTATTTTATATTGTAAGCATTATTTGTTAAACAATGTATGACGTGAGAATATATAGTGTTTCTGGTTATACATATGGAGGGAGTATGTTTTAAAGTGTAAGAATGTGTTAACAAGGTGTTCCTTGTAGCACTTTGTAGATAAATGTAAAAGAAACATACTTTATGTTCTGCAATACAGATTTACGGTTTTCTTTTACATGGTTTAGAAACAGAGGGGAATAAGATATTTGGGAAACGGGTGGTCAAATATGTTCCCAGGACTCCCTCGAAAACACCGTAGCGGGTTGGTGGTGCTTCTAGTGGTTCAGGTCGAATCTCGCCTCCGGAAGGGTTTGTACTACCAACTCGAATGTGTGTGTAGTGCCTATATTTAATATTGTCTATATTTTGGTAATGTCATGATTTAATGATAAATAACTAATACAACACTTTTGGCGGTTTAAAATACGAAGTATATCAGATTTTTAAAATAAAATGTATTTCTTACGTAAACTTTCGACAGTACTTGATAAATCATTTAAATAAGACTTTCGGTATTATTTATTGATAATCAGAAATTGAGAGTTGACTAAGCTGACATATTGGCGACGGTAGCAGCAGTACGGAACAGCGTAGGTTCGAGTGCTGATTCGATGATAATGCACTTGTTCCAACTACCTTCAGAACTTATTATCCGTAAAGTTAAATTACTTTACTTCGATTGCAATGTAATTTTTAAGGGTTTCTTCGATATAAAAATGTATACTAGAAATGTATGGAGAAGGACCGCCTCTGTAGCCAAATGGTTAAATGTCTTGCGTTAAGCGCGAGAGGTCCTGAGTTCGAATCCCAGGGAAGCATGAAATTCGGTCAGTCAGGGCACAGAAGTGTGATCAACTACTTGCCCGTTAAAAGAGCGGATCGGTGAAACGGACACAGAAAGAAGTGTCAGTTGTACTCAAATACTTAAACGTCGTGGTTTTTCTAAACACTAGCACGAAATGATATGATAAGAGTGTAATTCATATACTCGCTACGTTAATCTTAAAAACCTGAAAATAGATCATTAGGCTACGACAGTAGGTAAATGTCTTCGAATGGAAGATGAGAAGGGTGAAATAAAAAAATCAGTTCGAAATTTATAGTTTATATTAGATTTATAATAAGATATGTAGTCTACAAAATTTCACAAATTTTCACAACGTTATTTGAACCTAAAGCGTCTACCATTTTAATATGAAAATAAAATTATCGAAATAACTGGATCTACGGTGGGGGCTGATTTTACGTAACCTTTATTTTTTAAAATATAATCTAATAGGCAGTTTTTAATCCTCGCGTATCATTACATGAGTAAGTCAAAAACTAATAACGGTAAAAAAATAAAAAAATATTAATCCATAAAAACAGCCCCCCGTCAAACGAAATAACAATATCGTCCCATACAAATACAATAATATTTATTATATCGTTATATTTAACTAGAGTTATACAGAATAATGATTCCTATGAAATATAATTATGCATTTATTAAATTTATTCAATATAATAATAATAATACTTAATAAGTATCAATAGGTAATGGTTAGTCAATGTCGTGCTACAAACTACTATATTTTATAATAATTAATAATAATCATGAATGAGTCGTATTATTTCTTTATTATTTATTACTTTAAATTTATTAGTCGATATTAACCACTAAACGAGCACACGGCAGCCTCGGTCCGCGCTAGCGTTGCGCGGGCGCACATAATCACAAAAAAACATCTTCAACACATAAAATAATAATCAATAATAATAATCGTACAGATAAAAATCATTCATAAAAACATTACAATAAAAATCTAAACATTAAAACACACTTAAAACAAACATTATATTAATATTATCATAATCATAGTGTGTACGTATGTATTCACCATCATTTAAGCGAATAATCGTATAGTCAAAATAATGAGCATGGGTCGCGGGGGAGCGGTGCGGGCGGCGCGGTGCCCCGAAGCGGGGTCTGCTCGCCCGTAGCGGGCTCGGCGCGTCCAAAGCTGGCTGCCGCACGTCGCGGGCGACCATTACACTACCCTTACTCTAGCTACCGACACAACAAAACGCCCTGCACTCATTACCTATCAACAACACATTGGCTAAGGCCGCTCCGCGCGGTCGCTCCCCGCGCCGCCCGTCCCTCGCTTTAATAATTATTATATTACGATATCTTAATATTTTACGCTACTACGTTAGGTAAGCTTTATAAATTTTCGATTTCTCATTTATGCTATCAATAATAATCATTATACAACTTTTTTTAAATTTTATGCATTTTTTTTTCGAAATTCTATCGTAACGTACCTCGACTCTCTCTGCGACGGCGAGCGCGGCGGTCACTCGTCGTCATAATAAAAAACGTTCATAATAAGAAAATATATCGTGAGTAACTCTGCCGACTTACGATAGGTTCGGCGCGGCGGACGGGCCGTGCCGGCGAGGCGCCGACTTTTGGCACCAGGATTTCGATTACGCGATTTTTTTTATTATTTTCGTAACGATTTAAGTAAAAAAATCGAGCCCCGCGGTGAGGGGAAAGCGGCGAGCCGCCTGTATTTATGAGAGTATACGAATAGCTTGATGCGCCGGCGCAGCGCAGGCGGGGCAAGGCGCGGCAGATGCGGCGAGTCGCTGCGCGCACTCCAGGCAGAACAGGTTATGTCCGCACGGAACCAGCGCCGCTGCTACGCCACGCTCGGCGCACACGGCGCACGTGCGCGCCGGTGAAGCGGCCGGCGAAGGTCGAGGTGGGCCCCACGCCCACACGCTGCCTGCGCTGGGTGACTCGAACGACGGCGACTCGCCCAATCCCTCATCACGCTCCGTCGAAGACCAGATTCCGAGTAGATCCCCGAGTCTTCCCGACGAACCGCCGGAGGAGCACGAGCCCGCCGACGAAAATGCCGCCTCCTGTTCTGGGCGCAGCAGCGACGCTAACCCGGCGCGGTATAACTGCGCTAGGGGTTCGCCCTCGCTTCCGGGGGCCCCTGTTCCAGTCGCCGCACCGCCTGCGGCTCCAGTGCGGAGAGCGATGTGTGCTTCTATCTCTTTGCGCGCTGCCTCGACGCTTTCGGGAAGACCGGTCACTTCGAATACGGGCTCGCGCTCTCGCGAGGGTGTCACGATGTAAGTGTGGGTGGTGTGCTGGATGCGTTTGATGGTGGCTCCCTTAGGTCCCACTACGAGCCCAACGACGCGGTAAGGCACGCGCACCTGTGCGGTGACATGTCCCGGGGCGCCCGCTGGCGGGGGAGGGGCTGCGCCGCACTTGCGAGACGCGCGTATCTGTGAGAAGTGCTCGGCGGCGGAGAGGATCTCGCGTTTGGCTCTCGCAACGTCTTCTTTGCGGCCCGTGACCACGAACACGGGTTCCTCACCGCGCACCGGTGTCTTGATGTATGTATTTGTTTTTGCGCGCAGAGCCTTTATTTTGCATCCTGCAACAAGGGAAAACATATGGTTACATTTAAGATAATATCATATACAAAATTGGAGATAATCGAAAGAAGCAAATGTTGACTCTATTAATAGTATTTATTTAAGACTTGACTTGAGCTGATATGATATTCAAAAATGTCTTAAAACCATGCGACAACTTGAAGCTCTTTCCAAACTCGAATGATAATATTTTCTAGCTTTAACTCAATAATTTCGCGCTCTTAAAGACCCATTTACACTTATGTGTACCATATTTTATTGACTCTGTAAGCGCTGTGATTTGTGGTATCTTAAAGTATTGTGAAAAGAGCCTTAAAGCCCTAACCATCGTAAAACCTCGCGACGCCAGAAACAACAATGTACCCTACATTAAACCTTTCCACCACAAACTGACGGACATAATACAAGAACAATATTACTACTTGTAGAAGACGCTGAAAATTTCAGAGGTCTGAGGCACCGTTATGTTGCATCCCTTATTAACACACTAGTTGATATATATTTATCCCTCTCGCGACCCCAATGCGGCAAAAACAACGTGGCGTGAGCTCAAAACTCGGATACGAGGGACGACGATGTCGGTCACAATCGATATAAATTGTTTTCTTAAGATCTTTTCTGCCGTTGAACTCTAAATGTTTATTTCTCTTACAAAGAGGACCTAATTATTTAATATAAGATATGATAATCACGTTAAGGACGATTATTAAAAGTATAAGATAAAGTAAGTTAGTGGCATCACTATATTTATTGCTAGCATAACCTGCGCAGAAGTGTTTGAAAGATGTATATATAAAGGTACTTAAAAGAAATAGCTATGTACTGAACATATTAATTTATCATTACCGTACCTATCAACGTAAATAAGTATAAGTAAGGTCAAAATTTAAAATTTGAAGTTAACATAATTACACATAAGAGAGTTGCGTTATGGAAAAAACGAGAGATTTTAGCCGCACGATACAGTCCGTTGGCATTGCGCCAGTGATATCGTACTGACAAATTAACGAAACTAAATTTAGGACTAGAGCTTATATGTGTAGCCTTATTGATATCGTTTTAATTCTGAGCTACTGAAATTAAAATGTCTCTAACGCCACATTACTGAGATGTTTCTTTTACGGCTCTCTTGCTAAATTGACTAAGATTACGTTCTAAAAAACTTAGGTTGGAATACAGGCACGACTGGATGCTTCGGCGTGCTCCTACTAGACATTAATCAATAGAGGCTCTCAAAAAATACAAAACAATCACTAAAGAATTTACTCGTCATGCTTTAAAATAATTATTAATATGTAGAACTTTCGAAATAAAAAATATTATAACTAAGGCCGAGCATTAAATATACAAAGCCTCCATGTTTATTTATTCAAACGTCCGAGATTACTGTGAACCTACACGATAACTAGAGTTATATAGCATGTTGAGTTTGATGAACGAAATATGCAGTGTAGATATTTATTTATTTTTCGTTAAAAAAATGTGATTCCTTTAATAATATTGAAATTAACCCAATTGGCGTTTGTTCTCCCCTGGTTCCTATGACTGGTTGATTGCGGTCAATAATATTTACTAAAAACTTACGCAATTACTTCAGAAATGTTTCTCAAGTCGACCATTTCATTTATATAGCTTTTCATACTGTTTAAAAGATAGATGTGAAAATAAGGAGTTAATAATAATTATTTAAATCATATTATTTATCTAGAAAGAATATAGGACACATTTAAGTGTGTTCCTATAACAAAGTTCTATTAAAACCTCAGTCTCGACTCACCTACATTAGTCGCGTTCGTAGAGCGTAGCGGGCACTGCACTACGCCGTAGCAACCGGGTCACGCTTGCTACGTCGCGAGGTATTTATAACGGCCTACGCTATGTTACAGCTTTTGTAGAAAAACCTACATTTTCGTGAAATGTTATAAAAGGAAAATTTTGGAGATAAATTTTCGCGTCTTTGAGATAAATTTAGTTTTACATTTTCGGCATTGATTGTCTATGAACATAGCATTTAGAATTTCAGTTAAGTTGGAATTATTGAGCCAGAAATGTAATTCGAGGTAGTTCGTATATTGAGTTTTGAATATAATAATTTACAAAGTTAAAATTTATTCATAAAGATTAAATAATTATTGATTTTACATTGTACCTTATATGTTTTGTATAAAATACGACATATTTTAATTTAAAAAAAAATAATGACAAGGGCGGGACCAAGTCACGGCGACATTACTCCATGATTTTGCCCTTACCAACAGATTTACCGTGCTATATAAATTTTAAAAAATTAATTTGAATAAAATAAAAAGTGCCTGAATTTTGTATTACACTGCGACATATTTCACATTTTCTGCTACGGATTTTTCCATATTCAATTCATACATGGGTATGTTTTAATTTCGGTTAACATTCGATAGCAATTCCACGATGTTACTAATTAAATGTAGTGCTCTTAAATGTTAAAATTTCGCCTTTTGAGAATTAATAATGTTAATTGGAGTAATTTAATATACAGCATGCATATTTACGAAATTTATTTTATTCGCTTGACGTTATTCGGACAACTTTTCGGGTTGATTTCATCTTGTAAAATAAACTAATTAGAGCTTTTACCCATCTATGAGTGCTTGTAACATTGGAATCTAATTTAAAAACTTGTTTAATTCTCGATACAGATAACAGATGGCGTTATTAGCGCTATTTCTTGCTCTCAAGTGGCTTGATACTAAAAATCTCAAGGCATCTTAACATACAATTTTAATATACACAAAGTTATTATTAACTTTCTCTAATGAGTTAAAGTTAAAATAGTATTTTATTAAATGTTAAGTGTAATTGTAATTTTAACCATTATTTGCTTTCGACGAGTGAAGAAAGCATGCCTTTGCTACACTTGAAGCGAAATTCAATATAAGCGGGGTCCCCGAATTGGGACTCGTCCTGAATAATAAAAAACAAAGCCTTCACTTTACCTCCCTCTCGCACAGTACGTCCCTTTCTAAAATTTTACACCGGGAAGTTGAGTACAGTACTTTGAAATATACGAACAATATTTATTCGCAACTTTATATGAGTTTTTTTTTTAAGAAATTTACGAAATATATAGATATATAAATTATGAAACCCTTTTATTGTATATATAAATATTTTAAAACAATGTTATTAGAAGCGTATTTTATAAAAATTCAAAAGATGGTAGCATATCGGGAACAAGCAAAAATACACGAGGGCTGATTTAATCGATAGTCCGAAAGAACACCCACATCTTGTGAACACTTGTCATTTCCATCTTTAGGACTACGGATATAATATATTTATGTAGTCATTAAATAAATATGCTTAATAAGAGCATCTAAGTAATAAAAAACACTTATTCCCTATAACTCTTAACTGTTTCTTGTAAAAAAAACGTTTTTATTCATGACATCAAAAATATATGTAATCTTAATAAATATTTCTCAAAATAAAAGGAGTATTTTTTATATGACAATGTTCTTGCTCGTAATTACAATTATTATAGACTTAATTCATCATGTCTAGATGTGAACGCCAAAAACTTTCGTATGTTTTAAAACTACCTGAGAATTGTAGATGGGGGCTACAACATGCTATAAACGAACTTAAGGTACAGAAATCACAAGAGGTTGCCATAACAACCGCTGCCTACAATTGGAACATTACTTCCCCTCGCTTGTTTCCCGCGTACCTACAGCTGTTACAGTACACAAAGTTAATATGGATTATCCAGGGCTTCATAGAAAAATTCGTCTTTGTATTTTTAAGGCAAGATTGGTTTGCTGAATGTTAAATTTAGAGGTAAACATAACGTATATAAGAATAATAGAACTTTTTTCAGATGTAAAAGAAAAAGGTCTTTTTTTGTAAAAAATTAATATAAGAATATTATTTTATTTGGCCAATATTCGTATTAGGTATTTTGATAACTTAGCAAGTTTTTAAAGAAGTATAGAGTTAAATTATCTAATCCTTATAGTTTTCATTTATCTATTATAAACGAACACCTTTTTTTGATAATATATTAAGTATCTTCATGTTCCAGAACCAAAGCAGAACATACCATATATGGGACTTTACCTTTGACCTAATTTTTTACCCCTTAATACTTATATTTTACGTAAAAACGCAAAGCATATGAAATGTCGCATGCGGTGTTTCCCGGCTTTCGAGGGGTTGCCGGGGGTGCTGCGCGGGGTGTGGGGGTGCGGCGCCGCAGGGGCGTCAGGCAGCGGTCGATACCGGTCAATGACCCCGGCCGGTGCATTGGCAACCCCTGCCACGAGTTTAACCCACATTCTACGATACCACGTTGCCACGTTAATTACGCACATGGATTTACTACAAGCGTAATTATACTTGAAAATACTTCGAACAATATCCAAAGTAATCAATGATAAAGATTTTTTTTAATTATTATTACTACAACAATGTATTTTTTATTTATGTATATTAATATCTAGCAATCCTAGTACAGACAGAGTAGTATTTTCAAATATATTCAGTTATATGGGAAAATACTACTTCAGTCTGCGTATATTATGTATAAAATTCACAAGATGAAATCTTCGTGAACTTTTAACAGAATCTATTGACCGAGGGGATTAATTTTATGAGAAAACCGCAAATCATCGTATTTTGTAGAAGTGAAATTGAGATCACCCGCGCAAATTTTTGCTTAAGCACTTTTCCGCGGCCATTGCACTCCGCTTATATAATACTAGGGGTTCAGAGGTAAGCGGGAGGTTTACGCACGGCATAGTACAAGGGAAAATCTACTTTACGGTGACGCGCTAGGCTTTATATTGTTTTAATTCTAAGACGAGTTCCTTGTGTTGTGATTAATAGTGTTAAAGGCAGCTGGGGTTGATTGTACTGAAATAGGCTCTGCATATTTGTAATGTGTATGTATATGTTATAACTAGGCACTATAAGTTACAGTGATTTTATCTATATATAACTAGAATTTAATTAAGAATATATAACAAAAAAAAAACGATTTTCAACATGGCTTCTGCGCCATATGTGATCAATATGGAATTTTGAATTTGGAACAGTAATTTAAAGACAAGAATCTTAATAATGAAAAAGCGCTTTTGCACTAACGGTACTAAGTTCAAAATGGAATAAAGCTCTGAGGCAGATTTAGTTTAGTAGTAGACTTGTGGTATTTTAATATAGTTCTTATTGCTAGATGCAATAAACTCCAATTTAGCGTGATTATAATATTTTATGGATCATGGGTTTCAAGATACATGTGAGCGAGACGGAGAACAAAATGGTTTCTCATTTTTGTGAGGAAGTGAAATAGATATTTGTAGAGCCTCAAGTACGTATGTATAAGTAATCCTGAAAAGTATTTTATGGGATAATTCTTCAAATAAGTGTCTGAAATTTGAACATAAGAAAGCTTACTTAAAACCTATAACGATCTTGTGCTGTTTTGTACCCAGGCCATGAAATAAACGAAACGGCCATACTTCTTACGCAAGCTTGTATTTTAGCAGGCTGTTTCGCAATAACCTTAATATATCGGATATTGGTCGTTATAAGGTTAAGGCTAGACTGTACATTATTTTATCATCTTAAAATACAAGTTTTAAGCTGCAGACTACGAGATATTAGGTTCGAATTTCGGATGAAAAAAAAATATGTAGGTGTCATCGTCGGTCTCCATTGACATCTGTAATTTAGAGATTCGTAAGGCTGCCATCCCGCACAGGCGCATCGTGACACGTCTGAGCTCGTAAATCTGTCCTAAAGGAGTCACCTATGCCTAGTGTGGAACATTTTATTTTGGATCCACTCCATGTAGTATCTTAATTTCTGTGCGGTATATAATAAAAATAAAACTATTAACACACAATATTACGGACTTCCTGGGGGCTCCTCAAAAAATAATATATGGGGGGGGGAAAAAAAAAAAACCTTTCGGGGGGCAAAAACCCCCCCCCGCCACACGAAAACGAGCGTTCTAGGGGTTTCCCATCCACGTGAATCTCATGCGTGTCTGACTTCCTCTATTATAAAAATATATATATATACTTCCTTATACGTTCATGCCACATTTAAAAACCTTGTAATGTAGGTTTTATTAGAATAATTATTTGAAGGCAGTTGAAATGTCTAATGTCAATAAACATAACAAGGTTTCGTTGACATTAATCTAGTGGTGTATAGATTAGAATAGAAATTAAGCAAATCAATATAAAGATGTAAGCAATCTACAACTACACGACTACGTCATTATAATAGCTTAGATATTTTCACGTTTCAACTTGACGTATGACATAAATCTGATAAGATCATAACAAAACTAGTTATTTGAGGATATGTATGATAAACACGTACTGAAATGACCTAAAATATAGAACCGGATTGGGTACTAAATAATACTTAAAATATGTTGTTTAAGTTTAGTTCTTCGTTCTTGAAGAAACCAAAAAAAAAAAATCTTGTCTATAGTTAAGCGAGTAGTACACATTTAAATAAAACGTTTTAAACCTTAAAGTTTTATTAAAAAACATCTTACGTGGGAAGCAACTCTATCTACTGGGTTCCTAGATTTTGTATTATAATTTTATGCATTACTTATACTTCACCGGAACTCAAACCCAGAATCTCCTACACTTAAAGTAATAACGCTAAGCATTCTTTTACTTTCTTACCCGGTCTCGAATCCAAGATAAAGTGATATAACAACGCCTAGTGACCACTAGATTGCTTCAATCTTTTTAATTATGTACCAGCGAGAGCACTTGATCCCGGCTAATTTAACCTCGATTAATAATTTCCTAATCCTCAAACTTCAGCTCTTATACCTACAACATAGTGGGACCCGACTTGCCTACATGAGGCGAAGAGGTGTTATATACAGTATTTTCACACACTAACTACTAGTTCCTACCTACATGTGTGTGATTCAGACTAACTAATTCAGGACATAAAACTGTCTTTTATATATGTCGTAATATTATGTATGTCGTAATATTTCACCGGTAGATATTAAAACACTGCCTAGCGTTAAGCGCACGAGTGTCCAGGTTCGAATCCCATTGTATTTAGTATTAAGGGAAAGATATCCATTCTAGATGAAACAATATTACAAAAGAAGTTATTTTTAAATTTATTCATATCTAATAATAGCATTATGCCATAATGCCTACATTAAAACGATAATTAATAGTACAGCTGTAATACGAAAATTGGTAGCCGATATGAATGCTCAAGATGGGTCATTGTACTTCTTCAACGCGGTGTAGGTGTGAAATGTACGCAATCGAAAATTATTATTAGTGACAAGTGAAAATGCACTGTAAATACTGTACGTAGTGGTTAAATTGCTGTAAACAATTTTCGTAAACACATGGTCAGTGTGACGTAGGTCGGGGTGTAACCTGCATTGAACTGTCCAATATTTCGTCTAAGCCGATTTGCGGTACCGATCGTATGGAATTATCGAGATTTGTATACACTATTACAAATAGATTACTTAGGTATCCGTATCAAAATTGGTTGAGGAATTTTGCGAGTGCGAGAGAACCATCACACGTAATCTCAGTTAATATGATAATTGAGACACAAAATAACCAGTATTATTAGTACCTTATGAAATAACATTTGGAACAAATAAATCGACATTTAAATTTATTGCCTTTGATGATAAAAATGTTAATTACAAGGTCGAAACCAGCGGCCGAAAGTCACCGACATTTCGATGACATAGACTTGCAAAAACTATTTTTAAATATTACAAACATTAAAACTGTTAGCAGCAATTTACTCTCTTATTAGAAGTTCATTAGGAACACTAAATTACAGTTATATATTTTGAGAATTGGTAGTAAATGTAAAGTTAGATTCTTTAATTTTGTGACGTTCATAAGTGTACATAGACCTACATGGATAAATTATTTTTGACTTTGACTGGACATTTCAAAGACTGATGAATGAAAGTTAGTACGATTCTACAAGTTCTAGACTAAATAGTAAATACAATCCGAAACAGGGTGGAATAATAACGATCGCCGCTTATCATTCACAACCATGATGAACTTGGTAATGATTTTAACTTGATCTTCAAACATTATTATTAATGCTTATGAATTAACTTAACTTTGGAATAGATAATCCATCTACTTTTAAAAATGTGTAAAATAAAAACAAACGTTAATAATTATCTTTACGAGGTGTACAGTGGGTGAACGCACCATCGTGGCCCGATTGGCTCGCAGCCAAGTCCCACGGTAAACGCTACTAATCAGTCCAGCGCCTGTTAGCTGTTAAGACTCCTGACGGCTCATAATCGCCTGGTACCATTAAAACAATTGCACGTTAAAGTTACGTCTCCTCAGTGGTGTCTAGGAGATTCAAATTTGTGTTACTTTTTTTTGTCAAAGATGTCGTCAAGTGACGCTTTCCTCTGCATATTCATACTTTTATTTATTACTTAAAATCATTGTCAACGCGTCTTAGATTGATAGACTAGTTTCCGCGTCAATACGTAAGGTATACTTTACTTGCGTCATTTTTGTCATGGCTCTGTTTTTACGACACATGATATCAATTTGTCTTATTTCAAAAGGCTTCCTATGTATTGGAGATCTTTCAAACTTAGGATTACTTTATTGCAAACTTACTAAACCGTATAGGTACTAAGTAGTATCTTGTCAGACAAGTTACACTTCTAGTCTAGAATTTATATTTACTAGGTTATCATGAAAAACACCAGGATATGTAAAGTTTGCAAAATTTTTATCATTCACCAGGATAACATCAATAGAACCATAATGGCAATAGCGAGATTGTCTTAGCCTTGAAGTTCGACAATGACCCTGACTGCGTACGTTATGCCTAGTTCAAGTTGATATTACAACACAAGTAACTACATTATATTTAAAACGTTATCCCCTCGCGAAATAGTTCTAGTACGAGACGCATTTGTGATTTACCAATTGGACTTTACAATGTTACAAATCATTATGAGGAAAATAGTGTTTGATAAGACGACCGCTATACAATAAAAATCCACTATTAATATTAAATTAACCTTCGAATGCATAACCTCAGCATCGTAACATTGAATCTAAAATAATATTATTGTATAAATAATTGCAAAAACCATTCGGATTTTTACTGTCTGTATATTGGAATTGACATTAGGCATACCGTCCATCTTTTACTCACCCGTAACCACGATTGCTACAAAAGGTCGGGTCAAAGCGACAAGAATGTATTTCGCGTTTTAAACCGTCAAAAGTACATTTATATTTTAAATGCAATGAGAGATGACACGGTGTTTATTGTGTAAACTTTAAGGACAGTCAAGTCATAATGATTTACCGAGGCAACGACGTACAGTAATTTCACCGAAAATAAATCATTGTATCGCAATAAGTAATTATTTGTAATTTCTGTAATGAATGAAAAACAAGATCGATTTCCGTTGGGCATGTTTCATACAAAGCTTTGCGGTTTATGAAGGTGAACTTGTCTGAGGAAAATTAAAGAAATTTAATTATCGTGTTGAGATGTCACGGTAAAACAAATATGAAATATAAAAATTGAATAGTGTACAAGTTTGAAAGCGACATTTTAACTTAAATTAAATCGATGTGTAGTGAATAAATGACGCACGTTTTCGTTAATCAAACTATTTTATATTTCGTGATGGTACAAGGTCAAAAGCATAGAATATTGGCTTTTATGAACCAGGAGCTAAGGCTATTCATACAGGTAATTCTATCCCTAGGGACAAAATCCATTCGTTACGGAACCAATGCCGTGCCTTTTTGTTAAGCCCTGAATAACCTATAGCCAAGTCTAGCCTGGGGATAAAACTTCAATCAACTATAATGCGTCTACGGCATAATAAAAAATAATAAGACCAAGATCTCGTTTTGAAATCAACATTCTTTGAAGCGCTATTAATTTATTCGTTGCGTACTCCATGTTACAGTAAGTTGTCAATTATTATATTATTGGTAAAGTAGGCGATCCGCTGATGACCTATGACAACTGAATGTGTTAAATAAAACACGTATAACGGTTGAAAAGGGGAAATATGTAATAAGATTTGGAATACTTGACGCCCCTAATATGATATTCAACATTCAAACGCTAGTGACATGTGTTTCAAATTTTAAAACGTGTTTAACGTAAAATCAATAATAATAATAGCCAGTGACTTGTATATAAATAAAATAATGAGTTTTATTGCTCATTATAGCAATAGTACCAAGACAAGGTTTTTTATGATAAATTGATGGAATCAAAGAGTCCTAAGTACCTCTCAACAAATATTGACGCATCGTCAGCAGGTAAATGACATCGGCTGTAAAATAAAAGCCTGTGGAAGTGAGATGGCGGCGAGGACCACACAGTAATTTGCAAATATTAAACGGGAACAAAAGACGGTGTGCCGGTCTGCCCCCGCAAAGATGTACACGTGTGACACACTCCCGATACATACCGAAGACATGAATAGTGGACTACATTGTGAAGTATGCTTAAGTTTAATATGAATCCTGTGGGATTATGTGAGTCCCGTCATGTGGTCGAGACTTTAATAGGCTAATAACTCTAGCGAATGTTTAATTCAATGTAACTACAACCACGGAGACAGTTCTTAGATCATGACGAACGCCGTTTAATTCACGAAGACGAACCTAAGAAGTGATGTTATAATCATAATAATTTTAGACGAGAAACTTAACTAGTGTTGTTATTTAAGACACACAAATCGATGCGATTCTCTATTTTAAAAGGTTTTTACTTTTAAATTTAATATGCAATTTGTTTTGTAGCATGAACCAATTCACAGTCTATAGAGCTTATAATAGCAGAACAACATGCTCTGCGTAAAAATAGTATAAAAGTGAATTGTCGCCAATAAAAACACACCCAATTATTAATTCTGAATTCTACAATAGCAGTTGCACATCCTGTGCCATTGACCGCTGATCTTATATCTCGCACCTTTATTCCTTGCAGTTATGTGGTAAATGTCTCGCGTCTCTTTTAAATTGATAAATTCACATTAATAAACTTATTTGGATGGACAGCGCGCGACTTTCAAACATTTGTTTTTGAGAAGTCAGAAAGTATTGTAGGTTTTGATAATCATCGCAGAGTAAGAGTATACTTTGTGATAATTTCAAGGGTATTACCATCGCAATTTATAATTGTATTGCAAATAAAGTGGCGAAAGGAATTTCATTAAATTAGTTTAACTATTGTCAAATTAATTACCAAGCGACATGTGCTTTTGAGTTCGAAATTAAATACTACACACACAGCCATAAGGTAACATTATACTGCTTTTTATTCATGTTAATTACGCAAAAGGTCAACGTCTACCTGTATAATATTTCAAAAGTGAGAAGTTAATACGAACGTGCGAGTCGAAAAAGCTGGGTTTATAGTAAAGTCCACGAGAGAACCACACGCTGTGAATTTGCGTCTTGTAACTTGAGCTTAAAATCTTTATTATCGTCATCTACTTAGCATCGAGTCCCCGTTTGTGGAAGAAAGCGTTTCTTATAGGGGGCCGTTGATTATAAGGTTGGAAGTGCTTGCTAAATTGTACTTTCATATTTCAATGTTGGTTTAGTGGTAAGTTGTACCAATTTTCGTGCATCACGTCGGCGATTCGATAAAATATTGAATAGGCAAAATATGTCATCTTCAAAATGGTACATTTATTTAGGTCACAGGTTCTAACTAATTTAAGAATAGGTTCTTCTTAAAAATTGCAAGGAATACAACAATATTAGTATTACAACATGAGCCCTGTGTCTGGTCTATATTTGCGTCTGCTACGATACTAAAATAACAGATGCAATAGAATGTCTATGTATTCTTTGTGACGTTAAGGCAGCTGAGTCTTCAGAATTAATTTAATAGGGGAGAGAAGAGACGCAAAGAGAAAATTCGGGAAGACTCTTTATTATTACATCTTTATGGATAGAAAAAATAGTTTTCTAGTAAGTATAGGTATTGCGACAAAGGTCACGATAACAACTGCTTAGTTAACGCCCCATAAAATGGCGTTTGACGTTGTTTACAAACATAACTGAGTTTCGATCGTGTAGGGTTCAGAGTTTGCCCCATTATTTTCCACCGATCCACAAACAAAAAGATTTCTTTAATCTTTCGAGCCACACGCTTCGTAACGATATTGGAGTTTGCCGCGGTCATTAGGGATCAGAAATTGCACTGCCTCAATGGTCCAGCGCCGTTCGAACACTTCATTAATTCCGATTATGAATCGACAGCTTTAAATTGCATAAAGATTATGTGGATCGTATCGTCTTACTTGAAAACGTAATGTCCATTGGTTTCTAAAGCCTTGAAACAAAGATTTTTTTGTACATCCTGCAGCAAACATCCGAACATCCAAAGACAAAACAGGTCAACAGCGCATTTTGTTTCGATTTTATGCAACTGGGCTATTTCATCTACTATCAAGTGGACCCCATGCTTGTCTGTTCTCTTCTATTATTAATAAAGGCACTCTCCTAGATTGTGTTATTTTTTGTTTTGTCTTTATATCTTCTTGCATGAGATTTATAATGACGTCACTTTTTTTAATCGATACAAGTACATACCTAATATGTTGTAAGCAGTGTAAAAAGTCAGCTGAGTGGAGGAGCGATGACGAATGTGAGGGGTTGATGAACGCGGGCAGTCTATTTTGGAGCGACTAAATGTAGCGTTTCACCGAGTGACATTTACTAGAGCTAGGTGCATCCGACTACTATCAAATTGTACATACCAATGGTATCTACACGTTTGTGTGAATTCTCGTTCCCCTGTGGGGTATGGGGCGTGTGTCTTTTCAAAACGTAATACATTTTTTGTTTCCAATTACATAAATACAAACTTCACTATTGTATAGTGTTAGATTTCGGTTGTTTTACTTTGCAGACAATTTTTTGTGTCCGATGCACTGATCGATTGTTTTGAACAGACAAGTATGTAATCACTTTTGTTGTCTGTCGAAGAAGTTCGTTTTCCCGGAATTCGAACCTAGAACGTCACATGCTTAATGCAAGGCTGCTAAACCGATTGTCAAGTATAAACCTATAAAACCATTTTAGTCGTTAAACATCAACACACTTGAAAATTCTTTATAGTCAATTAATATTGATATAATAGTTTTTCCGATGAACTTAACACATAAGTTTCGATTTGAGACGCGATGCGTATCAAACAAGATTAAGCTGTGAAAAAAATTAGACTAATTGTTATAAAGTAAACGCACGAATTGGACGTTATAACTTGTTTTAGTAGATATTTTATTGTTTTTAAAATCTGAGTACTTTCGAAGGCCAAGTTAACTTTAAACAAGCTTATTTATTTATTATATTGTTGTACTATTTTAATAAAATGCTTGGTTTTTTTTTGTGAAATCGAAAGTGAAGTGGCACTAAAAGTAGTCGCAGGTGTGTAAGTGTGTGATAATGAAGAAATAAAGTTTAAAGATATACTGAGAACTCTGTAGGTCAAAGTGATCTGACCTTGGCGATGCTGGTTTAGAGTTTAGTATCAAAAATCAACGGAGAATGCACCATTAAGCAAAATTGATAGCGATCACGACGGGGCCCGCACGGTATCCGATTGCAAACATTTTAATTAAGGCTTAATGCGATACAGTTTCGCCAGACAAAGCGCGCTCCGCAAAAAACTATACAACCTAAATATAATAGAGTTTAAGATCGTTGAAAATTTTAGAAAAAACTTTCACAGAGGTCAATTTTAAATAAGAACAAGTTATAGATGGTTTCATCTCTGTAGCTGTATGGTTAAATGCGTTGTCTAACATTATTTAAATAGAAGAACCGGGGTTTCAATCGCGGTGAGATAATAAATTATTGTGTTCGAAATGTCTATTAGTGGTTAAGTGTTTTCCGAAGCAATTATTAATTCGTGGATAGAGTCCTACATTCTTAACTAGTTCACATTTTAGTGTGAGAAAATTTCAAAATTAAATTGAAAATATGTGACGTCACTTTAGAGAGGAGATTCTCAGAAACATAAAACGTTATTTATCAGACCCTTATTAGACTTTATTTGTTATTAATATACCTTTTAGAGTTCGAGGTTGTTATAGTATCGAGTTGAAATCTAGAATTTCGATGAGCCTCACGGAATATTCCGAAATTGTCGATATTACGAAGGTCAAGTCGAATCTGAAGTCATACAATTCCATTTCTACTATAAATACTACCAACCCTAGGAATCCTAATATAATTCAATAATAGGCTTACGCTTCCACTGGTAACCATTTTGGCCTATCCTCTTTTTACTTTGAAAATACAATTGTAAAGGACAAATAAAACCGCTAGTGCCAGAGGAACCTAATAAGGGATAGTTTTAAAATATTAATCGACAAGAGCACAATGAAAATTGTTACAATAATCCTTACACAAATTATTATTTGTATTTGTAACCTAGGCGAAAATGAATTTATACTATTGTATAAATTCATTTTCGCCTAGGTTAATTGCGCATTTTTTCCCTCCTTATTGAAAATCAAGTTTTTTGTTATTAGGCCACTCTGCCTCTAGCGGCCTCAATTACTTTGCATTTTTTATTGATCGATTCAGTATCTTCTTATTTATTTAAAGATGGTAGGCAATGTTATAAATGTCAGGGCCCAGTATCTCTTGTTATATATAAATCATAAATTTAACACCCGTTGTCAGCTATGATTGATTGATTGACAATAAATTAAAGCAAATACCCCAACCAGTGATTCGATCAAGTAATCAAATGAGGTCCCTGACCGTAAGAATGACCTACACCTAGAACTAATCTAGATTATGCAGAACATATAAAACCCACTATAAATCATGAGTTGACGAAAAATCATGTTCCTATGTGGGGCATGGGGCAAGACTTTAGTGCCCGACCTGACCGAAAAGTTTAACGTGAAATGTGTTTTAACTATTATGCAACGGAAATGATTTTAAGCTATTTTTCTAATATCAAAATGCTTTTGGCCTTCGAACAGTTAGTTAGTAGTGAATAGTAAGTGTTTTAAATGAAAGTAAACATGCTTTCATTTTTATTTGTCCTCGGGTTCTAGTCAGGTTTGGTATGTCACTTTTTCTTTCGTCCGACTAGGATGTGGTGGTAAGCCTTGACCTTCGGCGATCAGACGCACGGCCGGTTATCGACCCCACTTGGCTTCGCAAATTAGTTTCCTTATCTAGCCGCAGAATATAAATAACGTAACAATTACAAATCATTCACTCTATGTGCCCTATGACAGATTGTATATCTAGATCTAGACTTGATAAGACTTAAGATCTAGGGCGTTAACATATGCTACTATTGTGAGGATTTCGTTTTTTTAAATGAACAAGGCAATAGTGTTTTTTAGTAGTTTATCTATATTTACTAAAATATGGCCTTGAAAACTATCCTATTTTGGGAGAAGTAAGGGAAAACCAAATTAAAGTATGTATCTTTAATGTACAACTAATATTATCTCCCTTGTATAGACGCGTATTGATTTTATATGGCCTAATTTAGGGCGCATACAAGATAATTACTAAGACTCGATACATGATTATCGCCAAGATCCCCATTTAAAGGCGTGATATCTAAAGGGCGAAGGCAGACGGGAGGAAATGGGTTGTAATGAGATGGAACAATGTTTGCCCCGTGGTAGAGTGGTACCAGTATGTCTTGAGGGGCGCCTCGCCAGCCGTGACGGGCTTCGTTTCCGCGCGGACACACTGTCTTCTAAAACGATAAACTTATTTGCGTTTATATTTAGTTATCAATTAATTAACATTTATCATTTGCAGCATTCGTGGATAGCATCCGAAATGGCGGGTAGTAGTTAAAATAAATAAAAAATAAGTTTAACTAATATATTTCGTGTTTCAAACATGTTTTCTTGAATTACTATTCTACTATTAAACTTTTGTACTACTCGCGTAATGTTTAACATTCTAGATATACCAAAACGATAGTCGTTACTTATTAAAAAAATGCTGTTAACTAGTTAAATAAATTAAAGGTACTGTGTCAGTTACGTCATACATTTGATAATGCAGTTACAAACCATAAAAACTCGATGTTGCATAAAATTATCGCGACGTCTTTTCAACCGACGTTGCATATTGTTTGAAATTCTAAGTAATTAGACAGATCAACTTCTCTCAAGCAGATTAAATTATCAATGTTCGTTGCGCGATGCGTCATCCGCGGACACAGTATTTAACACGAGTGCTTGAATTATCGTGCGTTAACTGCACACACATGAATGTACACATACGCTACGCGTTTCATTCAATTTGTTTACTCGCCACGGCCGTCGCGTCGCCTCGGTCAAGGGCGGCGTACATCGCTCGCTGACTATCCGCCCGAAATACCATTAAACGAAATCGTAACACAATGGTCTTGATTCACTTTCAAAATCTCGATAAGCTCCTTTCGACGATTTTACGGCTCGTAACATAGCGGACAGATATGTTTTGAGTACTCGAAACTATCTAGTTTGTTATAAATCGGAAGTCACTAATGTCTGAATTATATTTTTTTATCAGTTGCTAAATCGCGTACAATTAAACGTTACCGACGTTAACGCTAACAGCCAGCGGAGGCCCATGCTTGCACCACGTGTTTAGAGACCTTCGGACCACCAACTCTTAGGTCGTTTACTCCACTTACGTAACACCCGTGTAACAACTCTGTATATAATCGGCGGAATTTTTATTGACTAATTATTCGCCATTTTTTATAAGCGGTGAAGTCAGCGGATATCGCTAAATATTCAACCAGTGTATCATTCGATGCGAACAATAACGCACAAAAAACGAACCGTCCAGATTATCTCACGTCGATATCTATTCGAATAATAAAGTGTTGCGGAACCACCGGCCCGATATTCCATCTAGTAATAGGTACGAGTTAGGGAGGCTGCGAGATGCAGCATTCCACAGCGATGACTCGGGGACCGGTCATCGGGCACCATTGTAGCTTTTTCTACTTCGGTACAAGCATCCCGGAAAATATGCGTTTATTCTGTGAATGAGTCGACGTCGGTGGAACGTGGAGTCAACGCCCAGACGGATTAAAGGGCCGATTAACGAGCACAGCTTAATTTATAGCCGGAATAATAAACGCTCAATAAACGCCTTCTAACCCCATACGTCATGACCGATGAATGTCAACAAAACTCCCCGACTGCGCTCCCGGCATAGACAACTTTTTCACTTTTTATGCCACGCTCGTAACCTGTTCTGTCTCAGTCGATGTCGCAGACACTAAACTTGTTGTTTTGACGATTTATATTAGGTATAAATCGGGGACACTTTCGGTTTCGTCTCGGACAACAATACTTAAATACTTGTGCGAAATAAATATTGTGTTTTAAAGTAAACTACTAAGTATTGATATGTTTGTTTTTTATATTAATTATTAATTCTAAATTACGTAAGAGGTTTGTAAGTAGCAAACGGGCCATGCATTTAGTGTAAAACCGTATTTTTCACTATCAGGATAAATAGAGCATACATTTCATTAAATAGATTGTAAAAGCACGTTATTTTATAAGAACGATAAAGTTATCGGGACCGGAAAAGTTGGTATGATTCGGTGAGCGAGACACCAGGGGAGCGTGACTGATAAGACGGTTACACAACGGGCTGAAGGAGCCAAGGTCGGAGCAGATGTGGGAAGCACAAACGCGACGTTCATGGCTTATCTTCAGGAATGTTTGCCGAACACAAATAAGCAGCGCGAAGCGTTCGTGCGGGTCCGAGGCCTATAGGTGTGAACGTACTCCACTCGCGCTGGCGTCGCTCGTGAGAACCACAACACTACATATTAGAACCGCGATAACACCACACGTGGTAAATGAAGCGTAATGTATACGTCACTTCTCGACACCAGATGTGATAAACGCTCGTAATTACTCAATAGGTACTGCGCCTAGAATCCGCCGAGATGAATCCAAATGATAAAAAGTTCACGCGCTCTCAGCGGGAGGGCGAGACTCATCGGATACATTCCGAAAGCGATATTTATTTTTAATTATGCCAATGAACGCTCAAGACGTTAACCTTCGTATCGAGTCTAAATAAATATTGCGACACTTCCTGCTCGATCGGCGTTACCCGCGAACGATACCGACTGAATCGAGCGTACAGACGCTGACACTGCGAAAAGCATTCGCGTCGGGATTCCGGTCACAGGCAGTGGGTCAGTGGACCCGTCGGCTCGCCGGCACCCCGTTCCGAAGGCCACTCGCAATGAAAATAACATCAACCTCGTGGGAACGCATAAATGCCGAATAGTCGGACCGGTCGGGACAGCGAATTTAATTGTTCGTTATCGATATAAATAGTGAATAACGCCTGAAACCTTTGTCACTGACTTTGTACGAAAGCTGCGGGGGCAGCGTCAACAAAAAAGACGAATGCACGCAGACGATCGCGATGCGTCAGCGCAATGCACTCTCGTCTGCGGCGCACTTGCTTCTGTATATCTGTCTCTGTCGCTCTGCTGTCCGGCGACGCATTCCCGTTTCCCTTCCCGTTTCCTCGGACCCAGTTTTGAGGAAGTGCGCACTGAGGTCGCTCGGCAAACAAATGACAGCGTACACAATGAATTAGAAGACGCAGGTTCGGTCGAAAAGAATGGGTCGTAGTGGTGCGCGTGTGGTCGAGACATTTTCCCCATAACAATGAGTGATAGTGCAGCCGTCTCTTTCCCGGCGGACCTTGTCGTGCTGTTGCACCGGCCAGGTTCAATATCCCAGACCTTGGGCCGATCGAGAGTACCAACGGGCAGTTGAAACTAGTTGCTCCTACCACCTGCGATAATTTATCGAGTATTTTAGCGAATGCCAATGAAACAATGACTAGACAACCCATCGAATCTTTTAGACTTTTGCGTCTAGAAGATTCGATGGGAGTTTCAGCATTCTTCTTTGTCGGCGGCGCGGTCGGATAGTTTTGACATAAACGAGCGCACATAAAAAATTCGAGTGGTTTATGGTTCCACTACCAGGAAAACTAATGAAGCGTCGGTGGTCACGGCGCCGTCCGCCGCTCGTTTCCACTTCAAATATATGAGCGACCAATTAGATGTCGGGCGCATTGCGAAAATATAAATATTAGTAGACCCGACAAAGGTTTTTAATCACCGATCTCGATACGTTTTGCTCCTTTTGCGGTCCAAAATTACAGGCTGCGAGTTCGATCACCTCGACACTGCGCGCTTAGGGCAACTATGCTCTTGTGTATCGTGTGAAAAATTACCAGAGATTTTGCTCTTATTTCGATTTATAAGTGGTATTCGATTTGTATAATTTCTGCATCCGTTCGAAAATGTCGGCGGTTATGAGGCACGCAATCCACGGATTTTCAGCGGATGAAGTCGGCCGATTTTCAATCTATTCGAGTAACGACAGTGAGACAAGCAAAAGCTTGAATCCTATAGAGCTATGAAATCGAAAGCGTTGTGCGATCATGAGCGCATCTGCGCCAAGGTTACGTGGTAGGGGCGGCGACCGGCGAGACGGGTGTGACGTCACAGGCGCCGGAAACGATGCCCGCCTCATAGTTACGGTTACATTTTGACTTTAGAAGAAAGTGCTTCGCGTGACATAGGTCAGTTAATTTCAACGCAATTACACCATCATCGACACTCGACTCGATTATTTAATTGATCGTTTCTATCGATAATCATTAATAACCAATCGATACATGTCAGCCATTGAGGAAAGTCAAGTCGAAATGAATACTATTATTAATACCTTTTTAAATAGTCTTCGATATTTACCTGAAATGAAAAGAAACAGGGCATTAGTATATTTCTATAAATGTTATTAATATAACATTTTAATGGCGTCGTAAAAAAAAAATCCTGTTGGGTATAACCTTTGTTATAAATACATTCGAAATACGCAAAAATTTTGTTTACAACGATTGCAAATGCCATCTTGTTTGTTGCATAAACAGTGCATTTTCTTATAAATTGACGTGCGATTGTTCTTGAGAGTGTATGTTGGTTTTTAACGAAGGAATTCTAATTTGATGCTGTGATATATAGACAGATAAGGAAATACCTAAACGTTTTTGAAGAAAGCAGTAAATTAAATTTAAGTTTTTTAATTTTGTCCAAAAACTTTATATGAACGTAATCCAACAGAGTAAATAATAGTCCTAATACCAAACACTAGTTCACCGAATTCGCTAAGCTACTTAATATTTTGAGCGACGCGCAAACAGCGGATGCGAGAACAGGCGAATAGAATTTCAGACGAACCTAGAAACTTTAAGCCCTAACATTTCAGCATGATTTTATAAAAATCTGAAACATTTTCCGTGTGAACAGGAAAACATGAACTTTCAAGGTATTTCATGCAAAACTGTGTATGATGAATGATTTAAGTCGTTTGTACCCGTCGCAGCAGTTAACGTTTCCGATAGGCATGTGACGCAGAACCGCGCGTGGCGAATACAAAGTGACTCACGATATAAGCCCGGGTCAACATTAAATTGTAGGCCTAACGCTCGAACATTCTATTCGGATTATTTGTCGCGCATATATCCTATCACACGTTGAGCACAAAGCGGGCAAGCATGCGCGCTGCGACATATCCTCATTGTGAGATTAGACCAACGTGTTAGTGATGATCCGAAATGGGATATCGACAAAAGTTATTTCGAAATAATAAGTCATTCTTTCGCAAAATGAATTGTGTAAGGCTTTCACGGCCTTATATATGATCATTATTTCGCGTAGAAATCGCGGTTAAAAAGTTTTATTTAATAGTTTAATACTCGCGAAAACTACAGAATTGCATCAAAATCACATTTTACCGTAAAGAGAAACAATTACGACCATTTTAGTGTACGGCGATAAAATTGTAGACAACATTTTGTCGAAGCACGCAGATTCGATCAACAATTCGCGAGTTAGGACAATTAATCGGTAAACGTCAAAAACAATTTATCAATGTAATATCCTCGATGTGAACAATTTTAAGTCCTATACGCCAGAATAAATTAAAAACTTGAATTACAAATGAAACCCAATTAAGGCCAATTAATATCGATTCTTAACAAATTGATGATAAGAGTAGCAATACCACATGCACGGTAAAGTTGACAACCTCCAAACGAGTTTCAAGTTAAACGAATAAAATACCACGCGATCCTCATTTGTGTAGACCAGAGCGACTTATTATATTGCTATAAAGCCTTCTGATTATTGGTTTACGTCGAAGTCGAAATAATTCAATCGACATTTAATATTACATTTTGCTTTTTGAAGAGACCATTTTTTAACTAACACTTTTACCAAGAAGCAATTGATTTATTATATTAGCTAGGCAATTGAATCTCTAATCATTATATTGACTGTTAAATACATGAACCACCTAAGTTTAGTTAACTATGGTGCGACCAAGTTATATCGAGTTCGTTGCTTTAATTTCTAGATAATAGTTAAAACTTACTTGACTTAAAATGTATTTCTTTGTTTCATGTTTATAATCATCTCGAAACCCACCGTAAGAGCCTTAAGTAAAACAAAAGCAATGATCAAATTCACACTAGTTGTCATTACCACGAGCACATTTAACTCAGGGTGTGCAGCAGTAAAATTAAAAACGCGTAAAGCCCCGACTTCAATTAGATTTCGCGAAAGGTGAACAATAAGAAATAAAATTTGATCTTTTACGATCGCTCTGTCAGCCGTCGGTCAGCCGAGATGATCGTAAAGCGAGGAATGCAACGGGTTCAATGTTGCTAAAAAACCAAGAGTTAACGCAAGATGGAATGAGTAAGACGAATTTTGCCGGGGTGGTTTATTGTTGTGAATGTAGGTCATTCGCTTTGAGCGATCGACGCGGTACCGACTTCGCCGGAGACGACGCGACGCCCATAACAGATATAAAACAAAGCTCGCCGCCGGATCGTACTGCTAAGCATTGCGACATACATTTTCTATATGCTAAACCGATCCGATCGGTTCTGTGCAAATTTTCGATTTGGAAGCGGCGAAGGCACAAGAATACACCCGCGGAATGCAAAACGGAATCCCGCTCGCTCTCCGTCGCGGATTCCCAGACGTCGGCGACGAAGGTAAAAAGCGGTCACACACACCCGAATCGTGAACTTCGGCGGTTATTAGTCGAAATGACAGGGGCGAATGTGACGCTATACCGTTACAAAACCTAGTGAGACTTGTAAAAGGTAGAAACGAGCGAAGGACATCGGGGTCGAAAATCCAGTTGCGCGACTCCTTTCTTGCCCTTTCTTGGGTTTTAATTCGAGGTCGTTAGGGCCCCAACGGGAGCGAGGGGATCGCGTTTCTTTGAGCTACAATGCGAGTTGAATCACAATAGAGCCTAAGAGTTAGTTTTAACCGTCGATTTTTCAGTTTAATTATTAATAACAATAACTATTTATTAGTCACACAACTTTTTCACGAATCGCAACTTATTATGTAGAATATGGTACATATAATGAGAGCAGTTCTGGTGTAAGTGAGTAGGAAAGTCATCATTTGGGTGGGTCAAGATTTTGGTAGCGGATAATAATTACGATGACTAATTATTCACGAAACGTTATTAAAATATCACGGAGAGGTGATTAATGAGGTGCAGTGGTGGGTCTCGACAGTTCAGACGTGTATTGTTTTCGTTCGTTCATCTGTTTCGAGGTCAGTAGCGCTTAGTCTGCTTTTAATATAATCACTAATCAGCTTAGAATATTTTAGGCTAGGAACACGACATTTTGTATGCCAAAGTAACATATTAAAGAGATAAATACGAGTATGGATAAGTGAAATTATGTCTAGTCTTTTTACCTGTTCCTGTTTGATCAAAATCAGCCTTCTACTCGTACTTCCTACCTGACCGAAACAATGTTTCCCTGCCTACCAAGGGTTTGAACCCAGTTTTTAATGTAATTCTAGGCGACCACTGACCCACGGAGACGACCTTTTGTATTTATCGAAGGAAAAGTTTGAGTTGAGAAATAGCGTGCGAGTGGTGACCGCAAGATATCCGGCGGACAGTGCTTATGCACCGCGGCCGGACGAAAGCGCGCCGGATGCACGTAATGCAGATCGACCCTGTTCATTCTGTGATTGTTTGATGGTCTGTGGTTTTGAAAAACATAATTCAAAATTCGAATAGAAAAAGCCCTACAAATAATGCGTTCAAGTACCAAGATCGTATACAGGAGAAGAGGTATCAAATGAAGCGGTCTATGCTGGTTACCGCAGTACTAGGGAAGCCGTAGATGTGTGGGAGCACATCAGGTTTGTCTATTCTGATACGGGGGCATAATTCCTTTTTTTTCTTTTTCTGTAATACCACATTGCCATTTGTAAAGCTTTATTACAACATATATCAACTATAGACAAACATTTTTATATAGATATATTTTTTCAAATCCTCTTTCTCTTCTGCAAAATTGTTTCTGAGGTTGTATGTCATTGAGGTAATATACAGCCTCCGATTGTAAACATCTTTCAATATAGACGCAATTTTTAAATTGTAAAGGAAACACGACATTATTGTACGAGGGTAATTTCGGGAATGAATGGAGATAATATCCTCAAAATAACGTATTCATTCTTAATCAGGCGATGGTAACTTTCCTTAATACGTATATTTTTCCACTTTTATTTTATTTCATATTATTTATAGTACGTGGTTTTGTGTTGTACTACTTAGTTGTTGTATACGCGTCGTGGTTATGACAACAATTCAAAGAAAACATCGCTTTTGTTAAGACATTATAATACTCTTGAAATGATTTTATAGCCGCAGCAAATAAAACTAAAAATAAATGGTTTCTAACTACGAACCTCTCTTTTAGAAGAGAAGGTAATAATGCTGCTTAGTTTACAAATATAGTCTGTGCCTGAGTTAGAAAAATTCTTAATACACGATGTTCATTCGATTGTACTAACCACTAGACCTTTGCATATGTTAGAGTTTAGTAATTAGTTATAGGAAACCTATTTGTTCTGACCTTCGAAACTGATAGGTTAATTGCTTACAGATTAGCTTTTGGCGGTTTTTTCAGTCAACGATTCATAATTATATACCTAACTCACCAATCATAGAACCTGTCATTAAGCTATACAAATAATTACCTAGGTACAATCAATCTTAATGTGGTAGTATAAGAATTAGCGTGTTTCCTATAGCCAGAATCGAATTAACTTTTAGGAGTATCATATATTATTCACCTTTGTAGCTCAATTAAACGTTGACCAGCATTGCGTTAAGGTGTTAGGTTCGAATCCTAGAGTAATAATAAATTGTTTCGACCAGAATTAGCACAGACGTCTGATCAAGTTCTTGCCTGTAAAATCGGTTAGTGTATACGCAAATATCTTGTGCCATGTCCCACAGGGGAAAAAGGAATTTCACAATCTAAACTTTTGGAAGAAATATTTACGTTATTTTTCAATGAAGTTTTGTATATTAAAAGTGATTTAAAGTTAAACATAGTTTAATTAAGTTAGAACAATATTAAGCAGAGCACGCCTCAATTATAATTTAACATCAAATCACCAAAAAACCTTATTATATATTTCTTTTTCGCCAAGCCTAATCTCATCTAAAAAATGTTATTTGGCAACCCTGAATTAAGATTAATATCGATATTTTTTGCTAGTGAATCAACCTGATGATTACGATTTGAGGTCATTAAGACCCTCGCGTGTGACCCACGTTGCATATGCAATGACGCAAGGGAACAAAATCATTCTCTTACAAAATATACCACCCAAGTCTGTTAAATCCACTTGCACTTACGTCATACATATGAGCTATACCTGATATCAAATATCCTATTCCATTTTGTCAGACTCTTTGTTCATAATTTTTTTTTAAACCACTCGGCGGTGAAAATATCTTACTTTCACCCGGTCACGAACCTCCACCCACATATAGAATAACCGTAGTTTGTTTCGCCTATTCGCTAGGTATTCGTACTATGTTTTAATCTGTGTTAACACTAAAATTTTTGAAAGGTCAGTTCTAAATTCAAATTTTGCAATTCATTTATTTCAAATCGTTGTGAACCTATCATTTGTTTGTCATGTTTTGACAGTTGCACAGATTGTTAATTTATACCATATCTGCGAAACAAATAAAAATACCGTACACAGATCAAAAATGAACGAGCGAGTATCGAAACTAGCGTATTAGAATAATAAGATAATGATACGTCTGGCTAAGCGATCCGGCGAATTGGCGCGTTTTTTCTCCACTCGATGTTGCCATGTCTGGCTCTTTTGATTTATTCCCGCCCAGTTAACTAGTTCAAGGTTATGTAGTATGTCGCGATCGTGAATGAGCAGCGTTATTTTAATTTGCGATAGGTCGTCGCCAGGTCGCAGGGGTCACCCGGAACACACAAGCAATAAAGCATAAAAATCTCTTGTTCATATTTCATATTCCTTTATATCACATCTGAGCCAGATTGAGTATCTACATCATGGTTTAAAAACTTTAAAAATTTTCACATGTTATTGCACATGATATTATATAAATCAAACCGGCATCCACAGCGTTCCGTCAAGCGTTTTGTTCAAGTCCCGCCTGTGTAGTTTTTTTTCTATCTAAAACCAAATTTTTAATTTATACATTTAGATTGGATTTAATTGAAATATATCGTGTAATGTTATGAATGCGTTCACTGTTGAAAATAATACAAAAAGATCGGTAGGGTGCAACTTTAAGTTATTTGTAACAGAGTGCAATGCACTGCGAATTGACCGCTTTAGGTGGCAACACTGGGCGCAAAGCGTCTAATCGGACTGTAAACAATTATTTTGAATTTTAAATATGCCACGTGACCCAACGCATCTATGGCATGGAAAAAACATTTTATTAATGTCGTCGTTTGATCACCAATGTTCATAGTTATTTCAAAACACAAATGCTCGAGTTAATAACAATAAATATCAGGAACTACTACATAAACCATGGCGTATTTATTTGTATAAGCTTCACAAGCTCAAAGTCTAAGGAATCTGCAATATGCTCGGAGTCTTTCATAAGGACAATATCTTCATATTATATTCTCCAATCGTGGGTAAACAAAGGTTGACAGTATGAAGAGAATATCGTCTTTCACTTTTAATGTATTTATGAAGTCAAGAAATATTGTTTCACAATGATAAGCGTACACATAATATAAAACTTTATTGACAATATACGATATAAAAGCGACGGTAAAATAAAACGTTTACAAGTACATACGTAGTACCTAATAATAATAGAATATTAAATCCATTATTTTTTTAATATTCCAAATACAAAAAGTAAATAACCATCCCATTTTTGTCATACTTATCATCCTATGCAATACAAAATAAGACAGACAACTTCCAATCGGTAAACTTTTCAATGAACTTCACATGATAAATCGCGGAGATGACGCCATGGTAGGTCAGTTAACAGACGTGATGTATAGTATGTACGTGTACAGTACTACGTGCAATCAAAGATGCCCGACACAGAATTAGACAATGAATTTCGCCCATTACATGTATATACATACGTTATATAAAATTCTAAATCAAAAACAAAAATTAGAAATACCATTCAAATAGATAAAGAATTCTTAATTCAAAACTTTTCTATCATTGTAACGGTTTTTCTGACTTTTGATATTATTCATATAAAAATCATCAACAAATAAAATCTAAATCAATATTAATAATACTACTAACATATACCACGCATGGCAAAAAACTTTAATATCGTGTTCAAACAAATTATATATTAGCGTATGAGATCTTAATTCGCGCTATCGGAGCGTAAAGTATATAATTGGCATTTTTCCTTTAGCTATATAGGACCACCTCACTGCGTCCGCGCAAAGTCACTTACAAGTCACATTGTTAAAAAACAGGCCACCGGGGAACGAGTGTAGGCTAAGAGGCAAACAGTTAAAAAATTTAGATCGCGTATATTTTGTTTATATTACCTTTATGTCATTAATGATTACAACTCAATATACATTGCATAAAACGCTTTTGACGGTCAAAAACACCTAATTCATAGGTATTTTTTTACCTGCGTTTCGTATGCTTTACATTAGCTATACCTAGTCGTTTTTATAAGGTAAATGTATGGCCTAATATATGAAACAATAACAATATACACAGCAATACAAAGAATAAGAAATATTCCCTAAATCTTATTAAGATGCGCTGTCTACTAATTGAGTAAATAAAAAAAAGCAATATGACTTAGAAGAGATGGCTAGCTCCTAGACTAAAAGTCGTCGGTGTGAACATTATTTTAGAGCATGTATGCAAAATATCAAAATATCTGTCAACCGGCGCAGCTTTGATCTACGGCGGGCGCAGTGACCGCGACCCAAGCTTGACTAATCACCCGGATAATACGATCTTTATCACTTATACCCATATTATTAAAACTTCATATAAACCTTCAACAATCTCTTCGATGAATTAACGACCTGATTGATTTCTATATTTTTCTAAGTCACTATCCAAATCTATAATATCTTTATAATCGTCTCGGTGTTTAAGGAAAAACCAAAGAATCACTTTTCGCACGATATAGTTAACTACTCCAATAAAGTTATGACTTATAGAATTTATAATTCGAAGGCAAAAACGAGACGACTAAAAAATGTTATGTTACGAATTTGTTCATCGCATGACGTTTTTAGTTTTTCTCCTTAAAACGATAAACATCTAAATTAATTGCTATTCTTTAGTAAACATTTGTCGGAATCTTCAAATGGAACTAATATGACCTCAAATAGAACAAAATGCTTATTTATGAGGCGCAGGTAACTGCGAGAGGTCAACTGAAGTCGGTTAGAATTCGAGATGTAGCAGGCAGGTTACTAATGCTTATACAGTATATATTATTTTTGTTAAATGTTGAATTATTACATGTCGAGGGTCATATAAAAAAATGTGGATTTATTTATCAATAATCAATCTCCATTTATGATTTATCTGAAACATGTTAGAGTACTAGTTAGATAATATATTAGAATCTGTCGATTTCAGTCTGTTGATATACGAACACTCAAAACAATATAGGTCGATAGTGCATCTTATTTAGATCTTCCATGGCCCTGGTATTTCACCTCTTATATTAAAAATGAATGGTTAATAAAATTGAAGTTTATTTATATTATATTATTTAATAGTAAAAATAACACAATAAATGTTGCCATTTTTAATAGTCGGCAACCCTATCTCCCGAACATGATATCACAAGGATTTTGCCGATTTTTATAAGAAAATATGTTGTCGGCATTTTAATGACAAAACGTACGATATTTGAACATCGATATCGCATATTTATTGCCTTTGTTGCGAACGCCCTCTTATATTAAAGACGTGATTTATAGTTTATACATGTTTGTCGACGGTGGTCCTAATTAACTGAATGTGTGTAATAGCCAATGATTTACGTGTTGGGGCCTGAGAACCTTATACTGTACAAAGGTGCTTTTTGATACTATACGTAATATAAAAATGTATAAGTAACATAATATACGCGCGAAGTAAATCATATATTAGTGCGTTCAATATGAATACTCGACGAATTCCTGTCACTTTGTAATTGATGAGAAGAGAAAATGACATATTTTAGCGTTGCGTTAAAAATTTCAGTTGAAACTGCAAAAGATAACATTTAAGCAAAGCAGTCGTGTCCCGCGGGAATAGGTGTCACCAATTAAGCGCAGCGTGTTTCTGTGTCAACACTTGATCAAACGTCTTCCCGGTCTCCACTGAAATTCAGGTTATCTCGGAACGCCCTTTATGCAAACGCCGGTCTTAATAATACTGGAACTTTCACTGCTGCACGTCGGGACCCATTTTCCAATCGTTAAGCATAAAAACAATATGGCGGAGAACAAAGCGATCGTACGCGTGCAAAAACGAGATCGGTTAAAAGTTCGAAATAAAAAACAATTTCCAAGAAGCGTTGACCGACTCGCCAATTATAATAAAATTGTTCAATACCGCCGGCAGAGTTACAATTTAATATGTGATCTCAATAATACTAAAATGAACAAATTAATATTTTATATAAAGCAGACGAAGAAAAGTAAAAAACAAAAACGGAGTTTGTGATATAGCTGGAGTAGCGAATCGTCTGCTTTTCTGTCTGTACAGCGCGCATTTGTGTATTATAGTTATAGTCTATATTATCAAAAATTTATAAATAATTCTCAATAATCTTAATTTCTAAAAATCGCTGCCACGCAGACGAGGTCGCGGGTAAAGCTACAAATAAAGCGATTAAAAAAGCTCACTTCGCAATCTTTATAACGCCAGGTGATTTTATGGTTATTGAGTTTTAATACGAATTAACCGATAAGCCAGCCTTTCGGGTATCGAAAGTAATAAATTGATTGGTATTGCAAGTGTCGCAAAAAGATCGATGTTCGCGATGCGTCGCTGGCCTCAGACCGATTCTAAGGATTATTACTGTGGAATGTCGATCGACCGCTCTCGCTTTTCGAGTATCCACCGCCCTTACTCGTGTATAATCGTTTATTTGATTCAATACGACCGATATTTAACGGTTTAAAACTTGAAAAATATTACCTTACATATGTACTTTTTTTTCTATAAGCAATCTCTATTTGTTTATTAATTTTATCGAATTTAAAGCGAGTTAACAAAATATAATTTGTGTTTTAAACCTATCAATTGTTTAATTTTAATATCGTATAAACTACAGACATACTCAATTATTGAGTTAAGCAATATCGGATACACTGCTTTAAAGAGGTCAGGGAGTAAAAAAGCTCTTTCAATTAATTGAAAAAACTCAAATTACAGGTCGGCATAAGTTAAATATGCAGTTACATGTTTTACATTTAAGTACCCAACTTGAAGTGTCAGTCAATTAATTGAATTGTAAGGAAGGGATACGCGATTTCGGTTAAGTTATTGAAAACAAGACACGCACGGTTCAACATGAATGGATATTTAATGTACCAGGTTCACATGAGTTATCTGGTGATGAAATCGGTCGGTAAAAACTCGGGAGTTCGCGACCGGCAGGTGCAGGCCGCAGATGTCGGTTTCGGGCGTTATTTATTTTTAGACGTAGATGCATAAAATATACACGAATCTTAAGTTATGCGTCTAAAAATAATGGATATTTTATGTGATTGCCAATCGATGCGTTATTACAACTATAGTTTTATCGATAAAAATTAGTTAGTATTATAATTAAGTTAAGCCTCAGTACATCACGCTTTACCGTTATAAATTCCAGCGCCCCCCAAAAGATGGCGCAAAGTAACATTCTACAACATTTCAGATCACTTTAGTACAGCTTGTCGCAACCTCCAATAGCAACGAGTAGGTACGTTTTTTTATTCGTCTGTACAGTAGTCTTGAAGGCGAACCTGTGCAAGTTACCTTTAGCTTGAAGTCGCATTACAGCAGGTGGTATGCTACTACAGCTTTCCAAATTACCAATTAACTGTTCGATAAAATTTGTGAAGTAGAAACAAAATCTAAAAACACGCACTAAATGCAATTCGATATATGTCGACCGAAGATGTCGACCATTGAACAATTTTCGCGACCAAAATATCGATTACAGCCACCCACTAAGACTATTAGTACTAAATTTCCCATTAATACCCATAATGCATAAACGTTACAAGTATTGTGTTAAGCACGAGAGGCTTTGGGTTCGAATGCTGTGTAAAAAAAGTTTCGGTCGGACAGAGCACAAAACTCTGAACCTGCTGTAATAAAATCGATCTGTGTATCGGACACCGAAACGTGTTCGCCCCATACTCCACAGCGACAAGCGGGAGATCGCAGTGACAAAAGGCTATTTATTATATTACAGATTATAAAAATACCGTTATCGTTAAGTGTCCACAAAAGTTAAGTCCAAAAACGCTTTTAATTAAGAAAGATAGATGCAGGTAAAAATGTACTGCAGGTAAGCTTTTACAAGAACCGAAAGCCGGTACCGAACAGCTAGGAGCGCTTGGACCCTTTCTTGACAAAGGATTTTCACAATGTTGATAAAAAAAAGTTTAGACATGTTAAAATCGGCACTTATTATCGCGTAGCACTTCACTATTTAGTTGATTTCTTAGTTCTTATGCATTCCTAGTATTACGTCCGGTGTGTGATAACCCTGCGTCCGTTCTATATATTGCACGAAATTTAACTAAGAATTACCACGATTTAGTTTCTTCACAAGTATATTTGAATATGTAATAAATAAAAAGTTGTTCTTTTAATAAAACCAATTTAACCGTTCAAAACGCGAAATACATTAGTTAATAAGACTTAACGTTTCGTATGCTTTGCGTCCTGATACTATGATTAAGATTTACAAAAAGCTGCTACAAAATAGCAACACGGTATTGATAATATTGACAACCGTTGCTACATTATTGGAAATGTAATCTTATATAGGGATCGCGTTGTTCCTGTGGGGCATGGGGCGAACACATTTGGGAGTCAGCTCCACTGGGCGACCTTACTGGCAAGTAGTTGTTCGGACTTTATTATATTTTAGTATTTGTTTAAATTTTTATATTATTTGATTTATCGTTTCCAAGGGATTCGAATCCACATCTCTCGCACTTTACGCTATGCTAAGCCCTATGTTTACCAGATTTAATTAGAAATTATTTATTTCTTAAAAATCCTTTTCTACAGAGTCAAAAAAGATCTTGATAAGATCAAAACTTCAAAAGCACAGCAATGTAAACTATGCACAACTAGAAATAAACGTTACAAAAAACCCTAATTATAATAACTACAGTCAGCCTGTTTGACCGTTACTCAGACACGTTAAAAACGTAGAACGCAGCTGTCATACACTTTGTCAATGCCCTTTCGCTGATCGGCGGCGCGCGAACGCGACGTGAAGGTACACGCACCAATTGGAGTACCATCTACTCTCACTTTTATCTGTGGCATCTAACGTCACGTTTTACTCTGCAAACGTCACTGTCACTATTACATTAATTACATTTTGACAGTTTTCGCAAATTAAGTTTCGTATTCGTAAACCATTCTGTTCCACGGAAAAAATTGTTTATGGATTTATAAGATAAATATTTTTTTTAAAGCCAAAATTAACTTTATGTTAGCAATTTGTATGTTATTTAAATAGGAAGAAAACCTGTAACATTTATAAAAACAATTTGATTTTTAAAAATATATCTAAATATGTTTATAAAGAGTTCATAATGCGAAATCAATTTCTGTTTTTGTACTATAACAATAATTTTATTCTTAAATTGCATACTTTATTCGAGAATGTCCTATAGTACATCACTAATTTGCTATAGCGTATACAAACCGTAAAGTTCTGATAAAATGTTGCCAATTGTATATCAGACATTATTACACATTGTGAAAACACGCGGGAAAAATAATAATTTTAAAGCCAATGGTGTAATTTAATCACGTATATAGGAAGTAATTTACGCTTTAATTCACAATGGATTTTGTTTTTAATAACAGGCAACCATGTGTTTTATTTTTTAATGAGTTAATGGTAAGCGTATTAATACCAGGAAGTGCTTTCGCTTTGTTCTTACTCGAACCAAATAATGTGTACAGTTACTTATTAATGTCCCATAATTGGGCACAGTTTTCTTCTCCCGTAGAAGATAGCTAAGTCCCACCACTCTGAATCATTACACCTCCTACTACGACTACTCCTATTACGACCCCAGATTGATGGCTAGAAATAATCTCAAAAATAATGAGATATCGAAAAAACCCCTCGATATCTGCAGTCGAGTTTAGGAACTTCTAGATCATTGAGCTCACAGACAGCACGTAATAAACACGCACAAAAATTGTGTAGTTGCGTTGTAAAGTTTAATACTCATTTTAATAAATAAACGTTGATCATCGAACGACATCGCAAGGTTCTCATAATGGTTTAATTTATTTAAAACTTTCAATAAATTTTCCCAAAACACGACACTTAACAGTTAACGCCGACAGGTGCGAACCGGCGGTTGCAAGACATTTTTGTAACCAGACGGTTACAACCAGATGGCAACGCTAACTACATGATAACAGCCATCTTTTATTATACACGGTATATGTGGTTTTCATTACCATCAATTAATTTACTATCTATCATCACATTTACTAAACCGATCGATATTGACAGCTAATTGGAAAAAGTCCTCTTATTGGTATCGTAAATGTTGTCTGAAGGATATTCAGTTTATAGAACATAATTATTGTGAACGAAAACTAGTTTAACTGGGGTATTGTTAAATATCAATTGCGTACAGTACATATACTAACTAGACACATCTGTTGCTAGTCGGTACTCGGTACCAGGCCGGGCGCATTCTTACAGCGACTACTTTTCGCACATCTGCGTTCTACGGACTTTGACTCGTTGGCATTATCATTATATCCTGTCATTAAACCGATACAAGAAACTGAACAACAATTTTTTCCATTACAATAATGCGACGCGACAAATAGATTAATCTCGAACAGAAATTACTATCCCGTAGTCGCATGAGCTGCAAGTTGGAATAATGAAGAAACGCGAAGGAGTATTACAATCTAGACAGCAAATCGAAAAAGGCAGTGCGTCTAATTCGCGCGGCGCCTGACAACTCGAGATGGATTGTTGTCAACATTAGTGCGGGAAGCATATCGACTTGTCGCTTTATAAACGCTCTCAGACTGCGCCAACAGCGAAACGCGTTAATCGCGATTCATTTAAAGAGAAATAAATTTAAACGTCACACACATACGATCTCATTTCCCCGAGCACATGTTGACGTTTAAGACTCAATAACTGTATAATAAATAATCATTCGCGTCCGCAAGTACGTGCTGCGCGCTTACGTTCACTCGATTTGAAACTTAGATGCAAAAGGGCTGAGTTCATAATTAAACGTAGATGTTGGATTTTTGCCTCGGATTATGGGTTTATTCGTGCTGCCGCGGCAATTAGGAAGTCATTCATTAGGATCCCTAAGTTTCGCAGACGTGGGGGTGCCCTCGCGCTGTGTCGTCACGCTGCTTCTTTCGCAATCGACGAATGCAGTCAGTGCACTGTCGAGGCGCACTTGACTGTCTCCACGGCGCAACGCCCAACGCGTTATGGATTCGGTAACGGGAAAAGAAGTGTTTCTAAGATACTATATAATACTACTTTTAAACAAGTACCATTCATGCAATACAAACAAGCGTGTGCGACTTAGCAATGGCGCCACCGAGAGCGACAGAGACAAGGTAACATCTCAAAATAACCTCAAATTCATCGTTATAGGTGCATCCGTAGATGTTATTTCCTAACGCACGATAAGGACGCAAGATGCGGTTAGTGGCGTCCCAGAATGCATCTGTCAAGTTACACAAAAAAATGGGGCCGTGGAATTTCGGGACGTCTCTCCGTCGGGCCACATGCTCGTTTATTTTTTGTATCCCATTCAAAAAATTGTCAGCGGACACAAATTTATGTAATCTTGTTAAAGTAATAGTATAGTTAACAATCAATTTAGCTTGTTATAAAGCTTTAAATGGGTTTAACGGTAACGGTAAATAAAAACGTTAATTGATATAAAAATGCTATTCCTCAAATTAAACAGCTTATCAATTACATCGCGTAATCTGCAAATAGACCAGGCATGGTGAAGTGAGAAGAAGCCTTGACCCTGACTCAGGTGGCGTCGACCGGAACGCACGCTGAGCTACACTGCAAATCTCGATTCCCTCTCACAGTCCAACCGCATAACCAGTGTTGTGGTCTTAGTACAGTGGTCGCATTTAAATGCATAACAAAATATGGTTCCCTTTCATTAACCAGAGCAAAGATAGCAGAATAGATTATTAAAAAAATCGAATGTGATCTAGTTTAAGCAAAAACTACGTTAAGAAACCGTTAAAATTTTAAAGCGATAAAGGTGTAATATTCGGGAGTAAAAGCAAGAGGGTTAGCAGTCATTGATGCGGAACCGGTCCTAGATAGAACCGGCTTGACGGACAGGGATGAATTACTCATCGACACGTTTCGGTACATTATGATACTTCATAGTTAAAATACCGGACTAGTTTTCTATGTCTAATGAGGGCTCAACGTTTTTCGTTTGTGTTCTCACGTGGTTTGCATATTTAAAAGTAACTATTAGTAAGTTTTGAAAGCATTTATACAGTGCTAATTATAAATCTTGATTTTTATTGGTTTTTTTTTATTGCTTTTTATTGATTGTTATTATTAAATATTGATTGCTTCGTCTTTATATACGATATTTAAACAGCTTTGATATATGATATTATATCTTATTAGATTGTTTTCCTTGAAATAAAAAAAAAAACATTTCTTTGCCGTGTTCATCTCACGCCGAACTTACAACATGCTACACGGCGGCGCGCCACTACAAACCAAAACAACAAACGCGCCGACAGGATCCGATCGACTCCAGAAACAATCGAACATCGAATTGACAATCGATAGTCGAGTCTCGAGGCGCAACATCGACCGGACGTGACGTCACGCTGCGTCCGCGGGTAAACTTGAGAATTTAAATCAAGCTTCTTGTACGCACATGTCAAATGGATATTTGAGCTACTCATCTCTGTATGATGTATCTTAGCTAAGGCCTAACTTTGAATTGGTTTGCATTATTCAAGGGAAGTGTTTTATATTCATGTCATAATAGTGGTTATAAGGTCGTAATTGCGCGTTGGTCTGAATCTTAAAAGTTGGGCGATCGCTTATGTTTCGGATTAAAATCGTAATTTATAAAATATGCATAATTTATAACAATGCCTAATACGTATATAATCTAACTTTAAATACGGTAAAGAAATAGGTACAGCGCGGATATTTTACGGCCAAAGCAAAGATATGTTTGAATGTGATGAAGCGTTTCAAAGACTACGTCGTAAGATTTTTAGTTACTTATTACATAATTATATCTCCATCTACATTTTTTTTAAATGCATACACAAATATCCTGTGTCTAACACAGTTCACACAAAAAGGAAAATAAGAAATAGGTAGTTTTACTGATAAAAGCCTACTTAATAATAACAAAAGACATTCATGCAATGCTAACCTGGCCGCAGCACAGGTACTTGAGCAAAACTTAATAAAAAATCCATCCACATGAAAGGACTTCCATGTATTGAATTTCTTTTCGTATTGTATTTTGGCGGAATTCTTTTAAGGAGTAAATTCTAAGAGTGTATTCTTTTTTGTATGGGCAGATGAGAAATATTACATTCAATTGAATTGTCAGGTACTACCCGATGTCCAAAAAAAGGTATCTAAATTATTCCCTTTACTTTTTGTGATTGTAGGTATGTAGTAAAATTGGTTCAAAATGAAATTTTCCAAAAAATATGATTTCTAGAGATATATTTACCGAATCTATATTTGGTTATAGACAAAAATTGTTTTACTATAATTATGTCGGTGGTAATCGCAAGAATGTGGGTAGTCAAGGAAAGACCGCCGCATTTTGAATAATAATTATTACCTTTCGACCACAAAATTAACTTTTTTCGCTCAACTCCTATGCACATTTACAAAATTAGTCTCAGATAGCTTTGTCGGACGTTTTTTAGGGAGCACCATTCGAAAAAGGCACACCGACATCCCTTGGGATAATTTTTTGTTAACGGTACCTTTTAATTAGAGGACTCGACTTTTCACGGTCGAAACAAGTATGGGAACTAGAGACATGCAATTATTTACACATTAATATTTATACTCACAGCGTTCTACGCGAGGCTACGTGCGTCTACATAATACCTACGAAATGCACTACGCAATATGCAATGCAACACATTTGTGTCGGGGTAAACAAAAATTGACGGTACCGAGTGAAAAAATATTTCATCAGCCGGTTGGGATCGAACATAACCTAAATCGCACGTGCGTCCTCCGCCCTTGTACGAGGGTGGAACATCTATTGACTACGGTCTACGTTTCAGGCGGCATAACCTCAATCCTTACCTTGTCTACCGACGATTTCGGCGACGTGCTCCGAAGACGGTACCGGTACACACTCGGTCATGTTTTGAGATTTCTTGGTGCGATCGTCTGGCGGCGGAGCGAAGCCGAGCGGGCTAGCGAGCGGGTTCGTCGAGGGCAGAGTCTCGCCGAAGTTAAGCATGCTCAACTCGAGGGCGAGCTGGAACGCCCGCTGGTCCTCCACCAGTCCACCTCCGAGCTCTCCGAAGAGGCTTGACGGCATTTCCACTTGTGAAGCAATCTTGGCGGCTGCGAGAGGGTTGCCCTCTCGTATCTGTCACTGGGTATAAAAAGCACGTTAGATCGTGTGGATGCCGCGGTTTGTAGCGTGACGTGCGTGCGTTGTAGTCGCGGCGCGGCGGTAGACTGATTCGCCGGCCGGCGGCGGCACGGCGTGTTGGCGCACGCGCCCGACTCGGGGCGGTGGGGGGTTGCACCGGCCGAGTATGCAGCTTCCGCTCGCCCGCCCGTACATCACCAGGTAACTACGAGCTTATGCACCTCCATAAGTACGCGATTAATTAATTGGTTACATTCACGGTGTGTCGATTGTCCGTGAAACGCTGAACTTCACAAAGTATGAGCACGTAGTGTATATGCACATCATTTTTCAAGTATCAGTGGATAACCACGAGACCGGTCGGTTTCCGTGGCTAAATGGTTAAAGGCTAAACGTCTTGGGTTCGAGTCCTGAGGAAACGTAAATAGGTCTATTACGTCGGTCTTAGAACTAACCCATAAATAGATTCGAGTAAATTAACAGACTTACTAATGTATCTGTTCCACAAAGGGATAAATGGATTTTACATATGCTTTACACAGTTAAACTACTATAATGGCGAAGAAAATGATTTCTGGCTCTCTTCTCTTCTTAATCTTACATAAAATGTGCAAAAATAAGTTCTAAATTAATATACTTTCTAATTTTAATAAAATAAATAAATATATATATACCTAATCACAAATATTCTAGTAGGTAGGTAAGTATGTGATGACTTACGATGTATTATTATAAATGCTTGTATTAGTTAGCGATATTCCCTTGTGTCTTAAGTTCAACAATTCATACCTAGGTCAAGGCGAGCAGAGCACTAAAATCTTTACTACTGTTTCAGCTACACTACTTCATGACCTTTGTCAAAAATAGGTCTCATCTATATGTATCAAATGGAGGTAAAGATATTTTTGTACATATTTTTCATAGCAAGGCCGCTCAACAACATTATTGAATTGTAGTTCTACACTACACCGATTTTCATTTAATTGTTCATTATTAAAGTTTTGTTTTATTTTATTTTTAGGGTTCTGCACAAAAAAAGTAAAAAGATAATCCAGCCAAGTCTTTGCTGTCTGTCTGTCACGAAGTTGTATCCCTAGAACCACGATAAATGGAAATAAACCAATACTAGGTGACTAGTAGGAACATAAAAAGTTAAAAAAGGTTCCGATATAAAATTTGTGTATCTAGTGAATGGCACTGAATCCTTCGATCGCGAATCCGACTCGCAATTATCCGTGATTTTATTTACTAATATATTTTTATTTTTCTTATTAAGTACATGTACCTAAAGTTATTTATATAGTTATAGAATCTGAATTGTTACGCTAAGTGAAGACCTAGTTTTGATTTCAAAATTATTCATTTACCAACTATAGTCGCGAAAGAGATACTATTTCGCCTCGAAAACGATATTCAGAGTCAGTAAAGTTAGTAACCCAAACATATTTCTACATAGACAAATAAAACAATAATATTGTTCTCAGAAAAAAAATATTTATATATGGATATATTATTCTATTGCTTTTTAATTGACTGCGCAAAGGTTGGTAATTCTACAGCTTGCGGCTTAACAAATTCAATATCAAAGGTGGGATTCAATTCCGGGATATTATTTTTTTTAATGGAAGAAGGTAGGTACCTATTAGTTAAAAGTATTACCGAAAATAATATTTTGAAATATTAGTACTCTACAAAATGGCTTTAAATACATTAAAAATCTACTTTAAAAAAAAAATTGATAGCTCGGTGGGACTTGAACCCACGACCACAGCATTGCGTGCGGCTGCCTTAATAAGCTACCGCGTCTCATAAAGCATCGTTGATTTTTTCTACTCTACTCATAATAGATTGTTCATTTAAATAATAGTTTTAAACACTTATAAAAAATTATGTTTGCCCATATTGTAAATCGATACTATAGTTGAGTGTCATACTATTGTCTTTAATTAAAAGGTCATCGAACAAAAAGAGATTATTTGTAGTAAACCTGATACTCGTTGAGTAGGTGGTCGATATGTCGTGCGGGATTTTTTTTATAAAAATATAATAAACAGATGGCGAACGGCTTACCTACTTGATTTATACACGCAAGACAAGTTTGAGTATGACGAGCTCATTAAATTTTAAAATAGACTATAGCTATTAAATGTATTAATTATTATGTACAGGCATTTAAATAAAACACTTTAACGGTTTAAAACGCGATATATTAGTTAAACTTATTTGAAAATTATTTTTAACTTCGGCCCGACGTTTCGGATGCTTTGCATCAACCGTGGTCACAGGAAGACTGTTTCAAATAAGTTTAACTAATATATCGTGTTTTAAACCGTTAAAGTGTTTTATTTAAAGGAGTACTACTCGCTTAAACTATAGACAGTATTTTATGTACAGGCAGTTAAGTTTTAAGTTTATTTTATTAAAAAATTAACGCGCACAAATACAATGACAACAGTGTCGTGTTAAATAAAACAGTTTTAAAAGAATTTGTTAATTTGTTGAAAAAATCGTTTTATCGATTGAAAAATTTTACGATATGCGCAGGACTTGAACCGACAGCCACAGCGTTCCGAGTTCTAACCAAATGAGCTACCGTGTCCTACATGTTATTGTCGTGTTGCAAAGCATCGAAAAACGTCAGTCTGTAGTTAGGAATACATTTAGTAAAATATGTTTCAAATAATGTGTAGTTGCTTAAACTACTAACACTGTTGTGATATACTGTTTGTAGTTTACGCGAGTAATACACATTTAAATAAAACACTTTAACGGCTTAAAACGCGATATATTTTACCACGTGACCACGGCTGCTGCAAAGCATCCGAAACGACGGGTAGTTAAAAATAATTTTCAAACAAGTTACACTAAAATATATCGCGTTTTAAACCGTTTAAGTGTTTTATTTAAATACTGTGATATTCCAATCTTCTATGTTAAATGGTTTAGTCTTCAGTGCCTTGCCCGACTCAAAGAAACTATGTACTTAAGATTTTTTACCAGATAAAGTACAAAGCCATTCAAAGCATTAATACATAAATCTAAAGACTTTGATACTGCGTACGTTTGATATGATTTTAAACTATTTGTGTTTCGAAACATAATAGAACGTGTACTTAAAGAACATACTCATTGTTGTATTCTCATTCATTCTATTTTACAGGTACGGTAGGTACGGAAAGGTAACGCAAATTTTGTCTTTACGCTTTTTTTATAGACTGTGCAGACAATAAAGCAGAGATCTTGAATATCGATTCATACCAAATAACAGGGTGACCACATTTGTCTAATTTGCTTGTAGTTTCTAGTACAATCGTATGGCAGTAATACTAATGAATGGCGGTAATGATATACGGAACATTTTTTTTTAATATTTAATGCGTATCATTGTTGTTTTTCAGTAAGTGTTTCGATTACAATAATGTTTTAAAGAATCTATTTTTTACATATTATTGTACTATATAATTTAAAAATCTAAAGTTAACATAGTAAACATTTTTGACTCGGGCAGGACTTGAACCAGCTCGAGCGACAGCACGGAACGCTGACGATGCCGGTTCACGTCCTGCCCGATTCGAACATTTTTTCAATTTATTTTCGATTTTTAAATTAATCCCTTTAAGCTTAACTTAAAGTAAAATAAAATAATACCACATGGTATTTATGCATGTGTTTGGCTGCAAACAGCTTAATCTTCGACAAAAATCTCCTCTCTATTTATCTGTTTGTATCTTATGGTTTCTAAACTAATAGGTTTCTTAAATATTTATAAAAAAATAAAGCTTGTTTAAAACAAATGAAAATAAATTCTTACAACAAATATAAACGACTAGTCTGACAAAAATGAGTTTTGTTAATATTTTCTAGGTTAGCATGCCCATGCAACAAACCCAGCAGTTGCGTTGTCGACCTACATTGAGACAATTAACAAATCAAAGAACCTTCCCAACATACGTAAAAACTGTAGAAAGAGAGGGTGCTTTCCAATTTAACGCTGAAATGTTGAATATATAATAAACACAATTAGATAAAGTGAATAGAAGAAAAACTAACTTAATTACAAAAACGTAATTATCAATATTTTCTACAAATAACGTCCTATATTAAATAGAGCTTTAATAATAAGCCGTGAGAAACTTCCCTATGTTCCCGTTTCTGTAGTCACCCTCTGTCTTAAGTTCAAAGTACAGTCGTGTACAATAAGTACGCAGGTACAAATTTTTTCTGGCCCTTAACCATCTGCTTATAAAACGCCGGATAGCAGATGCAAGCAACGCTATTGTGCTCGGTAGAATATTTTTTTTGCACTTTATGAAGATTGAACGGATGCGAAGACGTATGGAGAATCGGTCTTAATGTAACAAAACAGTCTCTTTAATTTCTTCAGTTTTTGTTCGGTGTTTTTGTGGGTAGGAAATGAGGTTCCGGTGAGACAGTTTGGAAGCTGTTTTAACTAACTCGAGTTTGTTTCGTGATGAAGCGAGTTTTATTGTTAAACATCGAACTACTGTGTTGATGATGACTACACATTTAGTTTATTGATCTATAACCCGTCCACGTTATGGAAAGTATGGAATAAAAAAGCGTATTGTATAATCGTAGTTAAAGTATAGTTTTCTGTAGAAATAAAAATCTATTTTTATCGTGTCAAAAATGAAAAAGTACTGTTTTTAAACCATTAAAGGTGGTTTATTTAAATGCGTATAATTAGCGGAAACTACAGTACTTTTTGATACAATATTATGATACAAATGTTTTATCAAGCATTCCAACTTCTTTATTTGAGTGACAGTTGAGATTTTGTTGATTTTAGATATTATAGCTAAATTTCGTCATATTTGAATTGTAACACCAACACCGCGCCATTTCGTGTGTACATTTTAACGCTAGATTGAAACATATGCCTATACACCAACTTACAAGTTGTCGGGTAGCAAAAATAAATACTTAGAAACAAACGTTTTTATTAGAGCAATGTAAACGAGCACTCACACACAATGCAGCACAACCTTTTACTATGGCATTTGGCATAAAGCACTGCTCAGTATGAAGGCGAAAACTCCTCAGTTTTATAACTTCCTTTGTCAAATCAAATGTACAACATACATAATGTTTTTAACAGAACAGGATAACACAACAACAGCACGCAGAAAAATTATAGCATTTTGTCTGAAAAGGCTGTGCTAAATATGTGGAACATTAAAATGTAATAATAAATTTAGATTTATTTAAAACCACTTATTAAACTATAATCTACTTAAAGAACGTCAATTTGAAATGAAGGATTATCGTGCATACTTAGTATTCGTAAAACTGCCTAAAAGTGTTTTTACGTAATGTATGCCTGTATAACTCGAAGATTTCCGAAACATAATTAGTTGGCATCATATACTGGAAAAATCTGGTTCTAAAGGCAGTTACTCAAAATCATGTCAAATGCACTTCTGAGGGCAAGTCCCAAAGTGGCCTACATTTCGTATCGGATGACGTTTTATGTAGGTGAACTAAACGAAAAAAAGTATACGTGTGTTTTTAAAAAATATGCTTAAACATTATTATGTATTTCACGACAAAAAAAAAACATTTTCTCGCCGTAACATTGCAATTAATTCTTTTGTCGTATCGTTTTAAATCTACAAAACTGAACTACTTCAGCATCAAAGACATACTCTTAGCGAGATGAAAATATTCAAAAATCAGACCCCTCAAAGGGCCGTTGCTCGAACGAGCCCTTAGAGGTCATTGAACTTTGTGCTAATTTTCATTGTTTTATATTTGCAATCCAGATCTTTCGCAAGATATTTAACTTAACACCTACACAACTTGAAAGGGATTTTTATGACTTATTGTTTATAAATGGTTGTTACATAAATATCATCGTATATAAATAATTAGTACCTGGTTATTACAGTATACATTGTTACTGTTGTATTGAGGTTTGAGATATGTGTATACCTGAATTAATACGAATTATTTAGTACGAAGCTACCTTATAAGGATAAAAACTAAGTACAATATAATCTTCCGACTGCACTAAAACCGGCAACCGAAAGTTTAAGTCTCAACAAAGAGTTCGAAGTTGTATTGAAAGGCCCGGTGCAGCGACAGCTGGCAAGGCCTGAGAAAGAGCGAAGCCCTTGGGGTCAACAACGATGCAAAAATTTCATTCACGACGAAACTTATCCAGACGAAGATTTATGCGGTGGGAATTCGATTTCCTTTAGAGCCAAATTAAATTATATGGGACTACTTACGTTTTGAATATTATTTTTAACTTGGTTATGTGAAAATATTTTTCAAGAATTAAAATGTGACCTACCTACGTAGGCTGCCGTAGATCCTTACTTAAAATAATAATAATCTTTAGCTCTAGCTAGATGAAATATTATAACAAATAGCCTCGGTCCCGAAAGCACAGTCTAATCAACACAGCCTGTCAAAATCAGAGAAAAATGCAAGATATTTCTTTAATACAATCTTTAATATAATTATTTAGGTAAATTCAATACACCTAGTAAATTGGATAAGAAATAATTAATTATATCTACTTAGTCTTAACATTAATTTCTCGGCTAAAACCTCATCACAGGGATGAAATCCTTTGTAAATTGGACTTGGCCGAATCCTGAGTATTCTAGCTAAAAAGCTCTTAACACAATGCAGTCTATATAAAACAGGTACGAAACAGAGCTATAATAAGTTTGGGTGTTTTTTATTGTTTTAAACCTGTGAAATGATTGTTGTCATGATAAGATAGCACTGGCTGTACGTTTTTTGGTTTACGACAAATGTTTCTACTATTAGCGAGATACACAGTAAGTAATAATATTGTAAATGGCTATTTACTCGTACGAAGATATAGGTACGTTTCAATGATTTTGACAGTATGTAGGTAGACAAGTATTTAGTATCGTGGCGCCTGCTAAACTGACTTATTTTGATAAATGTGGTGTATTTTGATTAGTATCTCATAATTGTGATACATATTGTTATAATGGACCTCAAAATCAATTAAAATTAAAAACGGTTATTGATGATAATTTTCTCATCAATAACCTTAAGTATTTTAGCCATTTTAGTTATTTACATAGTGTTAGAATATAAACTTCACTTTTATAATTTATAGACTAGAAATCAACCTTTACAGACAATACGCTAAAGCGGTTGTTTCCTTGTTCATGAGCGTCTTAGGCATTTGTATGTCAACAACTTTTAATTATTTCATAGTTGTATGCTGATTGCCAGCCGTTTTACCTGAATGTATTTTACCTGCAGTATTGGTGAGCGAAAGCTGGGTCTATAACCTTGAATTATCCATTGGGTGTACAAAAGTAGTGAACAACCAAGTGTAATATTTTGACAAAGTTATTTTCTATTTCAAGGTTTTGAATGAGACCTTATCGTTAATAGTAGTGATGAGATAAAAACTACCGCCACATTTTGGATATTACGACTGAAATGGCCTTATACATAATTTTTATACATATTAATATAATAATAGACATTGCCTCTTTTTCAGCTGATACCAAAACTTTTGTATTTATTTTTAATTTGAACATTGTTTGTCAAATACCGAAATAAGAATATCATGAGTATGTTATATTGCGATTGCGGCAGTACTAAAATACAAGTATAAAGGAGACAAAAGAAATTCCCGTACCGGGAATCGAACCCGAGCCTCCTGGGTGAAAGCCAGGTATCCTAGCCACTAGACCATACGGGAGATAAGTTAATGTAAACAAAGAACAGATATATATTAATATCAATATCTGAATAAAACATTACAGATATCAAAAAACTATCAATGTTAAATATAAATATTTGTATTATAAAAATTAAATGTATACTGTGTCTTTTTAAAACTAAAATATTTGCAAATAAGAAATGCAATAAGTGTCAATAGTCTACATTGACAATTGACTTGAGTTGACAACATACCACAAACGTGTCATCTGTCAAATTATTTGTTACTATTTTATTTCCAATTTGCAATAAAAACACTGTTTATTCTGATATTATTGACAAAATGGCACGTCAGCAGGAAGTTGATGAACTTTTTGATGTTAAGAATGCTTTCTATGTTGGAAATTATCAACAAGCCATCAATGAGGCTCAAAATGTGAACGTAAGTCTTTATAAAACCTCCATCCATTTCCATTTTAAAGCTGACCTGCATGATTTAAACTCCCTTGCCGATGACGTGTTGCGATTAAATCTTTCCATTTAAAGTATCATTTTATGCCTTTTTCAAAAAAATATACCTAAAAAGATAAAGGTTGGTGTTATCATACACGTAGTGCTATATTTCCAATATATAATATAAGTATTCAGGCCTTTTTGTTGATTTGAAGTGTCATTAGTAATTATTATTTATGCTTTTTCAGCCTTCGTCACCTTTGATAGCTTTACAGCGTGATGCATTTCTTTACCGCTCTTATATTGCACAAGGAAACTTCAGGATTGTGCTACAGGAGCTGAAGACAGCTGATCCAATGCTGCAGCCACTTAAGACTTTAGTGGATTATTTGTCGCCGAGAGCTAATAAACCAGCTATTGTTGCGGATATAGATGGTCGGGTAGGTACTTTTACTAAAATAAGACATTTTGTATATTCAGTCAGGATATATTATGAAAAATAAGTATGTTTACAAAATCCATGTTTTTTTTCTAAACTTCATATTTTTCTCTTATTCTCTTCCTCATCATATCTCTACTGAGTATATGTTTGAATGCCGTATATAATCTCACTTGTAACTAAGTAACTTTATTAACTGGCACATATATTCTTTATAGGTTGCTAAAGGTACAGAACTGGCCAATGATGTATTTATAATTGTAGCTGCAACTATTTACTATCATGAAGACAATTATGAAGCCGCACTTAAGTAAGAATTTAGATATCTCTTAATAGTCTACAGTAACATGAGAAGTCAGATCAGTCTATGGTAGCAATGTATGGCTTATAATTAATGGTTTGGGATCCACTTGGTATATCCCCAAAATATTTTTAATCATTTTATAAATTTTCTGAAACATGTCAGTCTTCATCCTATATCCATATCAAGATACCGGGATATTAATTGGCTGGTAAGAATATTGAAATTCCATTTGGGTCACAAACCACCATCAACAGATGAACTGGCTGTAAAGTTTAATCTCATTCCGTTGACATCCATGGCGTTTCAAATATACAAAACCAAAAATAGGTTGATATCGTATCTTCTTTAAATGTTATATGGCTGAGGTATTCATCTTTCATCTAGTAAATCCCATGTTTGTCTATCATAATATATCATTAAAAAAATATGTAAAGTAATAACATTGTTAGTCAGAGACAAGTAGGTGTAAATTGCTTTTAATTTTTTAGTTTATAATAATATTGTCATACACATAATTTCAGAATTTTACATGGAGCAGATTCCCTGGAGCTTCGAGCATTTACTCTGCAATGTTTACTTGCTATGAATCGTCCTGATCTAGCTCGGAAGCAGCTGAAACTCATACAAGATATTGAAGATGATGGAACCTTGACCCAGTTGGCTCAGGCTTGGCTTAATTTGTCACAGGTTATACAAGTTTTATAATTTTTTTTATTGTTGGACATTCAGATGATCAGAATCAGATCACCTGAATGTCAACAAGTGTTAATTTTAAACACAATCAGCCCTAATGTTTAAATAGTTTAAGAAAGTTACTTTCTTCCTTTGTGGGCACACAATTTTTTCTTATGCACAATTTTTATGTCCTGCACAAGAGTTACACTGCACTTATGTTACTACTTTTAAAATCATTTATCCTATCAAACAATATATGTATTATTATAGGAATTTAAACTACTATTACAGAAGTTATACACGATACACATAAGTATTCAAACATTTTAATACTATAGAGAGAAATGGTTGTAAACTTACAGGGTGGTCCCGGCGTACAAGATGCGCACTACAGTATAATGGAACTATCTGAACGTCTTGGTGCTTTGGGAGCTGGACCCTCCGCAGTGGGCGCTGCAGCTGCGGCTTCAAGAGGTGAATATTATAAATCGTTGTATAAACTAGCTATAAAATGCTTGTATAGGATCTTTTATTAATATGATGAACACCTTTTTAAACAACTAGTTTGAATATTGAAAATCTAGTCTAGTTATTTAAATTCTACCAATTGGAACTATAATTTGGCAATGTGCTAGATTTGCTAGTAAGAAAAGGACTGTGCCTGTCAAACCGAAAGGTTTAAAGGGGACACAGTAATAACCCGATATTTTCTGCAGGCTGGCCTTCTCTCAGTGTATAGAAGTAATAATAATATGATGTTATAAGGTATGGATGGGTGGTCAAAGTACTAATTGTCTCTCTAGTTACCATAAAGGACTAAGACTATAAAAGGATTCAATATTGTATTTATTTGATAGTGTTTTTCTAGCTTATAAATAACTATTACAGGAATGTGGGAGGAAGCAGAGCAAATGTTAACAGAGGCTCAGACGCGGGCTCCTCAACAGCCAGAATTACTATTGGGACTGGCCGTCACTGCTGCTCATAGTTCCAAACCACCTGAGGTATGAGTTGAGATAATTATTTCTTAGAATACAGTAGAGAAGGTTTAAAGCTTGAGCTTGGCCACCTCTTGGTAAATGAAGCTTCTGCAGATGTCCTGATAGACCCTTTATTATTATGGTAGTTGTATATTTATATAGTATTGTAGTATATCATTTAATAGTACTGTCATAAATATCTTTCTATACTACCATTACACAAACCCAAAAAAGACGTATGTATTTTAAAATAGCTCGTTGACGTTATTGTATATATATAATATAATAAGTGTTTTTTAAAGTCTTTTTCATAGCACAGTGTTGCTTTGTTAAAAAAATCGTTACTGTTAGCACAATAGATCATGGGTTTGAAAATTAATACATTTTGGTTTAATATAAGCCCAAATTAGACTATTTTTTAGCTGACAGTTGCTCGCGATTGAATTGCAGTAACTATTGCGTTTGTTTTGTCCCAAATAATCTTTCATAACTCGACCACTTTAAACAAAATCATTTATATCTTGCAGGTGTCTGCACGTTACTTAGCACAGTTAATTGACTCTTACCCAGAACATCCATACACTCGTGAATATCTTACAAAGCAAAATGAACTGAAGCGCCTTGCAGCCCAGTATCAGCCTTCAGTCGCCAGTTAGATCTAGATTATGGATTAAGATGTATTATTAATAATAAAGTATATTGTATGATATATTTTTAATTTTTAAATATTTTAATGCTACAATTTAAGGTGTTACCAGCCAGGAAAATAAATTTTCATTTAATTACAACTTTACGATAGCTATAGACAGCATTTTTAAAATAGATAATATTATATTATTATACTTATTGTTTATAGGTATACATTCCAAATTCAAATTCATTGAAACAAATTAACAGAGCGTTGTCTCTTTCCCACAACGTTTGACATATAACATTCTTTCTCTATCAATTTGATTTGGTGATTGGTGATACTAAGACTTTTTTGTCTGAAGTGAAGTGAAGATGTTAACCTATTTGTCTTTGTAATGTGATTTACTATGTAATTCTAAGATGTCTAAGTATAAATATCAATAAAAGCTATATTCATAGTCGGTATCCACGTCTTCATCGTCTGGGCTAGTGGCGCTGGCTAATTTGTGGAATTGGCGTAGTTTTTCGTCCATTTCAGCAAGTTCACTTACTTCGGTACTGGCGCTAGATACTGACCAGGCCGTTGTTGTGTCGCGTGGTATTTCCCCGGTTCGACCTGTTAATGCAGATTTAACACGATACAAACAAAATGCTTTTACATAAAGTGGTGGGGAACGGGGCTAACACATTTCTGTGTTCGTCACACCGATCGGTTCTTTTACAGGCATGTAGTTTGGCAGACTTCTGTGCGCTGCCCGACCTGAACAATTTATTGTTTCCCTGGGACTCAAAAACCTGAAGCGCTTAACGCAATGCTGATTAACGCATTTAACAATCTGGCTACAGAGACGTGTTGACTAAAACATGTTTATTTATTTCTTTATTACTTTATCGGTTCAGGTTTAAAACCAATTTTTCATATAAATAATAAATACCATGTGTATTAATTTCAACATCTCCTTCGGGCCCCAAAATAGATGGCGCTGTGTACGCCTCCAAGTGTTGGGTGCCATTCTCTCGCTCCCATTTTTCTTGCTTTTTTTGTTGTCGCCAAGCTTTTTGGAGATTAAAACGTTCTGGCCTACAATATTTTCATTTGATAAATACATAGTGTTATAATAATAATAATTATTAGTACTAGCTTTGTCAGCTACTTCGTCCGCGTAGTATAGTTAGTTGGGGCATAAAAAATTGTTTTCGTGTGTATAGATACAATTACTCAAACAACTTAAATTAGTTACTAATGATTTATAGCTACTTACTTCTCCCCATCTTTGTACACTCTGGCTTCTAAATTGCGTATATCGTGCCTTATGTCGGCAAGTAGAAGTAGCATTAGGTCCATTGAGCCCTTAGGTCCTCTAGCACCTCGTGGGCCTCGCGGGCCCTCGTCCCCTTTCGCGCCGTCCATCCCTGGAGGTCCAGGTGGGCCCTAAAAAGCATGCAAAAATCTTACAATGGAAAGACATAATTTGGGATGGATAATTAAATGATATATTTAAATATGTAGTTAAATATTGGTCATTAGTGTTTGTATTAAATCTAGATAAGATTTAAAGCTTTGTCTTATGACGGACTTTTTAGCCTTTTTGAGTTTTATATTATTATCAGTTTATCAGTTAATATTATATACACTGTGAGCATTATGCCTATTTGCGAATAATTTTTGCACTTGCACCAATTTAAAAAGTATGGTATAATATGAATGTCGAGCATCCTATTATGAACTGTTAGAACTTAATTTGTTACCTAATATCTATAATCTCAAATACGTACCCTAGGTCCTCTTTCGCATCGACAATACCCGCCCTCTAGCGGAGCAGTTGCGTCCAGCACTCTGTAAGATCTTGTACCTTCAGCGAATCTATCGTCATCTGTAAAGAAAATTAAGTAGTTTGTATCTATAGCTAAGGTAAATACGCTTATAAACAACAATAGGAAACTAGAACTCTTAATTAAATATTAACAAACCCCTAAAAACAATACTGTCAAATTTAAATAAAATAATTTAACAGTTTAGAACGAGAAAAATATTAGATATATAGAAATATATTTACAAATTATTTTAATTACGGTACGACGTTTCGGATGCTTTACAGCAGCCGTGGCCACGGTCCCGTCAGTCAATTCTACAACCAGTTGTCAACTACGTTGGAACAGATGGCGCTAGCGTAGCAGTTTTTACTTTGACATTGGAGACAACCTCCATCAATAGTCTCCCCGTGACCTTAGTTAAAATAATTTGTAAATAAGTTTAAGTTATAAATTTAGCCTTTAAACCCGTTGAAATTGTACTACTCGCGTAAATCCGTGCAAAAAGTATATATTACGGCTAATTTTTTACCAACAGTTCATAAGAACAAGCTATAACTTCTCCCATGGTTACATTGACAAGCATGGGGTAATCATGGCAAATTAGCGACACATACGTACGTGTTCACGTGAGCTTATTATTATTATTAGCTAATTGCTTTTAAATTTACCATCTCCCTTTATAACTGGGTTGTCCAGCAGTTTCCTCAGGGCAGATTGCGTGGCATGAAGCTGGTCATTGAGCTGCTTAACTTTCCTCGATAGCCAAGATACCGTGTCACACGGAGCGTAACATCGAGATGCTGCCCGAACGAGGGGAAGGGGCTCCTAGAAGTGTTGATAAATTCAGTAGGTATTATTATTGTTACGAAACGATAACATGTTTCATGAAATTTAGATTGTATAGATTTTACGACACGGGCAGGACTAGAATCGGCATTCACAGCGCTCCGTGCTGTTGCTGCAACCAATTGAGCTACCGTGTCGGTAAATCGGTTTTCATCCAAATTGTGTGGATAGTAAACCCAGTGTCACTGAGTTAAAATTTATCATCGGATATTTTGCAATTTGAATTATAAGTACATTGACAATTATGTATGTACTATTAACACTCTTTAGTAGTATTAAAACCAACTTAATATGTTTGAATTTATTTGCTAAACATGGTGGGGAAAGTCTTACGGGGGCTGCGACGGCGATCTGCGGAATACATTTCCTCCCATCTGGAGCGACAGAATAGGGCGGTGCACATTCGCAGTGGTAACCGCCAGGATCGTTTATACATCTATGTTCACAACCTGGCTTGTTGTCTACACATTCGTCTATATCTAGAAACAAAATATGTTTAAATAACGGTTTTAATACGCGTGGCAGTAGTAATGTTCTAACATAAAGTACAGAGAATCCTTAAAGAAATTTTTTACCACTTTTTAAAATGTTAACAATACCAAATCCTCTGTATAATACACAATTTTATGCAACTCTTTCGTGATGGTTTCCGCATCTTGAAGAATTATTTATTACCTATTTTTAAATCAATTTAGGTCCATATTACGTGGTCTCGTAAATTTAAATGTAAGTATATGTTAAATTTCCTCTCTTTAGGCCCTTGTTACTTGTACAGATGTATGTAGTGCCAACTTGGCGCATAAATCCTAATGCCATAATTAAGTAGTTGTCCCATATGTTTTTTTAAGCACTTATGCCACATGAAGTTGGAATTACATGACTACGAAAACACAATTCCCTTTTTTTAAGCTGGTATATTTCGTGTTTTAGTCATATCAATATTCTACCAATGCAGTAGGGCTGTCGTTTCCTCCTATAGTTGTCTTCACTGAACATAAATCCCGGATGACAAGTGCACCACATACGGTCCTCTCTGACTTCGCAAGCCTGTTCACATAGCCGCAAGCTGCATGGATCCACTGATTTCGGTATACACCTAAAATAGACATGTAAGCTTTATTGCACAAATACAAATTCAACCTCAATACTATTTCTCTAGTTGCAGATTACGAGGTACAGGATTCGAAACCCGGGTCGTGTTAACATTAGTACTTTTATTAAATCTTAGGTACACTATCCCTCAATTTGGGCAGATGAAAGTAGAAGGAGGTTCATCAACTGTATCAGATGGATCGATGGTCTCGGTTATCATCACTAATTTATTGACTATGATCAAGTTTTGACTTGTCAGCTTGCACTGGAGCAACTCAGTGATTCTGGACGACATGTCCCCATTGGGCCTTTAAGCCACGTAAAGCCAGTCCAGAGTTTCCAGATGAAGTCTAAGATGTTTCAGAAAAAAATATTTTAAAAACATGTGAACCTTGTCGAACTTAAACATCTTATCTAGCCTGTACTTCCAACTGATTACAATTCCCTCGTGATTATCAACTGAGACATTTAAACATTAGCTACACTTAAAGTAATCAATATGCCAGTGTTATATCTTTTGTTTCGCTACCCACCTTCCAGCGATAAAATTGTGCGACTCGCAGCAATGCAGTCGTATACACTGTACATCCGCTCCTCCCACCTTGCATGTCTCTCGAGATCTTAACACTCTATCAGTAGGACACATAGACTGCTTATCAACTCTGGAAAATACGAGATTATTTCAAACGTTTTTCTTCCGTGTAAACGAAGTTATTCGTAGACTGGGAAATAACACATAGTTAATAAAACACTTTGAAATATGTTACCACATGCTTTAACGGGTTCTCAATTTGTTTCTCCTAGTTTGTAGTATGTGTTATAAATAATAGAGCTGTAATAAACAAATAAAAATGATAAATATTCTTCTTATATATATATATATATATATTTTAATTTTACTTAAAACAATTACCTACTGTTTTAGTCGACCGTATTTAATGATGCCACCGCATTGCGTTCCGATTCTTAGGAAAACGAAAAATAGGGCAGAATACCCTAACGTAACAGATAGGGCAGGGCATAAAAGTTAAAAAAAGTACTGTTCTGTGAAAAATTCTAACGGAACACAGAAATATGTATACATACCTCGAATTCCCACACGGAGAAAAAGGATTTACTCTTTATTGAAGAGGATTAAAAATATAATATTTTGACAAAACACATTTAATGGTTTACTTTTTAGTTAACCTAATTTAATATTATATCTCGTACTACTTGCATAAACTACAGACAATACTTAAATATAATAATGTTGATTTTTATAAATAAATGCTTATACCTCCTTTTTAGGTACCTACGTCAGAAGTTTTAATCAAACGTATTAAGTGGAATTATATTTTTAACAAAAAAAAGTCTACAAAGCTCAACAAAAGGAGGCGAAATTACTTGGCAACCCGTTCCTTGAATACAATGCCCTGTACGTTGTAGGTACGTGTTTGATTGTATATATATACTTCCACAACTGGTATTAAGACTTCCAGAAAGTAATATAAAAGCTATGCTAAAGTTCACAAATCACATCATGGGAATCACCCACGAAATTTGTTCACAAGAATTCATTTTGTTAGTAAGTTATCCTTAGTTATTGCATATTAGAATTGACACATTATAGAATAGCAAATATTAATCTCCTCCTTGTTGCTTGAAACTTGGTGGTTTATAAGAGAATATTGGTAATAATTTAAAATGCGATGTTCGTATGTTATTTTCATCATTTGTATTACTGTTAGTAAATGTACTGTGGATGACTTAACTCTCCCGTAAGGATATTATAAATAAAGCATTGATGGTGCTTCTCGGAAGGCAACGGGTCAACGGATTATGTAATAACTCATAACTGAACTTCCATCATTACAGACACATAATTGCTTCCGCGCGTCTGTTACGAATTATGAACTGCCGGCAAGTTTATAAACGTATTGAAAACATATTTTTACAATACTCTGTAGCTATACAAATTAAAACAAAAAAATTTCACATGTCATTTAACAAAAGTAAGGCTGGTTGAGTGATGTCGTTCAGTTTGAGTCCCGCCCATGTCATAATAAACAAACTATAAGTCTCTCATTTGCGTACCATAGCAGTATAAGCTACTTTTTAATTTAATTGTTTATTTTAATGTAATTAATATTATAATAGTATATTATTACGACTGACATACCTAAGTTAATTTTTGTCTTAAACTTTGTAATATCCAGATAGGATCTTGCCCCTGTCTTTCACATACACGCCACTGAACAGTCTTGTATATTTATTGAAATTGCTTATAAATAAATATGGCCGCAACATACAACGAAAAGAAGCGGAATAATCTATTTTTATAAGATTACAGGAATCAAAAATAGACGTCTTGTCTTAGATCAGGGACGCGAATTACGCCACTGGAGTCTTGAGTGACATTTATAATTTTATTATGCAAATTGTACAGCCAGAAAAAAACACTCGGAGTAAAATTTAAAACCACTCTTTGGACGAAGTTATATTTAGATAGGCAGTGTGTTTATACTCATAATAAGATAAGTGATGGATGGGCTGTAAAATAAAACGTATTTTGTATGCAGACTAAACCACGCGCATAGCTACAAAGTATTTAAATAATTAACACAGTTGACTTAATCAACACAGTTTAAAAGTATAGAAATAATTGTGTTCTTGGAAATAATGGCTTTTTTATTTTCACCCTAATCTGTTTAAGATCTTGAGAAATGTTCTTTAATTTTTTCTTTCTTAAAAAATGGAATGATTTATATCGATAAATAAAACAGTTTGAACTGTTTAAGCCCGGTTTTCATATGTTTTCCGGGTGCTGTGGTCATGTGTGAATATTGAGGCTGGCCGAATAAGTGTTGAAATTCTATTCTAATAAACAAGAAACTTTGCGTTTTAAACCATTAAACTTGTATTATTTGTAAAGTTTGCGTAAATAATAAAATAACTTTAAAACTAGACATGTCTTCTGCGTGATTTAGTTGAGAACAAATTATTTTCTTGATATATTTTCAGACGCACACGTAATAAAAATGCCGGAAATTACGACAGTTACAAGTTTCAGCTAAACGTGTGAATTATTTAAAACATATCTTGTCTGTAGACTGTAGAATTGTATACAAGTTTGTCCTTTTACTGTATTTTAAATAATACTATTGACACTATTTATACACGTAACTTTACTTCCTGGAAGCTTATTCTTTATCTAAGAGTTGATGGTTTTTTTAATATCCTTAACAAAGCACTTCTAACATTGTCTATAGTTTACGCGAGTAGTACATATTTAAATAAAACAGTTTAACGGTCTAAAACGCGATATAATAGTTAAACTTATTTGACACAGTCTTCCCGTGACCACGGCTGCTGCAAAGCATCCGAAACATCGGGCCGAAGTTAAAAATCATTTTCAAAAAAGTTTAACTAATATATCGCGTTTTAATCCGTTAAAGTGTTTTATTTAAACACTTCTAACATTCAATAAATTAACATTTTATGATAAAACATGGTTTATTGACCCACGACTTATCACTGAATCGCATTGCAATGCACTGACGAAATGTAATAATGTAATTAATTTATGAATTTTTTAAATTACAACTATTTTAGAATTCTAAACTGATTAGATTTCCGATAATGTTCAATTTTATTGTTTAAAGGATTGCTCTCGTCTTTAATTTAAATTATTTAAATGATTGTTTTATTTTTCAAATAAATGTATAGCTTCGCGTGAAAAATAAGCTAGTTTTCAAATGTAATAGTGCTAAATTTAATAATTTAAAATAGACCTAACATATTATGTTACAATTATTACGAAAAATATAAGGGAACGAAACACGATTCTTGTTAACTCACTAATACTATAGTCCTAGCCACTATACACTATCACTAAAACTCACACATCAAGTATGTCGTCATGATAACCATCTTCAGCATAGTACCCAGCCTCTTGTGGGCTGGAAAGTACCGGGGGTGGATAAACAATGAGGAGGATAAAGGCCGCGGGACTGAGCGGCGCACGCATCGTGACTGCGTCCGCGCAGATGCGTTCGCGCACTGAATCTCAAACTTTTAAGCTAAGAACAGACTGGACACAACAATTTACCAAGTTATGTTTCATGATGAAGGAGGACAGACAAGCACGTTCACTTGATGGCAGGTGGAACACCCCAGACATGTAACATCCACACTAGATACACTATCAACCTCTTTTGGCTTTGGATACTCGGAAACCGATAGACTAAAATCGAAACGCGATTAAGCTTGACAGTGTTTTCACCTGTGGCCGGTGGTTCATGGACTGGCTGAAATTTCGATCTTCCTATCACCCATTTAATATCCAGATTTCCAGACGAAGTTCAACGAGCTTCAGAATTAAGTAGAAAAACACACGAGCCACGTCAAATATTGATTACAAGTTTTATTCATTATTTTTAAATACAATTTTACTTATATTTATCAGAACTTCTAAACCTATAAGTTAAATGCAAATCGTATAAAAATAGTTCCCTTAAAAGACCGTGATGAATTGGATAATTAGTTAAATTGTAATATGGATTTATTAATTTACTTGCAGGTGTGTACCCAGCCTAATTGCAGGATTCATTGATGAGTATGTGGGCTGCCTTATCTGAACTTCGTTGCGTTTTATTTATGGGGAGCCAGAATTCCCCTGTATTTCTTTAAAAGTAAATGGTGCCTATTTTTTTAATAATATTCGTATATTTCTTATTTATTTCAGAACACTGTTACTAACTTTTTTCCCACAGATAGGGTTTAAATACTACTAGTACATAGCTTACTTCGTTCCACCAATTATTTTTACTTATTAATAAGTAAATAAGTCAGCTTAATATTTACTTAAAGCTTTAGACAAAAATTACTCTCCGCTGACACACCCACGTTCGCCTTTCGTCTTTTATCTGAAAAAAAAAAAACTTTTTATTCATTGTTATTAGCTGTATTCTTGTATACCGAAACTGGTAATTAAATTATTGTTAAGAATACCTACCTACATCAATAATAAATATAGTGTCAATTCACATTTGATTAACATACATAAACTCTCATTCTCTCACGATGACTTAGCTTTTAACGTAGATTGCTTCATTAAATTTTAACGGCCCCTACATCGTACATGTGCTCTTGCTAACTCCTTATTTAGGTCTCATGAATCACTAGAAGCGTTTGTTAAATATGTCACTTTATAAGTGCATTTACACAAGTCTAAACAACGAAATACAACCAATCATGGGAATTTGAAAAAAGGTAATGTAAACATTCGCCTTATAAGGAGCACGGGGCGCACATATTTCTGTGGCTCTTTCACTTGATTATTATTTACAGGTAAGTTCTTTTTCCCAGCTAGCAGTCTGTCGGTCATAGGCTATCCATTCCAGCCATTGTAGCCAGCTAAACGCTATGGATGTGCGTAGGTTCGTGTGGGGGCTCTAAAAAGGCCCAGAAGGAATTCTTAGGGTCCCACTATGTCTGTCTTGAGATCAAAAAGTTTTAATATTTTCAACATACATGTATTAGCCAGCAACAAAGAAACATATTACGTTTATAAATGTTTATACGCTATACAGGCATTTATTTACTAAAATTACTCGAGGCCTTGTTCTACTAACCCACTGTTAGTGTTAATATACAGCTTGGTAACGTCATAGAAAAACAAACGACCTAAAATAGTTTGATGACTGTGCTGTGCAGTTTGCGCTTCTAATATTTTCAGATGCTTTTGTAAAGCGCCATCTGTTGGCATTGTGGAGAAATATTCGCTTAAGAAAAATCGGTTCAGTAATTCGTTAGTTTATAACGCATTGAATAGATGGAATACAAGGAAAAGTGATAAGTAAAGTTTATTTAATAAACTACTTTGAGGACTTCTACTACTGAGTATGAATTAAGATTTGAAGATGAGTATCTAACTTCTTTTAAAGGTATGAAAACATCTAGAAAATATTTCTCGTGCCTATTAGTACAGAGAAATTAAAAATATCTGTCTTGACTTATAAATTAAAAAAGTAAGCAGATAGAATTAAATACTTTTCTATTCTTTATCAAATTTTTTCGAGTGAGTAAGGTCCTGAAAATCTTTTTTATCGTCATACTAATTTCTCGCACCGAGCTTACAAAGCTCCATTCAGGTATTATGCCTGAACGAGTCGGACGGTTCCATTGATCGACTCCACAACTTTAAAAAACTTTTTACGCGAACATTTCTTACTGAAATGTTAGCCGAAGTAGTAAGTTGTTTGGTTGTTATAAAAACATTAATTTCCACGACTGCTTCTTATGAATGGGTACTAGGAAATTATGGTTATCACGGAGTGCATAATGGGTTAGGGAATTCCAAGGATTTTATAGATGAATGGACTGTGGAGGTACCTGGTGGTGAAGAAGTGGCGCAGCTGGTAGCACTGGAACTAGGATATGAGTATGACGGACCGGTAAGAAGAACTAAATAATATTATATTCGTCATGAACATGAGGTGTCTACGTAACATATTCTAAAGCATAATTCATTTACGTATTGTTCTAACTAACAAGGAAAAAATATTTGCAATGTTGTTTTAGCTTAAATTCAAGTTAAATACAAATTTTCATCCGATGGAACCAAAAAAGACACGATTTATAAAAACATTTAAAATATATATTATTAATTTACGGATTTCGTTTACAAAATCATTAAAAATGCAATAAAATATTATGTTCGTATAGTAAATAATGTTCACTCGTGTATTTTATTTTTTAATCGCAGTTTTTTAATATTTGTAACTTATATATTTTTTTCTTATTTTGTCTATTTATTTTCATTCGATTTTTACTTCTCTACAAACTTTTTTCTTTTAGTACATATATGTAAAGATCAATTGTAAATTATACTTATCAATTCCTGGTCTCAACGTTTTCATTAAAAATAGACAACACAAAACCTCAATCAATGTACTAAATTAAATTCACTTAATCATAATGTCGCTTTTAATTTAAAGAAGCTTTATCGTAATTGAAAAACCGAATTCGATAAAGCTTTCCGATTGGAAGGTATAGCTTAAAGTATAAAGATTCAATTAAATTTGCGAAAGCTCCCAAACTACTAAAGGATGTTTTTTATATTGAGTACCAACACTATATAATAGTTTATTTTTCGCTTTTATTAATAAGAACGTATTTTTAACTGCTTGGTTATTGCATTGAATGCATTGCGTGTAATGCGACACGTCTCGAAATCAATTTCAAGAAAAAACATAATAATTTCGTTGAGGTAGAGCAGAAGAGTGCTGTAGATTCTACTTTGTACGATCTACACATACATTAGTCTAAGCCGTGTCCCGCGTAGGTAAACTGGGATTATTTTCGTGGAAAATCTTTGCTAAAGGAAATACCTAATTGACATCAAGTACACTCATGAATATATTGTCAAGTGTTATTGCCTAAATCAAAGTCGATGCCGTCACGTATCGAGTGGCCACTGATAAGCTGTGATACTAAGCGTTATCAATCTGAAAGTTATTGCGTCACAAGGTGACAATTAATTTATTAACTTTTTGTTAAAACTTGCTATCTATTTTGACGTGAACACCTACTAACGAATCATTGATATACCTAAGTGTTTCATGGTAATTTCATGTGTTTGCTCGTCGGTGTAATGGTAGTACTATATGGCTAATAGGTAAAGTTAACGGGTCGTGGGTTCGATGCACACCGGGTCCAACATTTTTTTTTAAACATATAAGTAATCTGAAACATGTTACACTTCGTCTGGAAATCTGGATATTAAATGGGTGTTTAGGTATATCGAAATACTGTCCGTGTCATAAACCACCAGATGAAAAAGCCTAGTTTGAATACTGTCTATAGTTTACGCGAGTAGTACACATTTAAATAAAACACTTTAACAGTTTAAAAGGCGATATATTAGTTAAACTTATTTAAATATGATTTTTAACTTCGGCCCGACGTTTCGGATGCTTTGCAGCAGCCGTGGTAGCTGCAAAGCATCCGAAATATATTGCGTTTTAAACCGTTAAAGTGTTTTAAAAGCCTAGTTTAATCGCGACTCGGTTTCAGTCTGCGGATTTTCGGATATCCAAAGACAAAATAGGGTGAACACACTTGTTATTGGCTGAGGTATTTCACGTATCATCAATAGAACCTCATTGTCTGTTTTATCAAAATAAAATGTTCTACGGTGGCCTGGAGACGGACAGACAGATAGCGAAGTCAGTAAAAAAAATAACACACAAATACACTAACACAGAATTCGTGATTTTTTTGTTTTTTGGTGTAAACTTAAGTAAACATTATTATATCTTTGATAGTTCCTGGTAACGTGCTTTTTGTTGAAATATATACATTTAACATCGTATTGACAGACGCACAGTAATCGTGACTAATGTTGGGAATTAGTTGCGACGATTTGTCTCAATTCGACGTTGGACATTTACTTCTCCAATTATAGCTTTCTTTATTTTTACGCAATTGTTACACAAACAGAAAACTTACAGAGCTTTTATAAGCTAAATAATTAAATATATATTACTTAGTAACAAACAACAGAATATGAATATTTAACTACTAGTATACTTAGTACTATAGTATTATTTATTACGGGCCTAGAAAATCGCGATAATGACCATAAAATCCAAGCACAGAATAATAATTAATTCAGTTGCTACCGTTATTGGCTATTTTTATCGAAATTGTTATCAGAAGACGCTCCCACGCTCGAAATAAATAAAAGAACAAGAGTAACTAGATTTACGTCAAGTTTCACAAACGTTAACTGTACTAGACTGACCTGCAAAGTGGAACGAGATGAGAATTAAAATCGCAATTTACCAATAAGAAAATGTTTTTACTTCTTATATTGTTACTCTTTGTAAAGTTAGTATAAGGCAACTTAATAATCTAAGTAAAAAAAGGCTTGAAAGGGTTAGAAGTGGTCTAGTGGCTTCCTGGACGCAGACAAACAGACAAACATTGAGGTCTTAATATTGAGTCCCGTTTAGGTACAAAATCAGGGTTGGTAGTCGACACCATCGACGATTTCAGTGTCATCTGTACAGGGACTTAAGCTTATAAAAGATGTTTTTCAGCGCTTCAATAATAAGGCATTCTGTAAATACAAGCAATAACCCGTACACAGTATGTAGATACATTTATACATATCCATACATATTGACATGTCCTAGCAGATCCGATTTATTTCAGAATTGAACATGCGGAAGTTTGACTGAAACTGAAGTTTGACTACATTTCACAACTGACTACTCCGTGATCGGGCGAAATTTCGATTTACCTATCACCCACTTAAAGTGTCATACGCGTCTAAAATATAAATAATTTAGAATAATTATAGATTGCTGTGGGACTTGAAGGGAATCAACCCCCAACACATAAGGGATACGTTGCTTTCATTGAACCAACGTTATAAAAAATAAAAAATTTCAAGTCTTTATTATTATATATTAACAGCCTTTATAGTTTAAAAAGGAACAATCATACAATATCTTTCGGTCGGGCAGGGCACAAAGTCTTATTATCTTCCAAAATCAGTGCCTTTCACATAAGTGTTGGCCTCATCATATTCATTCTTCATTCTATAACTAAAAAATCTTACTACTATTGTATAAATAGGGACTTATGTAGTAGTTTTAATGCCGTACTACAACTATTATATTAATACAATCTATGGAAATATCAATATATTATAACATAATATATAGATTCAATTTAATTAATTGTTCATCCAACATGAAAATACTGATATGATCCACATCCCCCATCTTACCGACGAGTACCGTCGCCGAGTCAACCCTTCCGCGCGTTCTACACACGTGTTTGGTTCGCTCCTCACCATTTTTAGTATCCTAGTACATACGTGTTTCGGGAAACTCACATGATGCCATGTGACGTTCGTGCTTCACACGCTACGCGGTTATGTTATAGGAATGTGGCTCTAATCAGCGTCTTAGACGAACGGTAAGGAAACATTACAGGCATATATTTATTATCATTTAAGTGTTTATTTTTTGTGTTTATGTTGTATGGGCAAATGGATAATCTATCAATATCAAAATTATTTTTAAAACGATTTTTAAAACATTTTTTAAACATTAACTTGCAAAAACAATTAAAAAAAATTAAACTTTTATTTTCAATCACTTTTTTTGGAATAAGTCGCGACTTAAGTCGTAATAGAACTTAAGTTCTATTTTTTAAATTTAACATCAAGCACGAGACAGTGACAAGTATTAATTAATAAAAACCTAAAGAAAGAACAAACACATGTAATTAATTAAAATGGCTCTGCCGTGACTATAATTGTCTAGGGTGCCGCCTACATCCCATTGTTTTAAACGTCAACGACCAGGAACTGAGAAAAGTATAGGAGGCCCACATAAGAACAAGTAAAAAAGAGGGGTGAATCACTATAGTAGACCTTATAGTCCTATAATGTTAACATTGCTAAAGATTTCAAACCTAGGTTGAACTCCAAATCCAACTATTTCTACTTCTAATTTATTATGCATACTAAATTTATCGGTACTGGTATTATATATACCTATTATTACTTACGACCATTATTATTTAATTACCAGCTAGTACTTATTTCATACGTCTAACGTTGAAATGTGAAATATGTAAGTATTTTGAGTTGACTTTCAGGTGCTTGGATTCCCTAACTTATATGGATATAGGGTACATAACAAGAACCGTCGCACCCCAAATGAACACACATCTATACTGGCTAGTGATAAAAGGGTGAGTTCGGAATATTGTTTCCTGCTTACTACTTATAAGCTCCTAGTAAGAAACTAGAAGCAAGTTTGTAAACTAGTTTTGGATGTTTTGCAAATAGTTGGTTAAATAAAAAAATTCATTGTGCTTATTGGACACACACAATCGTAGCTTACTTGAGCTAGCTTTATTTCAAATCTTTTTTACGCAGTCGTCTCAAGCGTTACCTATTTGTGTTAAAATGAAATAAATCACTTTTCTTTATTTGCATTCAAATTTATTAATAATTATTAAAAATAGATTAAAATAAGATTAAAAGTCCTAAGTATATTAGTGTAAAAATTTACAAATAACAATTAAGATTGCATTGCATTAGGCTTTAATTAATATGTTCACACACTTGTTGGCAGGAATTTTAATATTTTTAGAGACCGATTAAGCGCCATTATGGCAAAAGTAGTATACTTAATATTATGGAAATGTTAATAATACTTTAGTATGAAACCATATTGCAGAAACGTACCGTTTAACTTTTAATAAAGTTATTCCATACTATCATATGATTTTAGATAATGTCGTAGTATCTACATTGCACGCAGAATTCCTAGCAAGAACTTGTTTATTTATTTAAAATACCTACTAATTATGTGTAGATAAGATGGGCGGAGCAGCTGTTTAGTAAAAAACGCGCCAAACGTTACCCAATGTCTGAATCTGACGAAGAATTAAACAGAGTAAAGAGGAAAGAATATGCAAACAGCAATTCGATTGAGATAACTAGTGAAAATAATATTCATCACAAATTGTTTAACGATGAACTATGGAGTTATGAGTGGTATTTGGTAAGTAAAGAAGATGGCGTTGTATACAAGATGGTTCTAAAGGTTTTAAATTTAGTCACATGTTTTGAAGAAGAAAACAATCTTGATAAATCTTTTTTATCCATAACCTAAATAAAATAATTTAATTTCAAGCCTAAAGATTTGACATTGAATTTATGTAATAATTTATAGTTATTTTGTCTTTAAGCGAATGTACCTTGTCGCTGTAATGTATTACACTACTTTGTAAAGTATATCACTTAATTAAGGTTTATTAAAACTCCGTGTCAAATTTAATATGGTCTATAGCAACTAACATACTTCACAGCAAGACACCCGGGCTGCCGAAGGTCTTCCACGACTTGACCTCAATGTCCTGCCGGTGTATGCTAGGGGGTTCAATGGCCAGGGTGTTCGTGTATCGATATTGGATGATGGAATTGAACATAACCATACAGATCTTGTTGAAAACTATGTGAGTTAGATAAATTTATTAATAACTAAAAATACTCATTTATATTAAGAAAATATCCTAGAGTCCCTTATCATCATATGCAAAACAAAAAAAAATAACCGACGTTGATCAGCCATCTTTCGTATCTGTCAAATTGTATGAATTTTGCTCTTCGGAAAAGATCTTTTATTCGTATGAAACAAGATCTGTATTCTACGGATCACATCTTGTTGCGTTATACATACCTGGTGGTTATAGGAAAGTTATTCGACAAATCGTAGTTTATTTTTGACTTGACGAACTAACTAGCTCCTCCCTAAAAAAAACACAAATGACGCCTGGCGGTCGATTCCTTCCTAATTTTATAAAAAAATATTTTTTTTGCAAAAGGGCTCATAAATAAAGAAGACATCAAAGAAATACGATCTCTTTAAAACTTCTATACCCCTGGTAACTTCGCGGCCGATGCGTAGCTCATGTCGCGGTCGATGACGCGCGTCTAGCAGATAGGCCGGCGCAGCGGTGTGGCGGCGTCGTCGTCGGGGATTTTTTATAAAAAAAAATCTTCTTGTTTCTAGCGAAATCTTTTGTAGCAAAAGAAATGATAAGCCCATTTCACTATAATTATTTTTTATCTCATAATTTTTTGTATGACTCTAGGATAAAGAAATCAGTTGGGACTGCAATGACCAAGATTCTGACCCGTACCCGAGGCCTGATGAACAAAATCGTAACTCTCATGGAACGAGATGTGCCGGGGAGGTAGGATTAGGATCAATCTATCAATCAATATAAAATGATTTTTTTAGTACATTCAATTTTTTTATTTTAGCATCGAAAATAAAAGTAAACAAGGTTTTTTTTGTAGATAGCAATGAAGGCTAACAACGGAAAATGTGGTGTAGGTGTAGCCTGGCAAGCCAAAATAGGCGGGGTTAGAATGCTCGACGGACGAATCACAGATCGTGTAGAAGGAGAAGCAATAGGTACCTAATTATGCAGCGTGTCTTCGGTTTCCTTATATTACTGTAACCCTGGTATAAATGATTGCCAAGTGAAGTCGAACCGAATATGTTATGTTGGCAATTTTTTTTTATTGTTCTTGTGTTCGTTTCCCTCTTCAGCTCTAGTTGCTTAAACTATTTTCAACTGAAGTTAAGACATATACAAAAAAAAAACAATTAAAAAAGGTTATTTTTGACTGGAACCTAAATGTCTAAAAAGTAGACGACAAATAAGCACTAACTACTTACTACATTTACACAACTTATATAATAAGTAGATACTAAATAGTAACGAGTAACTACCTTTATTATTATAATGAAACTACTCCTTATATATTCATTTAGGAGTAATGTAAGAAAATAGTAAGGGGGGTTATTTCGCAATTCGCAATAAATAAATAATTAATAGCGAAGGACCAATGGCGGCCACACAACAATGGTGACCAACGTTACTAGGAATCCATAAACGATTAAAAGAACAATCTACGAACGAAATATTCGTCCGCCTCACGACAATTTTAATGCCGCATTACGTCATTCGATACTAGGAATAAATACATAAGTAGAAGTAAATAACAATTATTTCCCTTTTTATATTATTGCGTTAGTTTTTTGTATGCAAATAAATTCCTGGACATTTAAGCTAAAATCTGTCTAATTTCAGGTTATGCCTGGGATAAGGTTGACATTTACAGTGCATCCTGGGGTCCTAACGATGATGGTAAAACCGTTGAAGGCCCCGGAAAACTTGCCCTGGAAGCCTTCAAGCGAGGAATTTCTCATGGTCGTGGTGGAAAGGGCAATATATATGTTTGGGCTAATGGAAATGGTGGACGTCATAATGATAATTGCAATTGTGATGGGTAAGTAGTGAAATAACATTTTACTAAATAATTGGGTATGTACTTACTACCTAATGTCAAGAGTGTCTACAATTTCAAACCTTTGACACCTCGTTAAGTAAAAAGGTAAGTTTTTCAATTTTTAATTTGGAATTATTGCAGGTATTCTTCCAGTATCTACACGATTTCAATAGGGAGCGCTTCACAACAAGGTTTATTTCCCTGGTATGGTGAGATATGTTCTTCAACACTTGCAACAGCATATTCTTCGGGTGCTTACAAGGATCAAAAAATAGTAAGTCTTATAACGTAGGTACAAACATAAGAATAAACGACGCGTTATACTTAATAGGTCTACATTATTCAATTTACATATTATGTAAATTAATAACAAATAAACGAAATAAGTAATATAGGTACGATACTCTATAGTATTCTCATAACAACAAAATCATTTCACATAAAACTCAATTCAAAATATCGTATTTCACGACCTGAGATAATAAAATTATCACATCTATTGCTTTCTCGTACTTACACACGCTAGAGTGAAAGGGATGTCTATATTCAATTGTTTCAGGTGACAACAGATACGAACGATTCGTGCACTCTCGGTCACACTGGTACCTCGGCCGCTGCTCCACTGGCAGCGGGAATTATAGCTTTAGCTTTGCAAGCAAAGTATGCTATAAAGTAAATATATCAATATAATATATCTTTAGTTCTATAGTTTAATATTATTTTCCTTTAGTCCTAAGCTAACATGGAGAGATGTTCAACACTTAATTGTATGGACGTCTGAGTATTCTCCACTGTCAGCGAACTATGGATGGCAAGTAAACGGGTAGGTTTTTAATATATATTTTATTGTAATTATTTTTGTGTCACTTTAAAATATATTGATATGTACAGGGTTGGACTACGTTTCGATGTTCGTTTTGGTTTTGGTCTACTCAACGCGGGCGCGCTCATCGCAACAGCTTTGAACTGGACGACAGTACCACAAAAGCAAATATGCGAGCGACCTCTCGAGTAAATATGCTGCCCTAGTACTTTAGACGTTTGTTACATCAGACTCGCATTCTATGAAAAATGGCGTAATTTATTTTTTAGAGGCAATTTTTTATTCTGTGCTTGTTGACATGTTCTGTGTGTATGATACTTGTGTCAATTCATTGTAGACATGATTTTTTTATTTTAGGCCCATTGAAAATAACAAAATTTCATCTTTTGGTGCTAAATCTATAGAAATAGCAATAAATGTCAAATGCAACGTTAAGCACTTGGAGCACGTAGAACTCATAATAAACATACAATACACGCGGAGAGGAGCTTTAGGAGTCTATTTGGATTCTCCATTAGGTAAGTTGTTAAAAAATATTTAAGGTAAATATTTACCTTAAATATTTTTTACGATACGAATGAATTAAACTTTTATTTTAGGAACCAAAGTACAACTACTGAGTCCTCGACCAAAAGATTCTTCTAATGCTGGCTTTGTTAACTGGCCCCTTACTTCTGTGGCTACCTGGGGTGAAGACCCAAATGGACGCTGGACTGTCGTCATACAAGATTTAGTGAGTTTGAATATTATGCTGTGTATGTGAAATATAGTTTAATCAGAATATAGATTTAATTGAAATATAGACTATAATTAAATCGAAGAGAACACGAATTTATTAAGTACTTAATATTTATATTTACACACACCTGCCCCTAGATGGCACTGATACCAATAATTAAAACAGATTTAATATTATCATGGTACAATAGAATCCTTTTCACTCGAATATGTATTTTTCAGACGAGCGAAGGCAACTTTGGAGAAATAGGACAAATGAGTCTCATTTTACACGGGACGGAAGAAATGCCATTTCACATGAGACAAGGCCCTAGAAAATATACGAATGCCTTTATTGAAAGTACCCATGAAGAATATATAGATAATAATATTCCTTTCAATGATATAGAACTTTCAAAACCAATGAGTGTCTATGAAACACCGTATGACGTCGACGACGAATTGATAAGGAATCACCATAGCAAATATTACTTCCCTGATTATTTTTCTAACTCTGATTAATTCGTCGCAATCATCACATAAACAAGATATAATAGATTAGAAATAATCACATATAAAGTTTGTTTGAGTTTTAATAGCCTTTATAAATAAAATTCCTTGAAATGTATGGAGAAAAAGGTTAATTCAACGTGGTTAAATGAAATGCTAACTAGATAACAAAGTATCTTTTCTGTTTCTCAGTGAAATATGATTTATTTCATTTTTGGTACTATTACGACTAAAATCGTACTATTTAGATTTGTAGATATAAGTTACATGAGAGGTTTGAAGTTCGGAAATAAAGGGATTGTTTAAATTGTGTATAAAGAGAAAATAACATGAAGCTAAATTTCTCTAATGCATGAGAATAAATTTAATATCCTGCAGTGTATTGTAATTAAAATAATTTTATTGTTGGATACTATTTTATTGTGTAAAATATATAACTATAGGTAATTTTCAAATAGTAATTCGCAATAAACTCCTCAATGTCACCGTTTATTATTTATAATTCTAACATCATTCATGTTTTTACAATTGTCAATCATATACAATCGTCTTTAGTTCAAGGCACGCGATCTTACGTTAGAATAGTTAAGCAATTTTTTCCATAGGTAAGTAGGTACCGTCAAAGCTAACAATATATTATGATGTTTGTAGATATTTTACCAACCCTCATAATAATATCTTTATTACCAAATATAGTGTCTTCTCTTAAACATCATACCATTTATCACATTTCTCGTTCTCAACTTTGAACCCCAATGCCCGCAACTCTTCCACCATGAAGTCGTCTTTGTAGATATTGATTTTCCGTAGCCACTCCTCTGTACTGATGACGTGTTGGCACTGGCCTCCGTATTCGGGGGGTAAGTACTCAGGATGTATATGTTTATGGAGCGAACTCATGTCGTAGCCATGGAAATGTAAGCGCGCCCATGCGGCCGTTGGAATGAACTGCTTGAAGAGACTGAAGAAAGTGCTCAGGAACCAGTTGTAGTTCACCACGTGTACTCCGTGAATATTTATTGGGAAGGACACCTAAAAAAAAAGAATTAGTAGAGTAATTAACATAGTCATTTATTTATATTTATAATTATTTTTTACCCATTTCCAGAATTTTCAGTTCTAATGTTTCTTTAATTAAACTTAAATTAACGAATAAGCTGCAATATATGTAAAACTTTTTTGGGTGTCTTGAACCGTTTTCGTAGCGTACGCTTTGGAAACCCAGAGAGATGGATAATTTTCCCCGTTTTTAACACTTCCCTTCTCTTAGTCACAGCGCGATGTTTTATAAGCTTATAGCCTTCCTCGATACATGCTCTAACCATGACAAAAAGAATTTATCAATTCGAACCAGCAGTTCCTGAGACTGGCGCGTTCAAACAGACAAACTCTTCAGCTTTATAATTATTAAGTATAGATTATAACTAATGAAATGCTAAAATTTTTAAAACGTTAATATTTTTCAACAATTAAAGATAAGTTAAATGTATATACATAATTGATAATAAAGCAAGTTTGATGCATTATGTTTTAGTTAACGGTCATTAAATAATGATTGCTTTAGAAATAAAGTGGCTTTAAGAGATTAAAAAATCTTAAATTTTTTGCCGATTTGATTTGCTTTTCCTGCCGCGCTTGTATCAGTTTAACTAACCCCCATCAAAGCAACTATTTGGCTCGCTACAGTTCTCGTTAATTTGCTGACGTGTCGCACTCCAAGTCCTTCCAAGTCCACGATAATAGTGACGCCGAGGATCTGCAGTCTCGGTTGCATCGCTGCTATTTCATCCATTATTAATGCGCAGCGGACTACGTCTTCAATAGGCACTTCTTCGGAGTTCCATCTTCCTGTAATAAAGTAGAAAATAAAACTTTTAGAAAATAGATTTTTCCTATATTATTTTATTTTATGACAGAGGAGAATAGATAAGCGTAGAGTTCGCTTGGAAGGTAAATTGCCCCAGCCCTTTTACATTGAAATAAGATACGCTGCCCATGCGTGCGACGCACGGACGGAATATAAATTGATTAGGAACATGTTGGAGTCGGTTGGGATTGGACCTACTACCTGATGATTATTAGCGATATATTGCTACTGATAGATCAAGGAGCAGAATGTCTATGTTTTCTATAGTTTTACAATATAAATAAATCTCTATGTTTTAACGAACGAAAATAACACAAAGATCTTACAAGTGAAATTACTTCTACTATCTTGGAAGGAAAGACTATCTTGGTTGTAGGAACTCAGCCAAGTGCTTGTAAAACTTTTGTAATTATTGCTAATGTAAAGGACAATATAGAAGAACTCACCGAACCTCATAAGCGTAATGCGTCCGTTGACCGGACTGTCCGGCAATGTTCCTCCATAAACGTTTTTCACGCTTTGTAAACCAAACGCGCTACAATCGTACAAATACGCATTTTTTCGACGAAAGTCTTCGTAACGAATCATCTGGAGAATGAATTATTAATGTTATATAATTATTATGTCCCACGGATGGGCATATATTCTTTTATCACATTGGAAAGAAATCAATGAAGATTAAAAACACAAATTGCATTTATTGACGTATATTTTTTTCTACAGTTTATTGAATATACATTCGGTACTATCGTTATATTAATTCAGTAGCGATAGTTTTAACTCACTATACCTCAATGGAACAACATGGTAACCATTGAAGTATGTCAATTTTTTATGTCTTCGGGTCAAGATTAAAAATAAAAAATCTATCGTTATTTGTTTGCTAAGATCTACCAAACTCAGAATGCCATCTCAGCTCATTTAAATTATAATTTATATCATCCCATAAATATATATTGTTTGATATTTTTAATAGAATAGTTTAGGCGCTGGGTTTGTAATTATCTACATTATAGTACGAAACTTGAACAATTAAGAAATGCCAAAGACATTTTTATTTTAATGTCTTTAGCGTCTTATTTCTCAATCTATACAAATATAAAGCTGAAGATTTTGTTTGAACGTGCTAATCTCAGGAACTACGAGTTCGAATTGAATAATTATTTTTGTGTCGGTTAGAGCATTTATCGAGGAAGGCTATAGGCTAACATCGCCCTGTGACTAATACAAGCGAAGATGCAGCGAGAAATGTGAACAAAATTGGGAAAATTATTTATCATTATGGGTTTCCGACACGTACGCTGCAAAAACGGTTCGAGATACCCAAAAAACATGTAGCAGAGATTGATTCCTCTTTAAAGGATCTAAAAAAAGTCTACGATGCTATATTTCTTGCTTTTAAGATTAACTTGCAAAAACGACGGGAAGGGACGCGACCGACGTCGTGGGTAACAGCTTAACTTTATAAAGATGAAGGGGTTTGCAAAAACGAATTTGGATGCCCAAAATAACGATTCTCGCGGACGAAGTCGCTGACATAGCTATTATAATAAATACTCTATTCTTGTACAAATAGTGAACTTTAAATACCGTTTAAAAATAAATTGTAAAAATATCTCTGCATCTAAAAGTGTTTGTACTCGTTCAAGGCAATTAACGGTCTCTACTTCTATTTTCTTTTGTTACTGCAATAATAAGTTAACAAGGTCTTTCGAAAAGGTGATTGTGAGATACTTGCCGAGGCACGATAAAAATTGTTGAGCTCTTTGTTGATTATTTCACATCACTACCATGCAACTTCATATTAACTTCATCTTTAAACGGACGGAAAACATAAAGAATTATTTTTACAGATAAAAATTGCATTTAATAAGTAGTTGGTACTGATGTATCAAAAAACGAGGAAAAGAAGCAACACAAAAATTAATTTGCGCAGAAGATTTTGCATAATAAACATATATATAATTAAAGTCTTTATTTAAATTATATGTTTGGCGTTGTTCTCTTGGGCGTCTTCAACAAAAAATGTAATTGGCATTAAGTGCTAAAAATATCTCCTAAACTGATTTAATTTACTTATCTTTAACTACTACTAAATGAGACACTAAGATACACAAAAAATACCTTAGAAGCACTGATAGACTAGGATATACCTTAACCTCTGCCCATAGTTTACGCGATCAGCACACATTTAAATAAACGGTAAAAAACGCAAAATATATTATTAAACTTATTAGTTCAACGTCGGGCCGTAGTTAAAAAAACAAATAAGTTTAACTAATATATTTATGCGTTTTAAACCGTTAGTGTCTTATTTAAAAGACGAGGATATGTGCTGCAATTCTGTAGGTGGAGCCTACGACTTGTTCTAGGACTAGTGAAGAAGAACAGCGTGAATAAAGCTTGAAATTTAAAGTGATGTGGAAGCTAAATCGATTCTGCGATGGCGTACAGTGCACAATATGCACCTGGATGGAAAGGGTGTAAGGTCTGTTACGGTTAATGACTGTTGGCTTATGTATGACTTAGTTAATGGGCGTAGTTAAAAAAAAAAAATAATTTAATAATATATTTATTTTTAAACCGTTAGTGTCTTATTTAAAAGACGAGGATTTGTGCTGCAATGTAGGTGGAGCCTATGACTTGTTCTAGGACTAGTGAAGAAGAACAGCGTGAATAAAGCTTGAAATTTAAAGTGATGTGGAAGCTAAATCGATTCTGCGATGGCGTACAGTGCACAATATGCACCTGGCATGGAAAGGGTGTCAAGGTCTGTTACGGTTAATGACTGGTTGGCTATGTATCGACACTGTTCACAGTTTTACGTACGTCATAACAATGTTTGTAAAATAGTTATCAGGGTCTCATAAAAAGACAGAACTTTACTATCTGTAACTTTAACGGTTTTACATGTGTTACGAATGTTCTCCTAAAATGTTAATTCGTTATATAGAAATGAGTGTTTGAACTTTGAAGCGATTCCTGGTATAGAAAATAGTGGTGATAACCGTGCTTCGAAATGACCAGACAAACACATTTCTGTGTCCGTTTCACTAATCGGTTCTGTTATCAGGCAAGTAATTGGGCAGACTTCTCTGCCCTACCCGAACGAACCTATTCTGTTGCCAGGGATTCGAATTCAGGACCTGCCATGCTTAACGCAATGTTAGGCGACGTTTAACCATTTGGCTACTCTATAGCCATTATGAAGAACTGTATACTCTTAACAATGACTGATAATTCAGTCAATTCTGGGCCCGTTTGTTATAATTGAAATGAAGTCAAATCATTACGTACAAGTTTATGCGCCAGCGCTGGTATGAATCTTCTACACCGTAGGAAGCGTAGAAGATAGGCGTCATCCATCCGACGAGGTGTACATTGACCTCTTTCTGCAATCATAAAAATGGATTACAGACTATGATCAAAATTGTGCTTTCACCTGCTGTCTGTCTATTATGTATATGATTTTTTTGATTATTATTTTATTTAAATAAACTGTTTACTTTTACTATACGAGTAAACAAGTTTACCAAACTGTTCATAAGATGAGACATCTGTTATACCTATTTCGAATAATCAAAGCTAAAATAGGTCGACAACGCATCTTGATAAATGTTATATAGCTGGGGTATTTCACCTTCCATCAAGTGGAAAACATGTCTACATCTATCAAAAAAAAACTAATAAATGTCGAAAATTCAACGATATCTTTAACTACCTTCACGACGTCAACTAGGTCTTTTAAAAAATTATAAAATTAATATAGCTTACCATATATCATATTTCTAAGTTCCTCTATAGCCGTCTTCCTAGTATTGGGGTCTTCATTACAATTTCGACGCGCGACCTCCTCATAATCTGGATCTTCTGATCTGTTCACTTCTGCTTGAAACGCTATGTTGAGAAACATCGTCTCCATTTTGTCTTTAAGATCTGGAACAAGTATTCAGTATTTATCAGCCATCTAAAGATCTACAGGTGTAATAATAATTTGTGACCTAAAACCGTGCGTACTCATAAAATAATTTTCCTTTCAATAAAACACTTTTAACGATACTGTGTGATATTGTCTCCCCGGACCACGGCTGCTGCAAAGCATCCGAAACATTGGGCCGAAGTTAAAATAATTTTCAAATAAGTTTAACTTATATATATCGCGTTTTAAACCGTCAAAGTGTTTTATTTAAATTATTTTGCTTATTCAGCATTTAACAGTGAATGTAAGCGTTACTTTTTCGAACCTCGTAATTACCTATAGCGCAAGCTTCGGCAATAGTGAAAGTATACTTAAAGAAAGTGGTCCCTTTACTCTTTAGCGTTTAAAGGCAGTGAGCATATTTTAATAATCATTCTCGAATTGCAATTTAAAACCTTTCTTGGAAAAGGAAGCGTAGAACCATACCATAGCCAACAGAAGTTTGAGCGTTCATAGAAATAAAGAGAAGATTGTTCAAACTTCTTTTATGGCACGGTAATAGCTACTTATGGTAGCCTTTCTTATGGTATCCCATTTCATCTTTGTGGTGCAAGTAATTCATCAGACCTCTGTGCCCTGTTTGATCGAAACTATTATTTTAAATTAAGTAATAAATATTTAAAATATAAAAGGACACAGGTGTAATAATCCGTGTTCCTTTATAATATCTGGTTCAAAATTTTATCCCTTACAATTCTCAATATTATGAAATAACATGTTTAAGTTTTAACTTAAAAGACTTACAAATCGATTTTAAATTGATAAAATTTACGACGTGGGCAGAACTCCATGAGGTGTGTTCATATCTACAGTTCAAATCATTTCAAAGTTTGCTACTAAAAAGCAAGTTTAGCGATAGATATATGTAACAAGATTGCTTAAGAAAGTTAATGGTAGTCGACGTCTTATTTTTATGACGTTGTATAAAAATGTCTAGTAACGGGTGGTAATTTAATTATCCCATAATTTCATGGTGAAATTAAGTTTAAACGTGTATCAGAACTACGCTTGGCTATTTTAAACACCAGACAAGTATAAGCAACCGATTGCGTACGTCATTAGAACAAGCTCTATTATAAACTCATTAGTTCTGATTCCACAATAGAGAGAAACTGGTGGATAATTTGTTTTTAAAAGAGTGGCAAATTGTAATCGTACACCGGAGATTACTTTTGTTTTCTCTGGACATTTAAAAACGCTCAATGCGAGTATAAAACAAAGCTTATTTTTATGTTCACGTAAAAAAGAAATAAGACAAGATATTCTTTAATAAAATATTGATAAATGATACACGAAGGGTGGCAAAGTAGTCAAAAACAAAAATATATAGACACATTTGGGGGCAGCTTTTTTGTTATTTATCTAAGGACAGTCAACATGTCATCACAATTACTTACGCGGTGTAATTTAACTTTAAATAGGCAAAAAAGAGGCTTTCTTCAAAGGGATAAAATTACTCAAAAACAATTGTAACACATAATAGGTATTTTAATATAGTAAATTCAATAAAGTTGGATAATGCATTCGATTGGGTTACGATGCTTTCATCGCATTGGACCCAGTTTCTAGGGTCCGCAGACCCCACATTTCATTAATGGATAGACTGTTTGTTTAATTATTATTTAAATTTGAAATGCACTAAATAAAAACGAATCGAATATTCTAGATTCAGTAACGAAACTTTCTACGTCTTGGCCCAAGATTCCAGTGTGACTAGACGAATTTATTTATTGTTGGACGAAACGTTTATGTAGGTAGGTAAGTTAACTAGAAAACATTGTTTATACGAGTAGAATAAAGAAGAATCGTGCAATAAGTATTTAAAATTGTATCGTACCGTTTAAGCGATATCTACCTTCACTTATTTTGATTTTTCTTAAAATTTACGCAATTGGATTCTATGGTTCAAATGAACTATGATAATGGAAGGTATATAATGTAGGTATTCTTCATTGTATTCTGTAGTTGATTACAATGTCTTTATTCGCAGTATCCTTTACAATTATGAATGAATTTACCATAATCATTGTTTAACTGCATCGCTGGTCCAGTAGTTAGTATTATCGAATGTGGGGTTTGAGTGTGTGGTCGGAAAAAATGTTACTCCTCTATACATTTTTGTCTAAGATAATAAACTACCTGACGTTTGTGCTTTACTCAGCCGAACCCTGGTCTTTCAGTTATTAAAATGCTAAGAATTAAACCGTTTACTATTAGCTGTTTCATATCTTCAAATGAATAAGTAGTAACGGAACATTCTCCTCGTATGTACTACCTATAACGAAGTTTGCAGTATTTTTAGATAAGAACTAGTTTGGTACACTTATAATTACTAACTGACGGATATGTAAGAGCAATTTAGTTTCCAAACAAGTACCTAATTGCTATGACATTATTAAGTTATAGAATTGTAATACTGTGTTGTTACTTTTAAAAGAAAGTAATACAATAAAAACTTCCTTATATTTTAATCTTATTAAAAATATATTAGATTTTAGACAACACATTTAGGTCGTTACTAGGTATATCGAATAATTACCATGCCTACTTACAATGTCGCTGATACAATGCGACATTTCCGTGGACAAAAAGCGTACTCACAAATATTTTCCATTAAAAACTGCGTACTTAATCGTCGTTCTCACATTTCAACTACGCCAAGTTAAAGCTTTTTTCTTTTTTACAATGAAACAATAAACTAGTAACGCCGGTGTGAACAAGCAGATGTTTTATTTGTGTACACTTGTATATTCACTCACCTCAACTCACTCGATGTTTTAACCTAACCCACAGCTAAATGATAGCACATCACTACTTCACCACAGATAAAAAATGTATGTCATTAGAATTTAGAAGCCGTTCAAACTGGTTGGAAACACTAAAAATACATCGAGGCGTGCGTCTCTCGGACGGTCGCGAACCAAATGCATTTAAGTTAGACTGTAAGTACGCAGTTATCAAACACGATACAGACTCGGCGTGTGAGTGTGAAGACTCATAAAAAGATGACTAAGGTTTATTTTAGATTGTAGAACAGCTACCTATTAAGTCAAAGTACAGTATCTTAATATTCATATATAAGTACCTACACAGAAAGAGTATATTATACATATTGTTTTCAAGCCTTTGCTGTAAGATAAACTTATAACACTTTTAATGCAATAGCAATTTATTAACTTCTTTATAATTTATTGTAACTACGGGGCGACGCTTTGGATGCTTTGCAGCAGGCGTGGTCGGTGGGGCTAAAAGTGTTTTATTTAAATATGTACTACTTTCATTACAGATAAGCTTAATTGGTATATACGGAACAGTGGTTGCGGAATCGAGTCCTGCTTGTGTATTTTTTTTATCTATACTAATTTAAAGCTGAAGTTTGTTTGTTTGAACTTTGGAACTACTGGTTCGAATTCAAAAAAATATTTTTGTGTTGGTTAAAGCATTCATCGAAGGCTATAGGCTAAAAAACATCGCGATGTGACTTATAGGAGCAAAGAAAGAAAAAACGGGGAAATTTATTCATCCTTGTGGGTTTCTATTGCGTACGCTACAAATGAAGTCGCCGACACAGCTAGTTTAAAATAAATCGCTAAAGACTAATGAATTCAAACAAGGATTTGCATCTTAACAATTATCTTAAAATATTGTATAAGCGGTAAACGCCTTAAACCACAAATATGTACAGTGAGGAAGAATATTATTTTCGACCAGATTTCCGAACTTCTCTCTTTAGTCGTATTGGCGGGTAAAAATAGTGAAAGTTCTTGACAGTTAAGTGTAACCAAATACAGTTAGTTAAAGAGGCTATCTGCTCATCCGTTCAAACAAAGCTTTCGAGCACGGAACACTTCAGTGATGAGAAAAGTATGAACTACAGCATATATACTATTGACGACGTCAATATTATTCGATATATCTAAAGAGTATACAAATGCTGAGAAAATTACGAGTAAGATCACAGCAAAGAACTTAAAATGTAGTTATGTTTAATATTTAACCAATGGGTTAGTGTTTGACTGCTTGGTCTAAAACATATTCAGATTACACTGAATTCATTAGTGTTAATTGACGCATGACTATGGAAAATTTATTTACGAACCGACAAAAGAAGAGAATTTAAGAGAATTTATTTCTATGATTAAATAACTTATTTCACTATATTATAAGAACGTTTAATTATAACATTGAAATCTAAAATAATTTAGAAGCATTTAGAAGTATCATACATTTTTTAATTTAAAACAAATGAAAGTGCTAACAAATTGCATTGAAAAGAAGGCTAAACTAACAGGTTCTAATAATCAAGATATGTCTAGATATCTTTTTACTTTCTAACAATAATTCATATTTAACCCGGAAAGCAACGAAGCCTTAGAGACAGCTGATAACCTACAATTAGGTAGGCGGTGTTGGTTTAATCCGTAACTGTATACCTTCCGTATTGTATTAATACTAGCGTTGCAATGCAAGTAAAAACAAGTACTTTATTACGTAGATACTGAATAAACTAGAAAAATAAATACATATATAGATATTTATATCAATGGGTTTTCTTTAAAAGTAAAGTCAATGACCACATTTTTATTTATTTATTTAACTTTTAGATACGATGTTATCCAGTGTGGATTGGCCAACTATAATACTAAAAGTAACTTAGTAAAAAGTTAAGCAATTATGGTAAATACAGTTCTTATTATGAACATTTTGTTCCATTATTAGGTTGGTCCTTGACGAGTTTTGATAAAACACTTTAACGGTTTAAAACGCGATATATTGTTATTTTTAACTGCGGGCCGACGTTTCGGATGCTTTGCAGCAGCCGTGGTCATGGGGAGAAGTGTTTTATTTAAATGTGTACTACTCGCGTAAACTATAGACAGTATGTAAGTTATGATAATATGTCAAACGTGGCCTATTTATTTGGCCTTACTTTTATAGTTATTTAAAAATTCAAAGATCGATGTCAGTTTACATAACTCGTATTGTAATGGCACTCACGTAATTTCCGTGTTTAAAAACACATAGCAAATAGTTTGAACAAGTTTTTAAAATCCTAAAAATTAATTTTAGGACTAAGAATATTTAAAGTTAATTGTGTTGCTATGTTGCTATGCTACGAGTATACCTAATTCCGTTTGCATTAAATTGCATAGCCAATACTACTTATATCAGCATCAAAGTCATCTCTCTTATACATTTTTATCGCTGTTAACCATTCTCCAAGAGTTACTGATTGGCGAAAACCACCATATCTTTCTGGTAGACACTCGGGATCTATGTGTCTGTAATATAAAAAGCTGTAATTAAATAAATGTACATATAACTTAAGAAACTAGAATTCAGTGCATTGTTAGTGATTCACAAATGAATAACATAAGATTTTTAACAGCCTTTGAATAATTTATTAGCTTTTACGCTTGAAAAAAATATTGCTAAAATATTTTGGTAGGAGTAATTTTTTAATACGTACTTTTGTAGGGAAACGTAGTTTTCTCTATGGAAAAATACTTTGTCCCATAGGTCAGATGCTGGCGCAAATCTTCTAAAGAGGTAGAAGAGTTTTTCAAGCACTCGAGAACAATTCACAATATGCACACCGCGCTGATGCAGGGGAAATGCAAACTGAAAAAATACCAGATAAAACTTGATTTGTTAATAAGTGGAGAAAATAGTTTTAACTCTTTAAATAAAACACAATAACGGTTTAAAACGCGATATTGTACCACTTGCGTAAATTACAGACAGTATTCCGTTTTAACTATTCTTACCCCCATTACATTCATGACTTTTACAGCAATAGATGGAGACAACTGTCTCATGTGTTTTAGCGTCATCCCTTCGCAGTCCAGAATAGCAGTTCCACCTAAGACTTGCAGTTTGGGTTGCATTATACCTACTTCCAATAGTAGAAGGCAGCCACGAACCAAGTCATCTGCTGGGAATACATCCGGATTCCACTGCCCTGAAAATATTATTCTTGGAATCAAAGAAAATCTTAATTTTGAAGCAATAGTTTGTAACTTACCAAGTCTGGCAATGATTAATCTTCCGACATCTGGTCTGTCGTATAGGACGCCTTCAAAGATATCTCCCAGCCGTGCTAAGCCGTACCAGTACACGCCCTTCCAAAGCTCAGGGTTCTCTTCCCGAAATTTACAATACCGAACCAACTGTAACAACAAAAGCGATTTTTTAATGATAGAGTTTTAGTAATTTCAACCAGATCAATTAGTGTAAGAAAATGAAAATTATTTTATTCTTAAAAGAAAAAAAATGATCTTGAAATAGAGAGAAATAAAAAAAAAACTTTTTCATTTCATATTCAATAACTACTACTAGCGCCATCTCGGGGCGAGAATATAAAACAGGCTCGAGCAAAGCGATTTGTGTCGTTATTACACAACAAAACTCCCAAAGTACCAGGCGCCCATAACGTACCAGGCGATGAGCTCGCGCGGGTACACTGCGGCGCGCGCGTAAAAAGCGCAACAAGAACGCGTCGTCCAACCGCGGCGGGTTGCATTCACCTCTCTCTGAAAATCAAACGGTAACAAACAATATTGGTACTTGTTTTTTGGATTGCTCAAGCGGTTTCCTATTGCGAAATTTTTACGAGACAGAAAGGATGATGACGTTGATATACGGTGGTTGTAGAGCAGCGCGGATCTCCACGGAAGCCGGTTCAAGTCCCGCCCGTATTATCATTTTTTTCGAACTAAATCGATTGTAACTTTGTTTATTAAAAATCATTATAGTCATTATTTAACATTGTAACTAATAATAAATAATTATAATATTTAAATAATTATATACAATAAATATTATAATGATTTATTATAATCTTCTTAAGTATTATAAGGAAATTAAAAAAAAATGTTTTTAAACTTATCGTAAAAATACCAAACTCGCACAAATATTGAAAGAAGCTCTAAAACTCAAAATGTCACCGCCACTAGGTCTGTATCGCTAAAGAGAAGATTGAGACTTAATTGTTCAGTAACCTAGTATAAGATTCCTAAGCTCCTTCACTGCATTCCACCGGTTATCAGGTTCCTCTCCACATTGCATGCGGGCCTGGTCTTCACATTCGGGAACAATGTGGCGATCTAGCTCAGCCTCGAACGCTATTTCACGAAAAACCTGGGAAATGTAGGAACAATCGAAAATACAATATCGACGCGTGAATTATGGGAAAATTTAGTTTCAGATCAATGTAGTGAAAAAGGACTTAAAAGTGTGTCTGGACATGCCATTCGTATGTTAAACGGATTCAGACATTTAAATAAATGCCCGACGTCGGGCCTAAGTTAAAAGTCATTTTCAAAATTTTAACTAATATATCGTGTTTTAAACCGTTAAAGTGTTTTATTTAAATGTGTACTACTCGAGTAAACTTGACAGTACTTTTCAGACATGCCAAAAAAGTAAAATTTTATTAGGTACCTATTAATAGTTACGACGCTATATAATTTTTAAGGAAAGAAAAGTAAAAGAATTTTGACTTTCTCTAACTCATGTACATTTTTAAGCAAATTTTCTAAATAACATACCTTAAACATTTGTACTTTTTACTTCCCAGGCCACGATTCAGTTCTATAATCTAACACTGACTGCATTTAACTCCATTATTACCCAATAAACGTGTTTACCCTTTCAAATTGGTGACTGCCCATTCAGCGTTATTTAAGATAAAGTTCACCTTTTAAAGTACTTAGTTTAAATCTTAGTTTAATTGTTGGTCTTATACAATAACATAAAAACTGATAAAAACCCTAGTGTATTTTTTATATATTTAATTTAATTTTACATTTCTTCAGTTATTAATTATATCTTGATTACATTTATTTGATGACTTATAAAAAATCCTCCTAGCTTGGCCATCGTCCGGTAAAAAACACCACCCCACCACCCACGCCATCTGCCAAGTTTGATGGACCACAATTTGCTTTAAATTACTAGGAAAGCAGCAAAGTGCAAGAAGTTTAAAAGTCAAGGCCTGCCAAGATATCGAAGGTGGCGACCTCCAGCCTGTCAAAGAATAGTTAATAGAAGCTAATGTCATTGTAAATATGTACATTATTTTATTATTTAAAGGGAAACATTCAGACATATAACGTATAAAAAATCTTAAATTTCTTGCGTACTCTGTGGGTAAAAATAACTCAAGATAGTTTAATTGTACTATAATTTTCATAATATTGATCTAAATAAAAGCATGGCGTTCTAGTAGCGCCATCTAGGTTATAATGGTGAAGACAGTCACTTGGATAAATGATTAAGTAGTTCCTTTGTTCATCTAAAGTAGGTAGATACTACCGATTCTTATTGTTAGATAACCCCTCACTATTTATAGCAAATAATTCTTAATAATTAATCATTCTTATAGCCATTAGGTACACCATAAGCTTAAATAATTTAAAGAAAATTTGAATTTTTGGAATATTCGAAAATTGAAAAGATAAAAATTGTTGTTTCCCCAGGATTCGACTCCAGTGCCTCTCGCATTTAACGCAGTACGTTTAATAATTAAACTCGCGGCCAAGTATTTACAAAGGAAAAAAATCTTTGATAATGTAATAATGATAAGTATGAAAATATGATAAAACTAAAAATTAAAAAAAAATCTAAAATATATATTTAGTTTATGGCGTTATAAGTAATTGATATAAAACTAATGACAGAAGTCCCATAAAGCCTCCAGCGAATTCATATACTATTAAATAGGTTTTTAGCTCTCTTACAAGATGTATCGATATTCAGATAATATCACTAAGGAAATACCGATACCAATAATTAAAAAAGTATTCCCAGACAAAAAAAAAATTAAATAGTGTCTGTAGTTTACGAGAGTAGTAAACATTTCAATAAAACACTTTAACGGTTTAAATCGCGATGTATATTAAAATAATTTCGACGTACGTCGACGCCGATGTTTGTCTCCCCGTGACCACACAGTAAAGCATCCGAGAAAAGGCCAGTAAACAATTTTCAGATAAGTTTAACTAACATGCATCCCGTTTTAAACCGTTAAAGTCTTTCATTTAAAAAAAAATTGATATAAGTACGCCATGATAATAAACGCTTTTCCTTTTTGGATGCTGGTTATCACTGAACTTTATTTACTTGACCTGGCATTTTAGTAACGAGTTAATTCCAATGATTGTCACTCGTAATGCAACAATAAAGGTTGTTTATCATTACTTAAGTTCCAAGTGTAACGACGCGATGACATAATTTTATTTACGCGATTTTCGTTTTCGTTTTGAAACCAGAAAAATTACAAAAGCGTTGAAACAATATTAGGTCGACGGTAGTTTGCTCAAGTAAGACATTGAATAAACCCTTTTAACTTTTGTTCTTTTGTAAAAGCTTCCGAATATATTTAGCGTTGGTATTTTATGTTTAGCCACAGGTTTTAATTTAGTTGCCAGGAAATGTAGATAAAAAGATATATGTATGCTAATAAGTAATTAAATTTTTTATCTGTTACCAGAAATTTAAACAAGTTTTACCGACGCCTGCGTGCTGTGGGGAAACATTAAAACGTTTTTCCTCAATAAAGAATATTAATTTTTAAATCTAACGTTATATGAAACAATATAAAAACTTACAAACGAACTTATCAAAAGGCCTGATACACGATGATCATTAAACTCGAATAAAAAACAAAACGTGACCAATGTCGATACATTTTTAAAGTTGGTGGTTGCCCACGCGCATTGCATTAGTTTTTGTTTATTCTTCAAGCGTAGAAGCGACGCGCCGCGCGTGTTACTCTTATCTCACGTTTAATTATTAATATAGCTGTCAATTTATATTGTTATCTGTGGATTTGTCTTATTTAAAAATTATGGCTACAAGTAGGAGTTTACAAAAGCTACACACAAGTCGCGTTCAAAAATAAAGTTTTAGTTAATACTGTTGACTAATATAAAGAAGATCGAGTGAATTTGTGATTTGATAATTACCTGTGGACACTTAGCTGATTTACAACATTATATGGTTTTGTAAGTATATCAAGAAGTAGTGTTTTGAAATAAAATTTGATATATATGGAACCAGTCTGCAATATGTTTACTGGAACAAAGACGTACGACTTTGTATTGAATGGTAGGAAAAAGTGTCATATTTTTTTATGAATAATATCTACTATTATATAGCAAAAACTAGGATATTTTTTAAGTACGTACCCGCAAAGATTTAAAAAAATGAATACAAATTTTAGACGCTGCGGTACTAATAACAGATATATTTCGCGTAGAATTGTAATATTCTATTTAATATTGTGTTTGATAATTCCTTTTAAGTTGATTCACGGCCGAATTAACTTTATCGGATTTTTATCTTATCTAAATCTCGCGTAGACTTTTTAAAGTTTCCTAGACCATTGAAAATATCGTTTATGATAAAATATAGATATAATTAGCATATATTCATTAGTTTGACTCGTCGTTCGTAATTTTTGACTAATAATAATCAACGTTTTGTGGTTAATTTCCAATTTTTTTAGGAGCACTGGATAAAAAAACTTGGAAATTAACTTATAATTTTTAATACACGTGTATTAAAAATTATCACGAACCACCGTCTACAGATGACAAAGCTGTGGAGTGTAATCGCGTCTGTAATAGGTCAACAGTACATCGTATTTAAATATTTTTATGAGTATTTTATGCGAGCGTTGTGTTTGTCTATTCTCTATCATACAAATAATCTAAGATAAGTATCAATCTTGGATAAGATATGTTTGTTGATTGTCTATAGTTTACAAGAGTAGTGTAGTAAGTGTTACACGAGTAGGCAACAGCGCGAGAGGTCCTGGGTTTAAATGTTTTGGGCGGGCAGGCTACAGAAGTCTAATTACTTGACTGTAGAAGAACCCTTCAGTGAAACACAAAGAATCGTGATCGCCACATGCACACGGAGCAAAACAGGATTTCACTCTTACAAACGGTTTAAAACGCGAAATATTTTTGGTTACTTATTTGAACTATGACCGACATTTCGGTGTGATCCGAGGCAACTGTAGTTAACATAAGTCAAGTAATATGTTTCCAGTTTATAGACGTTAAACGTTTTTATTTAAAATATTTACATATACATACATACAGCTCCTCTCCTGTCATTAAAATTCACATTTGAGAATTCCAAGGATGATATTTAACTTTTATACAGTCGATAAACCAGCGGGCTTAATAAATATCAGCAAGAGTAACCCGTTTGCAAACCTTGACCCCAACACCGAAGCAAATGACACAGCTTTGATACCTTCACGGTCCCTGCGACCGGTTCCCATGTACGAATACATACTAATTCGTTATCTAATCGAAAGTATCACAAAGATCGTACTCTACGAACGAACCTTAAACGATAGATTTGCTACCATGTAAGGTATGAGCCAGACATTTCTAAGTAGATAAACATAATTAAATATTAAAAAAATCGCACCAGGCTTTGAATTTTATAAGTGCGTTACTGGGGGCGGTAAAAATAATCCTTCGGTGGAAGTTTTAGAGTTATTGACAGCAAGGTCTTTAATATTCTTCGTCACATGTGTATTGTGTTGATGTAATGCAATGCCTGTTCCATGGACTCGTTGAATAGCAATGTATAATAATCGAGGGTCGTAGATTCGATCCCAACCTTTTTTTAAATCAATTTATAGATTTTTTTGAAACATCGTTCTACTTTGTATGGAATCTGGATCAAATGGATGGTAAGGATAAAATAAAGTTGAAATTTCGTCCTGGTCACGAACCACTGTCTACAGTACTTAATACATTCGCGTTCAGTCTGTGGATTGCCGAATATTCAAAATCAAATTAACCCGTCAGTGGATCTTGTTTAGATGTTATATGTCTGAAGTGTTCTTCTTCCATCAAGTGAACACATGCTTGTTTGTCCCCTATAGTATCTAAACAAGATGTGCCGTCGGCCTATTACACCTTTTTTTTTTCGGAAATCCACAGACTGAAACCGAAACGCGAATCAACTTCATCGGCTATCGGCTTTTCATCTGTGGACGTTGGTTCGTGACCCGGACGGAATTTCTATATTCCTACACCCATTTAATATCCAGATGTCCACGAAACCACGGCCCGTTGATTATTAGCCATTGCTACCAATAGCCCAACGAGCCCATTTAAACATCGAGTTCTTTAATTATATTCCAATCATTCACAGACCTTCAAGTCCCTTACAGGGAGTGTTTCTAGATCGTTGTCAACTAATCGTTATATAACCGAGAGTGTGAAGGTTAGCTGGTCGCAGTTAGTACCTCAAATGCACTGTAAAAATAATTAAGTTATAATCGTTTCAACCTGTTAGTCTCACCGCTGGGCAAAATTCCAGTGTAGGTAGACGGGCCTTTATTAACGTCGTTAAATTCGAGACAGCTTAAAATTCGGAGATACCGGGGTTTAGATTCCTTAGAAACACATGGCAGCGATTTATTTTAATTTTTGAACAATCATTCCTCTTGGTTTGATTGGTAAATGAGGGTAGCGGAGTAATAACGTTTATATTTGTGTAATGTATCAATAAATAAAATTAGATATACTGTTATTATAACAAATCCACAGATTAGAAAATGTTGGATTCCGTGGGGATCGACTACGACCCTTTGATTATTAGCGATACTTACCTTTACACCGACGAGCCTGTCAAGTACAACAGTGAAAGAATTTTATTAAATTTCCGAATGGTCAGTGACCTGTAATATATCTTTATTGTCAATATTTTCACAGAACCTTTTGTACGCGATTTTATACGCGCCAATGATTTTACCTACGAAATGGGCAGATATAAGTGTTTAAGCAATAATTCCAAATCTACACAATCTTTCAAATTAATTTTTTTTCAGTTGAAACCTTGAAGGCTTCATGGTGGGTTACGCGCACATGTTTGTGATGATACAGAAATAACAGAAAACTGTTATTGTGACATCGTAATACTAATGACTCGTTATTAAATACACAATGAGATAAGACGGTCTATTTACTTCTTAGGTCAAGTCGTGTTATCAATACTTTATAACTATTATCTTGTGTATGTATTTTTGTTGAGGACTCTTTCATATACTTTAGCTTGTGTAAGCCTTGTTTATATTAGAGTCTGTACGCCGCCCCGGCTTCGAATCCTGGCGAACGTCATATTTAGATCCTTTTTATGTACCAGTTTTGTGGAGTGTGAGAGCAGTTCCGCCCTTGTTTCTTCACTTATATAGTAACCATGTCGTACCCATCTACCCGTAGTGGAGTCGCGTGGTGGGACTTTGCATTTGATTGTAGGTCAAATAACGCAACCATATAAGATGCGTTGTTGACCTATTTTAGGTTTGGATATTCGGAGAGCTACAGACTGAAGTCGAAACGCGATTAATTTAAAGCTTTTTCATCTGTGGTCGGTGGTTCGTGACCCGGAAGAAATTTCTTATTTCTATCTCCGATTTAATATCCGCATTTCCGGGTGTCAAACATGTTTCCCCAAAATTATAAATTGAGTGTCCAGATTTACATTAGTAGATAGAGCCCAACTAAGATACACCGGCTAAGGCACTACAAACACATTAGGTGTTCTGTTAATTAGCCAAGTAAATATACTCTACTGGAATTATTATTTAAAGCACATAATTAGTTTTTTAATACCATTTACTTCAACATAATACATATTACTCTGAATAACCTTGATCCATTTTTAATTTCGAAAACAGGCTAACGGATTGACAGCGACCGGCCCTTGACGGAATATTAAGATGATATTGCCATCAAAAGCTTTAACGTGCTCGTAGGTTTAATGGTAGCAATGCTTGACTAATAATCAACGGGTCGTGGGTATGATCCCCATCGGGTCCAACGTGTTTCTAATTTTTTATTCATAATTTTTCTGAAACATTTTGGTCCATAGATAAAAAAGCGTCCGTCAATTTAATCATATTACGGTTCTAGTCTGTGGTTTTCCGAATATCCAAAGCCAAAACAGGTCGACATCGCATTTTGTTTAGATCTTATATGGCTGGGGAATCTCACCTCCCATTAAGTAAAAAAGTCAAACTCAATCATTTAAAAAAAAGACTAAGAACATATTTCGGTTAAGTTAAGCCTGCCATAAGCATACAAAACGCATTAGTTTTGTATTTTGCCACTTCAATTCCATTTCGAATTTAATATTTTACTGTGTTCGCAGTGGACGACCGGTTCCGTTAAGCGCAAAGGCTTTGCGGCTAAAGATTACAGTCAAAGTCAAAGTCGAAAATCATTTATACATGTAGGTAACTATGTACACTTATGAACGTCACAAAATAATTAAAGAATCTAACTATACATTTACTACAAGTACCACTATGTTCCTCTCTTTCCCATCGTTATATAGGGGCATTTAATGTTTTTTAAACTTTTTAAAAACTTTACTTAAAAACACTTATAACGCCGCCAAATCCGTAATCTACCATCGGAGCTACATTGGAGGTGCTTATTCAATTCTCGTGTGGATTTAAATACTGTGACATTGAAAAATAACAACTAAATCTACGTCAGTCTCGTCACACTAATCAAACCTAGTGGTCGCGGAATGCTTACCAATTCCAACATCCATTCCTTCGTATGATAGATCTGTTTCAAATAGGGGGTGATATCGAAATTTTGTCTCTGAAACACAAACCACCGCCCACAGAAGAAAAAAGTAAAGTCTTATTAAATTGAATGTTTAAAGCCAAAATAGGCCAATAGCACACCTCGTTGAGATATTATAAGGATCTTTCACCCTAATATTTATATATTATATTTTTAAGATATTTTTCATACTAAACCTTATTTCAAAAATACAATGGCGTTGTGTGCCATACCTTTTGTTTATAATTCAAGTCGTGCGAGGATGACACAACTAACTCTTTGTATCCAGCTCGCATGTTTGACTTCGACATTGTTATATTTATCTCTATTGTATTCTTGTTACTCATCAACGGGAAAATAATTGACGGCAGAGGTAATTATTTTTTATTCTATACCCACTCATGTCAGTAGCTTCATTAGAAGCGTGGTTCATTTCTTCTAGGTATTTATTGTTGTTTGAATATACAAACACTAGCTGTGTCAATGCCTTCGTCTGTGTAGAACAGTTATATTCGCGAGAGGTCCTGGGTTCGAATCCCAGGGAAACAAAAAAATGTTTCGGTCAGGCAGGGCACAGAAGTCTGATCAACTGATCATGTAGTTACACAAGTTAGTTACTTGCCAGTTAAAGAATGGATCAGTGAAACGGACACAGAAATATGTTCGCCCCATGCCCCACGAGGGGGAAACGGGATTTCACGCATCACACATCTCATCTTTATAAATTACAGCTGTTCTCCACGATGTCGTCCGCGTCCCGTCGTTCTTTCAAGCTAATCTTAAAAGATACTACTTTCTTGTGACATTTTTTTTAGATCATCTAATGTGGAATCATATTCTTTCATACATATGTATTTCCCCGTTTGTTCCACAAGTAGGTTATTTTTATATATTATTTATTTTTATTAAAAATTTATAATTTTGGCAATATGAAATTTGTGACTGCTTTCGTAATTTGCAATGGTTAAATTTGCCTAACGTGTTCAACGTAGAGGTCTTGGGTTGAATTTGCGGAAACAAGTGGGTTTAGATCGAGCAGGGCCAAGAGCACATAATTCTGATCACCTACTAACCTGTAAATAAAAAAAGCCCGGTGAAAAAGACACAGAAATGGTTTGCCTCGTGCACCACAACAGAAACGGAGTTATGTGCTTTTTTTAAATTTGGTATTTGTAAACAAGTCAATTGTCAAACCCTCCGTGCGAGACTGTAATTTATCGGATTATTTAATGAGTCGTTTTCTAATAACGTAATTATAGAAAGATATCAACACATCTGTTTTGAAACGCAACAACAATTTTATCAAACGTTAACATTATCCGGTAAAAATTAAAGTCAAGGTTTCCACTTCGCAATCGCTTACAGTTATTTATAACTCACATAAATTATGTTTTAGAGATAAAATAACGGAGGTTTTTAAGCTATAATATTGAATAAAAAAAATTAACGTTTCAAAACGCGAAATGTATTAGTTACACTTATTTATATTTTTTTTTAACTACGGCCTGACGTCCCCTTGAATGTGGCTGCTGTAACAATTCTAACGGTTTACATTTAGCGTAAAACCGTTAGAATTGTTTTATTTAAATGTGTACTACTCTCGTAAACTAGACAGTATTTACGAATTTGAGTGAAATAATTTCAAATGAAAATTGTATTTCTTGAATGAATTTCGAAGTAATACTAGTATAAAAGCCAAAACGTCACGGTCGAGATATTTTTTTTTTGTTAACAAGGATAACATTGTATTCTGAGGTTGCTACCTTGAACCTTCGTCATATTAATTATAGTACGTAACTCTTGCAACACCTTTATTCTTCGCTGATGAACATTCACTTATAAACTAGTGTATATTATGATTAAACAAAACGATTTTAACGGTTTAAAACGCAAAATGTATTAGTTAACTCATAAGTATTTTATAAGTTAAGGTATCTTATGTGTTCATTAATATATTTCGCGTTTTAAACGTTAAAATCGTTTTATTTAAATGTGTACTACTTGCGTGAAATATAGACAATATTTATGCATAAGGGTTCTTATAAGGATTTCGTTTTATGGAATAAAGCAATATAGCTAATTGCTAATGTCGAAAGTCAAAAATAGTGCATCTTTAGGATACTTCACTTTCAATTGTTTTTCTCTACTCCTTTGTAATAAAAAAACCGAGACAGTTTTTGTGTTGGTTAGTTTTCCGCACGCAGTAATGAAGATAAATTACTCTACTGCATTAATTTAATTATGTAGTACCTAACTATACGACAATGATTATAATATGATTCTAAGTATACCCTAAGGCCTAAAGTATTAAATTTTCCATTTTTCCCAATGTCAATGAAATTTTTAATAAAGATTTGCAACCAGTTTCATATAAACCAGTTACAAAAGAATAAAATTATAAATTTCTGTTCGTGTCATTGACCATACGTTCTTGACATTAATTTTTTTCGAGTAGAACTGTCTTTTTAAACAAAAGGCAGTACTAATACATCATTATCACTACCTCTTTCACGTAAATATCCTTCCGTTACTTGAGCAAGTATTGTGTTTTGTTATAAAGTTATTTACAAATAATTTTCTTAATTGACGGATCTATAGAAAAATATTAAAAAATGTTTGTGTGGTTGGGGGGGGGGGGGGGAGAGAAGAAAAAAAGAAAAAAAGAGGGAGGGAGGGGGGGGGGGGTGAGGTTTTTTTTTTTGGGGGGGGGGGGGGGGGGGGGGGGGGGGGGGGGGGGGGGGGGGGGGGGGGGGGGGTGGTGGGGGGGGGGGCGGGGGGGGGGGGGGGGGGGGGGGGGGGGGGGGGGCCGGGGGGGGAAAAAATTTTTTTTTTTTTTTTTTTTTTTTTTTATTTTTTGGGTTGCTGGGGGGAAAAAAAAAATTTTTTTGACCGGGGGGGAAGCTGAAAAATATGCGGATTAGTTTATTTTTGTGGGTTTTCGTTGCGATCGATATATTAAAACGGTTCGAGATATCCAAAAACACGAACAAAAGAATTACTCTTTAAATAATAAATAATAAAAATCCCACATTATACCTACGTCTATCTTTTAAAATTAACTCACAAGAACCGTTTTTATTTTAAAATGCTTCATATTATGGCAAAATAAAGCTTACCAAATTTAGCTGACCTATATACCTATAAATAATATAATAAAAAAAGATACTTTTCGTGTTTAATACTAATACTATAATAAGTTTCTAGATGTTAGCTATATTTAGGGGTATAACGTATGGTACCTATATATTATACTTGTTACACTTTTTATCTTTATATTGTTGCAGAAAGTGACTCCTGTAAACATGTTTGAGTGTTTTCTGGAAATCGCCTACGAGGCGGAATTGAACACGGATGAAGATCAGGAATTACTAGAATACTCCTCCAAATTATGCAACGAGAATCTGAGCACCAGGGACGCAGCAATCACGGAGCTGAGAAAGATGATTTTTGGTAAGTAACAATTGTACAACAACATTAGCATTACTCATCCTTCGTTACGTTCATGCTAAATCATCATAACTCTATCGGCAATACTATCTCTAAGTACAACGTCTATTGCTTCATACCGTGTAAACCTGATAGTGATTCACTAGCAGACTAGAACCCACGCAGCAATGTATCGTGTGAATAAAAGAATATAGTCGTGTACAATAGAGTAATTATTACAACCGTGTAAAATGGGCGCCAAAACTGCAACTACCGAAGTGACCTCGTGAAAATTTTGTACGGCATTTGTTGGGAATTGTTTCCTAACGCACAGTTGCTCTTACAAATCGTACTTATGAAACTTTTTGGTCAGAAATCCCATTTTTAATTCACTATTTGTTAGCCATGTATAAACTAACATCTAATCAACCACGGTAGACAAATTAGGTTGACATCGCATTTTGTTTAAATCTACTACTATTAATCACTGACATTTATGCTCGTAGGTCCTTCCTTAAAGGAATGCATTCTCGCCTTCTTCTTGTGTTCTGTTATAAAACAAAGTATTAAATTGATAATATTTAAGTTCTTCGAAGTAATTAAGCAATACAGGCTACAGGAACATAAAAACAAAGAACATAGGTCAACCACAGAGTATCTATATTATAATCTGCAATAAAAATCTAATGTGGTGCGCGGTAAACCAACTGCTGCATATTTCTGGTCTCCTTATTAGTTTGACTTGGCTTTTAGAATTGTGTTGCCAATTTCCAGATCGAGATGAATGCGAGCCTTTTCGCACAGACGACGAATTTCTACTTCGATTTCTACGCGCTAGAGATTTCGTTGTACCAAGAGCACATAAACTGGTGAGTATCGATAATGTATAAATATAATTTTATTATAAGTCGTCATGACAAAAAAGGAATTTGAGAATATAAATTAACCAGATTACAAAATAGCCTTTGACTAAAAAATTGTAAATCATAATAATTAATAATAGTCAATAGTTATAAGTCAAAGTCAAATGAAGATATTTTGTAAGATTTTATTTCTCTACGTTTGTTTTTCAATTCTGTATTGACATTGAAACTTGTATAAAACAAATATATAAATAAACGAATTATTCTAATTTTACTACTACTATACTCGTTTTCATAGTGTTAAATGTGTTTGTCAAAGTTCTGGGCTCAATTGGAAACAATAAATGTTTTGGTTGGACAGGGCACAAAATACGATAGACAATTTACGATGTTTTACTGTAAAATAAAAGTTAAATTCCTGTTGTATAAGCATTGGTCAGACTAATTTAACTGATGACAATTTTATTTATTTGTAGGTACTTATATAGTTTAAACTTCTATGGACTATACCGCTGGAATTAATATTTCCTCTGAAATCCAGCATTTTTTTTACTATAAGAGCTGTATAGTTCTATAATTGTTACGTATAGTAGTTATATTATAGTATCGTGTAATTGAACTTTGATCTGCAGAACTATTGCCTTTTATTATAAGTGGACCTACAATTACCATATAAAATTAATGGTTTGTAAAATTGCCATTAAATTTTATATTGAATAACTAAATTATAAATAATAGTACCAATTTGTCAATTGTCCTAAGAAGGCTTTAACTTTATAAAAACATGTTGTATTCACGTCTAAAGTAAAATGTCTTACCTATAATTTATATCTACACATACATATTAAATTTATCTGATAATGACTCAATGAAATCCACTCTATGATTTGCGAAACTGACATTGAAATAGCCAGATATTTTTAATTAAAATGATAACGTGTGTGAATATTTTAAATCAAAATGTTATTGTGAAACTTGAGTGATATGTTTATGCAAGCAAGTATTCAAATATTGTGTTGCATTTTTATCTATAAGCGGAAAAGTCTGTATTTTGAAGACTAGCGTTTTACTTTGGCCGATCTGTTGGTATTTTTCTTAGATATTAAGATGCAAGGATAAAAGAATATCAAAACATAAACATCATGTGAGTAGTTAATAGGAAGTATATACGTTTTTTGTAATACATATGAGTTTAAAGTATTTTCAAAGCTTTTTTGATCCAGCTTACAGGATTATATCCTGTAAGCTGGATCAGAAACACATATAGTATAAATGTCGTAGTTACACAAATATATATATTAAAAATATACTATGTACATTTTTAATACTATAAAAATAAATTCCAGAAACAAGAAATAAATTAACATACAATTCTTATGCATAAGTTTTATTTAAACATACCTACTTAAATCTTTATCCTTTTTCACAAATATAACAAGTTATTATTTTTTTTAGTTAGTAAGGTACTGCGCGTTCCGGGAGCAATACCCCCACTTATACAAGGATGTTGACCTCTGGGAACTTGTCAAAGTGGGCGATGTCTTCGAAGGCTGTATGTTCGACCGGCCAGATGTCGGAAGGTTGACCATAATGAGGTTTGGTATGTGCGAACATTTTCCTTCATTATTAGCATAATACGAATTTAACTGAATACATGAATAGCTTACAGAGCCGTGTTTGAGTCTGTGACCTCGAAAAGCATAAGTCTTTTGTTTATAAGGTTATCTTGCCTAGGATCTTGTTGCATTCACAATTTTTAATTCCTTACATTTCCTGTATTTACTATATGCATGAAAACAATACTTATTTTTTAAAATCGAAAATAAATTGAAAAAAATTGTGACCCGGTAGCTCAATTGGTAGAGCAAAAGCACGGAACGCTAGCGATGCCGGTTCAAGTCCTGGCCGAGTCAAATCTTATTTCAATTTATTTTCGATTTTTTAATTTATATAGTGCCTTTATGTGCAATAACATGTAAAAAAATAATAAAGTTTTCAAACACTTATTTTATGTAAATTGTTTTTTTTTTATAAAAATCTTATTACCTATATACAAGACGGATTAACTTTAATCTACCAAATCCAAACCGTCGGTCTGAAGAATAATTTTGGAATAAGTTTAACTTATATTTTTCACGTTTTTTACCTTATTAATAGTGTTTAATGAAACATTACAGTTAACTATAAAACGTATTTATAAGGATTATGTTTTTTATTTAATTTTTTCTTTTGTAAGCTAACATAAATATTGGATGACTTCATATCATACAAGCTAAGCATGTTTTTACTGAAGAGAAATTAAAGAGAATATACGCTATCCACCGATTTTGGCTTTAGCATTGTAAGAGTAATAATTAAATGCCTTAATTTTTCCAGGAAGATGGGATCCTTCAGAATACCCCGTCGAAGATCTGGTGCGGACCGGTGTAGTGATGATGGAGATTGGTATTAGGCAGCCGAAGATACAGGTTCTTGGTGGAACGGTATTAGTCGATTTACAGGGACTATCTCTACGCCAAGTGTCTGCACTCACCCCCACTATTGCCTATCAAATTGTCAATTTATTAGGGGTAAGTTCTCAATAATAGACTTACTTATCTTTATATAATAACAACAACACGTTTCTTTGAAAAGTTCTACGAATAATATTTTTAACTGCTGTTGGTGTTAGTTACCTACTAAATATTAGTTTAATATTACCCTTAGTCACAGAATTATTTAAATTTAAAATAGTTTTTTTTTAAATTAACACTTTAACGGTTTAAAACGCGATATATTAAAATTATTTGAGAATTATTTTTAACTTCGGCCCGACAAAGCGTACTACGTAATATGTACTACTCGCGAAAACTACATTTAAAAATTGATTTGAGTATTTTACGTCACGAGGTGAAATATACACCTCTCGCGCAATTCGTCAGAGCAATAGCACGGAACGCTGTGAAGCCGGTTCAAGTCCTGTCCGTGTCTTATTTTTTTATTCTAAAATCAATTTTTTATTAATAAAATGCCATCATGTGCAATAACAGTTAAAAATATTAAAGTTTTTACCTATCTACTTGAAATCGAACCCCGGTCCCCAAGACAAAAGCCCTATTCTACTTCTAATCTTTATTTTTTTTACAGGTATCAACACCAACCCGCCTAAACTCGTGTCATATTATAAACTACAACTGGCTACTGAATTCATTCTTCTATATCTTCAAGAAGTTTATACCCCAACATGCATGGGATAGAATCCATTTCCACGGAAGCGATTTGAAATCACTACACAAGCATTTGGACCCAGTCTGTCTGCCAGAACGATACGGAGGCACCTGCAGAATCCACGGGTCTGCTCGAACTTGGTTGCAGAAAATTAAAAAGTATAGAGGTGAACACTTTGACAGGGAAATGAAACAACTAGGGTTCATTATTAAGGAATAATTAATTAAATATAAATATAATTTATGAGAGACTATGTGGCAATAGGTGGCACAATATCAGTTAGCTTTTTAATGTTACATTTATTTTGGATTGAAATGAGCGTACAAGACTCGAACCAACAACCACACGCGTACTTACCAATTGAGCTATTGTGTCTCGTCCGTGGCTATTCAAATCATTAAACCTTTTAAACGCTCTGTATAATTTCCACATTATAACTTAGTCTTTAAGAAAATTTAATTAACGTCAATCAAACACAGTTTGAGTCCAAAATAATTAAAGAAAATCTGTCAGTGTTGATACTAGTCTGTGAATGATAAGATTTTAGAAATACATACTAAGTAGATAGCTTCTGTCAAAATATTAAAATGTTTCTAACGTATAGTTTCTCTCGTTCATTAATGTTGCTTAAGAATTTTTTTTAATGAGCCAACTTTTGAGGTAATATTCAAGTGCCAATTTTAAAATTTATGGCTGTTGATATTATAGTCAAAAATCTTTCGCGATAAGTTTATCTTAGCATAAGTAAATGGGAACTGTAATCTAGTCTACATAATAAGGATTTTTACACATAATAATTAGGTAATAGCGGAATGTGATACTAATAATAATAAACAATTAAGATGTTTTTTATATTTTTATTGTCATTTTAGGAATTAATCATCATATCTTTTTTGTTCCTCACCATCTTCATCAATGGCTGTACAGCCGTGGCTGTGAGGCCTAGCTCCCTCTAGACGCTTTCGCCATTGCGATCTATCTTGTACTCCCTGTACCCAGTTCTGGACATCCAAGATTTCGAGGTCCTTCGTAACTCAATCACACCAGCGGAGCCTCGGTTTACCAGGATTTCGTTTGCCTCCTAGTTTAGAGTTCAGACCTTGGTACTCTTTCATCTGCCGTTCTCTAAACATGTCGCCTTGATAGTTCCTACAGCTTATAATCTACCTTGGCCAAAAGCGTTAATAAAACGAAGAAAGTAAAAATAACATTGTTGTTGATGATAATTAAATACATAAAAATTCATAGAGGCATTTTTCTTAAAAATTTGTATTGTTTTTTATAAAGTTAACATAATATATAAGTCGTCTCATTTTAATTGTATATTAACTAAAAGGTTTACATTTTAAATTATTTAAATATAATTCATAAAAGTATTCTTTCAAATGAATTTACGATCAAAGAACGTATATTTTCAAATATGAATCCAATCCAATTTATTTACCGGTGATGTTCACTTCACTGGAAAACGAAAAATCAAGTAATCTTTTCTTAAATTATTTATAATTGAAAGTGTTTTATAAAGCTCCATACTTTGAGGGAATTATTTACGTTCAAAATAATATTTCACGTTCGTAAATAGACAGTATCAAGATTAAATGTAACAAAAGCCAGTTCCGAGTCTAGACAGTAAAGAATGGACCAAAGAATTGAAGTGCGTCACGCAAAAATAAAACTCAAATATAATATTTGGCACTTTATTAGTAAAAATAAAATTACTTCACATTATTTGATTCCAATCACATTTGTGACTAAATAATTAAACGCTCCCGCGTAAGCAATGCGTTTTGATTTCGAATCCTGTAAAAACAATTCTGGTAAACAGAGTTAGTATCGCGGTACGAGGATAAAACTAATCACTTTGAGGTCGGAAGTTCGATTTCTTCTGACAAGTGCCCTCCATAGTAGCCTACTTACCCTTTAACGAGGCCCGAAGTATTCTACAATTCTTGGAATTAAAGAAGAAATCTCGTTCGCGTTGTTTGTGACAATTTCGAAATGGATGTACAATAAACGCTCGTTAGGAAGCAATTGTAAAGTCGCCTAACAATTTATACACTATAAAGTTTGAAAGCTCAAACGTCGCTCGTTCAATACTGAAGCGGTACAAACAAGCCATTAAATATTTATAAACAACAATCTCATTAGGGTTGCGATAAGTACACAACATTGTTATTTATAATAATAAGATATGAAAGAAAATGTAATTTTTGAAGATTAAGTAAGATTTAAATAAAACACTTTAACGGTTTAAAACGCGATATATTAGTTAAACTTATTTGGAAATCATTTTTAACTTCGGCCCGACGTTAAAAATCATTTTCAAATAAGTTTAACTAATATATCGCGTTTTAAAGCGTTAAAGTGTTTTATTTAAATGTGTACTAGTTGCGTAAACTATAGACAGTATTTGATTAAGTAAGATTTTCATTATAGGCGATTTTAAAAAGTGTTCTATTTATACAGTCATTTATAATCAACTTATACTTTTCTGTACTATCTGTATATGTAATCTGAATACCAATGAACATACTCGTACTTTTATATTTTGTTTTCATAGTACACACAACCGAGATTGCTTAAACCCTAGAATATAATAGGACACTTACATAGGATTTCACTAAAACATCATCTGTATATTGTAGAATTATATTTTGGAACATATGTTTTATAAAGAAAGGTCTACACGGGTGAATGTAGAACATTTTAAAATTGAAGTCCCATTTTTCATAAAAACGAAACAAACATAAATCAGGTGTGTCAAAGCATTTTCTCCCGAACATTAAATTATAATCAGCGCATGTGTGCAGAACCTCTCTTCGTAGCTACAGGTCGCTACGACTCAATGTGTCTCGGTCTACGCTGTAGCGCGGTCGATTGCTACGCCGCCCGCCCTAGCCTCTACGAATTAAAGTTGCTACAACTTCCATTTATAAACACCAGTGTTCTTTAAACATTGTAAGGTAAGTAACTTTTTTTAATTGAAAATGTTTTTTTACAAGCATCGTTGAAATAGATTTGTAACATTGTTTATTTAAAAGCATCGCGACACATGAAAGCTCCATAGTTCGTTAAAGTGTATTTGATACTTGTTTAGTCAAGGCTCATGAGTTTTTTATATCACTAAATGTAATTGTTGGTTAAGCAACGTAAGCTTGATAAATAATGGGTCGAATCCCAATGAGACCAACTAGTTTGTAAATAGTTTACAGATTGTTTTCAATAGTTTTGTCTGAAAATACTAAGCCAATATTAAAAAATATCCCGTGAAATGTAGTATTTTCGAATTTCATTTTTAATCAGTAAATATGCTAAAATAGGTATTAATTACATCGTGATATAACTGCATTATTTAACCTTGCATAAATTGAACGTATGTTAATAAATTGTGTAAGGCTTCCTCTTCTCGCTCACATCGGCCGAACAGCCCGAAAGACAATGATATGCTGAACGTATGTTACTTTATATTTTGCCTGATTCTGAATTGGTTTGGCGCGTATGTCAACATTTCAATAAAGCATCCCGCGAGACTTGTTTTTTTTTTCTCAATTTGGACTGTTTACCCGGGAGATTGGTTCGCATCACTTGTTCAGTTGATAGACATCTGATCATCTCATCATTATATTACTTTATAAATGGGTGCATTAAAACCAAGAAAAACCTAAAACTTTGGATTAATATATTGTTGTTCTTAGGTTTCCATATAGAAACAGTAAAAAGCATCATAGCACTGTGAGTTTCCTGTCTGTCTATCACGAGCCTGTATCTCAATTACCTCAATAGCTGGAGCGTAAAACTTTTCACAAATAGTATATTTGTGAAAATTTACTTAATAAATATTGAAGGACCAATAATGTAAATTTTTGGTAAACCTTTGGTCTATTTCTCTTCGATATATATAAACGGTAACAGGTTGGCACTAAATTAGAGAAAAGTACTCTACCTATTTTAAATGACAACTCTTTCGAGAATACGTCTCGCGCTTGGTCGTTTTTATCAGTAAAAAAAATTTAATATACATTTTATCTTTTTAATTAATGGCTAGGGATTAACAGAAATTATGTTGGCTACACAGAGAACGATACTTGCCCGACTATATTTATTTTTCAATTTAGTTATAAAACAGCTTTCTTAATATCACATAATGCTATCAACCAAACACTTTATTGTTACAGTTTTACTGCACATTACATTACACATCGTATACGCATATTTTATGATGCCTTTATTACTTTTATCAGGAGTCGTTTTAGATTTACTTTTTATGAAAGAGGAGGGCAGATAAGCATGGGGCTCACTCGATGGAAGGTGATATGTCCTAGCCACATAAACTAAAAGTAGATTAATTTAGAATACCAAGATTCATTGTTATTCTAAATTAATCGATGAGGCAGTTTGGAATAATGCTAAAGTTGGTTTAGTATAAAAAAATAAGCTCCAGTTTCATTCGAAAAAATTAATTAAAACCACTCTTGGTTTCAGAGAAATATTACCTGTAAAATAAATTGAATAGCCTTCATCAAGATCTTCCTCGAAATAGACAATAAACTTTATAAAATGGCAAATTAAAATAACTATAGGGCAGGATAATAAAACGTAACGGTATTCTCAACGAATTTGCCTCAGGTACGAAGATGAAAAATTCACGAGTTCACGAGTTTGAGTCTCGTCTGTGCTACGACCAAAGTTATTTCAAAATACATATATAGGAATTGAAAACTTTAATATTTTTTTACATGTTATTGCGCATGATGGCATTATATGAATGAAGAATCGATTATAGATTGAAAAAAAAATGGTTAGAGCACGGAACGCTGTGGATGCCGATTCAAGTCCTGTCTGTTGGTCTTCTATTTTATTTATATAAACTCAAGTCAAGTGGAACGCTGTGAGTTATCTGTATTAGTTTTCATAGTTACAAAGCCGATCCTTTCGCGGTTTTCAGAGTAAACACGAATATAAATGTCAAAAGGAGGCCAAGGCTTCAACCCTAGCCGATAACCCAACCCGAGGGTAAATACGTTAATGTACCTCTCATTGTATTGTGCTCTCCTGGTACATAGCACTGTGAAACGTGATCCCTTTGTCCTCTTTGTTTGCAAACATAACAGCCATAAAAGCTCATCTACATATAAAAATAAGCCATTTGTTATTTCTACGCGTTTTGTTCTATTTCAATGCAACCTATACAAATGATGGAGAAAAAGTCCATGAATTAGTTTATGGATATTTATGGACTTAATCTTATAAAAAAATACATACTTTTTAAAAATGGTTTCAAGCGGCATGGCATTAAAAAACGAATCACCTACTTGTAAAGCCGATTAAAGGACCCGGATTTCATGTCATATTGTATTGTTTGGTTCAAGATCAGGACCTTAAGTAACTAATAGCTATATAGCTTATAGATCATTTTGGGTAATTCGATATTTAATCTCGTCGATCTTTCGTCCGATCGATCTTTTGATGTATCGACCTGTCTGGTATGTTGATTGTTTAGACCCTATTATAAATATGTTACCTACGACTCGTATTGTCTGTCCCCAAAGCTGCTGTAAAGCATCCATGTAGAGTAAATATTTAAAAACTTGAATCTTTAAAAATGAAAAACGTAAAAGTGATTTACAATGTGTACAGACAATTTTTAATTTGAAAATGTAATAAATCTATTTTATATTGTAAGATTCAATGTCTCGACCACAGAAACACAAAAAAAGGGTTTTAGGAAAATGCTACCACGCTAGAATAATAATGTTTCAATCGGTTATAGTTGTTTCAAAGATTTAATGAGTTTCATTAAAATATTACTATTATTTTGCTTTAAAGTACAAATAAAATCGTAATTTATATTGCATAGCCAACATCTTCAAAATAAAACAACTACAATTGTTTGTGACTCGACGAACTGTTAACCATCGTGCATTCGAAAGTGTTTCGCTCCGATAAATAATACAGTAAGGCAGCAAATGAGGGTGGCAGCCACCCTTAGCAATACACTGAGATCTGCAAACATCAACTCAATTATTTCGTAATTTCGTTGGATTTTCGCATACTGTTATTGCGAAATGTTATTTGCGTATAGGTTTTTAACCGTTCAAAAACGACCTGTTTGTTGAAATGAGATCTTTGTTGTGCAATGCAGACTTTGTGTAAATAGGTTTTTAAAATACGTCTTACATATTTAGTTCACGATTCATTATCAGAACAGAATTATAGTAATAAGGAACTATGATTTTTTTTTAAATATTCATCAAACAATAATAACAATCTACATGACAAGTAAATATACATCTTAACGAGGATTTAGCCTTGCCCAGACCCTCTCCAGTCAAATAAATACATTAATGTGACCGTTTACCACAATTTACTCTAACCAGAATTCAGCATAAAGTAAACCACTCGCTTTGCAGTAATAATAATTTTGTTTTCGTTGTGTGAAAACCCATTTCATTTTGCGGACAATGCATTGTAGCTACATCAACTCGTATTTTTATTTTAATTCTCAGCTTAATATCTCAATGTGAAATGTTTGCATTATGTTGTAGAATATGTGTATAACTGTTGGCCCTGGGTTCAGATACCGGTGAAACATAATAAATCTTGTAGTGATGATAAAATGATATTTGAAAATAAAGATATGTATATATTTTTCTTGTTTTTAATTGGAGACTCTTTTAAGCTCTATCTACGATTTGACATAAATCTATTTTATTATAAATAAATAAAATCCTAAATAGCCAACGACATTTATCAAAGCTCTACATTTCCTTCGCGCGTGGGTTTTAATCTTGTTTCTTAAAAACTAAATTTAAGATTTCTATTTATACAGAGTCTGTCTGCTTCCAATGTTCAACAGTTAAATTTCCGTTATTACGACATTCCCTAAAGTTAAGATACTGGGTTCAATTCCGGATAAATAACAGTTTCACTGAAGCTGGGGCATATATCTATTAATTAATAGTTGATTAGAATTGTGCCCCACTTATTATTAGTTAACAAGGAAACAGACATACTATTGTGTCTGCCCCGTGCTACACATGGATACAGAACTTAAAGAAAATAATGTTATGCATAACGAAAACTTAATTATTACGGAAATTTCTAAGTCGATATTAAAAAGTTAAGAGGCGTTAAGTCCCCAGCACGATACCCGAGGCAGTGTGAGAAGGATCTTGACATCAACCTTGCCCCACTTTCAGCAGGGGAGAATAGGGTGTTGGGGTCATTAACTCTTACATACATTATGAGCTCAAAAGTACTTTATATAGTGTTCTATCATTTCTTCTATAGTTCTATCAAAAGCAATTCGGAGGGCTATAACAAAACACAATTTTTTTTTTGTCCTTAAAATGACAACTCTTTTGATCCTTCCATCATAAAGCTGAAGAGTTTGTTCGTTGGAAAATATTTTTGTGTTGGATAGAGCATTTATCGAGGAAGGCTTAGGGCTATAAATCATTTGTTATTTACCATGTGACTAATAGAAGCCAAGAGCCAGCGGCACATGTGAAAAAAACGGAAGGATTATTCACGCGTATGGGTTTCCGATCTGTACGCAGCGAAAACGGTTCAAGATACCCAAAAAATATGTATAAAGCAATGATTCCTCTTTAAAAGGTCGAAAAATACGGATCTTTTAAAGATTAACTTGCAAGAACGAAGGCACGCGACCGACGCGACGTCGTAGGCCGTCGTGGGACAGCCTTAATATATGAAGATAAGGAGGTTTGCAGAAACAAATTTGGATGCCCAAAATAACTATGCGGACGAAGTCGCTGACACAGCTAGTTCATAATAGTGAGAAATTATATCTGTCCATTGTTGGGATATAATTATAAGATACCTATTATTTCTTGAGTTAGAACAAAGAATCTCTTTGCAGATGTGCGAGGGCCGATCGAGGATTCAGCAGAACGATTTGCTTCTCCACGAGGCTGTGATCAAGAACGAATTATCCGCAGTCCGCGAAGCACTAGAACGCCCGACAGATGTCAACTGTCGAAATAACGTAATTTAAAAAAGGAATTTATTAATGAATCTCTTTTCTCGAGTTCTGGTTTTAGAGCGACTGCGCAGAAGATACTAAAAAATAATATTTTTATTTTGGTGATTAGGCAAAATATATTAATTAAACCTTAATCACGCCTGCCACAAAGCAGTAATCGGGCCTCAGTTATAATTAATTAAAAATAAGCAATATATTTCGACGAAAAAAATATTTTTTAAATATTTAAACTTCACCAAGCCCTTTTTAATTACATACTTATAAAAGCGACTATATAAATAATAAACCGATCGCGTTTTTAATCTTGTGACCCAGTCTCCAGAACCTCCGGCCACCTTTCATTCAAAATGTATTAGCAGGTACTTACTTGTAGCACTGAATTTTTAACACAGTTTGACTCGACGATGTCATATTACTTCAAAATATTCATGAATCGATTATCTAAAAAGATTATTTCCTTTAAAAAGTATAAAAATGTCGAAAGATTGCTTTATTATATATTCGTTATACTCCGTCGTAGAATAACGAATTAAAGGCGATCAAATAAGACACTTTTAACGGTTTAAAATGCGAAATGTATTCGTTAACATAATTTGTAAAGCTTCAATAATACATTTCGCGGTAAAAGTATATTTTTTTTAATGTGTAATAGTCGCGTAAATTACAGACAGTGCAGTTTCAAGCTATATGAAAGAAATAAAGAACAAATTTTAAAAACGTATTCAAAGTTCAAATATTTCTTAAGAGTTGTCCAACCATGCGTATATTCCAAGCAACGACTTGAGATTCATATTGTATAGTGATACCATGTATTTGTAGACTGATAGCTGACATTTATAGAATTGATTATAATAGAAATGTTATAAAAATAAGGTTATAATGATTCAGATCAACATTAAGCTTAGCTTAGTTTATATATAATGGTGGTGAATAATCAATGGGCGGTGGGTTCGGTCCCCACCGAGTCCAACTTGCTTCTAACCAATTTTTTAAAATAAGAATCGATCATCGTGTGGAAATACTGATTTAAAATTTCGGATGGTAAGAACATTGATATTCAGTTCGGGTCATAAAGAACCTTCCACAGAAGAAAGCTGTGAATTTTAATCGCAATTCGGTTTCAGTCTGTGCATTTCTGAATATCCTTAGACGAAAAAAAAAGGTTGACAGCACATCTTCTTTAGATGTTAGTGAACAAGTGCTATTAAATTAACATCACATTCTCAAACTGTACACACCTAATACTATATTGACCTGCAATCATTTTTAATTGGATTTTGATAAGTATATTCGTGATAAAAAAAGTCATTACGTAGTTGAGCACATTCATAGATTCTTTCTGAAAGCAGTTTCAAATGGAAAATTTTCGGTGATACATTTCCATCTCTAAGACAGAATATTGTGAACGGGTTTAATTAATATTGTACTTAATTAAATTGAGAATTTATTTCAGTACGGGCGGGCCCCAATACACTGGGCGGCAAGCAGGGGTAATGTGGAGATAATTAAATTATTGATCGACGCAAAATGCGATATTGAAGCGGTTGATAAGGTAAAAATAATAAAATTCACTTTGATTAAATGAATTATTGGGCTTATGTGTTTTTTTAATCGTTTATATGTATACTTCACATGAAAGGTAAAATTGCAATTTTTGCAAAGTTATACGCAATTTTTATACATACCTTATTTTAGAAGAATTTGCATCGCAAAGGAATATTAAAATCCATCTTCCACTCTTCTAAAATTATAATATTAGTGTTACGATTTTGTATCAAAGGCAAGATCCTGCAATAAACGTGTTTTAAATAAAGAAAAAACTAGTGAACAGTAACTGAAATAATCCTAAAGAGTAAACAACCAACTGAATACACTGTATATATTTGATGAATTTGTAATGTCCACAGTTTGGAATGCGACCACTCTTAATGGCAGCGTGGCATGGTCACCTACATGCGGTGCAAATGCTGGTTAAAGCTGGTGCCTGTCTGGCCGCTACAAATAAGGTTTGAATTTTAGAATGATTTAGTAAAGTGAATTCTTAGGCAAAATAAGTCAATGTTAGTGAATCAATAACATTAAATGTCTTGAATAAAGTACAAGCAGTATAAGTAATATCTTTTTCTGAAACATGGGAATTTTATAATTAATTTTGACAAGCTTCTTCGCAATGTGGCAATCATTACCTCTTATCAAACGTTTTATGGAATTATTTTAGGAAAGCTTTAGTACAACTACGGTGCGTAAACAATTATTGTCATTATTATTTTTTGTCAACTCGTCATTGGTTTAGACGTTCTGAATTTTACTACTTGGTTTTATCTTCACGATGGACTTACGTATGTATGTCTCGGCCTCCGCCAATGCCTCTCTTGCCGGCCACTGCAGTGATGTACCTACTATACCTAGATATAGTAAAGAGTACTAATATCATGTTCTCAAACAGAAACAGAATGACCTACTTCAATGCGCGTGCGCAAGAGGTTCCTACGATGTTGCCACATATGCAATATCAATTGGCTCCAAAGTGCAAACTGCTGATATGGCGGGGGACGCACCACTCGCTTTGGCGACACGATCTGGCCACACTGGCGTGGCTGAATTGCTGCTCGATAAGGGGGGCATACATAGATGCCGTTAATAAGGTAGATATTAAATTGTACAAATATCGGAAATCCGTCCGAGTCACGAAATCCACGGTCCTAATATGCAAAAGCGTCAAGTTAAACGGCACATCGGTTTCTTAGAAGTTATATAGCTAGGATGTTTCACCCAGCCTCAAGTGAACGCCGTGCTTGTCTCTCCTCCTCTTATTTAAAAATAGCAAAAAGTTACTCAAGAATTTTATAGTATAAAATATGCCTTATTTATTTTTAAATCATGAAGAAAACTCGAGCTGAAAGTGTGGGGAAACTGTATTCTTTTAAGCTGTTACATCATGATGTTATTGTCTTCCATCGCATTTTAAATCTGTGTTGCGCGGATTTTTTTTTAAATTAAAACTACCCGCAATAACTACAAGAACGCCAAAATGTAATGTGTATCTTTAATAATACACATTACATTTTGGCACATTTTATTATCATACGACCCTACAACCCTTGCAAAACAAGGGTTCGTTACTAGAAGAAATTGATATTAAAGATTTCCTCAAAACGTAATAGCCAATGTTATAAGAATTTAATAACCTCGAAAATAAGAAAGATAAGCCGAAACCTTCAATCGTTACAAAGGTTAGAGATGGAAAAATTGCGAAAAATATCAGTACTTTTATTGTTTTTCCCTTGAACGTAATCTTATTACATATCTTTACTACCTCATTCTTAGTCACAATTTAGATGATAAATTGAATTCCTCCCTACCTTGGCGTTTGATAGAATTATTGCTGCTTCGCTATTAGATAATATCATCGATATTATTATATATATATTGCGTTCCGCTCCTAATTGTCTGTTAATACTTGTTCGAGTATATCAAATATTGCTAATTATTCAAAGTTGTTTGGTTATATACTTATACAAACATTTGAGATATTTTAATGAGGTATTCAAAGCTTAATTAAAATAAAATGTTTTAAGTGATCACAATAGATTTATATCTACTTACTTTAAAATACCTTAAAATAATTTGTAAATATGTTTAACATTAACTAAATATGTAAAGTTTAAAATTTCGCGTTTATACTGTTAAAAAGGTTTTATTTAAATAATTGAGAGTTTCCTTATACTATAACATCTGTGCAAAAAAAATTCATTTTAAGGAAAAAAATCTAATTCAGGAAAGGACACAGGATACCTTTAGTGTAATACTCGGCAAGTCATGAAGTTCAGAACTCATTTCATTCAATCGTCCGGCTAATGTCATTTCGAAACATTTAAACGTCATCAATATTCATGAACACTTATTATGGAAATGATTTAATTTTAGATATCCAGGTAGCCTGGATATCTAAAATCCGCACTCACGATGTCAATTAACGAGTCCTATTTTAGTTGGGACTGCGACTAATCGATATTACTGAGCATAAGATTTTTTTTCTATAAATATGCTGCTGGAATTAACATATGCTTTAGCAAACAAGTAGTGGGGCTACAAATATTCTACAGACTTTTGAATTAAATTACGCGAGACATATTTAGAAAAACAAGATCTTTAACGGTTTAAATATTTAGTTAAACTTTTTGAAAATAATAACTTTGGGCCGACGTTTCGGGTGCTTTGCAGCAGCCGTGGTCACGGGGAGACTTTACAGATTGTGAATGATATGAATGATAAGTTTAACTAATATACGCGTTTTAAACCTTAAAGTGTTTTTTGACTCCGACAGGTATTTAAATTTAATAATATGATATAGCTGTTATTACTCGCAAATCTCAAATCGTTTAATGACTTGTCTATTTAAATCGTCTTACCTATTAAAAGAATAATAAAATCGTTATCCACCGTCGTAGGGGGTAGAAGTTAAATAATAACATTTGAACCGTGTTGGTCATAATTGTATACTGTCTTTATGCATATTTTTGGGGTATATTGGACGGTTTGTGATCTTTTTCTATCTTACATATTACTTACTGTTTCTTCACTTCTTTTAATAAGAGCGTAATGTTTTGTAAAGCCTTCCTCGATAAATGCTCTAACAAACATATATTTTTTTCAATTCGAACCAGAATTTCCTAAGATTAGCGCTTTCAAACAAACAAAAAACTCTTCAACTTTATCTATTAGTATAGAAATATAGATCACACATGTATTTGAAGTAAACAACTGCCGATATACAATACTGCTAGTCGCAAACGAAGACTTACATGGCTTATTTTTACTTGACGGGTCCTCAATGATGTATTAACGTTGATTGATGAAAATGTATGTTTGTTGTTAAATATCTTAAGTTTATGTTAGAACTGTGTAAAATATTTTTTACTTACATTTAGAAAGAATCACACCCACAAATCGAAAGTAGACTAAAATAATCTAAAATATATAAAAAATCATAAACCCCTGATTAAACAGTAAGTAATTAAGTCACTCATAGTAACTTGTTAAACAATACAATTCAAACTAATTTTGACCATAGCAGTGTATACAAATTTTAATTAAAAATAATCGAATATTTTATAAGCCATGTTTAGGTTTTAGTTAGATTTATTATTAAGATACTCTGTTTAACTCTTTTAAAATAGTTTTATTTAATTTCAGGATTACTTTTGCTACAGTATGTGATTGCACGTACATCTTACGAACGATTATCTAAGTATATTATTTTAATTACTACCATAAAAACAATTCTAACAACTTAATCCCCATCAATATATTGTACGGCAAATTGATCTAAAAGGTTCTAATATTGTAGGCAGGTAGAACAGCTCTTCACGTGGCAAGCGAAGCAGGCCACTGCGACACTGCTGCTCTCCTGTTAGCGAAAGGGGCTTCTCGGGAGGCTCGTGACAACTCAGGCAGAACTCCACTGCATATAGCCGCTGTACATCGACATACTGAACTGGTGCTAATTCTGCTGAAGAACAAATGCAATGTTGATTCGGTTGATAATGTGAGTGACCTCTTCACGCCTATGCTATCCTAGTATTTTTTATTCATTTATTCGTTGGTTACAAAAATAAACCACAAGTTAAAAAGTTAAAATTTGAACATATTCTCAAAGGTTTCCTTAACTTAGATGATCAAGTTCTAGTAGTGGCCGTTTCACATTTGTTCTAGAGGTATCTTGAATTTAGCAGTTGCTTTTTGCAGAACGGTGTAACTGCTCTTCAAATGGCCTGCGCTCAAGGTTGCCGAGGTATAGTGGAACATCTCCTGGCACATGGAGCTGATGTGCATTTGCAAAATAACGTTAGTTTTATGATACAATCAAATCGTATTTATTATCATATTTTTTTTATATAACATAAGTTTACAGAAGAGACGCATAAACTAGATACTGATTCTGTTTTGTCTTATCTTTGAATACCTGAACGGATTTATTTATTTAGTTTTTAGAAGTCCACAAGAACTTAGAAGATTTCCTACTATTACCTAAGTAATGAATACTTAAGTGTCCTGTTGAAAAAGTCTGCGCAATTTTACATATCTCATTCAGGTAGGGTCATCAGCATTACATGCAGCATGTGCAGCGGATGCAACAGAAATAGTAGAATTGCTGCTAGCACACGGTGCTGACCCAGCTCTTCCGGATCAGGTCAGTAGTATTTAAAAAATTGAAATTATAGGAATATGTATTTTTTATTTTAGTAAGAGAGGAGACTTGTTCATTTGTGATGTCGTGTCGAAGCCTACTATTAGGTACCTACTTACACTTGTTTATAACAAATCGAGTAATTGTTGTTTATAAGCAACATCAACTATATTTTTATTAACAACGCACGCGCACGATAAGAAAATGCGAAGTCGTGCAAACAGAGGGTGGTCCGCTAGTTTTATGAAGAAATTGTAAGGAAAGTAAAGCTATAAAAATATGAAAAAAAAAAACTATTCCAGTCTTTCGAAACCAGATTCAATTAGCTAAATAGTTACTTAATAAAGGTCTATGAAAATCAAAAAGAGTTTCTAGGGGACACCCGGGTTTGAACCGGGGACCTCTCGATCTGCAGTCGAATGCTCTACCACTGAGCTATATCCCCACTCAAGCGGTGTGGACAAAAAGGACAATAGTTTGTGATGCCCATGTGTAAATGTATAACGCAAATGTAAACATTAGTCCAATGGCTTAAAGACTATTTTAGAATAAAGGTTGAGAGATTTCATTATAATGAGTAATATGTTATCGTTTATCAGCAGAACCAACACTTGCGTGTAGATTGAAGCCTTTTTAAAAACATTATTAAATTATTTGCCTAATCAATTTTAACAATTGGTAGATATTATCTTTAACGGATAAATAAAATAGACGATACTACTTAAATAAAGTAGATTTACTATCTATAGAACATAGAAGAGCGATATAGGCTATTCTAAAAATTACTTGCAGATAATATCTTAATATTAAATTGAATAATATTACGCAAAGAAGTACTTACATATTTGTATATTTTGGAAGTAATTTGTAATATTAGCAGGTTAAAATACCTACTACAATAATATAGAAGATTAATCTGTATGTCTAATATAAGCAGATAGTTTGCGTTGAGCCTATCATAAATAAATAATCCGTTTATTATCACAAAGTACATAATTTACAATTAAAATAAGTAATAAAAAGGAAACCTTACAATTTAACCTTAAAGTTTTTATTTATTTCTAAACAACAAATAGATAGGTACCTACATAGAACATGATAATTAGGTTTTAGGACTGGTGTAAGGAATACAAAAATTCAGTCCGGATTACTTACCGAAGATAAAAATGTGAATCGAAAGGAAAATAAGGAAGACAGTTATACGGCTCGAGTATTTTAGATGGCATAGTATTCTAGTCACAAAATACACATAATCTCTAATCCATTCAAAATGCATCAATGTGCTTTGTATCCAAGCTTTTCGAACTGAACGGGAGCGTAATCCATTCTGGAATATTCGATGTTTTTAAATATTCAAATATACTGTTCTCCATGTTCTACTTTAAGTCTAATAGATATGTGTGTACATTCAATTTATTGTGCATATACTATGCAAATAATTAGACAAATATTATATAATTATTACAAAAAACTCAAACTGAAACAAGACGTTATTTTTACATACTATTTTTGGGCCGTAAACTTTGTAAACTTAGCTTTTATATATTTTATTCTATAGGCTTTAACTGATATTAACATTAAAATAACCAGTATTCTCCTCCTCAACGTCTTTGACTTTGTGTGCATCATAATAACAGTCTTCTTGATATGTTTCTTATACTTCCTCTTGCTAAAAAGAGTCATATTTTGTAGAAAGTTATCGTGGCGCCAACGTTTCAATAATTCACGACGCAGTTATCTCGCCAGATCTTTGTACCTACCTCATTATTTTATTCATGTACGTTTGTTCCGAAATATCGATGTTGAATAAACAATGTCTGATGGAAGAAGGAGCTCCAGCACTCCCTAACAGGTTACGTGCAAAGAAATATTTGGGTGATTAAGTAAAATTAAGGTTACCTATTAAGTATACATAGTGGGGACTAACGATTAGAGCTAGCGCCAATCACGGACCTGTCGTTCGTTCGACAAACCTGATGACAAATAGACGATTTTATCGTAAATCCTTTCCTGCAAAACTTTCTCACCTCCAACACTGCTTAATAAGACTATTTTATTTAAACTGAAAACTTGATTCAAGATCTATCCAGCATCCAGTTTATATTGACGCCAAAATGAGTACTTAACTTATTTATCGAATCTAAGTCTACCTTTGGTATGTAATTTAATAAGGCTAAAACCGTTTAAGCATGTTATCCCTTACAAACATGGAGTAGGGAGGTAGTATGTTTTATTTATTTGATGATTCCGTTAAAGAAAGAGACATGATTATTACTAGTATTATACAACGATATAAAAAGGAAAACTAAATAACAGTGTGAATAATAGTACGAAAGTGTCAGTTTTTTTTATAGTTTTAACAATATCGAAATTTAATTATTAACATTAAAAACTATTAATTTAAAGAAAACCCCAAACTCCAAGCATGTTTATCGTTTGTCGAACTAAATCTAGCGCAGGTACCTATATTTAAAAGGTCCTTTTAGTAAAATTTATTTTACACAAACGGTACATAAACGTACCTACTATATAAGATACATACCTAACTACCCAGTATTATTGAGGTGACCAACCAATATTTACTAACTTCGAAGTTTGTATTGCCAACAGCCCAAAGGCAATTGAAAAATTCATTACAACTTTATACATTAGCGAGAAAACTTTAAAGATACTTTGCTTCAGTACTTAGTTGAACTTCGGTTTTACGTTAAACCTATTTTTCCAAGAACGCAAAGTGGTTAAAGTAGGTATTCGACGCTCTTTTATCACTGAAATATTAGTATCTATATTTGATACGTTTTTAATATAAACTATAATAATACATTTGTGATTAGTATAGTACTACCTATTTATTATTCTTAAGAATAATCCGAACTTTTAATTTTAAAAAATAAACGAAACGTGTGTTAAAGGTGTTCAGAGCACTAAATATAAGTAGTGATTATAGCAACTTACCGAATAATGACATGATACAAACCTTTTTAATGTGTATTCGTTAAATAATCATATTAGTGAAATGGTGGAACTTGTTTTAGTGGTCGCAGTCACCTTTAAGCGTGGCGGGCGGTGCTGCCGACTCACCTCCTGAGGGCTTCCGACGAGCTGCTCGAGGATCCTTCTCAGCTATACTGGACCTTTTAACAGCCACGGCAAATCTTGACCATCATCAGGTAGGTAGCTTTAGGTCGGCGTGTTTATTTAACAGCTGCCTTTAGATTCTAATAAGATTAAATTTTTGTGAAAAATATTTTTATCATTTTTTATGTTAAACAATCGTGTTGCTTCAGTGATGTATAAATAAAAATCTAGGGACTTCAGGACATCCATTATTATGATGTAATAAATTTAATTAATGGTGAATGGTTAAAAAGTATATCACTTGCGTTCTAACTTGTTCATAAATACTTTATTTTAATATTACTAATGATCACAATGAATTAGAAGAGATTAGATATATAAATAACGAAGATATGTCTATGTTCTTAAAATTGACATACTTAGGTCTGGTAAGGTAGGTACTAGTAGGTATATGAAGCTTCGTTATTTCCCGTGTGCCTAAAGTACAATGAAGGACAATTAACCCACTTCACTGTCGAAGGCCTGATATCCGTCTGAAAACAAATTTTCAAAGCGATAGCTCTCGGCATCTGAGAGGTCAGATAACAGAGTTTCAGAAATTTGTTATAATTGTATTACGGGCTTACTGTAGTTGGCAATTCAAATACACGACACGACTTCTATATGTATTTATTGATCAACGTAAAGACGAGGGAAACAGGTATCAAACATGCCTAGTTTTTATTTTAATACTTTTGGAAAAAAGTGAAATAAAAAATGTTTTGATTTTCAAAATCCTTTTTACCTCATATAACCTCGTTGCCGAAACTTATTTTTCTGCTCAAACTACCCAAGTAGAGGTGACAGACACTACGGTGAGAGTAATACTTGTTTGGAAACTAATCAGGAAATGGTCCTAAATAGTTTCTAAGTAATTTTATTGTTTCGTTGTGCCTTTGCTTGCCACAGTATAGAGATAGGAACTTGATCTACTTGAAATTATAAACAGAGAACTACTATATTATAGATATAAGATTTATTTAATTTTACATGGTGCGTTACTAGGTATTTATAGAAAAATATAGATTACTTCCACTTATCTTTTTCTTTTCTACGATTATTTCATTCTTGATTTTTATTTATATCAGTAATGTTACTGTTAGTTGTGTTTTACACAATAAAAACAAGTATTGTTAAATTTCAAGCTTTTGAATAGATAATCAAAATAGCTGTGAAAAATATTACAATTACATGTACATTTACATTTAATTAAAATGTAGGAACATTCTGACGGATCATCCAGTCCAAGAGTCGAAGAGAAGTCAGGTGGTCGCTCTCCCGGGCCGGAACGTAAGTTTACTATGATAAGGTGGCAGATTCTATATTATAGCTATTGATGCCAGGATGCCGTCAGTGGTGATTCATTGAATTATTATAATTATAGCAATGGAGGGCGATAACGAAAGGTGATGGTCGGCTTCAACTCTGCTGGATCGGCTCGCACAGCGTGGTTTCGCCGCCGACACAAGGCTGGCGCTGCCACCTACAGGCGAGTACTTTTCGAATGTACCAGCAACTAATAACCAAACACATGTATAATTTCAGTGTTCAAGTATTGATTAACCGATTTCATCCTATGATTAAACTTTCAACATGATTCAAAAATGCACCCATAAACAATTCTATTATTTTTCTCGTAAACCGATAAAAAAGATATGTATTTTGTTTTTTTTTGTTAAATTTTTTAATTTCATGTAATTGTTCTTATTTATAATTTGTAAAATTCTGTGTTGTGTCGGTATATATTATGTACTATTGTACTTCAAATGTCATGCGTAGGGCATCACTGAACAAGTGCGTTGAGCTACAATTCCAGCTACAAAAAACGCTGAGTGGCACACTGTGAGAGACTCTCCACATTCATTCACTTAATTATTTATTATTGTATTTTGTGGCAGGATTTGAAATTCTCAATTACAAGGGCCGCAAATCCAGGCATGCAACTCTTGTTATTTTTTCCTATCCAGGCTGCGCCCGCTACAGAGAACTCTGCTACCGAGCTGCTCAAGCACATTTATCCTACGAGAGCCCTCCAGGACCCTGCGACTGCACTAACTGTGTTGCGAGGAGACATTCTGAATCAACTTGAATATTGTAATATAGAAGTCAACTATAGTTTTGTCGCTTAATAGTCGGTTTGATAAGAGATTTTAATCGATAATTATATTATACCTTTGATTTTCGCCGTAACGAGAATTCTGTCTTACTGACCTGCGATTTTTGTCTTCCTGATAAGGTTATTGAAATACCTATCCAAGGCTAGGAATATAGTAATTTCTCATAAGTAGGTATAAGCACACTTTTGAAATTATCTAAAGCAATAGTCTTCTACTTTCTAAGATATAGTATTTCATCTGTCCATGTATGTATCCAACTGATATTATTTACGATTTTAAATAAAACTGTTCTTAATTAAGAAAATAATTCGCGAATTTATGAATTACACAATTTATTAAGTAGAAGCTACAAAGAAAATTTCATACAAACTAAATTACGGACAAGTTCGTTGATAAAGCTAAGAAACGCCACTTAAAAAGTAAAATTTAATGTATTTTAAATGAAATATCGGCTAAAGTATAATTATTATAATCAAAATACATACATATAATGAATACTGTCCAATTAGAACTTGCGTTATTGAAGAAACCGCTTAATTTTAGGGCCTAAATATAGTAAAATAGATTATCTATAAGCCTTAATTAGTCGATTTGAAGTTTATTTTATAAAATATGTACAGTTTTAATTACTATAGATATTAATATTAAAATATTTTATTACATTGATTGTATCTTTCTAAAAGTAGTTCTTACCTGAATTGTATTTACCATAAGTACACATAATTATCTGATTCTATATATAAAATATTGTGATTTAAATTATCTCAAAAATAAATATATCTAATATGTAAAAAACCTGTAGGTAAATTTTTCTCATCGAAGGAATGATGTCAGTCTTTAAGATTTGTAAATTTAAATAAAACTTAAAGTTAAAGGTAATTTTATTTTCAGTAAACAAATTACAGAGTCAGAAACGTTAAAAAAGTTTTAGAAATAGTAAAGGTCTTCATAGAGCAGTACAATTAAAATGCCTACTGAGATTGAAGACCCGTTTTCTGTCCATTTCATATCAGACTAAAACAGTAGATAGTCGGTAGTTAACAGCTAATTTAGTATTATCTGATCCAGATAGGACGCAATGCTGCATGGACATTTTTATAATAATTTTACATACCATATTTAATAATGACTTAACAAGAACATGTATAACAACGGCGAAATATTTTGCAGTTAAAAACTTTAGATATTTATTAATTGGCTCGTAATCTTATAGAAAATCTTTATAACGAAGAGGTACGTCACAACTGCTGATTTGGAAACACAGCAGGTCCTATGTAGTATATCGAGGTACAAATAGTACACGAATAAGAAAGCTATTCTAACGTCTTAACAAATAACACGGAATCACACTTTCAACCTTAATAAGAGTTAACTAAAAAAACTAATACAATTTATCGTAAAAGCGTCAAAAATAACTTTTCGAATTATCATTCTATCGAAGTGTGATTCCGTAAAAAGTATTTAAAAACTCAATGATTGCCCATAGAAAAATATTATTTTACAAGTCCGTTACAAATATCTACCTCTGGGCGGTTCTGTGGCGTCAAGTCAAGTCGTCGCGCGTATAGCTCAAAAGACTGTGGGCCGTAATCATATCAGAACCGGAGGCCAGCCGTTTAGCAGATATCGAAAAAATGCTTCACTCGTTAACGCCTATAGGGGTGGTAAGATGAAGCGGAAGCGGCGCCCGAAGATCCGTGATAGCTTCGTTTGGATGGTTTCTGATAGCCATCCCCTGACCCGCCGGTGTATTCATAATCATCACCTAGCACAGAAGCTCGAATTAGGATCTAACAGACACACAAATATCTAAAAGCAACGATATAAAGCTGTGCGACACTACTTAATTATTTGAAATAGGTAAAAGAAAAACTCACCGCACCACGCACCTCTCCTGTCGAGTTACCTTGACTATTATCCTACCGTACATTGATCTACATTTCAATAATAACTGCTAGCAAATCAGAATAATTCCAACTCGATCTCATTACAAATCGGTCCAGTCAGTGATGAATTACACGGTTTCGCTAATAAACACAGCATCGTGTTATTTTATGAAGGGCAAAACAATACAAACCATATCTAACGATTAATGTTAATGTGTGTAACAATTGTACTCTACGCTCGGTTAATACACTCGTATGGAAATATGAGGACTAAGTTATCATTCAAGGATAAAAATAAACCTGAAGCAGACGCGGATATGTCCGATACGTTACAAAACGAGGGTTGCGGCGACACCATGCCACCGCAGTACACCATAGGGACCTGCATTTTAATAACTCGATCAACTTAACTTTAAAACATTAAACTGGAACCACAAATAATTAAATGCAAAAACACATCCCCACATTGTTGTATTTCAAATTACTTTTGGCAAGGTATTCCGCAATTAAGAAGTATTTTTAACCTGTGGGGCTGGTCCAATCGCATCGCTCATCTGTGGTACAAACTTTGGACTGCCCGCTGTGCTGCCTACACCATCACCCTCTGCTAGATTATTTCTGATTTAAGTAAGGTATTTTTGATGACTATATGCAACTATATAGGGCGTTATGTCGACATAACCGGTTTTAAGGTTTCATTTCATTAGTACATGAAAACTATAAGGTCGTTTTGACATGGGAGATTAAAACTGAGATACTTCACCACGTAAGTGCGTAAGTGTATGATTGTTAGTGCATTGAATAAGTGCATGCCGATTATGAGTGTCAGCGTCGTAATTAATTGAAACGACCGTGTCACGTTCCATTGCTCGATTTAAGATGTTTTAGTAAGACTATTATTACTATAAAAATTAAAATTATGATAACTTATGTCAAAAGGTTAGGGGGACTCGAACATTAAAAATGCCAGTTATTTTGAAATTTTTGATTTCTTTTAATTATCTACGTTTTATAATGTCCTTAGAGTAGATATATATTTCATCATAAGATATCTCAAATATTTGCAGTGGTAATGTTATATTTAAATTTATCAACCAGTAATTACTTAGTTTAAACCATTAAAGTAGAAGAAGCTTAATAATAGTAAACTACGACAAAACCGTTTAATATTTTTCCATTACATTACAACTACATACTTAAATGTTACCAGTTAAAACTAACTCTAATATATACCCAAAATACCTAATATGATTAATGCATATCTTCTACTTCGAAAAACCTTAAGTGTAATCTTCCGCGATAGCACTTCAATCGTTACATCGGACACTTAAATCTCATACAAAGCTTTTGTCTTAAATTTTAGTGCTCCGGTAATAGTTAATTGTAAACCGTAATTAACTAATTATTATTAGGCAAAGTTGTAGAAATAATAACAGGACGCACGCGTAAGTCTATCATAATTTTCCTTTTTATAATATAAGGTGAGGCGGAGCGAAGGCATCCGCGAGGCGCGGGCGCGCTCGTTCCGCGGTCGCACTTCCGTAGGGCTAAGGTTTACATCACAAGATTAGCCAAGTTATAACAAATCTAGATAATAGTCTTACAACCGTAACATGCTTAGCGAAATGGCTCGGTCGCGGTAGCCGCTTCCAATTAATTACACTTTATACGAAATTAATACAAGTCAGTATAAATACAGCGCCCGTAGCGGATCGCGTCAAGTAAAACTTATATACTGCCGTAAGTAAACATTACGTTAATATTGTACATCAGTCGATAGTTCACCTAATCATTTGTAATCTAAATAGCTCAAAATATGTACTTTATTTCACTATAAAGAAAAAATATAAAAAATAACATCAAAATTTTAAATAAAACAGAAATAAATAACATCTTGCCCTAGGTTTTATATCATTAACGTTATAATTACTTGTAAAGCCCGTGCATTTTATTTTACGATTAAAATGTGTTCAATAATTACATTACATTATATTATCTAATATAAATACGAGGAGTTCATATTAATAATAATACCTGCATTGGTTTTTAAAAATAAGTTTAGAACCAACTATAGTGGAATCGGCCGCTGTTCGCCGATACATTTCATTAAATGCGTCTAAGTGAACTTAAAGAGTTTCCGCTAATCTAACGTTACATCTAAGGGAGGTCGTATAATATAATTAGTCAATTACGATCGTAGAGTTTATTGATGTTTGCGCCGGCGACGCGTGCGCTAGCTATCCGATACCAAAATACACTTTTACACAAACATGTTATACTACTGAATAAACATACACATATAAAAACCGCGTACACTATATTATAAAGTAATACAAACAAGAGTCGAAAGGTTAACTACAAAACATCACTACAATTAAGCCATGATTAAGATATTACTTTATAAATATTAAGATACAGTAAACATTATATCTTATGTCGATATTACTCAATGTAATATTGAAATGCAAGGGATGCAAGTGCGTCGCGCGGGTCGCTCGGCGAGCGTGGGCCCCCCTCTCCTCGCGCACATTTGACAGACGAGCCTCTAACGAGTCTTATCGTATTTGTATTTTTGCTAACTATTTTTAATTAATAAATTCTTCCGATATTTAATGCTCTTCTCCTATATAATAATAATAATAATCAAAAACCCATATAAATAGTCTTCAATTGTTTTTTTTTTCACAATAATTTGCACTAAGTTAATGTCGAGTAAATCTACAGTTTCTAATACATATTATAGGTACTTTATTATAAATAAATCATATTCTTTATGTTTAATTAGATGATTGCCACGTTGATTAATTACAAACTAACTTGCTTAATTGTTCCGAACGTTTGTGAGTGCGGGTTTACATCCCGTTACTAACGCCTTAGTGCTAAATTGAATATCACTGAAAATAATATAATATAAATTATCTATATATTTACTTAACGTTTTAAGGCATCGTTCTTATTCTTTTCGATCGATCGTCGGTGGTTGTACATTATACCTACAGTAATATTATGTATTATCGAAATGATGGACGCATGGGTTAGCGATGTGAACGAATACCAAATGCGATTAGAAGCGACTTCAACGAGCCTACGTAACTTAAAACACTTAGTAATAGTCGTGATTGAGGAATGAATTTGAAACAAATTAAACCTAAAAATAGGAACGATCAGACGAGAGTGAACGAAGCGGTTATAGTAGTCTACACGTAACCTAGCGGGCAATTAGGCACTGTTATCAATCATTAAGTTATCGATTAATTATTTGTTTATATCGGTTAAAAAGGTACGAGTTTCCATTTCCTACTTAATGTCAGTCGTGTGTAATTAATATAGAGCTATAAGAAATGTACCAATATGTGCATTAACTATGAACATCACAATGTAAAGGCGTTTTTCCTCAATATGTTTAGCGTTAATTTGGCACTCCGCACCTTTCGCCGGGCCGCGACTCTTATCGATTTGCTTACTGCACTTACTCATCGTATATAAATTATACTTTACTTATGGTGCGATCTTATATAACCCTATACTATACGCGATCAAATGATGCTTTCAAGGTAGTCAACAATTCGTCTAGTAAAAAACTTTAATAACAAATCTTATTAAGCGCCGCGCTTATATATTTAAAATTAAAGGAACAACTCCCGCCGCCTGCGGACGCGGGCAGTCTATCAGTACGTCGTAACTCTAAGATAATTACAACAAATAAGTCGCCGCGGCGAGCCGGCGCGCGCTCGCCTCGCACGCTCCGAGATTAAATTACTTAGCTTATCACTAAAATTTTAATCAGTCGATCGGTCAAATGATTGAGCGATATAGTACAGTAAAGAACTAACATTAAATTTAATCTAAAAATGTTACTTTAAATTATAACTCACTTCGATGGAAGCGCGGAGCGCGCGCGGGCGTCGGGCGGCCTATAACACTAGCGCTCGTAGTGAGCTTTTCGAGTCTATATAGTTTTAAAAATATTTGGCAATCGTACAAATTAAAATCTTTAAAACTATGTGTCGATCGGTTCGATTAAAATTATGCTTTACACACAAGTAAGTATATGTACAAGAAGGCCAGACGAGCGGTGCGGAGCGGCGCCCTATCTATCCTAATGCTTGAGCTTCGTCAGTCACTTAACAAATACAACATTATCGTTTGCTTTAACAATTTGGCAGGTAATTTAATAAGTAATTAAAGTTAATAAATTCCATAGAAAATAACTTAATATGCGATAACTAAAAATCAATATAGTAAGATTATGTATAGGAAAAAATTAAAATTACGAATATTTTATCATTTACACAGTAATGTTCCCCTATTTTTAATAACGGGAAAATATTAAAAGAACCACGTTCAGACCATCCTATGTTTCGTTAAATATTAACACATAATAATAATTTCATTACTTTGCTACCGTTTTCCTAAGTCTAGTGCGTGGTAAATAACCAAAACCCTCTAATATTAAACATACATATCGATATATATACGAAATATTTATACAAGTGTTTAGCTTAAGTTAAGTTGTTTAGGTCTCACCTATATTGGCCGTTTACGTGGTCTGTCAAATGTGCGCCGCGAGGGGACAGTTGCGTCCCACGCTCGTCGACGCCCGCCATATATAGAAATACGTTACATTATATGATCACCACTACCTTACGCGTGAGATCGCGAAGATCCACTTTGATGTTATTAAAAGAAATCACTTTTTACACCGAAAAATAATTGACAATTGAAAATATATAAGAAAAAAAAAACGTTTAGAGCCCACATCCAAAATGTTTTAGAGTTAAAAAGAAATGCGTCGTACAGGAGAGTACGTGCCGACTTCAGCGCTCTTCGGACTTAGTCGAGGGGCCGCGAGACTTCGGGGAAAGGAAAATTGTATCAAATTACATTAGGGACTTCACGAGAGAAACATTTAACGAAGAGTTGCAAAAAGCGAATTAAAAAATACGACTGACTAAGCATTATCCAATTATTCATGCAAACGATTTAAATGTACTAACAAAATTATTTCACATTATAAAAATGTAGGTCCTTATGTACGCGTGTGGGTTTGTGTTAATGCAGTTTAGTTATTTCATCACGAAATGAATTTACTTTTTGCATTGATTTCAGTCAAGGTAGTTAAACCCGATTTGCTTTTATTTAGTATCAGTATCATCTTAGATCCTACGTCGTTAATTTTATGGTATTTTAGGTTCTCAAAATCTCGTTTGCAATAACTAGTCAATTTGCATTCCTTCGACTGCTGTCTTGGTAAACTGTGAGTCTGTATCTTTAATTCAGCGATGTGTGATTGTGGTGTGGGTGTGTGGGTGTGTCGTGTGCGAGGCGCGGTCGCTACGCGGCGGGCCACTCCTTGTTAAACTCGTTGAAGTGTTTGGGCGCGTGGTGCGGAAGCGGATGCACACCTGGGGGCTGCGCGGCGGCCGGGTACTCGCCGCCCGCGCTGTACGCCCGCGACGCACCGCCATACGACGAGCCCTAACATCCGCACACGTTAACGCCCCACCCCGACCTCACCCGTCCACGTCTAGTATAACCTAGTCGCTATTGGCCTGACGTCTTGGACCAACACTACTTTTTAAACGCTAAAACTAACATTTGATTTTACATTTAAAGGTGATATAAAAAATAGTGTTTTGCTCCGTCGCAAGACCGATTACTGATATGGAAAAGAGGGCTTCAGTATGCGGGCATGGCTCCTTTGTCGAGTTATAAGCATGAATCATTAACCCGAGTCCTTTTTAAAATGAATCCTTTTCAGCAACTCAAATGTTCAAAGAGCAGAAAACAAATTAACGATTTAAGCTTTCATGGAGCCACAACACGCTCCCGTTGGCCAGCGAACTGCATTTACAAGACAAAATTTATAATCGCTATGCCAGCTTTGCCAAGTTATACTAGACGTAGTACACTAGGCAATATTTATCTTACTTTCAATAATAATTAGATATGGATTAAATAGAGGATCGTTGCAGCAGAGCGGCCTATTTGTTTTTCATTCAACGCAATCCATCCGTCTACGGCATAAGTCCACGGCGACGAGCATAATTGAAAATCAAATAGACCACTCGCGTCAACGGTCTTCGGATCCTAACGATTTGTGGTCCATTTGTTTTTAGGATAATAATAAAGCATCAAAAGAATATGAATCTACTTTTAATGAGCCGACGACAAATCGAAGGATATATGTATATTACGCGACTATGCTCTTACAAACCGAAGCCTTAAGCCGTAAATGTATTCGATTTAATTTTAGATCAATTTCTCAAGTAACGATGAAAGTATAAAAATATATTTTCAGGCTTAGGCTTAGATTCGGCTGTGTCGCCGTGGGGTGCAAGATGGAGAAGTCAAGGATTTGATTGTCAGCTACCGAACACCCACCCCATATAACAGCGACACAGCTACGGATTATGCTCTCTCGTTACAATAAACAGAATTATCGAATTTCATCTCTGAACACTTAAAGTACACATCTTAATATTATTTTTATCGTAAAAATTACTATATATCTATTAATGAACCTGTAACAATATGAAAAAATCCAAATTTTACTAATTTGTACTTTAAATGCCAATTCACAGTTATCGGAGATGAAACAAAGCTTCTTAGTCATCTCTCGAAGGCTATTGAACGCTATCGTGTTACGAACTTTACTAAGGTAAGCTTAAAAATCTAGTGCGGTGCGATGCCTTTAAGATGAGCCCGCGAAACTTTTGCACGATCGAACCGTCCATAGTGAGAAATCCCCAGTTTCGCGACATACCCCCTCCGACCCCAATGTTTAATTGTCTTTCTGGAGAAGCCACTCTTGTGGGCCCTGATCGACCAACTGGAAAAGAAGAATTAGACATAAAGTCCCACTCGCCACAACTTGCTCCAACTCATGGCGAGGATTATGTAAGTAGCGTAAGAGCGTGAAATGGAACCGTAAGCGTGTGAATTGTCCCCGAAGAATGAAATTAAGGAGCGGCGGGGGAAGTCCGTCGGGAGCGGGATTCGGGAGCGGGACGTGGTGGTGAGAGATCTTCAGCGAAACTTGATAACATTGATCTTCTTGATTTGTCACTATGGATGGCGGTGCGACCGCGAACTATCAAAGACATCGCACGTCTGTTCTCGCCACTGAAAGCATGCACAGGTGGGCGTCGACGTGGGTAGCTCCGAGTATACAAAAGCAAAGAGTGGACGCGGCGTGCGACGAGACCACCGCGCTCATGCTGCGCGCCAAGGGTTGTTTGTTTGCATTCATATATCAGGTTTTCGCTGAATATCACTCGCTCACCAGAAGTGTCATGTGGCGCTCTCATTCGTGAATCGCAAACAAACCGGCAAAGTACAACCAAATCGATGGAAACATTCATTTGATCTCAATGGAGGATAGGTCACAATCAAACATGCTTTGGAAGGTAAACCACGCCGCATCAAACAAAGGCAGAAGAATTTAGATATATGCAGGAGGGACAAAGGAATACAACAGCCCTAGAGGATATAGCAATAAAAATCAACTTGGCTGTACTTTTTAAAATATGTGCTCATCTTACCTTTGCGAATCACATAATTATGTTATATTATTTCAGTAAAGAGTTTGTTTGCGTGCTTCAACAAACTGGATAGACAGTAAATGACACACATTATAAAAATAATATTATCTAGTGATAACCTAATTCTATCCAGCAGGTTCAAATCAACCATCAAATCAACCCATAAGCAATTTATCATCACATTTAAAAGTAAAGCAGTAACATCAAAACCCACGTATCGCCGCGTTACAAATAGAACTTTGGTAACACGACTTGAGAACAAATCGTCCAACCGTATTTGCAATGTTTAATTATTAAATTGTCAATAATAGAAAGTTAACAAAACGAAAGGATTTAATTTAATAAAAAATAAACAAATGCAAATACTATTCGACACGCACTAGATTTTATGATTAAAGCATGATGAGGGCCATTAGGTCAATCTTATTTTAACATAATTTTCAGATTCATTTGTTAATTTCGAAGATTGACCACCTGGTAGTATTTTTGCTTAAGACAGCCTAATTTTGTAAACATTTACGATTGAGCATAAATTGTTTAATTCTACATGAAAAGTCAGTCAAATTCAGAGAGTTATCAAATTGTCCAATCAAATGAATCAGGCTATATTAACCACTGGCAACTAGACTGCAGGGATATTATTTGTTAAGCACAGTGAAAGGTAAAATTCTAATCAAAAATATTAATTTTAATTGTTTTGTATTTGTATTGATAATATTCAAAAATTAACATGCCAAGTATAATGAAGTACTGGACAGTTACATTTTTGAAATCTAATATAGGGCACTGGGCAAATATCTTTATCTAAATCTATTATTAACATTACTCCATAATTCTGTAATTAGATTTGCCGTATACCCAAAGTGCTCTATAAGTTTTGTGTCGAGTGTATAAATGTACATACCTGGTCCTGCTGGTAGGCAGGCGGGTACTGCTGGTACGTAGAGTAGTCAGCAGACGAAGACTTGCTTAACGCAGCCGAAGAAAGAGCACCGGCGAGTGCTGGTGCCGCACCGCCCGCTCCACCCCCGCCGCCACGACCATACATCTCTCCGCCTTCAGACAGAGGGACGTACGATCCTGCTGCATCAAATCGACCATATAATCTTTGACCGGCGTCATACATATTTAACGACAGCTAAAACATTTAATTAGCTTTTGATCTTTATATTGTTTTTTATTATTCTAAAGATTAGAATCACAAAATCCAACAAGTAAAACATACTCCACAAAATATATTTACAAAAAAAAATATGGAAAGTTTAAATTATAATAAAAATATATACATTTGAGTAGGACATTGACGTCTGAAAACGGTGTCGCAGGTCACAGGATTAGAAAATAACAAGGAAAAAAAATTATATAAACGATCCCAAAAAAACTAATTCCCCCAGCTAGCTGTAATACAGGATAAATAATATCTAATCAGCGGTGGCGGGCGCAAGCGAATTAAAAACAAAACGCGGAAAATGAGGCATTAAGGTGACAGGGACTAACCGGAGCCGGTCGAGTTGGAGTTCTGGGGCATGTTCCAGTTGGTCCAGCTGCCGCCTGCGGACGCGCCCGCCGGCGCCGAGCTGTAGTTAGCTGCATATACAACAAACCCACCGTTAGTGCGTCAATCTCTAACGTTTACTTGAAATTAACCGTGCGACACTTCTCTTTACTTGCGCATACTAAACTACACTGTTACGAAATATCGAACGTGACGCCTGCGTGAAACGTGGGATGCCCGAAAGAGGACCCGAAATACAGATATCGATAGAGATAAAGTAGATGTTGCAGATTTTGTAGACACAATATCCACTAAAGTACATTGTGTATATGCTTATCTGCCTTAATGTCCCACAAACATCTGAACGTACTGACAACATTATTATCGAAAGCACTGCCTGGATGTGGAACTATAAGTTCAAAAAATTTATTATTTATTATTATTATTTATTTATTAACTTTATTAGTTACACACACCACAGAAATGGTTTACAACAATAAATTCTTATGTACTAGGTTATAACTAAAAGGCGGCCTTATCGCTAAGCAGCGATCTCTTCCAGGCAACCTGAAGTGAAGGGAAAAACAAAAAATAAAATAAAAGGACTATAGGTAGGTGGTTAGAAAGGATCATGAAAAAGAAAGACAATTAACAGCTGGAAAGATAAAATTTGGTAATAGACGTTAAAAGTACGGAGAATTGACTTTTCTATTTTAAGGGAAAGAGTTAAGATTAATGGTTAATGTGAGGGTGTTACGATGTTTAATCACGAGAAAAGGTTGGGTAACAATACTTCAATTCCGTACCTACATGAGGGAGATGTCAAATGCATAATATAAATTTAAAGTTATTTTTAACGAGATGCAATGTTAACAGTACCGTAACTGCCGTATCCTTGTGCCGGGGGTTGCGCGTGCTGTGTATAATTGTTAGTAGCAGGCCAGGCAGGTGCGTGCGGTGGGGCTTGGGGGCCAGGCGGAGCACCCCAACCCTGGTAGTTACCCGGGCCGGCACCGCCACCGGCAGCTCCGTATCCAGCGTACGAAGTCTGCCCGGATGTGCCCCAACCTTGGTACCTGGAATTACAGGTGTTTCCCAAAGCTCAGAAACATAATTTATTAAGTCTTGCTATTCAAGTTATTCAATATGAACGTACAACAGTAGAAATTATTACAATTCATATATTTTTAGGCCTTTAAATAGTTACACATACGTATGTATAATTAAGTATAGATAGAGATAATTAAGTATTAAAATTCAATCCATACATTAAAAACTAATTTGCATCTTTTGTAAACTACTTACCCTTGCATGATATTGGGTCCAGCCATTGGCATGTTAATAGGTGGGCCACCCATTTGACCGTTATGTCCCTGGATCATGTTGATTGGTGCGGCCTGTGGTGGGCCCCACTGGCCAGCGGCTGGTGCATCACCAGGCGCACCACCCATGCCCCCTCCACCCATTCCACCCCCACCAGTTCCCAATTTGCCTGATCCATCACGAGGCTCGGCACGCTTAATTTCCACCTTAGGAAAAACATTAATGCAAATGTGAAATATTGTCACTCTATTGAACTTTGACATAATAATTAATATACATTAAATAAATAAAGTATATACCTGTTTTCCATTAAGGTTGATGAAGTGCTCCTGTGTTACTCTCTCAACAGAAATCTCATCTTCAAATGACAGAAAACCAAACCCTATATAGGAAAAAATTGTTCATTAAGAAAGGAAACAAGTATTGTAAGATCCTATCACAGCAATTCAAAAAAATTGTACCATAGGCTATGGATACTAGAAATTATAATGCCAATTTGTTAATCTCTTGAAAGACCTGTTGCAGATATTGTAGACACAAAAGTTAAGGAACAATGTGTATATGCTGATCTGTCTTTATTGTTCCACAAACATCTGAACGTACTAAGGACATTATTGTCATAAGCACTGCCTGGATGTGGAATAAAAAATATATAAGAGACTAAAGAATCTTGAAGAGAAGAAAGCTGTTAAAGTATTTTTTTTTATACACAATAAAGTTTGACAGCAAAACTCACCTCTAGATTTCTTCTTTTCCTGGTCATACATGATCACGACCTCCATAACTTTTCCGTATCGTCCAAAGAAGACTCGCAGATCAGTCTCAGTGATGTTGGAAGGGAGACCACCAAGAAATACTTTGGGGTAACCACCACCGCGTTTAGGCTTCTGAAGCGTGCGAGGATTGCATGGCTTCGGGTCGATTGTTCTGCAGAAAATTTATTACCTTACTACTGATTTAATATTTATAATTAAAATTTTAAAATTAAACTTTTGATGAGGACCAAACCTACTGTTCCAAGTTTTTGAATAGATAGAATACTCTATCTGGACAATATGCCAAGTATCAGCTTTGGTCACCAAAGTTGTAAAATCAAAATTAACTATGCATTTTCCTCAATAATTAAGTTGTGTCTATCTTTCTGTCATATTAAAACCATGAATTTTTTTAAATTTTAATCACATAATTATATAGTTCATGTTGTTATCGTGAAGGAGACTAAAGTCTTGTTGATTGAAAGTGTAGTATGCCTTATGACAAAAAGACATTATTTCTTTTAGGTTTTACAAAAAGAAATATTCATTCTCACCTAAATATTTTCCATTTTTTTTATAGAAATAAAAAACCACCTTCCTTGTTCTAAACTTAATGGTAAGCAAGGTTAAGGATTGGTATTTCAAGAAAATTTAAAACTCAATGTTCAAATTAATGATTAGACATTATAGTTTTTCAATTCAGTACTGGCTTACAAATGAAGCGATCAAAACGTATAAGACATGGTGACTTTTAAATCTTGCCTATGTTGCAATTTATATTGATATTTTATACACAATTACCCTCAATTTAAAAAACTATGTAATAATTTGATTATACAGATTATATATAAACTCAATTATTACTTTATTACTTTTACCACCTCTACAGGGGTCTTAAGGTTGCAATAGTAATATTTAGTAGTAATGATAGTTATAAATAAACTAGGGTATGAAATATTTATGAACTTTGTACCCATAATTGTGGAAACTCACCTGCCATCAAGTTGATGGGGGCCATTCTGTAACACTACATTGACCAATGATGGTTCAGCAAAAGTGACGAACCCAAAGCCCCTTGAGCGACCAGACTCACTGTTCTTCATCACCACACAGTCTACGACGTCGCCATACCTCGAAAAGTAGCGTTGAAGATTCTCTTGGGATGTCTCCCATGACAGCCCTCCCACAAACAGTTTTCTGTATTAATAAAAAAAAACGATTTTCAGTTACAGTTGTACCATTGGAATATTTTGAAATAATTTTTTACTTCATTAAAGAAGCGATTTTTTACATAGTAATATGGAGTAGATGTAATGGCTTTACCAGAACTATATAATATAAAATAAATTGATCATCATTTTAAACAAAATATATAAATAAATAAAAAAAAAGCTCTTGCTTTATTTATTGACCTCATTAACTACAGTTTAGCTTATCTTAACTTAAAATAAATAGTTTTACATAATAAGGTCATTTTTAAAGACATAATTGAAAGCATGTGGTTGTTGCTTATTATAGTTGATAAATGCAGACTCCACCATAAGGTCTAAATGATAAGTTGGTAACATGATTACAATAGAAAGTTTTAAAAACATATGTCTCATTTTAACGATTACGATAAGTGTCAATGAAGCAGTAATGCGCAGACGTGTCAAAGTCGAACGAGCGTGTTCGTATTGAAATTCGTAATCCTGGATAAAACATGTACTAACTTTCATTAAAAATATCTTACATTAATTCCGCTACAATTCACCGAGAATGAATCGGCAAATTTGACGTTTTGGCACAATAAGGTAAATGAAAGAATGCTACGCGGCAGCTACAATCTCGCTCCATTAACCTCATTTACATCGAAGATATCAAAATATAGTAGCGGAATCACCATATTTTTTAGACAGCGTTTCACGAAACCATTTTACATTGATAAGAGAAAGCTATAAAAACCACAGAAAGGATAACCTTTATGTGCGCTTATTTTAACAATCTTTGTTTTCCAAATTACTATATATAAACGTAATACAATAAATGCATTACAATCACAAAATGACGTCAAAAATTAAATTAGGATGCCGGTAAATGGTTAATTTAAGTAATGGGAAAGTAAAGCTGCCATGATCGCAACACGCAAGGCGGACGGAAAGGCTTGGGGTCGGTGGCCGCTCGCCGGTAAAAGGCTAATTGAGAGTTCACGAAGAATTACCATGGAGCTCGTTCCATTTCATGGTGAAACATCATAAGATAATCGAAATGACCATCTCTTCATCCCTAGCCCATTTCGTAATGCTAACCTGCTAGCCTTGCTATAGCCGTGAAATGCGACATATCAAGCGAACATGCAGTTTGACCTATTATAGTTTGCAATCACATAGAACACCCCTGTAATTACAGCATATTTGTGGTTAAATTCACTTACCCCTTCTCATCATCGTCCATGTCTGGATTCATACGCATAACTTATTACTAATTAAAAATAATGGTTGGCACCGATAAAGACACCCAAACCACACAAGCACAGACCCACACGAATGATATGGCGGACCAACCACATCCGCTTTCTCAAAAAGTCATGGCATAAGGAAATAGTCAAGTACAACACTTTTAAAGATATATTTACTAAAATTCAGTTGATTCTATAGCAATGTAGTGCATTATTAAAAAAATATATATTTTAATAATAAAAATGTACTAAAAATAAACAGTTTTTCCAAATTACATAAATGAGTATTAAAAATGTTTCGAAATTTGAATGAATTAAACTTTATAAATCCTTCTCTTCAACCTAGATGGCGCTTTCTAGTGTTGCTATATTGAAATCATTTCAAGAAAACACATTTTACCTGCGTATTTAATATAGATTATATTACATTTGCCTTTTAAAGAAGTCGTAGCTGCATACCACTTACTAGGTCTAATGAGTGGAGTGGTTACTGGTTACTGCCTCGTGCTTAAGGGTTATACTTTTTATTGGAGGGTTCCCCTACATGCTAATAATTTTATAATCAATTTCTAATAATATCTTTCACTATATTACGTACTATGCTTTAGCCCCAAATTCAGACAATTTTATATACAATGACTGTTTCGTTTTAATAAGTAGCACCATATAGCATTAATCATTTGAATAATAGAAACTGTCCCATTACTACTACATGTATTCTTGTTATATAGTGTGGTGATATGGAGTTTCTTATTTTTTATCGTTTTCTACGTATCTTTTTGTAGTTATTCTTTCTTATATTAAAAAAATTAGGATGTAAAATTGTTTTAATTAAAAACTTATATTGTTCTGTATTACAATGTTAAATAGGGTTTGCTAACTCGGGGACATTGCGGGCTATTTATTTCGATTCATACTTTTTTTTTTCATTTGTGGTCGATTCATACTTTATCTTGCTGTTTATGTTGTCATTGTCAAGTCCGACGTGAAGTTATTTGACTTTTCGCCAATGTCACATATTATAAATCAATGGTGTTTGCGGATTGGTGAATTTGTGAAAATTAACATAGATACCTACCTTGTATCTTGTGGTTCTAACTTCTGAGTTTGCCTCTTAGTTTTTACAATTTCAACATATTTGTTCCACATTACAAACAGCTTACAATAAATATCGTGTGTAGCGATATAAATATTATTGTTCAGTACTTATAATAAAGATTAATTCATTACTACTTACAATCCGACTCATTTATCAGGGCTCTGTAGGTTAGGCCTATGAATTGCTATTAAAGTTTATAACACTAGTTCAAAAGAGTAAATTACTGTCCCGATTTTTTTGTAACTTTTCCTTATTCTTTTCAAGTTGTGAATCAAATATAAAAAGATCGTTAAAGTTACCTCCGATCAAATGGCCGGCAACCAGCTAGTTGTTATAATCATCATTTAACATATATTTTGATTGCTAGAAGAATAGGTATTTTATAGATTAGAAATATGTTAAGATAAACGTATCTCGTTTAGTCTATTAATGAGTTAATTGCGATCAAAGTATGGATCCAAACATCTATGCAGTGGTACTTGACACGCTCAATAGAGCAACCAGTCAAGATACAGAAATCCTCAAACCAGCTGAGAAGAAGTTGAAAGAATGGGAAATAGAACCTGGGTTTTACTCTGTTCTTTTGGTAATTATTACTTTATATATATTTTTTTTATATATCAAAAAGTCAACACAGTGCTGCAAGAACTTGTTTTGTTTTAGAATATACTTTCAAATCATTCAGTGGACATAAATGTTCGTTGGCTGGCTGTGATGTGTTTCAAGAATGGTGTAGACCGATATTGGCGACGTAACGCCCCTAATGCTATTACGGAAGATGAGAAAATTAAGCTCCGACAGGGTCTACTGAACTCCAATATATTGAGTGAACCTATCACTCAAATAGCAACACAAGAAGCAGTTCTGATTGCTAAAATTGCTAGGTATCAATTACTATGGTTATATTTATAGTATACATTTAATAAATATCACTCATCGGAAGTCCTTTATGTCTATGTACCTAAAGATTTGTGTATAAATGTGTGTGAAATATTTCAATGTTAGTAAACTTAAATTTATTAAAATTATAATTAGTAAGATGTTGAAGGATAACTTTGATAAAATGCATCTTATTAACAGTACTATATGTTTCATCTATTAGGTTTGATTGTCCAACAAATTGGACAAACTTAGTTCCAGACCTGATTGGAGCATTAAAAGCACCTCAGCCCTTGGTCCAACATAGATCGCTATTGATATTTCATCATGTTGTCAAAGCTTTAGCTTCTAAGAGACTTCCTGCTGACAAAGGGACATTTCAGGTATGTATATTAGAGTAATTATTGTATGTTTACGTTTGGGGACACCAATTACAGAAAGGGTGATCAGTCTACATGAGTGCAAATAATTTTTATCATTTATTTCAACCATCAAAACAGTCATATGGTAAAAGAAATGCTCGATGCTCTTTCCATACAAAAGTTTTACAGGAGCTGACAAGTTCGGTGTATGGTTTCATATTAAACATCTGGCATGAAAACACGGAGCTATTTCTTCAACACATTCAAGAAGGTGCTGCCACAGAACTAATAACGGAACCCTTAGAAAAGGCACTTTTATGTCTCCGTATGCTCAGGAAACTTACTGTATTGGGGTTTAAAAGAGCCCATGAAAGCCAAGATGCTGTTGCATTTTTAAATGTAGTTTTTGATAGAGCTAAATCTAGTTTGGAGTGCAGTAAGTATTTATTTGCCTAAAAATTTTAAAATATGAGATATTACTCTAATGTCAATAAACAAATCTATTTTTTTTTAGGAAAGCTTCTGAAAGGACGTGGTATTTATCCTCTAGAACTCTGCGAAAAGTTTATAATTCACTTGACAAAAGTGGCTTTGGGTATATTGTGCTTTCATCCTTACTCTTATATACCACTTATAAGGCCCTCACTAGAGTTTGCTCTGTACTATTGCTTTACGGAGCAGGGAATGCCACTCGCATATGAGAGGTTTACTATACAATGTTTGAATATTGTGAAGGGAATTCTTCAGTGCTTGGAATTCAAACCTCCTAAGGCACCAGTGGACCAGGTTAAGGCCCCGTGTAAGAAATACACAGATATTTTTTATCAAAATTAAACAACTTTAATGGATTAGAACATTTTATTCTACTTTAAGATTTATTAAATTCATGTAATAAATAAAGATTGTTTTGTTCTAAATTAGCCAACCAAGGTTTAAAAAACTGTTGCAGTCATTTTAATAAAATCTATGCCAACACCTTTGAATTAATATCAATTGATCGTTTTTTAACAAATAAATACTATAACAAGCTTAGTTTATTACTGTCAGTGATAGCTGTTTTTCTTTTTACATAGTGACTCTACAAGCTCACCAAATTAAATCGGAAGTCCTAAATGAGAACACAGTATGCCACATGTGCAGACATTTAGTCACACACTACTTTTTACTTAGCTCTGATGATCTTGCCTTATGGGACGCAGAGCCTGAGAGCTTTGCCACAGATGAAGTTGGGGAATCTTGGAAGTACAGTCTAAGAGTAAGTAGAAGTAATGTCTTTATTTGGCACGTTATAACAATCAGAATTTTAGCATTCCAGTATGTATATTATTGGTAATATTCATACTTTCATAGTAGTTATTTCTAGAGCAACGAATCCGAAAAGCTACTTGTGTAATATTTTTGAAGTATTGTTCTTAATATCCTACTTTGTTCAAATTCCTCTATCAATATATTGTTGATGCATTTTCAGCCGTGTACTGAAGCTGTGTTTATGGAGCTATTTCATGGGTACCGCGGCCTTCTAGAACCAGAGTTGGTTCGACTTCTGGCTTCATTACAAGAAACCCGTGTGCCACCGGATGATTTGCCCAATATACTGAAGAAGGACGCTATATATAATGCTGTCAGACTTGCAGCCTTTGATTTGTATGACGATGTAAGTTTCTCATGTCTTTTTTACATGTACATTAACAATGTTGACTTTAATATCCATCATAAAGTAGTTTGTTTTCTAACCAGTCATTTATTATGCGATATACAAAAATACTATCAAAATAAAAAGATGGAAGGTGAAAATAAATTACCTATGTTTTTTTATATATTTAGGTGGACTTTGATGAATGGTTTACCAATGTCTTGAGCCAAGAATTAAAAATTAAGGATAATAACTACAGAATTATTAGAAGGAGAGTGTGTCAACTTATTGGTGAGATTTTTTTCTTGACTAAGACAAAACTGTTTTGTATGTTGAATAAAAAAAGCTCATTTAAGCACATATCAAATTATATTATTAGCATATCAACAATGTTTTTAAAAATTTTAAACTTTTTTTGTTCAACAATTTGTGAAAAACCAGTTTTCTTTAAAAAATCTATAATAAATTGAAAAATTTTTCGACTCGGGCAGGTGAACTGGCACTGTGAGCGTTCCGTGCTGTTGCTCTACCAATTGAGCTACCGAGTCCTACACCTCATCCTCGAATTTTTTCAACTTATTGATACATGCACCTCTCGCGCAATGTAATTTCAACCTTACCACTTGCCGGTTCAAGCCCTGCGCGAGTCGAAATTTTTTTTAATTGATGACTGACATGTAAAAAATAATAAAGTTTTCAAAAATCAGTTTTCGTTATATAAAATGTACAACTGTGTCTAAAAAGTAAAAAGCAAATTATGATATGATTAGGTCAGTGGTGTGGAGTAAGATCATCACCGTCACTAAGACCAGCGATGTATGAAGCTCTACTTGAACCACTAACTAGGTCTGACGAGGACGCAGCGGTGAAGCTGGCTGCGGCCGAAGCCCTACGAAGTACCATCGACGATTTTAACTTCGAAGTCGAACAATTCGCACCTTACGCGCACCATGCACTTGCAGCTCTTTATGATCTCCTGGTAAGAATACTGAATTATTACATGGCGACTATACCAGGCAGACGTAATTGCGGGATAAAATTGCTTTTATTCTTAACTTACTTTATATAATTACATATTTATTTACTGAGTTGTGTTTTGCGTAGAAATAACTATATAAAATAAGTATTTGTAGAACTAGTGTGTAGTGATCTTATGGCTACCTTTTTTACAACGAGTTGCCCAGCATTTTACAAGAGTCGTAGAGGGAATTATAGTACATAGTTCCTTTCAGACAAGGCAGGCAGACCATTTGCTATTTTCACGAGCCCTCACATAGCTTTAAAGTGTTTGATTTTAAAGCTGCTATTAAGTTATTTTTTAAAAACATTTTACATTGGTCTTGTGTAGGTTGAATCCGAAGAATGCGACACGAAAATCCATGTGCTGCACGTAATATCGTACGTGATGGAGCGTTGCGGAGCGGTCGTGAGTCGCGGGGGCGGAGCCAGTGCGCTGTTTGCGTATTTACCGCAGCTATGGCATCACGCTGCTTCACATCACATGCTGAGAGCGGCCGCGTTAGCCGCAGTTGTACACCTCGTAAAGGTAGGCAAGTAACTTAGATATACCCCAGCGAGAGTGATACACCACTATTTAAAATTCCATCAATCTTAAAAACTAAAAGACTAAAATGAGAGGACGCATTATGAAAAAGAGAAAATCGTAATTATTCTTAAATTCACGTTGTATTTTAATTTCAATACAATAAAGTAGGGCATCACTGAAAATCGCCGCTGCAGCAATTCTGTTGTTGCAACAACAGCTAACGAATGTCCTTCCACAGCAAAGTTAGTGTATCAGATAATTGTAACCCATTTATGTATTTTTTTTGTATCATTGTAAAATTTCTGTATGTACTTATGTGTGGATTAAAATCGTACTTCAATGTACAGTAGTAGTACTGTGCCTACAGATTGAATTTTTTATATTCAATAATTATTTAAACTTACTAAGTATGATTAGGTTAATAATTTATATGTTAATGTATATGTTTTTTTACATAGGCGGCAGGTGAATGTGCGGACAGCATACGACCGTGGATTCTCTGCATAGTGAACGAGTCCACATGTTTAAGTGAGCCAGCGCATGTATATCTATTGGAAGACGCCCTAGAATTGTGGCTGACCGTACTTGAGGCTGCACATGTTTCTGATCCGCAGTTATTAGATTTAGCGAGAAATCTTTGTCCTATATTGGGTAAGTCTTATAGCTTCAGAATAAGCGAACAACAACTGGAACATCTTAATTAGAACAATAATTACACCACCAGAGCTTTCAGTTTTGGATAGCTCAGCAGCATAACAGCTTAACTTTTAGGAGGTCAACAGTGCATGTCTCAACGCTATACATATATTTACCCTCCATCAAGTAAATAAAATGCTTGTCTGTCCCTTTTTCACAAAAAAAAAAAGTCTTCTGTTACTATATTAAACTATCAAATAACATCTGTAAATCTTTCTTTGAAAGCTAAACTTATGGTCGGACTTTCTTTACTTACATTAATTAACAACTCGGATTAATATTAAAGTAAAATAAAAAGCAGATTTTATGACACTTCAAACTCACGCTTGTGTCAGTGATGCTATTATAAAAAAATATTGCTAGACTTCATAATACATGTTACCTTATGCTTGATTTACTTTTTGTACTTATTTTCAGAGTCATCGACAGAACACCTCCGTATAGTAGTCTACATAATGCAAGCATATGCCTTTCTATGCCCCGAGGAGTTCTTCTCGTGTGAAGGTGCAAAATGCATGGCACTATTGGATGATATGCTGAGCGATATGCGAACAGAAGGGGTGATAGCGGCATTAAAGATGGCGGAGATTTGCGTTAGCATCGTGTACCCGGAGAGGAACCGGTACCTAGGCGTCGAGGTTATTTGGCCTATTTTGAAGCGAGTTATACAGTTAGTATTTATATATACTCTTTACTAATATATATAAAGCTGAAGAGTGTTGGTTTGGTTCAACGCGCTAATCTCAGGGACTACTGGTCGGAATTGAAAAATTCTTAAATTTTGTGTTGCTTATAGCATTTGTCGAGGACTGCACTATGACTAATAATAGTAAAGAAACAGCGGAAAATGTAGAATGTAGACAAAACATTATTCATCTTTGTGGGTTTCAGGTGCGTAGGCTGTGAAAACGGTTAAGGATACCTAAAACATAACTTTAAAAGAATGATTCTTCTTTAAGTTGTCTAAATGTCTGCGAAACTATATTTCTATCTTTTACGATTAACTTGCAAGAACGACGAGATACGACCGACGTCGTGGGCAATAGGTTGTATCCATAAAGATTTGCGAAAACAAATTTTCATGGCCAAAGTATAGTAAATTCTACGTGGAAGTATTCCCTGACACAGCTAGTAATTTATAAAAGATTTCTTTCTTTGGAAATTGTAAAATGCCATATTTCAAAACTACTTGGTATTTTCAGCTGTTCATATGTTGTAATTTAGGAATGGTGCTCGACATTTTGCCGTCAGATCAAAAGTCAAAATACGTTAACATGGATCTTTTTATATGGCTGGGGTATTTCATCTGCCACCTTGTGATATGCGTGATTGTCCTTCAAAAACCGTGTAGTAAAACCGAGACAGAGATATAGTGTTTTTTTTATTCCAGCTGCCTTCTAGAAGGAGACGACCTGCCACTAGTGTTCTCAGTACAATTGTGCCTCCTATCGCGCGTGATCCTCTTCTCATCAGATCTGTTCTATAAAGCGGTGCAAGACGCGTCCAAAAATCTTCCCGATTACGACTCCGATCCAGAGAAAGTTCTTAACAAATTACTCCATGTTTGGACGGAGAAGATGAATTGTGTTACGCAAGTCGAGCGGTGGAAAGTTGTAGGTGAGTTTGTACCTTTTGTTTTCTTTTGCTGTACAAGGTGTTTTTTCCCAGTCCCAATTTTACAAACTTTTATATCTGTAGGTCTGGGCCTAGCCGCTTTATTAACGACGCAGAACGCTACAGTGCTACAACGGTTCCCTGCGATTCTACTAAATTTGACAGAAGTTCTTAATGATGTAATGAAATTGGAAGATGGCGGCACTTATGTTGAGTAAGTTTGTGTGTTATGTATGTATGCCGTATGATTTTGACGGGCTGAAGAAAAAGCCGTGAAGTTTAATTGCGTTTCGGTTTCAGTTTGTATTTCCGAATATCCAAAGCCAAAAATAGGCCGACGTTAATGATAGCTGGAGTATTTTCATCAAGTGAACCTCTATTTCCGTTTTCATCTATCATAAAAAAAAGATGTACGACATATACGCAAAATAGACATATGCAGTTTTGTTTTCGATTTCTTTAGTTTCTGATAGTATTTTTTATAATGTGATTTTTTATCTTAGTGGTCTGTTAGCACCGCCTGGTTCAAGACCGGCGTCTCCATTGGAGGGTCGCGGGGGTGCGGCAAGGTGGGAGGGCGAAGAGGGCGCGGCTGTCGAGAGTGTGCGGACACCGCATGAGACGCGACGCAGGCAACTAGCCGCGACCCATCCGGCTCATGCTTTAGATTTACGTGCTGTTACCCACCATCAGGTGATTTTTTTTTATAGAAGAGCTTCGGACAGTAATTAAGACCCCTTTCGGGTGATCGCGGTATCCATATACAGTATCCGTAATGTACAATGTAATAATGGAAATATGCATCGCGCACCTTACCCGGCCGGGTTACATTGATTACCGAATAAGTGAGGTTTGCAATACCGCGTTACTGTATAATTATTTGCATTATCACTAGTTTTCGATTCTAAATTGTTAGTACGATGAATTCACTTTAATATTATGTGTGCAATTATCTTAAAGCGTAACGATATAAAGAAAATATACGACTTACAGACGTCTGATCAATTACATTACAGACAAGTAGTTGAACAGACCTCTGTGCTTTGCTTGACTTAAACAATACATTGTGTCTCCGGAATTCGAACCCACGCTAAATGCAATGCTAAGCAACACGTTTAACGATTTCGCTACACAGGCGGTCGATTGGGTTGGGCGAGGGATCTTCTTTACATATATGAAGAATAATTATATTTTTGTCCTATTCAGTTGCAAACGTTGAAGAGCCAAGTCGGAACAGAGACGTTCGAGCGACTTCTTCAATCTACTGACAAGGATACGTTGCAGCAGCTCCGGGAATATATACCTCTGTAGTGCTTCCAATATTAAGAGAATCTTACCAAATCTGCTATTGTTTCTTTCAATTCATCTTTGAGCTATGTCATTGACGTGTATATTTTTAATTTTTCTGCCATATAGTGTTATAATTCGTTTTAGTCATTACGGTTGCAATTGTGTATAACTTGTGTTTAACTGAGTCTAAGTCAATCCCACTTCTGACCACAGTACAGTTTGATGGACTTACAATGAATAACGCCATTAGACTCGCATATATGTATTTTCTAAATACTGTTGCGAAAAATCCAATATATTTTTTTATTTCCCACAATTTGTGTATTTTTGCATATCTTTGTCGTTTATGTAATATTGACAATATTTATGACAATCTTTTCAATTCCGTTATACAAGTTGCGTACAATTACCGACAATTATTGTAATTTGTTTAACAATACCTTAGTAACTGTATAAAAAGTTTGATCTTGTTCCTAACATGAGTACCTAATCTGAAGCCAAGTTAACACTAACGAAATATCTATAAGTACTAATGTATAGGATTGACATTCACCGTTGCTAACTTATACGTTAATCACATATATATTTTTTTCAATTGAGACTGCGACCACTAATCGACTATATATACGCCTTGTGGTAAATCACCCTTTTATTGCATATCTATACTAATATTATAAAGCTAAAGAGTGTTTGTTTGTTTGATTGAACACGAAAATCTCAGGAACTATTGGTTTAAAAAAATGTTAGTGTTGGCTGGAGCATTCATCTGGGAAGGTTTACACTATAAACTATTATGTTGCAACTAATAGGAGCGAAGAAACAAATATAAAAAAAATAGAAAAATGTGTGAAATAATTATTCCTCTTTAAGTAATCTAAAAAATGTTCGCGACAGTATGTCTACCTTTTAAGATTGACTCATAAGAACCGTCTTTAAAGTTAATCAAATTTTGGTTAAAATGCTTCATATGGCAAAATAAGGTTTGCCACGTCAGCTAGTATGTGATTTAATTTTTCCTATGATAGTAACGTGAAATAACTGGCGATATTTTATTTATTAAAAATTGTTGAAGCATTTTTTTCTTAATTCCATTTCTGTGTCATTTCATATAACAGGATAGTATACGAAAAGCCTTGACGTGTACAGAAATAAATTATTTACTGTATTTATGTATAGACTTAAACCATTAGTTTGTTGCACATATATATTATATGTTTTGCTATTAAGTAATAAAGTGTGGACTTTTTCTTTTGTAAAGGTTATCTGAACCTTTTTATATGAGATACAATGTAATACATATGTATAAATTTCAATAAGTTAGCCTTTGTAAATTATAATAATTCGCCATAGAAATAACTGTAATGCTAAACATATTTCAAAGGTTTGAAATTGGCGAAGGCAATCGTATGTTTATTTATAGTTTCTGCTAATAAAGAAAACATGAGAATTATTTGCAAAATTTTGTTTCATTGTGCAATCTTAGCGATTAATAAATTCAAGTCGTTATAAATTCACAACAGATAACAATACCATTATGTTAAGAAATGTCCTGAAATATTTTCTTGATTCAAACACCAACTAACACATTTAAGCTGCTTAGTAAAAAAGATTTAAGAAGATGTAATATATACTGATATTTGATTTTATATAAGTACAGCAATATGATAATTTTAACCCAATGATGTCGAATCTAGGGGACAGCGTGGTCGTACATCCTATTATTTATTTCATCTTGATTCTCTCCATTGTATTGATACAAGTAGGCTTTGGACAATCGGATAAGTCCAATTAATCTCTAGTCACATGGGCCCAAAAAACGTTAAAAATCAGTTAAGTAATTAAAAAAAAATCTTGTACCCCGTTAAAATCGAACCCAGGCCCTATTGGTTTTTATAGCAATACGCCGGTGTTCAACTCTTAATACTTATTTTATATTCTCACAGAATTTTACTTCGAAACTTATAAATATGTAGAGTTCACCCAAGAAGGTTATCAGTCGGTTTTTCGTGAAACCTGGATGTATTCCAACGTCTCTGCAGGCTTTTTAATGCATTCCCATTAGACTTGCGATCTCTTGAGATTTTTCAATGACCTCAGCTGCTGTAGTGCAGTCAGTATAAATCATATTTCTATATAGGTTTAAGTAATATTAGTATGATCAGATAAACAGTACTAGTAACCTAGTCAGGCCTGAAACACGTCTTAGTAACATGAGCTATAGATATATACTACATTTGAGATATATTACATTTAAATATAGGAACGTATATGCGTTATCTGTAGCTTAAGCGAGAACGTCGGGCCGAAGTTAAAATCATTTACAAATAAGTTTAATTAATATATCGCGTTTTAAACCGTTAAACCGTGTTTTATTTAAAAAAGTCTTCTAATAAAATATGTTGGCTAACCAATTACCAAATAAACGTTTGGTATAGTAGTGTGTATCTATTTATAAATCAGTATAATATTTATCATGATTATATACTAAATCATATAAAAGCTTTAGATTTTAACGTAGTTATACTAAAAAAGTAGGCAATTTTCTTGTTTAATGTTGCTTTTTTACATTTCATCTTTATTATTCGTACCCTTCAGTTATCTGGTCCAACTGACCGCGAAATATGGACGCGTTCTGACTAATAGCAACGTATTTATCAGGCACTGATATTAATCAAGAAATGATATTTATTTAGAGCGTTCGTTAAGGCGACTAATTGCACGTCCCCGTCCTAACGCTCAACCATAAATTATAAAGTGACTAATTTATAAGTTGTAAGCGATTTTTAAATGTACTACATTGCATAACAATGACTGTACCAGTAGTAACCGATTACAAAACGGCGACGCTTAGGAAAAATCTTTTGTGTACTGTATGTAGTTTACGCAAGGAGTACACATTTGAATATAACACTTTTAACGCTTCGAACAGGCAACAATTCTTCCAAAAGAAATTCCATTTTTTCCAACAAATATTTCAATTGGATATATAACATGCTATGTTAAAAAAACTAGATCCCAAAAAACATTAGAAAATCGTTAGTCACTTCTGTAACGACACAGCCAGTTTCTTCAAATACACAACCACGACAAAACAGATGGCACTAGCGAACAATTTTTACTTTAGGGACTCGCTGCATCTTTAGTGTCCCCGTAACCACGGCTTCTGCAGAGCATCCGAAACGTCGGGCGTTGGATAAAATAATTGATAAATAAGTTAAACTAATATATTTCGCGTTTGAAACCGTTAAAAGTCTATTCTGGTCCCTAGGCAGACTATGGTTTAAATATTTCTAAGCGATTTATACAGGAATGATAATATTTTCTCGTATTTGTTTTTGTTGTACCAAACCTAGAATCAGCGCTCTTGTTGCTGTGCCATTAGTTTATTTCTTGTGGCCGTCGTCAGATAAACCGGCAGTCTCCAAAATTTGTTAATATACATAACATACATAACGTAAAACGAAGAGCCCTCTCTTAATTCTTTCCAAAATGTGCGATTTCTGGCATTCATACACTCTCGAACATTCTTAATACGATTATAATTTAACCAGTTGGCGATTTATTGTTTAAGATTATCGTTAAGTTCTTTATATGGGTGTAATATGCTGTTGAGACTTTGAAGAAATTTTAATAATAACAAGTATATAATCTATTATTGACGTGATCGTTATTATTTAGTTCGTTTTTACCTTTTTGCTCTTTGGTCGTCTAGATCTGTTCTTAAAGATAACTGATTTCCTATAATAAAATGACCTTAACTGCGACTATTTTCAATGACAAAAAAAATAATTTGCTTAAATAGCCCGACGGCGATATCTGAGAAGGTTACATTTGTAATAACGACGATTCTATTTCGTTACATTGTACAGGGAACGTACAACGTGCTGGAACGAGTCGTTATAGAGGGATATATTATTATCGATCAGAATCTACGTTAATAAAATAAAATCGTTACATTGTCCATTTTCAATATCAACTTTCTTGGTCATAGACAAGTTTGTTTATGACTCTGGCTACGTATTTTGGATTTGGAATCGGAAATCCATAAACTGAAATTAAAACGCGATTACTTACGGGGTATCACACGGCCGTTTTTATATTCCAGCCCATCTAATTTTTACGACGAAGTCGAAAAGGTTTCAGAAAAGTGATTTCAGAAACACTGGATACATCTCATTTATAATTATTGTTATTCATTCAATGTTTATTTGTATCTAGAATAAATACATGATTTGATTTGATATATGTTCTGCTATGAACCAAACTCACGTGTATTGTTTGTATGATTCCGCTCGAACTATCCAATGTTACTAATCGACTTAATATTAGCAGGACCTACTTATAAATTGTTAGCAAACACCTCAGCAAAGTGATTTGTCGTAAAACCAGGGCCTTCAAAACTTCGTGTGCTCGTCGGTTCACATTACAATGTGACAAGAGGCTGAGTAAATAATAGATTCCCTAGTCCACACCTCGAAGTTGGGTCGTTAGGACGACCTCATTTAGCGACATACGGCAAACCTTGATTAATTATTACGATCATAGAGCTAAGCATTCATTTCGTGAGCTTTAATTTTTGTAATCTAAATTCTGAACTCAACAGACGTGCAATTCTATACAATTTGGATATTTTTGCCTTTTAGATCTGGATATTTTTGATTTTTAGTTTGTTACATATATAGCTTAGGTATCTTATATGCGACAATATTACGAATTGTTTTTCGTCTCGCATTAAGACACAAGAGCTCGGCAGTTTTATTGAAATTTAGATGTTTTTTTAAAATTGTTCAGCATACAAAAATTCTACTTTCTCTGGCTGGGATATTGGATTGGTCAAAGTGAATGTAACGAATGGTGATTCCTCATACATATTTCGAATTAAAAACTCTACTCTTCTAAACTTTAAACAACGCGATATCAAGGCGGCTAAAACAATACCCTCCTTTTTGCCTAATCGGGTAAAAAGCTGGATAGCATTTCCCGCGACCTTTATATTAAGTCGAGGCTGAAAACGTTTCCAATTCGTGACGGCCGTTTTTTCCAATGTCGTTGAGAAGGGAATAAGCTCCATTGTTCTGAGATGATGGTAGCCGCATAACGTTTACGGATCACGCACAGAACGCGTCTCGAGGCGTGCCGCGAGATTGGTGCCTTACATTTAACGTGCAGACAGCGAGCTATACTTTACGAAGCTAGTTTAGTGCTTTGAAAATCACACACTCATAATGTACGATTATATCTCAAAATTTCATGAAGGGTAAATGGTATTACCCAACCCATTGCATTTAGCCGATAAGACTTATTATACCAGAGAGGTTTCTTGCACAGAACTACCACCACAGATAACAGGAACTCTTTCTCATTGCCAATCAGTAGGTGTTGAGCAATTCTTGATTGAAAACTAAGCATTTTTATCACTTTTACTCATAATTTTTTTCCCTCATGTGATATTGTAAGAACCTTACCGAATTATTATCTACGTGTCATGTTACGGTTGATGAAATTATATTCTCCTCGAATATGAAGACGTAGGAGTTTTCTTTGTTTCGCTTTTGTTCTTTAAGCTCAGTTACTTGAATAGTTTTCGTATTTGCTTACGGATTTAGTATGAAAATTTTACGTGCAATGTATTTACGACTCATGATCTATAACTATATTTCTAGTATTCTTGTATAAGTTTTTTTCACGGCTGTCTTTAAATTAGAGTTAAATACAAAGGTAAATTTTACGAACGTTTTAATATTATTGTATTTCCCAAATGATGGACAGTAAAAAATACACTGCTATTAATTTTGCTTTCCTAAATCGATAATTCAATAAATTATTATTTTTTTCATAATTAATAAATAATGTTGAAATCTTAAATGTAAAACGTGCAGGTTGTTTATTCGTTTTGCTATTGTATTGTAATACATGAAGTAAAAAAGCATATAATTCTTGTTCTAATCTACCCACATTGCGAAGCGCGAAATTTCTTAGCCGCCATTTTAGCCCAAATTACTAAACTGTCATGGCGGCCGCATTCCGCTCGTGCCGAGATTAACGTTATACGCTTTGTATAGTCTTTGCACATTCTTAAGTTTTAAGAATAGAACCTAATTATGAGGACGAAACAATGGTGGATGTGAGACAGCTTTTTGTCCAAAATTGATTTATTTATTATTAGATGTTAGTAGAATTGAACTTTGTACTTATTTAATCATGACTATTAAATAGAAAAATATTTAAAAACTGAAAAATCCACGAACGGAGTGCTAAGTGTCCTCTCATGTAAATATTTGTATCTTTTCAACATATAAGGAGTGAAGACGGGACATGGTCGATAGTGTTCTGTAATTCATTTCAGTACAAACGGGTCTACTGATTATTTTATGATCGCCATTCTTTCAGTTTAGAAGTACTTGACAGAAGTGACAAATTGTTTCTTACTATAATTTTGTAGTAATATCTGTACCTATTACAAGTAGTAGTAAACTTATTGGAAATTGGTTTCTGAGAATTGCTACGAAACAATAAAAACTTGGAAATCGTTGAAGGTAATACATTATATCGAAGCGAATACTTATAAATAAATCTTACGCTGTTCTTGTTCTACTTCATAAGTTAGTGTATTAATCCAAAAACAATTACATGAACGGGTGCATAATTCATAAAGTTAGAGTATAACTTCACAAAATTATCGCCAAAGTTCGTTCGAAAGTTCAAAAGGAATTAAGTAAGACAGCCTTCAGAGAATTATGATTGTAGCGTGCTTAAGAATATTACTTTCTTCATGTTACTTTGTTCTATGGATTTAAAGGACTCATTATAATGTTTTAATAGGTGAAAGGACAATTTACTCACCTGAGCTAAAGTGAATTCTGTGACCCAATGACCCCCATATCCACGAGGATTTTCGAGATTCGTTGAAAGCTTTTTGAAGCAGTATGCTCTCTTCTGGAAGATCTCTCTTCAGAGACTACTTACTACTTAAAGTTTTAAACAAAGCTTGCAATATTTTTATTGGTAGCATTTTTTACTATATTTTAAGCAATAATGTTCGTCATTAACGCATACTCACAGTCAGTCACAGGCAGATCGTTGTAAACAAAACAAAAACTATATTAACGGCCCTTTAGCGAGTGATAAGGCAGATGATTATCTCAGAGCTTCAGATGACGTCATAATTCATTTTTTTCCGTCCTGTCCTCGTTAATACTGGATAGGGTATCCACAATAAAATAAAATGTACGATAAAGTTAATTAAATTGTAGTATCTTTGTACTATCGCACAAAGTCAATATTAATAATTTGTAATTAAATTTAAGGCATATTTTATTAAAGGTTTTGCTGAAAAGAATATTTGGTTTGAATTTTTATGTTTAGTTAGAGTAATAAATCACTGTCACCCTATTAATACGAAGTGACGCTGTTTGAGGCGAAATAATAATTGTAATTCTATACACGAAAATGACTCGCGAAAATGTTGTAGATGAGTCCTGGTACAATAGGATCATTATCAATGGGACAAATAAATTATGACTAGCCAAAATTGTGTAAAGCTTCATAAAGCTTCTGTTTCGACATACTTTTGAGCTTTTTACATCGACGCTTTCATAATTTCAAAGGCAATTTTGTTTTGAAAGTGATTTCTAACTATGCACTGTAAGATTTTAATGATATACATAAAACATTTGAGAGATTTAAATAAAACTAGATCGAGATATATTTCTCTTTTATGAAATGAACCCCGTGCTAGTCCTCTATCACCAGTCTAGAAAAATAATAATAATAATTTAGATTTATTAGAGTAGCTACAGATTAAATCTTCCGACGATAAAAGTGTGTAGTCTATATACAAAAAAAAACGTTTGCCCCACAGAGCTGAAGAAATGCGACATCATATAATATTGTTATAATATAAGACATATAATATTGTAAATGTGATAGTGTTTTGTTTAGAAAAACTAAAAACTTCTTTTCAGTTAGAGAACTTGTCCGGAGGAATATCAGAAAGCAATATGATTTACGAATCTAAGAGTTAGGCAATAAAGATATCATTTATCAAGTCAGCAGAGTGAGTTCTTATTAATACTAGGCGCCATTTTTCACGGATGATTGGACAGGAGTAAGGTGACGTTATAATCATTTTCAACATTAATTTACAATAAGGGCGCGAACTTTCCTCTAAGGGTCGAAATGAAGAAAAATTGTGCCCTGGCCTTAATTGAATAATTTAACGGACCAGATAATGTATAAGTGTCGAAGGCCGAAAAGAACTAGGTATTTTATTTTCGTGACTAAGCAGTAATGCTGTATGAAATTAAATATCGTTATATAGCTAGATGGCCGACCTACCACCAATTGAATATATAAAAAAATGCTTTCAAAATGGAGTTAGGAGCCCAACCTAGTCAGTCTGAATGGGAGAAAAAAATAAGATAATCAAATAAACGTGTCCACAGACCATTGAACTAGACGTTGGTAAAAGCCTACGTGAAGGCAGCATTAAAAATACGGATTCTATCGCGCGAAATAATCAGGTTTGAGTAAGAGGTCCTTTTGTACGTAGCAGTGACAGGGCTAAGTGCATTTTATTCCGTTACTCCCTTTGAAAATCACAGGGCGACATGACCAGCTTTGGTTGACCTGCAGATTTTTCAAGAGAGATATTAACTTAGATATGCCATACTTTGAACTTATACCACGATGTAATTCTTAGAACCAGACAAGATAATTTTATTTCTATTTGATTTTTATGATGGCGTCCGGCTCCGTGGCTCAATAATTAAACACATAAGGGCGAGATTTCTTTGGCTTCAATCTTATGCTGTTTTTTGAGATTAGTGTTTTGTCTCGACATATCAGCCTATAAATATGATATTGAAAAACCTTGTCTTTTTGGGTTTGCCGTCCAAATGCTCAACGTCTTAAGTCGCGAGTGCGTCCGTTCAACGAGGGATTCGAAGTATTATTTTAATTTACCTATATACTCGGCGAAATGTTCAACGTAGGTACCAGGCATTATAAAATGATAGGTCAGTCAACATTGGCCGATGTGGGTCGCCAAGAATTGGTTAAAATTCGATTAACCGTCGACACTATTCCTGTACTCCAAGTTTGAAGTAGAACCGCTGAGGGCCGTACTCCGGCCTGCAGTGATTCCATTTAATCTAACTTTAATATCATAGCTCTAGTTCATAACTAGGTTAACAGCGAAATATAATTAATTAAGTGCGCCTTTTATATATAGAAGAGTCGAAAATGCTGCGTCTGTCATCAACGTTACTTCAAGTGTTTTGACTTTGAACAGGATCTCTTTTGCTGTAATATTTTAGGTTTGTGAGCTATTCAGCTGCCGTGCGTTTTTTGTGACAGAAATAGGACGGTCAAGCATGGAGTTCATTTGGTGGTAGGTGAAATACTCCAGCCACATACCATCTACACACGATGCGCTGTCGCTCTATTTTAAACGCGATATATACTCGTTATATAAGGTTACTTATTTTTACCTACAACTCGACGTATTGGGTGATTTGAAGCAGCCTCACGCTTCATTGCGCTCGCGTTTCAAAATGTTAAAAGTGTTTAAACTGTCTCCCTGTGTCTGTTTTGCACAAATCTTTTTTTTAATTGTTTCGTCTGCTTATTCTGAGCTCTAATAAATATTGGCAAGAAAAAAAATCGATTTTAGATTGAAAGACATCCACAATGTTGACGTCCCACCCGTGTCGTATTTTTTTAAAATCTAAAATCGATTTGTAATTTATATACTGCCATCGTGTTAATGAACATGTGAAGAATATTAAAGTCTTCTAATCCTTAAATAAATACATAATATACGACGTCAAACGAAGCTATAAAATAGTTAATTGGCATAACTCAATCAGAGCATCTCTCGCCATGTTTACAGCAATCAGCGCTATTAACTGCCGAGTTAACTTTGTGACTCGACTGCAAGTTATACAAAAGACTGCACTCGCCTTTAAGTTTTGCGGCGTTTGCAACCTCACTGCTGATGTATTTTTATACTCATTTGGTAGTTCTGGCGCGTTTAGCTTTTATGGCCGATGGCCAAAGGAGTATCGAAGCCTACATGTTGCTAAAGCTTAATTGAATGGTATTGAGTTCGATTGGTAACTGAATTTTAAACTAGTAGGGAAAGTAATTTCGGTATTTGTTTGTTAGGGTTGATTAAAATTAAACTTATTTAAATAAAACACTTTAACGCTGTAAAACGCTATATACCTTAGTTAAACTTGTAACAAGTTTAACTAAAATAAAGTAGATAATAAAGTATGTAGTAGATACAATGTGGTTATTATATAAAAATACCTTCCATTTGATATATTTAACATGAAACAATAATGTTTCATTGAAAAGATATAGCTAAAAAACACAAAAATTGTTCTCCTGAAAAATTTGACTTGCAATTGCTGGGTTATTGCTCGGGGGCGTCGAAATATTCTATAATAGCGTTTTAAACCGTTCATGTGTTTTATTTAAATGTGTAATACTCGCGTAAATTATAGACAGTATTTAAAATTAAACTTATATCTATCTGTTCAAGAACTTGTTATATAAAGATAGCAGGTGGACGACGGTTTTACCTTTCAAAATTATTGCCAAAATACTGACAAAAGTGTCGTCATTGTATGCCCCCTCATTTGTTATTACTATTTAGGTAAGAGCTAATACATAATTTTAAATTTTTGTCTTTATCCCTCGAATGTTCTCGAGATACAGCTTGGGGACAAACAGACAACGATTTTTAAAAATCTATGTCTACGTATTGACTGTAATCTACCTGTACATTTAAAACACTTTTGACGGTTCAAAACACGAAATATATTAGTAAACTTATTTTAAGCAGCAGCAAAATAACGTAAAGATAAGCATTATTTTTCAAGCTATCAAAAGGTATTTTTAAGAGCAATAAAATGTTGAAGAGTTTTCAGCGTGTGGGGACGGATCCCTAAGAACGTGGTATGTAAATCAGCTCGCACCCAGCAGCTGAAGTTAGCATGTGATTAACAGCTTAATCCAAACTTACACAAAGACAATATTCGTGCAACTCTCCTATCTGCCGTCGACAGCCTCTTACGTTACATACCGCGGTGTATGTTAAGTGTATTCCACTTTCCCATTTCTGTATTGCTATAGCATATTAGATGTTAGAACTATCGAATAACCTACTACTTATATGATACCAAGCCTTTCGACATTAATTATTATATGAAAAAGAGCTTTCTTGGTCCCTTTAGTGGCCCATTGGTTAAACGCATTGCATGTTGGTACCTATGGGTTTGGGTTTAAACCCAACACTACAATGTAATGAGCACAACAACGTGTCTTCGTGTATACTTAATAATATTTAGAAATTTATTGATTGTATTAGGAAATTATATATTTACCCTACATATGATCAAAAGGTGTATCAGTAAAGAACGCATTAGGACAATTTTTTGTGCGCTGATCGAACTTAAATGATACAAGAAAAAATTTTGCGGATTTAAGTTTCTCAAGTTATATTATAACCGTGTCGAAAAATTATCTTAAATATTCTCGATTTTTAAATTTCATACGTGACCATCAAGTTGAAACAAGCAAAATGAGGTTAACTGCGGGGGGCCAAAGGGGGGGGAAAAAAAAAGGGAACAAGGACAAACCCGTTCCAATTATTTAGGTTCAAGTCTCAAGACTTTACTTAGTTAGGACACGGAAGGTTAGATCAACAGCACTGAACGCTGTGAATAAGAAGGTTCAAGTCCCGTCCGTGTCGAAAATAATTCATTCTTAATAGTTTTTTTATTAATTTATTAAGAGGTTAGGAGTCATAGTCGAGTTGTCTTGTGACTTACTCATTAGTTTTTATTGTAGCATCAGCTCTTACAAAGTCATAGGATACATAGTAGAGTGTTACATCGTGACCGCTCAAAAGATTTGCAAAAAACCTGGTGTGTCAAACATCAGCAAACGAAACTATAGCTTAGTATTACCGACAACAAACAATCCTTTAATGCGCCATAAAACCGGTACGTTTTCTTTGTCCAAGTGGGATTTAAATCAAGCTGTCTGCAGCACGCAACTCTGGGTTTGTATTAAACTGCGCTGCGGCGAGCACAGCTGTACTCCGATTTAATTTCACTGTGGAATGTTTATTTTTATGTAATGAGAGAGCTTAGAAGGGAATACTTTAGCGCGTTTGATGTAACGTTGGATTTTAAAACGGTTTCAGGTTGCGTTGCTTTGCGACTAGCGAGTAGGATGTTGAACGTTTTACTAAGTAACATAACCTATAAATAAACAAAATAAACTTTGAAGGGGGCTCAGCGGTATGCTTTGGTCCCCATACCCACGTTCGGCACCAGACAAGATGAATAAAGTTGATGATATGAAATTATATACACAATAACTACAACAACAAGAAACAGTTATAATTATATAAGGCTTTCGCGGCAGATTGCTTTCGAAGTGTTCTGACGTAGTAATTAAAAAGTAGTTCCTTAACTAAGTCAGTCTTCGCTGAGTTGAAGAACGAGCAACATCTCGCAACAACGACAGGAGCTTGTAAATCCAAGAAGCATTTCTATCGTCTCAACATATTCATAGTTCACTACTGTTCACAGGTATCTTTGGTTGCATAGCGTCAGCTTAGTGATATAAGACAAATGCAATTGCACAAGTGTTGGTTGGTTCTAAAAATAACGAATGATTAAATTAATCTTGAACCTTGGATTACATCTGAAGCCAAATAGCCACTTCTTGGGTATTTCACCTTCCATAAATAGGCTGCTCTGTTATAAGAATAATACAACATTGACTAAATCACCGTGAAAAGAACAAATTACAAGAAAACACTTGTTAGTTGTAGCTGATAATATCTCACAATTTATATAGGAAACATTTTGCTTAATGATTTTCCCGTTAAGATCGCTCCCTCGCAACGAAACGGGAAACATTTTACGACTTTCTGATAGATCTATTTACGAAACAATGGTATTGTTTTTTGACAGTATTTCACAGGGCTTTTACTGATGTAGAAAGTTTTATATCCTTACTAATAACCCAAGAAGTTAAAACAAGTGAAAATCGGTAAGACTACTTTCGAGGCTATGAAAAACAAAAGCTATATGAATTGGAAAGTTTTTCAGGAAAAGGGTTCATACCTGGCCCAGTGAAATTGAAAAAGAACTGCGATATTAATAGATATCGTCAGCAGAAGTTCAATTTGCTTCGCCGATTGCTTGTCAACTAGATTGACAGGGAATATTCTCGAATGGAGTTTCTTGATGGGCTTTTGGGCTTGACAACGGTGACCGTTATTCACGTATTCAGGTGTAGTGAAATCCCATTTATACCTATAGCATGGAGCGAACATGTCTGTGTCTGTCACCGTTTGTATCATTTCTATGAATTCCAGCACCCAGCACCTCTCAAGCTAAATGTGATAGTCAGCCATGTATAACCACATAGCTACGGCATATTCAGGTATAAGTAAAATCCCATTTACCCCGAGGGTCACGTTGGGCAAACATATTTCTGTGTCCGTTTCACTGATTGGTTGTTTACACGCAAGTAGTTGATCAGAAATCTGTTCCTTCCACCGAAATCGTCTATTGTTCCCCCGGGATTCGAATCATGACCTCTCGCGCTTAACGCAACGATACGCAATACGTTTAATTTTATTTAGCTACAGAGGTGATCTTATTCAGGTATGTAAGATATTTATGTTCATATCGATTTTGTACATATTATAAGAAACAAGAAGAAAATACCTATTTGTCGTTCAAATTTGTTTTTATCACACAATTAGTAATGTATGTAGGCAATACAGTTTTTATTGCAGATTTAAAACAAACAGTCAATATAATATTATACAGATTTATTATTTTTATCTTTAGTAATCCGTGTACTTACAATGGTGAAATGAGTAAAACACAGGACGCAAGTAATGTCAATGATTGGTGTTTTAATAGTCGGTATACATTTTTCTTGTGACATATCATCCTTCCGATTTACGTCCCGATATAACGAGTATACAATATATTCTTAGTATCAAAAAACACGCTAAAAAATTTGTATTTTCTTAAAAGCATATCTTACAACAGAGTCCATAAAATTTAAAATAGGCTTCTATAAAAATCAATGAGTACACCGGCGGCAAACGAACAAACACGATCCATGTTAGCTTATTAAACTTAACCGGGGTTAATATTTAATCCAACTTCCTTGGGCTGGAGGGTGCTAATGAATGCGAAGTCACGGGCCTGACTACTCTGGCTGACCGCGTGTTACATAGAAGTGTGAAGATAAAAGATTGAAAGAACGAAACACCTTAACGGTTCAAAACGCGATATATATTCGCGATTATATACGGCTCTCCGTGACAGTTAAAAATAATTTTCAAATAACTTAAACTAATATATATCGCGGTTTAAACCGTCTAAGTGTTTTATTTAAATGTGTACTACTCACGTAAACTACGAAAAGAGACAGGAACTTTTACCATTCCTGTTATAAAAATAGCACCCTACCTAAATGAGGAGATACAACAAACATTAATATTGTACTTTTAGCATAATTATGTACAAAAAAATAAGTGTATGCGGGATTTTAGCAAACGACATAATCTACTGATTTATTCCATAATATTTTTTAATTATAGTAACTTAGAAATACCTTAAGTTGTGACATGTAAAACAAACTTCTTAAATCTGTAAAGAATAACTTACTCTTGAAAAGACAGCAAGGGACTGCAGCAAAATGTTGTAATAGAAAAAAACCAAACCACAGACTGAACAAACTTTAAATATTAAATTACCACAGACGATACAGTGTTTACATATTTGACCAGTTTCGCGCTTAATCTGTGGTAGGTACATACGGGTGTAACAGACATCCAATTTGAAAGTACAAGGCAATAAGCAACCCTTAAGTCACGCCTCTCGAGTTGAGCTCTAAACGGATTTCATCACTTTGAAACTTTCCGCGGAAGATCTTAAAACAAAAATATCTCTACCGGTGTTGGGGCTCATATTAAGTATTGTATAATTAAGATATTGTGAGATTATTCCTTTATTTCGAATGTACATCTTTTTATAGAGGAGGCAAGCATGCGGTTTGCTTTATGGTCGATGACACTTTTTATTATTTTACTGCTAGTTAAATTAGGTAAAAGGTGATGGTAGTGGCTTAAAGACATTTAATAACTTTTTTTATAACAATACAACGGTCAACTTACAAAATACCGCTAAATCGCTTACCAGTATTTCTCAAAAATATTTTTGTTATAATCGTTTGTAATACTGTACGTGTATTGTTTACTACAAGTAAAAGAAAAAAGCACATTTATTGTTCTCTTGACGCTTTTGATATAGGTAGAAATCGTAGAAATTAAGCGTACCTACAAGCTCCCATAAAAAAGACGTAAATACACATAAGCAGGCATTCGATTATTTTCTTTACTACCCCATAAAGTAATTCGTAAGAGTAGAACAATGTTGGCGTGGTCCAGCCGCTCGGGTCACGTAGCGTGCAATTTGCCGCCAAAATGGAAAAACGCGGGACGTACGTGTCTGTGGTTTATGCCCGTCTTTATATACGTTGAGAACGATAGGAGCAATTTTAACTGAATTATCGTCGAGGAAAGGGAATGACACAATTCGCCCCAGTCTTTTGTTTACCGTGCTAAGAATTAGAACTCATCGAAGTTGCAGTATAATTTTTTATTTTATTTACTTTTTAAGGGTACGGTAGAATGGGTACATGGTGGAAAATCGTTGTCATAACATCTAAATAAGATTAGCCTTCGTATTTGATGAGTTTTGTGTTTAAATTTTTTTCCGTTTTTGGACCAGTAGACAGAATTTCCATATTCCACCATCACTAATTCAATACACAAGGTCTAATATATTTCAAGAAAAAACTTATACATCATTATTAACTTATAAATTATACATCGCTGATTAAATTACATTGAAGTGGTTTCATTGATATGAGTTTGGAATAAATATGTGTTTAGTCCGTAATTTCTATAGACTTTATTCTATAGACTAAAAGTATTACCTAATTATCGATGAAAATGAAATAACTTAAACGGTTTTAAAATATGATATTAATTACCACGTACTTTGAAATAAGTGCGTGAAAGGAGTTTATAATTTATGCGCGGTCATCAACTAGTATCTATATGTATAAATATTTTATAAATAAAATTATTCAAACAGCAGGTAGTTACTTTAAATCATACGAGAGATGGCAAAGGATCGTTTAAAATAACACATTTACATACTAAAATCAAGCCCAAACACGAAAAAAGGGTAATGTTGACATTTCACTTTGATTTGCATTTTTCCTCTGAAACGCATGTTGATGACCAAATTTACATACCAACATTTCTTTTTTGTAAAATTTTTAATTGCAAACAATTTCGGATAAAAACCCAATATATTGTAGGACTCTTCCGAAAAAAGTGTACGCATAGAAAGGTACAGTAGGAACCTCAAATGTCAAACCTTTTTTTGGTTATGGCAATAAAAATGATAGAAAAAACCTAATTAACAGTTGATTGAGTTTGATTTCAGTATGTTTGGTTGACATCAGTATGTATTTTCAATTGCCAAACTGAAATGAGGCAGCATCGCATTATAGTGATGTGGTTGTGGTTGAGTCTTTTTTTTATTTATTTTGTACACCAAAACTAATATTGTATTTAAAAACAATTTTTTAAACCGTTATGACGGTTTTATTACCCGCTATTCACTCATACAGACTCCAATATTAACTTTAACAATTAACAATACAAACAAGGAATAAAAGTATTAACTAATATATGAATATAGTCTATAACTACCTAGCAAAAACGGCTTAAGTATTGCCTTGCTTCTTCCCGGATTATTATTTTTTATTTATTTATTTATATGAAAAAAAAAACACATTACAGTATTGTCTCTAGATGGAACATAAATCTATTCAGGTTTTTCCGTCCATCCGAATGTCGATACAGAACAATTATTATGCTTATAAACTATGTTATTAAATTAAAAACTTAAACAATGAAACATAAAAAGTAGACAATTTTTTGGATCTTTTACTAGTTTACTTCTCTCTATTCTCTCTGTTCATCTAACTCGTTCAGAAGCAAAGGCAATAGATAAGTTTCATAGAGTCATAATGCTATTTAATGTAACTGATAGATCATACATTAAAAACAAACAATGAAAAGAATAAAACTCTATCGTCATGTTTATTCTAAGATTTAATTGTTGTTCACGTAAGTTATATCTGTATTTTTCAAAACAAAGCTGGTAGATTCCGCCATGATTGCAATAAGCGAGCGCTTGCAGCTAGCGAGTACGGATCTTCGTCCTGAGACAAATCACTGCTTCAAATAAAACATTGTCCTAAAGCTGCCTCATACGATGCATTCATTTTATAAAACGTATGTTGAGTTTAAAAGTCACGTACACACATTTGCTGAATATTTTAGGTTGGCTCTGTGAAAGAAAATCCGCGGTACTTCATACACCATTTATCGCAGCTTAGAAAAATATGTTACATACAATGCTTCATCCCTGGCTCATTATATTATTGTATTATTATTTTGACTTGACCGCACTTGTAACTCAATGCTAAACATATTGTCTAACATTGGGTTTAGTCAGAGAAGCCATGAGTTCCAGTCCCGACAAATGTAGGGCCATGTAGGATTGGGATTTAATTTCACAAAGTTTAGACAAATGTCTAACGATAAAAGTCTCTCTCTTTATTTTTACTCGTCGCTAAAACGGGATAACGGAACGTGTGAAAGACGGAATAAAATATGGAAGTGTTTTACTCCCTTTCTTCACGACCACTGAGGAAGCTGATTAAGGAATGAAAAATTCGCCTTGAAGTCGCGATTACGTGTTCGGGAACCAGTGGGGAGCATAACGCATCATCTTTCTAACCACGTACGGAAAAGCTCGTAGCTACTTCCCTTAATTTATTTACAACAATTTTAACTGTCGTGGTTTAAAATTGCTGCTCTTTGTACGCGCCGATGAGAGTGACAAATAAACTCAATTTCTCTTTTCACTTTAGACCGTTTCAAGTTTATATTAGATAGAGTATAGTATTTTTAAATGGCAATTACATGCATATGGGGGTTGGAGCCAAGTTAAAAAAAGAGGAAAATATTTTAACCGACACATACAAATACATTGGACTTTAATCGTTTAAAAAATATATTTTATTATGATGCAAATACCCCGTTGAATGTACATAAAAAGCTTTATAGGTTTAAAACGCTAATCTGTTCTAATTACGGCCCGATATTTTTGATTAACATATTTCGCGTTTGAAACCGTTAAAAGTATTTTATTCAAATGTGTATTACTCGGGTAAACTGCGCTTACCCCGAACAAATCGTAAGTAACTCCCATCTTCTTTCGTTACTGTTTTACAATTGACTGCTCGCCTACAGTCCTAGTGATAGCAATGTTTAAAATTTTAAAGTTATAATTTGAATTATATTTGACTATAAAATCATAAGATTCGTGTTCGATAAATCTTGTGATACAAAACAATAAAGATACAGCCGCTGTTATTAAATCGAAGATCCTGATATAACCTGTTTGTACGAGTAGGGTTACCAATTGTGCAATTTAATAATCGTTTATATTTAATATTAGCTATTAAATCAAATTTAATATAACAATTAGGGCAGACTTATGTTTGAGAAGTGAAGGGAGAAGTCAACGTTCAAATCTTCAAAAATCCTTTTATGTATTTTCAAAGGCTCTCTTGAAATATCGACCGCTGGTAGCCCTAATTATATATAATCATAGTTTTTCTAAGGTCATTGTGTGTAGTGAAGATTCGCCGTAGTAGCAACAAATATTATATTTTTACCAGAGAAGTGACAATGATGGACGTTTTTGGCCTGTTACCGCTATTTTTGTGTAAGATTTAGATTTTAAATAATAAACATTACTAGTATTGTTATATATAATATATAAAATTTTACTTATTACAGTGTTGTGTTATGGTCAGTCGTTCGAAGTGTTTGAACAAAGTTATTCATCATCGAGGTAAGTATTTGAATATTGTAACTTTGGTATTTACTTTTAACGAAGAAAATAACGTTACTATATGCATATTAATATGACGATAGTATAACTTAAGCATTTTTTGAATATTGACAGGGTCCAAAAACGAGCTATAGTTTTTGGTTCTCCAGAATATTATAAAAACCCTTGTAACTACACAGCGCCGTCTAAGCCAAACTTTTCAGCTCCTGGCAGGCGAATTAGTCTAGAAAGTAAGTAAAAATCTAAATATTTTTCTTTTATTATAGAGGAGAACAGATATCATCATTCACTTGATGAACGGTGAAATAGGCCAGCCTTATTTTGGCTTGGGATATACGGAAATCCACAGACTCAAACCGAAACGCGATTCTACTTCTCAGCTTTTTCGTCTATGGTCTTTCGTGGCCGCGACGGGATTTTAATATTCCTACGACACATTTGGCAGTCAGATTTCTGAACAAAATGTTTTAAATAATATTTGTATTGAAAGAGATTGGACTGGTGGGGATGTAACTCACGACTGTTTATTATTAGCTATACACTGCTACCGCTATACCAACGACCATCAGTTACATTTGTTATTTGTCAATTACGCAATTTCTTACCTATTATTTATATTTTTCAGAATGCCATGATTATATTTGGATGATAAATAATATGAAAATGAATGAAGCACAAAGTCTTGCCTGTAAGTTATTTTTATTCATTTAATTGTTGGAAGCGGTTTGTTAATTACTTTAATTATATTTTTATTTACTATATTTGTATTACGCCTCTAATAAAAATAAGGTATGTTGTGGTTGACATTTTATTGGTTGGAAAAGAAAATGCACTTACTTACCTACGTTCGAATATATAATTAAATATTATCTGCAGTTTACACGAATAGTACACATTAAAATAAAACACGGTAACGGGGAGACAAGTTCACTCATATATTTCGCGTTTTAAACCCTTAATATAATATTGTAGACATAAATCCTTGTGTTAGGTGGACTTTGGCTAGCAAACCAACAAGGCATTGGCGGCGCTATAGGAGGGAGGCCCGCGAAACCTGCAGAATTTCCGCATATGGTAGACAATTTACAATACCTTCTATTAAATCAATTAAAAGAATTACGACACGAGCAGTACTTGAACCGCCATACAGCATTCCGTTTGTGAATGTCGAGTCCAAATCGTGTCGTAATTTTTTCAATTTATAATCGATTTTTTTAATTTACATAGTGTCATCATGTGCAATAACATGTGAAAAATATTAAAGTTTTCTATTTATTCTACAATATTCTTTGCAATCCTCGCTATATGTAAAATTCTGATAATAGATGAATGAAGGGCAAGATTACCTAATCTGCTCAATCTGCTACTAATTACATTTGTATAGGGCGCTTTGGGATGGAGAGCAGTTGTTGGAACTTGGATTTTTAAGTGTGGCAGTTCGTTAATCAGTCCAAAATATTTATTGAGTGCCGCTCATTGCTCGAAGGTTCCTTCGCGAGATACTAGCGTCGCTAATGTGTTTCCAGAGATTGTTAGACTCGGTGATAAGAACATACTGGACGTGGTAAGTTGATCTTTTTATTAAACTCCATTGAAAAGATATGTTGCCAACTCATAAGAAAAGGGCGAGTGATGTATCTTTTAGAAGATGAGATAGTTTAGGTTTATTTAAACTTACTCGTAATTGTAAGGCTAAGTGATTTAAAATAAAAGTTTCGCGTCAATGTATGTGCGGTATTCTTCGTCATTTTACTTTCTCCACTACTGTGTGTAGGTTACACTGATAGTACACTTTTAAATACTTTTCACGGTTTAAAACGAAATTTTTCTTACCTACAACTGCTAAAAAGCATCAGAAACGTAAAGCCTTAGTTTAGTAAATTGTAAATAATTGTAACTTCGCGTTTTAAACCATTAAACGTGTTTTATTTCAATTGTATTTGATAATATCTTGTTATTGATCCATTTTTTACAGACCTACAATGATCAAGATCCATACGATGTAAGAATTAAGAGGTTCATCAATCATCCAAACTTTAATCCACCAAGAAAATATTTCGATATTGCAATCATAGAATTGGAACAAACGGTGAAATTTTCTCGTTTCATACAACCTGCCTGTGTTTGGGGAAACCACGATTTTAATGTGCTTGGCCCGAAAGGAACAATAACTGGATGGGGCATTGTTGAGACTGGTATGTAAACTGTATAATTACAAACAAATTGGATATATTATTCTAAAAAATATCTGGACGATAATAACTCAATTGGTTGACAGTATGAAAGAGGCGTGATGTGCACTTTCTCTGCCTTTGATTCCACATCGTTTTGATTTCATTTCTTTTTATCGTAAACGTTTTATTTTCCTGGGTACTTCTCACGACTTTGATCTGAGATCAATTGACAATGTTCTTCTCTCCGTGCTCTACATTCTACGAAAACCTCCTTTTCAGTTAATGTTAAACTCTGGATTTTCCCCCCTTTTAATTATAATATTCAGTAAAATAATTTGATTGAAATTAATTTAAACTCTTTGAATCGTTTTCTCTAAAATACATGCTTCTACGTTTGAATGGCACTACGTTTTAAATTCGATTCAGTAAATTACTTTAATTTTAAGACTAACTTTAAGAACATTTTTAGCATTTTATTTATCATTAATTTTAGTGTTACCCTTATCATCAAATATTATTCTTATTGTAAATCTCCATCTTCAAGGTTGTCGGGAAGATATTGCTTTTAGCAATTAGGCCGCCGTTTCTCGCTACATACTTATCAATATTGAATCTTTTTTTTATAATATTGTTGTGTTGAAAATAAAGTATTATTTGTTTGTTGATTTTAGAAGTCCTCTGTATAAAACGTTTTATTTTAATGAAACCTTAATGTATTGATCACAAGATATGGTTATTATTATTATTTGACTTTATGACGCGTACGTTCCACTACTGACCTATACACTTAGCGTGCTAGATGTCGTCGTGTTTGTAATTTTTTTTAATAATATGAATGAAAAGCGATTTCTTTGTCGCAGGAGGCCAAACCGTGTCGCCCGACTTGCAAGTCGTCTCGCTAGACTTCATAAATTCCGATACCTGTGACAGACTGCTATTCAAGTATAGAAGTAGATTGTGGCAGGGTTTGGAAACACATCAAATGTGCGCGGGCAAGCTGGCTGGTGGGGCCGACGCCTGTCAGGTAAATAGCGAAAGACATCAATTCTTTGAGGTGTTCGCAGCTGTTCAGCCGTCGTAATTAATAATCTTTTCCTTGACAACATCAAAAACGCATTCTTTGACAAAGACTACAATTTCTACATTACAACCGAACAAAAATACGAAAAACCTAGATGCTCGATAAAAGATATATATTTTAGCTGTTTATCCTGACTAAAACAAGTAATTGTATTCCAAATTCTTAATGTCAGACAGCGCATACACGTTAATTGAGGCAAAATTTTAAAATATATATATGTATTGTGTGATTTGTTGCAAATGTTTGTTTGTTTTACATAAAACTTCTTATATGAAACTGAAAATACTTGCAGGGTGATTCCGGAGGACCACTACAAGTGAAAATACCAATTCGAAAAGAAAAGGCATTAGCTATGCATTTCTTACTAGGAATCACATCATTTGGTGTGGGATGTGCTAAAGCTAACGTTCCAGGCGTGTATACTAGAGTATCGAGTTTTGTTGATTGGATTGAAGACGTTGTCTGGAGAGGACTTTAAGAAAATAAAATTATTTTAATAAGCAATTTCAACAGCATAAACTTTGTTCTTGGCGTAAAGTGCATTTATATATGTATAATGATGCAAATTACAATACCTAGGTATTCAATTAATCTGACATCACAATATGTACATATTTTGAATAAAACCTAACCTGAACCTTATCTAACATGACTTACATTAGTGTTTAGCACTTAACTCTAAGACTTTAATTTTAGTGTCCTTCTGTTTACAAACTCCGCATGAATTTTCCCCCTTTAAAACGAACCACCTAGACCAATGGAGTTGGACGTTAGTATTGTATAAATATTGATGCCTATTTTCAATAAAATAACAAAAAAAAGGAATCGATTGTTAGTCGATACGAAGTTCGCAGGGTCTGCTAGTTTTTCTAAAGGCTAAATTTAAATATTCTCCCAATATATACAAGTCAATTAAGTTTAAATGAACATTACAGACAAAGTATTATGTCGCTACAAAGTCATAAAGTAAATCATATTATACACGTACTTAATTGAAAAAAACCTTGACATTAAAACTAAGAAGGAAAAATCTAAGTCCATTGGCCTTTAAGATCATTAAGGTGGAATATATGTACTATCTCTACATATATGGTATATAATAAAACAAGTTTGTGATAATTACGTTAACGGTATATCCCCGCTAAGGTACATTTCAGTGAAAACTTGTATACCTTGCTTCTGCTTAATAAGAAGACGTCTGTATAGGAAAACATATTTCAAACTTCATAGCGAAACGAAGATATAACAGTAAGCATTTAAAGTATGCATAACATAACAATGAAGTTTACGCTATCATTAGTAATTTTACAAGGTAAAGTTAATTTCTTATCGTGTGTATAATTAAGTTTTTGTGTTGCAAGTGAAAAAATTTGGTGAACTTTTATTTGCAGTTTGCTGCTGCTTAGCAGAACTAAGAGTCGGAGGTAATAATCACCAGAAAGTAAGTATATTTTAATTACTTATATAATAAAAAAGTTGAATAAGCAAAATCCTTTTACCATGGCACACGTATTATTTACTTATAAGGGTTTCCAGACCTAAAACTAGATTAATATAAAAATCGGTTACCTGAATAAACTTTAATAATTTTTATTTAAATCTATTTTTTTTAAGATATTGCTTAACACTCTGCAAGAGAAATGCGTAGACGTAATATAATAAACGTTGTCAAATCCTTTCTTATTGTTTAGCATTTCATACGACACTTATTTTAGATAAATTATAGAAGAATACGTGCTTCAGAATCAACCGATTTAGACAGACTATGTAATTACACTGCCACGACGAAACCTGACTTTTCTTCACCTGGCAGAAGAATAAGTGAAGTGAGTAAGTATTCGAGATGATGCTAATTATTATTTTCAGTCGCAAATAATACGATTAATAAGGGCAAGGAAAATGATCGCTATCTTTTAATGATTTTTTAAGATTAAACATTTCCTAGATTGAAAAATCGATGACACGGTGCGACTCAAACCAAGTACCACAGCGTTACGTTCTGTTGCTCTTAGTAATTAAGCCACCATATCTCAATTTAGTTGGTACTACAATATATTATACAATACCATTTATATATTTTATAGTATTTCAAATATAAACGATATTGCTAAACCATTGTTTTGAATGGCCCAAAATAAATCTCCAATTAAGCGAGCGAAACCGTGTGTCTTTAATCGCGTTTAATTTTTTTTCTATAGAATGCTTGGAATACGTTTGGGGATTAAAGAAAAGAAAAGACAACATCGACAGAGCTGCCAAATGTATGTACCAAATGTGTGTTTTTTTTTTACCAGGGATCTCACGATCCGTTGATTAAAAGCCATACTTTGATACCAACGAACCTTTCAAATATTGGATGTTTTAGCATTAATTTGATCCACTTACCCTAATATAATTGTATTTTATACACAGGTGCCCAATGGTGGAAAGATCATCCGGGTACCGTCTATGTCCCCTTTGCTGTAGGCGGGCGTTCAACGGAAATTGGAGAATTTCCACATATGGTAAGTTGCTAGTAAGTTACTTTTAGGTAGTTGCTTCTGCATAAGAGTATTATAATCTTATACTTTGGTAGGGTGCAATCGGATGGAAAGCAGCTGTTGGAACCTGGATTTTTAAGTGTGGCAGCACCCTAATTAGCTCGAAATTCCTCTTGACAGCAGCCCATTGTTCCAGGGTCTCTTCTCGTGATGCCAGTGTCGCCAATCCGGTCCCAGAGATCGTTAGACTTGGTGATAAAAATATCATTGATGTGGTAGGTATTGCGATGAGATCGGAAAATAAAAAAAATTAAACAGTAGGCACAGTTTTACCCCGGTACAGAATATTAATTAATTTTGAGGATAAAACGTGATTAAGGCAACTGTGAATTGCGATTCTGTGAGGAAAATAACATTTCTTTGCATTAGTCACCGAATGAGTTACCGCTAATATCTATGAACTTGTGTGTCCCTTTTGTAAAATTGAATGAAATAAAAATTTATTTTCAGTTCTCTAACAATGTATATCCGTTGGATTTCAATATCGAAAGAATAATAAAGCACCCAAACTTCGATCCACCCAAAAAATATTTTGATATTGCAATAATAGAATTAGTCTATGAAGTATCGTTCACCAGACTTGTTCAACCAGCGTGTCTTTGGACTAAATTTAATACGCAAGAGCTGGGACGAAAAGCCACTCTTACTGGCTGGGGCATTGTTGAATCAGGTGAGTAAAGTTACTTTTGTTTTAATAATTTCTATTCTATTGACAGTACCGACAGTAATTTAGGTTTAGTTGAGTTAAATAAATAGCAATTTAAGTATGTTTTATTAAGAACATATTATGATTTTGTTTTTGAAAAGTTTGTCAACGTACCATGTCTTATTTTCTGATTGTACAGCTGGAAGAGCAACATCTCCAGAACTGCAAGCAGCAGATGTAGATGTTATAAATTCTAATCAGTGCGATAATTACTTAAAACCATATCACAATAGACAATGGTTTGGTGTTGAATCTCATCAGCTATGTGCGGGTAAATTAGCTGGAGGAGTAGATGCTTGTCAGGTAAGATTTAATTATTTTAATACTAAGAAATATTGTCCTTTTAATCATACCACTTTGATATAAATTCATTTTTTTAAAATTAGGTGTTATAATTCATAGGAAGCAAAAATACTTAGAGTTTTGTTTTAGGGTGACTCTGGCGGACCGTTACAAGTGAAAATCCCCTTGCCAATAAAGACAGAAGGATCCATGCACTACGTCATAGGCGTGACGTCTTTTGGAATAGGGTGTGCTTTGCCCAATCATCCTGGCATATACACGAGAGTTTCCAGCTTTATAAATTGGATCGAATCTGTAGTGTGGCCAGGATTGTAGTCTAGTGTTATAGGACTTTGGTAATTACAATATATTTGTATTGAAGGATGCATTTTAATTCTAAGTATTATTATTACATTTTTGTGTCGTGTGCATCTATAATTAAAGTAATATCTTAATAGAAACACAAATATGGTTTTATTTATAAAAAGTAAATCACACCTCTCAAAGTAATTCTTAAACAATAATCTAATTTAAAGAAAGCACTTTAACGGTTTAAAACGCGATATATATTGGTTAAACTAATTAAAATAAATTTAACTACTGCTCGACGTTTCGTGTTCTTAACCGAAAGAGGAAGTAATCTCCAAAAAGAGGGTTCCAAAATGCCTTTTTAATAAATATTTCTATTTTGCAAATCTTCAATCACATACCGTTAAACACGTGATCAAAAGGTTTTTCGACACTCTTAAAACTAGTTGCGTCTTATAATGTAAAGCAAAATATTGTATGAGTTTATTTAAGATACAAAAATGCTTTTCAGTAATGTCTACAATACTGAGACAGGACTTTTATGGCAATTTGTGACTTTGGCAATAAATTTTCATACGACTTTAAGAATATAATATGAATTTAATATGTTTTTTGAAGTTGAAGAACGCTCAAAACAGACACATTTTACAATAAAACCTAACGGTTGACGAATGCAAAATTTGTACACAGTTTCACACCGCTTGTATATCTAGACTATATCTACTATATATGTATATTAATATTATAAATGCGAAAGTAACTCTGTCTGTCTGTCTACCTACTCTTTCACGCCAAAACTACAGAACGGATTTGAATGAAATTTGGTAGACATATTATCTAGAGCCTGAGAAGGAACATAGGCTCATTTTTATTGCGAAGAGAAGGTTGTAAGGGGTTAAAAGGGGGGTGAAAGTTTGTATGGAAATTCATGGTTTTTGAAGATAGAACATTGAAACTTTCTTCTTTAGCTTTTTGAGAATAGGAGTGGGATTGGGAGTGGGGGTGGGACTGGGACTGGGAGAGGGAGTGAGTGTAGGAATGAAAGTGGGAGTTAGAGTAGGAGTGATGTGAGGTGAGGCGAGAGTGTTGCGGCAAAGTAGCACTTACAACATAGATTGGCTGCGATAAATACGCAATTACGTAAATTAATAAACAGCCTAAATAATTAAAAATTCTACCTCAAGTCACTATTCCACGCGAACGAAGTCGCGAGCACAGCTAGTATTTAATATAATGACCAAAATAACTTGGTCTTTCAAGCGGACGCTAATCGCTAGTTTATTATAAATTAGTATTAACATTTAAGACTGGATTGTACACTTAAGGAAAACACTACAAGATATAGATACAATCAAAACACGTTCTTATGGTTTATAAAGAACCTGTGACTAAAAACAGCAAGTCTTGGTTGAAATAATAGTATGAAGATTATTTTGCTGTTGATAACAGTTGAAGGTAATGTTATTAGAAGGTTTAGTGTTTAATATTTATAAATTCATTTGTATTATTGTGTTGTAAGTTGGTGAACTTTTGCAGTGTACATCAACTTGATTTATCAAAGTGCTGCATACAATAGCGGTTGGCACCAGAAGGTACGTGGTTTCAATTGTAAAAGATCCTTGGATTCAAAAAATTTCTTCTGTTTAACGCAGTGTTAGGCCGCAACATTATTTCACGCGGAGGCCAAATCTAACATGTGTTGTGTAATTCTAGGTACGGTTTAGAAGAAGACGCGCTTCTGAGTCAAATGATATTAACAATCCATGTAACTACACTGCCCCGATTAAACCTAATTTCTCTGCGCCTAACAGAAGAATAAGTGAAGTGAGTAAGTATCTGTCAATCAAATCAATCAAAAAATCATCTGTTTCGTTATTAGAAGGTAATATTGTTACGCTTGTAGATATTATCAATGCTGTCACGATAAAATAAGTTGTAATGTTAATTGTTAGACAAATTTGCAAGTGGTTTTTTTTTCTAAAATTAATTTATAATTTCTTCTGAAACATGGCTCTGTCATGAAAATCTGGACGTTTAATGTGTTTAAGGAATGTCAAATTCCATCCGCGTTATAAACCACCGCCCTAAGGTGAACCCGTGAAGTTTGATCCTGTTTCGATTTAGGTTTGCATTTTGCTTATAAATATGGATGTGACATCTCATCTTCCATCTACTTACTCTTATATTTGTAACGTTTTGTTTATATGGCGGTTGTTGATTTTTTCTACAGAATGCTTAGAATACATTTGGGAGGCAAAAAAACGTGTTGACGACTACGCAAGACGTACCGAATGTTAGTATCCTTATATACATGGAATGTAAACTATGGATGGAATGGTAATAAAAATTTAATAGTACCTACTTAATATGCAGGTTTATTATGGAGACAAAAACAGCCCGGGCCATCTTATGTTCCTGTCGTTATAGGTGGTCGAAATACGGAAACTGGAGAATTTCCTCATATGGTATGTTGATGGTAAAAACAGATTCATCCTAGCCTTGTTCCACTTTCAGAAACATCTTCCAATCCACCATTGACAAACTTTTCGTATTTATGTTATTCTAATTACCAACGCATTTTAATACTATTGGAATAAATGACAGACGTGCAAAACAAAGATCGCTTGATGGAAGGTAAAATAATTCAGTCATATGACATCTACAGACGATGCTCTGTCGACCGTGGCTTTGGATGTGTGATTAAAGAGCGATTTTACTTATTTACAAAAAATATTCTACCTTAAGGATTAGCCAATCTAAATACCACCACTATTAATAATTTAGTAATACAATAATATAAATATGTAATTAGTTTATTTAATTATGTCCAAATTTAGGGTGCCATTGGTTGGAGAGCTGCTGTTGGAACATGGATTTTTAAGTGTGGCAGTTCTTTAATTAGCTCGAAATTCCTCTTGACCGCAGCTCATTGTTCCCGGGTCTCTTCCAGTGATGCCAGCGTAGCTAATCCAGTTCCAGAGATAGTCAGACTTGGTGATAAAAATATAATTGATGTAGTAGGTATTGACGGTCATAATAAAAATTAGATTTAAATAATATTCCATACTTAAGTATTTATGTGGAAAACATTTTCGTTACAACAAATAAATTATAAAATAATGTATATGGTTTTTTTCAGTATTCTAAGAATGTATTTCCTCAAGAAGTAAGGATCAAAAGAATAATTAATCACCCAAACTTTAAGCCACCTAAAAAATATTTTGATGTTGCACTAATCGAACTAGTCGATGAAGTAGTGTTCACCAGATTTGTGCAACCAGCGTGTCTTTGCTCTAAATTTAATACGCATGAGCTTGGAAAAAAGGCCATTGTTACTGGCTGGGGTATTGTTGAAACAGGTAAGCAGAATACTGATTCAACAAAATTGAAGTTTTCAACTAAACTTTTTTAACAATTAAAGCAACTTTAGCAATGTCTTATTTAAAAAAATATGTTTTTTTTAATTGTACAGCTGGAAAAAAGAGATCCCCAGAACTACAAGCTGCAGTGGTGGATATTATAAATTCTAATAAGTGCGATAATTTGTTAAGACGTTACTATAGTAGACTATGGTGTGGTGTTGAATCGCACCAAATGTGTGCAGGCAAACTCGCTGGAGGAATAGATGCCTGCCAGGTAAGGTATAAAAATAGGCTCATTTTTTATATTTTCTAAGGCTTAGTAAAATAAGTTAAAGTAGTTACTATTTAGAAGTGAAAATATTCATCAAATGTCAAATTGTGATGCCAAAGATTTATTGTAGAGACATTGTCTTAATGCAAGACCGCAAATCATAACCAAACGTATAAACTAAGTCAAGAAATAAATCGGGCTTCTCTCACGATTATTTACGACGTTTGTAATAGTCTAATATTTCCTTCGACTTTGTTAAGAGTGATAAATCAGAGTTGCTGTCAATATATCTAAATCGCTAACATTATGACTATTTTAGGGTGACTCTGGAGAACCTTTGCAAGTAAAAATCCCATTACCAACAAAGACACAAGATTCTATGTACTACGTCATAGGCGTGACATCATTTGGAATAGGTTGTGCTTTGCCCAATCTCCCTGGAATGTATACGAGGGTGTCCAGCGTCATAGATTGGATCGAAGACATAGTGTGGCGAGGACTGTCACTATAATTATATGACTGCTGTAAAAAATATAGTTCTAGTATTCACAACATTATTTTTTGCTATTTAACAGTAGTTTCGTAGAACAGGTTATTTAAATAAAAGAAAACCGTGATCTGAAATGAAACTGGAATTTTGTTTTACTTATCATTAGTAGTTACTTACTATAGACGTCTGTATGTATGTCCATGCTTTTTGTGTATTAAGAGTTCTTAATTTAAAACAGCTAATGACATTACAAATACATTTTTCCTTATGATTTGGTATTAATAAAAACTTTATGGTTGTCCAATACAAAATGTGTACCTGTTACCACTATGTGTATTGACGGTAAAACTAGTTTGTGGCAACACCTATTATAATTTAGTAACTTCTGCAGCTTCTTAAAGGTTCACACACATCCTTTAAGGAAAACTGAATACAAAATATAAAACCGAAACAATATCGTATCATGTATAGTGGAATTGTGGCAAAAATAAAGTGAACATTCGTTTAGTGTTTTTGATAACAAAAATAATATGAAGATTATATTTCTATTGATTATTGTCTTCGAAGGTAATCGGAGACATCAATAAATTGAGTGCTAAGTATTGTTGTATTATGTGGATGGAGAATAGATGGTAATTTATTTTTGCAGTGTACAGCAATTTAGTGTATCAAACAGCAGCACAAAATGTTGAAGAGTTGCAGCAAGTAAGTAATAAGTATCCATATATTTACATAGTTGAATGCACGCTTAAAGGGAAATCCCAGTTTCTGATATTAGAGCGAGACACAAACATATTAATATGACTGTTTAACTGATAATATTTATTTAGGGCATAGAAAACTTGCCAACTTGCGAGACCTGGGTTTCTGGCAACGTGTGGAACCACAAAACAAAATTTCTATCTTTACTTCTCCACTTATATACTTTATGTTTGATATAAGGTAATAATACTTTAGCATATTTCAGGTACACAATAGAAACATACGTGCTACTAGGCGTACAAAAACGACAAACAGTAAAAACGATCCATGCAATTATACTGCCCCGCTTAAACCCAACTTCTCATCTGGCAGAAGAATAAGTCAAGCGAGTAAGTACACCAGATGTTTGTACTTTAACCAGGTCTACTGAGGTTCAGGCCTTACAGACCTTAATGCAGCATATGCGTGCTGAAAGACACGTTTAGTTTTAAAACATGCCAGGTTTTACGATTTTATTAACAAGTACACGAACAGATAAGTTTTGACTTACTTAGAACTTCTCTCTTATAATAGATAATGTAATTTTAGTACATGTGTTAGAGATATCTAAATTAATTAAAAATATTATTATATTTAAACGTAATGTGGAGTGGGAGATTCAAAGCGTATTTGCAAAATTACCTAAACACTTCTAATTATAGTTACACACTTGAATGAATCATGACTAAAATGAATTCTAAATAACTGAATACAATTTTTTGTCATTTTCTTTTTCTTCTAGTTTCAAAAACATTTAAGGTCTATAAATTATGTTTTTAGTCTTGGATATAGTTTTGTTACAATGAATATAAATTAGTGTTAATTTAAATTATTTTTTCTATATATATTGTTACAGGGATTAAGCATAAAGCAAATAAACTATTTTATCGGTTATTTAAAACGTTTTTTAATGGCGAACTGGTAAAACTTTAAATAAATTACCTTCTTCCAAATCATTACTAAATATCAATCTCTTATTACCCCAGTTCGCAAGGCGAGGCTTTTACTTTATAATATGTTTTAGTTTATACTTATAAAAAATTTAAGAAGTACTATTTTTTACTCGTTAACAATGTAATTTTTTTCCTAGCCCCTAACATTTTTTGATATTGTAGTTTCTTAAAAGTTGATTGAAGTTCTTATTTTTTTGTCTATTTTCGAAAACTTGTAATTGGCTCTGGATTTTGCTTTACTCAATTGTCTATTTCTTTATTTAGCTGTTTAGCCTTAAAAAATCAATATGTTAGTAAAATGTAATTTTCTATTACAGAATGCCTCGAATACATTTGGGACCTAAAGCAACGTGCTGACCACCTCGCAAACGTAACCAAATGTATGTATGTTTCTCTAATGATAAGAAGAAATTTTAATCCGTAAACATCCAAATGGGATGCCCTAGTGACGTTTAAGATCTTAAAAAAGTATTGATCATATCATATTCGCAAAAATAACAACTTACTTTCTCCAGGTATCCAGAAAAGACATCCAGGTCGTCATACTATAGGTGGACGTAAGACAGTATCTGGGGAATTTCCTCATATGGTACGTGGTTGGTGTACAATTTTTGGATTACAGATCTTGTATGATAACTTTTTTATGATAGGGGAGGACAGACTAGCGTGGTGATCACTTGATAAAAGGTGAAATAATCCAGCTACATAACTTAATCTTTGTCGACCTATTTTGGCTTCGGATATTCGAAAAGCCACAAACTAAAACAAAAAAGTGATTAAACTTCTGTCTATAGTTTACGCGAGTAGTAGTTAATTTTCGTAAGGGGCTGTGGGGGACCTCTCCATTCAACTTTTTATTTCGATATTACTACCAAGGAAAATATCAAGATATAAGGATAAAGTCCAATATGTTTCGGAAAAGTTAAAATTTATTATAAAATCATTGGACCTGATGGGGATAATACCTACGACTCGTTGATTTTTATCTATGCATTACATCAACGACCTCGTCACATATATTTATATTGCATTTATTAGGGTGCTGTTGGATGGAGAGCAGTCGTTGGAACTTGGATTTTTAGGTGTGGCAGTTCATTAATCAGCTCCAAATTCCTTTTGACCGCTGGCCATTGTTCTAGAGTCTCTTCACGTGATGCCAGTGTAGCCAATCCAGTCCCAGAGATTGTCAGACTTGGTGATAAAAATATAGTTGATGTGGTAGGTTAATATCGAATAATAAAACAAATAAATGTGATTTAATTTCAATTCTTCATAAATTCACCAAATTAATGTATTTTTCTCGTTTTTTACTAATGTCACAATTGATGGAATGATATTTTCTTTAGTACTCTAGGGGTGTCGAACCGCAGGACGCCAAAATCAAACGAATAATAAACCATCCAAAATTCAAACCTCCCAAAAAATATTTCGATATCGCAATAATAGAGTTAGAACAAGACGTGGAGTTCAGCAAACTTGTGCAACCAGCGTGTCTTTGGACTAAATTTAACACACAAGAGCTTGGAAAAAAGGCCACTCTCACTGGTTGGGGTATTGTTGAAACAGGTAAGAAAATAATATTTTCTTAACAAATATTTTGTATTTAAATAACACACTTTAACAGTTTAAAACGCAATATATAAGTTAAACTTATTTGAAACTTATTTTTAAATAAAGCACTTTAACGGTTTAAAACGCGATATATTAGTTAAACTTATTTGAAAATTATTTTTAACTTCGGCCCGACGTTTCGGATGCTTTGCAGCAGCCGTGGTCACGGGGAGACCACGGGTGCTATATCGCGACTATCGTTTTAAACCCTTAAAGTGTTTTTTTGGTACTACTCGCGTAAACTATAGACAGTATTAAATCTTTTGTAATAAAATAATTAATTGTAATAATTTTATTTTCCCTTTGATAGCCGGAAAGACAATATCTCCAGAGCTTCAAGCAGCGGAGGTAGATGTAATAAATTCTAATAAATGCGACGGTTTTCTAAAGCCGCATTGTGGTAGACTATGGTGTGGTGTAGAATCACACCAACTGTGTGCAGGGAAGCTTGCTGGGGGAGTAGATGCTTGTCAGGTGAGGCTTTAATATTACGTAGGAAATTTTTTTTCAATTTTTCGTGTAGAATAAAGAAACTGGCCACAATAACAGAAACTAGATTAGTAAAAAAAACCTTATTACAATGTATGGAAATTACAAAAGCCGGTTCTCAAGACTACTAAGTATGTCATCATTAATATTTCGACACGAGAATTTTATATATTTTTTATCAAGAATATTTTCATGCCTTGTAAATTATTTCCTTCAACTTATTGATAATGACCTCTCGCGCAATGTAATTTCAACCTTAAACTTAAAAATTTCAATTTATTTTCGTTTTTAAATTATATAGTGCCTTCATGTGCAATAACATGTGAAAAATATTAATATGTCATCATTAATATTTCGAAGAGAATTTATTTTTTATATATTTTTTATCAAGAATACTTTTCATGCCTTGTAAATGTATTTCTCTCTCTCTCTAAAATGTTGATGTTATGCCTCTAAAATAAAAGCAAGATTTATTATTTTGAGTGACTGTCTACTCGCACTTATTGCTAATTTTAGGGTGACTCTGGAGGACCGTTGCAAGTGAAAATCCAGATACCAGTAACTACGCAAGGATCTATGCACTACGTCATAGGCGTGACGTCATTTGGAATAGGATGTGCATTGCCCAATCTGCCCGGTGTTTATACGAGAGTGTCCAGCTTCATAGATTGGATCGAAGACGTGGTGTGGCGGGGATTGTAACTAATAACATTTATGTATACTAGTAATATAGGGGCCATAGTATTTTATATTCCTAAGTTCAAGTACTTACTTCTTCAATACAATCAAATTGTCGAGTCTATTACATGTGTTACGGCATTATAATTAAGCAAATATTGTATTAAAGTTCAAGTACAAGTTCATGATAAATAAATTATATTTTGATTTTATTCTTTTTTAAACTTGTGTAATGCACTTTTTTGTAATTTTAATTTTGTAAGTGAACCCTTACATTTGTCGGGCCTCCTATGTCATAAAATAAATTATAATATATACAATAACAAATGCGCACTTGGCAAAACTTTATCCGCGCTTAATATTGTGATAAAATGTATTTTTTTCTAACAAGCACTAAACATAACAAAATCGGACCAAATTACCTATTTTGAATGTTCTCATTGAAAATGGACGTTAATACCTGCATTTTGAAAAGAACAGATAATTCTCATTGCTTTGTTTCATTTACCTTTAAGAATTTTCCAAATTAATCAATCTCTAGTTAAGATTTTTCTTTTGATTATTTTTAGTACCTTATAGTTTATACTTGTTACTGATATTTATAATACCGAGTTGTTTGACCCATCACCATACTATCTTACCATCTATTTCTCCCATTACGGATCGTGTGACCCGCTATGATAGAAATAGGTATGTAAAAAGTATTATATGATTAGTGCTAACATTCCTATCACTATTTGATATAAGTAAACCTTGAGATGAAGTTTAAGCACATTGGTCGACGGATAGTTGTGTAATAAAATATTATTTACGAAACATAATTTTATTTGTATACCATATAAGATGAAACTAGTCTGGTGTCAGAGATTGTGAAAAGAATAATAATAGCAATACGCCGTTTTGTTTACGTCTGGACATCGCGGGACATCACCGCGATACCTACATTTAAGTTCAAACGTGTTTATCTTGTTATTAGTTGCTTTACAGACGTCAGTTTAAGGAAAGAGTGTAGGCAACGTATACATATAAAGTAAAATCTGTTTTGTACCTTTTCATGGCGAAACTGCTGTTGTAAATAGTGCAAAGAACGGTGTTGTGACAAAAAGATGAAGTTCATATTTATATTTACGCTATTAGGTCGGTATCTTGCTGCTATCGGTATTTTATAATGATGGTGACTCAGGTGAATAAGTTTCGTGATTATTTTTTTCAGTATATCCCAGTTTAGCTGATCAACGCGTAAACAATAATGTTACGCAGACACAAGTATGTTATATTCTATGTTGTCCTAGTACATATTATTATTTAGCTTTTCCTTCATATTGTTAAATATACTCTTTAAATATATCTAGGTGCTCGATAGAAGATTGCGCGCTTCTGAATCAAGTGATAAAAATAATCCATGTACCTACACAGTCCCAGTAAAACCAAACTTCTCTGCGCCTGGCACAAGAATAAGCGAAGCGAGTAAGTATTTTTTATATTAATAATATTGTATTATTTAATTACTTTACTAAATTATTTGGTCCACATTTGCATTATATTTTATATTACGTATTTGCGAAAAGATTATGCAGGAATTTTCCTCAAGTTGAGATCCTTATGCAAAAACCATAATGATTTTTACAACACAAAATAAATTTAGTTAAAAAAATGGAATATGTGACTTTATCTGTATGTAATACCAAACTTTCCTGTTCTAGAATGTTACGAATATATATGGGAACTAAAAGAACGACAAGACAACTTGGAAAGGGAAACCAAATGTATGTATTTTTAGATATGGCGTCATCTACGGTCACTGCTTTGAATATCGGTTGCTCTATTAGTTAGAGCAATAGCTCGGAACGCTAAGTATGCCGGTTCAAGACCTGCCCGAATTAGTCGTAATTTTTATCAATTTATAATCGACTCTTAATTAGCTATCGAATTTTAATACAATGTTTCAGGTTCAAAATGGAGACGCGACCAAGCAGGTGTGCATGATGTTCATTTTGTTATTGGTGGTCGTGCAGCGGAACCTGGTGAATTTCCACATTTGGTAGGTGGATAGTTTTTGTGACAGAGAAGGTGTACCGATCACTGCAGCCATATATTATTTAAACACATATCAGAAAATCAAATTGCATTTTCCCCTCAGGGTGCTGTTGGTTGGAGAGCGGTTGTTGGAACATGGATCTTTAAGTGTGGCAGTTCATTAATTAGCTCAAAATTCCTTTTGACCGCAGCTCATTGTTCCCAAGTCTCATCACGTGATGCCAGCTTAGCTGATACAGTCCCAGAGATTGTCAGACTGGGTTATAAAAATATAGTTGATGTGGTAAGTATTGATGTTGGTAACTGGAAAATAAAACAATGGGGAAAATAATAATTATGAATTGTTTATGAGGAAAATGTTTTAGCCATAAAATCATAAATGAAACAGTTAACCATAATATAGAATGAATGCGATAAAAGTAAACAATAAGATGACAAGGATAATAATAATAAGTAATGACGTCAGCTGATTTTTAAATTATTATTTTAGTATTTAGTAATTTCTTAAAATACTTATAAAATGTTGATTTTATTCCAGTTCACTTCCGGAGGTAATCCACAGGACGCCAAAATTAAAAGAATAATAAAACACCCAAACTTCAACTCTCCCAAAAAATATTTCGATATTGCAATAATAGAGATAGTAGATGCAGTGGTGTTCACTAAGTTTATTCAGCCAGCGTGTCTTTGGTCCAAGTTCGATACCAAAGAATTAGGCAATAAAGCAACAACTACTGGTTGGGGCATTGTTGAAACAGGTAAACAATTATATTTATTTATTTTATATTATTAAGTTGTTCGGACATCGTGATATAAAATTGGTTCTCGATGCTTCGTCATCACCAGTGAGTGACATCTTCAGGACGCGTTGGGGATTCTTTGACGGGGAGACTGAGCATTAGCCGAAGAACGTTTAACGTCTACTCATGATTGTGAAACGTCAAGAACCCATCTAAAGATTCAGAAAATTTAACTTAAATACAATTAAAACTCATATATTGAGAAAAGAAAAGAATAATCAATGAATTATTCCTATGTTTTCATTTTATTTCTACAGCCGGAATGAAAACATCCCCAAATCTACAGGCAGCAGTGGTAGATATTATTAACTCTGAGACATGCGATAATTTGTTAAAACCACATCGTAGTAGACTGTGGGGTGGTCTAGAATCCCACCAACTGTGTGCGGGTAAACTTACCGGAGGAGTAGATGCTTGTCAGGTAAGATTTAATTATTTAAGTATTGAGGAATAACGTCTTTGTTGCTAAGTATTTCATTTATTAGAAGGCTTATAAAGGCATAGGAAGTTCTATTCACATAATTGTTATTAAAAATTGACAACATAAATAAGAATCAATTTTGTTTTTATATTTATCATTTTAGGGTGACTCTGGAGGGCCATTACAAGTGCAAATTCCCTTACCAATTAAAACACAAGGATCTATGCACTACGTCATAGGCGTGACGTCATTTGGGATAGGATGTGCATTGCCCAATCTGCCCGGTGTTTACACGAGAGTGTCCAGCTTCATAGACTGGATCGAAGATGTGGTGTGGCGGGGATTGTAATTCAGTGAAAAAGGTTTTTATTTAAACTAAGCTAAGATTAATAATTAGGAAGAATATTCTGAATAAAATAAAAATCAAATATGCTTGTTTTTCCTTAATTACTGATCAAGGCATCTCAATGTTACAACGTTTATCACTAGCTTTGGAAAGTTTGTCTTCCCAAAATACGGCGTATAGGTTGCAATCATTTATGATTGAATTGTATGAGACTGTAGTGGAAGCGAGCTACTCCTTTTTAAAAAGATACCAATGTCTTCTTCTTATATATAATAGAACATAATATATCAACTTAATACACACCTATTTGCATTTAATGTTTGTTAAAAAGTCACAAGTCCACCACTCAAAGTAATATTTTTTCGTTTGAACAATGATGGGCCTTCTGTTTTATTCTGTGCAACCGGACTATCTTTATGTCCCCAAACTATATTCTCGATCCATTTTCTGAAAGAGGACACTTTGGTATAAATGCCTGGTTTGTCCTTCTGCCCACATTTCACTCCAAATGACGTAAGTCCGACCACCGTACTCATAGTTGCATTTGAGCCACTATCTATTTTGATTTGTAAAGGACCGCCGGAATCGCCCTGAAATTAAAAATAAAGACATTTTAATTTAAAAGTTTCTATTTCTGCTAAATTGATAATCTCTGTATAATGATACTTTTAGCAAGCAAACATTATTGTCCCAGGATGATAGCCATATTAAACAGTGACAAATACAATAACGTATTCTTGCTTGCGCAGGAGTGTTCTAAGCTTATATTATTATGAAACAAAAGTCTACAGACTTATGAGCTAGCCAGCTCTTTTCATCGTAATGTGTTCTTATTTAGCATCCATGACTAGAATTCACAAGAAACAAAATTCTAACCACTAGGTTCTACATAGTTAATTTGTTCCCACGTTGTCTACTTATTAGATACTTTATAGATAGATTAGATAGATTATAGAGTACGCACCAAGACTTTAACATGATTAAAAAATAATTAATTGCTTTGAAAACTTTAATATTTTTACATGATATTGCACATGAAGGCACTATATAATTTAAACATCGAAAATAAATTGAAAAAAAAATATTTTTTAAATTATAAATTGCTTTTAAAAAGACACTACTACCACTCACCTAACGACCTTGTTGTTGTTATTTTACACAAATTATAAAATAAAATATTTATTTTATGAGGACCGACTTAGAATGGAACTCTCGACGTTTTGGTCGCAACTTAGTTTTTATATCAGCAATAAACGAGTTTGAATTAAATTAAATAATCCTCTTTTGCTTTGCTTTGGATTGCTTAAGGTGTAAGTTACCTGGCAAGTATCGACTTTTCCAGCGAGTTTTCCGGCACATAACTGATGTTTAGCGAAACCGTGCCAGTTCCTGTTCCAAGTGTCTTGGAGTAGTGGATTACACTGCCCTGTCGTAAATATATCAACGACGGCCTTCTGAAGAACCGTCGATGGGTTTCCTATAAGAAAACTACATTTTTTTAACGAATTACGAAAGATTAAAGAATTGTGTAAATATTGTATTAGTCTTAGGCAAAGATACTGTCTGGATTTTACGCGAGTAGTGCACATTTACTACACATTAAAATAAAACACTTTAACTGTTGAAAACGCGACATTAAAGGTTTTGTTAACTAATTATTTAAACTAATTTAAAAATTATTTTTACTACGGCGTGACGTTTTGGATCTCTAATGTATAACTGCAACGCTTGCGCTATCTGTTCCCTTAGTAGTAGTTCCCGTAGTTGGTATTTGTTTGTAAATTAGTCAAAGATCTGATGATGACACTAGTGATGGGGAAACGTCGAGAACCATTTCTGAATTACGACAGCCGAATTCTGAAAATGTACATAGGAAAGAAAGATTCGATTATATCTTACCGCTTTCGGTAACACCCCATCCAGTTAAGATGCCTTTTGATCCCGTGTCAAGCGTCCGCTCAGTGAACAGACACGCTGGCCGAACTGTATGCGAGAATTTCACCGCAGCCTCCAATTCTATTAGAGCGATGTCATAATACTTCTGCGGCGGTTTATAACGAGGGTGTTTGATTATAGTTTTGATTGTCATATCTATTGGTTTTCCGTTTATTTGAAACTGAAACAAATTAAATACTTTTGAACGTGTGTATGTGGTTTGGGATTTGCTGGTCCACTTTCGGTCACTACTATATTGTATTGCGGTACAATGGTAAATTTTTTTATTAAAATCGTGCAGTTGCAAGTTTAAGAAAATCATTGTGATAACTGACATTTAGGACAAATATGCATATAATAAATATATTATCAGCGGAAAGAACATTTTTCGACATCCATAGAAACAAACAAACCATATAATCTTCAATATTTTCCACGCCAAATCTTATAACTTCTGGAGTAGCCTTCGAGACATCTAGATGTTTTCGAATTGGCAACCAGGTGCAGTGTGCAGCAGTTAGAACGTACTTCTCACTTATTAATGAACCGCCACATTTGAACACCCATTTAGATTCGTCTTTGGCCTTCCATCCTATAGCACCCTGTGAAGATTGCTTTCGTTAATAAGAAATCAAATTGCTAGACGTCGAACCTTATTTTATATAATGATTGATATATGAATTGTGCCTTTTTTCGATTTCAATTAATTTTGTTTTGAAAATAATACATTTGTTAAATACTGTCTATAGTTTACGCGAGTAATACCTATTTAAATAAAACCCTTTCACTGTTTATAACGCGATATATTAGTAAACGTCGGGCCGAAGTTAAAAATCATTTTCAAATAAGTTTAACTAATATATCGCGTTTTAACCGTTAAAGTGTTTTATTTAAATAATGCATTTGTTATTTTTACAAGTACTCTATAGTGTTTATTTGTTTTTCTTATTTCTCTTTTCGGAATTTTACATACAGAAGTTAATTTTTGTATACATAAATATAGTTTAAAGTAATATCGTATCTTTGACGTCCTTAACTGCAGTCTGCGATTTAATAATTTACTGAATAATGAAAGCTTTACGCAGTATTTTAAATGTTTGACAATAGATGTAATTTTTTAAATGTCAAAAAAAATTACACAGTTTTATAGGATACACGAAACGCTGATAAGAAAGGTTTGACTTACCATATGAGGAAACTCAGCAGGTTTCGCATCTACACCTCCAAATATAACACTAGGTGGAACAAATACTAATATTTCTGGGATTATTCCACGCTTGATTTGAGATATAAGGTATGTCCGGCCTTAAAGACAAATGTTTTTAATATCACTTTCGTGTTGCAAAAAAATACAAAAAACACGTACAAGGGATAAATTACATAAATATTTTAAAGTAAGATTAAAAAACAAAATCACAAACATTACTCAAGCCCGCGGCATAGGGATATTTTTTAAAACTATGATAATTAATTTAATAAATACAATTCTTATGGTATAATATGAATACGTGGAAATAACTCACATTTTTCATTCGCTACATCTTCGTCTGCTTGGTTTTTTATTTCCCATTTATATTCTAGACATTCTGAAACAGTTATTTGATTGTTTAGCAAACGTATTAGTTGTCTGATTCAAACAAAAAATTGGCTACAAACAATATTTGCGTACCGCTTTATCAGAACTTGAATACTAATATAAAACGTCTTACTGGTTACGCTAATTCTTTGTCCTGCAACGTGAAAATCTGGCTTCACTGAATTGAAAGGCTTACATAATTCGTCAGCTCCACTTGAAAAGTCTGTTGACAATGTCTCATTGTCCTGCCAAGAAAATACAATTAGGCACCATAAAATAAAAGTGATCATACTTTTTGAAATATTTATAAGAAAATAGCAAGCACGGGATTGACCTAATAAAAGGTAAAATAATCTAGTTGACTTATTAAGATGAGCCGTTGACGGTGGTTCGTGAAATACGATAAAGTATGAGTTCGATCTAAATATGAGTGGGAATGGTACCTACGTCCGTTAGCTTTTAGCTATACATGTTAAAATTGAACCAACAAGCACGTCAAATGAACAATTCCATAAAATATTACCTGCAAAGCCTTCAAAATAATGCTCTCTAGATCACTGTCGCTAAAATCTAATGTACTGGTGTCTGAAAAAAAAAAACGATTTAATGCTTAAACATTTCAATGGTTTTAACAATTTTAATCGTTTATGTTAATGTAATGATTATTTTGTATTTTATTAAATTACATCTCTTATTAGTCTTTGCTATATTAAAAATAATTGATTTATTAAATGTTAATTCTATAGAAAATTGTATATTATTTATGACTAAATTAACCACTATGCAATAAAAATAAACATAACTTAATTAAATTAGATTTAAAAAAAAAAACAAAAATTCGACACGGTCACGGACGGCAGGACTTAGAACGGATTTTAACTAAAAAAAATGTAAAAATCTTTTAGACACAACTAAGCTAAAATTATATACAACCTTGATACGTAATACTATAAAAAAATAACCAACCTCCTTTGCAAGTGCTGATCAAAACTAAGCAAAGCAATATCTCAACGGACACCATCTTCATCAACAACACTACTATATATTCAACTAGAACATTAACTCCAAACTCGTTTTATAACCGTCTGTGTTATTAGTATATTAACGCGCTTCTGACAAGGAAAATCTTGATTTAGCTTAGTATATAACTGAGCTTAGTAAAAGCTGTTTTAGAGATCCTTCGCATAATTTTAGTATAAGGTAGTATTATTACTTAATTTTGTTAAGTCTTATTTCAATTGATTTGTTAAAAACATGTTTACAGTATTTAAAATTAGGTATTAAATACGGAACACCTCTGTACGCAAATGGTTAAACGTATTGCCTAGCATTGCGTTAAGCATGAGAGGTGCTGGGTGCGAATCCTGGGGAAACAATGTTTTTTTTTCGGTCGGCTAGAGCGTAGAAGTCTGATTAATTACTTGCCTGTAAAAGAACCAATCAGTAAAACTGACACTGATCAGGAAATCATTTCGCCCCATGCCCCATGGGGGGAAACGGGATTTCACAACATTAAATACAGAATACCAAGTTTCAGCGAAACTCTTTGCCCCAGGACTTCCATATTATGTAAATAAGGTACTCCGACAAGAATTAAACTGTCCCAGCGCAAACGAGTAAATATATTAAAACATACAAAGTAACAAAGGATCTTTTATAATTGTGCCTATGTATAATCCTATAGGCCTAGCATGCACGGCTCGAGATTCGCCTTCGTTTTTCATCTCTTGCAGTATATCGTCGATTAACATAAGATAAAACTGAAATAAGTCGACTATACAAAAAAATAATCACCTCGTTGTTGATGACTTTTTCATACATCATATTGTATTTAAAATTTCGACCCGAAGACTCAAAGTTTGTCGAAACTCGCTAGAGATATATGTCATACCGCGCATATTAACCCAGCTGTTCACTAGATATTTCCTTATACAGTCAAATAGCTGAGCGCAAATTGACGTAAGTGTGCATTTCCTGTTTGTGTAGGAGACGTATAATATGTGTCATCACAGAGTTAATACGTAAGCCATTTTATATCAAACATAATATCATTTGTTTTTATCAAATTTACCACTAGTCAACTTGGTGACTCAAAATATTGGTTGGTCTGTGGTCTTTCATACCTGCCGTAGTACAGTTGCAGTAAAAATGGAATATGACAGCGCGAGATAAGCTTACATGTTACATATATACCGTTTCTTAAACAAAAAAGTAATTGTTATTAAACAAAGGTAAGGTATTATACACAAAAATTATAGACATATCCTAAACTCGGTAGTACTTTAAGAATAAATAGAAATAATACAGGAGCAATGTGTTGTTTGTATCAGATTATAAGCCATGGAGAATAAACGCCTCTTTTTAAAATAATATTTTTGCATCGATTGTATTTCTAGAAAACTGATTTTAATTAAGGCCAAACAGTACTCGTAATTGAGGTGCTGTTAATCTTTGTACATATGACAGCCTTATTATGATGGTGACAATCCAATCTAAGTTATATAAAGTATTTTCGCTGAGTTTTCATATAATTTTCTTTAAACATGTCCCGTGGAGCAACCCTCGAATGTTAATATAAGTTTAGAAAAGTTATTTTCGTGTTTAATTAGCTTTGATGTCAGTATTTACAGAAGTTTTTGTTCATTTACAGAAAAATATTTATTTAGTTTATTTAAAAACCGGAAGAAAAAAAATACATACACAATTAGGTTTTTTTTTGACCTGTTCAAAATGTGGTAGGAATTGAAAACATAACCTTGTCACTAACCACTATCCACAGATGAGAAAGCAGTTAAGAGTAGGTAATCGCGTGATTTCACTTTAAGGCTTTCCAAAGGTCCAAAGCAAAATAGCGACAAACGGACCAACAACGCATCTTGTTAAAATGTTACATGGCTAGGGTATTTCAACTTCCATCGATTGAACATGCAGTTTACTTGATAGAAGATAATATTCATGAAGATATTTTTTGTTATAAAAAGAAAGATTTACTATTTGTGAGACACAGGCGGGGCACAAACCCGTAGCATTGCAATGATTAACTTCGAACGCGCTGTCCGTAAACAGGTTGATATGAAAATATCAAGGTCCAATCAAATACTGTTTGTAGTTAACGCGTGTAGTACACATTTAATAAATTTAACGGTTTATAACGCCGAATATGGTAGGTTAAACTTAATTACAAATTATTTTAACTTCGGCCCGATGTTTTGGATGCTTTGCAGCAGCCGTGGTCTCGGGGAGACGTACGCGTCACGAAACGTCGGACAGTAGTTAAAATAATTTGTAATTAAGTTTAATTAACCATATTCGGCGTTTTAAACCGTGGCTATAGTTTTTGTGTAAGAAAGGAAAACAACAATATATTATAAAGTTTTATCATATTAAATAATACTACTTAATTAAATCTATATAATCTGCATACTAAAAAGGTTATAAATACTAGTAAACGAAGAAGAGGTGATGTTACAAATTTTAAGCTTGGAAAAGCAACGTTTCCTTTATATCTTTGACTACGGCCGACCTGGCCACCAACCATCTAATGCTTACAGGGCCTAAGATTACTTTAAGTTACTTAAAAAAACACATACTTCTTCAACTGTCTTGTTCTACTGTATTCTTTATTTTGGCCACACAACACTCTCTATCCAGTCCAAAAAACTTGAGACTTTCGTATATATTCCGGGCTGATCTTTCTTTCCACATTTGATACCAAAAGAAGTCACTCCAATCACCATGTGCATTGACCCTTCGTATTTCGTTTCTTTTAACTTAACTTGTAGTGGTCCTCCAGAATCCCCCTGCAAGAGAATGGCGAGTGAAATTACATTGTTCTAAGTTTTCTTCACATATGTGTACGTCTGTGTCTGTTTAAAAACCTAATTAATACTATATAGCAAATATCGGATTTCTGTGTCCTGTTCGACCGCAACACATACACAGTATCTCAGTGAACTCAATACTGGGAAACGTGTTTTACCAATGCGCAAAGGAGGCGGTCTGAATATTATTAAATTTGTACATCTATACTAATATTATAAAAGTAAAGAGTTTTCTTGTTTAACGAATGGTTCGAATTTATTTTTTTTGTGTTCGTTAGACCATTTATCGAGGAAGGCGTTAGGCTATAAAACATTAGGCTATGACTAATAGGAGCAAAGGAATAGAGGGAAATGAGGAAAGACACAGGAACAGTTATTCTTCTTTAATCTAATCTTATAAAACCCCTGTGGCTGTCTGTCTATAAATCTATCTTTTAAATTTAACAAGAAGAACGAAAGTTTGCCAGGTCTGCTAGTATATAATATTGGAAATAATAAGTAATAATATATTACTATTCTATAAGATTTCAAACATAAATTGTATTAATCCTGGCATCAATATGACGGAATGTTATAAATGTTGTTGTAAAATTAATATGGTAATGGTTTTATGTGTATTATAGTTCAATTATTATTAAAATTATTGTAAATTGCAACTGTACAAAATAACATTTCTCTTATTATAATATTAATCGGATGTTAAAATGGAAGCAAATATATAAAACTGCCTTACTGTTGATATTTGAATTGATCAAATGCTAAAATAATGGATAAATATTTCTTAATGGAATCGCACGAGTGCACTTTTGACTTGAATGATTGTTGTTACATTGCATACTCATCATTTGTGGATTTACTATTTTATAATTACCTGACATGTATCAACTCCGCCCTCGATCTTTCCCGCACACATCTGGTGGTCCATAAGACCCCACCACTTTCGGTCATGAAAAGCCCGCAATAGTAGATCGCAGTACTGAGAATCTATAATGTCGACATCTCCCGCTTGTAAACGGGAAGACAGAGCAAAAGTATTAGCTGAAAATGTAAAATTTAATAAAATTACTTTTATACATACAATTTGACAAGTTATATATAAAGCTGGGTAGTTTATACCGCGCCTGGAGCGTAATGGTTAAACGTTTTGCCTAGCATTGCGTCAGAAATTCTGGGTTCGAATCCCGAGGAAACTTAAATTGTATTGGGTACAAAAGTTTGATCAACAATTGCGTATAAATGAATTCGCCAAGTAAAAATTAATTCAACATAGTCTTTCGCCATATTTACTAATTATAAGAGGAACAAAAACACTATGGCACAAATAATACGATATAAAAAAAAAACATTTTCTTTTTTTTTTAAATTTAGTATAACATTTCTACCTATTAGTAATATTAATTATTTTGTAGATTTATTAACTTACTGTCTGTAACACCCCATCCTGTGACTGTAACGTTATGTCTAGAGGTATAGAACTTCCCTTCAAGACATGCTGGTTGAATGAGTTGGGAGAATGTTATAGAAGAGTCTAACTCAACGAGCGCTATGTCGTAATATTTTGTTAACACGTTTCTACTAGGATGGCTGATGAAATTCTTGATTCTTATATCAACTGATTTCTCGAATTTTGTACTCTGTAATATAACTTATTTTTAACTCAACGTTTCTGATAATCAGTAGTGGTGTTTTCAAAGAGGCTGAAGATTTGTGTTCTAATGACAAAGTTTCTACGCTATAACTGACTTACTCCTTGAATATCTCTTGCACCTAATCTGACTATATCTGGTGCTTTACGCTCCAGTCTGTCATTGGAGGTAGACGAGCAATGGGCAGCAGTCAATACAAAGTTAGGACTAATAAGAGAACCTCCACATAGAAATTCCCATTCATTCCGTTTCGTCTGCCAGCCTAAGGCTGCCTGTAATGTAATTCTGATATAATTATCGTTATTAGTCTTACTTAAAATTATAATTTTAATTAAATATTCGATAAAATATAAATATACACATACAACGAATAAGATTTAATGGCCCGAAAATGGAACCATTCCGTTTTTTTCTGCATTTACTAAAGACTACAAAGAAGAAGAGTAACGTAAATATATAGATATATATCAATGCAATAAGTAATAAAAAATTTAATAAATAACTCAATAAGTCTTGTAATATTAATTTATTTTTGTATTTAATCAAATTTATTTCCACATACAAATATCGTGACGTATCACTGTTCGGTATTATGTATATATATAGTTTACGCTATTCAAAAACTCTTTACAAAATTCCTTTAAATTTCTAATATTATACATACCATATGAGGATATTGTCCCGGTCTAGTGGAATATTTGCTTATTATAATTTGAGTTCCTTTTTTAATTACCTTTATACCTTGCTTTTGTTTGCCTGAAATTGTTCATGTATTTAAAGTATAAGTTGTTACTTTATTTGACTTTAACCAGGGTCACAGAAACTGGCAGAAGATTGGCGCCACTTGAATATTCCAAACTAATATTAATTTTGGTTCTGAGATTTCTTCACTCTAAGAGTAGTTGTTCGGAATAAAATAATAAATAGGAGGGTAGTTTTGTATTATTGATAAGACGGCCGAACGAAAGTAGCGCGCGGGCAGATTTTTTGGTACCGCTCGTGCGAGTTGATAGTTTTAATAATTTAGTGACTGTAAAATAGATGTATATATGGTTATGCCCCGCGTGTGAGAAAGATTTTGAAATATATACATTATAATTTCCGCGAGTCCAGTGCGTTATTAAGAGTAATACATAATTATAGATTAAGTGTCCATAATAGGTGGTGAGATAAGTTTATACCCGACCCCTTTGTTTCTTAATCTTAGACCCATACAATACTAGTGCACATATAGACACCACAATAATAATACACGGGACCGGAGGTATGTACTCAGCGTATTGTAACTAGTTAGCCATATGCTTATCAAAGTGTGTATTTCGATATGTTTTCAGTCGTTGTCTTAAGATACTTATTTTACATAAAAAAGAAATAAACATTGATTCCCAAAATACACAGTATACAGTTATGTAACAAATAAATAAAAGGTAAATTGCTCAACATATTAAACTGACGTTTAATATTTTGGGCAATGTTTTTTTTAATCTTCAAGTTTTGAAGCTGCTTTGACTACTTATATGTGGTGACATCTATCGAAAAATAATCTATTTATTAATGCGTCATGTCATCGGAACTTAAAAGTCACGAAGTTTAAAGACTTACATTTTTCCTCTCTTTCCCTCACTGCTTCTCGATTTACTAAATCCAGCATGTATTCGGCACATTCTGTAAAAAATTATAGATATTGAAATTATTAAACTTCGCTATACATGCCGGTTCAAGTCCTGCTCGGGTCATACATTTTTTAAATTTTTAATTATAAACTAATTAATTATAATTACTATTTCGTATTAAAAAGGTATTATGATGTATGTAAATATGAATATCGACATTCACAATAATTATTAAGTTTAAGGAAAACGCCTTTTGGCTTCAAACGGGCTATTTATATTTTTTATTATTTTTCTTAGACTTCTAATAAAAATCAAATAGTGCGTTTTAATCAAAGGTAAAACATACTTAGATCACTGATTCTAGCACCCTTTATCGCGAATCTTGGCTTCAGCGGGACAAACTTATCACATGGATCTTCTTCTTTTGGCGTGGTCCGGTTCTTATGATTTTTATCTCCTGCATCGTGGAATGTGATTGTGTCTTCTCTTACTAATGTGCCATTCTGATATCTCGTAAGGAATGGCTTGTATTCGTGGAGAACACCAGTTGTGTCTTAAATAATAATAAAGTTAGCTGCCTTAGATTTTAGTAATCTTTGAGTATTAAAAATGTTTCGGAAAAAACATATTTTTTTCTTAGTAAAGCAAATAAACTTTTGTAAACTACTTACCAGAACAACACATAGATAACAAAATTATCACTCGAATAATAAAAATACTGTTGAATATTTCCGTCTTTTGCGAATTTTTGTCGAAATTAAACATGTTTCGTCACAAAAAAAAATTAACGTTTTAGAATAAACAAGGAAAAAATGTTCTACACGTCGGGTCGGTCTCATCTCAATATCCGTTATATGACAAAATGGCCGACGGGTTCATTTTTATATGTGGTATATGATCTTTTATGTTTTCTCCGCACTGGACTGGATATTTTGACAAGTGAAAAATTTCACCAATTTACTACTATATTAAACCTTTTTTAATAAGATAAAATTGTTAATAAAACAATAAACAATATAAATTATTTCTTTCCCCTATATATGTTGTTTAAAGCCTGTAAATTACTGTAGGATATTAAATATATGAGTAAATAATATGAGGTATGTTGCAATTTAAGATGATTTATGATGACTCATGTGTCCCATATTAAAAGATATCGCTATGTCAATGTACCGTTCGAATAAACTTTTGACCCCGTTACACTAAGTTGGCTTGTAAAACAAAATATGTTTATACTTTTATATTTTTATTTTGCTGTTGTCATATTTGCTAGCATAAATATTACATCTAATTTATTCCTAATATCACAGTTTTACCTTAACCACTAATTTTAGAAAAACATTAAACATAATTATTATCTATTAAAATACTAGTTCATACATTTCTCATCGCCATTATATGATGCATTATCCTTAATAACAAAGATATCCAACTATACATTTGGTACGATTATTTAACGTATACTGATAACTTATATTATTTTAATACTTCAATAATTACACACATTGTATTTACCAAAATTTGCATAAGAGTTCACGTTTAAACTGTTTGGAGTAAATATCTAAAACATAACGTTTTAGGTAGGATGTGGCCAAACAATAGATTCTATCCAATCGAGGTAACTTGACACCCTGGTGTATAATCCCGGCCTACCTTTGACTCCACATTTAAATCCAAATGACGTCACACCAATCACCACGTGCATTGTTCCTTCGTATTGGGTTTCCTGAAGTTTAACTTGTAGTGGTCCACCAGAATCTCCCTATAAAAATATAATGGTAACTATTTTATAAAAACGCCTGACAGATAAATAGTGGCAATTCGCTGAATTAAATTATTTGCTCACACATACTATCGAGTTGGGTTTTCAGAACTACCAGTAGAGTTTGCAAAACTTTATTTTTTTACACGTTGCACATGAAGGCACTATATAATTTAAAAATCGAAAATAAATTGAAAATAAAAGAAGAACAGCACGGAACACTGACGATGCCGGTTCAAGTCCTGCCCGAGTCGATATTTTCGATTTTTAAATTATACCACAAAAGTGTTAGTCTCGTGCTCGATACGTCGTTTTTTTTATAGAGGACAGGACATAGTTACATGAACATAGGGTTCATTTAATGCGCTATCGACCGACTGTATTTAGATTAGATATGGGAAAATACATTGATTGAAACCGAAACGCGATTAAACTTCACGGCTTTTATCTGTAAACGGTGGTTCGTGACTTCAAAGTGATGCAAAGACAGATTATAAATTATTTCTTCTTCTTTCTTCATATGATTAGCCTACTGCCGAATTCTCAACAGAAAGAATCATTTAGTTTTCTTGGAATTAAACTGATAATTTCACCATATAATCACCATGGATATTAATATAAAAATTATGTCCAAAGCGCGGTATACTTTTCGTGTCTGCACATATTTATTTTTATTATTTTTAAATTAAATACTCGTAGCTCAACTTACTTGACAAGTGTCAACTCCCCCTTCTAATTTGCCAGCGCAAATCTGATGGGGCATCACTCCCCACCAGTTTCTACTTAGCAACGGCTTCAGCAGCGAATCGCACTTAGACGAGTCTATTATATCGACTTCACCTGACTGTAGGACAGATGACAACGAAGTTGACGATTCTGAAATATGAAGCATTCGAAACATCGTTAATAATAATTTAACTATTACATTTGACAATTCAAACCATTAAAATAGTTTTTATAAATCCCATAGTTTATGGTTAATAAATAATTTATCTTGTCGTTGTTGACAGCGAGGAAAAATAAATCCTGAATCATCTCTTTTAATATACTACTAAACTAAATTTGCTTTCCTTTTTTGGCATATTATGTCACTAATTTATACGAGTATATTGAAAGTATAATATATTGTGGACGATGCGATTTATTTTATTCGTAATCATTTGTTCATGTCTTGCGATATAAATTAATTTTCTTTAAACCTATAACTGGGCGGGACACGAACTCGTGGTTGTGAATTTAAATCTTGTGTCACTTTGTTTTTTTTTTTCAATATAAAAATCCTTTTTTTATTTACTTTTATTATACCTATGGTGAAATCAGCAGAAATAAAAATAAAAATAACCGTTTAAAACGTGATTATCTCATTTTCAAACGGTTAACTAAAATACGGCCCGCATTTCCCCAGCCCGCGCCCCCGGGGCCCCCCCCGGGAAAAAATTTCGAGACGTCGGGCCATAGTTAAATACATTTTGAATAGTAACTATACATTTTACGTTGTAAACCGTTAAAAGTATTTATTTGAACGTGTTCTAGTCGCGTAAACTAGATATAGTACAGATTTTACAAATATGTGTTTTATGAACTTGGGTACCGCGGGCTCCGTCCAAGATTTCTCCTTAAAAAGACATTTGAATAGAAAAGTTTAGGGATAGAGCACAGTAACTTACCGTCAGTAGCGCCCCATCCAGTGATAGTAGCTGTTTGTGTAGTTACATCCCTAGCTGATACACACGCTGGCTGGATGAATTTTGAAAATCGAACAACTGTTGCCAGTTCTACGAGGCCTATGTCGTTGTACCGCACTGGTGATTTCCAATCTGCGTGTTGAATGAATTGTTTGATTTTTACGTCGGTGAAACGTCGCTGTAACAAACATCACATTGTTTATTGCGGAGGACAGACAAGCATGTTCATTTGGTAGAAGGTGATTTATAGCATCTAAACAAAATGTCTTATCGACCTATTTTGGCTTTAGACATTCAGAAATCCACAGATGGAAACCGGAAAGTAGATTTCACACAGTTTACACTTCACGACCTTTTTATCTGTGGTTCGTGACTCTGGTGGAATTTCGAGATTCAATATCTAGATTTTCCATATAAAGTCAAACGTGGCAGTACAATTATTATGATTTTTAGAGATATATTGAACCCGTTGGGAATCAAACCCACGGCCTCTTGTTCATTATTCATTCTTACATTAGACGACAATTTTTAAATGTCACGACAACGGGAATCTAATTTAAAATAAACACAATTCTATAACATAGTGTAAAAAGCCACGTGTTATTATAATTATTATTGTTGAACCACCTGTATCATTCTGGTACCAAGCCGGACAATGTGTGGGTCCGCCTGGGTTAAGTGATTTCTAGCCACTTGTTTGCTAGTCAGTGACGCGCAGTGCGCAGCGGTCAGCACGAACTTGTCACTGATAAGCGTTCCTCCGCAGAAGAACTTCCAAAAGTTCTTCTTCTTCGTTTTCCATCCGAGCGCTACCTGAAGATAAGATGACATAATGATTTGAGATTATTTACCAATTTAATCTTCAGATTTTCAAGGTTTTAATTTTTTTTATGATTGAGGAGGACAGAAAAGCATGGTGTTTATTGGATGGTGGTGTAATACCCTTCAGCCATGTAACATTTAAAGGATATGGCTGTCGTCCTATTGGCTAACTCTTATTATTCATATAGTTAGAAATTAACTGGTTTTAAAATAAATACATGTAGTATTTCATATCACTGTTCAAGTTCTTTAAGACGTTTCTTAAGGATGTTCCGTAACGCGAAATATATTACTTATTTTCCTAAACTACGACCCGACGTTTCGGATGCTTTGCAGCAGCCGTGGTTACTCGGGACCTAAAGATGGAGGGAGTCCCAAAGGCCGAAGTCAAATCAGCTACAAAGATTCCAAAAAAAATGGATATATTGATAGTTTACTAATACATTTCGTAGTTAAAACGTTACAAGTGTTCTATTTAATTATTAAAGCCGGCAAAAGCAAATAAACTAACCGTTTTTACGAGACAGCTTCTAAAAAGTAATTTAGGAAAGCAATCACATTACTTACCATGTGTGAATATTCCCCCCGTTTCGTTGAATGCTTTTTGGAAATTGTTATTCGCGTTCTGCCCGTAGACTGCCCGTGCTTGTTTTTGCCTAAAGGAAAAATATGCATAGCGGTGAAGTATTGATTTAAAATCTCTATTATTTTCTAAAAATCTAGGACACGGGTGGTTTTCAACACCACGTCTACAGCGGTCCATGGTGCGGGTCTATAAATAGAAATATATGCAATAATAATATGCGAAAAATAATGTTTTAACTATTGGTCTTAAATGCACATATTTAGGTTTAATATTCGTTATACCTATATTTATAAGAACTTACATTCTACCTCTCTCTTGCTTATGTTTTCTCGATTTACCATATCCGTAACATATTCCAGGCACTCTGAAAAAAAAAAAAATAGAAACGGTTCAATGCTTTATTTCGTTTATATAATATTGTTTCTTTATTTTATATTATGTCATTATAAAAGTGTATTTCCCAATCTTATTATTAATGATTTTTTTTCTTCATCCTTCGTATTTATTTTCTTTTTATTTAATGTCTGAAGTTTATGTTGCTAGTTACAGTTTAAAGAATATCATAAAAAATAAAACTTACTTTGTTCGCTCACTCGCATTGCCCCATCCAATTTTGGTCTTAACGGAAAGTAATTTTCGCAAGGATCCTCCGCCACCAGGGATTGGTGGTCATCGCTTCTTGTGCTGGTATCATTCACCACAAGCATACTACTTATAAAATCATCCAGTGTATAATCTTCGGAGTTCACTGCTAATTTGAACCAAGGGATCTTCACCTTATTTAAAATACCCCACGCCCCTAAAATGTCGGAACATTATTCACTTTAAAGTTTAGTTTGCCATAATCAATCATTTTGAACGGTTTAAAACGGGTCCCTGAACACTACTGTAAATCCGAAACGTCTAATAAGTTTAGAAAAATCGAGGAATCGTAAGAAATTATTTAAGAAAATTTACCTGGAGTGAGAAAAGTAAATGTAATAACTAAAAATTTAAACCACCGAATAAAGTCCATGATGAAAAAGTATAATATATTAATCTATCGATTAAACTAAACAGAAATTTTATGTTATTCTTTATGTTTTGGCGACAATGTTACTTCCGCAGTTTTCTGCTTTGATGATCGACGTAAGACTGAATCGTCACAGTCTGGTAAAGCGGTATTTGTAATTGCTTCTTATGAATGGTTTATCCCAAAAAGTCGTCGAAATTGTATGACGTACGAGGAAACTGTAAAGGAAGGGGAGATGGCGAGATCAATAATTAAAATACGTAATAATTAATTATATACGTGCGCAATTTAATTATTTTACACAAAAAATAAACTGGTTTAGCATCACGAGAATATACATACATTTTATAACTCCTGGTTCATTGTATGTCGGTGATAGTATGGTTATATGATATAGAAAAGTTTACCAAGCGCAAGTCAGGCGAAGGGTTCCGCACTATTTTTTATTATGACACTTGGTATACAAATTTTATACAAGCTACTACAATCGTTCTAATTGTTAAATATAAAGCAAAATGGCGCTTATGTTTTGTTATTTATTATTGAATTGTATTTTTAAAAATGTAGTATTTTATTATATAAATGTTTAACGAATGATTTATGTCAGCAATAACCGCCGTCGATAACTAGATGTATTCTAACGTTGAAAATATCGATAAAATAAATAGATACAACCCGTTATAACGCAGTACCTACATAATAGCGAAGGGTCCTGTTAAAACTTCCCAAGTGTTGTCAGACCTAACAAGAAAACTTTAGACGTAACGACCCCGAGCGGGTCTCAAACTTTTTATTCATAATCCATGCGATTAGAGTATTAAACGTTTTTGAATATTATTACCTTCTTCAGTGGCGTTTTCTCAGACGTAATCGGCAAAAATCTTTATTACCAAATAATTTGCACATTCTTGACCAGCTCTGCTATAAAACGACAAAATGTAGATCCCGTTTTAAACAGTTTTTTTTTGTTTCATATTATCTTATAGTTATATAAGGCCTATTAAAGTTATATGAATTTGAAAAAAATATATAAATCTAATATAATATACAAGGCGACATCCGAACTTATAATATATTGAAAATAGCATAATTCAATTCGTAATGATTTTTTTTAAATACTGCTTATATAACTTGTATTAAACAAAATGTAAGACTTATCTCGTGGGCTTAGTGATTCTATTCGTCTGCAAATCAATGTTGTCAAATTTGACAATGTTCAATTCCCGGAAGAAAGGTTAGTTGAAATTTTAATTCCTGCTGACAAAGCTACCCGGCGCTAGTCGGAGTTATGTTATAGAAGTCATTCGTCAGTAGTCGTTAAATCCTGTCAATCTGAAACAGAACACCGTGGTGGGTTCAAGGCTCCAAACCATATCTAAATAGGACTAGTTATGGATCATTTATAAATAATAACAATTAATTAGAGGTCAATATTAGCATAACACGATCACCTCACAACACATTCCAAGTTGTTACGTATAGTTATTTTTGCTGGTCATATAATGACGTCAATTGTGACGTATTTTAAGTAATTAGGCGCATATGACGTCCGACCTCAAAAGGGAAGTTGTTTTTTTAACTCTTAAGAATGTGCGCGTGTTAGTTTACACAATAGTTACGTCCAGTTTCCGTTTTTTTGAACTTGCTTGGCTGTTAGCACATTTTTACTTCTGTATTAATCGCAATTCACAGTCATTGCCCATATACGTGGCCTTGTTAAGTCCTATAGGTCTTACATTCGAATCCTGAATAAAAATAAGAGGTTTCGCTTAGTAAATAAATCAATAGTTGACAAAGACACAGAAATGCGCCTACTATAGTGACGTAAAGGGACGTTGCGTCGGGGTAACAGGTATAGTATCTATAAATAAGATTAACAAGTACTTCATGAAGACCTACTACAGTAATTATATCAGTAAGTATTGCATTTAATTAATAAAAACTTTTAACAGTTTAAAACACAACTTATTGAAAATAAATAGTTTCATTTAAAATACATAATTTGTCGAACGCAATATTTAGCTTTTGAACCATTAAAAGTCTTTAAATGTGTACTTCTAGAGTAAACAACAGACTATAACAATATAGACAAGAAGAAATTTTTGTGAAACCTTTATTTAATACTAGCTAAGTCCCACGACATTCGTACGCGTACTGTTGTTTTTGCAAGTAATCTTAAATTAGTCTTATCAAACCTCTACATCTTTTAAGATATTTAAGTGCCCAGGAATCATTATTTCATACATATTTTTTGGGTGTCTTGAACTGTTTTCGCATCGTACGCATCAGAAACCCGTACAGATGAAAATTTTCCCCCATTTTATTCACAAGCCCCGCGGTCTCTTCGCCTCTATTAGTCACAGCGCGATGTTATAGCCTATTGCGTCCCTCGATAAATGCTCTAAACAACACAAAAATAATTCTTCAATTTGAACCATCAGTTCCTGAAATTAGCGCGTTCAAACAAACAAACAAACTCTTCAGCTTTATATATTAGTATAGATGATTTAAATAAAACACTTTAACGGTTTAAAACGCGATATATTAGTTAAACTTATCTGAAAATGATTTTTAACTTCGGCCCGACGTTTGACTGCTTTGCAGCAGCCGTGGCCACGGGGAGACTTTAGTTATAGTGTTTTATTTAAATGTGTACTACTGGCGTAAACTATAGACAGTATTTAGTATAGATGATATTCGAGGCTTTAACTAAGTAACTCGTTTGTCGTAGTCCGTAGGCGTCCTTACCGTAGGTACTATTTTATGCCAACTGAATATTTCTATTTACCCATAACATACATTGTTTGTCCGTATGTAACTTGATGAATATTAAGATTTAGGGTCAGCGCACATCAATCTTATACACTTGTAGGCCGAAGCTATTGTGCAGAAACTTGGTAAATTAACGACTTGCGGCCATTGTTCGAAATCAGTTCAAGGCATAATTTGGGTCCCTTCATTAACTTGCCATGGACCCGATTGCGTCAAGTTCGGTTATAAATGGCTGATCTTTGTCCCGTGTAGCTTAAAGAGTAGTGGGAATCGATATACGATAAAATATCGAAAAAATGCAACTCGATTCGTTATTTCTCGAGTTTGACTATGGCCCACTGGTTACACAATCAATAAGATAGACATTAAAAAATTTAGACCTGCACCGACGCAGCAGAAACAGCACAAAAAACAATGATTCTATTTGAGTAAAACACTTTAACGGTTTAAAATGCGATATATTAGTTTCGGATGCTTTGCAGCAGTGGCACTGCTGTTGCAAAGCATTCGAAACCTCGGGCCGAGTTTGAAATAAGTTTAAGTAATATATCGCGTTTTAAACCGTTAAAATGTGTACTACTCGCGTAAACTATATACAGTATTTAACAATGATACTAGGTTTGAGTATCATGTCTTTAAGGTTTTGCAGTCCAATTAATTTCATTTATTTGTATATCACTAATATATGACTCGTAATAGTAATAGTTTCCTTTTTACGGTCTATTTATTATTTTACAATATTTTTATAATAAAAAAATATTTTTCTCTTAATAAGATTATAATAGTTTATAACTAATGACATGTCATTTACGATATATCACAAAATGAGGATATAACGTAATATGTTAATGAAAAATTATGTTACTTTTTCACCCGTTTATTTGCTTGCAGCTGCGAGTGTAACAAGCCTGAAGTCGTTTCTTCGGTTGATCTAAAGTACTAACAATGGGTTGTCAGATTTTAAATCAAAGGATCGCTATAACGACGTAGTACGTGATTATACTTTCAAAAGACGCCGCTTTTAGATCGATCGACGTTCATGCGAGTTCAATAAAAATAATAAGATATGCCCCTTTCTGATATCAAGTTCATTAGTACGATAAAACGGATACCGCCGGAGGCTCACCTACGTCGTTTCATCGCCTTTCTTCGATTTTATGCTTCATCTGTTATATGAAACGATGTTTTTGTGCCTAAGACAATCAGGGAGTCGGAAAAAAGAACGCACATTTGTCAGCATGAAGAAAATATGACGTTCATGAGCTTATCTTTTATTGTATAACGAAAAAAATGTTCGTTGAAAGTAAAGGCGATACTAGGATTTTTTGAGTCATTGGCTTGAAAACGATTAATATGACACAAAGAATAAGTCCAACGATATATCCAAGACTTGGACTATTGGAATTGTTTTAAAAATAAACTACAGTGAATAAAATACTGAATAGGAAATATTTATTTCTGTTTTTATGTGTTTCAATAGAGACAAAACCAAAATACAAAATGTTTATATGCATTTAAACACAAACGAACATAATTTGCTTTAATCCTAAATCTACGTTTATCCTGGCGGATTATAGTCGAGAAAACTATGCCAGAATTATTTCGCCTGAAATTTAATGTATGCTGAAAATTCTCCGTGCGTTTACTTCAAAGACTCGGCTTGCTTTTGAGATATTGTAAGCGGACGCGCTTAAATCACAACAAGAATTTCTTTAGTTATGTGGCGAAAGTAGGATTTTAATTTTTCAGTGATAGAGCTATGTTTCAACTAGCTACTACTGTATTCATGTTTTACTTTGAAACTTAACTGCTCTGCACAGGGCAGGTAGAGAAATGAAACTGAATACATAACAAATTCAGGAGAATGGTCTATTGATATTTAATGTACCGAAGGCATGTTTCGATGTAACCAAGTGGTACCTTTCTTGTCAGCCCTCCACTGGCATAAAACTTTAAACTTAGTTTTGTACGCGAGTTATATACATATCTCGCGTCGATACACATAACAAGTGACAGCGCGCGTGTATTTAAAACTAAATCTATACAAATAAATAAAATTGGAGTGTCTGTTTGTAACATTAATATAACAGCTTTTTACTAAATGCATTTGGATTAAAAAAAACATTTAATAAAAATTTTGTCTGTCTGTCTGATGATAGAGGTTGAAAAAGGGGATGAAAGTTGCTATGGAAATTCGTAGTTTTTGAAGCTAGAACAATGAAACTCTCTTCTTTGGCTTTTTGGGAATGGGAGTAGTAGGGGAGTGAAGTCATGGTGTAGGATAAGAGTGGGAGTTAGTGGAGTTGCGGCAAAGTGCACTTACAACATAGATAGGTTGCATTAAATGCGCCCTTACTTATAAACAGTCTAATTAATTAAAAATTCTACCCCAAGTCCCTATTCTACGCGGACAAAGTCGCGGGCACAGGTAGTGAACAATATAAACAGTTACCCACAATGTATAGGGTAAACAAATACCGAATTAACTACTCGAATAAATAATCTCATCAGAAACAAACAAAGCGTTTCCAAGCTAACGGTAATTAAATTTTATTAATCAGTTTCCAAAGCAATTGAATATAAGGTTCTCTAAAGAGCTTGAACGATGGAGCTGCGCATTGTCTTCGCATTTTTAATCAAATCCTCTCATTGAGATCTCGGAACGAAATTAAAGACGGGGCGTATAAATTAAGAAGCCGTGAACAAACTTCCGACCGCCGAGTTTGTTTAACAAGCTTGGCGTTTCAAGGATTGTTGGGAGGACGAATTTATAGTATGTTCGGACGAGATAAGAAATGACTAGGAATTAAGATGTTCTGTCTTGTATTGTTGACAGAAGCAACTGTTTTAATATTGAATCGCCGAAATATATTAATCATCTTCTTATAAAAAGTTGTCGTGTAAGCAATTTATACATTTAAAATTAAATAAAAAAAATGTCTTCAAACAGTAGTAGTACGCACTTAGACTTGTTTATTGGGGTTTGCTTTTAGATACATTTAAGTCCGGTGATGAGATAGAGATAGATTTAAAATTTATTTCGGTATTATTCTTTACGCCAAATTAGTGTAAAACGTGTTTTAATATAATACAGGAGACTTGTGGTAAGCTGTAGTAAGTGAAAAACCCCAGCCATTTGGATATTCAGAAATACAAAGGAAAGGGGATTAAACTTCACGACTTTTTCACGTATGGACTGTGGCTCGTGACCTGGACGGTATTTCGATATTTTTATCGCTCATTTAATATCCTGATTTCCAGACGAAGTCCAACATGTTACAGAAAAATTATATTGCTAATGGATAAATGTTGGACCCTGTGGGGATCAAACCCATCGTTGATTATAAAGCCATCGATATTCTTGTTATAAAATGTCTCTCCTAGGAATAATGATAGGAGTCAATACTGCATCGGAAATTTGATTTTCTCCTCTCAAAAAGAGGACACTTTAAAACTGCATAGACCTGAACCATGCAAGAGCTTTTATTTGTCTCGTCTCTGACTTTACGGAGCTTGCCAAAATCATCGCCAACTTTATAACCTGCCTCGTAACGACGATATTTGCATAGTAAACGATTGTACGGTGTAAATACAACTCCGCCGTGTCATATGCTAATATCAGATTCCCTTCGGAAAGATTTTGGAGTTGCCCGAATTGGATGGCAAATCATTGGAATATTTATTAGTTTTGGGATTTGAGAAGGCCTCGGTTTCTGTTTGTTCTGTCCCGTTTCTTGGCTACATTGGTTTGTAATTCTCTTCGGCGCCAACTTGATGGCTTTCATTAAGCGTAACGCTCTTCGGATATTCTTTTACCGTGTCTTGAATGAAAATTTAACTATCGCATAATGAGTTTTTCGCTATTATCTCGTTGAAGTGTTAAGTTTTATTTTACACTCGAAGAATTTTCTGTTGCTATTAAAAGTTTCCTCGTTATAGTTTAAGTAGTCATTTTTTTTGGCTGTACTTTTATTAATTAAAGAAAATTTTATTTTTTTCACCTAACTCTATACTTTCTATTGTAAAGCATGATTACAATATTATAAAAATGGTTTTTATTTTTAAGGATTAAATTTTGTATAAATTAATTGTTGTGCTTCATTCTTCACGTTTTAATATTTCTAAAATACCAAGAACTGTTCTGCAATATGCATAAGTAATAATGTAGTGTATTAATTTTAGTATGAGGTAGCATTTGTAGTGTTTTCCCACAGATTATTTATTAACAGTAGGATTAGTAGTTTTGTGTGATTTTTAAACAAAGAAAGGAAAGAAAAATTACTTATGAGACAATTCTTATATTTGAGTTAGGGGTCTTGTACATTTATTGTGTAAATGTTGAATGATGTTATGAAAAATAATAATAAAGCGAAAACGATATTTTATTTTGTTTTATTAGTACTGTTTCCAATAGTCTGTGGAGTTTAGTAGCGGTTTAATAAAACTGTCGTGTTATGGTTTATGAGTATTTCATAACATCCAGCGAATAATTCAATGTCTAGCGAAGTAAAGTGCAATTTAAGTTAGAATTGCATATGCGACTGCAGTGCTAGGTTTTTTGAGGTATCGTTATAATTTACTTTGTAGACTACTGCATTAATTAAATGAGCACTAAGACATTTCAGTAGCTTAGTTTATGCTCTTGCTAAAAAATATTGTAATACTATTTACAAATGTCCAACAACTTACATCGTCGTTCAAAGTTTAGAACCTAGGGAATTTCAGTTTACAACATTCAGTTATCACAAGCTCAGATAAGCCATGGACGTCACTGTTGACAATCAGGAACTTGGCTCCCGGAGGACAATAAGAAGATTCATATTCCTGTGAATCTATACGGAAGCTTTAAACGGAATATAGGATGAGAATTATAAGTACCTTCTTATAAAATAATGGGTTAATTTATTAAATCAAATATCACTTCGCTTATAATTTGGAACTTGAGAATGCTTTTTGAATTTCGGTAAAACGAAATACTATTAACTTGAAAATACTTACAATCAGTCAAACACCCGTATCATTAACAAATATTAAATACTGTTGGAAATCATCAGAAAAGCTCAACTTACAACTACCCGCCACACTGAAGGCTATATAAACAAGCCTCAAGCAACGGCTCGCGGACTTCTTTCGTTGCTCGTTGTACGGAACGGTCGTGCTGCCCGGTCGATAGGCTTTTGTTGAATTTAAATTTATTTAGTTGTTGTGTTATTTTGTTTTTATTTTAGTAAATTTGCTAATGATTTCTAAAATCAGTTGTGGGATAAAGATTTTCACGCCCTCGGATAATTATAATTTTTGCTTTTTATATCGAGATAGTTTTGACCGTTATGGGTAGATCAAGTCTGTCCCGATCGAAAGGGAAACGTATACGCGTAGAATGCTCACGAAGTAGACATTCGCGAGGGGTTACAAAGTGCGTGTCCTCAGTCTTTAGAGACTATCGCCAGTCGCTACCGAGTCAGGTGAAAACCGTGAAGCCTTACGAGAAGTCGGAAGACAAAGGACGGCCGAACGGTTGACGCAAAATGATGTTGAACAGCACAGGCGGGTTAACGAGGATCGGCTTCCACTACGAACGTACGAGGAAGGTGACCTTGTGTTTGTTATCAAATACTCGCAGTCGAAAGGGAAACTCGACCCAGGTATGCGGGGACCTTACCGGATCACCCAGAGGTCAGCAAATGATCCCGGATATGTGTTCGACATTCTTTGTGCACTCATGTGTGTGCAATCATGATCAATGATAAATTCATCTGAGGCGTTTGTCTGCGAGGTCCTTGGGCCCGGGGTAACCATGTCTTGGAGGTATATCGGAATGGTTATCCTAGGAGGGACCTCGAGAATAAAGTAACCATCCTGGAGGTAGATCGGACTGGTTACTTTAGTGAGACTCTCGGCCTAACTTGTTGGAATTTTAGATTCAGAATAACTTTGTCCTGGAGGTAGATCGGACTGGTTGTTTATGTTATTTGTTACTGTCGATCTGATTGTCACGTTTCATTTTAATTGGAGGATCAGGATAACCTCGTCCTGGAGGTATATCGGAGAGGTTATCCTGGGCGGACGTTAACAAGGGATAATCGTTCTTGGAGGTATATCGGATACGATTATCCCAGAGGTTAAATGTATTGGCTGGAATAACTAATTCTTTTGAAATGTTAGCTAACGGCACTTTTCTTTTTTTGTCATTTTTACAATATTCAATAATGTAGTATGTGTAATTTTCCCTTGGTTGTTTCTTTGTTTTTCCTGTGCTGCCTTCTGCAGATGCAGACAGTGAAATGGAGGCTACTTCGGGTATCGACCTGCTTGTTGATGTTCTACAAACTATGGAGGCGTTCGAACCACAACCGGGTCCTTCTGGGACACAGAGACACTCTGATTGCATAGCTTCCACTTCCAATGAAGAAAATTCACTGCCAATTCTTGACACGGATCAGGAAAGTTAAATTAATGGAGTCCGAGGACGGACTCCTGTCAAAGGAGGGGGGCCCCCGAGGAGAGGCCGTGTTGGAAATCATCAGAAAAGCTCAACTTACAACTACCCGCCACACTGAAGGCTATATAAACAAGCCTCAAGCAACGGCTCGCGGACTTCTTTCGTTGCTCGTTGTACGGAACGGTCGTGCTGCCCGGTCGATAGGCTTTTGTTGAATTTAAATTTATTTAGTTGTTGTGTTATTTTGTTTTTATTTTAGTAAATTTGCTAATGATTTCTAAAAATACTTCAATTATAAGCTTTATATGTCAACATAAATGTGAAAATATATGTGAATAATGGAACCGATATTATAAACAATCTGTCAATAATCTTTATACATTGGGTTCCAAAACAGCTATTTGAATTTGCTTCATAAAAATCAGTTTTTGGTATTTTTAGCTGACAAGTTTTAATATAAAATTGTGAGAAATAAAAGTTGAAATAAAATCCAACAATATTCAATTATCTATAAAAACTATTTCTTCTTCTTATATATATATATATATATATATATATATATATATCTAAATTGGGTGTTCGTAATATCAAAACTATTGTAACTTAACTATAAACATATTAAATAACGTAATGCTAACTTATAATTTATATAAAACGAATAGAAATTAGATTTGTGGTTAAGTACATATATGTTTATTAGTTCTTAAACTTAATAATGTAATGTAATATTACAATAATTACTCAATTTTAGACATAGTTTAGATAAAAGCTATGTTCTAGATGCACCGAAGCATATAAATTACTAACCGGTCTTTGGTTAGTGTCAAGTTGTCTGTTTAATTCGCTATACAACTGACAAATTTAATAACTACGCGTAACGAAGAGCTCTGTTAGTAGTTGTGAATTCAAGAGGAGTAGGAGTATTAGGTAATATAAAACATCTGTAAGTTTTTTCAGATATATAATTATATCCTTTAATTTTCTTGTTTTTATTCTTTGTAGGAAAGCGAAACGTTTAAATAAGTCATAAATGGATGTCTGTAACTCTTTTATGATAAATCGTATTAACCGATTATGATGAAATATGTTGTCTTTCTCAAGATTCCCTTAAATAAAACACTTTAACGGTTTAAAACGCGATACATTAGTTAAACTTATTTGAAAATGATTTTTAACTTCGGCCCGACGTTTCGGATGCTTTGCAGCAGCCGTGGTCAGGGAGACGGGGAGTCTCCCCGTCTTTTTTTAATCAAACCATGTTGTCATTTTATATAGATTAATGTAGCCTATATTGTATACTTTAAGACGGTGAGACTTGGGAGTAGCATTAAATTTGTAAAAACAAATAACCCTAGTTTAGAGAAATAAATAATTTTTAAACCGTAAATTTTGGTAAACATAATTATCTATTATGCATTTTTTAATCATGGCCGCACTGATCACAATACAATATAAAAGAACCAAAATAATAGATAACGTAAATATAATAGTTTGAAAATTTGTACGGCACGCGTTATTGATGCTATAAAAAAGTATAGTATAGCGTAGTCTAAAACCAGCATTAATGATTATAGTATACCGTGATAAAACTACTAATAGATATATCCTTTTATTGGAGCGCATAAAATGGTTTCCTAACGAGGCATTCATTGTAAAGCAAAAGTAAACAGCATTCGCGAGTTCAAACAGAGGGCCATTAGTAATATCTTCAGGGAGCGTGGTTTGAATAAGAAGGTGAGGATTTTTCATAGCTTAAAAACGTTTTTAGATCCGGATTTTTCGGTTAATTCGTAATAGCTAATTTGGTAACCTCCCTTCCCGTTTTAATATCATCATAATTTTGTTACCCCAGTCCCAGTCCCAAATATAACGAAAATTTTAACATTTTTGACTAAATTAATTAAAAGAACCATATTTTGATTTTGGATATTCGGAAATACGATAGACAACTTCAGGACTTTTAAATCTGTGGACGGTGGTTCTTGACCTGGGCGGAATTTCGATATCGTCTTGAAATCTGAATTTTAAATGGGTCTTCCATATAAAATCCACATTCCTCGACGAAAGTCAATATGTTTCAGAAAAATTATAGATTTATTTGAAAAATGCAAGCTCGTTAAAACAGAAACTTTTGTGATAGAATAGATATACATATATGCATGTCATATTATGTTTTATATAAGGAAGTAACCTTAACTACAGAGGAAGGCTATAGGCTATAAAATTATTGAGCGTTATGGGTTTCCGGGGCGTACGTTGCAAAAATGGTTCAAGATACCCAAAAAATATGTAAAAAAGAATGATTCCTCTTTAAATGATCTTAAAAAAGTCCGCGACGCTTTATGTCTATCTTTTAGGATTAACTTGCAAGAACGAGGGAAAGGGAGGCGACCGACGTAGTGGGTAACAGCTTAAGTTTATAAAGATGAAGGGGTTTGCAGAAACGAACTTTTAACCTCAAAATTACTATTCTACTCGGACGATGTCGCGGACACAGCTAGTACTTTCATAAAGAGAATAATTACCCTGCCTATGATAAAAAGATAACACTAGCGCGAAATCAGTTCATAGTTCGAGTCCCACCCGCGGTATATATATATATATTTCCGGGTATTTAATAAGCTCAGATGTTTATAAACATGTCGAAGTTATAGCCTACTTATTCAAGAAAGCGTGATGTATAATTTTCGCTAATCGTTTTCTTCTTAAAAATTAGGATACCGGCCAAGCTATTCAGATTTCATAAAGCCCACACGTCAGAGACATCGATGATATAAAAACCGCTGTCTGTGGGAAAGAGAAACCAAAGCGAACAAGTTGGATTCACGCCAGCACCATGTATACAGTTGCAGCCGAAGACCAGACGTTTTTAATGCAGGCCTGCTCGCGACGTCTGATTGAATGCCTAACATTAACCCTGATTATACTAAGTATTTCATATTTAAATGTCAAAGGGGTTTATTGGGACTTTGATGACCCAAACACACTCTATGGCTGAAGTTTCTGATCTGGTTTCTGATATTTTTTACCATTTAGTAGTTATTTGATTGTATATTGTTGTCTGAAAACAAATAGATAAATTAAAATAGGTACAAAAATATCAACACGGAAGACAAAGCAATTTCAAACCAGTTTCGATTTCAGTCTGTTGATTAATGAATGTCCAAAGTTAAAATAAGTAAACATAATAATTCTTTAACATTTAAATAATAGTCTGAATTTTATACTGTCGCGTTATTTGAATTTAAAATAGGGCCTTAGTATGCCTAATCCGTAGAAAATGTAGGAGGTACATTTGTATGTCTTGAGCTTTGTCCATATAACTTTTCGGGAAGTACACGTTTAAATAAAACACTTTAACGGTCTCCCCGTGACCACGGCTGCTGCAAAGCATCCGAAACATCGGGCCGAAGTTAAAAATCATTTTCAAATAAGTTTAAGTAATATATCGCGTTTTAAACCGTTAAATTGTTTTATTTAAACTTTACGAGACTTTCACTCAGCAATTATTTACTAAAGATTTTCATTTTTCGACTTCTAAGAACAAATATGCAATTTTAAAATAGTAGAAGTTATACGAGTGTATATGATATTATATTCAGAATGGTTCATATTAAACAACACAGTTTTAACAGTTTATAACGCGAAAAATAAGCTAAACAGGTTGTTTCATTTTTTATTGAAACTCTTAAAAGTGTTTTGTTGTACGTAAAAGGTGTTGTAATTTTTAAGCGATAAGCTTTTAAACGGAATTTTTCGTTGATTCATTGCCTTATAAGTCCACCCTCATCAATATTTCATTGAACGAAATTCTCAACTAGTCTAAACTCAATATAAAATACGGAGAAGGGCAGTTGAGTTGTTTGCTGTTGCCCTGAATAATACATAGCTGACCGGGTGACTCGGCGACTATATCGACAGTTCTGCAATTTCAAAACTTCTCAAAAATGTTTGGGCTATTTTTTCCCGGAACCTAGGTTCTATATGACAAGTCTTTTCGTCTACAGATGAAAATTTTATTATTCAGCTCAGCGGGTATGGCTGAGCGAATAATATACAACAACCTATATACGAACTTAGATAAATGCTTGTAATTGATCTGCGTTATCCGATGGTATCATAAGTTCTTTACTTTGGTTATTATTTCCAAATTGTATACTAGGCTCCGTTAACTATAACGTTGAATAGTTTGTTTCAAATGACATTAAAAAAATACGGGCGGTCAGATAGGGCGGTCGAGTTGTAGGCAGGTTAAGCCTTGCTCGTGTCATTTGTTTTTCAATCCTAATATTAAAAAAAATTGGAGACAGTCAGTCCTCTTTCAAACTAATAAATAAAAAGGTCACAAATTTCTGAAAGTAACTAATATATAACACACCTTTTAGTAAATAATGTAAACATGTTTTTCTCTCTATAAACCAAAACTGTACTCTTAATTAAGCTAATTATATTTACTACCGTATCAAGTGAGAGGAGCTATTTAAGAAAATAAAACCAATTATTATTTCTATAGACTATATTACTATACTATACACGAATCGTCACAAAGTAAATGTATAAGGCTGAGGTCTGCTATAAACGCGCGTCGCTTACAACGTGAAACGTCGTAATGATTTTGAAGAACTGCTAAGTCACTGAATTTGAACGCCGACGTGTTTAACGACTTTAATAATATGTAGCGATGTACTTATTAACGAACAAAAACATAAATTAGTACATAACTTATAACTATGTTTTTATGATAATAAATAAAAGTCAAAAAATAATGCATCGTAACTAATTATTCGTTAGAATCTTATCAACATAATGTTACAAACAACAAAACAATGTTTGCCGTATTAGCTAGTCTAGTTTAAAATTATGTGTTAGTATATTCGCTTCCTTACAATGTTTATAGGAGACTACAGCCTAAGGAGTAACGTGGGGAAGACAATCTTAAACGCATGTATATTTATGAGCGATGCTGAATTAGCTTACGACGTGGTGGAATTCGGAATATACCATTACCATTTCAATATGCAGTACTCTAAAACACCTATAGTTAAAGTACTTAACGCTAACACAGCCGAATATTATATCAACGTTTTAGCGGAAATATTTGAAATTTTGAGCGTTTTTAATGTCTAAGTCAAAGGTGTAAAGTCTATCAATAATACTAAAACTGTTCAAACTTATTATACTAAAGTTATTTCTTCTTGTTTATTCGTAATTAGCATTTTTATTGTTTGTATTGCCTGGTTAAAATAACTTACTTATGGTCAGTAGACTTTATATTTTAATGATTGTCAGATAAACCTATTTTTCTATATTCTCTGCCACTGGATAATTGGTAAACGCATTGCCTTAATCGCTATAAGATCCTGGTAACTTTAAAGCTATAATTGAAACAGGCATCATATAAATGAGCCCCATACTCCATATAGGGGTAACAAGCTAAAAAACGTAAGAAAATAAATTTGTCCGCTTTTCTGGAACCAACACTCGAAAAACATTTTATTAGTGTAATCGATTTTGGAAGATTCATTGTGTCGTTCCCACCTCTCTCGTAATTAATGATGTCTTCGTGGGATTAATAATGGTTTTCAGGTGGCTGATGACCTTTTCGGAATTAAAAGTGTCGTCCAATTTTCGTAACGGACTCCTTTGTTACCTCCCAGTTAATTACGTTGTAAAATAGTTTTGTGCATTCCATTTCAAAAGATTTTTTACACTATTCATGAACTTACATTTTAAGATATTCAAACTCTTATTCGAAGATTACTACGTACTAGATAAACTACGACTTATATTTATTTCACAGCCTTTTTGGCTTGGATGAATACAACATTATAAATGAAAAAATTACATTTTAGTCAGATGTAACTGGAATATTTTCAATTTATAAGAAATTCTCTAAACATCGAAGTAATTTGAATAACATATGTACGATTTTGTAAAGAATTTGTGCTTTTATAAGTTTGCTTAAAAAAGTAATAAAAATATATTTACGAATCACCACTCTCAACTGGTAAAAATTGTTGCTGGGCTACAGATGACAATACCATATCAATCGGTTTAGTATCGTCGTACAATGATGGAGCCTCGCAGAGGATGGCAAATGTGCCAACGATAGACGCGATCGTGAAAATCCATAAGAAAAGTCTATCTAGGACCATTGCGACGAAGCCCCAATCTTGATCTTCCTGTGAAAGAAAACCAATAAGTTAATAGCACTTTTCTGTTGTATATAACGGATATAATATATAATTTTGTGTTTCCCCTGTGAACAACTTAAGGGAAATTCCATTTTCGGACCACAAAATGATATAAAAAAAAATATCTGATGAAATCTAATGATTATGCTTTTTCATTTGTGAACTATAGTTTGTGACCCGCACCAAATTTCGGCATTCTTACTTTTCGGCATTCTTGTTCTAGAAAAACTGTAAGAATAACTTTCCTTACAAATGTACTTACCGCATTAAACTCATCTTGCCGCTGCATGTGATGCTGAATAAACATGACGTTGTGAATTGCCTTTTCCAGTTCAAAGGGATACTTTTTTCGGGGAGTGATATCACTCAGAGAGTCGTCTAGACCAGACATAACAGATGGGAGACCGTTATAACCAGCTCCGAGACTGCCTAAGGCGCCAACGAGTCCGCTGAATCTGATACAAAATAATGATGGATTAGGTCTTTCTTAAAACTTATCAAGTAAAGTCAGTTACTCACATACTTCTTATTTTACCATTCATAACTTAGAGAATACACTTCTATTACCTATTAGTCGCAGTAGTAGAATGTAGACCATTACACCCTCCAGGTAAATGATGTCTAAGAGAATCAGGACTGGAAGCATTTGAGTGGGTCCTCTCAGCCGCTGCCAAAGCATCCTTGAACTTGTTCTTCTTCTTCCCCCGACCTATGATCTTCTGAGCTGCCAAATCTCTTAGTAAATCCTTCGGTACACGCATCAGTAGCAACTTTGGCAACATAGTTATGAAAAAAGTCCGCACCCAGGGTGCCATTTCATGTGTACTCGGTTTTCGGTAGTGAACATTTAGTATTACTATAGTAATGACCACTGATAGTCCTACTAGCAACATGGTGAATAACAAATACTTTCCCAATAAGGGCAAAGCCAGTGAAGTCGACGGTATAATTTCTGATATCAGAAGAAAGAACATAGTCTGCGAAAGGAGGATGGATATACTCAATGCGATCTTTTCACCAGAGTCAGCCGGAAGGTAAAAAACAAGGACCGATAGATATGAGATGCCAACACACGGTACTATGAGATTGACAGTGTAGAATAAGGTTTTCCTTCGAAGTGTTATATTGAAGAAAATATCTGTAACAAAACACAACAATTACTATTAGGTATATTATTGAGTTGGCAAGTTACAATATAATTTACATTCCGATATAAACATTTGTTTCTATATGTTTTTGATATAAGTGTAACTTAAGAATTCCCTTGTATTTTTTTATATGGTAAACAAGAGGTTTATTCAAATTAGTATGCTTTATTTTATTTTGCAATCACTTTAAAGGAGATAAAAACCAACATCAGATAAAACCATTTTTGACTCCATAATCACGCATTTTGTGTGCCCTTTCATTTCGCGAACGGTCCCCGGGGGACTTGGAACTTTTTTGTTAATTTAAAAGCAGAATTAATTTTATGGGTGATGAATTTTTATTAATAGACTCGCAAAATCTCATTTCTGTCTATAAAGTAAAAATTGTTTATTTTATGTTCTTCCTCATCGTTTTAAAGGACCTATTTCGCCATACTCCTGCATAATTAATATGCTTTAATTATTCCTTGAAAACTCTGTCATTTTAAAAATAAAATATAGGACCATAATTTCTAACGAAACAAACCTTAGATCTGAATAATTTAATCATCTGGCAAAGTCTTTCTTTTGCTACCAATCGAGAGCTTATTGGATGTTTCTTTTAGATGTGTTTTGATTCGCGTATAATATAAATGTATATTTCTTTATTATAATTGGTACGTTAGTTTAACCACAATTTTGATAGATACGTGGGAAGTCGGGGAAAATACCAAATTTTTGCACAGTCAGGAAAAAGAACAATAGGGAACAATAACGGTTGTTTTATCCAATTCTGAACTGGTAGGTTATTTATTGTTTCCTTTAAGCTCAAACAACTGACATTAATCAGTCGCTATCAGTATTCACGGGGTGTGGCGCGAGCTAAGTGCTCTTTGTGGGTATTAGCAGAACAAGCGATACCTGCTCGAGGTGCCTGGAAACGGTTATTTAGGGCAGATAAGAGTCGTCGACGCAATTTACACCGCAGATTAGGCAATGTTTAAACTTGTTTTTAGATTTTTGCAAAAGTTACGAAGATTCTTAGATAATGCAGCAAAAAAAAAAATATTGCCCATATTAATTGTACACATATGTGACTAATCAAATCCCTAGAACGAATCTTGAATAATTCTTGGTAGACTTCTCGCTCAGATCATTAGCTGCATCAATTTTTATCACTGTACCACGTAGGCGGAATATGAGAAAATAATTAAAATGTGTATTCATTTGTTTTTAAATCTAGCTATCACAGCTTTTCTGTTATATGTTAGTGAGTGTATTGATAGCAAATCGATAGTTCATCTAAACCATACGTCACCTGGGTAGGGTTCTTGGCAGCAAGGGTAATATCGCTCGTGCCTCTCAGCTGGCACTCCAAGAATATCCCATTCCACAGAGGGATAGTACTCGCGTAAATCAATACCCACCTCTACCATGTCACCTTTCTTTTGGTTTATGTGTTTTAAGTCGATCTGAAATAGACATTTTACATATATACCTATACTTACTTTAGAACCACGTACACTCATGGACTGTCAAGCAACAAAACAGGTCGAAAGCATTTTATTGAGATGTAATATGGCAGGGTTATTTTAGCTTAAAGTTAACAGTATGGTAGTATTTTCCCAACTTAAATTAAGAAGGACGGAACATCGTTCCACGATTGTCGTTAAAAAGTAACTAACATTTGAAGTAGCATTTGATATACCTGATCACCGTCGTAACTCCAAGACCCGAATTTGAGGAAGCAAGTCTGTTGATCGAAGGGAAAATATCGCACGTCAATTTCACACGAAGACTTGAAGATAGCAGGTGGAGTCCATAATACTTTGCCCGTGTGATGGAGCACTGCTTTTGTCATTGTTGTCACGACGTATTCACCGTCAGCACTAGATTAAAAAAAGATGTTATACTACTTCAAACTTCTATACTAATATATAAAGCTGAAGAGTTTGTTTGATTATTTAAACGCGCTTATCTCGGGAACTATGGTTTCGAAAATTTTTTTTATGTTGGTTAGAACATTTATCGAGGAAAGCTATAGGCTAAAAATCATCGCCGTGTGACTAATATAAGCAAAGATACAGCGGGAAATGTGTAAAAAATTGGGAAAATTAATAATTATTATCAGTTCCTAGGCGTACGCTGTAAAAATAGTTTAAGGTATTTAAATAAAACACTTTAACGGTTTAAAACGCGATATATTAGTTAAACTTATTTGAAAATGATTTTTAACTTCGGCCCGACGTTTCGGATGCTTTGCAGCAGCCGTGGTCACGGGGAGACTGCTGCAAAGCATCCGAAACGTCGGGCCGAAGTTAAAAATCATTTTCAAATAAGTTTAACTAATATATCGCGTTTTAAACCGTTAAAGTGTTTTATTTAAATGTGTACTACTCGCGTAAACTATAGACAGTATTTAGTTTAAGGTACCCAAAAAATATGTATCGAAGAATAATTCCTCTTTAAATGATCTAAAAAAAGTCCGCGACGCTATATGTCTATATTTTAAGATGAACTTGCAAGAACGACGGAAAGTGACACGACCGACGTCGTTGGAAACAACTAAGTTTATAAAGATGAAGGGGGTTTGCAAAAACGAATTTGGATGCCCAAAATAACAATTCTACGCGGACGAAGTCGCTGACACAGCTAGTCTGTAATAGACTAGACTAGACTGATTTACTGGCGAATTAAATTTTCATAGTGATTTAGTAGTAGTATTAATTTAGTACTGACTAATTTAGACTGTTTTAAAAAATATTTAATACTATTTGTACAGGGATTTGATTGTCAGGATTTGATGTTGATTTCATAATTAAATTAATTATAACATACTGCCTCATAATTAATATTATTAATTAATAATCACGAACTAAAATAATAAGCTACTAATACTAATAATATCCAATTCGTCAATAGAAATTAATTTAATTTCATATTACTTCAACCTTATATTTTAGTACCTTCGTCTTGAAAGCTATAATAATCCAATGAATGTCAATTAATATTTTAATCCAATTAATCATTTCAAATTGATTTCTATTGTAGATACTATAATTGATTCTTATTAAACCGCAAAGCTAAGATTTCTCATTTCAATCTATTGGTTTAGTGAGCTTGGATCTCATCACTTATGGGAAAAATGGTTTAAGAGCTTCTGCACCATGTGGATCATGGGTTCTTTAATGACTATCACTAATTTAAATAATATTACTTGATTTGAACTCGACTTTGAATCGCGATATATATTAGTTAAACTTGTTTGAAAATAATTCTAACTACGGCCTCGACGTGATTACGGCTGCTGCAAAGCATTCAAAACGGGGTCTGTGTCCGCAGCTCTGATACCAAAGATTTTAGAAAATTCCAAATACCGTATTAAAATTTCACTGGATCTAGTATTCGATTTCGGAACCTCCTCATCCGAAAATACACTAACCACTAGAACAACAAAGCAGTCTCGCTACGGTTTCCTATTTTCCTTCCTCTGATAATTATCTTAAGATTGGAATCGCGTTGAGGTGAAACCCGTCCGATCTTATAAATCAACCCGGTTAGATACAATTACGGTAACGTTAACAAAATATGACGCCATAAAGGCTGTAAACGTAGGTAAAGTTAATTGATAATATCGACAAGAAACGTTGGGAAATGATACATCATGTTGTGTCAAAACAGACCGGGCGGCTATTAATCATAACGGAGAATGGAATGGAAGACGCATGTGCGACCAATCTTACGCTCAGTATGTTTAGGGTTTAAGATGTAAGAATGAGCGAATGTTATTTTTAAACAATAAGGAAGTGATTAAGTTTATGAAATAAAAGAAAAACGCTCAAAATGTTTAATAAGCGATGAGCTTTTCGGCTTCATCACGCGGTTTCTTAATTACGACGGTCGAAATAATAAGAGATGTTTTTGGTACATCGGCTAGAACTTTAATTTTATTTAATCAGTTGATTTTTAAGCGTGTTTCAAGCGATATACTTACACTGACAAAATTACGTTGTATATTTAATACTACATGTAGATTTTTATTCTTATATTGATTTAGTCGAAAATGTAAACCATTTAGGAAAAATACATTATAAAGAATTAAGTTTTTTTAAGGAGCGGAATAATTATTAAAACAATTATTCACAGAAGATACATTTTATTTTCCCTACACATAAAAAAAACTATATTTTTAATCAAACAATCAATTTAAAACATCAGGTATCCGTGATTTTAATACATGTTGTAACGCGATGTTATAACATTAATTGCAAATCCGCGGTATTCTTAGACTTAAAAACTACAAAATACGTCTACGTCCATACGTCCATGTTTACGTTTGAGTTAATTTCTGACGAGCATGAAGGGATTGTCAAGGAAGACGATATCAATGATATATAGTGTGAAGCAGTGTTACAATAAAAAATATGAACCATTAAACTCTTTTAGGCATCTTTTGTGATAGTTAAATTCCTAATACTTCTAACAGTTGGAAGAGCAAGAAATTATTTCTGGTGAAGAGCAAATCGACATGAATTAATTACGACTATGTCGTGTTTGTTACATACGAAAAAAACATTGAAATATATTAAAAACTGACTATCCAAAAGTTCATTTATTGAACGGTTTACCTGAAGACTTGGTTCATCTAAATTTGAAAAAATAAAAATCAAAAGAACAATATTTCGTCTAACCATGATTTAAAATTAATTTAAGGAAAATAATCTTACTATATTAATTTAAAAAAGAAAGTTTAATTAAAGATGTTTATAGGCGTCTTATCAACACAGTTTGATTATCCAAACAAAATTTTAAATTATTCTATTCACTGTAATTGAATTATACAAGTTTTACAAATTACAAAATCTCGTATCCAAAACTTTCAGAGCAGACGTAGTTATTTGCTAGCGCATTATTTTAAAAGCTTTCTACTTTACGATGTTCTAGTGGTCTAAGAAAATGCAAGTTGGCCAGAGATGAGGTCGGAACCCCGGAGAATATAACGGAAAGATTTATAACTCGAGGAATTCTTTTCCTAAATATTTACATAGATAAGAATTTACCCCATTTCTCTGGCAAGACCCGAATCAAGCGGAACAGTGATTGAGGATTTTAAACTCGAATACTTTTACATAGTATCTTTATACTATGTTAATTATATATGTTAGGAGGTTATATATATCACTTTTAATCTTATCATGTGACATAATCATAAAAAAATCACACAATTTCTAGATGCTATATTTAAGCTAGATCGATTATTGGACTAAAAATAAAATATTTGTTTAACTTTTATTGTAAATAAAAATGCATAATTGTCACTGACGAGGATATGTGTTCCCACCGTTTTGCTTACATAAACGGGATTTACAGCAAACAATCTTCCTAAAATAATATACTATGGGTGATCTTTTTTAGATTATTTTTTATTAACAATTGGGACATATATATTTTTTGGTATCTTGAACCGTTTTCGCATCGCACGCAACGGTGGCATATTTTTTCTATATTACTCTCTGTTTCTTTGCTTCTATTGGCCGCAGCGTGATGTTTTATATTCTAAAGTTTTTCTTAATCATAAATGGAATGAAATTTTTTTAATTAGAATCAGTAGTTCTTGACACTCTTCCGTTTTATAACATTAATATAGATACGTATGTTATTGGAAAAATGTTAACATCCAAAACATTTTGGTTTATAATTGACCTATACAAGTTGTATTTATACAAGTACATATTTGTTAAGCCTTTGTGTGCGTACCGCATTCCAGAAGCGATAAACATTTGGAAGTTATTGCCTCTGTGCGACATACTCTGTATTGTGATGCTGCATTGCGTACGTGTGTGACGTCACAGCTCTGACGACACACCATTTACAATTTATGAATGGAGTATGAACGAGAAACGTGTTTTCCGCAACGGCTTACAGAAATAGCTGAATTAGAGAGCTATTTTTATCTCGCGTCTGTTGCTAAAAATGTGTCCAGATAGATGTACATGTATATGTAAATATTAGCAAAGAATTAGCTTGTTAGAGTTACATATGTTCGTGCCTACTTACTTATCGAAAATTACCCTTTATTGTTGTACAATACAATTGTGGGTACTTAAAGTTCTTATTCTTTGTACTTATATCTATTAAATATCCTTATTTTTTTGTCTACGAGATTTATCGCAATAGCTTTGTTTCATACATCTATAAATAAGCGATTCATTTAAACAAGTCAAGTTGTACAAGTCTCTAATTGGTTTATAACAGCCCTGGCGGAGGCAACTACGAACATTCATTATAACATTGGCTAAAATTGTATTGTACCGTTTCTATTCAAAATATGTACGTAATTATTATATTACATACATATTTTGTCACATAACGGTTTAAAACGATATCATATAGGATATTTCATAGTTAAATTTATTTATAAAATTCTTTTACCCAACGTTTCACTCCACACAAAATGAACTGGATTACACATAAGTCAGCCTACGTCACAAGAAAACGGTAGTCTTTAGTCGAACGGTACAATATTGTGTGAGCACAGTCTAAATACGTCAGTTGCAAAATCGAACAGGTAAATCTCGACAAATGACGCATTTAAACATAACGCTGATTCACATATGATCAACGATAAGAGTAATTACTAGTATTTTTTTATAAAACTAATATATACACAAAAGTACACTCTTTGAATTTTATATGGCTTGCGCCAAGAGCTTAGACCATTGTTAAGAATGAGGAAAACAGTAGAGCTATATTTAAGGACAAAAAAATCATTTTTCCATAGCCTTCAATAACTCTTTGATGATAAACGCACAGACGATACCTATTGCATTATTATACTACAATGCTATCGCTATTGATCGTCAGGCATGTTGGCGACGAGCATAGAGCAAGCTTAGGTTTTCCACCAGTTTGACCGTTAACTTAAAATTATGGTCAATTTATACATGCAGTGTGCACCGGATAAGCCATTAATTATAGTTTAACGGAAACTAGTCTTTAACAACATGGCAATTGGGTCTATCCAGCCACAATGCAATTTGGTACCGGCTAATGTAATGAATGTTCTAGAGCTAAGTTCGCCGGAACTGTTATAAACTAATTTGAATCTTGGACAGTGTTTGAGGCGGAACCTGTTTATAGGAATTGCTTATTAATTTATGTATTCCTTATGCCGCAATAGTTCATTATTATTACTCCATTTTTACTTAAAAGTTGCACTTATAATAATGAAAACAATTATATCATAAGACCCCCCCACTTATGACGGCCTCGCTGATCTACCGTCAGCAATGTGTGGATTAATGGGGCGTGGGTTTGATCCCCCGGGTATGATTTTCAGAAAGACGTTGGACTTCGTCTGAAAATCTGCATAAGTATTAAATAGGCGGTGGGAATATTGAAGATTCGCAGATGAAAAGCCTCAGATTTCCGAATATCCTAAAGCAAAATAGGTCAACATCTCGTTAAGATGTTATATGGCTAGGGTATTTCACCTTTCATCACGTAAACTCCATGCATGTCTGACCTTTTCTATCATATATACTATACTAGCTATGCCAGCGACTTCGTCTGCGAAAATCGTTATTTTGGGCAACCAAATTAGGTTTTGCAAACCCCGTCATCTAAACTTAAGCTGTTAGCCACGACGTCGATCGCGTCACTTTCCGTCATTCTTGCAAGCTAATCTTAAAAGATAGGCATATAGCGTCGCGGGTTTTTTTTAGATCATTTAAAGAGGAAGAATTCTTTTATACACATTTCTTTAGTTATCTTGAACCGTTTTCGCAGCGTACGAGACCACAGAGAAAAAATTTTTCCCTCGTTTTGTTCACTTTTCACGTTGTATCTTCGCTTCTATTAGCCATAGCGCGATGTTTCAGTCTATAAATGTTCAACCAACACAAAAATATTTTTTCAATTCGAACCCGTAGTTCCCGAGATTAGCGCGTTCAAGCAAACAAACCAACAAACTCTTCAGCTTTATATATTAGTATAGATTGTAGGACTTCTTCAGGGTTTTATTACGGTTCATTCAGTGCGAAGCGTCTAGAACATTAGCAAGGGCATAAATTGAAACTCACTTATTATACAACACGATATCCGGCAGCCAAATGTGCTCGGACGGCACATAAAGCTCCTTCACACCGCCGTACTCCGACGGGTCCCATTTGAATTTGTGATCTTCCCATTCCTAAAACATTTCTACCTTCATTAAACGCCTTTTATGCACGCTTCACGCGCCTTGTATTTAAGTGGAGCGGCGAAATTTTCAAGATTATCGTAAAATAAGCGAAGACGTTGTGACAATTTTATATAGCTGTCACACCATATAACCTAAGAAGTAACTGAATTAACTCATAAAGAAAATGTAGTAGTAGTAGTAACTTAGTTAGAAGTGTAACTTTTATATTCTATAGATCTATAGTTTCATAGTTTTTTATTGATAACTCTAATTTAGTAAAGTGCTTTCAAAACGAATGTATAAATATATTATAAAAAATAAGATTAATTTGACAGCGTGACACTGCAATTAACTTACATGTTCCAGCCATACGTTTGTTGTCAATATTTGGTCCTTAAGATTCTGTAACAAAACAAAATTAATTATTGGTAATTGATGTCAAAAATACTCCGTCTAAAGTTAAAAAGTCCCTGTTTGCAGTCAAGGCATGAAAGTCCGATCAAATGAAATCTTCCCGTGAAACGGACACAGAAATGGGTTCCCCCTTATGTTGAATGTACATTCTTATGCAGTAGTGAAAACAGAATTTTACCTAATCCTTGACCAAAATTTCCTTGAAAAAAGTTAAACATCATTAAATAAAAATTATCTTATCTTAAAAAGTATGCAAATGCATACTTTTTAAGTATGGTCTATTGACATGTTGCATACAAGTGATCGCACAAATTATACACTAAAACTCCATCAAGACATAATAAAAGCGAGAACGTTAATTTCCCATCGAATTGTTCAGCAAACATTGTAAATTTGTTTTCTATTCATTCAAACAAATGGAAGCGATCAAAATCATTTCACCCCTTTGAAATTTATGATAACCATAGGCACGTTAAATTTTAATTAAGCACTTTATTATTTCAGAGTTAAGAAATTAATTAGGCCTCCTGTTTAACGACGGTATATCTATAAGCATAAATGTACAGTTAACTTCTTTTAATTAATAATTCACTTAAGATTTAACTGGTATCAAAGAAAGAAAAAATACAGCGATTTAATACAACAACAGAAAAAGTAGGTTAGTCAATTCGGTCGCTGTTATGGCTTTCTGGTTCCCTGTAGCCATCGATCCTGATTCTTGGGCCCGAGCCAAAAATACCCGGGGCCATCAAAATTAATATAAACATAGATAAATACCAGATCGCTGTGTACGGTTTAATGTAATGAGATATGCGACGAAAAGGGGCGACCGAAGATTTGGGAAATGCTCTCTTGGGGGTTGTAACACAGCTATACTATGCGGATATAAAATAAACAAATATTTTGTTTTGTGACATTAATAAGTGTACATGAATAAATGTTTTTTTTTGCCTTTGAATAGGACAACAATTAGTTTCGTAGTGAAAAAGAGGAAAGTGACACAAAAGAGAAAAAACTTGTGGGTATAATTCACACAATATCCTTGCTTTTATGTCGGGCCACGGATATCTGTACTCAGGAAAAAACATAACGTCAAAGTAGCATAGTGATAGAGCATGGAAGGGTATGGTCGTGGGTTCGTGTTTAACTCGCATTCTCATTGTGTTTTTATTTAAAGTACATTTCTAAATAATATATTAAATACTTTATATTAATTAATATAACTATATGTTTATTAGTTCAGATCCTTCTGTTATAACTCTCCATTAGTACAATTCCATTTACGACGTGGGCATATCAAAGATTTGACATGAAATAACCCTTTCCACGTCCATACGTGCCCACTTTGACAGTGATACATTTTGACCCGCAAAATTAATCGTTTCGGCTATGTTACAGCTGGTAAGGGGTAAGGTATATTGTTTTAGCAAAAATGCGTGGCTATAAATAAATAGTATCGATATAATTTAGGGCTCAAAAAACTAAACCATGTAAAAATATACGCTAAGGATTTTTTTATTTTCAAACACCCGCTGGTAAAAGTTACTGGTTGAATAGATATGCCTTAGAATAATAAAGAAATAAATCTACAATAGACGTTAAATGTCTACCGACTAAAAAAATAAACGTTATTACATCTTAATATATACAACAACATCTATACGCCTAGAGAAATTTTTACCGTATCCCAAACTACTTAGTATTAATAAAAATAATGCGGTAGTAAATATATGAAATGTCTTACTATAGAAATTTTAAATATTACTCTCTTTGAGACAGTAAATTGTGTTAAAACGATCCAGTCTAAATATAGAGACGTGCCCTCTCGTCACCAAAACAAACAATTTGGCTGAGTCCAATCAGTGAAGTGCCATCGACGAACTTGACTAAGCTTCATGACATAATTGTTTTGGGTTCAATGTATTTGAATTACATTTGAAAAATATCAATTGTGCTTAAATATTATTAATGAATAATGCTAGAGTTGTATAGCTAATTGTTTTATATAATAATTATATTATATAACTGGCTGGTATGCTCGCGACTTAGTCCGCACGGAATAGTTATTTCATACGAAGTCGGTCGCGTCCCTTCCCGTCGTTCTGGCGGGATTATCTTAAAAGATTGACATAGCGCCGTGGACTTTCTTAAGATCATTTGAAGAGGAATTATTCTCTCGTACATATTTTTTGGGTATCTTGTACCGTTTTTGCAGCGGACGCCTCAAAAACCTATAATGATGAATGGTTTTCCCAATTTTTGGCACATTTCCCGCTGTACCTTCGCTCCTATTAGTCCCACGACGTTGTTTTATAACCTATGACCTTCCTCGATAAATGCTCTAAAAAACTTTTCAATTCGAACCTTTAAGCTCCTACCACGAAATTCTTAAGATTAGCGCGTTCAAACAAACAAACAAACTCAGCTTTAGCTTTATATATTAGTATAGATTATACCTTCATCAAAATGTTTACTTTTAACTTTAACTTCGAGTTGTGTTGTAGGCATTAATATAGAGTTTCTGCAGTTAGACATTTATTTACCTTTTTCTTTCTACATGTATAACTCAAGACAGTTATATATCAATAATATTATATAAACATTAAAAATATTGGTGACAAGAATAAATTTAATTTATAGACAAATAGTTCATCCGACTTTTATGTCCAATAAATGTACGTTGTTCTAGCACGTACGGTACTCTAAGTTGTCTAATTTAATCTACACAATAAAACCTTTTAACGGTTTGAAATGCGAAAAATATTACTAGGTAAACTACCACTAAACGATTGTTTTAAAAACGTATTTACAAATATGGTAAGGTTAAAGTATAGAGTTTTATTTAGCATTGTAAAATATTCGCGTAAACTACAGACTGTATTTAATTGTTGATTATTAACAATAGCGTATGTACAAATATCATATCCGTTGAGAACATTAAACAGATGAAGGGCAAAGCACCAAAACTTAAGAGATACGTGTGGAATTCTTGGAGTCGCGTGAAGAATGTTAACAAAGGGCTCTTGGCAAGTGTAGCCGCTTCATTTCAGTGGGCTCACGTCATACATATTAAGCATTATGTACATTTCTGTGTACCATTTCTTGAAGAGTTCCTGGTTGAACATTCGGAGTTAGCAAGGGCCGGATACGAAAGTAATTCCTGTATTATGAGGGTATGCTAAATATAGCACATAGGGCGAGTTTATAAAATGTACGCTTTTATTTTTTTCCTTAAACCTAGTACTAATTATAGTTTTTTTTTTTTTTGTTTAGTTGTTACTTAATATAAGGTATAAAATATGTTATATAGATATCGGCGAAATAGAGTTTGTTTTATAGGACTCAAAAGCATAGTTCACGACGAAATAATATGTAGTACTTCATATAAAAATATTCAACAATAATCAAAAGTTATTCCCGTTTTTTCCCGTTATATTTGGTCGTTTATTTATTATAAGACTAACATTAAGGTTTATAGTCTTTTAAAACGTCACCCCAAATGCGGGTTGACAAAATCCTGATCCTCAGGTAATAAAATTTTATTTTAGCAACTTAGATATAAACTTATTTATTGTTTGTTAAATATACATGTAAAAAATCGCTAGATCTACACATATACATAGCTATATGTTATATTTTAATGTGTGTTTCGCGCTTACTTCAAAGCAGCGCTTCTATAGGTATGTATAAATGTTTATTAGTCTTTATTTCGAAAATTTAGTAATGCTGGCCTCGAATAAGAAACTATCTTTTTAAATGTAAATATTTAGTTAATAACACAGTGTTATTGTGTAGGGTACTTACCAAATCTATCAGCTGTGACAATCTCAAGCCTAGCTTTACAAGAACGGTATTGTTATTCTTGTCCACGGGCCTGATAAGCCTGTTGTAATTGCTCAGCAAATCATCATACAGTCTCTTCGCGTCAGGATTGGCGGAACAAACTGAAAACGCCGCGAAAAATATAATAAAAACGTTCTTCATTTTCTATCCACTAGAACATAATTAAGTAAAAACAGTCAACAAATAATCACGGAATTGTGTTAATATTTGTGTGTAAGGGCAAAAAATACGTATTTTTCTTAAAATTGACAGATCCGCCCTACGAGCGTGCGCGACGACAGCGCCTCTACTGGCATGTTTTAGAACTACAAAGGTATCCGTTGCGCAAACTCCAAACCCCACAAGTGATGGCTTCCGAATTTTGTGTTTACATTGTATTTAGTTTTGTTAAACTAAATTTGTAAATAAACTGGTTTCAACGTAGGTCATATGTCCTCTTTTTATTAACCTTAATTCGAAAAACTAAACCGCCGATTCCTACATAATTTAAAAACACAACTTAATAATAAAATATATATATTAAGAAATATTTTTTGTGTTACCTCTCTACTTAAGCATTCAAAGTAAAACTTGTTTCAAATATTTTTTATCAATTACAAAAAAGTAATGTTTACCAACAATATTAATTGTGTTTATTTTAGGATCGATGCGCACGCAAGCGCGTTGGTTTTCGCCCTAAAATTAAAGTGCGTGATTTCTTTTATATTATATATACTAGATGGCGTAAGTGTAGTCTATTACAACAAGGATAACCACAGGACTAACGCGAATTTATAGCCATATACTGTATATATTATAATTTATGTAATATTTTTAACTTTTTTTTAAATGTTTATATAATAATTTGTATAATAATTGAAAGACCCTTGAATATTACCAAAATACTTTTCGACTTAACCTCATATATTAAACAAAGTACAATAGCTACTAATTCAAATTCTAGTTAACTGTAAATGATTATAACTGACGAGTGACTATTAAAAACAAAAAATCGTCAAACATCCTTTTTGTCAGTCAAAAAGGGATCGATACGATTATTTGAAACGAATCCATAGAAATATATACATATGTATATAAATAATGTTCGGGAAATTACATTGCGCCCTGCGTAATGATCTCTTCCTGAATGGATTCCTACATACCCAACTCAATCATGAACAGGATATCTGAAACTCGTACCGCAGTTAAAATATTTACAATTTGCTCATATGCTAATTTCTAGTAGTATAATAACTTATGTGGGTAGAGAAGAGATACCTATTATAAAACTACATATTGGACGTAAGAAATAACTGGCAAAAAGTAACTACACGAAATTTGAATTTGAAATTTTCGCGTCCATTAGAATGTAACCATCTCCTTTAGCTCAAGTCGTGCCCACGATAGTAAGCTGTAATGGGTTCAAATTTCGGTTGGACAGTGGGCAAGAGTTTAGTGAAACTAACACAGACATGTGTCCGCCCCTCGCTTTAGAAGCGATCTTAATACCCGAAACTATGCTGTCGACATCCACCACTGTTTTTTGAGAAGAATTACAATATTTTTCTTGAGCTGATTTGCGCTGTAGTTTGGCTACCTTCTAATGTTGAAAAAATACATATGTTGCTCATTTGTTTCTTACATAATATGTAATTATAAAATGAAATAAACATTCTCTACATACTTAGCGCAGCTTTTTTGCAAAGTAGCAACGGGCGCGGCTGTCGGGAGCAGCTATCGGGTGTCATTCGTAATAAAAATGAAAAATTATAATAGATAAGGTGGTCCGCCTTCTATAATTTTTTCTTACAGTTTTGGTGAAACTATATAACGAATCGAGGTTACAGACCCACACAGTTATTTATTGTTTACAGCTAGTTCGCATAAAAACAGAATCGTTAACAGTCCGACGAGAGAACTACGAAATAAAAGCGCCAAGTCAAATTTCGCAAAGCCAAGCGTCTTTAAAATTAAAAATTTTATAGTTCCACATAAACTCGAACGTGGATTTTGTTACGGATCAGATCTTCAAAGGTTTCACGATAATGCGAAACGCGGCCACTGACTTAAACGAAAAACTTTTCGCATTTTTCAAATCTCGGATTGTCGGTTCTTGTTTTAGGATGGATCTCGAAGATGATATTGACTTGTCATTAAAAGATTTGTGAACGGGAAAACTTTACTTAATATAATTTATTTACACCGTCGTACCAACCATATTTCTTTATTACCTAAGATGACAGACTGAAGTGAACTTAATGTAAGACGAAATACCCCAGCTCTATAACATAATTACGGTAAGCTTTTGACCTATTTTGGCTCTGGACATAGAAATCCACGGACTGACATCAAAACATTTACACATACACTTTCGGGCTTTTCCACCTGCGACCCTAACGAAATCCTACTACTTACTACTACATATGTAACGTGCATATATTCCAGACAATATTTCAACCATCGAACTCACACGCTTTGTTTATTTCACCAACGAGCCAGACGTGTATGTCAATGCGAACTTCCTTATACGAGTAGCTCTGTAATCGTAAACTTGACGACCTCTTCAATATTCATACCTATTTGTGCTAGATTGACATAGCTAAAGCAGCCTCTTTAGTTATTTAAGCTACTCCCACGTGCATTCACAGCTATTAGTTCCTCAGATAATCAGTACGCTTCTGAACACCAATTTATCTCAATTTGATTCCACAATTAGTAGTTTGGGAAAATGTCTTGTGTACCAAGGTATCTTGCTGCATTGCAGTGCAATGTTACAACGCTTTTTGAATTATGTATGAAACTAGAATGTCCTATTAGGCTAGGAGGTGGGGATCTTGTTGAAAACTATGTTGCTGTATTATATACAGTATTATGGGGTAAACACTGTTGATATTTCTGGGCTACAGCTCCTTTTATTCGAATAAATAAATAAAAAGAAATGAATAATCCATTTACAAACACCAAAATTGCAAATAACTTATCGGATTATATTGTAACAATACTGTGAAATAAAAGTTAAACGATTATAATTATGTCCTAAATATATTTTTTGATCTAACATAAAAAATAATAACAAACTAACGTTATAACTTTCTAACTACATCCATATTGATATCATACTCTGAAAAAATAGGGTATTGATACCTAAATACTTTAAGTGTTAAAGTTGAATTTACAATTGCATATATAAATAGATTAAGGTAGTACAATTATTAAAACAACACAAAACAAAGTAGTCGGGAGTTCGAATATCACTCGTGTCATAATATGATTTTGACATTTGCAAAAAGATTCCTAATTGAATAATATACTTTTAGATTTATGTGTCCTTTCTTACAATGTAATAATTCTATATTTTGACACATTTAAAGACTTTTAAAGCACTTAAAACTCGCTTCGGGAATGTTCGCGATTTATTAAAATGCTCGTAAAGTTTCTTCGTAGCGTTTAACTTACACTACTCTGGTTCCGTTTTGAACACATTTTATTAGAGAAGTCATTTCATAAGCTCGTTATAAATACAATTTAAGTTAATGGTATGGCATTATAATTAATGTAATTTATATATTTGTTATAGTGTCTCGAATATACAGAATATTGTAGACACTATCAGAAAAGTGCCAATGTGTGTCCAATTTGTGTGTATTTAGTGTACTGTGTGTTGTTAGGTGTAGCTTAAATTAGTTGTGAGCCTTCTACATTTAAATATTTCTACCTAATAAGTTAATAATTGTTTATGTTTCAAGAATCATAATAAGTTTAAACTTACAAATTGGATATAATTTAATACTCAAGAAGGAAAAACCTTATTAAATACATAAGGTTATTTTTTAAATAAAGTCAACTTATAGCGTTACCCCGTAACACAATTATAGCTCAATGGTAAAAGTAAAACTACATCTTTAATACTTAAGTAAATACCACTAAAATAAACTATCATTCTGTCAAATAAAGCCTAAAATATAAAATAATAAGATAGACGTCTTGCAGCCTCAGATTCTAAAAAAGCGTGTAGATTTAAAATTTCAGTCTAACAGGGGAATAAACACCAGCTCTTACGCTATATTAACATGACTGGGAGTGCTACAACTGTATACAAAAGTTTATTTTGTAAATGCAGAGAAATGAGTTTTGTTGGATACAGTTCATTGGTGACCCACAAGAAACTCTATTTAGTGCCCCACCGTCGCTGGAATAATGAATTCTTTATCACTTTTTACAGCTTGCGTCTTAATCTTTCATGCATCTTCCTCAATAAAGTTGAATTCCATTCTTATATGGGGCATGGGATTGAAACTAAGTCTGTTTTATAATATTCGTTTTAATTATATATAAGTATATAATTTTCCCGGGATTCAAATATCAAGACTACAAACGTAACGAAACGAAATGGTGGCTTGTCATATTAAAGTTTTCTTAATATTATATATACCAACTATTATGAGATATTTAAGAAACAAATTTTCAATATCTCAACAATATAAAAAGCGTTTTTAAAATCCAATTTCAATAAATGGACATTTAAAATAAAAAAGTAATTTTCTAAAAACTTAGTTCTTACCTACTTTACGACTTAGGTTCGTATTGCATTTCCTTTGCTGTAAAGGACTTCAAATTCCTTTGTTTCCTTTCCTCATTTATTTTTCTAATTAAAAATAATCCCTATGTCTCCACAAAGCGTTCTGGTCCGTGTGTATCGGGCGTAAAATCAGAGAGTTTATGATAAGGCATAAAGTACGCCGTAATCGGACTAAAAATGTCCGTAATCTTTTTAATTCCCGTAATAATTAAAACCTTAAAGTTAATCTTGGGGTTGCAGGTTGACAGCGGTAGAGGGTATTTTAGGAGTAAATTGAAAATCTAGAAAAGTAGAGTTTTATTTCCAGCTAAAGCATTTTCGTTTCTCTGAAATCTCTCGATGGGTGTTTGTGAAGGGGTGATATAACTCTCCCCTAGGACGGCAATTGTTCGTAGTCAACGGAAAACTAAAATGGTACCTAATCTGTTTTCATGAACTCGGTGCGAGATAAACATATTAAACTGAGCTTGTGTTATTTTACAAGTGGCGCTCCGCAGTTTTACCCGCGTTATTTACTTATTTCATACATTGGCACACGAAGTAACCCTTTTAAGAAATGAAATATGAATAAGATATGAAACATGTAGGTATCTATCGATTTTAAGCGATGAATTGTGAATACCTGTAGCTTACGCGAGTGTTACATTTGAATAAAAAACTTTAAACAATTTAAAACGGTAAATATAACAGTTGCCGTATCCACGCTTCCTGCAAAGCTTCCGAAACATTGGGTTATAGTTAAACTATCATATTTCGCGGAAACGCCCATATTGTATAAATAGAACTTAAGTGACGCTCTTGTAAAACAAAGTGAATTACTCTGTATCAATCTTATTGTTTTAGAAATTCTCAACTTCGTCTGTTAGATGCTCTTCGTCCTCCATCAAGTTTCAGATCTCGAAGATCAACGATTGTTCTGTCGATCAGAGCCCATGGTATAGATTTTGAGCCTGCATTATCTTATCAAGACTACAGACTATGTCACAGTACTTCAAAGATAGAATTTATGAGCGAAGCATTACCTAGAGCCATGGGCTAGTGTAATTTGATTTATGTCCGTCCGCGTACGTGTGCCTTGCTGCTCTTCTATTATTCAAAATTTAATATCCGTTGGCTGAAACACATCTAAATAACATATTGGATATAATATCGAGGTGCCTTTCTACAACTCAAAATAACTCTCAATACACTGATGCTATATACGATACTCGCGTTGTATGCAATTTCAATAGAGTTGTGGTGTCACTATATAGACTTTTTTTACTGGCAATGAAGGACGGGAACACCTTAAGGTTTACTTGATGGTAGGCGAAATACCCCCGCCATATAATATCAAAACAAAATGCGAGGTCGACCTCTATAATATAATAATGTGATAAGTTTGAATTAATAATATTGAATTTTAAAAATAATGTGGCTGCTATTGTCACTTGTTTCACGTGAATGAAGTCGTGGACATAGCGAGTAATTTAATAGTATTGTGACAAATAAAACTTTCAAGCGCCAGTAGTTTGAAACTCTAATCCTATAAACAACAGGAACTCACTTTAAGCAGATATGATATTATTCTAAGTTATCATCACCTTATTTTATTTACTAACACAAATAAAAACTAGCAAACTAAAAGCAATCTTATGTTGTTGTCGTTAAGATGTCTTCTTGGTCGCAAACATTTGCTTTATGTCGCGTAAGAAAATGCATGATATTTTTCAAGTAAAACAGGAATGTGAACTTGACGTAGACAAGATGCGTTAGGTATATCTAAGATCATAGCCCCTAAGGAGAGTCAGGGATACATGGGAACGGCAAGAGAAATATTAGTCGGGTTTAGAATAAACTGACGTAATACATCTACGGTTTAAATTGAATTTTCAGTCCTTCCTCTGTGGGATTTGTTGCTTGACATTCGGCGATTTATAAAGTGGATGATATCTAACATATGTAGCGATAGTTTTTTTTTATGATAGAGGAGGACAGACAAACAGGGAGTTGACATGATGAAAGTATACCCAGCCATCTCAACAAGATCTGCAGTTGATCAATTTTCCGAAATCAACAGACTGAAATCAAACGCGATTAAACTTTAAGGTTTTTCATCAATGGACAGTGGTAGGTGACCAAAACGGGAAATTTATTAGAACTATGTTGGACCCGGTGTGGATAAAATCCATGCCATTACAACTGAAGTAAAGAGCCCGTCGGATTTATACAATTAATTATTTTATTTACAATTGAAAACGTTTTGAGTACAAAGCTCGGGGAATAATATCAGTGTTTTTGATTCCATCTCGAATTATATACATCTAAATTCTACTTTTTTTTACTTTAAGTTGAAGAGTTGAAAAATCAATTTCTTAATAGGTTCTTGAAGTATTAAGCAAACATAATTATGTGTTTATTCCACCAATCGTGCTAACTTGAGACTCCTAGGGTGTCATTATTTCCCAGTATTAAACTGAAAACTTCATTTTACTAATTAAACGTGTTGTAACTCGTTCTTAGTACATAAGACATGTAATGAATAAAATAATAAATGACCATTTACTCTGACAGTCACCAAGAGCAAGACGAAAGTCATATAATATTAAATACAATTAATTTATAGTACATTTCTGATTTCGTCATCTTAATCCCTCAGTCTCTTGACGAGGGTACTCCATTCATCATAATATCATGCCGCTGGCCACCTACAAGTCTTATTAGTTTTCTGGAGTCCTGTTTTATGCATGAAAGGATATATCGATCAAGCGGGCTGTCTTGAGATTTGTTGTCGGCGATAAACAGGGAATGCATAATATTTAGTTACAATACAACATATTATTTCCCTACTTTTAATAATTGTCTTTAGTACGATCATTAGGTTTATAAGTTAACATTGATATACTATTATTGCTAACATCACTTTGACAATTTGAACAAAAAACTTTAACTGTTTAACGCGATACATATTAGTTAAACTTATTTTAAATGCAGTTTCACTTTTGTCAAACATTTTCGGGCACCGACGTTGCCCCCCCCCCGGGCGCGTAAAAATGCTAAAATTACTAACATATATCGCGTTTTAAACGTCAGAGTACTTTTTAAAATTCTACTCGCGTAACTAGAGATAGTTATAAATTTATATTGGTATTTATACTACTCCCAAATTGTTGAAATTATTAATTACTCGTACTGCTCGTTGATCTGCTAGAAATGTAATAGTAGCAAAGCTCGAAACGGTCGTGGGATCAATTGCCGGTTTAAGTTATAATAAATGAATTGTTTTTGTTTGGGGGTTTGGGGTTTAAAATTCCGGAGGACCCGTTCCGGGGGTAAAAAAAGGGCGTCAAATTAAATCGTGGTTCGGCAGGCTTCAAAGGTTAAATAATATACTATCGCGTTTTAAACCGTTATAAGTGTGTTTTGTTTGTTGTATATATTATTGTTGTTTGTCCACATGTATGACGAAACGAACGACGAGGACTAATAGTGTGGTTTTATCTTGCCAGCTTTAAAAGTTTAATACCAAGCGTAACCTAACAGGTTGCGTCAAGTTAACTAGTATATTGTCACGGTGATACACAGTGGCGTATAAGCAGCTCAAATAATACATGGAAATATGTTAATTTAGGAAAACAGCAAACGAGGATACAGCGCAGCGTCGCGTCGTGTTCCGCCTTCAGGCACATTTAATTGGGCTCGTCTTGCGCAGTTCACAATTTCATCGCTTTAGTTTTTCTGCTTCCCTAGTCACATAGTGTTACATGAATTTTTATTTAATAATCTTGATAAATATTAATTATTTATCTATGATATATAAACATACGGTTTAACGGGCTCCCGTAGCAATGTATGGCTACGAGATGTGGGTTCGGTCCGCACCCAGTCCAACATCTATCTTAATTTAAAATTTACCTGAAACATTTTGCACTTTTGGTGAAATTCTGATATTAAATGAGAAGACTACAAATTAAAAGCCTCTTTAATCGTAGTTCAGCTACAGTCTGTGGATTTCCAATATCCAAGGCCCAAAATAGGGCGATAGCGCATCTTGTTGAGATACTATATAGGTATTATACCTACCATGAACTGACCCCCATGCTTCTCTGTTCTCCTCTATCATAAAAAGGTCTTTTAAACTTCTAACAAATGTATTTCTTCTTTTATTATTTAGGGATTTAGTTTTACATTCTATAAAAAGATAAATAAGAAACAAAAGTTGAAGTAACAACTTTAGTTAAAATTGTTTCTTTATACTAACAAACTTTATAAGTAATGGTATTTACATAACATACTTTCAAGCCGTAGTCAATGCTGCAAAGCATCCCGAACGTTGGTCGTAGTTAAAATAAATTGTACATGAATTCACTCACATATATCGTGTTTAAATCCGTTAAAAGTGTTTTATTAGAAGTCAAAGCTGGCGCACTGAAAATACTTTACAAAACTCTATTTATTAACTTACAGGTGACGCGTTATGATTTAAACAGAGGCGCAATGCGGTCCACGTCTGTACTTACTTGAAACTACGTGAAGCTGATTTATGCTAAGGTCCTAACAATTTATTGTTCCGCGTTTTCAGAGTGGAAATTTATTGTTAGCACCTCTTCATATTAGTGACCTCTTGCTTGTATTAACATTTTAATTAACCGCGTGTTGTATTTCAATTTTAACCGCTATCGTATAACGCATGCATATGCATGACGCGTATAAATTATATCGCCAAGTGTGGCAAGTGCCCGACATAGGGCTATATATAACTAAGAGCACAAATACTTCTAAACTACCTTACTGCATCATAATTTAAATAAATTGCTAATAAAGCACAAAACGAGACTCGAACCCGCTAACGACGGTGTAGTTGTGGATTTACCAACCAATAATTTAATTTAGATTACTTTTGAATCTCCAAATCCTTAACTTAGTGATAGAACGCAATTTATAAAAAATAATAAGGTAATAATTAAGAAGTTAAAATATATATTAAAAAAGGATAAATCATGAGTTCTTTCTCATATGTTTCTAAAAATAATAAAATCGAACAACTATTTACATAGGTTTAAGCAAATCAAACGGAAAGCTTAACATTTAATTCCATTGAGAAGATCGGAATATCAAAGGAGAAATCTTCAAAGAATTTCCGGGCTGCTTCGAACGCCTATATCAGCAAGATATTTGATGCAAAAGAACGCTGTTACCTGCCCGGCTAACTGCATTACCCAAGTGACTGTGTACACGGGGGCATTTGTAGGTGTTAAATATGGGGAATATTCTGGTACAACATTTATATTAAATAGACAAAAGTGCCTCTCAACTCCGTGCCTAAAAACTAATTATATACAGTTTTAAAAGCGCAATTTCCTAAATCTTTTATTAATACCATACTTCGTGTGGTGTTATTTGTTAAATTTCACGTTTATACTAATAAATATTCGGTAAATTTAAATAAAATTATAGAGGCGACCTACGCTATTTTTTATTTTTGGTTAGAGAATCAGCATAGGAATCTGTAGATACTCGTTCGAGTCCTGCCCGTGTTGTTAATTTATTTCTATCGAAATACATCGATTTTTATTTTATGTAATGCCAAAAACCACCACATGAAAAATATAAAAGTTTTGAAATTATCAGTTGCTTTCGCTTGGGCTCGTGTAGAACTGTATTATTTGAAAACTTCAATAATTTTCTCATGTAGGCTCATGAAGGCACTTTAAAATTTAAAAAACTAAAATAAATAAAAAACATTAGATTCCTGCCCGAGTCTAAAATTATATAGAACTGTATTGGTGAGATTTATAAAATCTACTTATGGAAACCTAAAATCAGCGGGTCATGGGATCAATGCCCACCGGGTCCAACATTTTTCTGGTTGGTAGGAATATCGGGTCACAACCCACCGTCCACAAATTAACCTGTGAAGTTTAATCACGTTTCGGTTTCAGCCTGTGGATTTAGATGCTATAAGAGATGCAGCATCCAGCAGATGGCTGGGGTATTTCACCTACCATTTCCAACTTCATTGTCTGTCATCCTCTATCATTAAAAAGTCTTGTCTTGTCTTGTTTGTATTGCTTGATACGATAAAATGATTCAAAAATACGCCTAGTGTGAGCTGATTGCTCAACGTTCGATATCATTGCATTTCCAATATCGGCGCGAAGTTTAAGTGACTTTAATAGCCACTCCTGTTAGATTGTATTTATTAGATATTTCCTATAGATGTTGCAATTTTATGAAAAGATTATCTACTTCACTGTCTCCCTAGTTCATGTTTAAGCCTACTGCCTAGCATTGATAGATTTGAATCCGAGACAAACGTAAAAATATGTGCGTTCTATGTTTAAAAGGGTAACCAGATTTAAGTATATTTACATTAACGCTTCCTTTGATTTGAAGCAGAATAGAGTAAATTATTTTGCGACCAAGCACGATTAAAACTCTGGGATATACAAAAAAGTGAATAATGGTACGTACTTATTTTGTCTTCTGCGAGCTCATCACTCTTTTTTTTGCCCCAAAAATCAGGCTTGGGGTTTCCCATTTCCGGATGTGAACCTTTTAAGATATTAGGCGTTTTTCATTTGTTAATGTAATTTTCGGAATAAATGATATCTGTAAGAAGTTGCCCATTATAGCATGAAAATTCGGATTAAAGTAAAAAATAAATAAACCCGCAAATTAAATTCACGTTATAATTTTACTTTATCATGTCTAATATTATTATAAAATACATGTTAAATACTTAAAACTTAAATTTTTGCTTTGCTATATACCGTTTCATTATTTTTATATCAACATAATAAGAAAAAACATAATATTCAACATAAAATAACGATTTTGTGGCACCATTTTTAAAACGCATCGTTTATTTTTAATACGGACGTACTTATTATACTTTTAACAAGGTATTGCTAGTTTTCAACAAGTCGTGGGTGCGATCCCCACCGGGTCCGACATATCTCTTCAAAAGTCTGAATATGGAATAGGAATATTAAAATTCCATCCAGTTTATGGAAGGTCGACAGATCGAAACGCTGTGAAATTTAACTCTATCTTGTTTATATTTTACATGACTGAAGTGTCTCACCTTGCATGGAGTGAACCCATACGTGTCTCTTTCCTTCTGTTAAAAAAGGTAACTACCTCAGTCTACACAGTAGTTACAAACGAGCAATATTCTTTAGATTAACCAAGACCTACATGTGATTCCTTCCACTAGATATAATCTTTTATGTGGCTCAAAGACATTAGTCTTTTTGTAGTCATACTGGGGTTATCCACTGTCTTTGTGGTAGGTTTTCTATTAAACACGTACATTAAAATGAAAGAGATTGCGTTGCTCAAGATGGAAGATAGTGTCGCAGACAGCCTCTCGGAGGTTTTGTCTTTACGAGTTGTATGGAACTTTCAGAGACTCAAGGAATTGGAAATTTTAAAGGCTGTTGGGAGGCTTTTTGTACTATTGGAGGGATTATTATACTATTCTACTAGAAAATAAGAAACTTGGCAAATTAATGCTTTTGTGACACTTTTGCAATTTACTTTAAAGCATTGACGGTAATTTGTTTTTATGTCAAAAGTTTTAGATTATATTTAAGCAGTTTTAAACAGACCTAAATTCGATTTAAGAATTGTGATTTTATATGTTTAAGCGAAAGAGTTAAGGGAATCAACAACAATAAACCAATTAAACACAACAAAACAATGTGAATGTGAAACAAATGTGAATTTACTAAAATAACTAGATATATAATAGTTTTTGTGAATCGACTCGAGACAATAATGCGTTATTATTGACACACCTACATAAAAATTGACTATGCAGGTCTAAAGGGGTGTATTTTATCATAATTTTGTGTGGTATGGCGTTTCTATCTAGGAACATATTATTGTGTTCACGGATCCCATCTTTTATGTATGAGACGAGATAGCGTGAAGGTCGACTTGTGTTTAATGTGACAAAGAAATCCTTTCTGAGATTTCTTCTGTAGGTCTAGTCCCATATATATTGGACCAGCTAGAACTATATTATAACTTAACTTATTATTTTTTGATACCAGAATCAATACAATATAATTTCTTATAAAAACTGAAAGAGAGATTTAAGGTTTATTCACGTTGTAACGAATTTACAGGACATTTAGTTCATTTATTCCGTCAGAAAAATTTATTTATTTAGGAAACTAGACAGAGTCCTTTATAATAAGTGAAACTAATATAACAATTTCTAAAAGACTAGCAAAATGATAATATATTTACAAAATGAATAGCATATGTACTGCATAAATAAATCTTAATGTACGTATATGCTTAGAGACAATTCGTAATAAGTTTCACTGAGAACATTGTAAGAAATTAAAATAAAGTGTAAAGGAAAAAAGATGGAAATGTCTTATAGAAACGCACGGTCTCCAAACATTATTATTGACATTCAAGCAGTTTGAGTTTAAATTCAAAGTCTATTATAAATTAAAAGAAATTACAACTTGAACCGGCATCCACGGCGTTCCGTGATGTTGCTCTAACCAGTTAAGCTTTCCGTGCGAGTTCTAAAGACATCCCGGGATGCTTTACATTGTGCCAGAGGTGCTACTGTGGGGTATTAGTCGGTTTAAGTCCGACATAAGCTATTTGCTCCACTTGGTGCGGTGGCCTACAGCCTCTTACGCGTCATCGTCGAATTTTTCCAACTTGATTGATGAACTTACATATAACTCTCGCGCATTGTAATTTCTACCTTAACCCTTGCTAATTAAGTTTACTTATTAGTTTTCGAATATTAAATGAAGAGTCCCTTCTGAATGAGAGTTTAGTTTAATATTTAGTGCAACGTGAATTCTTTTGAAGGCATTACGAAGTTATCCCACATTCTCAATAAGCGTCGCGGTCGGTGATCATTTTAATAATACCCAAAGTTTAATGGGCACGTAGCGCGAAGGCTTCGGGGCTGTAATAAAATTTAACGCGGAGGGAGGTTTGCGACTCCCACTGAATTTATCGTTGTAACTTTTTCACGCGTACCCATAATCCTTCACCAGGCACACTGAGGGCTACGAAACAAATATTTTGATGGCATTCGTTTTATACTAATTGTGTTATTGATACTGCCAATGACTTTAGTGACGACGAGGTTTTCTGGTTTCCCAATCAGATGGATCGAAGACCGACGTTACATACTATATTTATTTTAATTCCATCTTTGTTGCTTCATAATAAGTAAAGTATTGTGTACGCGAGTATGACAAATGAAATAAAAAACTTGCAACAGTTTCAAACACGAAACATATTAATTTCTTTATTCTACTACTTACTACGTTTCGACATTTAGAATGTTTAACAGCAACCTTCTTACTGTTTTAGTGACAAATAGTTCCGGGTTCGAAATTCGTTTCTCATATTTAGTTTCCCCATTTTTTTTTTATATTTCACGATAAACAATCTTTAATATAGACTACTCAATTATTATAAATGCAAAAGAATGTGGATACATATTTGTTTCTTATTCTATTACTTAAAAACTATTAAATGACGACAAATATACCTGTCGTCATTTAATATCGTATCATACGTAAATGTCTTTTGTCTTACGTGTGTAATGCCTTGTAATCGCTGTTAGAAGCGACTACGTGTGTAGTTAATTACTGCAACACGTATTATTCTAATGCAAAAACAGTTAATCTGTTTCAAACTAACCACTAACCGCTCAACTTGTAAGTCTGGATTTAAACTGTTTATTTATGACTTGCGCTTTAGCTTTGATTGTTATTAGAGTTTAGAATCACTATGGGTGTTTTGGTATAGTTTTGTTTGGAATATTTGATAAATACTGTAGCGTTACCAAAACGATAGTAGTTTTTATTTACTAAAACAAAGCTAGGAATTTAGAATGAGTTCGTCTCACGGAAGCAAATTAAGCCGTCGGTTTTGGTTACTATCACTAATTTAGTGGCTTAAAAGCTTGATGGCCTTTTTTGACCTTTCTTCTTTAAAAGAGACTTCTCTCTCAATCTCTGCATAGTTCTTCAACGATGCCCAACTGTGAAATGACAACATTAAAATGACATTTAACATGTTTGTCGTTTTATCATGATATGAAAAGGAATTTTTAATATAATGTACTTGCTTGTGACATTGGGAATTTTAAGTGCCACAATTTCACATATTTTTAACACTTATGTGTCATATTTTATTCGTAACAATTAAGTCTTGTAATTATTTGTTTGTTTATCTATTGTATCATAGCATAATACCAGTTCTAAAAATACAATAAATGAGTTCTGTGCCGCTCGTCGTCCCTGAGTAATGTGAGTTAACCTTTAATTACTCATTTAGATAAACATTTCACGCTGCTTGAACTATTTTGGACGGCAGGAAATGAGAAATGGAAACCTCAACAAAGAGCAGGAATTCTTTATTTCTGAAGCCCGCCATGTTTTCGAGCGCAGCTGAAAAAAACTTATTACGAAAATAGCTTAAACTTCTCAATGTTGAATTGTTTCGTAACATTGTAAGCGCTTTGTGTTCTTCTAATTCTGGATCCTGGATTTACACGTCAAATTTCTTGCTAACAGAAAAGTAACCTATAAAAACTTAAATTAAAAAAAATGATCTCGACTTTGATACTCTTCGATGTATCATCACCGTATCAGTGATTAAATAAGTATAAAAAAAATGCCAGACAAAATTAAATTTGTCCTGTGTGTTTTTTTATAAATAAAACGGTTTACATAAAACAGGACAAAAAACTAGCATGAGATAGTTAACAAACAAAACTTACTAACCACTACACCTCAGACAGAGACTTCTAAGTGAAGTCATTTATTACTGTAAAATTAGTCACAGTACTGCAGTGTTATATAACGGACATTTTTCTAAACAAACCTCGCTATCACTTGTCGAGTAATTTCTCACGGCTCGGACAAAAAATTGGTGTTGTAAGTGAAACATACGGATTCATTTCCTTAAAATAAACGCGAAACAAAACAAAATTGTATTAGGTAATTTTGTTAGTCTCCTATGGGACATGGGGAGAAATTTTTTTTATATTCGTTTCAGTAATGGATTTCTATTACAGACGAGTTGATAATTTCTCTGGAGTTTCTTCAACTGAAACTATTTATATTTTCCCTAAAATTGTAACCCAGGATATCTCTTAATAATATGCTTGGAAAGATTTAACCATTTAGCTATGAAGGTGGTAAGAACTCGAAATACAGATTATATTTTTTACATTTACTATTACTTAATATTTACTACTCAACATTAAGAAAAATAAAAAATATAACTATTTCAACATCATGGTCAATAGATTTAATAGGTATATTGTTTTTTTTTTGCGTTCAAAATAGTGCTTCGTATATTTTCAACCAAATTCAAAAATCGTTGGCGTGGTACTCGTGGATTCAATTTAAAATCGTAGTTTGTCCATTCTGTTGTATACCGAGGGATGGAACGGATAATTGATATTTCTTCTACGATAGACAAAAGGAATAATAGCCAGCCTTTAAATTTCACAGTACGTTATCTATTCGATAAGCCTAGACAAAATGGTGAACATAAATTATAAAATTTCGTTTGTTTTTATATTTGAAATTTGTTCTTTTTTTACATCATTCAGCTAAATAATCAGGACATTATTTTTAAAAGACAAATTGTTCTCGTCTTTCAGTGATGAGTTTTCTCTTCCCGTGGGATCTAAATAAAATTCCCTTTGTTTCCTGGATAATATTCCCGTGGACACAGCTGCGTAAAGTACATTGAAAAGAGATTTGCATTGACGACGTCATTTGTACCTTTCGATGGGCATTTTATCGTGTCATGAAATATAGTAATCATTTGTAACGGAATTTTCCTTGAGTTAAAAATATAAGGCATCCTTTATGTACGAAAAAAATACCGAAAGTCAAGCTTCGAGCTCTGGGAGAAAATATAAGGTTATTTAAATAAAACCCTTTCAATACTCTCAAACTGCAAAATGTATTCGTTAAACTTATTTGATTTCGGTTTAAACAAAAATATGTGGAGGACTGTTCGTTAAATTAATCACCAATAAATTTAACTTATAAAGACCAAATCTACATAATTACAATAAATAAGTTAATTTTTACATGGCACTTGTTTATGTGAGGAGAAGGTTAAATCGATGCTCGAGTTACAAAAGAATTTTCAGCTAACTGCCATCTTTCTGGGTAAAGTGGCGTAAGGGCTCTCGAGATCACTCACACCTATACAGATCTTAGTTTATTTTTAATACAACGATGCCAATCTCTGTGTACTTTCTTTTACCTTAGTTTAATTGTGAACAAGTGTTTAGGAGGCGTAAATGTTTAAGGAGCCACAGTTGGTTAATTTTAATTTTTACACGTTTGTTTTAGTTGTTAAGTTAATGTACGTCTTTATATTTATTATAATATATGTAGCCACTTTGTATACTAAGCATTATTTATTTATATATAGACTATTTATACAATTACTCATGTATTCACCTTCACCACTTCTGTATATAAGCCTTTACCTTTCATATTAATAATTATTTATGAAAAATAAAAATGGTACCTCGATCATGAAAAGTGTGAAATCCTTTTCCCCCGGATGCTTTGCAGCAGCCAAGGTCACAGAGAAACAACCGTTAACCGTTAAGAGTAAAATCATCGGTTTTCGTTTTCGATTCAGCCATTCGGTGTCTACTGCTGGACATGGACCTTTAGACTTCCCATAGACTTCTAGATTTATTTAATAGTAGTTAATTGCGCACAGCTTGACTGAGACACGTTTTACTCCGGAGTTGGGAAATAGGAGGTGTCGACACCCCGCGCGTTGGAGACCACGTTATCGGTCACGTTTGTTGTCAGTAATGTATTGTCAAAAATCTTCATAGCCCACCAACCTATACTGGATCAGCAAAGTATTTTTGAACCCTTAAAAAAACCTTTCAGAGTCCTATCAGAGTAGAGACTGGGAAAATAATACTTTGAAACTGTATAAGATCTAAATTTGTCCAATATTTGACAAGTTTACTATCAACAGAAAATTAGCTCTAAAAGTAGTGGAGCGTGTTTAGCTTGGAAGGAATGTTCACAAATTATGTTAGTCTTCGAACAGCTTTGAAATTGATCAACTATTATGGCATGTTTCGAGTTATTAGTTAAGTTATATGCTAGAGAAACAAGATTTAACATCTTTAAAGGTTTGCTTACGAGGAACAAAATTTTACAATTAAATTCCATTCTTATAATGGAAAGGGAAAAATGGTGAAAAACGCATTTTTTATGACAGGTAAGACAACCATGGGGTTCGCTTGAGCCATATAAAATTTCAACAAGACGTGCATTTGATCTATCTCAAATTTGATTGACATAGACTGTAGGCGAAACGCGATTGATCTTGTAATTTTTCATCTGTGAACATTATCCTGATGTCCAGACCGAGTCCAATATGTATAATTATAAATTGATAGCCATGCTACTATTAGACCAACAGTAACAATGAAGCAAATACAAAATTAAAACACGAAACTAACTTCTAACCTCGAGAAGAAAAATAGCTAACGGTTTAACTTCAGCACTAACAAATGCTCTATTTGGGATGAAATTAAATAAAACCATTTAGTTGAATGCCAGTACTCAATCTAACCGTCAGTTTCTACATGGACTTAGCCCACATTACTATCGAGCATTGGCAAAGACACCCGACTATGCTCCTTTTGAACATCGAAAACGGCGCATCTCAATAATAACTCAATGAAATCTCGATTACATTCATTTAACTTAAAGTCCAGTTTACGATATCAACAAGCGTGAGGTTGTGTTACAATGTTGAGTAGTTACACTGGCAATCAGCCAGAGCTAGTACCTCAACGGGACTTCCTATTCTGAAAACGTTTTTATTCTCAACAATTAATCATAGAATTGTTACTTTGTTGCAGTGTAGATGTGTTTGCTTTAGCATGCAACGTTTTGAGGGTAGATTATTTCAACAAGAAGAGGAAAATTACTTGCATACATCTCAAACACATAGAGCTATGTTGAGTTGAGATAGTTCTATTACTTAAAACGAATATAAGCTCTGTATGTACAGACAAATCGAAGTAAATTTTCAAAGATGAACAATTTCTCTCGTTTTTTACATATTTATCGGTGTTTCTTCGTTGCGTTCCTTCATTTTATAGCATTCTTCGATAAATGCTCCAACAAAGTAGTAAAGTACCCGAGATCAAAGGTGGTAAACAAACAATAAAACTTTTTAGCTTTTTTATATTAATATACATATATTATCCAACAACGCATTTCCAATAATATGAAATTAAATCCGTATCTTTTATATTGTGGGCCACTTATCTATGTTAAAATACCTATCGGTTGTCGACCTATTTTTGAATACTATTTTTTTTGTTATATGTTCAGGTAACTTTAACATTTTTCACATGTTATTGCACATGAAGGTACTATATAATTTAAAAATCAAAAATAAATTGAAAAATTTTCGTCTCAGGCAGGAATTAAACCGGCATCGTCAGCGTTTCGTGCTGTTGCTATATCAATAGGTAGAGAGTAGTCAACATTTTTTGTAATTTATTTTCGATTTTTAAATTATATGTTCAGGTATTTTTGTATCGTTAAAACCTAATATTCTTCGTTCACCATAACGTACTACAATATCGAAGGACGTTTTGAAAAAATATTAACGACACATCTAAACCAATTTCACAACTGCATTACGCGACTTGTAATCCCTCCCAATATTACAACCCGGAGGGCAATTCTCTAAAAAGTAATAAATATAATGGATATCCGACGAAATGAAAGGCAATCCGGGGTTTTATTCGATCCAATATCGGTAACCCTGTCTATAGTTTGTCGCGAGAAATGATCGAGATTGTAATATTCCGGTATAGACTATACATTTTTCTACGATTGTTAAGGATTGTTCGAGACTTTGATTGCATGAATTTCAATGTAGTTTCACGAAACACAGAGACAACGATAAGATGTCCCGGTCGGGCAGGGGAGTCGACTGGATAATCACACCATGCCCCACAGGGGACGGAATTTAACTTTCACTACACTGTATGAATTATTTAAGTTCCCTTTAATTTTTCTAAGTGTTAAGTTCGGTGGACTTAAAAAGTTTAAATTTAAAGTATCTTTATTAAATTTAGCATTTTTTAACTTTAATAACAATGTGTTTCACTATTTATTGATTATTTAGGTTTATAGAAGACTATATTTCTCATAAGCTTAATTTCCTCTCTATTATAGAAAACACTAAAACGATGATGGTAACAGAGGGTCGTCGACACTTTAAGAAGACGTGATATTTGCGTTTCGATGTATAAAAATATTGATGTAATACATTATTTCATACAGAATTTAAAGTAATATCAAACTTTTCAATCATCTTGCGCAGTCGGGTAATAATAAATAATCCTTTATTTATTAAGTAACATAGGCCTATTTGTATATTATATATGTCATAAGTACACACAATTGAGCCTTAAGATTAAACCACAAAAGGGTGGAGATCGGAGGATGGCCTCAGGCAAAATGAAGACGGCAGTACAAAACCGGTCCTTAGTATTTTGATTTCAAATAACATCTCTTTCCGATGTGATATTTTAACGTTCTGATAATTTGAGTAAAATTGTATTCTTGGTGTTACATATCGTAGAAATGTATGCTCGAAAAGCTATGATAAATTGAAAAAGGATTTATGCTCGACGTTGATCTACTGACATGCTGTTACAATACTTAAAAAACAATTTAGTGTGTTTTTATAATCATTCTTACCAGGCCCTTGTTGTTTATGTTATAATTCCTTACCATGTCGGACTGTTTAGGAAGCCTAGATATTAAATGCGTGTAGGATAAACAGAATTGCGTCGGGGATACGAACCGACTTCCACAGTTGGAAAATCGGCGTTTCGGATTCAGTCTTAGGATTTTCGTATGTTCAAAGCTAAAATAGATGAACCCTATGTTTGTCTTTATCTTATGTTTTTAAAAATATATATAAACGGAAGAAGATCCATAACAATATTTTAAAACAACACACATTAAAACTAATAAATTCTCGGTTTTAGCGTCTTAAGTATATTATCATTTTTAAAATCCTCAGTATCCTAGTAATGCTTAATTCTTTTTCGTTTTGTTAAGTTTCATTTCTAGACTGGGTTTTAGTTGTCCTATAATACATGACTTGAACATGATTTTAAGCCGTGGTCACGGGAGGGGTCGCCGTGACCACGGCTGCATGAAACGTCGGGCCGAAGTTAAAAATCGTTTTATAAACTAAAATATCGCGTTTTTAACCGTTAAAGTGTTTTATTTAAACATAACTTTCGATGTACAGCTTGTGACAAGGTTCGGACAAAATCTAAGTGCATTTTTAAGTCGACGTAAAGTTGACTGCATCTTCAGAATTACAAGCAATTTCCGAAGGGAACGTTTGTGAATATAGTTACTTTCTATATGAAACATGCTTATTGCTCCATTATTAAAATCTAAGTGTAAGACTCGTTGGTTCATGTTTGACCAGATCACAATGTAGCGAGTTTGGACTTACAAATCCGGACGTTAGAAATGGGAGGTGTGATCAAGTCTCCCCGTGCCTCGGAGAGCAAGTTAAGTTTAGCAGTGGTTATCGTTGGCATGCCAACTCAAGCTGGAGCGGAGTGGTGGGTTTTTTTCTAAAAGGACAGACAAGTATGTGGGTATGATGGTACCTGAAACACCCCAGCCATATAAAACTGAAAGGCGATTAAAATTTTTCACCTCCGAACAGTGGTTCGTGAACCGAACGAAATTTCAATATTACCACGCATTGATTATCCAGATTTCCCCACGTCGTTCGACAAGTATCAGAAAATTATAAATCGATTAGTGAAATGTTGGACCCGGTGAGATTCGACCCTATGACCCATTTATTCTTAACCGTACATACCATTTTACGAACAGCCATAAAAAAATAAAGTGCATTAACATAATATAAATGTTGAATTAATGCATCCGAAACGTCGGGAAGAAGTTAAAAATAATTTTCAAATAGCTTTAACTACTATTTATCGCGTGTTGAACTGTTAAAGTGTTTTTTTCAAATATTGAATTAAACAATTTTGATGCTTTTAAATAAAACACTTTAACGGATTAAAACGCGATATATTAGGTAAACTTATTTGGAAATGATTTTTAACTTCGGCCCGACGTATCGGATGCTTTGCAGCAGCCGTGGTCACGAGGAGACTAAAGATGGAAGATGTCTCATTCTGACGTCAAATTTATTTAATTAGTTAAGTTTTTTGATTTAACTAAAGTTGTGTCGCAGATAAATTTTACATTTCTTTATTCTTAATGCGTTTCGTTTTAAACCGTTTATAGTGTTTTCCTTTACGTACACTACTCGCATAAACTACAGATTTATGTGTTTATATAAAATCAAAAGGTTTCACCCAGATACGTCTTTTAGCCTCGTTAACAAAACGTGGTCAAGGTATGCCTTTGAGAAGTCGCAAACCTCCTCGGCTGAGCTAGCTAATTCAAAGCATTACTCGGAATTCGTATCCAGGGTATAAAATTAAGCACTTGAATCTTTATAGAAGTTGCACCACTTTTAGTTAAAAGAAACCTGAAGGAAATGCTTCACTTGTTTCTGAGGTTTATATTTTATTTGTGTAGAATAAAAATTAATTTCTAAGCGATTAAATAAATGATAATCTTATACTTGAACTTTATAAGGCGAAATAAGTGGCAATCAGGTAGTTTAAATTTTAGAAAATAATAAATAAATCTTTAAGTAAAAGGAAAAAGGAAAGTCTTTTACAGTAGTAAGTAATAGTTTCTCTGAAAGCAATTTAACGTCAGTGTTTATCTGTTGCCTGAAAATTGGGTAAAAGTACCAGTAAAATCTTTTATTATTGTTTCATTTATATCAATGACATTTTTTTTCAGTTACCTAATTGCGAATTAAAATGTAATTTTACTCAATAATATTTTCATCCATCAATTAAACAAAAAAAATAACACATTTTATTAATATTAAACGATTTCAATAAAACACTTTACCGGTTTAAAACGCGATATATTTTAAAACTTGTTTAAAAATTATTTTTAACTACGGCCCGACGTTTCGGATGCTTTGCAACAGCCGTGTCTCGCTTGGACCGTGGCTTCTGCAAACTACTAACACTACTCGCGTAAACTATAGACTGAATTTAAGATTAAACTATGTTTTAATATTTTTATCGATTAATCTGTTTTTATTTAAAGGAAATATTTCTGGAATGATGTGCCTAAATCTCTGGAAATAATTCTAATTGTGTCTTCAAAGATATTACTTCACTTTTAACAATTAATTTATGATGCTTTTATTTAAAAAATTTCCTGTTTTCCTTCTTTAATAACTCAATGATATAAAGACATTTACGTGATATATAGATAAACTAGTTGTGTAAGCGACTTCGTCCGCGTAGAATATAAATTTAGACATCAAATTTGTTTTTCCAAACCTCCACATCTCTATAAATTACATTACCTACGACGTTGTTCGCTTCCCGTCGTTTTTGCAAGTTAATCTTAAAAAATAGACATATACCGTTGCAGACATTTTATTTAGATAATTAAAAGAGGAATCATTCTTTTATACATATATTTTGGGTATCCTAAACCGTTTTCGTAGCGTACGCAATGGAAACCCACAAAGTCATCTTTGTGGATAATAAATAATTTTTCAATTCGAAATAGTTGTTCCTGAGATAAACGCGTTCAAACAAATAAACTATTCAACTTTATGTATTAGTATAGATAAATACTAACACGTGCAATATATTAGTTTACTTACTTACACTAATTATCTCAGTTTTATTAAACGTGCCATGTTATGATATTGTTATGCAATTCTAATGATAATATAATTTCATAACAACGAATTTCAGTTCAACGTTCTCAATAATGTCAATCATGTTGAGTATTAATTAACTCACAGTACTGATATTAATGTAAGGCCGCAGTCTGATATAAAGGCTGTAAGTCACGTACATTGTTACGCGATATTCTAATATATTAGCTGGACCTATGAACCGAGATCAAAAATAAGTTATTAAAGTGACATAAAGCGTTATGCTCTACACCGATCTCACGATTCGTCGTGACATTTATGGGAGACCCTGGTATAATGAACGCATAACACAGATATCAATGCAAATAACTTACCGAGCCTATTCTAAAACCAATATCAAAAACCGAGCGTTCACATACACCATTCCATTTGAATGACATACCTAATCTAACCACAACAGCGGATCGCTAATCACTTCGTCATATAATCTGCGCTTCATCGAGGCTGTGGTCACCCTACTCGAGTTGACACCAATGATAGGGTTAACTAAAATTTTACGCTAATTAAATATTGATATTAGTTTATATTGAATCGAGATAATACTTTAGTAATTCAAGTTACATTATTTATAACTTTGGTAACATTAATGATAACGGTAGGTTTTTAATTTGTCTACACGCCTTTTTAATTTTTTTGGAAATATTTATATTTCTGAATCTAAGAGTGAATTTTTTTATTGACTTTCTGATATCTAATTGTTGACTTTTCTATTGTACTAGCTGTAAGTTTTCCATACGAGAATACATAAATTAATTAAGGTCATGACTTTTACTCCACGACTTATTTAAAAAAAACATGTCTAGTATTAAACGCGAGAGGTAACATCCTGTACAAACACGATAAATTAGTTTTCTCGAGCAGGGTTCAAATTTCTTATCACCTACTTGCTGCTATTGGTAAACAAAATAAGTTAGTGAAAAGGAAACATAAATGGGACTACTATACACATATGAAACAACGGTTTTTAGCATTTTGATCTTACGTAGACGTTATCAAATGTCAGTGTTATATAATAATTACTAAATAATAATAAAACTATTTATTATAAGAAATAACGACAACTATTGTTTGTATTAATGCGTTTTACAATCGTAAGCAATGCTACGGAAAGCGTAGCTCGCTACAATATGCTACGACGTAGCAAGTAATGTACATTTTAAGATCGGTTCTTCTGTAGAACGAAGCTTGATAACAATAAATAATTGTAGTTAAGATTTTAAAATAGTAGATGGTTCTATGACACTAAAACATGGCTTCTGTTCATAACATTTCCAAAACCACATACAAACAATTTCATTTTCTTTGTAATCATTTAGTTTTTAAGTTTTTTTTTTTGGTAATAAGTACTACATCGTTATTTTGTACAATAATTACATTTGAAACAAAAACATTATCCGTGTATTATAATATAAGTTGTTTTAAGTATAATAAAACTCGAAGATTTGGCATACATATAAAAAAATACATTGATTTTGAGTAACAGCACAAACCTGTGGATTCCGGTTTAAGTCCCGGCCTTGTTACATGTTTTTTTTTTAATATGAAATCGATTTATATGTTTTTAATAGACAATTTTAAATATAATAAGTTGTATAAGAAATTGTATATTAATTTTAAATAATTCCGTTCAATACCTACATATGTAAGTTTCAATTTCATATTGAATTCAACCATTTGTCAAAAAATTGTCGATGTTTTGGTTATTTTACGCCAAACTGATTCCCATGCGAGGTTGATATTTAAATCTACCTAAAGCTGATGCGATGTTCAACGAGTACGGTCACTGGAACTCGATTTATATTAAAATTTTAAATAAAATATCATTACCGATTTTATTTCCATGGAAATATGCGTAATTTTAATGAATACACATTGGTATATTGTTAAGTTATTTCAATATACCATTATATGTGTGAATTTCTTAGAATGTGATTGTAAATACTAAACAAGTGAAAACTAAATACTTTGTATCCTGCTGTTTATAATGAATTATATTTATTTTGTACGATGTGTGTCTTGTGAAGGCTAATGAAGGTATAATCCAATCTACCTTTGGGTTTATGTATGTAAAAAGTTATTAAATCGATGTGCTATTTATGTAAAGCAAAACATTTCGACACGGCCATGTGCTCGGCGTAGCGTATCAGTGCGTTTACCGCTACCACGTGATTGAACGGTTTTTAACTGAACCACGATCAATTCTGTATGAAACCTGCATCGATGTACTCGTTCGGTGATCGAGTGAGATTATCCTCAATTAAATGTGATTATTATAGGTTACTGTCTTTGTTCAACGAGAGGAGACGGCCTTATCGACTGGGCGGCGTCAGTCGAGCTCGCTCGGTCGGGATCGTAGTCGCAGTCATCGGCAACCTTCGGGTAACTTCGGATGGCGGACGCACCACTGAAAATGCAGGGCTGGCGAGCAGGTTTTCAGGAATTTTTATTTTTTTAATAAGTACCACTTTTCTCATAATATAGCGCTGAAACCTTAATGTGATGTATTTGGTAAAGTTAGTAAATAAAGTCTACTTGTATTGTATACTTTATTTTATATAAGTTACGTACATTAGTCGGGGCATTTTTGTAAATTTTTGAATAAAAATCATAATTTTTAGCATAATACATAGGAAAATTTAAGCAATTCGCCATTACCGACTCCACTTTTGAGTGAAGTGGTATTAAAATTATGAAAAAGTTCAACGAATCGCCTTCACGTATCAGACATGTGTTAGCGAGTCTGTCAAAAGCCAAGCAGGAATTGAAAGCGATCGTCGACAGCCCTTCGCTAGGCTCGGTCCAGGCACATGGCGCGAGGCAGCGCGGCGGGGTCCGCGGGGGGGAGCCAGGCGCCCCTCAGTGGCGGCCTGCAGTGCTAAACGCGCGTGTCGCCTCCGACGCTCGCGCCCCGCGCGCCATATCTCACTTACCTAGCGACGCCGCAACCGGCGGTGCCAGCAGCGGCCGGCCTGCCCGCGGGCCGGCCCTGACCACTCTTCGGAGAACGACATGACCGTGCCCCCCGTTCGCATTAGCCGATAGCGCAGCCCACGCTGGCATGCTAATGTGAGTATCCGAATCGATCCGAATACGCCAGAATGTAAAATGTAAAATTCATAGAGGCGCCGTAATACAAGCGTACATCTCCTGCAATGCGACAATGCGAGAAAGCGTGCCGGTAGAGCGCGGCGCTCGTGCTGTCGTCGCCTCGCCTAGCGAACGGACAGTGATTGTTTGTGAATTGTTGACAGTCGGACTGTTCGGCGCGTTACGTGGACTGCGAGCGGCGACGCCGAGCCGGCGGTTTTTACGCGCGCGATCTTAGCACGCGCGGCTTATTTGGGTTGGCGTGATGCGGTAGCGGAGGCGCGGCCGACGCGGGCGGCCTCGTGCGATGGCGATGTGGCCCCCTCGCGCCCCATTGTGAGTACGAATTATCTTTAACCTCAAAACCTATTCGTTCCCCGGTCGCCTCCTAAACAGGTACTCGGTCCGTGCACGCTCAACATAATACTCCACGTGTCCTAATTTCTCTTCAAATAGAACTTTCTGTGATGAATTTTTTAAAGGGTGCTGCAACGTGAAAGCGGGCGTAAATTCCTACTTCATACAAGTGTACGTGGGAGGAAATCAATGTTTTAATTTGTGAAACTTTTTCATGTACACGTAACGACGTAATGTTTATTATCTTTACGATTCCCATTACGAAAAAAATAGATTATACGTACATTACACATGTTAGTTACGTACTAAACGTCATGTATATAAATATCACTATCATATTGCTAAGAGGTAAAAAATCAATTTAAACTTTATAATTCAAAGAGTTAGTTTAAAAGTGCAGATTGATAACATAACGGTTACATATTGGTAAAAAGAAAACTATTTTTTAATATCAATTTTCTACTATCCAAAAAGTTAATTAGATTAATACATATGTAAATATTTACTAAAGTCATACCCACGCTATGTAATCCTTTAGAAAATATCAGGTTTATTTTTAGTCAATGTATATTGTCTCTAAGAAAACAAATTTCCTTTTAAAGTAAGACAGAGGAAATACATTTACCCTTGAATATTCAATCTTAAACCGATAAGTGGCTATGCAATTGGCAAATCAAATCAACGGCCAATCAGAGTTTGAAATCAATAACCCGGATCTAAGAGCTTTTCTCATTTTCTATTCAATTTCCCCATCTTGTGGGTTGACGTCTTTTTTAATCCATTGCCTTTCAATTTCTAATGCTATGCACTGCAAGATGGGATATACAAGATAATCCATGTGTAGAGGTTTGGCTTGTGGATCTATGTTAAAAATCTTAAAAACTCGTATTATTTTCTCACCCAATGATCTACTAATATTATTTATTAATTAGTAGTAGTAATATGTCATTGTAATAATAAAACATAAATGAACAAAAAGCTCGGCATTGAAACATGTGCGATTAACAATAAAATAGAACTCAAAGGTCTTAAGTTAATAAAGTCTTGATTCAATAAAACACTTCAACGATTTAAAACGCGATATATTAGTTAAACGTATTTGAAAATGATTTTTAACTTCGGCCCAATGTTTCGTGTTAAACCGTTAAAGTGTTTTATTTAAATGTGGACTACTCGCGTAAACTATAGACAGTACTTGAAGTCTTGTTTTACAACGATTGTATACATCAGGCAATGTATTATGTTGTAGTAATATTCAGCTTCAATGTGTTACATTTTTTGTATGTCTCTCTCAAAGCCAACTATTTTTTTCTGAATAATATTAATTTATTATAAACTGAGTTAATTTGTCTAAGTTAGGAATTATACTTTCGTATGATGATTATTTTTAAAATTGTCTTGGTACCGTCAAAGCCAATATGAAATATACATAAACTGAATAATACTAAATAATGACTCATCGGTTTGGCTTCGTTGTCGTTGGATAAAAAAGTGCCACTGTCGATGAATCTAGAGCCTTAAAAATAATGCATTGTGGTATCTAGGTTGGATCTCTTGTGAATCTGATCTCCACGGCTGCACACGTTAATTGCAATGCTGTGTTGCGAATATTTTTGTTAATTAACTAGAATTGTTAAGTACCTAAAAGTAACATTATAACTTAAAATATAAGTGTACAAGCGTTTTCAAGGTTTCATTGCTGAAAAAGACTGTGGCTGTGCATTTTGTTTGCGATAAAAATGTTGTAGTACTTTTGCAATAAATTTGTTTTTTCTTCCTCATGTATAAATTGCATTCTAAAACACCGCTTTAGAAACAAATTTGATCAAGAAAATACTACTTAGAGAGTAACCAAAATTATCAAAATTCTATTATTCCTTTTCATTTCTTATATTTCTATAAAAACGAAAAGTATAAAACACTGACATTTTAATTTCATAATTATTTATATTGAAATGTACGAATGAAATCCGCTGTAATATTTTTAATATTCCACTATCCTCGCTTCGAACAGCGCGGAACTAGAAAGTTCTTAAGTCCATAATGCCGAGTTTGAACGTAATTTTAACAAAGCAAATATAGGATTTTACATAATCTATTTCACTGTCACTCCGCTAACATCTTTTGATCCTATGCGGGCAGTTTAGAGGTCGCTTCGTGTGAAACTGCCTTTGACACATTTTTGAACACTCTAGCTGATATCAAAGAGGCTCTGTTCTAAATTTAGGTTACGGGGTAAGGTTCAAAGATCTTTGTCTTAAAATAAGATGTACAAGAGGATCGTATTTTTAGTATTCTGAACCGCTGTTGCATATTTTGCACGTGTGTTGTAGACATCGTAACAGAGATCTTTCTTCTTGGTGTATATACTGCAATACTTGTCGTAGAATAATACTCTTTTAGTTTTCAATTCTAGCTTATTTGCAATTTCAGTTTAAACCTTTCATTATTGTGTATTATTCAAAAGTTTTTTTTCAATAATATACAAGAGGAAAATCGTGTTTGAGCTAATGCAATTCGTTTAACTTACTTCAAATATTTCTAACAAAACAATACATGTTTCATATCTATATACCTTGATGTAAATACAAGTAACGGCACCTAAATATTTTACTTGAATATATTTCCTTGACTTCCTTGTTTGTGTGATTATATTTGTCTAAGTTCTCTTGGCTATAATTACAAGCTATAAATTTCTTTAAACCCAAATATTTGACAACATTTATTTTGTAATTTAAGGCAGATAAATTGTAAGGGTCTACGAAACCTTCATCCTTGGCACCCAGGGATTCTGCCTTTGAATATTTATGAAACCGTCCCGGTCTGAAACATTACAGCTTCCTGCTATTGTCACAACCTTTTTCCACTGATTTTTACATAACCGTTTGGCTAGCGGTTTTCTGGAGCAAAACAATATAGTATAAATTTTTCCTTTATTATATAAATACTTTCCTACGGAAAATATATCAACACCAGATGCGTCTGCGATGTACCGCGTATAATTGAGTTAATTCTAGTGAAGAAAAATAGATACTTACAAACATACTTACACTTAAACCGTCCAATAAAAATACGGTAGATGGTCTTTTAAGAACATGTTGAAAAAAAAGGTTGGTGTTTGTGCGGTACAATATAACATGTTTATATATTCTTACAAACTAATTTTGTTTGTAACATTAAAATGGTTGTCAAAGAAAGGAAAATAATTTTCAATATCAAACACAATCTGAATAAAGCCTTTAAGAAAATATTGTTAATACTCCCTCTTTGCAGTTCACGCAAACGGCGCAACGATTTACATTGGAAGTTAAATTAATAAAGTAATTATTTCCGCGTAAGATAATTAAACATTTAACCCCTCTAGTTTCCTTCACAGAATGTCCTTAATGGACGACATAAATTTAATTGTTCTACTATTAAGCTTTATTTATTCAGAAGTCCGTTTATTTTCTTTGGCAAAATCGTTTTATGTCATTTTTACAGTCGTACAATCAGCACTTATATTAATATTGACTTTCTTATGTGTACGCTTTATTATTGTCTGTAGATTACGCGATAGTATATATTGAAATCAGACATTTTATCGGCTTAAAACGTGTAATAACGTTACTGCGGTAAAAACTGCACAGTAACAAAATTAATAAGTTTATGTATTTCACGTTTTAAATCGTTAAAAATGTTTTACCTTAAATTTATATCACATTTTACGTAGCAATGTTCTACGAAGTGCTCACGGTTTTTAAAGCTTGATATTATAACATCAATAAAAAAGGGGTTACTATTTTTATAGTCTAGATAAACTATAGATGGTTGCGTACACAAAATATTCATGTTGATCCATGATCTCATGATGTTATTAAAAATTCGTATTCAAAATAAACTGAGAACAAGCGGCCTAAAACGCTAAAGAATTTTTTTTTGTGTAAGCTAATAAGTACAACAAAAAATAAAATTTAGTTTGAAAATAATTGGGAGGGGGAAAAAAGAAAAACCCACCCCCCCCCCCCCCCGCGCTCCCCCCTCCAAAACCCCCCCCGCCCCCCACGCCTGTAAAAATTTTCAACCCTTGACGCGCCTCGCGCAAGCAATTTCAATCTTAAGACTAGCGTGTTAAGATCCAGTGTCTTCACACTTTAAGATTGCCGGTTCAAATTCCGACCGCGTCGTAATTTTTTAAAATCTAAAATCCTTCTTTAAATGTTTTTACTGCCATTAGATGCAATGACGTGTGAAAATATTAAAGTCTACCTTTAGCGTTAATTAAAGCAATCTCATTCATTTATTCAATCGAATGCGTTAATTACCCTTACAATGCGATGGTATCAAATCCGGAAAAGTGATTACCTGCTCGGAGGAAATCATGGCTCCTCGCAGGAAGTCGTAGAACCTAAGGCGGATGTATCGTTCATCTTCAACGAATCGATTAGACGGCTGTTGATTCGATTATGTATCGAGTGTAATCGGTTTTGTAATTGAATGTCTTGGGACGTGTTTGGTCTGCACTTTCAAGATAATATGGCTAACCAATTACTCTTAGTGGCTTCCAAACAAGCTGCATGTTTTAGATAGTGGTGACCGGTTTCTATTTGGAACTAAATTTCTGAATTAAATAATTCACGCACTACGACAAAATGGTTTTTAGATTTCAGAAAATTTGTTTAAAACTCTATTTTAATAAAACTTTATCAGTTTAAATTTTATAAATAACTTTTTTTATTTAATTTTTTAAAAAATAAAAAGTTAAGTTTTTATTAAAAAGAAAATAACTTTAACTAACGTTAACTTTGAAGCTAACGCAAGTTAAAACGAGTTAATGCAAAACTCAAAATTCTAGTTTACCCTATGTGGGGCACATTTAGGACACATTTCTTTGTCTGTTCATTAGTTATTTTTCAAGCAAGTAATTGATAGGTTATACTTGAGGGAACGTGGAATACCCAGTTATATTGAAATGATGCGATATCCACCTATATTTTGGCTTTGAGTATTCGCCAATTTATAGCCTGGAACACATTATGACACTATATCAATTAAAAGTTGATTATAAATTGAATAATTTTACGACAAGGGCTGGACTTGGACCGCCATCGACAGCGTTCTTGCGTGCTGCTATTCTAATCGACTGAGATACCGTATCCTACACGTTATCGTCGAATTATTTTCAACCTACTAATACATGTACCTCTTGCGACCAACGAGCCCATTTACTAAATACAATTATCCTTTCTTAGCAACATCTACCGGTCATTTGCTGATAAAAGACATGTCGACTGAATAGAATAAAATGACACGTCGTTTGTGTCCCATAATACGATAGCGACTACAAAGTTCTGAAGCTAACATAATAAAGAAATAATATGTTTATCTCGCCGAATCGCAGGAACGAGGTCTGATGGACCACGCCAGTCGAACACATCTCACAAAGGTGGTAACAAATTATATTGACGCGTACACGTGTGGCGACTAATATCATTACACAGGGATGCTTTGTGGATGAGAATTGACGGAGAAAGGTCTAACGTAATAATGTAGCTAGTTTTACGTCCTGTTCGAAATATTTTCCCTTTTGTGTTTGTTTTATTCAGCGATTCCGCTCATTTTTATGTCTATCGAAGTGTTTTCTTGTTGACGACACGTCGAAAGAATTATAATGCGTACGTCGTCGTCGATACATCTGTAAATACTATAGCTAACTTATACGTGAATACAGCAAAGTAAGCACTCCGAGATTGACTAGCTATATGCTTACAATAAAAGTACTAGTTATGATTTTTGCTCACAAAATAACAAAAATATAATACAATAAACAAAATATGCATATGGATGGATTACCATTAAGTTAATGCATGAAATACTGTCTATAGTATATTTTTACGCGAGTAGTACACATTTAAATAAAACACTTTAATGGTTTAAAACGTTACATTAGTTAAACTTATTTGAAAATGATTTTTAACTTCGGCCCGACGTTTCTCTTCAGTCTCCCCGTGATCACGGCTGCTGCAAAGCATCCTAAATGTCGGACCGAACTTAAAAATCATTTTCAAATATGTTTAACTAATATATCGCGTTTTAAACCGTTAAAGTGTTTTATTTAAAAGTATGGCTAATAATCAACGGGTTGAGGGTTCGATACCCACCAGGTCCAACATTTTTCTATTCGATTTAAAATTGTAGACTTCGTTTGGAAATCTAAATATTAAATGGATGGTAGGAACATCAAAATTCCGTCCGAGTCACGAACTACCATCAGTAATTAAAAAGGCGGTAAGTTTAATCGCGTCATGATTTCAGACTGTAGATTTCGAAATATCCAACCCAGACCTAGGTAGACAGCAAATCTTGTATCGATGATATATGGCTGGGGTCTCCGAACATTAGCCCCACGCTTTTCTGTCCTCCTCTTACATGAAAAAATGGACTAAATTAATTGAGATAGATAATGTTATCAATCCAGTCAAAAATACATCTAATGGATTGAGTTATTCTATGATCACAGATGTGACACTACGCTAATAGTCATAGGAGCAATACCCGCCTTGTACCCTCATTACATGTAATTCATAGCTATTCTTTTCTCTCACATTATTCGCCTTTGAACGAAAGAGTAAAGTGTTTCCACATGTTAGGATTTATAAGGAGCGGTGATATTATACTCCATTGTCAAAAGGGCAGGCACTTACCCCAACTTGTCCACAATTGGCCAAACAATAATATTAACTGGCCGAAATCATTCATTTGTCACGAGGCTTTGTGGAAGTACAATGCCCTTCACACATTGCGGATCGGTTTATTATTATGCGTTAGAAATGTTAGACCGGGTCTTTCCAGAAAATACTTTTGTTTTGACTAATAACGATACATTATATGATTGGACATTATATTTTATTTATATAATTTTCATATGTTATTCAGGATAGTAAAACAGGAATTTTAAAGGCTGTTTGGTCTAATCACTATTGGTAGAAATGAATGTATGGCTATTAATCAACGGGTCGTGTGACCCTACCGGGTCCGACGTGTTTCTAAATTTTCAGTTTATAATTTCTCTGAAACATGTCGGACTTCTGGGAATCTGGATATTAAATGATTGATAGGAATATCGAAATTCTGTCCGGGTACACCACCCCACATACACCCGCCACAAATAAAAAGCTGTGTCATCGCGTTTCGGTTTCAGTCTTTGGATTTCCGAATATCCAAAGTTAAAAATAGGTCGACAGCGCATCTTGTATATATGTTATATGATGAAGCCAAGGAAAAGAAATCAATTTGATTATCAATGTATAAAGAAGAGTTATTTATTTTATTTTGTAAAAAGGAAACAAAAATGCTTTTTCAACCCTTGTTTTTGTATCAGCGTGTTATGTCTTTTTTGAGTAGCGATAAGAAGCCGTGGGAGCTTGTTTGTAAATAAACAGTAAAATTGTGGCAAAGGTTCGAAATCGAATAGTAAACAAAAACGAAAGAAGTTTAGCTTTTATAAACAAGTGATTGTGTTGTTTTGAAATCTCCGTAGATCGCGAAAAGAAAAACAAACATTAATTATATATATATTCAAGGATTCATGATTTGAATCGGAACGTGTTTTTTGTAATCACGAACTTACAGTTTCGTAATATTGATAATAAGAACAAGAATAAAAATATGGTCGCTATTGAGGCTTTACTGCTAAACGCAGTCTGGCATATTCAACTATGAAGCTTTCAAAAACACAATCAAAAACAGGAAAACAGAATTCATTCTATGTGTCGGGTTGCACACAAAAGTTAATAAAATTCATTAGTAAAACAGGTACTGAGGAGGTAGTGAATTAAATACTAAATATAATTCTCTAAACTAATAAATAAATACTAATTTCTAAAATAAAATAACGCCATTTGCGACATATTCACCAAGAAAACCATTTACCCCAGAAAGCCTATAAGCCGTCCTCTTGAAACCATTAAACGGACTACTTCTATCCCTTTCTATTATGAACACTCACTATTATGCTATCCTTCTTCTTCCCTATTATTTCACAGGTTTAAATTTAACATTTGAATTTTGCTCGGGAGTTAATGTGTTAATAAAGACTAGAGCTCGTGACAATTAAAAAGTTTTTCGGGTAATGTCTGAGTTTCGGATCCTTTCCTACATTGGTTGAATTTTAATAGATCGCTCTAAATTATAAAACTTTTAAATTATCTTCTGCTCGGTGTGATCTTCTGACTAAAAAAAATTGAACGATTGTAATAGCAATATATTAGATATAAAGAAAATTGACATCTTCAAAATATTGTTCAATTATTACGAGGATTATATTTACCATAAAAATAATTGTAGATATATAGGAATTTTATATGTGCTAATTTTACAAACGCACACGCATGAGAAAGTATTCAGAATGGAATTAATGATGTCGGAATTTAAGCAAAAGCTTATTAATAAAAGTAAACTGAGATTACCCTATTTAAAAAAAAATGTCCTAGTTATTTATAAAATAGTAACAAGAAATTCGTTTTGTTCAATTTTAATTTTGGTGTCTATCGTTTCTCACATCTTGAAATAACGCAAAATTTCAGTTGCCAGAGAAAGGAGGAAGAAAATAAACTGTATACATTGTTATTACGCAGTTATTATAATAATATATCGCGCCTAAAACTGCGGAATAGCTCCAGTTCATATAAAAGATCTCGCAGTCTTACGAAGCAGGTCGCTGGATTCAAACTTTATACATTTGCGGCTCAAATATATTTGTGTTGGAGTTATGAACCTCACACAAATCGCTACCTATTTTTATGGCACAGAACAGTCTAGAAACTTATAAACAGGCTCAAGTCTACAATTCATAGAGATTGCGTCTCTGGACGTGAGTGCTTAGAATGGCCTGTACGACATAGCGATACTGCTTGAATAATATGACTGTGGTTCAGCTGAGAACATTTTCAGTCCATTCTAAAGCCGTGTTTATGGAGCAAAGCGTATTGCGAGAGAATTTTTTAATAAAGGACGTATATTATATGTCTTGGGGGTTTTCCTTAAGATTTACGTATGCGTGTATTCGTAGAACTCACTTGAACGGAATTAGGTCAGTTGCGCAGTGCATAAAATGTTGTTCTTTGTTTTCGTTGACGGAAGAAAATTCATTGGATTTTTAGTCTCGAAGTCTAAACCTAATATTTCAAGTATGGCAGATGCAAATTTATTTTTCCTATACTATACAGTTCATATATATTTACAACTCGTAGATTTAATAATAAGAATATTACAATAACAGAATTGAGATTTAAATTTTCTATTAAACTTGTGTGGACAAAATACAACAAATGAAGATCAAAGTAGCAATGCTCTGAATCCTATTTCGCTTAAGCAATCTATTCTTTAATACCTTGATCCCTCAACTTGGACCACATAAAAAGGTACCAGTTCTCAGTAACTTAATGAGGATTTGCCGGGATAAAATAAATCTTAAAGCAAATGCCCATTTGATAGTTTTTTCTGACATAATTACGGTCGGTAAGCTCAGCCAGTCTGGCTGTAGCTTTTCTTTTGTTTCCGAAGTTTTTCGCACGACTGAGCAGAGTCAATGAAATGAATTCGAAAACTATTACTTTATGAGCACTTTGTGTACGAAAAATCTAAGTTTTTCATCTTAGAAAATTGTTATTACTCAGCATTCTTTCTATATGAACTTTCGTTTTAATGAAATTGAAATTAAATGATACAGACACAATTCAATTTTAAAATAACATTAAAGCTTCTGATTTGCAGGGAACAGTACTCTATTAAACTACTTTCCACTTAAAAGATACTTACATGTGGATTATTATGCAAACGTATAAATATTTAACGTAAGAAGGAAAATTATGAATTTCCAATGTAAATATCGTAACTATTTTATTATAGATTTCAGTGTCTACATTGTGAATTAATAATATCACCAATTCAAAACTGTTGCTAACAATGAATGAAAGAAGTAATAACGATAATTTATGTGACTCCCAGAACTTCCTCACTTTACCCTATCCCCTATATTCTAGTGGAATACACTTATGTAACTCGATTTCCCATCCTCCTTTACACCCTACATTCCAACTTGACGTTCCTCCCTTTGCAATGTAGCATTTTATTTTTATAGCCTTGTCTTTCGAATATTTCGCGTCGCCTGTGCCCTTATAATTCCAAAGAATTCCTGAATTTCTTCACAGCCGTAAAAGTGTATGTCGCTTACAATGTCGGTAGGGTCGGTTAAATTTGGATATCTGAAATCGCGTTGCGGCTGTGGACACTGATTTCGGCACTTTTGATTAAGGCTTTTAGGTCTCTTAACTCCTTTGTAAATAATATCGTCTCATACGAAACGGATCTTTTAATTTTCAACAGCTTCGGCAGAATATTCTCCGGGCTAAAAGACGATGTGAATCTTTGAGTTTTATCTTTCAAATTGAGTATTTGTCCTTGAAAATTAGCACCGCCAGATGACATTAAAATTTGCGCCAGACGCGATGCGTATATGTCTAAGGCCCGAACTCCATACATTACGATAAACAGGAAAAGGGAGAATCCGGCAATAATATAGTTTTTCTCGATCCGGTTCAGCAGAACCAACTTTTCGTAATCGCAGGTCACCTCGTTTGATATGAGCCTCGATATGCTCGATAAGGGAATGTACATACCCAAGTAAACAACTAGGGAGAAATAGCCGACAATAGTTAAATTGGATATGGTTGAAGATGCAGCGAAAAATGATCGAATTTTTCGTATATCATATGCAGGGTTTAGGATTACCAAAATCACAGACATTTGTAGCAGCAGCACGCAGCCGAGGACTAAAGAACTGACATCCATATTCTTTTTCGGGTTTGAAGACGGCAGAACTTGTTACTGTTTTAAGGCATTGCGTGATTTAAAGTAAAAAGTTTTTTTTAATAATGCACTATATTTTGCATTTTTTTGTATTTATTCATTGAAGCTTGACAATTGAATGATTACTTTTGACTTTTTTTTAAGTAGAAGGAGTATGAGGTTGTACAATTTTAGCTTTCAAAACATATTCACAGAATAATTGAATTATCTATCTCATACAATGAAACATTTAGACTTTAATATTTATTTGCTTTATTAAAATACTAAATGTTGTATAATTAGCTAAATATAAAGAAGGTAACGACAAAAGTAATCAATTAAAAATATAAAAATAATGTTAACAGGTCATAAACCAAGTTAATTAATTTTAGAAATACGAACTGTGGTATTTATCTGAAAAACAGATACAGAAAAATTTTGTCTATAAAAAAAAATTGTCTGTATAAAAGATAGTTTTGTCTATTAATTACAGACATGAAATTAAGAAGTTTCAAATATATAACACATACTTCATCTACGTTGTAGTTGTATTAAGTGAAATTTCAAAAGCGTCGGCAGCACTACGGAAGCGTTTGAAATCCTTGTTGTATTATCATCGTTTCTCGTCAATATCGCATTTCTACACATTAATTCAAAATCGAGTAGTTCAGCCATTTTGAAAGTGAAGTAAACGATTTTCTCAAGCAGCAATAACATACTTGTCGTGAAAAAGAAACACGTTATTCCAATGGCGAATTTACTCAAATAAAATCTTCTAATTAATTCTCTGTCTTTCACTTGAGCTAATATTTTTACATGAGTGTTGCTTTCGAATGCTATTCCAAGTATCAAATTAACGAGTAGAAAAGCGGATAGCATAAACATAAAATTAGAAGGACACGTGTAGTGTTCTAGAAACGTGTACCAACAATCTCTTGTAAAGGCGGGTTCTTTGATTGGCTTTAATAACAGTAGTATCATAACGACTTGGCTGTACATTATACATCCTGTTATGGCACTAAATATATTAATCATTTTCTATGGGTTTGTAGCTTAATAGTTTCCTTTTAATCGCCTTTTGATTTTTCAGAGGTAAGAGTAAACAATGTATCCTTACTTATTGTTGCGCTTTCAAAATTTGTTTCTTCTCCGATTTTAATTATTTTTGTTTCACGCTTTAAGTTGAGTTCTGAAACATCACACTTTGGATTCAATTTAAAGTAATTTTGTGCAATATTCTGTTCGTCCTCATTGAAATCAATAGCCGATGGCCAACGAACAATATCGTAATCCTTAAAATTATCTTCTTCCAGACAATTTGAATCTTCCAAATCAATAGGATTATTATTATTGATATACGCTACATCGATAAGATCATAGTTTGCCATCAAATGTGAAAATTCCACCAATTTCGCAGAGAACTTTAAAAACTCAATTATCCTTAAAGTAACGAGGAGGAAAAACAAAGAGAACGAACCGAGGATGTAGTTTCGAGATGCGTTTGTTGTAGCTATTATATTTCGCAGTTTGTTATTTGCTGTGTTTTCTCGCTTCCAAGCGGAATTCAATTCACTTAATGTTTTCGTAGGTGTAATAATCCCAGACGTAATTATAGTAGCAACGTAGAGGAGGGCTAACGGAAGCGTAAGAACATTGGTGTCTTGGAGGAGTTTAATATTCTTGGAAAGAGTTACTATATCAAAGAATGGCGTTAAAAGAAATAATATAAAAATCACCTGAACGAAATTTATGGATAGAAGTATTATTGACGATGAGTCCAGATTCATTTTTTGTTTTGTTGAACCATATTATAATTTTTATGTTGGAATGAAATCCATCTTTCTTGACAGCGGTACTCAGTGGTCACAATTTTCCGAATACAACTAATGTCAATTGCGAACATGATCGAAACATTAAGTGCTATATACTTATATTGTTTGACAGTTTCAATTTATTTGTGTTAAGTTATTTTTTGCATTGTAATTTTTGTCTTATACATATTTCATAACTTTTTTTAAATAAATGAAATTACTAAATTGCATCTAATTTTGATCAATCAATTGCTTAATTATAAGCATATTTTTATAATATAATTTTTTTTTTGATTCTCTATATAATGTTGCTATACGAGCGTATATACTTATATACACATGTATAGCAACATTTATCGAAATGTTTCCCTATGAAATCGAAACTTATAACTCTAAGTTGTGAATTTGTTGCGTCATCTTTATTAGTTACATCATGAATTTTCCCGATGAATCAGAATTCTTCCCTTTTTAAACAGCCACATTGTCTTATTCGATTTTTTTCGTAAGTTTTTTAACTGTTGTTATTTTAAACATTAAAAAACTATCTTAGCATTTTTAGTCCTACGTACACGTACAAACATTTTAATCCTTTCTATATGCAGAGTAAAAATAAGCCATCGACCAGCACTATCCGCCATATTTGTGGAGCCGTTAAAACTTTCATAAGTCAAGTTTCCTTATTCACTGTTTGTATCGAGCCTCGGGCCAACTTTCGCATTTTCTGCATCACCCTCTTTGTTGTTAAAGCCTTTCAGAAATCGTTATGTTTTATAACGGTCCCTCCATGAATTATTTAAAGTCCCAGATTAGATACACGAACGATTTCCTATAAAACCTGATATAGTTATTATATTATATTCATATATTATTTAAAGGTTAATTTCATGTAAATTGCATAAGACTATAATTAACAGCTTGTTTTTAAACCACAGTGAAAATTGTCACTTTTGATTGACACAATTGAAGATATAAACGTAGTGTTTCCCTAAACCTAATACTTTTAGAATTGCATGCAACATACACCAAAAAATTAAGATTTTATTGTAAAAGTGAAGTCTCGACTGCGTATCATAGATAAGTTTTACTAAGACATCGAGATGAACAGTCAAATAGGGGATATTCAAGTAAGAGAAGAGAGTATAAAACTACTTTTACGTATTCCCAGAATTCGAACAGTTAACACATAGTTAGGCAACGCATTTAACACAATGCAACCAGATTGCAATTGTAAATAACGATTATTAAATATACCAAGAGTAGCAAAGAATTGAAATATCTTTCTTTGCGTTTAATGAAACAATTTTGTACAGTGTTCTGCGCTCAAGATTTCGTAATAAAAGTCCGTGAGTTAGTGCTTTTACTGCTGTGCGGAGTCGAGAATTGTATTCGGCGACTTTTCCTTCTGATACTTTGTGCGTTCGATGCTTGAGAAACAATCGACATATTGTGTCTAATACAGTAATAGTAAATAGATGAATCAGGGCGGGAGAGCCGTGTTGACCTACAGACCACAGACTTTTACCGTACACCGAAATATTTGCCTAGGTGTCCTTGTAGTACGTTCTCTGCATTGCTATCCGTTTTTTTGATTTACAAATAAAAACAAGCAGCGGGTTAATATGTTGCATCTAAGTATTGTCTGTTCTTAACGCAAGTAATACACATTTAAATAAAACATAGTGACGGGTGTCGGGCCGTAGTTAAAATAAATTGTAGATAAAAACAAAACAAAACAAAAAATAAAACGTATATAAAAAATAATACGTTTATAATTTAAATAATACATTTTACATTTATATAGTATGTATGTATATAGTATATATACAGTATACGACCATAGACCTAAGCTTATTATTGTATTTAATTACAAAGACCCTGCCAAGTAATTTGAACCGAATGTGCTTAATGATAAAGAGATTACTATGTAATGGCGAAAGCATTCCATCATTATGATGAACTTTTCATTTGGCTGAAAATTAAAACACACACAATATATTTTCATTTCAACAACGGTCAGGTCACGCGAACTGAACAAAGGATATTTCGATAATAATTTGGATCTTGATAGGGCTGTCACAATTATCCAAAATTGACAAAATATAAAAGTCTCAAAAGAAACAAAATATTGATTTTTAAAACCAATAGCAAAGAGTTTTGGCTTAGATTAAATTTTACTCATATCTCTTTGGTAAATAACACATTTTGACACAATGCTTTAAAAGCTGTAAATACATTGTTAAAATTTCACTTGTGGTAACTTTTAAAAATTACTCGAGCTATACTATAATAATTACGCTTTGTGCTTGTAAAATTGTTAAATGTAGTTAATATATTATTTATATATTAACTCCATTTAAAATTAGCGTTTTAAACCGTTAAAACGATTAATTTTGTTTATCACCTTTGCTTACGAATTTAATCAAAATTGTCAAGACTTATATTGTATTGCAAAGCTTTTAGAACTTTTCAGAAAGTGTAGTTGATGATAGTTGTATGCTATTCATAACATTATCAGTGTCTGTCACCCCTAAATCACAGAATGTACGAAACATTAAACTGAGGAAAAAACTGAAAACAAAAAGTGCGGACATCCAGGCAATGTATCGCGGAGCCAATAGTTACATTCTGATAAACGATTCGAGGTGATAAAGTACTTGAATGTATGCTACCAACATTTTGATAAAAATACACTTCCGCGTAAAAAGTATTGATAAATTTGTCGGCTAGTCCTCGGAGACAATCCAGAATTGATGTTTCAAGCATAAAATCCTTGAAACCATGGCTATTTCTTAAAAGGCCTTAGAAATGTCAAAAATAGTGTTCTGAAATTGCACCTGAGGATTCGAATGCTGGAACACGTGATTTGCAGAAATAAATTTACATCCATTAACAACCTTTTTTAAATTTAAAACTACAAGACTCCATTTTATTAAAGTGTGAACTGCACACTGTATTATTAATATATTTTTGACAAAAGGCATAAAGTTAGTAAGGCCATCATGACATTTCCATACTATCTCTATAAAATTATTAAAGCTTATTTACGCTACTATTAACAATAATAAAAATAATATTATATTATGCCTCTTTTAAATCAGGTAAGTCTTTTGGAAGCTCAACCAGTCCATAGATATGTTGTTTTTACGTATGTATAAATATAAATCATACATACCTATGTTAAGCTGTAAAGTACGGAGTACAGTATTTTCGTCTCACAACACAAAAAGTGTTTATTCAAATGGCTGAAAGCTGTACGTTTCTACGGCAGTACTCTACTTCATTACACGTAATACAGCAATTACTAACTTGAAGCACCCCACAAGGAATGCTTGGATGAGATGACTTCACTAAAACTTTAATACGAGCTTCATATAAAGATGCTGTGTGAGGAAAGAGCATATGCGCCCTGTGTTCTTATGTAACCGCTGTTTATTAACATATATATCGGATATATATGCTTTGCATTAATAGTAACAACGTCCTGGGTTCAATTACGAAGCAAAAACATTTTACGGTCAAACAATGTACATATATATATATTTTATCTTTCCTAATATTATAAAGCTAAAGAGTTTTTTTGAACGCGCGAACTTTAGGAACTACTGGTCTGAATTGAAAAATTATTTTTGTGTTGGTTAGAACATTTATCGAGAAATGGTCAAGGTTATAAAACATCACAGGAAATGTGACAAACCGTCTTATTCAAGATACCCAAAAATATGTATGGAAGAATGATTTATATAGGAATGATATAAGAGAATGCCCTCGACACTATATGTCTACCTTTAAAGGTTACGTTGGAAGAACGACTGGACGCGGACAACTTCGTGCCTAAAAGCTTAAATTTATAGTTGAATCGGAGGTTAGCAAAAACAAATTTTAATGACCCACAATAACTATTCTACGCGGACGAAGTCGCTGATACAGTTAGTTAATAAACATGATTTTATACAAACGTATTTGACAGAAAAATACTGTTAACTTTGGAATTTTTCTGTAATTTGTAGTAGTTAAAGTGAAATAATTAATTATAAATTGTTCTGCCTTCCAATTACTATATTTGAAATCTTTTTTCTTTTAAAATAAGAGCACCGTATCGCAAACATATTTGAAAAACAGCTGCAGATATCATTCAAAGAATCGGGAGCAGATTTCCTATTTCGCTTCGATATTGGAGAATTTCGCTTAGCAGCTTATAATATTCCAAAAAATACAGACGGTTTCTAATGTTTTATTCAAGTTCTCGTCCTTTTTGTTCGAACCAGTGCACGCTTACCAGAAATTGAACTAAATATTTCGTTTAAATTTTCTTTAGGTGTTTCTTGAGTGATACTAACTTATTGATTATCGTAATAACTGGCGTGTTACTTAAATGGTTTCAGTATATAAAATAACAGGTTGTGGTTTTTTATCAATCTATTTTTCTTTTGTAGTAATATATTGGCGCAAATGCATATAAATTGTCTAATTAACTATACAGAACTATTTTTTTTAATTCAAGATAGATTTTTCATTTATATGCCGTTATGTACAACAACTTGTGAAAGCTTTTTAATTGTTAAAAAAAATATATTATTTAAAAAACGAAAATAAATTGAAAAAAATTTCGACTCGGGCAGGACTTGAACCGGCATCGTCAGCGTTCCGAGCTGTTGCTCTGACGACACCTGCTCAAGTCCTGCCCGAGTCGAAATTTTTTTCAATTTATTTTCGTTTTTTAAATTATATAGTCCCATCATGTGCAATACATAACATGTGAAAAATATTAAAGTGTAAAGTAAACCTTGTGACAACGACTGCGTCCGAATTTTCGTGCCGTACTCTAAGTAAATTAAAAATTATTTGACTAATATATGTCGTATTTTAAACCGTGAAAAGTGTTTTGTTTGACTATACACTAAATGATATTTATTCTATCTAATCTCTCTATCTGCTCCTTCACAATCCCCTTAAAGATCGGATTTAAGAACGCATTTTCAAGCCACCTGATGGCGAATACCTGGGCCTGAGGAAGAATCAAGATCGATTATCGCATAACTAGTAACAGCCTCTTGAGCTCGCTCTTGGCTGCGAGGGCACTCTTGAGGACAGAAGGCAAGCGCGGCCGTTTTATAACTCCAATATCGTCCCATCTGGGCCAAGGCTAAATATTTTCACGTAACTGGTAAACATTTGTTTAACTCACTAAATAAGACCTTAAACTTAGAAAACTGTGTTTAAGTCACTCAATGATGTTAATAAAAATACATGTTTCTTACTACTAATTTTTTATCTAAGCTCGCATTTTTTGTAATTTTTTGATAAAAATCAAAAATCCTTTGTACTAGCTGTAAATGTATGTAAGAAGAAGAAGAAGATACGTAAATAAATAAATAAATAAAGTATAAAACTGCCTTAAAATAATATATTCATAAAAAATCTATTTTAAAGAGTTTGCTTGTCTCAGATTACACCCAAAATGCCTTATTTTTTGCATATCATAAATATGCAGAATAAAACAACATGCTTTAAGTAAAAAAAATCAAGTGTCTAAGTCCATCAGTCCTATATGCTCCCAAATATGTATTATGCATATATTCTTTATGAATGTTGCGTAAAATAAATAATATATAACAAGTCCTTTTAAACATTTTATTTTACCCAGCAAGCAAAACCACAATTAGAGCCTTAAACCTAGGTTAGATTATGAGCTTAAGCAATGTTGGTCAAAATAAGCTGACAATTATATTTAACGTTTAAAGCCGTTTAATAAATGAAACGTAAAATTTCATTTAACTTTCGAATAAAATGTATTACACATACAAATAAACCAAAAACAATGAACACAAAATAACAATACGTATATATCTCTCTATTCCGCTACCTAAGCAGAGTGAAAAGTTCACACGCTAATTAAAGAAGCAGTGCAATATGTATTAGACCGTGTAATAGATGCAAAGCCGTTACTCAAGAGCTGTAGCATGTGTTATACATTAATCTAACCATACACGTTGCTTCGGTATTTGGAAATACTCTATTGTATAGATTGCGTGTTACATCGGACTACGAGTTCGTTGGTTCTACGGTAGACACGTATGAATAAGTTTGGATCCCACTGTGTCAAGCACGTTTGTAAAGAACCTTTTAAGTATTGTCTGTTTACGCGAGTTGACATTTACAGAAAACACTTTAACGGTTTAAAACGTGAGATATGTTAGTCAACTTGTTTATATTGCATTTTAACTACGGTCCGTTGATTTCTTAACATACTTGTCCAGGGTGTGAAACAATGGAATTTTCGAAATTTGAGAATTTTGGCGAGGAGTGACCACAGTTTTCAAAGAGTAAATTCTGATTTTAGTATGTTTCAAAATTTTAAAAACTTAAAAATATCCAGTGCGTATTTTAATTAGTTGTTATAGAGCTGAGTTATTATATCGTCCACTAAGGGAATTGGAGTTTCTCTTTTGACCGCCTCTGTTATAAATAACTCTAAAATTACTGGTGCTATCAAATAATTTTTGTTGGATATATTATTAACATATTATCTTATCAATGAATTTTATACGTTATCATTTAATAATGTGTATAACTTTTCACTACAATTGAGTATATATTATATTCACTCTGTTTTATGCCAAACATACTCAAACCCAATTGACTCTGTTTTTAGCCCCTACATTTATATATTCACTAACATATTGATTATTATGTCAATATCAACATTGTCGAAAAAAAAACATCGCTAGGTCCATAGTCGACGCCATAACACTAAAACAGTCGTGACCTCACAATTTAAGTATCTCATTTGACGATCAGAATGTCGTAAGTTTGATAACTGCTGATTTTGTTACAGACGCTAAATAATTAACTCGGTATCGAAGCCTGCGAACTTTATACCCCTGTTTCACCATTCACAGGCTTGTTGCGTTCTGAATGGGCAATTTCCACGAGGGAATAAAAACGAAACATAAAAATTCTAAACATAAACAAACTCGAAGTACAATAAACATAAGGGATCGTACTGGCTCACCTCACAATGAAAATATCATAAGATACAACGAAATAAAGTACTTAGAGAAAATCAACACATTTTTGGTACGTTCTTCTCCTTTTTACTGACTTGGGTTGATTCTGTAGCCTTAAGCTTGTTTCCTCGAATCCTGGGGAAACAATAGATCGTTGAGGTTGGGCAGGCCACAGAAGTCTGCTCAACTAAGTGCATATTGCAAGAACCACGTTAGCTAAAGAGTTAAAAATTTAAAAGGTAGTACCTCAAATACACACAACACCTACAGCTACTCAGTTGTATTTTTAAATTCAAATTTCATAACTATTAAAATAGATTATTAATGAGAAACTTTCACAGAAAAATGCATTTTTGATTTATTTTATATCGATGTCAATTAATGATTAATTAAAATAATTAAATAAATATTAGCTAAATAAAAGTAAAGCTTTGTGTTCGAGTCCAACTTTCATTTGTTTTTTTTTTTATAAATGAAGATGGATAGATATTTTGTATCGTTTATTTAATTCGCGGTCGATATTTTGCCTTTCAACTTTCTGTAATCCAAAACTACAAACTTTACAGAATTCGTTGAATATTTTTAACATTATTTCTATGATAACCGAAAGACAAGGTATAAACGTAAAGACTAAGCCACATTTACATTAACCCTGGGTGCTCACAGCTTCCGAGAGGATTAGCTCAGTATTTAAAGCAGTTTTAATTTAACGAAATTTCCTCGCGTAAGCTAGAGTTTGGACTCAGTTTCACCAGCTCCAGTTAAGGTAAACCCACCGATAGCAGGATATTGTTTACTTAATTTCAAAATTACATAGAGATAACGCAGTTTTAAAAAGAGAGTTACTGATCAATTCTACTTACAGTAGTGTGATGAACTACTTGATTGTCTGATCAAAAGTCATGGTTTAGAATATAGGACTTATATAAATTAAAAATCGATTTTATATTGAAAAGAATCGACATGGGTAGTTCTTGAAACGGTATCCACAGCGAGTAGCGGGTTTAAATCTAAAATCATTTTTTAATTTATATACTGCCTTCGTGTGTAATAATAACACGTGAAAAGTATTAAAGTTTTCAAATATGGGGCTTCTTACACCCGAGGTTTTTCTAGACAACGCGTGTAACCATTTTATCACGAATGCCAAGTTAACAATCTCACGTAAACTAGGTACGAAAAGTATGTTGCTTTCTTAATAAATTTTTGGTCTGTGTTAAGTTTCTTAATCAGTGTTTAATACTTCTCAGTGAAATTGGGCCTTAGTTTAACTCGCAGTCGTTACCCAATTATAGTTTAACAGTGGAATGAATACGATCTGGACATTACACGTTTGTAATTTGCGTAATTAAGTACGATCGTTACCTGCGTATTGGTTTCCGAATCATTATGAAATGTTATTTGATATCGGGAATATTGTAGGTGATTAAATTCCTGTGATAATACGTTTTAATACCGAATTTGTGTTAGGTTAGTTCACTATACCTCGTATAATAATACTGTAAAACATAAAGCACTAGTACTTACTACAAAAAGAGATTTTTTTTTCAGATTTCTATTGTACTATTATGTTTTCAGGGGTGGTGCATCCGAAACGCAATGTGCGCTTAATACACTACTTAACACGGGTTAATCGTGAAGACTTAGTTATAAATATCCTTTATATTTGTAATAATTATGAAATATTTTATTTCAGGTAAGTCTCGATAAGTCGATGACACAGCCAAGGAGGACCCATGTCTTACTGGTAAGTATTTTAATGCATTTTTATTATTATTATTCTTTTAATACTTCATATAGATGTATTATATGTAGCGCCAGAAGTACGTAAAATTAGAATTTAACTCTACTTAATTCAAATCTACCTATTTTCTGCATATGTCAATTACGATGAAATAGATGGCGCTAGCGCAGCACATTTGAATTTAACAGTTAGGTCTCCCAGCATTTTTAGTCGCTCAGTGTCCACTTTTTTTTTGCAAAATTTTACTAATATATTTCTCGGTATCTATTATAAATCTCGTTGATATAGATTTATAAGATCACAATTAAAACCGTTAAAAGGGTTTCATTTAATATTTGTTACGTAGCAACATTACATAAGGATTTTATATACTAATGTTTACAGTTGACACTAAATTGTCGTCTTTCACTAACGACTATACGAGTACGTAAGCAACACAATTCCGATTGTGTGTTAAAAAGCGTGTAACCATACCATTTTGGAATTAAAATGCCGGCTCTAAACACGAGTGTTTAATAAAACAACAATGTACACACCGCTTTCATAAAATTTATATTAACGCGAGATTGTCCCGTGAAAATAGGCTTTATTTGAAAATTTTTCTTTTTTAAGCATTCCTCGCGTTTGCGTGCGTGAATATTTGAGATTGGTATTCGTTCTCCGTCCTATTTCGATTTATTTTGTGTGTTCCTTGCCTCCTCTTTCATGTGTGTAGAAATAGTTTTATAAAAACGGTTTCTATTGTTTCGTGTCGTTGTCGGAGCATAAAACAATAAAGTATAAGATTTTAAAAATAGTCTTGAGATCAAGTGTACAATATGTAATACCTGAAAAAAAGTATTTAAGAAGTACATTAGACCACCATTCCAGACCACCAGACCAGAGATTATTCAACTTTTTATGAGAAAAATAGAAATACTTGTTTGTGTTGAAACTGACATTTAAACAAAAAATGTTGGATCCTTGTTGTACACTACTATACACTCACACTTTGGTAGAAACAAACTGATATATTATTTTGAGTGAATTATTTTGTGCCTCATTGCTTTCTTTTGTTCAATGAAATTTAACTTTTTATATTAGTTTGTAAAATTATTTACACAGCCTATTTTAATAATACAATTTTTATTTGTGAATTCCTAACAAAATCAAGTGTTATTTTATAATTTTTTTTTTGTGACACTCTCCGATCATTGAAAAGTTGAAACTATTTAAATCATGCACTGAATTCCAACAAAATGTCATGTCAACATTATTATTTAATTACAATATCGTCAGGATATGGAATTCGATATATCATATCCGATCCAATATCGATGTGATATCTCGAATTCCACCAACTCGTAATTGTTATTACATATTACAAATATTACCCATCATATTCAAAGTCAATTTCCGCCTTTAACAAGAGGAAAAGTTTCTAAAAGCTATAGAAGCCGACAATATAAGAACTATAAGGGCTAATTTTATTATATTACAGTATGATAATATCCTAGTTAGACAATTTTTTTTTATTATTATTGTATCGTTTGTAATTTTTAATATTTAACATATGTTATCTATTTTTAGCTCAATTGGTTAGGGAAACAGTACGGAGCGCTGTGGATGTCGGTTCAAATCGCTCCCTTGTCGCAATTCTTTTTCAATCTACATAGAATTTTTTATTGATATAATTGCATTCGTGTATTTTTTTTGGATGGAATGAAATAACTCATAACAAATATAAATTTAGTTTTACTATGTTAAGGTTTATAAATGTACCATACCATGTATGGTCGTTTGTTCGTACATGGTATGGTACATTTACAATAAGAAGTGATTTTTACACTTAGAATTTATTTAAATAAAACACTTTAACGGTTTAAAACACGATTTAAATTAGTAAATCTTATTTGAAAATTATTTTAACTACGGTCTGACATTGCGGATGGTTGGCAGCAGCCGTGGTCACGGGGAGACTAATATACATCGCGTTTTAAACCGTTAAAGTGTTTTGTTTAAATGTGTACTACTCGCGTAAACTACAGTTACAATTCTATTATTATATTTTTTTTAAACGTTGTTATGTCAATTGTCAGGTTAGCTACAGCACTCTTTGCTCAATATAATATCAACAGCCGTGGTCACGGGATGACTTACAAGGCATCCAAAACGTCGGGCCGTAGTTAAAATAATTTTCAAATAAGTTTAACTAATAGATATCGAGTTTTAAATCGTTAAAGTGTTTTATTTCAATGTGTACTGCTCGTGTGAACTAAAGACAGTATTTAGAATGTATATTACCTAATACACATTATTTGACATATTGACTCAACACTTTATCAGCTACATAAACATGAAGATCGACATCATCAATTAATTCTGGCTTCGTTATCATCATGTAAAAAGAAGGCAAAACAACGTAACTGAAACCCAAAACGACTTAGTAAACAAATTGCACCAAATTGTTCTCCGTGCACTTAAAGCGACACATTCCTGAACTCGTGTCGCATTTGGAGATAGATGCAGCATTCAGAACTCGCTGAGAAATGATAAACTTGTTCTGTAACTGAGTTGTTAGCTTTGTTATAGTTTAAAACTTTGGAAAAGTCATATTTCGTGCCAGTTTCATAATTGTGTTTTGCGAGTATTTAGTAGGGGTAATTTTGTCTCGGCGGACACTGAATGCGGCATTTAACTAACATTCAAATTAGAATGTTGGATTACTTTTGCGTTGATAATGTTTTTTTTGATCATAGAGGAGGACAAATAGCGTGAGGTTTACTTGATGGTAGGTAAAATACTCCAGCCACATAACATCTAAACAAGATGCGTGGTCGACCTATTTTGGCTTTCGATATTTGAAAATTTACAGATTGAAACAAAACACTGCTAAATTTCTCATCTGTAGTCTTTCTAGCCTATTAAAGTCCCAGTGCTGGCTAAAGGTGCCTTTTCTCTTATTAGAGAGGAGATAACAACCTGGAACTACTGCGCTACTCATGATGTGTTGATGGGTTTAAACGACTGTGTACAAGTGTTGATAATTGGAACTGATGACTTCTATTGTCCTGGGTGGTAATAGATGCTTCTCAGATAACCGATTTTTAGATATTCCGATCCAGGTTCTGAATCTTGATCTGTAGTCGTGTGAACTACTAGACTTACAAGAAAATTAATTTAATATTTCAATATATTATACAACTTATTTTATATTGGTTTTGTAATGAAATTAAATGCTATAAATGAAATTTGAAAAGTCATATCAATAGATATAACTTGAAGGTTTTATTTTTTAATTCAATAGAAAACCTCAAAGTCTACAATTTAAAATGAATTGAAGGTTAATCAACAACTTAGTTAAATCTTCGTAAATATTATGTTTTCAACAGAGATTATTAAGATTACAAAAAATGTTCGCAAAAACCTTATGTAACATACACGTTCCATACAAATTATAATAGAATATTGACTTGAAAACTTATCGACGCCCCAATATCATTTACCGAAGTTCGCTTATAACACTCGGAAAAGTCGACTAACTTCTTCTCAACTTATATTTTCTCAATCGTGCTCTCGTTAGTAAGGATCGTGACCCCTGTATTAATTTATTCGAGCCTATTGTTTATGGCGTGCGTTTTAATTAATTCAAATGTTTTCTAGCTATTGTTCCAAAGCTTTTGCGTACAAAATTACGTTTCAATAGTAATTACTGTAGCTTGCAATTTTTTTGAACTCAGCTCGGCTTCGAATGGACTAACTAGTATTACTGATTGTGATATTATCAATGGTATGCCATTGTTTCCACATGCATGTCTATATGCCCACTATCGTTAGGTAGTTCAATAAGTAAGGATTAAAAGCGTTATATTGCCTGGGAAATCGTGATATTGATACTTAATAATATGTCTGTTATCTGACCGCCTCTGTAGTTAAATGTGTTGCCTAGCATTAATCGCGAGAAGCCCTCAGTTTGACCTTTGTATTCCAGGGAAACGAAAAAAAAATGATCGGGCAGGATATAAGATTGTACATGAACTGAACAGTGAAACGGACACAGAAAAATGTTCGCTCCATACGAGATTTCACTTTTCCCCCCTAATTATCTAATAAAATATCTGCCTTGACGAAAAGGGCCATAATTAATAGCAAAGCGCTTCGTAGCCTAAAGCACTACTTTATTAATATTCACTATGTAAACTTTTGTTTTGATAAAGTGAAACTATAATTAAATGCTAAAAAATATAGCGAAGGGCCTAATTCTTCAAGCACCTTAAAACCGTTTTGAGTTGAAATACTGTCTATAGTTTACGCGAGTAGTACACATTTAAATAAAACACATTAACGGTTTAAACATAGTGAATTTTACAAATGTTCGACTACGAAAACTTCCTAATAAAATGGCCGATTTACTCAAGAAGAATGCTCACTTGTCTTACTCCGCAATCGCATCTGATTATTTTGCTGTTACTTAAACAAGGTATTTAAGGGTGTGATAAATATTATGTATAGCAGAATAATATAAGTATTTTCTATAGTTCACCCCAGCAACACTGAGTAACACATAGTCAATAAAACACTGTTAACGGTTACAAAATATATTTTTTAACTATTTTTTTATTGATTGTACAGCTCGTTAATATGTATTTCATAAAAATGTAAAAAGGAAAGTAGAAATACGTGTTTAACACGTTTTCTTCATCCTTCAAAGATTACCATGCAAAACGTAACTACCATAAACAAAAAATATCCCCTATACAAATAAATCAGCACATCTAATCCCGGCTTTTATCTTCGGAATATATTACGTGTGCGTCGGTACTATTTATTCAAATGCTTACCAGTAGCTGTATCACAATATTACGGATAGGAATAATTAAAGCGAACTTGTAGATGTTTTTTTGAAATAGTAAAAAAAAACATCCGTTACAATTACAAGGAATGAAGTACTACTGTTATATTTTTACTGTTAATATACTACTGTTATATTTTACTGTTACTGTTTAATATAATGGATACTTGAAAAGAAATAAAAACCAATAATTAGCAATGTGTGGCTATAATAACCGGTTGTGGGTTTCAATTCCCACCCGGTCAAATATTTTTGTAATCAGTTTATAATTTTCCTGAAACATTTTGGCCTTCATCTAGGAATCTGTGTAAATGGGTGGTAGGAATATCGAAAATCAGTCCGGGTCACATACCACCTTCCACAAATGAAATAACTGCCAAGTTTAATCGCGTTTCGGTTTCTGCCTGTAGATTTCCGAATATCCAACGCCTGGGGTGGAGTATTTCACCAACCGTCAAGTGAACCACGTGCTTTTATAGAAAAAAATAAAAACAAGTCAACAACCATGATTCGTAATTTCTAGAAAATGTATATAAACAATACAATGTCTAATGTTTCAGATTTAATATAAGGCAACTCACTGAAAATACCTAACAGTGTCTGAATATTGCGGAAAAATAAATTTTCTCTATAATAACTCTTCATAAATGAAAATTGTATGCGTTGTTCTCGAAAATTCTTTTAAAGTAGTTTTGTTTCCACGCTGATCGTCGTTTGTTTGAGCCTCGAAACTTTCCTTCTTTGTATAATATTGTGCATTCAGTTTGTTATTTTGTCAAGCTGAATGAAAACTTTATTATTGAATTATTCATGTCGTATTTTTGTTACAACACGAGCTATGATAAAAATTTTCTATTTTTTTTACTCGAATCTTTCACGTGAAAAAAGGTTAGGCTGTAGTCTCCTAGAATAGCCGTAGGCTGCGAATAATAGAAATACTGTGTAGTACAATTTTCTTTATTTTATGCTTCAAACTTCTGAAGGTAATCTACAAAAATAGTTCACAAAAAAAATTCAAAATAATAACTACGTCAGTATACTAAAATAGTAGTGTACACATTTTTAAGGCGTGCCTACATTTGTAAATATTATATCGGCTATATTTTCTGTATATTATAAAAATCGATAATATTGACATAATACAGTAGAAAATATAGCTATACATTTGCGGAGCAGAATTTGCATACTTTCGTTTGTATTGTGACACAAAATGCCAGGCGTGGGTGCTATGACGTAAGAACGATACTTCTTACAAAAAGGTGTCAACACTCAACACATTGAATTGCTAAAACCAACTGTAAGCTTAGGCACGTAAGTCTCAATTTACCTAACAATCAAGTCTAATAGAAGTACAGAGGCGTTGAACGACCGATGTCCGTCATGCAAGGGTCGGATTCCTCGTTAATTTTAATTAAACTCGATAAAAACGTAAATGATTTGAGGGATTGGATTTTTGTTTACAATGCTTTTTAACGTTGTATGATTAAATTAGCTCAATTATAAAGTTTTTAATTAAAGGTGCTTCACTAACGATGCGATGTTAGTTCTTTAGGTTGTCAAAGTTAGTAACTACTTTTTTTAACTTGTAAAACTTTCTTCTTTGCACGTAAGTTAAGGTAATTATATACTGCCAAGAAGAAAAAAAAGAAACGAGATTAAAAGAAAAGAAAAGATTGTTGTCGTGCGCAAACAAAATTTGTTTCCTCGGGATTTGAATCCAAGATGCCAGTACGAATGCTTACCGCAGTGCTAGACAACGAGGCAGCGTTACGAGTGATATACTAAAAGTAAAGATATATTATCATGTAAATGTTAGTGTTAATCCCTCGGCTAACAACAGATGTAAAAGCGAATATTTTGCCTAGTACCCATGTTTTACCAACGTGTAGGATCAGCTTTGTTAGCCTCCGTAAACCACGAACTTCGAAATATTTACTCCATTTTACAAGCTTCAAATTTTACCTATTCATTCCATGGGCTTCGAGCTTTAATTCTTGAATCGGCGCCAACTCCGAACTAGTTATATTCTCTTCTATTGCGTCCATTGGAACAGCTATTTGTGGCTGCGGTGTCCACTCCTATTTATTGCTTATTAAATTTAATGTCCAATATGTGACTAGAATGTTGGAATTGTTTTGCCACTATTGGGGTAGCTGGGGGCATAATATGGCATATTAAATTTTAGTGCCAATTTGCAAAAACTAACTAATAACACTTGAAACTGATTGAAGAAATAATTTTATATATCAGTGTATCCTTTTTTTTGAATCGAAAGCTTTTAATGGTTAAAATTATTAATAAACTAGCTGTAGCTCCGGCTTAGTCCGCGTAGAATAGTTATTTTGGACATCAATTTTTTTTTGCGGTTATAGTTCCTGAGATTATGGCGTTTAAATAAACAAACTCTTCAGCTTTATAATATTAGTATGACATTAGACGGATCTTTATTTTCTTCATTCTCTATAAATCGAATCTAAAGCATTAAACTGTTTTATGTAATATCTCCTTCTTTTGTTTAATCCCTTTTAATTAATTAACTCGTTGAAAAGCATAATTTGAAGAGTCATGCATTAGCGTTTTGAGCAAAACGCCCACTCGAAGTTAAAAATACAGTAGGAAATATTAATTACCCACCTTCATTGTTCTCCTTTGACGTCATTTTATGTTCAGCATAGTTTCAACTTCAATCCCCTAATTACTTGAAGTCTCTCACAATAAAACCTAAGACAAATTCCTCAATCTTAAATAATAGACCGCGGAGCCTAATAAAAGTAAACTTTAAACCTCTGAGATAAGCCTCCTTCTTTATTAGCGACGAAATGAGCTTCGTCGTGTCATAATAAAGATAAGGATTAATCTTTTATTGTATAATTTTATTGGAGAGATAAAGTACCCATGTGAAAATGGGGAGGTTTCCTTACGACGAACAGTTTATACTGGAATAAATGGAAGATGGGTTTTAAAACTAACTAGGAAAGAGGGAAGTTTTGACAAATTGTCCTCCATTTTGTATAATGTATACAAGATGGAGGACGCACCTCAACACACATTAAACAATGCAGAACTGTCAAAAACCACGAATCATTTTATTTTAGAATAAATAAATATTAAACTTTTATAATATAAAAAGTATAATAATAAATAATCATCGTCGTCTCAACATAAATGTTGTAATTATTGCGTAGAATTATTTACGCAAAAGGAAAAATCTACAATATCAACTGTTTAGCACGCCCTTAATTTCGCCATTTTTGCTTATATTATTTTCTTTTGATTAAGTTCCCAGCTCCATCTATCCCTCGCCGTCCTCATTGGCAATTTACGAGTAAAGTAAAACATAGATATTTTGCAGCTGAGCTTATAAACTCTTGTTTGTAGTAATGAGTCTTTTATTAAAATAAGTTTAATATAAGTTCGGAGCTGTATTTTTCAAATAGCGGCTGATATTTCTTTATTAAGATAATGTTTGGTTAACTGAATTAAAAATAATTTAACGTGGATTGAAGAATAATATTCAATCCTACAGTGCTCGTTACTGCAACGGTAGCAACGTATTGCTAATAACCAACGGGTTTTGGTGTCGATCTCCGCTTAGTCACACGTGGATTTGGTCCGGAAATCAGAAAATTAAATGAGTGATAGGGCTTTTTAACTTTAAATCATTTAAACTTAGACAACTTTGAGATTTTACAGTGAAAAGGTAGAACGTGTAACTTATCGTCCGTACTCGGTTTGTATCCAGTGGAAATAAAATACAGTCTCTAAGTAAAACTTAATAAAAAAGAAACAAAAGCCGAAAACAGAATTTTGATATTTACTACACAAGCAAATAGAACGCTTAATAAGCATAAAATAGAGGTATAAGAATACCGCAATTTTGTGTCATTCAAGATCGTTTGTCGAACAAGGAAAAAGGTACGACGAGGTAGTCGATATTTCTGACAATAATTCCCTGAGCTTCAAATACCGTCGCAAATAGGATTTATTCTTTTACCTTTACTTACCAGGAACAGAACGTTATTCATCGAAAATGGGTTGAATGGAATCCTTGCTAAGGATACAGCTATTGGTAACTGTGCCACGTGAAATGATTTTAGTAGAACTTAAATGTCTCATAGTCTACACATTATAAGCCTAGCTGAGCTTTGCATATTTGCTCTGTTTTATAGGTAATATTAATTACTCTCTTTATACTTGTAAAATGCCATAACTCGAACATTGGTTCAAACTCACCCACCATTGTAAAGACCTGAATATTGAATAGCGTTATTGGTACTGTATAGGCAAAAAAAAAGGTTTTCCCAACTCTATATAAAATGCAATTCCCTTACAACATTTGCCAAGTTGAAGTATCATAATACTATATTTTAACTAACGCCAAATTTCAATAAAACGTCTTATTTTTATCAAGTTTAGACCCTAACTGGGTAGAAAAGGGCAAAAGATGCCTAGATTTTATATTATAATTATAATGTATATATAAAAATGTGGAATATATACTGTTTTGAGAAAATAATACTGAACAAAATGAATAGCATTCTATTAATAATTAAAATATAAGTTAAAGTTTTGAGTTTTATATGAAGCACGTATCTGATAGTTTTCCAACAAACAAAAGAAAGTATACCGAAGTCATCCTATTACCAGAAATTATTACCGTCGATAAACTCGTGTCATAAAGAAACGAATAACAGAGCGTATTGACGATTTTTGTTGCCAATAAAATATTATAACTCATTCATATGAGTATGTTTGTGCATGCATTATTGGGTTCATAGGATATTAAGATGGTAGTAAAGTTTTAGGAGAATATTTCCCAGACGATGAATAAAGAGTTTGTTTTTCAAAATTGTTAATAGTCCCATATTTTTACGTTAAGTGCTTATAAGTATAATAATAACATATTAAGTTTCCTCCTTCATACATTTTTTTTTCAATAATATATAATGGTCATTAAAGAACTGCTTGAAAAATTATAAACAGGACCAAAATGCGACGAGCTATTCCGTTTCAACTCCATTTCCTATCTCTTACAAGCAAACGATGTGATTGACACTTACGGGTATTAATTATAATAGTTCTCTGCTTAAATAAGTGTTTTATTTAAAAGGAAACGGTTCAAAATGCGATATATTACTTAAACTTATTTAAAAATGATTTTTAACTTCAGCCCGACGTTTAGTTCTCTATTCTAGAATCTAAACTCTATAGAATAATTAAGCATGGCGGTCATATGGGTCATAGTTCTATGACCGCACTATATATATAAATATATTAAAAAGACACTCTTTATGTGAACGTATAAATTGTTTGACTATTTTCTCATTCCCTCTTATTTTATGATATACGATGCTACGATCCATCATGCGCTACGTCGTAGCACGTGCTACGCGACATCGACAAGAAGGTATTAAATTGTTAAATGATGTACTACATACAGCGCTAAAGTCTTTATTATTGATTTTGCTCAACATTCAACTTTTTAACGCGATCCGTCGTTTTAGCCTATTTTATAGGAATCTTTTATTAAACTTTAGTTACCTAATACGCCATATCTAGCCAAGTTCTTTATTTTTTCAAGGTTCACCATCGCAATCTCGTGCAATTTTACAATTCTATTGTCTCCTCGTTCTAAAATCAGACATACATACAAATAACGACAAAAATATTTTTAAGTGATTAACGTGCCGTTTATATCCATTTACTGAAATCGCATTTAATTATCGTAATACTTTTAAACTATATTTCGAACTTATACAATAACAAATATAACAATACAAACGATTCCTTTTCTTATTTTTAAAGAAACATAATTCCACGGCTAGGTTCGGGTAGTAAATAAAAAGCTGTTCGTATCTCCGAACTAGCTCAGTTTACGGACAAAAGATGGCTCAGTTTTTATATATACAGCGGGGTCGTTGCACTTTGAATGATGCGGTCTCATACCACTGCTGAATACTTTATAGAGAGCATTTTCTGAATTTATTATCTTGTTGTGAGACGTAACATTGCGAAGCTTAAGGAGCCCCTTCTTAATTCTTTTAAAGATTGTGTTATTGGTACACTTTTAACGGTTTAAAACGTGAAATATATTGGTTAACTAATTTAAAATTTATTTTAACTACGGCCATATGATGGTCTCGGATGCTTTGCAGCAGCCATGGTCACGGAACAAGTTAAATAAGTTCAGTAATATATTTCAAATTTTAAACGGTAAAAAGTGTTTTATTTAAATGTGGCTACTACCTTAAAGTAGACAGAAGAAACATTTTGTACTCTATTAATATACACTTAATTTGCCATGCTTATTAAATTGATATCAAAGATTATTATTTATTTTGACCTACTATCAGTAACGCTATCAAACATTATAATAACGATAATTGATAATGGAAATGTGCATGACACTCGTATAACTATACAGTTGACTAGAATCAAAAGAAACAAATATTTTAAATCCATTTTTATTATTTTCATTCGCTTTGAATGTAATACATAATAATGCTTAGTTTTTGATAGAATTGACAGCACAGGTGTATTTCGAATCGTCAACACTTACAGTGTTGACGATTCGAAATAATTTTCGATTGCTGTATCTCGCTCCTTACGTCAAGCCCATATTGATAAAAGTTCAGTGCTGTAAATTATGAACTAATTACGAAATGTCAATACCAGAGACGCGTGCTTAGCAATAAATCGCAAAAGTTGGAGCAGTCGGTTCGTGATCGTTTTATTTCTAAGAACTCTATTGTAATGGAAGATTTATTGTTCCAATACGACACATTTGTTATTACGATATACAACTATCGAATAACTACACGAAATACAACTGTCGCAATATACGTAAATTAAACTTAAATTATATAAGAACATAAGAGATCTTGATGGTTATATGTATAAATATAGTATAAAACATACAGTTAGACAGGAAAGCCTGTGAATTGAAAATTGTGTTTATTTATACGTATCAAGTAAAAAAAATAGGCTAACAATCGTCACACGATGAAAGCTGGGGTCAGAGGGCTAGAACAGAATCAGTATCTTATATACAATTTGTATTTCAATCTGCTGATATAATCCTGGGTAGATTAGTTTAGGTACTAAAATATTTATAAGAGTGAAAGGTAAAGAAATTATCTTACATTTGATACACTTATCTGAATTTGAATGTGAAATCTAATAATAAGAATAAATCGTCGAAAAAATAATTTTATACATATATATAAACAATTACAAATTTAATTTTAATACAGAAATTACCCTTCGTCAGTCTCCGCGCATAAAACAACGAATAAAATTCAAGCTAGAATAATGAGCAACATAAAATTTATACCTTTTCCATATAAATGTAAATGACCAGTAAGAAATGGCTTGTACCACAGAATCACGGTTTAACGACGAACAGCACAAGTTAAAACTCGTAAAATGAGAATAAGTCATTTCAATTAAAGTTATTTTATCGCCGTCTCACTACGTTATTCAGTCGTAAAGGTGTTTTTACGCGAGTGCCACCTAGTTAAGGCATTTTAAGAGAATTCATGAGGGATCTTAAATTTTCATTCTAAGTACAATGAACGCAATTTTAATAGAATAAGTTTTATTACTTTGTAGTTAAATCATTTTATTTCACACTTAATCATATGCAAAATAATCACTATATCATTATTGTTATAAGATTTTTTTTTACAATTGTACGTTACAGTATAAATTTATGAAATATATAAATTATAAGTATTGTCTATAACTTATACGAGCAGTACACTTTTAAATACAATGAATTTAACAGTAACAATTTTTGGACTTTGCAAGGAATTTAAAACGCGGACCGTAGTAATATTAATTTAATGGTGTTAACTACTAAATTTTTCCTTTCAAACCGTTAAAAAGTGTCTTAAATATAATGTGGTTTTAAAATTACACTGCAATATAAGAAATCAGTGTCAAACGGGCACCTAATAGATATAAAATTCGAAAACCAAATTGATGGAGCTTTTAACTTTTAAAAATCCTTTTAAACGTGTTTATTTTGTGACACTAACAGTTTCCTAAGTACTAAAAGAGACGGTAACTCTATGACGAAAATGTACTGAAGATGTTTTCACTAAAACTTTTAGGAAATACATTTTCGCGGAACTTACGAATCACAGGTGTTTCACTTGAGTGCTTTAACTAAGTTGGAATGAAGTCATATTATTTTCATTTACTTTGAGGTTTTTGTGGAAATATCATTATTCTTTATATACATAAAATGAGACGAACGAAAAGTTTGGATAGAACTTTTAAAGAAATAAGTAGCAGTATATTTCATCATTTCTATAATGTGTTTTTTACGACATTTGTGTATGTCCATAAAATTATTTAATTCGTTAATTAACACTTTACTATATAAACATTTTCATATTACAACTGTTTGGCAATTAACAAATCAATATAAAACCTTTACAATGTCAATATTAGATAATGCTCGCCGCAAACACGCAACACGTTAGGGAACAAAGTTGCTCATAAGTTCTAAACCAAAACGAGGAAGTCGAGAAAATTCGTAGCTAGCCTGTACTCAAGAGCGTTAACGGTCAATAAGGGACATAAATTTTCCGCATACTCGTTCAGGGCTTAGCTTGCTAGAGTGTATTTGCACTGAAGGGGCCCCAATTAAATTTCTTTTTTAAATCAAACATTATATTACTATGACAAAGACTCCTTTGCTTGAATTTGAGCTTATATACATTGAAAAAACATTGTGCTTTCACAATAATATTTGAAAAGAAGCAAAGTAATACTCGAACTGCTTTTTATTAGATTGTTTTGTTAGGTAGTTTATATATATCTTGTTTTATTAAGAATTTCGGTTTGTTCTGTATATCGAATAATGCAAAATTTGTATGTTTTTTTACTAAGCGTTTGTAATTCTTTATAATATATATATATAATCAATCAAATAAATATATAAGCCAATATAGATGTTAGATGAATATAGACAAAATAAAGATAGAAAAATTTTATAGTTATAAATCATAGTTGTGTTATCTTTTTTATCATAAATAAAATTTAGATATATGACAGAAATATTTATACAAGTAAGACGTACGTAGAATATCGTTTAGTAGAAGGAATCTTATAAAAATTGCCTGATATCAAGAAATGTATGATTCGTCCCTGGCTCGGAAACTAAGTTCGTGTGCAAAGGTTTTTACGACAACGACACGTGGCGTTCACGTTTCGACATAGTGGACAATTTTCTGAAGAATTATTGGTTCTTGGCCGGCGATGAAAGAGAATTATCGAAAGGGTTTAAATTTTATCCATTCCTAAACCTTATAAAGTGACTTTATGGTCGAAAGTTTGTGTTATATCCTTCGTTAGCATAAAATACTTGTTATATATCGGTTTTAAGATTACCTTCTGTGATGTGGTTGCGAGATTTGATACCTTCCGGAGGTGTGATACGAAAACCATCGTTTCAAATGTAAGAAAGCTTCTACAACGCCCGGGAATTCTGGAATTTCATTTTAATATTTAAATGTAATTTCTCAATTGAGGATTATTATAAAAATAATGCAAAGGTCTTCGAAGGTTTCGTAATATTTGACTTGAGGCTTATAAATAAAGTTATCGAGATTCGTTTGAGCGTGTTTGAAGAGATGCCCGAAAGGGATCGCGTTGTTTAGACTTTCATAATTCGTTTACTGAAATATATTTCATGAAAAATGAAATGTACTTACTGTTATGTGTATGAGTACCACTCGTGGCTATATAGTCTTAAGTAGTAATTCTTTAAACTGTACATTGTTAACGGTTTAAAGTATTATAATACGTCATTCATTTGGTGCATACGTTTAGTAATTTTTAGCGGATTTTTTAAGTAAGTACTAATTGATTTAAAAATCGAAAATAAATTGAAAAAATTTTCAACTCGGGCAGGACTTGAACCGGCATCGTCAGCTCGAAAAAAAAAATTATTGAAATTATTTTCGATTTTTAAATTTTATAGTGCCTTCATGTGAAATAACATGTGAAAATATTAATATTTTCAAGTACTAATTGGGTAAATTACGGACTTTATTGATTGCGGGTTTTATGCCTCAATGTAAAAAATCGAGTATTTCTTTTCTTTCTTAGTATTATTTTTGAATTTAATTCTGAATAGAATGAAAGTATTGAACTTTGAGTACCTATGTTTCAAAAAAATATTCTTTTTTCAACAATGTACAAACAAATCAATGTATCACATTAATTTAAAAATAGATAAACATAATAACTTTCTATGGCAATACAGAAAACAATCAATATACGATGGATATTTTTCGGGAATTAAAGTACCCGTAGGGCTTCCGTAATATGATAATCAGGAGATCGCGTTTGATTAAATCAGCCCTGAGATATATATCTCGTAACATGTGATATTGGAGGAAATCTTAGAAGACTCCCCGTGCGTAATAATCAAATCTATTATGGGGTGTGCAGCGTAATATAATCCTTATACCCTTTGTCTTAATTGCTATTTTAAGCTTACAAATGTCCATGAAATGACTTAATAAATTATAAGGATATTATTAAAGCGTATATCGATGAGATGTCTAATCGTCTATAAGCCTATTTAAGGGTTTCAGATGTTTTAAAAATAATTGCGTACTTATCTATACTTCTATCGAAAAAAAAAACTCTTCAGCTTTATATATTAGTATAAGTATAGACTTATACTAATATATAAAGCTGAAGAGTTTGTTAGAACGCGCTAATCTCAGGAAGTACGAGTTTGAATTAAAAAATCTTTTTGTGTTAGTTAGAGCATTTATCTAGGAAGGTTATAGGCTATAACACATTGCGATGTGACTAATAGGAGCGAAGTTTCAGCGATAATGTGAACAAAACGGGGGAAATTTTTCATCTCTGTAGGTTTCTGATCTCTCACCTTTGATTCAATTTTAGAATAATATATGTAGTATGTACTCATGTGAAATATTGAACTAGCACATAAGATATGTAGCAATAGTTTCTTAACTGACAAATAAGTCTGAACTAAAGGATAAATAAAACATTACAAGGCACAGTAATTAAGCAAAAACGCGATAAGATTGACGTTTCTATATATCTAGTAGCGAAAAATTGGGTTTGTGAAGCGAATGGAATACCAAAATAAGACTAGAGATCATTTTTAAAATTCCTCCAAAACGATGACGTGCTGTTAGCGCTGACCTTCCGAATGAATGTTTAAGTCTTTAGCATTTTATAGCAAGGCGACGTGGCAGTCGGCGGCTTTAAGAGTTTTGACAATGGCACTCTAGTTTTTATCTTTCCATACAGAATGCAATAACAGTAAATATCACACAAGGTAGTCTAATATAATAATAAAACTCTTTCAAAGAAAAAAAAACATATCCATAAGAACTTATACACTTAAAATAATATTCAAATAAAATCATTTATTAACCGAATATTCAAAGCCAAAATAGGTCGAGAACTCATCTTGTTTAGATGTTAGATGGCTGGGGTATTTCGTCTCCCATCAGGTGATCCCCATGCTTATCTGACCCCTTCTAGTAGAAAAAAAAGAAAACATTTATCATATTAGTAGAGTTTACCAAATTAATGGCACACAATTAAATACTGTCTATAGTTTACGCGAGTAGTACACATTTAAATAAAACACTTTAACGGTTTAAAACGTGATTTATTAATTAGTTAGATAACTAAAACAAAAGTTACCAGGAAAAGATGGATATTAATTTTATAATATTAACAAACTATACAAAATATAAAATACACTTTTACGTCTTAACATTAACTAATTTATAGAATTGTATTGTGACCAGTATCTGACTGAAACATCGAGTTACAGTTAAATATAAATTAGCTAATATAGAAATTAGTAAATCTTCGCAAACTTTTAGAAATATTTAATCCAAATTTATTATCCTCAATTTCTTTTCACTTTTTTTTTTCGAATTTACCTGAAATAATTTAAAATTGAAAATAAATTGTCAAAATTTTCAACTCGGCAAGCTTAAACCGGCATCGTCAGTTCTCTAGAGCTAATCGGTAGCTCAATTGGTAGAGCAACAGAGGAACGCTGACGATGCCGGTACAAGTCCTGCCCCAGTCGAAAATTTTTTCAATCTATTTACGATTTTTAAATTGTATAATGCCTTCATGTGCCATAACATTTAAAAAATAATAAAGTTTTCAAACCTGGAAATAGATCTTAGTATTATATCTTTACATTATTTTAAATGAAAAAAATAATGGAACTTGAATTTTATTAACTTTTCTAAAGAAAAAAACTCAACTAGATAATAAAATAAAAATTGTATACGGTTAGTGGGCAAAGCAATGAAATTATAGGGAAAAACTTTAGCCAATTAACCCCATAACTTCCCCTCTGATACGTATCTGTAGTTTGTTTCAAGCGGAATCGAATTTTGGCTTTAGTGCTTTAGTGGATAATAAATAATTTGGCAGCCACCGTACCCACGTCGCTGGCACACTATCAATTTGGGTGCAATTGGAAGCGGCATTTTTTAGAACAACTGCGATAGTTCTGGTGCAATATTCGAAGTTCTGATGACTTTTATTCTTTTTTTGTATGTATCTACGACCACTTGTGTAGCTAAATCGTCAAGGTGTTGCCTAGGAGTGCATTAAGCGCTAGAGGTCCTGCGTTTGAATTCTTGAATTATATCGGAGAAGCTGGACACATAAGTACAACTATGTGCCTGCAACTAAAACCGATCAGCGAAACAGACACATAAATGTGTTCGCCCCATGCCCCACGAGAAGAAATAGCATTTCAGAATCGTATAAGTATGTATATATAGCTAGGTAAAAGTAATAATACAAAAAAGTGTTTTATTCAAATGAACCTCTGTGTTTTGAACGTCTCACGTTAGCCATGATGTCTTAAAGTTATGCAATACAAACAATGAATATTTAAGTAATACGATGCTGGAAGTTGTATAAAAATCCGTTTCCTAGGGACTGCCTAGTAATAATATCAACGTAACAGCTATTAAAGTGTCCGTTTTCTGTTTCAGGTAAGTTTTACGGGCTCGCGTAGACCAGGTGCTCATAATAGCCTCGGGGTTTGATATATCTCATATTAACTTAGAAATAGTGTGAGGTTATTGCGGACGTATTAAAATAAACGGGTCCATTTTTGAGGTGAAAGTTCCGTTTCTTAGGACACATCTTAATTTATGAAAACCCGTGGCTGTTACAATGAAGGGAGAAATTCACCCATACTTCGTCAAAAAAAAAAAAAAAAATAGAAAAAAAAGCGCGTTTAAAAAAAAAAAAAAAAAAAAGGGAAAAAAAAAAAAAAAAAAAAAAAATAAAAAAAAGGGGGGGGGGGGGGGGGAAAAAAAAAAACCCCCAAAGGGGAAAAAAACCCCCCGACCGCCTTTTGAAAAGCATCTAAAACGTCGGGTCGTAGTTAAAAAAAGTGATTTAATTTATATATTTCACGTTTTAAACACTTAAAATGTTTGTTTTTACATTTTAAGAGAGTTATATAGATTAGTCCTATTTTGGATATATGTATAAACATCGTTTGGCTAATTAAATTTGTAAACAAAGAAGCAATAGCGGAGTCCCTTTCTTGGTCTTTAGTATAATTCAATAATACTAAATTGTACAAGCCTTTTAAAACTTCTGAACTCTAAACTTGTTAAGTAATGATAAACAAGACGAGATCCAAAACAGAATTTCAATTAGGTTGCAAGGAAAAGGCGTCTGTGCGCAGTGATTATGCGCATCTTCATCTCATTAGACCTCATTAGAGCAGATGCTGGCGAGAATTAGGGATACACCTGTAGGAGGTAACAAGTAAAGAGTTACGTTATTATCTACACAGTTAATTTAAAATATTATTTTACAGACATTTTGCTAACAACAGACAATCACGTCTAGCTTTTGTAAATCAATTTTCGATTATTTTCCATATAAATTAGAAAAAAATCGAATCGAACTTTAAAATTGAAAAAAAAATACGATTTGGGCAGGACTTCAACCGGCATCCGTTCTGTTCGAGCGTTCCGTGCTGTTGCTCTAACCCATTGAGCTACCGAGTCCTATATTATTTTTTTATATTTTAGGCTCTACGTCTAGAAGATCTGGACATTTTATTCAAACATTTTCCACAACCTAGCCGTAAATTAGTATTGCTTCGTCTGTTTCATTTTGAAGAATCATATCTTAGATTTGATATGGTTGTGGCATTTGACTTCCACAGTAGAAACTAATGTATAAAAACACTGAATATGTTCTACTAACTGTAATCTATACTAATATTATAAAGAGGAAAGATTTGTATTTTTGTATATAAAGGATAAACTCAAAAAGTACTGGACCGATTCTTTTAAAAATTTAGTTTTAGTATTAGGAATCACACTTTGCATAATGTTTGTCAAAGTTCCTTTCAGAACTATTGCTTTGAACTTGATTATTTTCGTTTTATATTACTATTATTTTAATTAGTTCCACGGTTTTTTTTTTTTTTTTTTTTTAAAAATAAAAAAATCTTAACTTTTTTTTTTTTCCCCGGGGGAGGCCGGGACAGGGCCGCTAGTTTCTTATACATTGCTTGTAACCGTGGAACATTAAAATAATAATACCGTGTGAATTTTCAACGTTTGTCATTTGTTTTTGCTATTATTTGTCAAAACGAATTATTATGTTTCCCAAAATTTAATTATTGGAGAGCCACAATTTCTGTAACCTATTTCGTGGTTTATAAGCTGAGCTTATAAAACCAATACAACGAAGAAGTCCTAAGCAGCGTAATAATAATAGTAAAGTTTTACACGATAAAAGATAAAGACGAAGTAATCAAACCCAAAGCTTACAGAACCTCTTCGAGAGATAATAAAAGGGTCAGACGCCAAATAGTCGACATCAATAATACTATACTAAATAACGATAGATACGTTTACAGAAAACGATAATATCTAACAATGAACTCGAAGAAAACATTGAAAAATTGCTCTTTAGACCTCTCAGATAGCTGCCCAAATCCGACCAATATAAAAAGAGCCACCCCAATATATGCAGGCGTATATAAAAAGTAGACAGGGAAATAATAGAGGGATCGCACGATACCGGTTTTGTGTTAGGGGATGAAATAAATAGGTCAAATGTATTTCCTGTTATAATTCAAAGAATCGTTTCGTTGTTGCCTTTTGAGCCTAGTCCTGAATATTATATTGGACCTCAATATTTTGATTTATTATGACACTGGGGGATATAAGTTATGTTTATAAGAATTAACGTTTTATGTGAAGAGGCTTTATCATTATATTTGTTCCAAAACAGCCTTAGAATTCAATGCCTACGATGTATATAAAAGATTACGAAACATATTTTAAAATTATAATAATTTATTAACTATTATTTTCTATACTGTAGGCCCCGAAGGCTTAGCATAGCGTTAACTCTATTAGCTAACTTTATTAGCGTAGTTCTATATTACGATCAATTTACACCAGTAAATAAAATCAATCAGAATAGATGCAGAAATATCGCCCCATAACCTCAAACGGAACTAAATTTCATTTCCTTAATAGTACCAAAAATCTGATATAATTGTTTTTAAATATAATTGAGTATTATTTATTGTTAAAGATGATAAAGAAATGACTGAATTTTACATATTATTATTGTGTGTTCTGTATGTCTAAAGCCAAAAAAGTCGACAGCGCAGATGTTATGGCGGGGGTGATTCATCTACCATCAAAAAATTAAATTAGACTCATAACCTCATAACTAGTAAAACCGATCGTTAACGATAAATGAACGATATCGTGGTGCCCCAAACATGGCGCTGCGTAGAAGTGAAGCCATATCTGAGTGTTTACATTGGTCGGCGGATTTCCTTAAGCTTATTTCTCCTGAACAGTTATTTATGTGAGTCGTAATATTCGTTTCGCTCGCGGAAAACGTTGACGGAAAACCTAATGAAGATACACTGGGGTCCTTTGTTGCCAAATGTTGTAAATGTCCCTTGAATAAACACCGAAAAGCTCCGTACAAAGCATTCGAAAAATTCGCGCTGTTGTTTTTCATTCATTATTTTTGTGGCGTGCTGGGTTTGTTACGATGTAATCATTTGAGAACGTGCCGTATAGTGTGCTAGAAACATTCATTGATAAAAAACATAAGCTTTCAACTATATATGTTATATTCAATTTATTATTTGGCATAATTGATAGAATTTTTTACTGCCTTCGTGACCCATGGGTTAAAAGCTTCGTCTTGCGTCAAATGCGAGATGTTTAGGTTTGAATTTCGGTTAAATTGGTTTGGGTTGGGCAGGATGACCCATCAACGTACAAAAGCTATTTAAGACTTGTACCCAAATGAGGGAACTATTTTTTATTATAATTTATAGAATACTCAAATTTTGGTCTAAAAATAGAAAATTTCAATTTTATAAGGGTTCGTGATATATACTTACTTATAAATAAGACCAGCTCGTATCTTAAGTATGCGCGAAATAAAAACTGTTTATGTCGCAATACGCTTCTCTGTCTCGACTCTCGAACGAGCAAATACTTTAAATCCCAAATATTAAATCACATATTCAATTGAAACAAATTTATTCGTAGATATTTCAAATAAACGGCCGTAAAACGTCTTACCAGTAACATTTGCATCCACGATATTACCAGCCTTTGTCAAACTGCAATCTCGTTTTATTATATTTTCAACCAAGATAGAGATATCGTATTGTTTTATTGCAATGTAAAATTACCCAACGATTAGTATTTGTTTACACGACTATTACACATTTAATTGAAATACTAACGGTTTAAAACACGAAATGTTGAACCTGAACCTTAAATAAATATTTTAATTTACTATTATATTTATTTTAACTTCGGCCCGACATTATGGATGTCTTGCAAGAGCCGTGGTCATGGGGGTTTTACTGCAAGGCAGCCAACGTTGCGTTATAAATGTATACAATTGTACCCAAATGGGAGACGGATAAAAAAACAAACAAAACAAATCTTTTATCAATTTCTATTATACAAAATGTGCAGTAAACCAAACCAAGAAATGGTTTTGTTTAATACAAGTGTTGATCCCATATAACCTTTGAAGTTATCAATACTTATGTGGCTTTTCCTCAATCCAACCGCCGATTAAAAAAAAAACGTTATTTTCGAATGTCTCGTAATACAAAAATAAAATACAAAATTAGACAAAACATACAAGATTATAGTTTTACGATAATTCGACAACATTTAAAAATTTATTTGGTTTATACTTATTTGTGGTGATGTACATCATTATCGTCGTTTAAATAACATTTATTTTATCACCATGATAGTAAACAATATTTGAATCACATAATATTAAAGTAACTAATAACACATTAATAGAAAATATAATTTAAAACAAATTTCTTACTTCAATTATTCCGTAAATTCCAAAGATACAAATATCATCTGACGAACATTTTGTATAATAAACTTGACTTCCGCCGACATTACTTATTCACAATTTCATCTCCGCAATTAATCTTGGAGAAAATTCTAAGAAGCTAACTTACTTGTGTTATCGTGAGCCAAAATTAACCTAATTATGGGATTAAGTCAATTACGAGTGGCATTACCTATTCTATAACTTTGGTAATTAAACGAAATTCTAGATAATATACATCAAAGAGATTGTATTTATATTAACTTGTCGCATTTATTAAGTTATTTTTCATCTATACTTTTATTATAAAGCAGAATAGTTTTTTTGTTTAAACGCGCTAACCAACCTAGGTTCAAGTTTAAAAAATTCTTTTTTGGTTAGAACATTTATTGAGGAAGGCTTTAGGTTATAAATGCAATCAATGGGAGTAAAGAAACAATAGAAAATGTGAAAAATTGTTCATCTTTAAGGAATTTCGTTGTGTGCGGTGTGAAATAAGTTTAGGATACCCAAAAAATATGTTTAAAAGAATGATCCAAAAAAATTGTTTACAAGAGTATATTTTAAGATTTTCTCGCGAGAACGAAGAGACAACAGTAGATTATTCTTAAAGCGACCGGAACGAAAGAATTTTATATCATTTACGATCAACTAATTAATTCACGTCACTCACATCCTCCTGTCCCTTTCCGGTTTAGGCACACGTTGATAAATTAAAGTCGCGTCCCCATCTTGGAGTTTGGGACACACTTTCCGCCTCTGTACCTGTTTTGAATTGAAAAAGCTTCAGTATCTTTACAAATGCTTATTTTATAAAAGCGAATTATTGGTATGAGAAGTACATAATTACTTGCATTTTTAAGAGCTTGTTTTGTCTCTAATAGTAGCTTATAATCGTAAGGTCGTGGGTTCGCTCTCCATCGGATATTTTTGAAACATGTTGGACGTCATCTGGATATTACATAGGTGGTAGGAATATCGAAATTCCGCCAGGGTCACAAACCATCGTATACGGATGAAATATCCGTTAAGATACTGTCTATAGTTTACGCGAGTAGTACACATTTAAATAAAACACTTTAACGGTTTAAAACGCGATATATTAGTTAAACTTATTTGAAAATGATTTTTAACTTCGGCCCGACGTTTCGGATGCTTTGCAGCAGCCGTGGTCGCGGGGAGACAGGGGGTCTCCCCGTGATAATATATCACGTTTTCACTTGTTCACTTCAATCGGGTTTCGTATTCAGTCTGTGGATTTTCGAATGTGTTATCGGCATTTCTCTGTCATCCTATATTATGCAATAATAATAATGATTTGTGAAAATTACATCTTTTTTACTAATACAGTTCAGGAACAGACGGACGGACAGTATATTTAGTAACAAGTTTCTACGAAACTCTTTATAAATAAAAATAACGAAATACTAATTTTTATGTGGTATTCGTACGCCGTGAAATATAACGATTTATATAAATTCGATTGGTCGAGTGCAGTAAAATCCTAGCGCCATCGAAAAGTTGTGCACAGTAAAATGTTTTATCGATCATATTGTATGAAACTGTCACGATCCGCACTTGAATATTGACTCATATATTACGTTGACAGTTGAAAATACCGAGTGCGTTTGAATCGTAGCACGAGAATCCATAGCGAAGTGTAAAAAATATTTCCTATATTGTTTTTATCAGGTTTGACTCGTTGATATGAAATCTAGGTTTTTAGTAATACCTTTTCGCTCACTCTCTATCTCTCTTACGTATCTATAAATGCATACAAAGCAGACATTAACTACAATACAGAACTATTTAAATAAAAATAAGTTAAACACAAACTAATAGAACAAAGTACTGTCTAATACTCTCTATAGTTTACGCGAGTAGTACACATTTAAATAAAACACTTTAACGGTTTAAAACACGATATATTAATATATCGCGTTTTAAACCGTTAAATTGTTTTATTTAAGTCTTTCATATTCAGCAGGTCTAGATTTTTACATTTGAAACTGTAATTGTAAGTAAATAAAATAGAAATCCCGTTTTCTTGTTTTTTTGAACTCGCTAATCTCGGAACTACTATGTTCGAATTGAAAAAATATTTTTGTATCATTTGTCAACGTTATAAAATGTCGCGCTGTGACATAATAGATTTTAATATTGCTTTTCTACAATATCACGACCGACACCATACCGTGCTATAATAGGTCTGCCAATTAGCAAAAGTCCTTCTTAAAGACCTAAAAACGCCTGCCTTCGGGCTCGAATTTCAATAAACGTAGTCGGGCATTTTAGTCTGAATAACTTGTCTGTCTGTATTTAAATAAAAAATCAGTGATCGCACAGAAATTGTCTACCCTACGACCAAATTTCATACAGTGCTTATTTTAAGAATTTGAAAATACAGTCGAGCACAGTAGTCTATCTACTACAAGTATTTGAATACTAGTCCGGAAATAAAAACGATAATAGAAATACAGAAATTTGTTGCTTCATGCCCCACATAATATTTACAAACATAAACCACGAAGTTTAAAGTGTAATAATATTTGATCATTGAATTGGAAGTAAAACAAGAGCCCTTTATCTTTTTTATTTATTTGGAGCTTGGAATCCTCTAAGCCCGTGTCTGCGAACGGGGAAACCGGAAACAATGATACCTGGAAACCGGTTTAAAGCGGTCCTTATTTATAGCAACGAGATCCCCGCCCGGACATTCCATTTGTGTTATAAAGAACAGCAACATGACGCCTCTTCGTATTTTAAGCCTTAGCTTTATTCGCTTTTAACGAAGTAAATAGATTTATGCTATATAACTTTTTTCGTATTTTCTTTAAAGCAATGAGCTTACCTTTAATTTAAATACATAATCTGTATTAGTTAATATTACGTTTTTTTTATTATGTATATCTCCTGAAATCTATATAATATAAACTTTTAGTGTGTTCTATATTTGATTTTCAGGGAAAATGTGGTCGTTTCTGTTAAGCACTAGATCACAGGTGTGATCCAATTGCCTATTAAAAACCTATTTATAATATAATATGAATTTTAAAAAATGACCTGTCGAACATGTATTTGTATAAACTTTATACATGTATTTATGTAAAAAAATATAACTTTTAACTAATACAACAATTCATTTAAAGACATTTTTTTTATAAGGAAAATCCCTTTTCGTCATTGTCAATATCGATTTAATATTATTACTATTATAAGTATTTTTTAAATGCTTCTATATAGCTTTTATAAGGCAATAATTATTTTAAAATAAAAATTAGCTCATAAAGTTTTTGCAAAATATTCTAAGCAAGCTATTTATAGACCTTCAAAGAATCTTTTACAAAAGACGTCCGTATATTTTTAAATATTTTATAGATATTTACTAGATACTTAACAAAGGAAATTTCTGTATTAAAATTTAAATTCAAGAAGCTTAACATAAATATCCTAGTTCGTAGAAGTTTAAATTATTATCTATAATAGTAAGACCTACGTTTTCCATTGAAGCTTTATTTAACATTGTGTTAGTGTTTGTATCGTTAAGAATTTAGCCTACGAAGGATAAGTGAATCTTAAAACATGAAAAAAATAATTTAGATAATTCAGATAGAAAAATCAAGTCAATGTATAGAATACATGATTTGCGACTGTTTATGCTTATGTTTAAAACAAAACACTTTTAACGATTCCAAACGCGATATTTATTTGTAACCACTATTATTTTTAAACTAATTGCATATATATTTCGTGTATGAAACCGTTAATAGGATGTATTAACGTAAATGTTTTATTTTATGGTTCTTGAAAATCGTAGCCATTGTCGTTGGGTAAAGTCATTCCAAACATTACTTAGGATAAGTCCAAATATTATGACCAAACCGGGACCATATATTTCACGATATATACCACTATAAGTTCAACATGCTGTGGCATAATAAACAAGCAGCTCAGCAAGATTGAAGCGTTCCAATAAACTCCGGTAGAGTTAGCTCAGCAAACTCTATCGGCCTACATCAATATGTTTTGATACAGTTCATTTCACTTCTATACGATTGGATGCACTATTTGTATTATGCGCTCCTGGTATATAGAAAAGCATGGGGCCCTAACTCTATTTTAATCTCCTACATAAGATCGACGAGACGTTCACTTTACTTTAATGCACTAATATAAAACTCGCTTTCTGTATAATAATCAACGAGCTGGGGTTCGACCCCCATCGGATCCAATATGTTTCTAATATTTTTTTTTTTCTGAAACATGTTGAACTTCGCCTGGAAATCTGGATAGTAAATAGGTGGTAGGAATAATGAAATCCCGTCCGGGTCACAAACCACCGTCCAGGGATAAAAAAACCCGTGAAGTATAATCACGTTTCGGTGTTAGTCTGTGGATTTCCGAATATCCAAAGCCAATAGATCGATGGCGCAACTCGTCGAGACGTTATGTGGCTGAAATATTTCACTGTCTGTCCTTCTCTATTATAAAAAAAAATAAGAGGGAGAGCTATATATTGTTTGGTATCCTATATATATTATAAGATATTTACAGTAAACTTGTAACTAACTTGCGTAAATAATAATATATATATATATATAAATAATAAATACATAAGAAATGGCAATCAGTACCAGTCTCAGCTGTGATGCTGAATGCTTGTCACACTTAGCAGCGCTGGTTTTCAGATTGGCCCGGGTATAGAAGGAGGCGAGTCAAGTTTAGTAAATAGATTATTTTTTATGATTCTCGTTTTAGTATTTCAATATAATATAAATTGTAAACAATTAGATGGCACACGCGTTAATTGAACCGGCATCGTAAATAGTTTTTTTTAAGCTAATAAAGAAAGCATTCCTTTGTTTTCTCATTATGACTAGTACTTAGAGACTTGTATAATTTTAAAAACTCAAATATCTCTGTAGACTGGCTCAATTATAATCAACGCAGTAAAGTTCGTGTTGCCACATTAATCTTGCATAGTATGCAGTCGGCTACGCTGTCCTTTTCCAAACAGAATGGGTAACGACTCCACTGCCGCACGACTGTGTTAACCTACTTTTAAAGCAGGATACTCGCCAAATTTAGTATCATAACCCATATTCTGAAGCTAATTAGCCAGAAAAACGGGTTTAAATTGAAGAAGTCACAATCAAAGGTATCGTTTTGTTTCTGACTCGTTGGTCTAATAGTATCCAACATGATTCTTACTTCCATTTATATTTTTTCTGAAACATGTTGGACTTCGTCTGGAAATCTGGATATTAAATACGTGGTAGGAATATTGAAATTCCGGGTCACGAACCACAGTCCACGTTCGAAAGAGCCGTATAGTTTATTCGCGATTCGGGTTTGGTTTCTGGATTTCCAAATATCCGAAGTCAAATAGGTCGACAGCGCATCTGTTTTGGATGTTATATGGCTTGGGTATTTCACTTACCGTCAAGCGAACTCCAAGTCTGTCCTCTTCTATATAAAAAAAAACTTCACATACAGCATATCTCTTTGAATGTTGTTAAGTGTTTCAAGATAAAAAATCTTGTCATAATATGCAAACGTTAAGCTACTAGTTAAATTATAATAGTAAATTAAATATGATTCTATATTATCTAAAGTAAGTACTGTTTGTAGTTTACGTATTTCGGATAACATTTAAATAAAATACTTAACGATTTAAGACGTGAAATATATTATTTATTTTAAATATAATTTAACTACGTCCCGACGTTTGAATGCTTAGCAGTAACAGTAACACTGTTTAATATCTTAAAAGAAAATTCGTGTTTTAAACCGTTAAACAGCGGAGTAGTAAACAGCGGTCTTCGCAACTCAATAGTTTAACAAATTACCTAGATACATTTCAGGTCTGTATTCTTTAAACTTAGGATAGCATAGTAAAAGTTTTGGTCAAATATGTCCATCAACGGAAGCTTAAATATAATCTTCTTAAACATAAATTCTCAAAAAACAAATCAAGAGCTTGAGAGCGTAAGACATACAAAAAACATATCGTTGATATTAAAAACATATTCAGTGAATACACCTAGAAATGTCTACACCATGCCCAAAATGACACCCCCCCCCCTTTTCACTTCTAAAAACTGTATTAATTCAAGTATTCCACGAAGTAGGGCAGACTGTGACAACTGACAATCGCGTCCTCATTTGACTTTTATGTTCTTAATTCGCTACGTTTACCGAAGAATGGTCCAAAAAAGAACACTTCCTTCCCCTTTGTTAGAAATTCAACCCACTAAATTGAAAGAATGGAAGAAATTTGAGGGTTTTGAACGTTCATGGACGTCGTTTTGACGAAAATGTATCGTGGATTTCTTTATTCCCAGATATTTCTTACGTTCCATTATTTGAAGCGACGTTCTCTGTAAACAAACACTTGTTTTGAAAATCCAAGATTGATAGAATTTTTATTCTTTTGCTTTTAAAAGACATTCTTCTTTGTTTAAATTAGGAACGATGTAGCGAATTCTAGCAGACCAAATAGGTGAAGTCCTGAAACAGCGTGTACATTTATCTTCGCATCTCCCATTTATTGCCAAATACTAGTTCTAAATTAAACCAACAATGTCCGCCCACCAGCGACATCTGCCACTAAAACACAATACCGCATTTCCTTTGTAACAAGCACGTAAGGAATATATATTCAAATATCTCCACCTATTATATACTTTAACGATTCTAGATAGTACAAATATATAACTTTTATATTAAAAGCATAATTGTAAAATCATTCGAATAGACTATATAAGCTGCGGATTTATTTGAACGCGCTTATCTCAGCAACTACAGGTTCTAATGAAAAAAATATTTTGTTTTGGTTAAATCATTCATCGAAAAAGTTTTAGACTATATAACGCCGTTGCGACCAAAGGACGCAAAGAAACAGTGAAAATTGTAGAAAAAAATCCAAGGAAAATTACTCAATACTATATGTCTATCCGAAAAAAAACCTTTAAAATTAAAAAAGAAAAAGGGGTTTAAAAAAAAATTTTGCTTGCAAAAAGCTGGCCAGCAGTAGAGATTTTACGCGAGTAGTTACACATTTTTTAAATGTCTTTCTGAAAACACTTTAACAGTTCCCTCCCTAGGCTAACGGCTTATAACACGGCTTCCATTAGGTAAGGTCCACATTTGGTAAAGAACCAATAAAAATTGCTATTTCTAAGAATCAAGGCGTCTAGACTTTTTATTATCAGCTGTAAATATTTATGGACCACGCGCGATAGAGTATAAACCAAATCTTTTGAAGTGTACCCGCAAGTTGGTAAATTCGCAAATTTCATTAGCAATAAAGTAGCTTCAATAAATTTTTTATACCAATAAAAATTCAAATTCTGTCTGTAGTTTACGCGAGTAGTACACATTTAAATGAAACACTTGAACGGTTCAAAACGCGGTATATATTAGTTAAAAATTATTTAAAATACTATTTTAACTAGGTCTCTCCGTGACCACAGCTACTGCAAAGCATCCTAAACGTCGGGCCGTAGTTAAAATAATTTTTATCGCTTTTTAAACCGATAATGTTTTTCATTAAAACTTATTCGCATTGTAAATGACCATTCTTTTAAATTGTAAAAATCTACTTACCTTTAAACGTAGCCAAAAATTGCTATAATTTTTTAAACGAGCAGATTTCAATTAAATTAATGGTCTTAATGAAGGGAACATAATCCTGGCGTGAAAGGTGCTAATGAGCTTGTAGAGAAACCCAAATTTATTGCCTTGTAATTTGTTGGTACAACAATTGTTGTCGTGAGGCTTATTGACGGCAGATTGTTTAGTTTATATTTAATGGTTTCATCACTCTTTGAATAAATTTCGGATTTACTGTGCAATCAATTACGACAGGCTTGTTGGTTAACGGTAGCAATGTATGGCTAATAATTAGCGATCGTGAGTTTGATCCCTACCTGGTTCAAAATTTCCCTCACGTAAACCGCTGAAATTTGGGTATTAAATGAATTGTAGTAATATCGTTCCTGGTCATTAAAACCATCTACAGATTAAACCGTTAAGTTTAATCTGGATTCCAAAGCCATTTAGGTTTGGAAGGACAGCACATCTTGTTTGGATGTTATATGGCTGGAGTATTTCACCTTACATCAAGTAAACTCATGCTTTTCCTCCTCTATCATCATAAAAGAAACAAAAATACTTAGGTTATTAAATAAAATAGGAGTATGACAAACTTTATAATAAGTACCTACGTAGGCACACTTCGGCAACCTACGTGTTCTACGCCGTGGTTGCTACGCCTAATTCGAAATCACAGCCAATTCCGGTTCGACATTTATCATAAAAACTAAGAGTTTAAAATAATATTTAAAAGTAATTTTTTGTAAAATAAACTTTCTATTTGAGTTTAAGAAAAGAATTGAAAAAAATTTTTTACTGTAAAGATTAACTTACATTAAATAGGACTTGAGATTTCAAAACACACAAATACTAGAAACGATTGCCGGCGTCAAAGTTAGTTTCTTTAAGTCAAATTTTAAATTAGTAAGCAAACTTTATTCATATGTATTTTTTTAACTATGGTATCGCCAACCGTAATACAAGGTCAAAATAAGCTTCAGCCAAAAATGAACTTTCAGTCGGACACTAATCATAGCGACTTTTTTTGCCAGTCCAACTTACGTTAAGTCACTTTTTTGTGATATGGTTTCATATGAAATTAAAAAAATAAGACAAATTAATACGGTAACCGTATACAAAATGTTAGGTTTTTGTTTTTCAACGCTTTTCAACGTGGAGTTTTTGAATGTGAGTGGTGCAATACGCCTCGTGACACCAATACTGCGTGTAGGAAGACTAATGAGCACAACGTGTTTCTATATATCCTAACAGCTATGTGCATTTAGCTACGGATACTTTTATAGACGGCGCACAAAACGAGGGATTTTTCAGCCAGGATTTTAATATTTTCCATAACTTTCGAATGGCAAATAAAAAATGACATTGAATTAACAATGCACAATTTTCACTATTAGCTTACTCGTAGAAAATATTACACAAAACACTTTTAATGCCTCTAAACGCGGATGAACACGTATGAGGTGCATTTTCAAAACTAACAAATTATATATACCACACTTTAATTCATTAAAAGTAATAAATTTAAGTCAAAAATTCTATAAACTTGGTTTATTTATTTATTTTAAGAAAGAAACATAACAGGAACACCAATCAATTAGTTATACCACAAGTTATAATATTAGAAAAAAACGAACCTCTTTCGTGTTTCTATTTGACATTTATACGATTTCAATGCTCGATGACATAGACACTTTCCCGCCAAAATATATAAAAAAGGAACACAGATAATGCAAACAATATTACATTAATAAAGACTAGTTCTAAAGAAACGTTTTTTTATAGATAATATTAAATTTTGCACAGACTACAGAAGTATAGGCGCTGAAACATTTAGCGTTGAAATCCGTGAAAAATGCTTTATATTCTTGAGAATACTCATTTAATACGAATGTATTCTGCAAAAGGCTCATATACTGTAAGGCAAACAACATATGCCATGTCAGCGAGTAAGCGGATTGTCGCACTGCGAAACGCGGAGCATTTCATCATTTTATATTTATGAAAACGACTACTGTTTCATTTCACCTGTAGAATATGCTAGACTAATATTTCGTAATATGAACATTACAGTCTAAACTTATTAGTTTATTATAACTGAAAAGGTAAACTTCGTTATTCCCCCAACTTTCAGCCATGTTGTTTGCACATAGATATTATGTAAGCCAAAATAGGACGACAGAACATCTTGTTGGGGCATTATATAAGGTATATTACCATCAAATACTGTCTATAGTTTACGCGAGTAGTACACATTTAAATAAAACATTTTAACGGTTTACAACGCGATATATTATTTAAACTTAAGGCATCCGAAACGTCTGGCTATATTATTTAAACTTATATATATTTTAAACTTATTTGAAAAATAATTTTCAAATAAGTTTAACTAATATATCGCGTTTTAAACCGTTAAAGTGTTTTATTTAAATAAACCATTCATCAATTTAACTCCGTGCTTGTCTGTCGGTTTCTATAATAAAAAAATGTATATGGACACACTGACTTGTATAAGTTTTAATATCATTTCAAAAAATAAAATATCTACAATTTATCTAAAAATTTATTATTTTATGTACTTATTAACAAAATATATAAAAAGAAATAATAAAAATGTGTGTTTACATTTTATATGAAATTTTGACAATATAAATAAATCAATAAAAATTTAATAATAAAAAAAAACTTCCTGTAAATGTAAAAAGTTATATTTCTTTCTACTCATGTCGTAGTATTCAAACCCATTTGGGGCCAAGTGTTTGGGCGTTTTAGGAAATAGAATAATCAAATTACAAGGGCACAAATATTGTGTTTCATTAAGGCGGTCCCTTTTCATAACAACGAAGCAGTCTACCCACACCATACAATTCGTTTAACCCAGTAGACAAACATGGTGAAATATGCAAATGTCCGAAGTTAGCTGAGATGCTTAGTTTAAATAATTATTCGGTCGGTCCGCTGCTTTAAATCAGGAGGAGTTCTAAGTCCACATACATTTTAATGTCACCCGTTATTTAAAATTTGCCTCTTAAGATTTAAGTATCTTATTATTTGTTTAAGAATAGATATTTCAATGATGAAAAACTACCATTACATCACTAAAAATGATTGCGTATAATAGATTATAATATATTTATCAGAACACAAACAAAGATTCGCTTTCTTACTTGATATAATAAGAATAATAAATCAAATCAAATAGCTTTTATTGATGCACTGTCGATTTGTTTTGGTTTTGAATACTAGATAATTATGTATTCATTTATTTCATTCTTTATTGTAACACATACACACACAAATTATATTTACATGTTTCCTTAAAAATATTCTTAATAATACAAGTATAAAGATAAATTATTCTTGCAAGTTATGGAGTGCAATGGGCGGCCTTATCGCTATAGAGCGATCTCTTCCAGGCAACCCTCGTGTAAAATTAAATAAGATATATCATGGGAACGTGCAGGTCATGCGAAGCTTAACAGCCTAACCCGAAACCTCACGAGGTTTTTCATTTCAGTTCATTTGTCGATGGTGGCCCGTGACTCAGACGAAATGTCACTATTTTTGCAACCTATTCAACGTCCCAGTTTCTAGACAAAATCCAACATGTTTAACAAAAATTATAAATTGATAATATGTTGGACTTGGTAGAGTTCAAACCCACGACCCGTTGATTAATTGATTGATGAGCCGAAAAGATTTATACCACTTTAGTATATAAACACGAACAACAAGAAATGGATGTCTTGAAATTACTAGCAGAGTTTTTGTACATTAAAATATAAACTAAAACACAGGGAAGGATGTTAATTACCAAAAATTCACATAATATACAGCTGTTTACGTAAAAATTTATGAGGACAATTATGATACATCCTGAAGTAATATCATAACCAACAATTTTTGTGACACATTCGTGTACATTAGCACTACTTTATCTGCCTCGTACGTCGTCTAAATGTCCCGAAAGGGCCATAAAATTATTATTATTCCCACTAAAATGTTTACATATTTACCGAAATGCCCATGTTCCCTCGTAAATATGTCTTCGACCTTATCTTAACGGCACGACAATGTTTTAAACCTTATTTAATGTATTACTATCAAAAACTAATCAACCAATTTTTTACTAATACTTTACAGAATAAACGAATAATAACGAATCTCGTCGTGACCGCGGCGGCTGCAAAGCATCCAAAATGTCGGGCCGAAATTAAAAATCACTTTCAAATAATTTAACTAATATATCGCGGTTTAAACCGTTAAAGTGTCTTATTTAAATGTGTACTACTCGCGTAAACTATAGACAGTATTGAATAATAAGTTTTAAGGAAGTTTTATTTTAGTTTCAGAAATATTTGGATAGCGTAAAAGTAATTTTTGTCCGTTATTGTAGAGCTATATAACTATGGAAATATTTCAGTTTAGTTTAGCAACGAGTAAGAATGCATTGATATATTAATGAGTTTATTCATTAAAATTTAATTAACGCGAGGGCTTATATTAATTAAACATTTATTTCCATTGAAAAAAACTGTACAAGTTTCACTCTTGTCATAATTAATAAATGTTAAATTTATTCCACCATTTTATTTTACCAATGGAATGCATCTAGAACGCATGATTTTAATATTTGACTCTGCGCTGATGGCTCAATTCTCTGACATCCATCGAAGGGTGACTACCCTGTGAAGTCATTAACATTCATATATTCACCCCGTCTCGAAAATAGTTCCTCGCAGCCGTGCCATAGATAAGAATTTCCCGATAGTCTTGTCAAACGTGGAGCATCAATATTTGGCAGTAATTTTTTGCTGTGGAAAGGAAACTCGTAGGACGAAAAGGCATAGAATAGGGAGTTTGACTCTCTTGAGAAAGTCGTTTGAATTATAGATAGGTAACTTATTTAATCTCCAATATTAAACATATATTTTTCCGGATCCGAATGTCCGGTAACATCGTATTACCTTGACCTAATGACGTCACGGCTTCTTGAGATAAACTGAACCATTGGAAGAGTTAACAAAAAAATAACATCAGCGAAAAAATTGGTGTGGAGTACCTCATTGTAAAAGCAATACAAAGAACCTATATGAAGAATATATATCAATAAAGTTATTATATTTTTTTATCAATAAAAATAAATAATTTTCCGAAATTTCTACAGCAGAAAATACCGATTTGCATTCAAATGACATTTATTTTTGATTACAATCAACATCCCTAGTAGAGCTATATAATATATATAGACATAGTACTATGTTTTTTTGTTAATTTGCTTATTGCTTTGAATTATCTACAATACAAATGAAAACATTATATCTTCTATTTTATAATCTAAACTATGTAACCCCTTTTCAGTGTCATAAGATTATCTATATATATTAGTAAAAAAAGATGTGCACTATTTTGCATTCTACTAAAATTTTGCCCTAAATCACTATAACAAAATTTTGCTCAATAAAATGAAAGCAAAAGCGGTTATGTTAATTCGCTATTGCTATTAAAATGACCCTCAAAAGCTAATCTAGAACTTTGCATCTCAAACGATTTTCATCTTGAAACCAAATTAAAAATATATAGGTAGTGGAGGAAAAACTCAAAATTCACAGGTGTATGTCGATTAGCATATTTTCATCGTAATTGAGAACCAGAACTAACTCGCAGAAGGTATTAATATTAATGATAAGATTACATTGCCTTTGCGCTTTAGTGCGCATATTAAAGGGATATTATTATATTTTCACACGCGGTAAGTTTTACATTCCTTTGACTTTATTTGTAGTTTATAAAGCTGAAGAGCTTATCAGTTAGAATGCACTATTCTCAGGGTTCGAGTTGAACAATTCGTTTGGTATTGATTAGAGCATTTATCGAGGAAGGCTTTAGGCTACAAAAGACTACGCTATTGTCACAACGTAATCTATTAGTTAATAGAATTATGGAAAAAAATATTCATTTTGAGGAAAGAAAGATTCCTCTTAAATGATCTAAAAAAATATCTGCGACAGTATATGCCTATCTTTTAAGATTAACTTGCAAGAACTACGGAACGCGAACAACGTTGTTGGTAAGGGCTATAATTTATTTATAAAAATGAAGAGTTTTGTAAAATCACCCAAAATAGATATTCTAGGCGGACGAAGTCGCTGGCATAGTAGCTGGTAGTGTTTTATAAAAGACTCTTTCATTACTAATAACTTTATCTAGGAATCGCGTTTGAACAAAAAGTACGTTTCATTTCTTTGAGCCGCATCCAGGCATAATGGAAAAACTCAATCAAGGATTATTGATAAGCTAATTACACAGAGTGCAGAGCTCAGTTAGCAAACATTGGGACGTCCTTTGAAACGATTAACTTAACATCTCGGGCCCTTTTTAATATTCCTAAGTGAATGTGCGCAATTTCGCCGAGAGCTGAAAAAGAAAATCCACAGTAATTTGTGGCCTTTTCAAATATAATTCGGACAAGACAAAAGAGAAATGAAATTTCTCAAGAGTCTAAAGACGCTCGTTAATTGGAGTGTATCGATATTGAATGACGAAGAGGTCTGTTTAGCAACGGTGAAGTATTGATATAATAATTAGTATTATACAGCTTGCAAATGTGGGTAGATACTGTCTATAGTTTACGCGAGTAGTACACATTTAAATAAAACCGCGTTTAAATCGTTAAACTGTTTTATTTAAATGTAGGTAGAGCTAAATACTGTCTGTAGTTCAAGCGAGTAGTACACATTAAAATAAAACACTTTAACGGTTTAAAACACCGATACATTTTAGTTAAATTTGTTTGAGAATTATTTTAAACTACGGTCCGACGTTTTCGCCAAATACAAACTTCGACGGAACAGATAGCGCTGGCGTAGCAATGTTTACTTTAACGTCAGAGACATCTTCTATCTTTAGTCTCCCCGTGACCATGGCTGCTGCAAAGCATCCGAAACGTAGGGCTGTAGTTAAAAATAATCCTTAAACAAGTATAATTAAAATACATCACGTTTTAAGCCGTTAAAGTGTTTTATTTAAATGTAGGTAGAGCTACCTATACTATTCTGTATAACAGAAAATTCATTTAATATATTGTGTAAGGCTTTCACGGCTATCGTTCAGCATATAATTGTTTTTGGGCTGTTCAGCCACCGTGAGCGAGAAGAGGTTCTCGACGTTTCGCTATCACAAGCGGCCGACCTCTTCGGGAGATGTTAACTCCTCAATTGCTAAAATTTTTTAATAGACAAGGAGAGAAAAGCGTGGGGTTTATTTAATAAAATGTCATAAATATCGTCTTGTGTTTGAGATGTTAACCTAAACAAGATGCGTTGTCGACCTTTCTTGGCCTTCGATATTTAGAAATCCACAGACTGAAACCGAAACGCGATTAAACTTGACGGCTTTTTCATCTGTGGATGTTCGTTCGTGGATATTCCTACCACCAATTTTTCTATTTTATAATCAATTTGAATAACCATATTTCCAGTTGGAATCGAACTTGTCTTAGTAAAATTATAAATTGATTAGAAAAATGTAGGATTTGTGGGAATTGAGCCCAAGAACCGTTGATTATTAGCGATACTTTGCTAACATTACAAATGTTACACAATGGTATATATATATTTACTCAATTATAATATGTTATAGTTTTCAGTGAATCAGAGATAGATTCGATTGAGAGGTAGATTTTGACTTTCAAAGAGAGATTTATCATTTTCCCCGCCTGCCTAATATAGCTGACCGTATTTCGGGTATTTACGTCTAATTTGTTTCAATGCAACGAGTTAAGAGGATATATTTCCAATTTCAAACTAAATCTAAGGATATTACTGGCTTTGGTGCGGTTAATGTAAAATATTATTTGGTTTCATATGAGAGCGTCGGTCAGTATAACTTGATATTAACGTATACTCCTTTCTATTGCGTTCCGTTCTGTTTCAAAGTAATTAAATTTGTCGGAAGATATTTTATACTAGATGTGCCCATGACTTCGTTTACGTGGATTAGATACTTAATACAACATTATTGTAAACGTCAAATCAAGGCATACGACCAGCAAGTTTGATGTAATTCTTTAAATTAACATATTTAAAAAATAAAACACTTTAACGGTTTAAACGCGATATTTATTATTTAAACTTTTTTTTTTACTACGGGACGAAGTTTCGCTAAAGTGTTTTATTTAAATGTGTACTACTCGCGTGAACCACAGAGTATTTTCTTTCATTTAAGATTATTCACATGAACCAAACACTAAACGTTAAGTAGAGGTTACCATAATATATTACTTAATTACTAGTAAACAACATCAGAAAACCTTTTCTGAGATTAGCTCGCAAACGCACAGACATACAAAAAATTATTTAAAAAATCTTAGTTTTGGATACATTTATACTTTTTAAAAAAGTTAAACTGTTTTACATTTTTTTTATATAAATTAGTCATTATATAAGGTTCATATTTAGCCATACACTTTGCTATCTTTTTAACGGATAACTGCACTTCCTAATCCGCCTAAGACCCAACTAAAAATAACTCAGGACCAACGGGTCACGATATTCGTCGGTCAGTATCTAACCAGAGTAGTTAAAAATAAATCTATTCCAACCGCGCTGTCACTGAAATAAAATGAAACTCCCTATTTTATTAATATCCAAAATCAATTTGCCTCGGTCATGCAAACAGCCACATATTTGATTGAACTAAGCCACTTTTAACATTTATACGTAGGCCGGTGAAAGCTCTTTTAGGCAACAATTTTTATTATGAAATTATATTGAATTTCGAAGCTTGTGTATTCAGTGTAACGAATAATCCGAGTACGAGTTCATAAGTAAATTTTTTCCTTAAAAATTAAAAGAAGAAACGAGTTCTTTCTAGTTTTTTGTTATAAAGAGTAATCAGTCTCTATAGTGCTTCAAAGTCTATACGATAAAGCAATTTTTTAACCAAATTCATAATTAGCAGCGATAAATATTATTAATTCTGATATTTAAACTTCTAATTTTATAGATTGAACAATAATAGATCAATTATTAAACCGAAGTAATAAATAAACTTCGATTTATTATATTAAGCGCGAAGGGTTCGAAGATTGGGTAATCAATAGATTGGTCGGGCAGGGCACAGAAGCCTGTACAACTACTTGCGTAAAGAACCGATACGGACACATGTGTTTTCCCATTTCACTATTTAGACAATGTTCAGAGATAGTAATTACGTAGTATTGTACAGCATTCACGCATTATTGTTAAGTTTTCAAATGCTACATTATATTCCATTGTAAGTGACGTAGTGTAGAATACTGCCAAAAAAATTTTTTTTATGAGTTTTCCATAAAAGAAAAAGACTTTTAATAAAACACTTTAACGGTTTCAACCGCCATATATATTATTAACTTGTTCGTAAATTATTTTAACTACGGCCCGACGTTTCGGATTGCTGTGCAGACCGTAGTCACGGGGAGACAGACTCGTCGAGAGAAACGTCGGGTTGTTATTAATTATTTTTTTCGGAAATAAGTTTAACTTATATAAATTGCATTTTAAACCGTTTAAAAAAAGTAAAGTTTTTACAAATTTAAATGTGTTGTCGTGTAAACTACAAACAGTATTTAGTTTTCCATTTTCCAAAACGCCTTTACCTTTTAACGAAATACGCCGTCGATCGTGTTATGAAGCAGACAATTAAGGCGAGTTGCGTAAATTGCAATTAGTGGGAGTTTGGTAGTGACAGACGATATGTCGGGCATTTGCAATCACACGCGGTTTTACGTTACAGCAGCCCCGAATGCGGGCCTCGTTTACCTTTCATGGTGACATGCGAGGCTTATTCAAAGTGCGCCGAATTTAACTTGGACCGCTTTCCTAGAAGTAGAAAATGTTACTTGTTGATTTCTTTTTGATACCAAACTAACATGTAAGAAAATTATTCGTGATTACTAATCGCCCTTAAAACTATAGTTAGTTTAGACTACTACTAATTACTTTAACCATAAAAACGTGAAAATAAAAATCCTTACCTTTTTTGAGTGTACGTAGGAGGTTTATTCTTAATATTTTTTTAATTATTGAGGGAGACAGACAAGATAAGAGCTTACTTGACGGTAGATCTTACCTGAACATCTAAACACGATGTGCTGTCGACGTATTTTAATTTTGGATATTCTGAAACCAACAGACTGAAACCGAAACGTGATTAAACTTCACGGCTTTTTCATCTATGGGTAGTCGTTCATGACCTGGACGTTAAGCCAGTCCAGAGTTCCAGAAAAATTAAAAACAACTGTTGGACCCGGTGGGGATCAAACCCCCGACCCGTTGCTTATTAGCCATACTACTACCATTAGTCCAACCAGGCCATCAAGAGTGTAGTCTATGTCATCTTCTTTGTGCCTATTTTTTATTTATTTTGCTAATTTTAGGCTTACAATAAACTTTAACATAGAGATAACTAATATAATATACGATGCAACGCCAAAAGCCAAATTCCTAATCTAGTATGTTTTTTGTTATGTAAGTATCTAAACCATTTCTAAATCTTTTTGTTAACTACGAAGATAAAGCTATTTACATCACAGACTTTTAGATTATTCACAAAAATGAAACAAACGCCGTCAGATATGCGGCGAAGTTCGAAACAGGGGAATTATTCCGTGAAAATTTTCCACAGTCTCGCACCGTGTCTGTACGGCGAAATTTTAGTTTTCCAAAACTATCTGAATATATATGAAAAAGAAGACAATTTCCTAACAGCACAGTAGCGCTTATCGTCAACATAAATTGTTTTACCATTTCAATTCGTTCTTAAGACAAGATATATTTTTATTTTTACTCTTTGGTCTCTAACTGTTTAAGTTACAATACTTTAAACATTGACAATAAGCGTTACATTGCTTTTAAGACATTCATTAAAACAAATTGTTGATATAAAGTGATTATCTATTTTAATCCATAAGTTTATAATTGTCTTGAGAAAAAATTTATCTTTTGGAAAAAATATAAGCTCACAAATAACCACATAAACATTTACTTTATATAGAAAATAATACATTAAAAATTACATTTTTTTTTTGATTGAGCTACCGAGTTCTACAGGTCATCGTGGAATTTTTCTTAAACCTAATTCAACGTAATTTCAACCTTAACACTTGCGTATTAAAATATACACATTTTGATCGAGAACTGTAAAATATTTGATTAAAATAAAAGAATTAAATTTTAAATGTAGTTGAGAGTTCCAGTTTGAACAACTTTTATATAGATGATAAAAAGTGAAGAAGCGTTTTGACAACATTTAACAACAAATTCATTGTTGACAACGTAATTTGTTATACAAAAATCAGTCGATCAAGAAGCCCATAATTTGAACAAAAATTCCTTTTAAAAATTAATTAACGAAACAGCCTGTACAGCAAAGTGAAGACAGCCGCTACAGATGATAAATGGTGTGTGATTAACGATGAAACTGTCAACTCTTTGAAGCATTCACACTTGGGTAACATGATTAGAGTGGATCGCTTGTGCGAAACTTTTTTAACGTTGACTCGACATTTCTGGCCGAAATTCACGCCTTTTTAAAGACATTCACGTTTTTGATTACCAGTTTATGAAGTTTTTGTTTGAAAGTCACGGGTCATTTGAATTTCATTGCGTCATGACGCACGTTTTTTTAATCGTCTTCATCATTTTAATCATCATGTTTTTTTTCTGTTACAGGTAAGGACTATTATGAAGTTATATTTGTAAGTGCCTCCTACTTTAATATTGCGGTAAGATGTTTTCTAATAAACGCAGAATATATTAAAATTTGTTCTAGGATCTAGTAAAGCTATTGTCTTGAACTCTTAATAGTGAGGAATTTTAATAGTGTCTCCCCGTGACCACGGCTGCTGCAAAGCATCCGAAACGCCGGCCGTAGTTAAAAATAATTGATTACCGGATTTACTAATATCTTTTGCGTTTTAAACCGTTAAAGTTTATTTAAAAGGGAGGATGGCTTCAAAATTTTAAATATCTGGGATCATATATTAAAAACATTAGATCCACGTAACCAGTAATGGAATTAATTTCTGTAAGGAAATAACAACTACGGCAAAACAGGTGGCGCCATCTTTTGACTTTAGGATACCCTTCATCTTCAGTCTCTCTATGACCACGAATGTTATAAAGCAGTCAAAACCTCGGGCTGTTGTTAAAATAAGTTGAATAATATATTTCGCGTTTAATTAGTTGTTACACATTTAACGGCTTATAAAAATCAGAATTATTATTATTCAATTGTATTCAGAGATATATACATAGCGTATCACTAGATACTTCTTATACTGGGCGTAAATAACAAAGATTCAGAAGGCCTAACCGAGATGAACTCCGCAGGGTTCACCATAAATCCGCCAACCTTCAGACTTGAAATCGAAAATGAAAACTATGGCGTGGAAGTAATTTTGATTTATATCTCAATTTGGGGCTTCGCTTCTAAGAAATGTAGCTGAGACTAGCCAGAATGTGAAATCATCGAGATGAAATTAGCTGATAGACAAAATATGTATTTTAGTAAAATATTATGTTATTTATTAGCCTACATATAGCTCATATGTTCAGTATATAAAAACTAATTAAAAAATTAATTTATTATAATAATAACATAATTAAATCAATTTAAAGCATAGCTTACGTAAAACCATCACGATTTTAGTCAGTCCTTTTAAATTAAAGTAATTATAAGGTCCCATTACTTGTTTGGACCAAAAAAGTCTTTATGTGTAGTAATAATAATTTATTAGGAATTAAGGTGCGTTCAGCAATAATACCAAAAAAAAAAAAATTTGGAACATGTTATAAAAAAAAAGTCTTAAAGAACTCTAATAATAAGTTACAAACTTGATTTTATCTCAATTACATGCGTACATGGAGAAACTAAATCGTACTTTTACCAAATATATAATAATATATAGGTAGGAATGTTAACTCAATTCTTAAACTAATGTATGTAAACTCAAAAAGGATTATCCTCATTTTTTGCAATAGTGATGATATGTGTCGCTTACGACGTGATTTGTCAAGGAGCGTGACTTAAATCCACAGAACCTTAAATCTGCCGCTTAGATGTGACAGTGCGTACTTAAGGCTGTCTCAAACCTAATGCTAACTTATTCAAGTAACAAACTCGTAAAATCAGTAATCAAACTATTATTTATGACCATAAGGGTCATACCAAATATTCTAATAAGTTATAATGTATCTGTCCTATGCTCCACGTACCCTGAGTTATAATTGACTATGCTTTTTTCATATCAATTTATATATAAAAATAACTATAGTGTTTAAATAAAACACTTTAACGGTTTAAAACGCGATAAATATATCGCGTTTTAATGTAAATGTAAATTTTAATAGCGTTAAAAATCATTTTCAAATAAGTTTAACTAATAAGTTAAACTTATTTGAAAATGATTTTTAACTTCGGCCCGACGTTTCGGATGCTTTGCAGCAGACGTGGTCTCCCCGTGATCAATGCAATGTGTACTACTCGCGTAAACTATAGACAATATATAACTATAGTGGTCAAAATCAAGGAACATTCTATATAAACTTTGAATGATTTTTTGTAAGATTTTTTGCAATTTATATGTGATTAAAATGAATAGTATACCACTCATAATCACTAATTACTATAGTTCCTATTTAAATCAAACAGACAAAGAAGGTAGTTAATCGTATTGACAAGAACCTATATAAAATTATATTTTCGTTCTTTGAAAACTTGAATATAACCGCTATGTATTTTTGATATTTCGTAATATTAAGAAAACCGCAAATAGATATTAATTAAAGAACCTAACACTATATTTTCTATATCTCTGATACCGAATGGCATTTAGGTATAAAAATTTAAATTTCCTACACCTATTTAAAAAACAGAATGAACGATGGCATACAAATGTATGCCTTGCTTGGCCTCCGTCTTACGAATTTAGAAAAGATAATATGCCCTGGCGCTAGTTTAAATTTATTTACCCGTCACAAAAAACACGACACTGTTAAAGAAGTGTTTTCCTAAAAAAAATGAAAAATAGATAAATAAAAGTCGTCCTTTCTGACCTTTCATCTTCTTCATAGTTAGGTGAATGATTCCAAATATGAAACAATACCAAATGTGAACTAAACGAAATCAATTTTATTTATAGAATATCTTGAATTCGAACTGTTTAACGAATCCTTAAATCCGTCAGACGACGTTCGCGTCACGGAATTCGTTCAGAAAGTTCGCACAATACCGATCCATCTGCGTCCGCCTTGCAGATTTATACGATGACTTTAACGCCATCAAGCTCAGCATTAGAGCCTTATGTCCCATAATAAATTGCAAGAAAATCTTACAAAAATCATGCTAAGTTTATATGGAATGTTCCTTGACTTTACAACGTCTAGTCTTTTATTGATTGGACCAAAAGCACATTTAATTGTAATTTTTGTGACTCACAAATGATTTTATTGAGAGAAAAGTATTTAGACTTCTGTTTTCTTAAGATTCTCAAGAATCAAAACCAGGTCTTCTCATACTGATTGCAGTACCAGAAATGATTTCGCCTTAGGAATACACGATATTTCGATGTGAAATAAAAAAAGTATTTATCTCAATTTCATTAAATTTATTCTCATTCACTTTATACAGTTTTTACTTCAAAAACGAAATTGATAACCAAAAGAGACTTAAATGAAAAGCCTTTCTCTACATAACAAAACTAGTTTGCATAAAATTGTTTTCATTAACAGTTCTTGTGATGGGTTCTTTAAAATATTCCTTTGTTGACGCCTACATTGCCTATCTGAACTAATTGAATATTTTTAAAGGTTTTCTTTAGATTTGCCTTAATTTTGAAGAGTAATTAAGCTAGTTTGAATATATTTGAAAGCAATCACTATCTCGTTAATTATGCATTCCTTTGAAGTCGATTTTAAGTTGGAAGATACACTTTCGATATCTTTAACAACTTTTGGTTTATCTAGCTTGCGCATTGATGTGACCAAAAAGAAGGATAGCAAACCTTTGACATTGATATTTTTAATATCATAAATGCACCTGATAAGTTCTTTTGTATACAATTAAATTAATATTTAATAACTCTTAGATTCCTAAGGAATAGACTACATTTGAAAACTTCCAATTTTTAACACGTTATGCATATATAAATCACACCCTTGTCGTATTTTTTTTCTATTAATTGAGTATTTTACGAACTGCTAACGTATTCAAACTTTTGTTAAGTCCTACTTAATAGGAAGAAGTCAATTACATGTTTTTTTTTTATCTTTGCAATGTTGGCCTCAGTGTATATCCTACCAAAACAATAGTTATCAAAAAATGAGAGCGTTTAAAAGAAAAAATTGTGCTGGGCTCGCCGTGAAATGAATGGAGATCTAATTGAGTACCAAGTTATATGCAAAATCTAAGTATAACGAAATAAAATTATGAACAAGTAATAAACTCTATTTCATTGTTTTTTTGGACATGTGCAACAATTGCAGTTATGTTGGTTTCATGTGTTTACGTTTGATAGGCTTAAAGTTAAAGAAGAGTCAAAAGTGGCACCTAATGCTCGCCATGCGGCATCAAAAGAACTGTCTAGATTCACTGCCAAGAGTACACGGTATATTTTAAAAGTGTAAATACGAACACATCATCCTTTACTTAAGTCGGTTAAAAGGCGCCAACTTAAAATTAAGCCGCAAAATCATCAACAGCCTGTAACTTCACGCTTGCGGTAACACAACTAATTGACCGATGCCCTTCGAGCGTTCATTGGCTGCCAAATAATAAACGGAAAAACGCTGAACGGGAATAAAACGTGCCGTTTGAAAAGCAAATAAGTGGAATTAACTGCACGCTGGCCTGCCGCGCTGGCAATTACTCTCTGTCGACGGAAATGCTATTTTTCGACGCACCCTGTAATTTCGATGGTTACCGTATTGCGGAATTTATCGCGGCGCATCACTAATTTATTGATAATTGATAGCGTTAATCAAGATTATACGTGGCCCGAGTGATGGGCTGGGTTATTTATTTATTGGATTAATTTGAACGCTAACTCCCAGAAGTGTTTTTGGACGATTGGTTTTTGTGTGTATTGTATCAGAGTTTTAAATTAATGTAATCACCAAGTCTATATTGTAATGCTTCTACTGATTACGATCAGTTAACGTAATTGAGGAAAAACAAGGAACGCCGAGAACCATTTCTCAATGAGTCCGTTGATTGACTTTTTTTTTTTAAATCATCTCAAATATACTAAAATCTTAAATTTTATAAGAAAAACTTATTAGTAGTAAGAAAGTTTTTATTGAAATAAACGCGGCCTGGCACCGAACCATCAAGAAACATAACCGCGCTAGGAATTACAATATACATGAAAACCTGGATCAACTGTCAATCAATCTCAAATGTATTTTAAAAGAAGACGTACACGTATAACTCACAATCATTTTTTTAATTACAAAAACACTCTAAATTAACATTTAAGTGTCATTACTCTCACCAATTTGCAAATCTTTCTTTAGGAGATTTAGTTACAGTTATAAGTATTTAATAACGCAATATCGAAATAAAACAATTAAATTATTTAAATCAATCCCACAATAGCGGTTTCTAATCGTTGACTCTGCTACAATGTAATGTAACGTCAGGTCGTAGTTAAAACACTTTCAAATTTGTATTTTGCGATTAAAACCGTTAAGTGTACTAAATTACAACTTAATCAGTAAGCACATGTATATATTTATAATACAATATTCATAAATAAAAAAAAACACAGTTTAAAATTCGAAATATATAAGTCAACTTTTTTAATGCTAGCTAGCGTAACAGATATGATTTTCACATTAAGTACACCCTGCACCTTCATTCCTCCCGCGGCCACGGCTGCAATAAGTTTTCAAGTTTGTTAATGTAATGGTAGCAATGTATGACGAATGACCGGAGGATCGTGATTGCGATCCCCCACCGGGTCTAACATATTTCTAATCAATCGAAATTTGGATATTCATTTAGTAGTAGAAATATCGAAATTTCGTACGGGTCACGAACTACCGTCCAGAGATGAAAAATTCGTGGAGTGAAATAGCGTTTCGGTTTCAGTCTGTGGATTTCCGAATATTCAAAGCCAAAATTAGACAGTTATACCATGTAGTGAACTGCTTGTCTTATATAATTATCCTCTATCATAAAAAAAATAGATATTTCGCGTATCAAGCCATTAAAAGTGTATTTTTATTTAAATATGTTATGTGAACCGATATAAATTACGACAACGGACGAACAATACTGAGTTTAAATTCCATTTGACTAGCAGAGGCGAATAATTCCTGTCTGTGCTTTCTAAATTCACCGATTCGGTATCTCATCGATACAGTCTGTGGCCACATTCAGGAACACTGGAGATTATCCGGACCCATTTAGCGACAGGACTTAGGGCTTATGTTATCACTCAGTGTAGGACTGTGGTCTAGAGCTTTGCATTCTATGATCCTTTGAAAGCATTATGTCCTTTAATATTTACGATATTAAGATATAAACATTGTTTTATAAATTGAATAACGCTTGTGCGTCAATCAATCATAATATTAACAGTTAAACAACTAGGATTTTTATCGCAGATGGTCACAAAGTATCGTATTATAAAGTAAACATACAGCTAGGCAAAGGTCCCATCTTTCAATGGAAACAGGATTTTTAAAATGTAGAATCCACCAGTTCTCAGTGTGGGTCGATGTGTTTTAGCGAATCCCATACTAAAGTAATAATGAATAAACTATATAAAGCTAGATAGGATTCGAATCAAAATATTAAAATGTAGCCGGACAGTGACTTTAGGTAATTTTCGCCTCCAAGACTAAAAAGTGTATTAAATACTGTCTATAGTTTAGGAGTAAAAGCACCGAAGGGATTCGTGACCACGTTGAAAACGTGGGGAATTAAAATTTTCAAATAAGCTCAGTAACTAATATATCGCATTTAAACCGTTAAAGTGTTTTATTTAAAAGCGCTGTATTATTTTTGTCCACAAAGAAAGTCAGACAATGGGGTACACTTAGTGAAAAAAAACTTAACGAAAATTCAGGAAATGAAACTAAATACGAGAGAGAATATACGTGCCTTGTCTGTCGGTTCATGACCTAGAAAAAAATTCGATCGATATTCCCTTCACATTGAATATGCAGATTATCCAGTCTAACATGTTTCAGAGAAATTATAAATTGATTTTGACACAAAATATGTTTTATCCAAAACCGAAACCACGACCATTAACCATGGATTGCTACCACTACTCCAACGAGCTTGTTGAAGTTGGTAATTATTTAGAAAAAACCAGCACAGCCTAAACTGCTTCACTTCGTTCATTGTTCTTTGACAGGAACGAATTTACAATCGACAAAGTTTGCTCTGATAAGTGTTTAACAAATGATCGTAGTTTTAATCGAGTTTCGAAATTGATTACGTAATTGTAAATAGTTTGCTTATTCGGCGAGTGTCACCATGTGATTAAGTGTAATTACTAAAAAATAATACACAATTTAAAAAGAAAAAATAAATTGAACAAAATTTCAGATTTTTAAATTATATAGTGCGTTCATGTGCAATAACATGTAAAAAATAATAAAGTTTTTTAATACACAATTTGATTTGTGGTGTGTTTTAATCGCAAACTTAAATTATTCTCCTTGAAATGTTGAGAACAGATTGTAAAAAATATACTTTTTTAGTAATTTTCTACTTTTAAAAATTTAATTCCTTTACTTCATAACTAACCTTGAAATATGTAACTTGGTCTATGAGTTAAGACATTTTAATATTTGATAATACAAAAAGCATTCAATTTGCTGCTTATTTGAATAGCAAAACAAATATCAATTACTTGGATTGCAAAAATAAAAATAAAATACAAACCCCAAAAACATTGCGGTCATTTTGAGTAAATTATACTAAGCGATACCTCCTTCACAATTATGATCCACAGATGGCGCTAGCGTAGCACATTTTACTTTGACATTCGTCATCTTTAGTCAACCACAACCACAAGTCAACATAAACAATCTGAAACACCAAGTCATAAATAAAACAATATTTAACTGATATTGTTTGCGTTTAAAGAGTTTTATTTTACGTGTAACACTCTCAACTACAATTGGTTCAATACATACGTACAAAAATACACTAAAACAGTGAAAGTCCATTAACCCCTATCAATATCATCTAATTCGTTATCCGTTATTCGTTATCGCGAACGGCATTTATCACTCGATACAATACCGTTACAATATTAGGTGAAAATATATTAAACTACGGAATACCCGAAAATTAACAGTTTATCTGATAATTACAATTTATAGACGTAACTATTGTTGTTTACTTGTTATATGTATCAAATGCGATTACCATAAGCTGATTAGGAGAAGAGTTGATTTATAATACTGAAATGTGAGTAAGCTTATACAGGCTTTGCTTAACAAGTAAACATAAGGACTTAGTTTTTCAGTGATTACATACCTACACAATATCATACTAGGTTGCTCTGTATTTTAAGCGAATACTACACATTTTAATAAGCACTTTCAACAGTTTAAAACGCAACATTCAAAACTTAATTTATATATATAACCTAACATTCTTACATATTATGAATTTATCTTCTGGAAGAATAATGAAGCAAAAATGACGGCTCTTACCAGCCAATAGGAGCAGGTGATCCGTGGTAGAGATCGATCATGTCTGATGGAAACTTAGCTTTATTTCCCCGGGGAATATACAAGACATATACGCAGAGAAAGTATAAATAATTTAAATTTAATTTATTTAAAAGATTTTTTTTTATTGTTTGTTATGTGAAAGGAAATCTGAGCGGGTGGAAGCCATAAAGCGCAAATGTTATTTGCATCACATTTAAGCGAAAAATATTAAAGTCTTTGAATAACAGCAAAACATTATTTATATTAGGCAAAGATTAATTAAAAATATAAGTAAGGGTGTTAGAAATATTGGAAGATTGTCAGGGTCACGAGCTGCCGTTCACAGATGAAACAAGTATCAACTTAAAAAAACTTTTAGGTTAAACGGTTTTATTTTTTGTGCACTGAAAACTACAAAAAAATAAAATTTTGACATAATCATCGTGTTTTACTAGTGTAGCCCTTTCATTTGATACCCATATTGAGGGGGTTTAAGAAAGAGTATGTAATCCGCCATTTTGTATCGGCGGCCATCTTGAATTTATAATGTTATTGATTTATTATATTGTATTATAAATACCAAATTTCAGATCAATCTGACAACATGAAGGTTTTAAATTTCAATTGCTAATTTTGACCTAAATAAATAAATTCCGTACGGGTCGAGCTAAATAAAACCGTTTTAAAAACCGTAAAGTTTTAGTTACAGTCTGTAGATGTTCGACAATTCGAAACCAGATAAGGTTGATAGTGTACTTGGAAATGTTATGCTTGGAAATTTCAGTTCATCATTAATATATAAATAAGGACACCAAAGTTACAGTTCTATAGTCTGAAAATATTATTAAAAGCCTAAACTTCACCTCGATCGAATCCGGGAAATGCGAATAAATTATCCAGCTATCATTTGATGTCGCACGAATCGTGAGTGCCGTGAAGAACTGTGTAAATAACCCTAATGGAATTTATAGTAGGACACATCATATACGTCTTATCTTAAAGTGCTTTTCACACGGTGAGATTTCGCATCGATTTGAAAACAAAGGAAGTCAGCATATTGGTTATTTTAATGTCGAAAATGTCCTAAAATAAGTATAACGGTAGATAACATACCTAATTTTGTTGCAACTGTCTTATTTTAATATAAAACTAATGACAATAACATTATTCTGTTGTTGAATTTTCTTCTTCCTCTGTCATTATATGTTTGGTACTTTTAAGTAAAATTTTGCAGACAAATATATAATTTCATTATTGTAGCACAAATTTATCTTAATTTATAAAATTTATTTATTTTATTAATTTGTACAAAATAATATGTAACACAACATATTATTGCTTTAAAAAAAAGGATCCACCATATTAGATGTCGTTACACACGCTATTAAAACACCATTTTTGATTTTTTGCTTCATAATGATGAGTGAGTGTAGTAGTTGAGGAGATGAAACGACAAATATACATGGAGTGGCAAAATTACCCTTCTTTTCACTGTCGGGTAAAACGCACATTTCGCATCGTGTGTAGACGCTCTTAAATATAATGCTCACAAAGTGAATCCCAGCGGACGTAAGTATTCCAAAAAGTATGAAAAGAGATTTCCCGATTTACTTTTGTATGTAGCATCATTTTCCCCATTTTGCGGTGAATCCTTGGTGAATTCACATGGGGGTAGATTGCGTAACAAATACCGTTGATGACAGTTGGTATTCATGCATGCTGTTTGATATGTTTCAAGCTGGTTTCAACGGTAGTTCACGCGATTTATATTTAATGATCGTTTTAATATTTTAATTCACGAGCTGAGGTCGACGAAATGTTAATTCAATGTACGGTTTGAACAAAAAATAAATACGTAAAAGTTATAATGTATTAAATTGTATGTCGTTGGGTGGGGTGTCGTTCTTCACCTATTAGTAATTTTAACTGCCACTTATACAAAATCCATTAACATTTGAAAAAAGTCGTAGGAACCGTAGGAATCGTAGGTTCGAGTCCTGCCTTTGAAGTCAATGTTTTTCATATTTTATTGTAAAATGATTTCTTTATAACCGAATATGTGATAACATACTTTTGTTAATAAAGTATAATTCAACAAAGTCACTGATATTCAATCACTTGTACTTTTCGAATAAATTTATTTGTTTATTGAGAATGTTACTCCTGGAGAACAGTAAATTTACCCTTACAAATGATTTTATTTAACACTAATACTTTTTGTTACTAACTGTGTTTGAATACTGCATATGTTACGAGTATTCTGCGGTTTCATATACCTCCGTCAGCCACGCAGCCTCGCTAAATATCCACGCTGCGGGGAGATGTCACGCCGTGACGTGACCCTCCGAAATGGTATTTCGAAATTGGTATTCGAATTGGTTTGCACTACTAACATCGGACCTCTGAGGCGCATTACTCGGGTTCAATTCAAAGATGTTCTCGAATGTTCTGCGGGTATTTTTCATTACTACATTTATTTGGCATCGAATAAATCTTACGTTCTAGTGTGAGCGAGTATATCTCGTGGCATTGCGTTGTTTTAGACCTTCTAGAAACACGTAATAGTTTGGCTCGTACATACTAAAATAAAAATATGAATTTAATAAAACACGTACCTTGTAACATGTCTTATAAAATTCATATAAAGTGCAGTTTTCGGAAACGTCGGTAATACGAAACTAGGTTTCGTCCAGAATTCTCTTTTAACGAGGACGTGACAAGAATATCTATAAATTCACACGTCAAAGGCAAGGTATTACATATTTATGAGTGCACTTTTAAAACGCGACTTTTTTTGAGAAACTCAATTTTACCTTTGCAATTTAACTCGTGTAAGATGAATTTGGATTCAGAATCACACCTAAGGTGTAAATTTTTAAAAATCATACGTATAATGTTGGGTAAATTAAATACGTAAATATTATAGTAGTCTTTTCAAATGTTTATATTTTTACAGCATTTATTATTTGATATTATTATGACTGTAATAACATAATTTGGAAAAACAAATACCGAGTTAAATTTCAAAATACATAACTGAAAACATTCAATTAAAATAAACTCATTACGCCGACACGTAATTTAAATTAACAAAATGAAAGGACAGTTCTTTTTCAACAACACTTAAAATGTAAATTCCTTTACTCGTCTGTTTTCGACCAATAAAAATAAATGGGGCCGCCAACAAAGTTTTTAAAAAAGAAAATGTTATAATGTCCAGTCCCATATGTTTCGCTCTTTATTAACTAAAATTAGAATTCTTTTAATTAAAATTATACTCATATAGATTGTCATGTGCAATTTTTATGCAAGTAATTAAATTTATCTAAATCTCACAAGTCTCTTTAATTATAGTAATGTTTTAATACATTACTTAATATCAATACATTTTATAATGTCTGTTCTTTTTATTGACATATGAGGAAAACTTCAGAAAGGTACACCCTGCCTACCTACCCTGCCACCCTGCACCCATATAATATTTTAAAAAGTTTTCAACCCATTTATGATTGTAAATTCAGAAATTAAAGGACTGATACCGAAAGACGCATTTACTTTTCACACCTTTTTCATTTCTAGTCAGTGGTTTGTGACCGGGACGATTTTGATCTTATCTTCTATGCAATATCTATAAAACGAAGTGTGAATTCACGCCTCACAAAAAATATACATTGCTAACAAATGGACCCATGACCCCGTAATAAATAATAATATGCAGGAATAAGTCTAGGATCAACATTTATATAGCTACCCGAGGTTTGCTGCTTTTTGTACAAAGTTTAAGTACAAAACTTCGCATCACTTTACGCTGACGTCATGGACTCGTTTTCTAGTTTTCTCCTTAATTTTGGTACGAGAATGTTTTGCTACATTTGTTTGCGGGGGTCTCATGAGTTACGCTCTTTATATCCTCATATAAAGATTGTGGGGTTTTGCTCAATTGAGGTAAAAAAAAAAAAACCCAAAAAAAAAAAAAACCCCTTTTAGGGTGTGGAAAAAAAAATAATTTATTTACCCACATACACAATTACACCCTGCGTTTTTCAATTCGACAGTGACACAAACACATTCTATTCAATACTATATACAAAATATTTACAATAATTTTTTTTACAGAATTATTACTAACTAGCGGCCCTGTCCCGGCTTCGCACGCACGCACATAAATAGGTACAGATATTTAAATTATAAGCATGCTAATTAAAACGACCATGACTCACTAAATAATCAAGTTCAAAGCGATAGTTCTGAAAAGAACTTTGACAAACATTATGCAAAGTGTGATTCCTAATACTAAAACTAAGTAGCTCTGAAAATAACTTTTTAAGTGAAGCATAAAGATGTTAAAAAAAAACTCGAAATATTCAATGTCGTTCGCGCCCACTGCGTAAGGAGCCCACTGCCCCTCTATCGTCGAATTAGTTACTCGATGTGTGGCGCGGCGGCCGCCGCCGGCATGTATTTTTATTTTAATTCATGATATCTTTTGATTTCAATAATTAAAAGTAATCATCAGGTATTGAGACAGTCTTGGATAAAAATGTATAAATGGTATGGATAACACGGTCGATTTTGATCGGCATTTCTATTAATTTGTTAAATGTAAAAAAGTAGTTATAGCGACGTAACTACAATAGTTAGACATATGCTCTCGCTCTCCATATTGATATATTCTATAATATTGTCGAACATTTTTCTGTCCTATCAGTAATACTTTTCGCAGCGTATGCGAAGAAAGACATTTTACGGCTAATTTTTTTACGCCTTCCGTTGGTTTTAGTAAGAATTTCTATAGATGCCTATAGTAATCAAGTACTAAATATATAGCCTATGTTACTCAGTGATAATGAAGCTTTCTAATGAAATAAGAATTATTCAAATCGGTCCAGTACTTTTTGAGTTTATCCGTTACATACAAAAATACAAATCTTTCCTCTTTATAATATTAGTATAGATTATTACTAATTGCGCAAAAAGCAAAGCTTTACTAGTTATTAGTTTGTATTGCACAAAAACTTCATTTTTTTAGACTTTATGTTAGTACTAGTAGGCATCCAGTATTATAAGATTTTCAGTCGACAGGTAAAAAGTTAAATTATAGAAAGAACTAAACCAAAACAAGATTAAATTTCGCGTAATGAAACATTCCACACTGATGCGAAAACTTCACGAATCACGAATTAAAAATATCTTCGCAAGAAAACAGCATTTACAAAATTTAATTTCTACTCTGTGCTCCAAATAAATATGCGTACAAAGAAACTCGACGCTTAAGAAAATAATAAAGTGAAATATCTTAGAATTGGAACGTAAGAATTAATAAATAAAAAAACTTTTTTTACGTTTAAGACTTCAAATGAATGAATGACCTCCACGTTTTAAATTCGTTTATAATGAAACGGCGTTATTCAACACAAATGGTAGAGGCAGGAAAACCGTGAAGCTTCGATGGTACTTGGTTCGTTCGAGGCTTGTTTCCACACTCAGCGCCTTTCTTCTTATTGCCGTATGTGTAGACGTTTTAAGCTAAGCTTGAATGCTATACTTATTCTAGGTATTTAGTTTTGCGTAGTAGTACCACCAGACCATCAAATAATTAACTAAAGAACAAGAAAGTTTGAAATTGATCGTAAATTAAATATTAGCTTCATATTATAATAATATGAATGATATATAGGTCTCCAAAACTTTGGTAGCTCTATAATTTGTCAATTAATTACTTCTCTACTCCAAAGGACAGATAGACATTGTACAAAACTCATACGAATTTAAACGATAGCGATATCAATCAAACATTTTCGCTATTTTCGAGCCTTTGCATTAGCACAATGACTTGTATGAGGGCAAAGGCTATAAGAAGTGAAAGTCCCTGTGGGGCATAGGGCGAAAAAAAGCATTCAGCATCCGATTCCGAACGTTATTTTACAAGCGATCAAACTGCTGTGCTCTGCCCGACCGAAACAATTTATTGTTTCCCTGGGATTCAAACTCAGGACGTTTAACTATCTGGCTACAGAGGTACATGAGCTATGCATTAAATGATAAAAACAATAATCTTCATTTAATTAAAACAATTGCATCAGGAGTCGCGGAACGTTTTAAACCGTTAAAAGTGTTATATTTAGTGCCACTCGAATACCGACACAATGAAGAACAAGGTTCTTTACACCGTCTGTCCAACGATTCCGCAGACTCGAAACGCCATTCGTCAAGTTCACGCAGAACTTCTTAAAATGTCTTGGCCTAAAAACTTTTTCAATTAAGAGCATGCCGAGACGAACAACGGAATTCTGAAAATTCCATGTTTTTCGTTTAATCCAAACCAACTGTGACCTCGTTCTGTAATTCTTTCTGTTATTTATTTTGTTTATAATATTATTATAGCGTTTTAATTAAAACTTTGCTATAATAGAGGTTTCGGTAGACTTTATTGTGAATAGGACATTAATTAATCAAAGTTATTCAACTTGTGTTTGTGGCTTACGTTTTATTCGTCTGTTTTGGATCTAATGCTCTTTATTATAATTAAAATATATATGAAGTCTTTATATTAAGTCATAGTGAATTATTGACATATTTTAGTGGCGAAGAGCAAAGACGTTCGACTTTGATTGGTACTCGCATTTTTAAAGTCCATTTGATAATAAAGCTTTAAATAAAACTGTAAAGAATCTATGAAGGCTTTATGAACAAACCATAAAGCCATAGATTATGCAAATGCTATATGAATTGGATACAGATTGTACAATAATAATACAAATTGGTGTATGAGACAAAGTCTTGTAATGGAACTTACTTCTCACGTCTTTCATATGAAGCACGATATCCAAAGCCTTACAAGCGCAGACAATATTAATATCACAACACACCTAACCTGTTCACACCTCAATACTGAGACCGTGCGAAAGGAGCTTAAATCTTTCTTATTTTCCGAAACCAATTTTCCTACAAACGTTACGAAGTACACACGTGGAGCGACATTCAATTTTCATTCAATAGGAAAGTAAATGAAAAACCCATTGTAGAGAAGTCAGACATTTTTCTCGTTTTCCATAACGTTGATTGCCGAGATTCAAACGTTTTGTGACACGCTGCAGAGTTTAGTTACAGATGGAAGGTATGTTTGGAACGTTTTTAAAAATATTTGTCAAGAGGCAGATATTCCTTTACGGTTTCCGGCGCGCAACTGTTAAGCCGCTCATTACACGATCATTGTAATAAGTTTTATTGTCATTTTATAACATAAACTACCTGACCCGGCAAACGTTGTTTTGCCATATAAAAATAAGGGTTGATCGTAGAACGGTAAACATTGAGGATTGTATGTATTTTTGTATGTTGTATCATAAAACAATAGAAATTAAAAATTATGTCTAAAAAAAAATAGGGGTGGATTATTATTTAGGGGGAAGAAAAAAGGCCGATTCTTATAGATACCGGATAAGCACAAAAAATTTCATCAAAATCGGTGAAGCTGTTTCGGAGGAGTATGGCAACGAAAAGTGTGACACGAGAATTTTATATATTAGATAGATATTAATTCATAGCTACAATCAACAAACGTAAATACTGCGCTAAAATACAAATCAATTGGCATAAGTCAAGAACTATGAATACTCTTTATGAATTATTCACAGAAAATAATATAATCGATCAAAATAACGGACACAGATTTGCGTCTGTCCATACTTCGCGTATGAGAAACGAAATTACATTTTTAGACGCATAAAGCTAAGACGTAAATCGCTGTAATAAAATTGAAATATGAAATACTTTAGAAGCTTTTACTTGTTAGAAGTAGTAATCTTACTTCACTTCAACTTTTTGAAGTTCCTGCTTCACGTACGCCTTATATTGAGCAAGTAGGACTGTGCTATGTACAAAGACGACACAGTATATGCCTTTATATATTGCATTGCAAATTTAAGTCATCCCGATTATATATAATATATATTGTATTTATTCCTACTTGGCATTTTTGTAAACAAACACACAATTTATATAATACAAAATCGTGATTTTCTCACAAGCGTCACATAGACTGACAGTAAAAATGCTTCAAGACAGGACTATATATTAAACAAATGATCGTTTGGTCTATTTATATTGGATATTTCTTCAATCATCTGTGACACCGACTACACTCTATAAAAGGGTGTCACTATTATGGTTTGAAATCGGCCACATTTGTTGTGGTCTTTTGCCAAGTTTGAAAAAATACACGATAGGTTTTCGAGTATATTTATGTCTGTTTCACGCATAACAATATTGTCCTTTACGTTTATTTATAGGTAAGTAAAAGATGAGAGGTTTTGAGGGTACTAGGGTCCGATAAACTTGACTTAAGGGTATCCCTTGGCTTCTTCTACAAAGCTAGACAATACGTTTGAACATGGAACTAGGGTGTCGGTAAAATATAACCTAATATTATTATTAACAAAATACGTCTCGGTCCAATATTTTTTTAATCAATTTATAATGCATCTGAATCATGTTGGCCTTCGTCTGGAAATCTAGAAATTAATATATAAAAAAAGTGTGGTATGAATATCGGAATTGCGTCCGGTCACGAACCACTGTCCACAGATAAAAAAGCCGTGAAGTTTAATCACGCTTCGGTTTCAGTCTGTGGATTTACGAATATCCAAAGCCAAAATAGGTCGATAGCACATCTTGTTTAGATACTATAGACAGTGCGAAACTTCACCTACCATCAAGCGAGCCCCATGGTTGTCTGTCATCCTCTATCATTAGAACAAAATTAAGAAATAAGCATTTAATTGTATAGAAGGAAATCCATTAACTTTGATACAAGTTTCAATACATTAATCACAGCGATACTTAAAAGCGATTTGAATATATGAGAACTGCAATGTATCGATTTGAAAATTTTATCATTTCTAGCTCTTTATGGCCCATCCAATCAGCTCACTTTTCAAAGCGAATACGTTACTACATTTTTTATCGTGCAGATCGCTTAACGAAATTGAAAACGAACTGAATTTTATCGTCATAAAACAGTTGACTTGAATTACTTCCCTTCAGACCCATTTTACATATTGATGCAACGGTGAAAAATTATTGTCAAAGTTTACAACTGTTGCAATCCAGAAATTATTCTTTAATTTTTAATATAATACTGCATATAATAATATTACTAACATTTTTATTTGTTGAAGGAAAGGTGGGTTTAAAATCTATCTATACTAATATACTAAGCTAAAGAGGTTGTTTGTTAAATACTGTCTGTAGCTCACGTACGTAGTACACATTTAAATAAAATACTTTAACGGTTTAAAACGCGATATATATTAGTTAAAATTATTTGAATTTTTTTTTACTTCGGCCCGACGTTTCGAAAGTTTTACAGCAGCCGTGGTCACGGAGACACTAAAGATTGATGATATCTCCGATATCAAAGTAAAAAGTAGTAATTTTGTTTGTCTGAACGTTCTAATTTCAGGAACTACTGCTTCGTTTGTAATAATAATAATTCTCTTTATTCAGGTACAGACCCACATAAGTAATTCGCGTTTAAAGTGTTTTATTTCAATACAAATCTTAACAATTTAAGAACAAAATAGTATTACAGAACTTACAATTACAACAGACCCTAAAATGTATTCGTCGATTATTATGTATCATTACATAACAGTATACAATACAGTCGCTATAAAGTTGAAAGACTACATTTACCTAAAACAACACAAATGCCTTATTAGAATTCTTATGAATATAGCATTTGTGCTCTTAATGCATCAACTGCTTATAACAACTTGTTTCAATTGTTTAAAATTCCCGAATAACGATATTACAACAGTCACTGTGTAATGTAATTGTTTAATTTATTAATGACTCAAAATTCAACGTTTGTGTCGAACAAGCGATGGATTTCATATAAACACAGATTAAATGACGAACGATTTTCAGTAATTACAATTTGTATTATTTAATTAATTTATACAATTCTTTTAAATTTATTTTATAATGCGTTGCAGTTATTACTGCTTCGTGTGTTTGTGGTTAGTGTGCTATACTAACTCCACGGTCTTCAGACCCGGACTCCATTCCCGGCTAGGGTTTGGCACTAACCGGGAATGGACGGTTAGGGCCAAACCCTATCAATTCGTAAATAAAACACTTTTACGGCTTAAAATGCGAAATGTGAAAAAGAAAAGATACTAGTTAAGCGTAACAGATTACAATTAGACATTAGGAACACCCTCTATCTTCTGTACCCTCATGACTTCGACTGCTGAAATAGCACCTAAAACGACGGACCGAATTTAGAATATATTGTGAATAAGTTAATTGATATTATTATTGTATTTTAAACCATTAAAATATTTTGTTTAAATGTGTATCATTTGCGTAAGCTACAAACAATATTAAAAGTTAAAAGTGTCTTAAGTTGAAAAAAATATAATTAAATAATAATTTATATGACCCCATGACCCTTTCCCCCCTGTATCCGCCGGTACCTTAAAGCATCATCCAACTGCTGCAGTAGCGTGGTGGCTCACAGAATCTTATCTCAAGCGACTTAAGTATCCCAGCAGTGGGACACAAAAGCTGTTCAAATCAAGAGTCAATTTTGTTGTATCAGTTTAGTAGGACTTACTAAGACAAAGTCCATCAATGTAGTTGGTTAACTTCCCCAGTGCTAGCCATAATTAATATCTTGTCATTCGCAATTAGAGGCATCATTCAAGATGGGAGCTGCGTTAGTTCGCAGTTGTTAGTATTCATAGTTCACTCAGCACTCTGGTTCGGGATTGAATGGTGTTATTAAGATCCGAATTGGTCCTTATAGTAGTATGGAATTTAGATATTGTAATAATATTTTTATTTTATTAAAAATACCAATTAATGGTAGCAATTTTGTTATCGGGTCGTGGACTCAAACCCCAACGAGTCCAATTCAAATCTGGATATCAAATGGGTGGTAACGTATCGATAATAAATAATAAACAACGAGTCGTGGGTTTCGGTCCCCACCGGGGCCATAATTTTTCTAATTATTTTATAATTTTTCTGGAAGTAGCTTGACCTCGACTGCAAATCTCGATATTGAATCTACCCAATTAAGGTATCTAAATTTCATCCTGGTTACCGTCGGCCACAGATGAAAAATTAAATTTTACGTACGTGGATTTCCGACTATTCAGTGTCAAAATAGGTCGATAGCTTATCTCGTTTAATCTGCATTATTATTTTATATAAAAAAAACAAACATACCAAGTTCTAAATTAACCAGTAAATGGCTCGTATACATTCAGGGGAAGGTTTGAAATTAATTTCAGAGCGACCGCGTATTGTGGGGACGTAGCGATCGGCTAATTATTTCAGGGTCTGTTTATTCAAACCCAATAATTTAAACCTTTTGCATTTAAACTTTCTATGCGTAATTTAATAGCACTAATTATGGAAGGAAACTCGCGTACCCGCTTCAAAGCGGAATTGTCAAACTGTTAAAGAGAATACAAACTCACTAATTACCCCTACGTGGATTATTTGAAAATGCGCAACCTTATAATGGAATAAGCGGTCTTAGATTTGAATCTCGGGGAAACGGAATGTAGTTTTTTTAGGAGAGGTCTTAATAACCTAGGAATAATATGTGTATACATGTTTGTCTTTAAAGGAGAATTTGGCTCTACGATCTCCTTTGTATAATCACTTTTAACTTAAGTATAAATGTGTTTACGGTTTATTTAACTTTTAATATGCAAGAGCGACCCCCCGCAACCACGACTATTGCATAGCATCCGCCACGTCGAGTAGTAGGTATAAGTTAACTAATGCACTAGTGCATAGAATTTTATTAAGAAACTTTTTGTAGGTCAGAAAGGTAATAGCCAGATACTCATTATTAGGTAAATTATTAAAACAAATTAATATTAACAACATGTTTCTGAACAAACGTACTTTAATGATTTTTTTTTTATGTTTTAATTAAGTATGACTAATAATTTCTTAGAAAGTTAATTACAAATACAATCGAATAATTATGTCGTCATAAACAGATAACCACACATGGAAACCGCTACTAGGATGAGAGAATTTCAATTTAAACTGTGGTTTTATACTCTGCAATCATTTGCTTGGCATTTCTCAGAGTTAAAGCCAATCAATAATAAATGATTTATCTCGGAGAATTAACTAGCACACCGCAAGAAGTGAGGTTTAGTTCATGAATAATATAGCTCGGTTTGGCACGCCCTACAAATAATTTATTTAAGGATGCTACTAAAATAGATAAAATAAAAAGAAAAAATTGGTCATGCGCTATTGTGACTTTTTAAATATAGAACCGAAAATGTAGTAGCTCAGAAAGGAGTGGTAGGCCAGATGTCATGGCCCAGGTTCAATGTGTTTTCTAAAATTTTACGAAATGTTTTAATTCATGTGCATACATTCAATAAAATTAGGTCAAATAGTGTACGCAGTAACTGTTAAAACAACTTATTGCTTTGACGGCGTGCATTTTAGTCTTAAGAATTATACAAGGTCTTTTAGTTTATAATACCCTGGTACACAGGGATTTAAATCCCGAAGAAAACAAATAATATATTTGTTTGTAGAGCATGATAGGTACAGTAAAATTCTTACCTGTAAGTAGAATCGAGTAGAGACATAAAAAAATACCTTAAGCAATATCTTTCGCGTTATAAACTATAGACAGTATTTATAAACTGCTTTAAAGTTATGAATTTAAACTAAAATAATATTTTCTCTAAGAGATATATATATATATATATGTACTACTCGTGTAAGCTACTTAGCTTGATTGCGTTTAAAATTTTTACATGTTCACAACACAACCCATGAAAACATAAGTTATTAAAATGACTAGATTAATTTTCATCACGCAGCTATCCGTAAAGTAAGGAAAATTATCTAGCAGTAAGTGGATCCCATGGGCATAATGCTACCCAATCTGGTTGAGAGTAACCGCCCTCTCGCGGGAGCCGTTGCTACATGGATTTAGAACTTGTTACGTGTTTTAAAATGTCAGCGTACGCTTCAAAAAATGTAGGTCGGTGTGTTGTAAAAAAGAAATTCCACGTTGTAGATATACTAATTATCGTTCTAGCGACTACTTTAAGTAATGTACTCTATTAAATTCTGTAGAAAAAAATGACCTACGTTGCAATCCTATGTTTTGACTACAAAACTATTTAAAATGCGAATTTAACCTAACATTTTTAAAGTTATACAATTTAAGATTACTAATTAATAAAGTTATTTTAATTTTGCCGCAACGTTTACTTTGGGGGGGGGGTTAAATATGGAGGGTGCCCCTAGTGGCGAAGACGAACCTGCTATAGGGCATATATCTTAAAAATGTATTATAGAATCAAATAAACGACTCGGGCAGGACTTTAAACGACATCCTGATCCCGACAATTGCTGACTGACTGACTGACCCACTCGGTCGAGTCGTCATTTTTTTTAATCTACAATCGATTTTATTCTTGTATATGGCCATCACGTAAAAAATATTAAGGTTTCAAGGGCAGCAAGTACATCTTATTTCAAAGCGTTTGAAAAGGTGCCAACGTCTCATCAAAAACCCCAGAAACACACTGGTAGCTGTTACACACTCCTACTACACATTTATGACGTTATCACCCGTCATTCCATCACTATGTTTGACAGCCGCTGGAATTATTCACGACAAACATTTCGGGGTAAAACTTTTTCAATTAACTTGCCTTCGGCAATAATGAAATTCCGTCACAGATGTCTAAACGAATATTTCAAACGTGTTTCGGAATTGAAAAGAATTTGTTATGAATACCTCATGCAGTTTTAATTATAATTTTAATGAACTAAGTTCAATGTTGGCGTTGGTATAATGTGGACTAAAGGACGAATATATTGCAGTCTCGTTTCTCGTGGCATGTTATTGTAATACATGTACATAGAGCGTGACAACAAATGATCGTTATACTTTGTCCCAAACGACATTGTGTTTGTATAGCGGCATTTACTAAGAAAGGGTTCGAAGAAACTAACTACCCCCACTAAGGTGAAAAGGTAAATATGTTTATGAGCCAATATTTTTTACCTAAAGCTATTTATCAAAAGTCTATTTAAAAGAATTGTGAAAAGTTGTATCACATTTTTTGACATCAAAACGTATGCTTACTAGTTAAAATGTAACTTGAAGATATTTTTATGAAAGAGGAGAAGAAGATTAGGGGGTTCACTTGATGGCAGGTGACTTTTCCAAGCCATATAACATCTCAAAAGAAGGCTGTCACCCTTTTTGAGTTTGCATATTTGTTAATCCACATAATAAAACCAATCGCGACTACATGGAGGTAGGTTACGAAGGAATTTTTTCCTACCATTCATTTAATATCCAGAATTCGTACGAAGTCCAACATATTCCAGGAAAAATATAAATTAAATACTGTCTATAGTTTACGCGATAGTACACATTCAAATAAAAGACTTTAAGTTTGAAACTAAATATTAATTATTAAATTATTTTAAAATTATATCAATTTAATAAATATTGATTTTAAATTATAAATATAAATATTTGACCCACGACCCTTATATAAAATATTGAGCCCGTAGAACATATATTAAGACAATTTATATTTATGTTTAGTTATATTTAGTATAATATGAACATTTAATAGTATTTAAAACAATTACTTTTAGAACATGGATAAAAATAGTATATTATTTAAGATTTTATTTTATTTATTATAGCTTATCTTCTATTCTTCAAAAGCTTCTTTGTAAGCTAAATATAATGAAAATGTTATTTTATCTCGCCGTAAGTGAATAAATTGTAGGAAAGTTTCAAGAAAATTCACCGTTGCGTGACGCTTTTGTAAGCAAATTTTAAAGGAACACCAAATAAATTGTATTAAGGCCCCTAGCCTAAAAGCTAGGTTTTAATGGCCTCTTAGGATATTTAAATGTCTGTGCTACCTTAGAATCATAAATAGCCTATTTTTATCTAATATAGCAATATAAAAATAACTGACCGAATACAATTAATATTAACAGATATTGAAGTATGTATATATTGTAATAATAATTTTATTTATTTGTTTAACAACTACCAGTTTTTTGGTGACTGGAAATAGTTCAAGATATCGGTTTTGTCAAAAATAATGTTTAAATTGAATACTGACTATAGTTTACGCGAGTAGTACAGCGAGTAGTGCTTTGCAGCAGTCGAAACTTCGGGCCGAAGTTAAAAATCATTTTGAAATAAGTTTAACTAATATATCGCGTTTTAAACCGTTAAAGTGTTTTATTTAAATGTTTATATGGTTTAAAAGTGAATATCTTTTATGCCGGTATGTGTATGTATTAGTGATTGAGGGAGTCAAGTTACAAATTGTATTTAATAAAACTCGTAATATTTATGAAAATTACGTCGAGAAGAAAATTACCTAGACGATTAAGACAATAATTTCGCCGTTCGAATTTCACGCAAGAACAATTGGAATAATTTTCTGTGGAGTGTGTGAAGTCGCAAAGTGAATGCATATTTGCTAAAGAAAATTTGAATAACGAAATTTTCAGCGATCATTGTACTCATGCTGGTAGTTAAATGTTACTTGTAAAGTTCAAAGCACGAGTTAAGGAATCGGAAATGATATATGAATTTCTGACAACATCATTTACTAAGTCGATAACTTGCCTATATTGCGATTATATAAATTTATAATCGATTTTAGATTGAACACAAAATTAAGACATGGGCAGGCAGAACCAGGATTCACAACCACGTTATGATTTTTCTAATGATCTCTCTAAGTGATAATGATGAAGTCCATGATCGAGATGGAAATAAGGATTAAAAGATGGTATGAATTCAGAATGGGATCACTAACACTGTTTTTAGTTTAAAAATATCAATCGCGTTTCGTTTGTAGTCTATGGATCTCTGAATATCCAAAACCAAAATAAGTTGACATCGTATCGTAATTAGATGTTATATGGCTGAGTTATTTCATCTTCCATAAATTAAAGCGTAACAAATATTCGACAGTGTTCATCTACCATAAAAAACCTATTGTTGCCTCATAACTGAGTACCTTGCCTTTTTTATTGGACACTTACTAAGTACTCGACTGAAAAGTAATTTAATTTGTCAATGCTTAAATCTCTCACCTCACACGTTGGGATGAATATACAGCTTGGAAAAGCCCCTAAAACATTACATCGAACGTTTGGTGTTTGCACACAATCTAGAGCTAGATGAATTTTGATGTAATTAGTTGAACAACTTGATTGCTTGATTGGGGATATGTAACTGTTTGGCGTGCGATCGTCTTAATTGGAAACCTAATTATGGTAAAAGCATGTAAAAGGTAAATGTTACATGCCTATAGGACAATAGATGCAGTGTACTTGCCTAGAACATCTCGTTTTTTCGTAAACTTTATTGCTTTCATCTAGAGTTGTCTGAAAGAGATCGCTTGTAAGCGATAATGCATGTATTTATTGCAAGTTTCTTTTTCGAATTCTAAACTGTGGGAGTTTCAAATTATATGTATTGGTATACAATAGGACAATTTCACGCTATGTAACGTCGCTACGCTTTTTCCATACAAATTCGTCCAGTTCCATAACGTTTAACACCTAATCTAAACAAACGTTATATCAAACTGTCAATTGTTAAACGAAGCTTCTATTTCGTTTAGCTAACAAACGCATTAATTGAATGAACTTTTGAAATGGAACCGAGCTGCTAGCATCCGAACTCCGGGTGCGATTTGAATGGAAAATCTGGATTCGATAAGGATGACAATTGATTTTTTAATTGACAAAGCTATGGATATTTATATGCATATATGCTTACATTCCTGTTATAGACAAAGTGCAGACAAAGGGTATACAAGCTTTTTTCTCTTGTCTTTTGTTCCTTCGTTAATTATATTAGTTCCTTCGTTCAAAAAATTCTTATTATATCATATATTTTTACTTTAGATGATAATTAAGTATGTAACAAAAATGAAAAATATTCAATCGCCATAGAACAAAATTAATTTTAAATATCGAAAATTGTCAAATCTTAATAGATTACAAGTTTTGTTTCTTTTGTGGGCCCACCAAAGAAAAAAACAATGGGTCGTGGGTCGATCCCCACTGAGTGCACTTTCTAATCAATTTAAAAAATTTCTGGAACATGTTGGACTTTTTATGGTAATCTAGATACTAAATGGATGGTAGGAATACCGAAATTCCATCGGGGTCACAAACCTATCGTCTATAGATGATAAAGTCGTCATGTTGTCAGTCTTTCCGAATATCCAAAGCCTAAACCTAATCTAGGTTGATAGCGCATCTAGTTTAAATATTATATGGCTTGGGTGTTTCACCTACCATCAAGTAAACCCTAAGTAAACGCTTGTATGACCTTCTTTTTCATTAAAGAAGTAGATATTCCGAGCTTTAAGTGTCTTATATATACGATATATCACAACATGATATCATATATCAGACATTTAACAAAATATTGTATAAAACGAATTCGAGCCAGTGCCCATGTCTTGTCTGAAGCTTGGCAGCAGTCCGACTAGGTGGATACCACCCCAGACAAGCTGCCAAGCTGTAAAAACTTTTTATTAAACTTGTTCCAGCAGGAAGTAATAAACGAATGAACAAATAAACTAATGCTTAGTATTCGCAACACATTTCCAACATAGAATTAAAAAAGCACCCTTTCGCTTAGAGTTAAAGGAATTCTCATTTGAAATTCATCCGTTTGCCAATATACGTGGCGGAGCGGAGCGAAGTCGACTACACCGAATTGAAATTCTGCGCCGGACATGCCGACACGATCGGTGCACGAATTCCAAATTATTCCTATACGTTACTATTTGCAAACAAAGCTTAAGGACACCGCAGACACGCTGCGCGAGCCTCGCTACGTTGATTACAAGAGCCGTTTACGGCGCGGAAACTTTTAACAGTTTGATTATTAACAGTATAATTATGTAAATTTCTACTATTTTACAAATATACAGTTATTAGCTTATCGAAGGCCTGCATTATGTTCATATAGATGTAGGAAGACGTTGAAAAAGATAATTTCTAGTAGATTGTGTCTGTTTAAGAAAGCGAGCTGTTATGGCTTAAGATATAAACAAAAAAATTCACATCTTTTTATCGTCATCACTTACAACAATTTTCAATTACATTATTTTTTTGTTTTCTGTTATAATATATACTACTGAAACCAAGACAAACGATACGACGATAAACAACTTTTTAATACATATCATCTTTTGCATTATTCAATTAGGTACAAAAATTCGCCACCTTATTATGTTTAAACAAAACGCTTTTGACAGTTTTAATCTCAAATTATATTAGTTAAATTATTTGAATAAACAACTACTAATATTTCACTTTTTAAACCATTAAAATGTTTTATTTGAATATGTACTTCTCGTAACATCACATAAGGACGTATCTAATGATTATAAAATATTTTTAACTGCATTACGTAATTATGTTTATATTTATAATCAAATTATTTTGTCGACCATTGCTTACAGCTGTGTAACTATTGCCAAACAAATGTTTAAAATGTCGAGTGTGCATGGATGTGCCAGCATGATAATGTTTTGGTTTATTGTTCATACGCGCGTTAAGGGTTATAGCGAGGTTGACCTGTGGAAAGGAGATAGAGATATTTATGTCCCGTATCGAGCATTTGTAAAGTGATTTTGTGTTTATAGTTCTGCATTGTAAAACAGTTAATATGTTAAAAATAATACTTGGATTTATTAAAAATCCGTACGTTTTTTAAACACGTTTTGTCACGTGACACAAAACGTTTTTGATTGGTCGGGTTCATAACGACGTCGCTTGCTTGTAATCAGTGCTATATCCGCCGTGTTCCTAGTGTTAAAACAGTTCTATTCTCTGCATTAATAACTAAATAAAACTAAAACTCATTTTATTCCTTTAATCGCTGTTAAAATGAAAGTGCTTTACAATTGCATGTAGTTGTGCACAAATGGTCGACATACATCAATAGCCATTATCGTCGTGACGTCGCTAGCTGAATTGCACATTTATTCGCAAAATTAGCATTTAGGCGCTCTATTTAATTAAATTATTTTATAATTTATTTTACTGCGACCCGTATCTCTAATTCCTATCAAAGTCAATCTACTGTGCTTCTACCCTCTGTAGACACTATCTACTATAATACAATTTAACGTTTTAAAATTATCGGACAAACATTGGATTGCAATTAAATAAATTATTAAAAATATATTGCGGTTTGGACCGTTGTAAGTTGTGAGCTTTAGTTGAATTCCGTGTAACCTGTTATTGCAATATTTTCCAGTGTGTATTGTCTCATAAATCCCGTAGAATCAGTGAACAGAAGGCTGTCACCCGTGAGAGGGTTAAGAGTATTTAACCCGGATCTGCGCGCACCTGTGAGGTCTTATGTCGTTTGTCACAAGCGGTATAAGGGGCCATAAGCCGTGCAGGGTTAATAGCAAAGCTAGAATTTTATAAGGGTCTTGTAAAATGACGTAACGCGACCCTTATATATTGTATGACATAATTTTTAAACGGACAATTTGAGAATGTTTAGCTGAGAGTAAGACATAGGAATTGAACTGTGTTCTCTGAACGGCAGTATACTGTGACACAACTGATTAATTTCAATTACAAGCCAGCTTTCTTCGCAAAAAAAATATACCCTAGCCCAATATCTCCCACGCATAATACAATACAAGGTTATACAACTGAACTGTTGAACCGCTATGTTATAGATTTAAATATACAACACACATCTGACCGCTTATATCAAAATTAGTATGCATTATATAAGAATATCACTACTTGCAGACGTGTGGCCAACTGAAGATTTGAAAATAATTAATTTTAAAATACATAGACTAAGTCTCAATAGATTTCTAATTTATATAATGTCATCATGTGCAATAACATATGAAAAGGCATAATTTTCTAAAGTTAAAGTCTGTAATTTTATCTTCAATGATTCCTTAACCTGCAAATAACAATGACGCGAAGGACACGGTAGCTCAATACGGTAAGAGCAGCAGTTGGTACTGACCGCTGTGGATGCCGCTTCGAGTCCTGCTCGTGACGTGTTTTTTTCAATTACAATAGATTTTTAACAAATCAAGCCGTTTTAAACAGTTTTATTAAAATGTAAAGTTGTATATGAGGACTATCTATCTTCAAGCAATAAGCCGAAAGCGGATAGCGTAATTAATATTTTAAGCAGACCAAGAACCGATACTTCCTGGGATGGAGCCTCATATTGGCCCGACTAGATTGAAATAGGCCTAGCAGTGGCCCCACGGGAAATAACTGAATAGTTCCCTGTTTAATTTACTGCAGATGGGACTTCACAACCCACCGACTTCATATATTTGCCTAAAGATAGACTGATGCTTTGAAACAATATCTTGCTAAAAGTAAAGAAGCTAAAATTAAAAAAATCGATATGATGATTACCTCAGTAGCTTAGTAGTAACATGTCGTTTAGCATTGCGTTAAACACGGGAGGGTTCTGGGTTTGAATCCCGAGGGAAAAATAAATTGTTTTCGTCAAGCAGGATAGCAGCACATAAGCTCAAAAAATGGACAAAAATGTAATTGCTTTTTGGACTGTTCGGCCGATGTGAGTCGAAAAATATGTTTGCATCATGCCCTACAGTGGACTTTCGCAAACATAAAAATTATTTCAAGACGCACTTTTTTGGAAAATACGTAAGTATATAGTAATGAAATTTTAACCATATTCTACTTTTGTATAAAACCTAAACCCACAAAGCGGTTTCAATCAAAATAAAAAAATATTCTGAAACGGCGGAATTCAGAAATTGGAAGAGATAGCCTTTGCAACAGGTTATACAATAGATTGGCGAATTCAATCTAGTGAGAAAATAAAGTTGGACTTCTGTTAGCTTTCTGTACGCCTGGTAGGTAAATTCAATTTTATCATAATATGAAAATAAATCTGGGAAATTTTGAATAAATTATGAATTTGATAATTCGTTTTTATACAGATTTTATGCAGTGTTACGCTGTTAAAAAATAATTAGTACGTAAAAAACAACACCGAAATTTTTAAAAATAATTCAGGGTTATTAATAAAACAAATTATAGCTTTCCTCGTTAGAATTGAGACTAGAATGTAGATCTCAAGTGTGCGAACAAGACAGATAGTAAAACATATTTACTTAATTTTAAAAATTTGCTAATTTAAGCTATCAAATTAACACTTCGATCATATTATTGTAAGTTTGCTTAAAATATGTTGCTTAAGATTTTACTATTATTAAAAATAGAGAAAAATAGCAACAAAACATTCTCCAATATATCGACATATTTTTTTTTAACTACGGCCCGACGTACCTATCTATTCTATATAAACAATTAAATTAAATCACTTAACCTATTCGCCCCCAGTCAACCTAAAGAAGCTAAAGCTCGTCAAAGGGGAACCACACATCGTGTATTTGACAACAGCAACTATGCTGTGGACGTGTCATTCGACCTATGTAAAGGCGGGCCTGACCCTTTGTGGAAAGAACGTTTCGTAATGGCTTTTTCGGGAAACACTATATAGTATAGAGAAGATAGTTTGGCTTTTATTAAAACTTTCAATTATGTTGAATACCTTAGCTTGGCGGCTGTTTAGTGATCTTGGATTTGAACCCCGGGAATTGTAATAACTAATAAGATCGAGTAGGGCACCCAAGTCTTATTAACCACTAACCTGTAAATAGAAAGCTATTATAATTTTAATTTAAAACGGAAATAGAAATAAAACCCAGAATTAAATTTTGTATTGATGTAATAGATATAGTTTTTCCTGGGAAATTTTAACTACAAACCATATAAACTTAACTTATTTTAAATTCAACTATGGCCCGACGTTCGTCTATTACTGCTTAAAAGGAACGTGACCGTTTAAAATCGTTGTAAGTGTTTTAATTCAATTTATTTAATTCTTAGACAACTAAGCCTAAAGTCTATGGGGTTTTCTTGAATACCCAGAAACTGTTTGGTAAAATGTACTTTCGATTTTTCAATATTTACCTACCGTTCGAGAACTTGGTAAAATGATTTTCGCGCATGTTATGCAAATTGTCGTTCGCGGCACATACATTGTGACAAATTTTATTTATTTATTTTAAATTTAAATTCGTGTTTTTTGAGCACGTGCAACGGTATTTTTAAAATTGAGGTAGACATGTAAAACGACTATTTTACTTTATAAAATGAAATACAGTAGGAGTAGGTTTTTTTTTTTGTTCCTCTCATAAAATAATACGAGCTTAGATTTTTTAGAAACGATCCTGAACCATATTTATTTATAATTTAACCCCTATCTACTACGTCATACGCATATTAGTGTTTGGCATAGTTATTAAATACAAACATTTACGCTGGTACGCTAATTATTACTAGTGTTTATTTTTATTAGAGAGGACAACGAAGCACTGTCGACCTCTTTTGTTTTTGGATATTCCGAAATCTACGGACTGAAACGCTATTAAACTTGATGGATTTTTCATTTGTGGACGGTGAGATCCTACCACCCGTTTATCTTCAGAAGGAGACCAACATATTTCATATAAAATATAAATTGATTTGAAAGATGTTTGACTGGTAGGGTTTGAAGCCACGACCCGTTGACTATATGAATTGCAACCAATACACCAATGAGCCCCTCAAAATGTATCACAAATACCTAATTAATACTTGTATACAAATTAAATTGTAGTTTCCGCCACGCTAGTCTCCTATTACACTAATAACTCAAAATTAACAGTCTTAATTGCCCGTTAACTCCGATACTAACAATAAGTGGTTAACGTGTTTGGTATTAATAAATTTCGTCACAAAACGACATTTAATTAAAACGAAGTGTGAAATATTGCGCTCCACGTCACTCGCACCCAGTGAAAGCTTATAAATGCATAATACATCTGAAATTTGTTCTAGCAGTTAATATGGGTACCTAAAATTATTATATTGTATATGCATGCACCACAATAAAGTATAGCAAAGTATTTCTTTTCTATAAAACATGTTTTATAAATGTATAAATTTGTAACTACTTCACATTTACGAGTAAAACACTTTTACAGTCTTAAAACGTGAATATTAGTAAACTTATTTACAATTAATTTTAACTACGATCCGACATTACGGAAGCATTGCAATAGCCGTGGTTTAAACTGTTTATTTTAAGTATATATAGTATATGTTGTTAAATGAGTTTTGATATTTTTTTTTTTTGTTGTTTACTAACTATATTTTCTATATACAACATATGGGGTGAACTAAGAGAAGAGTCAGCTCCAAGAAGGCTAACAACGCATCAACGTGACGTAACAAGTCGTTTTACATTCCCAAAAGAAATAATCCTTTCAAAAGCATTCTATAAGACGAAATTTAAATATTGCGATTCGAAGTCTTATTTCAAATTTTCAATACATTTTGAGCATCAAACGACATGAAAAGGATAGCTGATGTTCTATTTGAAGAGCCTTTGTGGGACCGCAGAGCGTAAGAATGTAATAAATGGAAGTGAACTCTGAATTGCATTCGATTCTGCGGACGTACAGCCTTTAAGTGCTGTATTGAATACAATGAAATAGCCTTCTCGTGTCGTGATATTTTAGATACATTACGCTTTATTACGTGTTTTACATACGAAACAATGTGAACAACACAAAATACGTTAAATTTAAATATACAGAATTTACTTCCATATTCATTTAATTTATATGATAAACTAAAAAATCTAAACCTAAAAACTTTTCGGATACGGGCAGGTCTCGAACTGGCCTCTACAGCTGCCTTACATTGCTTAATTTAATTAAGCTACCATGTCCTATACTGGAATTCAACTTTCAATACGTGCACCGCTCTCGCATTATTTTAACCTTACAAATGTTAGTTAAAATAATATTATTTTAGAATATACGAACCATGACCATAAAAAATTTCCTCCTGCATCTTTCCGGACTTAAAATGAACTAGCAAGTTGCTAATATAAGTAATTAGTTAGCTTCAAGATACATATATATAGTGTTACATCTGGAAAGCACCGAATGTTTCGCCATTTATTTTCGGCGAACGGTTAGCTGCAGTCTAGTAATTCCATTTCAGGATATCGCTTCAAGATGTTGCATCATAAATCTCCGTTATGCACAAACGTAGAGTTGTGTCGCGGTTATCTTAGAGCTGAAGAGTTTATTTTAACTGACTTCCTTTGAAGTTAACAAGACCTCCGAGAGTCTCCGTGTTACTAATTCTGTTTCTTCATTTATTTGTAAGATACAAGTTGCGGACTCAATTTAGAATTCAATGAACGAATAAATTTCGTTTCTAAATAGGAATATTTAAAACAAATAATCCTGAATGGTAAATGCGTTTTTAACTCCTTAATTTTGAAATCGACAAACTCTTATAACCTCCTTTGGATTATAATCATTCTTGTTGCAGTTTTCATAGAATATTTATTTGAAAAGTGATTTTAATCTATATAATACATTTTTATTATCATTAGAGGAACAAAAACGTGGAAATATAAACTTCAAATATATTTTATACTAGCTGTGTCAGCGGCTTTGTCGGCGAAAATTGTTATTTTGGGCATACAAATTCGTTTTTGAATACCCTTCATCTTTACTTAAGCTGTTACCCACGACGTCGGTTGCGTCCCTTCCCGTCGTTCTTGCAAGATAATCTTGAAAGATAGACATAAAACATTGCGGACTTTCTTCTAGATCATTTAAAGATGAATCATTTTTCAGTTCAGATAGTACAGTTTAGGAGTTCAGATACCCAATTGAACTGTTTTTTGCTGCGTAGGCCTCGGACACCCATAATGATGAATGATTGTCCCAATTTTTTTCACATTTCTCGCTGTATCTTTGCTTTTATTAGTCACAGGGCGATGTTTTATAGTCTATAGCCATCCTCAATAAATAAAATAACCAACACAAAAATATTTTTTTCAATTCGAACTCGTAATTCCTGAGATTAGCGCGTTTAAACATACAAACATCAAACTCTTCGGCTTTATATATTAGTAGAGAAATAGTTTTGATGTATAGAATGTAGTTATTATATACGGATAATAATGTTGCATGCAAAACGATTCCATTCAAGTTAATTAATGCACCTAACTAGAATTTGTTTTCAAAAATGGAACTGAAGTCGCTCTTTACAGTAGCAAAGGGCGACCGCGTTCGGTTCAACGAGCTCTGTAGGGCGGGGTGACGTCATAGCAGCATCCGGTGTCGACAGAGATCGCGTCAGCTGATTTCCGGGTTCTATCATCTGCCACAGACAATCCTAGAATCGACAATTTTCGAACACTATAACTTAGGAATTCTCTAACATGGAAAGTAAATTTGAAATTTAAATCTTACGAGTAAAATACACATGTAGTTTTTATAATGATTTCTTTTGTTTGTATCTATTATACTTCTGTATATTTTTTTTGTGGATTTCCTATTATGAATATGTATTACTATATTGTTTTCATTATAATAACAGCCTAAGTTGAACTATTAAAATTTCGAACCGTAACATGCATGAAAACGTTGGAAATTTTGATCAATTTTCTGCTTTAGTTGGTTTCGTCGTAAATACACATCATGCGGCCAAGTAAACTGAATATTAAATTGATTACCGAGCATAAAATTTGGGTTTGTTTATCAAAAACAAGTTACAACGGTAACTGAAATAAATTAACAGTTTTTTGTATAATAATCAATTAACGCGTAATATTCCTTAATTTCGAATAAACCTGATCATGGAGACAACAGCTGCTGCAAACCACCAAAACATTGAGATACAGTTAAAGATAAAACAATTAATATTTTGTAACAGATAAATATGTTTTATTCAATGTGGATAAAACATTCACGACACTCATGACACTCAATTCTGAATTTTACCTAGTAATTAAACCATTGAATAAATTTATAATCAGCTGTTATTCATTTTAGATAAATACATTAATTTCATACGTTGACCACACAAAGTTTTTGAATTCGAGACTAAAATAAATCAAAAGACCGACCGCGATGCCACGGCAGTGAACCCCTTAATCCCTTTTCATTTTCGCTCGCTTATGACAAGCGAAAATAATTTCTATTCCAGCTAACTTAGGCTTTTTATTCGTTGAATGATTTTTCATCGTTTACCTAGCTCCGAGTTTTTGATCACAAATGAAGTCTTATGTCACTATAAACAGAGTTCAAAGTCCAACATTTTAACTAGTATCAAAAAAATGGAGGTGGTATAATATTTTCCAGTATTTTCGTTAAATATATTTTTCTTGGAGAGTTTTTTCAATTAGGGCTTATATCTAGAGGGAAAATGTAATTTTTACTTTAAACCTCTTGAGAATGGTTTTTTTTAGTCAATTTTAAATTAAGAGCAAAAAGGTTCTACTTCAACATTTAAATACTCTCAGTTAACGATGATCTCGTGAATTTCATATTTGTTTAAATTCATTTAAAATATTTTTATGTTAAACTTGGTAAATATAAGTTCGGTTTATGTAAAGTCGGTGATAAAAGTATCGAATTAAATAAAACCTAGTTAAGCTCTCATAAAGTTCATGTACCATCGATTAGGTACGTCGATTTCACATTTTACATATAAAGTACCTACCTAAAAAATACATTGATATTGTACAAAATTATTCAAGTAATGACTTGTGTTGTATTAAAACGTCCGTCAAATATAATATGTAATAAGTAAGTATATACGAACGAATTATTTTGTAACGGCTCGATTAGTTGTAATAAAAAAGATAGATACCTTCTTTAAACATGTGTAAAGGACAGCATGTGTTGATGTTGTCTATAATAACTATTTACATAGTTATTAAATACAAACATTTAATTGTAAAGTACGTTGATTATAATTATCATAATTGATTTTCCATTCATTACGAATGTCAATACGTTTATCGGAAGCTCAATTTGCAGCGTTCATAATTGTCTCTCATATTAATCGGATTTGGTTACGACAAAATATAGTATTATTTCGATGTATTCCAATCCATGTAGAATGAGTTTCGTAAAGAACTCTGATCAGAGATCTTTTTACTTTGATATTAGTAGACCAATAGACCACTTAGAGTTAGAACTCACGACAAATCATGAGTCATTGTTTATACAAATTAATAATTCAAATTTTTACCATTCTTACTTCTTCTTTTTGTATGTACATTTTTGTAACCATACTTTTAAAATTTTCTATATCTTTTACTGTAACACAATTCAATAAGGACCTTAGTTCGAACAACAGAAAAATATATAAAATGTTTAGCATTAGTGACTCGAGTAACTTTCACTGTTCTAATGGTTGTAATCTATGGCAAATGAATATCTGGGCGTGGGTTCGATCTCCAACGGGTCTAACATATTTGTAATCAATTTATAATATATCTGAAACCTGTTAGATTTTATCTGGAATGCTAGAAATGAAATGTAGTGGGAATATTGAAATTTGTGGTCACGAATCGCAGTCTCTACCTATCCGAAAGTTAAACGCCAAAAGAGGTCGGTAGCGCATTTTGTACGGTCTTACATAGCTGGGATATCTCTCCTTCCATTAAGTGAGTCCTACGCTTGTCTGCTCTACTCTATCATAAAAAAATACGAACTGCTATTCGTTTTGTTTTGTTCTTAGAAATTAATAATCGCGATCTATGACTGACTAGTCATTGCAGTGCAAACTGTTGCTATAATTTCAATAAAATTAATTTCGTATTGATGTATTTGCATACGCTGATTCTGGCAGCTACTTTGTCGATTAGCATTATTATTACAGCTAATTAACTATGAGAAAGTATTGATTGATATGTCTATACAATCTAATAATTATTATAAGTAGGTAACAAAAGACGAATATAATAATTTTATTTAAATAAAACACTTTAACGGTTTAAAACGCGACATATATTAAACTTAATTTAAATTTATTTTTAACTACGGCCCGACCGTTCGGAATTTTTACAGCAGCTGTGGTCACGGGGAGACTGAAGATGGAGGGTGTCTTTGACGTCAAAGTAAAAACTGCTACGCTAACGCCATCTGTTCTGTCGAAGTTGGTATTTGACTTCGGTGGCTTATTTGTTGAGTACACCTCGCACTCAACAAATGAGCCACCAAGATAAGCAGTAAATGAATAATAATATTAATAATACCGTGTTAGCTATGTTTGTCTAAGAGTATGTGAGCCCACTTACAGTTCTTGTCAGAAGTTCGTTTGGATAATGGTTGAGAGTTCGATTTCTAGTAAAATACCAAAAATGCGAGCGTGCTAGATTAGGATCTGAAAACCTTAGGTATTAAAAAAAATACCTTTAACAGTTTAAAACGCTACATATATTCGTTTTTTAATTGATTTCAACCTGTTTCGTCAACTGACTCTCGTTTCTTCTTAGGTAGGCAAAGATATACGTTGAAGATTAATTGGGTCAATATTTGTCCACAGGGGAGGTGTTAGCCTAAGATGGTGCTGGCGTTTGTGGTCGGAGTCCTGTGCGTGTGTGGCCGCTTAACCGTCGCGAACCCGGAAGCGAAGCGGCTCTACGACGATCTCTTGTCGAACTACAACCGGCTCATCCGACCGGTTGGCAACAACTCAGATCGCCTAACCGTCAAGATGGGGCTTCGACTAAGTCAGCTCATCGACGTTGTGAGTACCACCAACATTATTATTACTATAGCTAGTTAGTAAGGCCTACGATGTCGGCTCGGAAAAATAATGGGTTTATTTCCCACCTGATCTGGTATGTTTGAAACATTAGCTTAAGCTTTTAATTACTCGATCGGAGTTTTTAATTATTTTTGTTATATGCGGAAAACTGAAAATTAAATGAGCGGTACGAATATCCACGTTTCAACAAGGTTACGAAACAATATATAGATATTTATAAAGACGAAAAGTTTGAAAATAACTATTCTACGCGGATAAAATCCCGGCCACAGCTTGTCAATAATAAATCTATAGAAGCCTCTTCGGTAAATTACAACCCGGCCTATGTTGATGCAACATACAATCACAAAGTAGGGAGACACTCAAGCCTCCGTCGGCCTAATAGTATTTGCACAATAAATACTGTATTTATGTTATTAGACTAAGCGATTTACTGTCCTCGTGTTTACTCAGAAAATAACTGCTTCATTTGTTCCCCGTTAAATGTAATTAGCTTTATTATTGTATTACAATCTCTATTAGGGGTTGATAATTAATTCCATTCTGTATTCGATGATATTATCATAATTATTATATGGGTCAAACTTTTATCTGTAGCTAATAAGATATAAATATTAAATAAGACTATTTATAATACTTTTAGCGCGTTATGTATATGTGAAGCTTGGGGCATTACTGAAAATCGGCATTGTGCCTACTTACAGATACAATTCTCGTTAGGGCGCGGTGTCCCTCCACATACCTATATTTTCTTGAATATGAGAGAAATTAATTGATCAAATTTAATTTGATTTGTTATAAAAAAATTATGCACATTACTTACTATAAAGTAGAAACTAAAGAGATTTTGCGAAGAAAAAGTGCGCAGCGTTATACATTTTATTTAGTTGTGATCACTAAACTAGACGCGCTTAGTTAACCCTTTTAATACCGCTCCATTAGATATTTTCCTCATAAATTACCATAAAATCCAACATCAGAAACTTTAACGAGATCGCGACCCTTTGTGACTCCGCAGGGTAGTAATTAAATTCGAAATTTGTTCACGTTTCGTTCTAAATAGTTATATAATCGAGATATCTGACTTTGAGTGCCTTAGAATGATTATTAAAATATTATTTATTTCTTGATTTCGTTGCGATAATCATTTATCGCCAGGAACAAAGGGAGTATTTTAATAAATCACTTTGAACGGTTTTTATTAGCGATCAAAGTTGTCCATACACACCCGGTCATAGTTAAAATAAATTTAAATTAAGTTAGCTAATTTATTACGCGGTTTAAATGTTTTATTTAAATGTACTAAAATGCAAATCCGGGGAAACAATAGATAATGTCAGTCAAATAGGGTACAAAAGGCTAATTTACTTGACATGTACAGAAAAGTGTTCGCCCCATGCCCCACATCGCGAAACGGGATTTTACTTTTAGTAAATAAAAAACGAAATAACTGGTTCCTTGTTAAATAGTGTAAGTCGAGTCCAACTGACCGATACAAATGGCTAAATTGCGGATTTTAATTCGACGAATGCCACCAGCTATTAACGCGGTGAGCTTTAGTATAACTACTTCGCTAGCAACTGAAAGGGTCTACTGCTAACTGGGTCGTTAAAACTTCCCACTCCACGCTGAGATTACGCTTCGTTATTAGTATCTAATTAGTGTATCATTTATTATGTTCGCTTTATAGTTTGCATTAAGCGCTTTCGGTGTTGCTTTTTGCTGGAATCTTTAATTACCAAAGCTCTTTACAGATTGTGCTAGAATATATTGCATAACAATATCATGTATTAATAAAACAAAAAGTTTAGAAAACAGAAAGCCAATGAAAAGTTATTATTAACATCTATATATAGATTAAAATAAAACATTTTAACGGTTTAAAACACGATATATATGTTATTTTTAGTTAATGCCGTGTAATACTCGCGTAAACTACAGACGGTATTTACCTAACCTATATATTATTCAATAAAACATCTATTTAGATTGAAAAAATGTGAACCGGGCGGGACTTGGACCACAGCGTTCCGTGCTGCTTATTTTGCATTGCTACTCCGTGCTTAGTAATATATATTATATAGTAGTAACCCGCGACATCGTTCGCGTGGAATAGTGTCTTGGGGTAGAATTTTTAATTATTTAGGATGTTTATTAATTTATGTAATTGCGCATTTATCACAGGCAACCTCACATCACCCCCACTCCCGTGCCCACTCCCACTCCCATTCCCACTCCCAGTCCTATTCCCAAAAAACCAAAGAAGAAAGTTTAATTATTCTAGCTTCAAAAACAACGAATTTCCATACAAAGATTCACTCCTCTGTTTAACCCCTTACAACCCCTGTTTCGCAATAAAAAGTAGCCTATGACCTTTCTCAGGGTCTAGACCATCTATGTATCAAATTTAATTCAAATCCGTTCTGTAGTTTTGGCGTCAAAGAGTAACAGACAGACAGACAGAGTTACTTTCGCATTTATAACAAAAAATACTAAAGAAAAATATACGCCATATTGCTAAGACTACATTGTACTAGGCTATATTATAACTTAGTCTACAAAGAGCCTAAATACCATACCAAGGGACAAGGAAATCGATCTCTTTATAATTTGAACTTGGTAAAAATTTTAATTGTTTAATAGATCCATACCAATCCGAAACGGTCGTATTTTTTTCAGTACTCCATTTGATTTTTGGCTCACAGGCAAGGTCAGAAAGTATGTTGTATCAAATTCCGTAATGTAATACAAATCTAAGTTATATTTTTTATAACAGACTTTAAAAAATTTTCTATTTTGTTCTGAAAATCTTCAGAATGTAATCTAATAAATTATAACTTTGCAACTAACTTAGCGACTAGATGCAGACTCGCGAGTAAAACTAGTTATGCCGTTAGTTATATATAGAAATAGTAAAAGTTAGTCATCCAGTAGGAATCCACTCACACAAATATCTAGAATTACGAGTTTAGACTTTTAAATATTAATATTTAAAAGGTATCTGTATAATCTAAAAGCGCATTTTCCTGCAATGAAACTTATTTCCAGAGAAAATTACTGGACTAACGTGACGGAAAAGTTTACTGCAGTTTTCCCGAACTCGAGAGTAGGTACATTTCCATTTCCGCAAAATGATAAAATGAAAATTAGCTTGTGGGATAACACTTTAGTGGAGGATTAGTGAATTATTAACCAAAGTAGAAAATTGTGCACATCTACATATTTTAAAGAATTTAACATATCAATTATAATATTATGAACCTTAAATAAAACATCCTGACTTTCCTTGAATAAACTTTAACTATATCCTGACCTTTCGGATGTTTTACAGAAACCGCAATCACAGGGGACCGAAACGTTAGCTAAAATATATTTAAATATGTTTACTAATAGGTTTACTAATAATAAATACTAATAAAACCTATATTTCCGTTTTCGAAATCCTAAACTTAAATGTGTACTGCTCTCGTAAAGAACAGACAATGCTTGCTGTTATATCTTTATTATAAATTTGGACTTTTAGTCCAACGCCCACAAGTGGAAAAGTCGTGGATTCAATTACTGGGATGTTTATTTATATTGGCTTTTATCAACTGAACCCTGTAATAACTTCTGTAAACACCCGAAACGTCATTATATGGAAACTATTAACTAATATTTATCGCATTTTAAACCGTTAACAACCGTTCTCATTCCGGCTGCGTATGTCATCATCCGTTTTTTTAATTACATTTAAAAAAATCTATGTATACTGAATATAATACACATTTTCATAAAAAGTAGGCGTTTTATCGATGACAACACAAGTAAGGGAAAATAAAAAAAAAATGTCTACCCGTGTATGTTCCTCTCTACCATCACAAACCTTAAGTATATATCAAAATTACGATTATTATATAAAATATATAGTAAATACTTCCATGCATGTCTTGAACACTATAAAACTTCATTTACTGTATCTACTTAGCAGCAGTGGTAACTGACGTAGATCCGTCGTTCTATTAAACTGCCCTCCTCTAAGAAATTCAATTCATGCAATGAATAAGGTATCCCTTCGTAAGCAAAGTGCATACATTACTATTCAGCAAAGTACAACTCAATCCAATACTTTGTATCGCTTCAAAACATGTACATTTCAATCGATTACGTATGAAAGGGAATTTGTATTTCAAAAGCTTTCATTTTAAAAAGAATGTATTTACATGAATGTGGCTGTTTACATATTTACCTGAAAAACTTTGAGTTTAATACATTTAAACTGCTACTATTCATTTAAAATTTAAAACTCGCATACATGTTGTATAAATGTAATTTCGTTTCCACACTTTTCTTCTACTGATGGATTTTATTTTAGTTAGACCTCGGAAAATCGTTTAAATAAAACAATTTCAACGATTTAAATCGCGCAATATATTAAACCCCCGTGACAACTGCGAAGCATTCAGCAACAGCAAGAATAGTTAATTGATAACTTTCGCGTTTTAAGCCGTTAAAAGTGGTTCATATAGGTGTATCACTCGCGTAAACTACAGACAGTACTTAAATATGTATAGAATTCGCTTATCTAGTAAATAATATAATTATCCTGGAATAAAACGTATTTATGTATTTAAATGAAACACTTTAACGGTTTAAAACGCGATATATACAGCATAAAAACGTCAGGCCGTAGTTGAAATAATTTTCAAATAAATTCCTTTAATGTAGACCGCGTTTTAAACCGTTAGTGTTTTGTTTGAACGTGTAATACTCGCGTAAATTACAGACGGTATTACGGTCTTCACGTATGTCGAACTAGATAAAGCCAACTCGGGCTAACTTGGAACACGTTTATGATTAAAGCCCTAATATCAAGAAAGTTAGCGGACTCTGCTGACACATCGCTCAGCACTAAATGGAAAGAACAGTTGACCAACTTGTTGCCGCGCAACAAGTGGCCCCCGAGACCACTCTCCAACTAATAAACAGTTACGATACACGCTAATAAAATTAAACGAAATCGTTCCATTCGAAATTGTTTTCAGCGTCTAACATTTTATAGTCCATCGTTACCGATCAACTACTGTTATAATACTGAAAACATCTATAATTAATAAAATTAATAATAATTAGATACCTTAACATACACTTAGGTTTCTGTTATAGCGTCTCTACGGTGAGAACTTATAATAACATTAAAAAGCAAGGGAGTGTATTTGTTTGTTTTTTCTGAACGCGCGTGTTTTAGATTTTTATGTTGGTTAAAAAATTTATTGAAGAAGGTTTTAGGCTACATTATGCTTCAACTAAAAAAATGTGGAAATTGAGCAATGGAAACGGTTTCCATTGCTCAATTTCCAAAAAACGTCAAGATACCGGAAAAATGTAAAAGTAAAAAATAATCCCAAAACGTCTCTTTTGAAAATAATACCACAATAATTATGTCCACGACAGTATCTATCCTTTAAGATCAACTAACATTAACGACGTACGCAAACGAAGTCGTGGGTAATGGTTTCAATTCTTAACACAATATATACTATAGTTTGTAAATGCAAATTTACTTGAAATAAATTATAGAGATATTTCGTATCAAATAACGATTATTTCCTATCTATAGTTCACGCAAGTAGTATACACTTAAATAAAACACTTTAACGGTTTAAGACGCGATATATTAGTTATTTTAAATTTTCCTGAAACTGACTTCGTGTAATAATCTGAATAATAAAACGAAAAGCGAATTTATTTCCGGGTCACGAACATGAAGAAGCCGTCACCTTTAATCGCGCTGAATATTCAAAGCCAAATTAGATTGACAGCGCATCGTGTTTACGTGTTGTACGCAGTCTGTATTCATCATTTATAAAGAAAATTGTACTGTCACCTAATTGCTTTGAAACAAATAAAGACATATTCCCCGAGGAAAGAAGTGAAGGCCATAACACTGCTCGCTAACGCTGTAATGGAAGCCTGAACGATGCATCATACATAGCATAGGTTACATGAGTTATGCAAATGTTCCATTAATATTGGATGGCCCACAACAGTTTGGTCTCCCTCGAGACATTGTCCAAACTTAACAATGTAGCTGCATTATTGAACGAACTCTACACGTTGTGTTTATTCCAAGATAAATTGACTACAGTAATGGGAACTGCTGGCTTCTGGAGACATGAAGTACTGTATAATAAATCTGCTTCGATTAGCTAGATTTTAGTTTTATTTCTAATAACATTTTAACTTCCTCTTTGAAAGAGCAGTTTTTTTTAAACCTGCTGAAAATTGAAGCATAATTCGCGATTCGGTTTCAATCCGTCAATTTTACAAAACCAAATAATGGTGACGGTTCATCTTAATTTGAAGTTATGGTTTGCAACGTTTCAAATGCCATGATTTGAATCTAATTGTTTCCTATCACGTGTTAAAACGAATTATCTTTCTTACCTTAAATTTTCAAAGTTACCTACGTAGGTACCTAGTAATATATGTGTTATATACCTGTATTATCCTGGGAGTCACATGCGTCTTTTTTGATGGGCTAGTGTTATTATTATATCTTTATTTTTACCACTGAAAATTTGTCTTGTTGTTACAAAAAAATAAATTTAAAAAAGGTTTAAAATCCTAAACATATTTCTATTAGATAGCAATGGAATGATTGCGTTATAAAAGTTAATTTATGCTTATGTACATTTTTTTTAACAAGATTTTTATGTTTTAAAATATCTTTTATGAAATCAGAATGAATTAAATTAATACAGTCATAATAAATAAAGAACTATTCTAAGGAGCTTATAAATATCTTTCGTACGAAAATTCAGATCAACGTCGCCTGACTGACTTCTCTGTGTGATTTCATAAAAATTTCAATCTCCCTACACATGATTCAATTTTACATGTCATTGGTCTTTTTGATGTCATAACTTTGATTTTAGTACTCCATAAAAAGAAAATATTATATTTAGGATACTTATAGCATTAACTTAAACTCAAACCATTCAGCTCACACATAATTCGATTATATATAAAATTGTACGTCATATATAATTAATAAAAGTTAGTTTAGATTACAAAAATTAGTGATGATTAAGAAAGAGCAGTAGGATTGGGAATCACAACGTACAAGTAGCGATGAAGCACCGGTTTCCAGTTCCCCAGGGGGAGGGAGAGGTCAGGGAAGTGGCCATTCTATATATCTACAAACAATATTAAACTAACGAAACCAAAAACTATATTTTTAAAAATAAACACATAATATAAAAAAATCATGAAATTATAATCGAATGTGAGCTAACGTAAGAATGTAACTATCTAGAGACGTGACAAATGAACTGAACCAGCGTTGTGGGCATTAGCTCATATCATCATGAGATGGGTGATTCTGCCCAACATAGGGACGTTAGCAGGTTGAAAACGATATTTCAGCACTAAAATTTTCAGGACCATCGTTAAAATAGCAACTGCGTTAAAGCCGTAAGCACTCGCAATATTGTACCTTAAGTAACCAAGTACGTTTTAAGGATTATAACAAATTCATGTAACTTGTTCTAAATGAAACAAATGAAAATTCACCTTATGTTTAGCATCAGAACGCCTATTTTCGTTTGAAGTTGCGTCGAGTTTAAAGTTTCAAATATGTTAACAGGTGAATCGATCCGGAGTTAGTGCTTGGAGATTGTTCCGATGGAATTTGTGAAAGTTCGGCTTGCAAGTTTAAGTTGGTTCGTGTTAATTGATGTTCAGGCTGTTTAATTCTTTAGTTGGCGAATATTTTAATTAATTGCGGAGTGGGATAGAGTTTTCAAAATTCTATTTTTGTCATTGAAAAACAAGTGAAAGTTCTCACTCACGCAAAAACTTTATTAAAAAAAGGGCACAAAAATATAAGTAAATATTATACAAATGCTTTATTTTCTAAAAACATTTTTATTTAATAAATTGAATATTTATATAATATATATTTATACAATAAATAGTAATATTTCGTATTAGAATGTACTAGTCCCACACAAGGATTCCCAGTGTCGTGGGCTAGTCTCTTCCGCTGTAGTAATGTATTCACATTATTTACAAATATTAGCTTATTATTTTTAATATATAGTTATTACATTATATTAACATATATTAACAGCAGATGTTATATAACCTTTCTAAACTTTTGGGGTCTATGTCGATTTCTAAACAAAATCCAGTGACAAACGGACAAACAGTCGAGGTTAGTAGTATGTATTTTACCACAAAATTAAAATATTTCTACTTTTTTTCATTACTTTAGTTATAAGTTATATACTTTGTGATTATAATCAGTATATAAATTATCACAAATAAAAACTGTATGTATATTAATAAAACATATTTATTATTTATTTATACTAATAAGTATAGTAAGTAAATATAAGTAAGCAATTCCACCCTTTTCTTTGGGGATTGTTGAGTTTGATACCTCATAAAAATGTATCTTTAAAAATCGTTGCCGCTTCAATTAATGCATACACTTTGCAAAATATTCAGTCTTGTAAAATCGTAAAAGATGGTTCACGATTATCTCAAGTCATTAAATGACGTCACTAATGCATTTTTCTCACTCAATTTACCCCCAAAAGGGTCGCAGGGTCAGGAAATAGATTGAGCGTCCGAGATAGCTTTTCGTTTTCGCTCCTCTACTTAAAGGGGTAAAATCAATATCTTGTGGATTTTATATTAATTAAAACTTCGCTTTATATTCTTTGGCTTAAAGATATCATTTTATCATTTAAGTTATGCCGTGTGTAGTTTGCTCGAGTAGTAGACATTTAAATAAATTACTTTATAACGGTTTTAAAACAAGCAATTATTTTAACTATTGCGCCACGTTTCGGATGCTGCACTCTCGCGTATAATTTAAGGTACTTTATTGAAATAGGTTATGTTCTTCACGAGACTTGTCATAATATTATTTGATTTTTCCAACACACCATCATAAGCAACAAATTATGAGGGTAGTTAACAAAAATAAAACCACCACAAATATCCGAACGGCAAAATAATCTAATAACAGAAAATCTGTAACAAACAGAGACGATTTAACCATTCTTAGTTTTAACTGCCGTTCGGATACTGTCTATAGTTTACGCAAGTAGTCCACATTTAAATAAAACACTTCAACGCTTTAAAACGCGATTTATTTTAGTTAAACTTGTTTGATATTTATGTTTAACTGCGGCCCGACGTTCAGATGCTTTGCAGCAGCAGTGATCACGCGGAGACTGTAGTTAAAAATTATTCTCCAACAAGTTCAACTAAAATATATCGTGTTTTAAACCGTTAAAGTGTTTTATTTAAAAGTATTGTTTATTGTGTTTTATCGATCATAATATGTTAATAATTTTAAAATTTCAATTCTATCTTGCATGGATAAGTTAAAAGTGGAAACTATGTAAATTTCTTATGGAAACGGAATAAATGGGGCAGATAATTTAAGATTTTACGTTATCTACAGCAGTTTTATCGGGCATCCAAAGGGATTTCAATCAAGAAGATGGATTATAGGTTAATCCCGGAGATCAATGGGAGGGCTCGAGTGGAGTCGGGAGACGGAAATGTATTCACATTATTTACACATAGATACGCAAACAAATACGGAACAATTTCGGGATAATCTTGATGTATGTAGCCGCACACTATACACGTGTTCTAGCGTTACAGAAATAAAAATATAAGCGTAAAAACGTTGTTTTGAATAAAAAGATATTATACTTAATATTACTTCAAATAGATGAGGTATATGTTTAATGTCATCACGTCATATATTTAAAGAACAAATGAAGATATTTACGTAATTCAAAATTGTAATTAAACTTTTATCTTTAGCATAGAAAAAGTACTGCCTGTCAATAAAAAAATAAAGATGGCCTTTTTTAAGTTATTCATAGTTAAATTAGTTCTAGTGTGTAATAAGAAACACAAAGATTTAGTGTTTAATATCTTTAAACATGTAGTTCCTTTGAAGCAAGAAAAAATAAAATCAATAATTGTTATTTCGTACTTTTTAAGGAGTTTCAAGATCTTTGAAATATCTCAAAGACTTGCCTCAAATGCCTAATTTTATTTCCAGAATGCATATTAAATAATGTTTTACTATAATAAAGAAAATAGAGTTTATTATATTATTATTTAATTAAAGTTATATATCCTACGAAACGATAACAACTTTCGATATTCAAGAACTCAAATCTGCAACTTGTAAATAAAATCAAATAGCTAGTCGCGAGTAGTACACATTTAAATAAAACACTTACTGGTAGGGGGGGGGCCTTTTCCCCGTGACCGCGGCTGCTGCAAGCATCCCGAAACGTCGGGCCGAAGTTAAAAATCATTTTCAAATAAGTTTATCTAATATATCGCGTTTTAAACCGTTAAGTGTTAAATCAATTAAAGGACACAGAAATACATTAGCCCCATGTCCCACAAGGAGAAACTGTATTTCACAGAAAAGACTTATAAAGTTTAATAAAAAGTGGATCAAAAAAAACTAAAATGATCATATGCAATATAATTGAGTCTTAAAGCAGCGTTAAAATCTTAGTCGAATACCGTCTGTAGGTTACGCTAGTAATACATATTAAAATAAAACACTTCACCGATTTAAAACGCGGGATGATAGCCATGGTCTCCCCATGACCATGGATGCAGCAAAACATTCGAAACGTCGGGCCGTAGTTAAAATAATTTTAACTAATATAATTATATCTTTGTCGAATTTAAGTTCTACTGTGCAAAGTCTAAAATCATAAAAATATGCTCATTTGAAAGATCTGAAAGTATCATTATTGGATACTGAATGTAAAAGTTTATAGACTTCGTCGAACTACTTTTTCTTTTAAAAATACTATTCAGTAACAAACGTTTAAATCTTCATACGCTAGTATATACAAAATTTTCCATGAAGCGTAAACTCCTTGAATTTCCCATGTTATTTTAAATCCTCACTAAGTATTATAAAGCTTTCGCACCGAGTTTCTTCACTTTTAAAGAGTAAATGAGAAAATGTGAGTCTGTTTACACTACACTCGGCTTCTAAATTGTTTTACCTATAAAGCCAGACGGCTATCAGCTAATGAGGATTTATTTACGTCGCAAAAGTTTTTAATAAAAATGGAAATATTTTTATTAAACATTTTCTCTTCTTACTTAACCGCAGCTGGCTAAGATTAATAGCGCTTTCTTGTCATTTGCAAGTAGTGCGGTTCCTTAGTTATATTTTAGTGAGGTTTATAATTTACGATGATTAATAAATATCGTTTTATTATTTCTTATAAACGGTTATGTTAAGAGTTAAGCATGTGGTCTAACACAGTGTAAAGATCTAGGCTTCAAAACTTGGCGAGGCATAATAAAATCACGGCACGATCGGTTAATGAGCGATTCCATGTGGCGCCATAGGTTCGAATCTCGCCCTTGTCGTAAATATTTTTCGCTCTAATTATTATTGTTTTACAGGTAGGAATTGAAGTCTGACTAACTATTTGCACGTAATTTTTGAAAAACGTACCTCGGTTTCGGTCTGGACTTGAATATCAATGGCCACATAGCATTGCAAGGCAATAGCTGGGATATATTGAAGTATGTCTGTCTTTCTCTAATATTAAATAATCATCATATCGATACAGTATTCTTTATTAACAAGATTATAAATATTAAAGTACTTCCTTATATCCTTGAACCACGAAACATGTGCATGTAACTATTTTCACTTGCAATCCTAAAGTTCAGTTGCCCATAAATTGTGACGTCATACAAAATCACAACTAGCTTGTTTTCGTATGCGCTTACGTCACAATTCCTCGAGAAACATACGCCGTGTGAGTTGCAGTCTCATTTTCCATGTTGACAGTATGGAAATTAGGATCCCGACGGTTTTAATAAAGACCTCTTAATAAAACAGATGACGGCTGCACATAATCTCGGCACTCGAGAAATGGAGTGTATTATAAGTCGGATGACATGGTATAAATGGAGAATTTGAGTGGGATTTTAATTAAACCGCTTTATAATTCATATAACCGCATATGATTTTGCAGCACTTCTATTGACTCCAGGATTGTTCAGGCGTAACACCTGTCCTATCTATAATAAGTAAATGTTTGTTTGAACACCTAATCTCAGAAACTACTGGTTGAAATTCAAATATTATTATAACCGTATATGACTTTGCCGTTTTCTTTTGCATCCAGGATTATACAGCCCTAATACCTGACATATTATTTAATACTAGCTCTGTCAGCGACTTCATCCGCGTTTTTGCATCTATAGTTGTATTTATTTTTGCAAACCTCCCTTTTTATCTTTATAGATTTAAGTTGTCACCTAAGACGTCGGTCGCGTGTCGTCGATCGTCGATCGCGCAAGGTGATCTTAAAACGCGATATATTCGTGAAAATGAGCCTCCCCGTCATCACGGCTGCTGCAAAGCATCCGAAATGTCGGGCCGAAGTTAAATCATTTTCAAATAAGTTTAACTAATATATCCCGTTTTAAACAGTTAAAGTTTTTTATTTAAATATTTAGTGGTTGATGACCTGGACGGAATTCTCAATAGTCCTACCACCCAGATTTCAGAATAAATTATAAATTGTTTAGAAACATGACCCGGTGGAGATCGAACCCACGACCCGTTGATTTTTAGCCATACATTGCATTAGCATGTCGTCTATTAGAAAATAACCTGCAATCAATAGATAGTATTTGTATACTTTAACGAAAAGGGCGACTTTAAAACTATGAAACTTATCATCCTAAATTAGACCAAGTAGAATATAACGTATGGCCGTCTATGCAGCTCTGTTATTAGTAATAATTAACATAGTATATTTACTTCAGTCCCATTATGGAATCGAAATACAACAGTCGTCGGCTGAGCAAATACAAACAAAATTAGGCCTTAAACAGTGGATCTGTCTCGTTCAATTTAATTAGGGTCACGACATACAGCGATAATGAAAATCGACAGACCTCAAACCATTGGTTCCGCATTCTACCGTAAAAGGGTAGCTATACAAGGTTGAGCGTTGATTTAAACTGAATACAATTTGTGATAGAATGGCCTCAGTGGGGTCAGTTCGCCGTTTAGCTTCTTTCATATGTTAAATACAGTCTATAGTTTACGCGAGTAATACACATTTAAATAAAACAGAAACGGAGATCAGTCTCCCTGTGACCACGGCTGATGCAAAGCATCCGAAATTAAAAATCATTTTCAAATAAGTTAAACTAATATATCACATTTTAAACCGTTAAAGTGTTGTAATTAAATTCTTTTATATGTTTTTTAGTCGATTACATATTTCCAATGTTCTTAGAAAATATATAGTCTAGTTTACGCGACTTTTAAGAAAACAATTTTAACGGTTTAAAACGCAAGATTTTGTACTATTAAGTAGGAGTTATTAGACACTTTGTTGCAGCCATGGCGAACATCGTGTACTATGTTACGCTTTTGAACGTAAAACTGTTCTATTTATTAGATTTAAAATTGTCACAAAAAAGTTTACAAAGTTTGGCCTGTTTTTAAATATTAATCGTTCTTTTACTTTGATTCCCTCTAAAATAATATCATGACAATATAAAAAAAGTTTTGTTTTACGTCCGTACGTGGCACGCATAGGGAATCTGGAGCAATTTGTATTTAGATATAAAAAAATATCGCCTGAAATAAAATTATATACATAAACAATTCGGTTACATATAATAATACGAGTATGAGATTCGCGTACTCACATATGCATGAATACTTTTATTTGTAGAAATAAAAAGGGTCCCTTTATTTCATGTTTTACAAGACATTTATGACCTAGTATATTTCTGAGAGGGACTGAGGAAAACAGGAAAGAATTTATTTTAATTTTATGTATTCAGCTCACAAATACTACCTGTGTTCTACGATATTTTGTCGGAAATACGTTGTCGTGTTTTTTATTTCTTATTTCTTTAGAAACAAGATGTATATTTATTTACGTTTGTAATAATAAACATTGATTGTAATAAAGATTACTCTTGCCGTAACCATAGCTACTATATAGAACCAGAAATTTTTATTAAAACAATATTTAAGAAGAACATAAGCCACTATAAATAAGTTAATGTATTTCGCGTTTTAATCGGTTGAAAGTGTTAATGACAGGTAATGAAAAATATACCTAACACTGAGGTATGTAATAGTGGGAAATGTGGAAGACCAGAGAAAATCAATCCTGCGAAGTCGGTTCCAGAAACCAACAAATCCAAATATGTATGATTCCTCTTTAAATAATCTAAAAATACAGTGGCGACAGTATATGTCTATCTTTTAAGATTAACTGAGTACTTTATTATTTTTTACATGTATTATATTTTACACTATATAATTAAATAATCGAAAATAAATTGAAACAAATTTCGACTTGGGCTGGACTTGAACCGGCATCGTCAGCTTTCCGTGCTGTTCTCTAAATTGATTGAGTCCTACACCTCATCGTCGAATTTTTTCAACTTATGGACACATGAAAAAATTGAGCTACTGAGTCAATTGGTAGAGAAATAGGACGGAACGCTGATAATGCCGGTTCAAGTCCTGCCCGAGTCGAAATTTTTTTCAATTTTTTTCGATTTTTAAATTAACTGAGTTATTCGTTATTACCATATTTTTGGTCATTTATATCAACATATTAATATTAATCTTGCTAATAAAAAACAACGCTTGCCTCTTGGATCACTTAGTTTTTTTTATAAAAGTCTTTGGAGGGTTTCTTGCTTAAATTAATATCGCTATGTATTTCGCTATAGGAAGAAAATGTAATTATTAATATTATTGCTTCGAGCAAATCAATCAACGTAACCACAATTACAATCCATCAATTCAAAACCGCAAATTATCTGCCATTTATTTACTGTGCTGTTTTTATATAAGATAGGAAAAAAGCTTATTTAAAAATAAAAACATTATTTGGATCATTTATTTAATTACACCCCTTACAGCTAACAGGTAATAACAACTACGAGAATTTTATAACAATAATACATTTACGAAATTATACCATTACTAAAGAGATAAATAGGCAAATGTTATTCATAGGCATAAATGAAAAGTATTCAGGAAATGGACGCGTGTTTGTGCGTATGCGCGTTTATTGTATTAAAAAAAAGAGTTCTTTTTTATGATAGAGAAGGACAGACAGGCGTCGTGTTCACTTGATGGAAGGTGAAATACCCTAGCCATACAACATCTAACCAAGTTGAACTGTCGACCTATTTTGGCCTCGGATATTTGGTAATCCACAGACTGAAAGTCCAACATATTTCAGAAAATTTTAAATTGATTAGACCCAATTAATTCATAAAATACATTTCTGTAGGCATTATTTTACACGTTCGTTCGGACAGTGGTACATAATATATAAATGCATTGCTTGGCACAATCGTCACCTTTCTTCACGCCGTCGTTGGCAGAATTATTTTTTCTTTTAAGTATAAAAATCTGGACTGTTCGCAAAGTGTCAGCCATTATCGCAAAATACAATCCAAAAGTGCTCTCGATGGTAACCATGGGCAACCGTGCCAGGGTGGGTAGTTTGACAGATGAACTTGGAAAACGGCCAGTGCCGCTCTGCGCACAATGAAAATCTTTACCCAGTGGCATTGTAAATTCGGTTACGTCTTCCATGGCCCAATTCAGAAGTCGCTTATCATTTTTATTCTACAGTACATTGAACGATTATTTTCGTTTGGTCGGATAATGTATCTGGAATGAAATCTCGAGTTAAATTTTGAACATTTTTCAGCTTTTCAGCAATCTCTTGCGCTCGAGCGAACGTTTTATGACCTAATTTAGATATCAATTAGGTATGTATACATAAACTTCGTTCCTAACATGAGAACCCTTAGAATTAGGCAAGAATATTACTTGAAATTTAATGTTTGCATAATAATGAAGATATGTGATTCTATAAATAGAAAAGTATTCAAATTTTCCTGTTTGTTGTAATAATAAAATTGAAACCAAACAGTTAAAATTATTTTAAAATAAGTATTGGAATATATGTGTAAATAGTTTTTTGAATTTAATCACCAGGAAAGTTGGAAAGAATATTTTGCTTATCAAAGTAATAGTTAAGAACAATCTATTTATCCTAAAGTATGAACCAGTGTAATCTCGAAAACTCGACCTCACAATGAACTTTTTGAGGGAGGGATAAAATCATAATAATTATTATTCCGCTCACTACATCATTTGTCGCGCAAACACCCTGTGTCATTTTCACGTACCAAAAATAAAGTCGAGTTAGCAAAAACCCTTTGTGCCTTTCTTGCTGACCAAAATTTGTTGACCTTTCGTTGGTACAGCTCTTTGTTTTAATATTGGATACTTTCAGATTTGGGATTACAACGCCCTGTTTGTTTAATAGTGGTGCAATTTAATTTTATTAGAAAACGTTTTGAAATTATGATGAAATAATACATTTTTGTAATCACATTGTAATTGTAATGAAGTTAACTACGCAATAAAAACGAAAGCAATTGGTTTGGTACATAAGCGATGGTAGAGGGTGATTTTACCTCCTTCTAATCTTTTCAAATAAACTCGATATAAACAGCATCATACGTCAGTGGTTCCACTTACACTTATATGACGTTAAGCACGAGAAGTCATGAGGTTTACATACCGAAAAAAATGATTCGATGCGAAGATGTTTCGGATCGCTAAGAGACAGACGTCGACGAAAGCAGAACAATGAAGGTAGCACTGTATGACTAACAATCGACGAGTCCTAGATTCTATCCTAGCATATTTCTAATATATTTCTCAGCTATTTATATTTTTGACACTTGATGGATTTATCTGGAAATCAGGATATTAAATGGTTGGTTAGAATCCGTTATATTGAAACGAAATAGCCGTGAAGTTTAATCGCGCTTCGGTTTCAATGTGTGGATTTCAGAATATCCAAAGACAAAATAGGTCAATAGTACATATAGTTGATGTTATAGGGATATTTCACTTTTATTTTGTCTGTCCTCCTTTATCACAAAGAAAGCAATGTGTTTCCTTCCTATACCTACAAGGAGAATCGCCTCGTCAACAATTGGTCCGCCATTTTGTCAACGAAGACAAGATGAGTTATTATTATTTGTCTAATAAAGACTAACGACTATTTATTTTTTGTGTTATTTAAATTTTTCATCGTTACTGTAACTCCCGACTTTATTTCCGAAATAAAGATGAAAATGTGTTCATAACGTTTAATGCGATTTACATCATCAAAAAATTATTAAATCGACAGAAAGTCCCGAAAGTCGAATCAGAGCGGGCCTTAATACGACACGCTTATATTACATTTCAAAGCGACTTGTGACGAAGGTTCCTTTATTAGACCGTTTGTAGAGCCTTTTTTATTTATACCTACCAAAACAAGGTCAGCGGATGGAAAAGGGATCCTATTCCCATGGGCTGCGCCATAAAAATCTTAGAGGAAAGTTCTTTTTGCAGGACATTTCTAGTACGATAAGTGGAGGATTTTTCCGGGCGTTACAAGGATATAGATATCCAATGTTACAATAGAGGCGTTAAGTCGAATATATTACGGTTTATATAGTACACGTAAACGATAGTCTAAAGTTTAAAGTTATTTGACTACAGCTAGGGAAGACTAGATTCTCTTTGATGGATTAAACTTACTGATCGACAGTTGACAGTCAAAGGAAACAGTTTTACTATATTTCGTCAATATTCATATCTTTTGCGGTGCTTTTGTTCATTCGATTGGTATACTTGCAAATGAATTTAAAATTTACACATTCAATAAACAATTAGAAGTTATTTTCTTGATTTGTTGTTAGAATGTGCATTAAATTAAATAGTATGCTTACTAACGCCATCTAGTGTAAAAACGCTGAAACTAACTGTATAGTGTTATCTGTAGCCTATACAGTACTTGTTACAATGAATAAAAATAACTAAACTAATATATTTCGCGTTTTAAACCGTCAAAGGGATTTTATTTATTATTTATTTTTTAATCAATAAAAATGGAGTGTTGAAAATATCTACCAAACTTAAATAAATACTAAATGACAATATAATCGCCATATTTACTATTTAGTAAGTACCTATAGCGGAGTGTTACAATTTCGATATATTGATTTTCTATCTTTACTCTCACATAAACCGGCTGTTAAAATGCATCAAAATGTCCTTTCCTTGTTTTCAATATATTAACTTATACTACTATGGCCTATTCGTTGGAATTTCATTTTAACAATTGAAATAGCTATCAAAAAGTCGTTTATCATTTCTATTGACATGTTTGTTTATACTCAAATCCATGCGTTAGTTATTTTAAGGGTTGTTTAGTATATTCCAGTGGTCGTTATCCTAAAAATACATAGAACCGTTGTGTTCAGTTTGCTTTATCGGAGTTACATATTTTTATTCATAACTTTCTGATCGAAATAGAATTTTTGATAAGCTTGTTAAGGGTAACTGTATTAGGTTTACGCTGGTAAATTTATAAACAATAATAGAATACATACGCTTATATTATTGTACTTTGACTAATCTCGAAAATAATTTAATGAAAATCTTAATTCTTAGCGTACTTGATTGATATGTACCGCTCAGTATAAAGTCGACGGGCTTGTTGGTGTAATGGTAGATATGGCTAATTCTCATAGCTTCGATTCCCACCATGTCCAATATTTTTATAATCAATTTATTATTATTTTTTATATCTTCTTTCTTACTATTCATTATGACTTTGTCTGAAAATGGAATATTAAATAGATAGTAGAAATATCTCAATTCCATCAGGGTTGCGAACCACCACAGATGAAGAAGCCGTCAAGTCTTATCGTATTCGGTTTCAGTCTGCTGATTCCCGACCAAGCAAAGCCAAAATAGGTCAACAGTGCATATTATTTAGATGTTATACTGGCTTCTCAAGCATAAAAAACAATAAAAGATCGACGTTTGAAAATAAAAAATACGATATTTTACACAAAAAAAAGATATTTCGTACTATAATACAATTTATTTATCTATTACTAAATATAGAATAATATTAGCTTCGACGAAACATTTAATAGATAATCGAATAGATTTACAATCGATTGCACACTGCACTATCCCTATTGTCAATTGTCAAACGTATCACGCTATATAAGACAAAGTATAGTATAGTTGATCTACAAGGGATAATTGCATGTATTTATACGTGTTTATATGTTTACACTGTGTGAACACGTAAACTGCGTAGTCTAACACAATGGTGGGCTTAATGCAATGTACATAGCTTTAGAATCCTTCGCTATATGTTATGACAAGTTGTGTGTATACTGTCATATTGTTATTGTAATCCTTATTAAAACACCTTGTTACATTCAAAATATTTAAGGACTCTTACACTTTCTAAAATATAACTAAGCTATTTTAAATGCTAAGAGATATTCACGATAACGTCACAATAAAAATAAAATAAAGATTAAAAAAAAATGACTGATTGAATAGGTATCTATCTAATAGTTTACTAAATAGTGTCTTTTTTATAATGTACTAACTGTGCCCGCGACTTCGTCTGCCTGGAATAGTGATTTGAGGTAGAAATTTTAATTATTTAGGCTGTTTCTTAATTTATGTACGGGCGCATTTAAGGCAGCCAATCTCTCTCTCAGTCACATCACTCCTACTCCTAACTCCCACTTTCAATCCTACAATCACTCCCACTTTCAATCCTACAATCACTCCCACTCCCACTCCCACTCCTATTCCCAAAAAGCCAAAGAAAAAAGTTTCATTATTCTAGCTATTCTATCCAAAAACCACGAATTTCCCTACAAACTTTCATCCCCCTTTTCAACCCCTAACAACCCTTTTTTGGCATTAAAAAGTACCTATGTCCTTTCTCAGGCTCCTAAAGATCTGTGTATCAAAATTTCATTTAAATCTGTTCAGTAGCATCGGCGTTAAAGCCGGGCAGACAGACAGAGTTACTTTCGCATTTATAAGATTAGTATAGATTAATATGTTTCTCATCAATTTACATTTTATCCGAAACATTTTGAACTTTGTCTGGATATCTGGTAATATCGATTCAGTCGGTATTCTCGACGAATACCGTCCGGGTCACGAACTACCAACCACAGATCCAAAACCATGCATTTAATCGTGTTTCGTATTCAGTCTGTGGGCTTTAAACATCTAAAGTCAAAATAAATAAAATAGACTTTTAAAAGTTTGAGAACGAGGAACGCAATATCGAATCAAAACCGAATTACAGAATACTTTATAATTGCGGTTACAAAAAATTAAAATTAACTAATCATTCCTGCAATATCTAACTTCGCGAGAGCCGTCGGAGGCAATTACAAAGTTTAATTACTGCGTTAGGAGAGACCCTGTCATTCGCCAGGGATCCGCTGGCACCAGCCAGATACTATCAGAACATGTGTAGCTAGCTAACGGGCTATTAATTTATGTTTCCAAAGATTGCCTATAGGATATTGGATATAGTGAAATTTTCTATGTACTAATAAACTCACACGAGCCCTACCTACTCGTATCCATGACCATGCAAAAGACCTTGCTCTACGAATAGGGGTTATATGTCATACTTTTCTTTTATGTAACTTATATCTTTTAATCTCTTAAAGTTTGGAGATCTTAAAAAGTAAGTACTGTTTTTACGGTTGTCACTCTTCAGAAAATTAATGCTTTTTAAAATATTATTAACATTCAAACTGGCAAAATTAAAAAAAAATAAAATTGTTCTTAACTAGTGCTTCAATAAAATAACTTCATGATGTATTTCTTTTTCATCTTCAATATTACTATTCACTATTAACATTTTTTACCTCGCAACCTTGGTTAAGGTCACGGTGCTTGATGGTAGCCGCTTAACATCTAAACAAAATCTACTGTCAACCTGTTTTGTCTTTAGAAGTATATATGTTGTATAGAGTAGGTACCTAATAGGTATATTTTCTCACACTAAGATATGTTTCTTCCAAATTCAAAGCTTGTAACTGAAATAAAAATTAACCGACGTATTACACTGAAGTTTAATACATCTGTTGCATTCCACCACATTATCAATTTTAAAGCAATCCCGCGGCACGAAGCACGGAGGAATGCAATTTTATCTGATCCCGAGTGCAAAGTCTCGGGTAATTAAAGTTAAGGGAATCTGAGAGTTTCCAAGAATGGAAGTTTTCGTTCCATGTTCGAGTGTGTAATGTTGTGTAAGGAGTTTGTGAAATCCCCTCCGTTCTTATTTTAAACTTTACTACAGCGCTTGGCTACTACTGAAACGGTTAGAAATGTCAAAAGTTGATTGATTAATGTTACACGTAAGTATGTTCTTGGTTCTAATCTCAAATTACATCGGTGTGAAAAGGATAAGAATCAGTTTATTTAAACAAAACACTTTTAACTGTTTAAAAGGCGAAATGTATTAGTTGACTTATGATTTCACTAAACATTCCGTGTTTTAAACCGTTAAAAGATTTTATTTAATTGCGTACTACTCGCGTAAACTAAAATTATATTACATAGAAATGAGTTTCACTAAACTATTTTTAATTGATGTTAAAAAGAAAAGCGTTATAATATGTTTTATTAAAACCTAAAAATAAAATAATAAAAACCTTTTTTATAATATAATTTGCGAGTCCTTTACGATTCTCTGTAAATTTCTAATAAACACCTGTCAATATTCTGTTATAATTATAAACAGGCAATCACAAATTAAAAAACCTTTATATCCTAGTTTTCACATTAATATGAAAATATGACTCAACCTGCTTATAAAAGGGCATTAAAAATGTTTCTAAAATTATTTTGTTTCCTAACGAATGCTAGTTACACAAACGAGATAATGGAATACAGTTTTTGCATCTCGTCCTACATAGCACGCAGGCCAATTATAAAGTTAAAAAAAAAGCTAAGTTTGTACTTTTTATCTTCTCTGCACATCGTATGGCCATCTCTTTTACTCTGATAGAGAACGCTTGTTTACATCGCAAAAATTAAATGAGAAAGTGTCAAGTAATTCCAAGCTGGGTTTATCTGAGTATCCACCACCAATCCACCTTGTTGCTGTTCAGACAAACTACGCAATTAATTGGTAGGTTTTGATAGGTTGGTGAAATTTTGCAGGTTAGATTAGTGATTATACTGATGGAAGTCTGAAAAAACATGAATCTTTGCTAACTAAACTTTAGTTAACTTATTTAAAAATAACAATCCGACGCGGCGTTTCGACGGTCGAAATTAAGAGACACACAAATTTCATTAGGGAGGACTGCCTCAAGATATCAAACACCTGAGATATTAAAATCCTATATTAAAAACTCTGAATTCCAAAAAACAGCACACCGACTAACGCGAAGACGCTATTCGTCAATTATGTAAGGAATTTCGCCAAATCGCTAGCGTAGCAGTTTTCACTTTGACATTAGAGACACCCTCCATCTTTAGTCTCTCCGTCACCACTGCTGCAAAGCTGTACTTAAAATCACTTTCAAATAAGTTTAACTACTATATTACGCGTTTCAAATGGTTTTATTTAAATGTGTACTACTCGCGTAAACTACAAACTCCAACCCGTTTATGACACTACCTGCTAATATATGAAAATTGATCTAAAATACTTAACCTTTGAAAACATTAATATTTTTTACATGTTATTGCACATGAAGGCACTATATAATGCTCTCAGAGCAACAGCACGGATCGCTGATGATGCCGGTTCAAGTCCTGCCCGAGTCGAATTTTTTTTCAATTTATTTTCGATTTTTAAAATACTTAAATTAATACAATCGAGGGAAACAAAAATTCACGATGAAATTTTTTAACCTATCCCATCAATAAAATTGCGGAGTATTTTCAATTTCGCAAAGTTTCATTATCCAAAGTTCTTAAGATATCGCCCTAGCAACGTCAGTTATATATCAAAACTGACTTTCTTCGATTGTTCGAGAAATTTCATTAAACTCACGCCCTAACTTCTACTAGTCTAGATTCTTGCTATGATTTAATTTGATTCGAATCATTGAGCTTTTTATAATTGGATATTATTAAAGTTCATATTCTTTTTAAAGCACCTGTACTGCAGTTTTTAATTTTTACGTAAAAGTTGGACATGTTATGATAAAGTTAATTAAATGTACATTCCTAATTTTCTCAAAGCTTCAGTAAGGTTTTTAATAAAAGTTCATCCTTTTATCTACAATATAATGTTTCTTTTTCTGAAATAATGAATATTAAATACTTCTTTTCTTTCTTTCCAGAATCTTAAGAATCAAATCATGACAACGAACGTGTGGGTGGAACAGGTATGCAAAACTTTATTTACTATTTTAACGATACAAAGATAGAAAGACTTCTGGTTTCAATACATGCAATATTATTAAATTGAGATACAGATTATAAAAAGATATCATTAACTACAAACATTTTAACGAGCTATTTGTCGATAGATTACAACTACTAAAGTAAGAGTACTTATATTAATATACCAGAATCCTATGTGTTATTTGCTGAATTGCTCAAATATAAATAAACTAATTTCAGCCTCAGAAGTTTAGCATTATTGACATACATTCCTCTATTCAGCCTACCTTACCTATAATAAATTGAATTTCAACCATCCCGACAGCGCAAATAAAGCCATTTAGAAAAGTCAAGACGTCACGTGGGCCGTAACAGAGCTTGACAAATGACGGGAATCCCGGTTGGACAAAAGGAGGGACGCCCGTCAATAACAACTGACTAATAGTTCGGCCATACATTCGCTTTCATTTTAATTTTCGCCTCTTTGTCGTGGTCCGCAAGCTTTTTTAATAATATGAAAAAAGACATTGCCCTGACGTAGACCTCACTTGCTACATCGTAGCCTTCATCTACATCGTAGCCTTCATTAATCGTGCATATTTGCTACGTCGTAGCTAGCGACTACCAGTTTTATGAAGCAAAGTTAAATAAAATAAAATAAAAAGTCACTTCTGTTTACAAACTTATACTGATTTTTTAATTTAATTAAATAATATAAAAAAAAAATATAAATAACGGGTCTTACGCCTAAAGTAAAAAACCAATTAATAAATTTACGATCGATTTATAAATAATTCCGTTTTCTAAGCAAATTTTGCAACTTTGATAATAAGCAGGCTAAATAGCTCGTAATATTTTGGAAACTAATGGTTTTTTCGGCTTAAACCTTTTAAAGAAAAAACCTCGAAGTACTTAAAAAAGAAATTCCTTTAAATTTGTAGCGATCCGTTTATTAAAGTTACTCTGTTCGAGTTTATTGTTTTAAAAACTTTGCGTGAGTTTTGAGGTCTGTTCTTTGAAAACATTTTAACGAATTTTACGTAATTCCAAATAAGAAACATTTCATTCGTCTAATGTTTTATAAAGGTTTACAGTATTTTAAAGTATTCTTTGTAAAGAAAAATATATATTTGATAAAGTATTTATCTTATAACTATTTGATTGCAAAAATGACCTTGCTTGTTCAGTAGTAATTTTAGTTTCATTGCTTGGAAGGTAGTGTTCCAAATTTAAAACTGACATAAGCTGCTGCAAACTGAACCGTTGGGTTTTCATTAACATAAATTACATCATTTTGCGTTTTAAAGATTCTGTATTTTATTTAATTAAAATAACTCGCGTAAACTCCTGACAATAATTGGTTGTCGTGATTATAAGTTACCAGCTGGCGTATTTTTTCGTCAAAGTAACCTGCCACATTGTCTATCTTAAAACTGTGCCCGCGATTTTGTCCGCGTGGAATAGTTATTTTGCGCATTATGTTTTTTTATAATTGCAGACCACCTCTTCAGCTTTATAAATTATAACTATTACCCATGATATCGAACCATATCTGGTCGCCGTTGAGAGTTAATCTTAAAATATATAAATATACTCTCAATGACATTATTTAAGATAATTTAAAGAAAAATCATTCATACATACTTTCGCTTCCTTGAACCGTATTCGCAGTGCACGCAACGGAAGCCAAAAAAGTTGAATATTTTTCCACATTTCAATCTCTTTCTTCTATTTGTCGCAGGGAGATATTTTATAGTCTTAAGTCTTCTTTGATAAATGTTCCAACCAACACAAAACTAATTTTCAATTCGAATCAGTTGTATCTGAGATTAGCGCATTAAACACACAAACAAACTCTTCAGTTTTGTGATATATTAGTATAACTGAGTTAAATTCTGTCTTACTAATGTCTTTTAGCACTAGCAATATCCATCCGTTCTGCATTTGATACAGTAACTGTACCGATCCATATTTTGAAAATAGAATCTATGCGATTCACGTGTCATTACTCAAAAACGTGTTAACTGCTGGAGGCAGAATGATTTACGAGCACCGGATATGGACAGGGGATAAAAAATAAAGCGTTATTGTATCTACGCTAGATTTATATCTGAAGTGGGCTTTGATTCATGATCGTATGAGATACAGTTTTAATAAAAGTGTGTTGTCCACTTGTGTTATTAATTCAACGAGTTCGTTGGTCTAATAGTTGCGATATAGCTCCTAAACATAGCGAAACTCAATTTTCAAATGTTACCTTTCTTGTTCCTAATTCTTAATATCTTTCTTTTTAATTAATCCTTTTAGCACCACTTACCCATTGTCCCCTTTTTTCCCCTTTACTTCCTGTTTACTGGTTGCCTGGAAGAGATCGCTGTTTATCGATTAGCCCGCTTTTTATTTATAAACTAGTTTATAAGTTTTTTTTAAATTTTCAATCTTCCCAAAAATAACATTTTATTCAAACAAAAAAATTAATAATAAAATAAAAAAATGGACAAAGATTTGAATCCTACCGGAGTTTTATTGGTTAATAACAATATTTTTTAAACCTTTGTTGCTAGTCTATATCTAGATTTCTGCCATAAAATATAATAGCTAATGCAAACCTACTTTAAAAAAACAAAAAACTCTGAATTTACACTTTCTGCTAGTTCTCAAATATCTTTCAAAGGTGGCAGATTCTGTCCGAGACACGAACCATCCTCCACAGCAGAAAAAGTCGTTAAGTTAACACTTTCCACATTTTTATACTAGTCCAAGAATTTGCAAATGTCCAAAGCTGTATATTATGTAAACCCCATAATAGTCTGTCAGTCTCTCTCAAAAAAAAGTATTTCTTATTTGAAAATATTCATATGAAGCTATCTGTCTAACAAAATTAGTATGCCATTGGTTGTGAGTTCCAGTCCCGTATATGCAATTGTTTTAATATAAAAATACGTCTCTAATTTATGAAATCCCAATTTCTGTAGATAGATGGAAAATATAAAATTTCACCCGTCATAACAACCCACCCAACTTAAGAATTAAGATGAACGAAGTCGTACTTATGAAGTTTCAAAGTTATTTTGAGTTGTCTTGTCATTTTAAGATCCGTTTTATCGGGCTAAATATTTGTTATTAGCTACTACAGCCCAGAAAGTAAACAATTTTACAACATTAAATTAGTTTGAAAGTCTTGTGACGTATTATTAAAGCTATGTTAACTTAGTTTACTCGAGTACTATAAATTTAAATAAAATACTTACGGTTTAAAACTCAAAATATCATATTACTTGCTGCGAAGAATCGAAACTTGAATAGGTAAAATTAAAATAAAAAAAAGCTTTAAAGTTTTATTAAATTATTATGGTATATAGCTGGCTTATTTACGTATTCTAGTTGTAGGTACATATTAAATCAAATATATTTAACTAATTAAAACGCGAAATATATGACGCATGTTGTTTTACTACGATTTCGGTTTTCCATTGTAACATATATTTAACGGTTTAAAGTATAAAGTGCGTTTAATTTAACTTCAATTTAATTCCATAAATATTAAAGTCAAATGCAAAAAAAATCTATATACAATTTTCTCTGCTTAATCCCGCGAGAAATATGTTCAATATTTTACAGTTCACTGGATTTGAACGAGAATGAGTCTAAGCTTAGAAATGCAATATCAAACGACCTAAAAAAAATATAATATAAGTAATGACATGAATAATGGAACATAATCCGAATAAACAAATATTCCTATAACAGCAACTGTGGTCATAAGATACCGTTAAAACAAAATAAAAACCGATATTTAGTATGTATAAGCCATGCTTTTGGGTTCAAAAAGAATCCAACATTTCTGCTTTACCATCTCGTAAAGTTTGTTTTAGCTTTGTTGGTATTTGGCATTTTATTCGCATCAAAAGTTATTCATTCGCGGTCTGAATACTTTACCAAACAATGGTACACTTGATTTCAATTTGACTTGTGATATTGTTTTGGGAGTATTTATTTTGAATTATATAAAAAAATAAATTAAACGATACGTTTTTTTTCTTTTGTTTTGTTCGAGGTAACTTACCTTCCATCAAATGGACATCAATGTTGGTCTGGGTTCAAAGAATCTTGACGTTCTCCACTGGATCCAATGTTTCTTTCTAATCAATCTGTAATGATAAAGCCGTGCGTGCAGCTCAGTTTTATTCAGTATTCGGAAATCGAATCGTATCGTTTTGAATATTCGGAAAACCATAGATTGTTTTAATCTATGGATTTCCGAATATTCAAAACCAAAATACGCAATAGAATAATTTTTCATTTTTCAGTATTTTTCATGGCATTTTCTACCATCGAGTGAACGCCATGCTCGTCTGTTTAAGTACATTTTCCAAAAATAGCTTCTCAAGTGGCGCATGTAATTTTATTACTTTCTAACATGACCTAAATTTTCTTGGTTATTTACAAAGACGTTTTCAAATTAAGTCGGCGTAGTTGAAATTGAGTTTTAGCAACAGTAATTTCGCCGTACACGCCTTCTCCAAAATAATAATTGACTTCCATAATGAAGCCACCACCCTGGAGTATTTATTTTGTTTCTGACAGAGTTGATTACGATCGTAGTGTACATGCTTATGGATTTGTATTTTTAACTGTCCTTCGTTGACAAATGATTTATTGGACGAGTATTTTCGATAAAAATATACATAATAATAATATATATAAAAAATATATATATCTCTTCATGTATTTTACCTTTTCTTGTAAAATACCTCAAGGGTGATAGGAATTTTTTTCTGTAAACCGATCCTTTTTATACAAATTCCTGAAAATATTAATAAGAATTCAGAAATTCTAACAAATAAATACATTACGTCGAATTTTGGCTGACTAATCATAAAGAAGTGTCCTGATTCCCCATGTGGAGTATGGGGTGAAGATAATTCTATGCCTGTTTCACAGATCTGTTTGACATTTTTATCTTTTTAGGCAACACGTACAACCCTTGAGTTATTCAAAAAGTACTAATTTATTTGAGAACTTAAATATACTTTTTTGTTACAGGAATGGAATGATTATAAGCTCAAATGGAATCCTGACGACTATGGTGGTGTGGATACGTTGCATGTGCCTTCAGAACATATATGGCTGCCAGATATAGTATTATATAATAAGTAAGTAATATATATATAAGTAATAGAACCAGATAAAGATGACTAGAATAAGATTAATCAGAAGATAAACAATTGAATACGTATAAGTATATAGATAAATTATTTATAACATCGGTGAGTGATAACGCATAATGCAAAATACAAAACCCATAAAATAACAATCCTGAATAAACAAACATATAATATAATGATTAAAATTAATCATTATACACTTCCAATTTAAACACACATATTATATAAACAAAGAAGCACAGGGTCGATCGCAATGGTGGAAACATGGGGCTGCACAGCCACTGATGATGATAATTATAAAAACAAAACACACTAATATGACAATTGTAAACAAAATTGAAAATATAGATTTGTTCTAACAGTAACTTACAAATCGTACTTAAATAAGAAGAAGAAATCTCACCAAGAAATGCAGCAACCACACAATTGACAATCTTAGACGACTAAGCTTGCGCAAAAGAGGATTTAATTAAAAGCCCTACAAAGTCCCGACATTAATCTAACTCGGGGCCTGTTTACTCTGGAATCAATTTAGGAGAGTTCGCGTAGAACCTGCGACCCGCTGTCGCAAGTTTCCCGAGACCCATTTCTTTCAATGAACGCGAACTTTTTCTATAAAATGCGATTTTATTCGGTGGTCCCCTTATCTTCTTATTTCGTGCGACGGGCGGCCATTATTTTGCATTATCACGAGGACTCGACAAGTTTATCGTTGCTATTTCGTCTACAAAAACTGTGAAGCTAACGCTTTATACGGAGGAATTATCCTCGTGTCAGTGCTAAAGTAATTTTTCAAGATGGCAATTTTATACGAAGTTCGCCGAAGTTCGGCGGCGTTGGCGATGAGTTTCTTGTATCAGTTTAGGCTTTTACTTACTCATCCTTACTTAGCTGTTTGAGACTACATACTCGTGTTGCATTATTTTACAGTTGATATCGTTTTTTGATCGCACAAATATGAGTGTGATTATATTGTTGTATTGATATAACTAAGACGTACTGTAAATCAGATTCACGGCTACACACGGCAAAATAGTGTATTTACGATTTTATGTCACGTTTAACTGTCAAAGTAGACAATCTGTCAAGTCAAGTCACTGTAATATGTCAGAGCATAATGACGACCGCGTGGCCGCGAATTCTTTTGCATTATGCGACGTGTATATATTAATTTGTTGTATAATTTGTCGCTCCTACTGAATGTACTTATTTCTTGCTTTAATTGTATCACATAAGCGGCTTATCTTTAAAACTCTGTCAGAAAATAATATTATACAAGTCTCTCGTTACAATAAAAACACATAAAGAGCCAGTTTCGTGCCCTGCCAACTATAATCCCGGGGCTATCGCTAGTATAACGCTTATTTAAAAACCCCATATATTTCCGGAGTCACCCATTATCACTGCAGTTCACCGCATTTCTGCGCATTAAAGAATATTCATCCATTCGAAAACTTAAATCCTACGAAGTAAAGTTGAAAATTGAATGAGATTAATTAAAGCGTGGCAGAGTGCGGCTGAAGTTGGTCAGGCGGAATGCACGATAAGTGGTGCCTTTAATCTAAATAGCATCAAGGTGGAATAAAACGTTTCACGTGCTCGTTGGTCTTATGGTAGCTGTGTATGGCTGATGACCAACGGGTCGTGGGTTTGTTCCCCGCCAGGCCAACATGTTTCTAATTTTATAATTTTTCTGATTTCGTCTGGATATCAAATGGCTGGTAGGAATATATAAATTCCATCCGGGTCACAAACCACCGTCTACAGGTAAAAAATCCGTGAAGCTTAATCGCGTTTCGGTTTCAGACTGTGGATTTCCGAATATCCAAAGCCAAAAAAGGTCGTCAGCGCATCTTGTTAAGTTGATATAGGCTGGGGTTATCATCTACAATCAAGTGCCATGCCATGTCTGTCCTCCTAGATTATTAAAAAAAAGTACCTTAGATTCGAGATTAATTCATTCGACCTGTTGAACGTAGCGATATAAAGACTCAATACTCCAAGACCCAGTTTTAATTCAGGTCCTTAAACTTAGCCCGTTAGACGGAAAGTATTAAATAACTAAAACAGAGCATAACAAATAAATGCTCTCAACGTAATGTACTTGTAATATTTCTACATTTAAGCAGTCGGAGGTTACTGAAATGCACCTGTGACTTTCCTAAAAGCCCTCGCCGCGAATATTCGTGTAAACTTTATTTTTAATGGCGACGTTAGCCTAATGGAAGACAACACGACCTATATTTTATGAGACAATTTTCACGGATATAAAAGTTAGGTACGACAGCTTTTAGCAGACAATTTGCTTAAGCCTATCAAGTGTTTATGGACGGAAGTGGAACGGGATGGAATTGACAGCTTAATTTTATATCTAAGCGTCATTTCCGTTCTAATTTTGAAATATTGTATCAGTTCTATTCCTAAATATTCATGTTTATATTAAGCAAAGATTGTTATAACTTAGATGACAATTGACATAACATCGTTTGAAAAGAAAGATATTAATAAAATTTCGTCTGTAGCTTACGTAAGTAGTACAAATTGAAATAAAACGCTTTAACGGTTTAAACCGCAAAATATTTTTGTCTCCCGTAACCACAGCTGCTGCAATGCACCCCAAGCGTCGGGCCGTAGTTAAATCAATTTTCCAATAAGTCTAACTATAATATATCGCGTTTTAAACCGTTAAAGGGTTTTATTTAAAAAACACATGAATACTTAATCTTCACGAGAATATGTAGGCAAGTAGATAAGTTAGCTAATGCATTATCATAATCCTACATGCATGAATCACGGAAAGCAACGTCTAAGCTAAATGAACGCGTTTGCGGCTAAAGTTCAAATAGAATGGACATGAATCGTGCTAATACTGAGTAATAGATTTCTAACAAAGTTTAGTAGTTTTTGTTTACTTACTCGCGATTCTTACTTACTTAGTAAACAGTCTTACTTTACTAGTACATTTTAAATAGTATTATTTGTGCTTTGTTTTTAAATTGACGATTTTTTTTTACTGACATCTTTATCGAGATCACAAAAACTACAAGATATAAAAACTTACATACTGAAGTACAGGAATATGAAACAAACTTGTATAGATGGTTTGATGTTAATGAGAATAAAACATTTAAATTTACCCAGACCCCTTAACCTCGTTTTGATTTGGCATTTTGAAGTTTACAAATATTTAAAATTGATAATGATAACTAAATTAACTTACTTTGTAATATTAGTATTATTTACTAAATATATATCCAGATATGTATTTGCTTATGATATAATATTTTTAGCGCCGATGGCAACTACGAGGTGACCATAATGACGAAAGCGATTCTTCATCACGACGGCAAAGTCGTTTGGAAGCCGCCTGCCATTTACAAATCGTTCTGCGAGATTGACGTCGAGTATTTTCCCTTCGATGAGCAGACGTGTTTCATGAAGTTTGGCTCGTGGAGTTACGATGGATACACGGTTGGTAACGCCATGTCTCTAAGCGAAACGTAAATAAGCTTAAAGTTAGCTAAGACAATACATGTGAGAGAAATTAATTATTAAATATTAAATAAAAACTATTGGCAACATAACTATTTGATAATTATTTACATTATATTTAGTTATACCATTCATCTTGAATGTATAACACATTCTTCGCCTTCATAACTCCAGTTGGTTTAAATCCAGGAGACTATATATATTTTCTTATTTTTTTTACATAATGAATACATAATTTTTCTCGTCCATGGCATAGAATCATAATGATTTATTTCTTTTTAATTATTTTATGCCAATCCAAATAAAAATTTAATATTATTATGATATATAGAAGATGACGAACAAGGTAGTTTGAAGTTAAATTCGATTTGAGGGTTAAGATTTAAGTTATATTGTGCACAAACACGTGAAAAAAAACCTATTCAAGTATAGGAAAGCTGTTATTTGCTGTACAGATTTATAAATGTCAAATGGTATCTACCGAGACTGGGTGTGATAAAATTTCGAAATACGGCTAATGACGGTAGGCCGCTGAAGGACGCCGTCATCAATCGAACTGAGGAAGCCAATAAATCGCGCGCTTCCGACGTCCACATAAATAAAACTAAAGCTTCCTTTTTACGTCTTACGCCATACATAATAAGGTTCACCGGAGATCTTGTTTTGAGTTGTCATCTCGATCCTTCAGTACTAGTCTTTTGGGGATGCTTTTTAGAATTTATTACACGTTCATACGGAATCAAGCAATTTTACTCTGATAGAATTTTTGAAATATTGTTTGTTTATCAATTTATTTGGCCTTGGATTCGTGGATTTGAATGTTTTTAAATGGAAGTAGGTGTCAACACCCCCGTGCCTCGGGGAGCACTTTGTGCCGTCGATCCAGGTTATTACCATTAATTTTATCGTAAAAGCCTGCCAACCCAAACTGTAGCAGCATTACGAAACTTTTTTGGTGGTTATCTGAACTCTTTGTTCTACTAGAGGTGTCCTGTCTTTAATGTCAGAGGAAACCAAAAGTAGTAGTACATTAATACATTAAAAAAGTCTATCTTGTTATTTTTTTATCGTAAAAGCGATAAACCTACATGCATGCTTGACTTGAAGTAAATAAAGACTTAATTCAAAGTTAAAACCAGTTCTGGAGTTTATCTGTATTAAAAGATATTGTAATTTCAGGTGGATTTGAGGCATTTAAAGCAGACGCCGGACTCAGACCACATAGGAATGGGAATCGACTTATCGGAGTACTATATTTCTGTAGAATGGGATATCATGCGAGTACCGGCCACTCGGAATGAAAAATTCTATTCATGCTGCGAAGAGCCCTATCCAGACATTATTTTCAATCTCACGCTCAGGAGAAAAACTCTCTTCTACACAGTCAATCTTATCATCCCTTGTGTGGGAATATCGTTCCTCTCAGTCCTCGTCTTCTACTTACCTTCAGACTCTGGAGAGAAGATCTCGCTCTGTATCTCCATTTTGCTGTCGCTCACCGTGTTCTTCCTGCTATTAGCAGAAATCATCCCGCCGACGTCTCTCACAGTTCCCTTGCTAGGCAAATATCTATTATTCACTATGATGCTAGTCACATTATCAGTAGTGGTCACTATCGTGGTGCTAAATGTAAATTTTAGGTCTCCAGTAACTCACAATATGGCTCCTTGGGTTCGCAAAGTCTTCATAGATTTTTTACCTAAAATATTGTGCATACAAAGGCCAGAAAAACCGCCCGACGACGAGGACGACGATAATGACAAACCTACCGAGGTGAGCATTACGGATCCTGTGTTAACTAACTTGTAACAGTATTTAAAAATATATTCTTTTATTAAAATCTGAACACCCTTTGAAGCCCAAAAACGTCTTAATATACCGACAGGCGCTTAATTAAATTTATAAAATAAAAGCGTTTCGAGGAAAAAAGCTCTTCGAGAAATCCTTTTGAAAGGAAAAACACGGCGCCTGTGCTCATCGCGTTTTTTCATTCAAAACATTTGCCATGAAAATGGATTCAATATAAACAGTCTCGGGCTCGTCAATAATAACAGATTTAATTGTACTCGGCCACGGGACTAAAAACTCTCTCATTGTACTCAGAGTGTATCGCTAAAATATCGTTTCGGGCCCAATTTCATTCCATTTCGATTTTCCTTTATTACTCAACGCCAGCGGGCTTAACGAGCGCGAGGTTCTTGTTATTTATGTTCCCCCAGTGGCCGCGGACGGATCGCGATATACGAGCCGGCACGCGGCTCGAAACCGAAAACCTACTCGAGACTAATTGTGTGCCGGCTTAAGCTACCAATACATTGACTCTTCTACGCCAATAGACGTATTCATTAAGTCGTTTTAGTTCTTAAGCGGAAGCGCTAACTTGTAGATACTAATTGCAACGTTTCTAGGTGCTGACTGATGTCTTTGGCGGGGACGATATGGACGGGAAATTTAAAGAGTGGGCCTGTGAAGAGTACGAGCTACCAGGCATGCCTCCTTCTCCTCCTCCTCCGCCAGGTGGTGACGATGAACTGTTTTCTCCCCCACCTGGGTCCCCTTGCCGCTTGGACTTGGACGATGGTAGTCCATCGTTAGAAAAACCGTTCGTTAGAGAAATGGAAAAAACCATAGAAGGATCTAGGTTTATCGCTCAACATGTTAAAAATAAAGACAAGTTCGAAAGCGTAAGTGACTCATATGATTAAAATGCCCTTTAATAATTTGAGTTTTATATTAATCATGCACGTTGTTCGCAGGTGGAAGATGACTGGAAATATGTAGCAATGGTTTTAGATAGAATCTTCCTATTCGCGTTTACGATAGCCTGTGTTGTCGGCACAGCCCTCATTATATTCAGGGCGCCGACTTTTTACGACAACACGAAACCGATAGACATTCTATATTCAAAGATCGCAAAGAAGAAATTGGAATTGCTCAAGATGGGCTCAGAAGGCGACCCGGGTCTCTGAAATTCGTCTTACGTCTTCGGCCACTCGCCGCCGAAGACGTTCTGGGAGCTGATCGTCATGTGGTGGCACGGATGATCCATGTAAAGCTCCTGGGTAGGAACTATGTGGCGAGAACTTTTGTGCTCAGTGTGGTAGCAAGCGCCGGTAAGATGGACGTTGTACCGCGAGCGTTCAAACCGTCTTTTATACAAACTCTAATCTGACTGTGTCCGTCGATAGTTCGATCGGGAACGGAATGGGCGTTTTGTGTTTACGCCAGGTCTGCCATAGCTATTTTTGTAAGAATCGCTGATCGTCGTCGCGTGTAAGCCTATTTTGTATCTTGGACGTTTCTTTTACTGTACTTATTCGATCGACGCACAACATTACGTCTTTAGGATGACTGTTTTCACGAGTTTTATGTTACGTCTTTGGTGTATCAAATGAATAAGGTGTAACTTAAGGTTTACTTCGAATAAAATCGAGCTCAATTCAGTAAGGTGTAAGTATAATAAAGCAATTTCGTATCAACTATAATTATTTCATAGTATGTGACGTAAATACGTATGTAATACTTTCGTGCGACGTCCTCGGTGTGTAGGACATTGTAGGAGTATTTAACATTGGTAATTAAGTATGGGGAATTATACATTTAATATTTTATAAACTGCGTACTCGCATAAAAATAATACGGACAATATGAATAATATGACGAACATAATATGCCCTGTAGACGTAATACGAGTTGTAGATATCGTTAGTTCTAACTTAGGCGTCGGAATAAGAAATAAGGTCTCCCATAGAAGCCAGTATAGTTTAAGGACAGGAATCGCGTCAGTGATATTGTTTGACTAGATTTCGACAAAAACAATTGACTGCCAATTGTAATATATAACTTTTATAAAAACTCAGTATTATTAGGTAGTTTGATAACTTGTTTAATTAATTAAATTTTATCCGTGTGCCAAATATTGCCAGTTATTTCATAGTTTCGAAAATGCCAACTGATGTTAATTTTAAGAATTGTCGTTCATTTTTATATGCTTGTTCGTAGTTCTGTAATATCTTATATTGCTTACCCGATGAAGCATCGACTGATCCTTGGACTTCGCGTCTAGTCTAATCGGATAAATTCAATTGCGTTATCTAATATTTACATATTTATAACTTCAATACCAATCCTAGAGTACAGGGTAAAATTAGTACACAAACTTCTCCTGATTTCTAATCTCACGATTTCACCGATTGTATTGTCTTTTACACACTTATCGGCACTGTACACTTAAAGTCTTAGATGATAAAATCTTTGTTGAGGTTTGTGAAGTTAGTCATTAACGTTTAGGTAGTCTAAATTTTTCCCTAGCTTAGAAACGGTTAGTGTCTCATTTCGTTCGAACCTATCCACGTCACATTCTAAAAATTAGAATTATTTACATGTTATCTAGCGCAAGTGAGCGCGTGTTATACACCACATTAAACCATCGGTAGATATCGTAGAATTTGTCGTAATAATAATAATTAAAAAATTTCGAGCCGCGTTTTTGATATGTCAAAGTAATTCATGATTATTAGGTAATGATAATCTAGTTAAATCAGAAGTTATTCATATTTTAATAAACACAGCGAGCGATAGGAAAACAGGGAATGGTCTAGTGAAATAAATTCGTAATGTGTGACTCGTCATAATGTATAATATGTGTCGTTGAATGTGTCTAGGTGTTTGTGACATTACAGACATTGGCTAGTTCACCTTAGGTTACTGTTAGTTCATAAAAACAATGTAAAAACATTGTTACACGCTCGCTAAAGGTTGAAAGAAATATAGTACCTACCGTTCCGAATGGAAGCAAAATCGCTAGAAAGCAGCTCTAAGCTTAGCCAGAATTGAACGAGAGATAGAAATTAGGTTCAATGTGGGAGTCACGTAGGTAAACCATGCGAACAGTGATAAATGGGAACTCGCGTCTAACAGATTGCCTCTCCTTATTGTCCCATGATCGTCGGATACTTCGGTAAATCGGATTCTTAGAGCTGTCTGCCTCAAATCTGGGTTCAATGGAATTTTGTATGGAATTGTTCAATAATTTTACTATAAGTACATCACGTAGTTTAATCGAAGTAGGAATGTGCTATTGCACTCACCGAAACACACCAAAATAGCGTAAACGTCAATACCTACTGATAAGTCCACAGGCTTCCCACACTGTTCCGTGATTGTCTAATTTAACTGTAGATAATATTCGCTAGGTATCAGGTTAAACGGTCTGTTGTTATTTTTATATGAATAAAATATGTAGTTAGATTTTCTAAACACATTAGATTAACAGGATATGAATGTTATAATGGATTATATAACTGTGTAGTTAAAGTATAATATTGTGAGTGTATTTTGTAAATAGTGCTCCGACGGGAGGTGTAAGCAAGCACCTAAGGCATTTCAGAGTCGAATACATTTGATGTAATATACAATCACATTGCAATAATGTTTCGAAGGATAAGCAATGAATAATATTACGAAAATAAATATAATCGTAGAGTAGCTTTGTAGTCTTGTTGTAACTGGATGAGCTAAGCCCATACAACGATGATGAAAATTTCTATAATAAAATGAAGCACTACTCGCCGTGTAACTTTTGTGACTTAATTTCAACTTATCCATCTTAGCTCAATCGCGATTATAATTAACTTAAAAATAATTTGTTTTACTTAAAGTTTTTGTCTTTAAGACATTGAAATTCTTAAATGTAATATTGTTTTTGTTAAATCTTCGTTACGTTGTTTCGTTGAAAATCGTACTGTTTCGGGTGATAAACGGGTAAAAATTAGATTTTCGTGTAGTTGGTGGTAGATAGGAGAAAGATAAAATTACGCTAGTTCTTCAATAATAAGGGATTCGAACGAGAACGTCTAAATTATAAGTAGTTACATTAGCTTCTCAATGTTTTAGAGTTAGTCGACGAATGAGTCAGCTCGACAGCCCGATGATAGAGAAATTTGTATTGAATTTTTTTTAAGAAAAACTGAATGACAGGATAGACTATCACAATAAACTTACGCTACTAACAAAATGAAATGATTTCTTAACGCGAAACTTCTAAATAAATATATTTTATTTTACATTCATCTCGAAGACGAGTTTGTCTACATCGGGTTAGAGGGCCAGAGCTCATAGTCAGCTATCAAATGGCTGTCAGTAATTTTAAGAATCGACTTTACATGTTGACGTGTATATATAGCTGATCAACATTTATAATAAAATTATAACTTAATGATTTATTTTTCTATATTTCGTTCGGTGTCCTTAGTATAGTTAACGATAACGGTATTGTTAGATTGTTTAAGTTTTATTTATATCGTTCAGCAATAAATTCTTTGATAGGTTTAGTTTATAATTTACCAGTTAGTGTATATTCTGTTTGAAGTTAATGATGTCCATTGTTCTTGTGAACTTGAGTTGAATGGAGTCGACAGATAATCCGTAACGCTTTATAATTAGGTTCATCGAAATCTAGGGTTTCGAATAGCGTTTCATGTATTTCACTTTTGGAATATTGTTTTTTTCTTGCACTGTGAACATCTCTGTTCTGTTAGCGGTTGATCTGCTAGTCGGCTTGATGTCAAGTGAATATCTATAAAAACAATAAGCTTCTGTTTTCGAAGGAAGTGTTATATTTTAATTAGTCCAGATATTCACCAATAATTTGGGGCAGTAGTGGTCGTGGTTCCAAGCTACTAAAACCGTCTCTTATGCGCTCTGAGATATTGAAGGTTCAAGTTAACCATGAAATGTAAAATTACTTTATATTTAGCCAATACCTTGACCGCCCCTGGTGCCAAATGGTTAAACGTATTGCCTAGCATTACGTTAAGCGCGAGAGGTCCTGGGTTCGAATCCCAGGGAAACAAAAAAAATATTTCGGTCAGGCAGGGCACAGAAGTCTGATCAACTCCTAACCTAAAACTTAACCACAACAGAAATGTGTTCGCCCCATGCCCCACGAGGAGGAAACGGGATTTCACTAGACCAATACCTTTGTGTTCTTGGTTATACACCTTTTAAAACTTCTTGCATATTATTTCATGGTATTCGGCTACAATTTATTTTATTCTTGGATTGGGCCGACTAGCAGACACATCGTTTTACCTTTTCTTCATGTATATAATCGTATATTTAGGTAAGTTCGCTATTTTAACAACGTCTTCCAAAAGTGGCGTAAGGTTAGTTTGTTTTGTATTCGCTAATTTATTCCTATCGAAAGTTTTTGATTTATTCGATGTTTTCCGATACAACTCGCTTGTTTCTCTTGAGTGATTTCTTTCTTTTGTTTTCGTGATAGCTTTTTCATTAAGATACTGAACGTTTTTGTGTAAACATTTTTTAGATATAATAAGCGTAAATATAGGTGAATTCATATGAAAATGGCGTTGAGCTTCCAACACGATTAGTTGTACATACTCAAGTAATACTTAATATATGTCAAATAATTTGGTTCTAAATGTTGTGTGTCTTAAAGTAGACAGTGATAAATTTATATTATACAGTAAGTTAAGAATTTATAACTATTTATTCATTCCAGTAAATTTTAAACTTACTGTTGTTATAGAATTTATTCGAAAGTTTCCGCGTGCTCTTTTAAGTTGTGTATCACTCGTCTTTTGAAATCATATCAAGTATTTGTACTCATTATACAATTGTTTTATAAAATGATGCTTAACACAAAATATTTTTTATCAATAGCCTAACCAATAGTTAAGGCTCAACAAAATATAAACCCATTATAAAGATTGACAAAAATTGGACACATTTTTCATGTGTATTCTGCACTAACTATTAAATTTGTTTTTGCTTATCATGCTTATTATACTCTCTTTGTCTAACGTATTTTGTATATAAAAGTGTATAAATAAGACATTTTATTGTTAGTATTTAAAGACTTAATATTGTCCTCTACTAGTTGTAATTTTTCGTTTGTTTGGATGTTAATTTTCACTTTTTGAGTCATGAGTAACGTCGTTTTTTGTGTGAAAGCTTTAAGAACAGTGCTTGATCTTCTAATAATCTTTTAAACATAGTTTCCACAATAATTTATAGGACATTATTTATATCTATACCTTGATTAAGTTAATTTACTCGCCGCGTCTATATTTTGTGTTCTATTCTAAAGAATCAAATTTTCGATTTTTTCGATCTTAACGTGATTCACACAAAATCGTCTGGTGAAAATGTCATTAGCAGGAAGAACACCACTTAAGTAATATTGTTAATAGTTAGTAACACAAAGATCCTATATTATTTTTAATTATAAGGTAATACACAATAATAGATCTTGGGTAATTCCATGTAAACATAGTTTAAGATTCCTTCAATCAACTGTTTGTAAAAAAGCCACTCGATAAACGTAAGGACGCACTACACTAAGACATATAGCTCAATAATTTCATAGCTGTAATGTAAAATAAAGTTGTAAAGTCAAACTTATCATAAGTGACGCGAATACCGATAGTTTTTAAAATTAATTTAAGTCCCATTTTGTAATATTAATTGGAAATCGAGCACTACCACGTACTATTATGAATACACTTGACTTCTTACCGCTAATATTGAAATGTACTATAATATAAACTATAAATATTAAATGTTATGCGTTAATAATAACAAGGGCGTTTTATTTATACCACACGAAAAGTCTTAATAGTTTATCATCGAAATAAAAATCCAAAACAATTAATTCATTATCATTTCTGGCTCGTGTTTCAAATAAACACATGAAAATCGGAAAAGCTTTCCTAAATCATATGAAAGCAAATAAAAATAATACAAGGTTCTTTAAATTGCATAGTTATATAATACTAGCTATATAAATGTGTATGATTATGGAACCCCCATGACCACGCTTACTGCAAAGTATCCGAAACGTTGGGTCGCGTTTAAAACCCTGAAATGCGTTTCATTTCAGGTATGATAGCGCAAACTATTGACAGGAGTTAGGTAGTTTTGTTTTAATTTGGTTTGTCAACTGTTGAATAATCACATTTGTCCAAAAGAACTACTGAATAAAGTCCAAGGACTCTTAGCGGTATCAGAGGTTGGTGCTGGAGCGTTATAGTATCCTTTTGCCAAGTCCACTAATGAGAGGGGGCATTTAAAACTCTCGCAGGATTCGAGAAGCACTCCTAGACGATGAGCAGCGTCATAGATGCTGTGTTCTAGAGGCTCTATCGGTAAGACCTTCGCCATGGGAAGCCTGAAAAAGAATTTTCAATAGTTTAATAAAAACCTTTCTATTTTTCAATACTATTATCGTAATATAAATATTTATAGAATTATCTATAATTTTTTTATGATCATTTCATATCGAGATTATTTAAGAATGATTAAAATATATGTGGGGATAGAACATTTTTCATATATTTTTAATTCTTAACTAAGCTTTTGAATTTCGTTCGATGGAAATGATAGACTGTAAATCTTCGAAATTCAAACCCACAAGCACCGCTTGCAAATTGTTGCTAACGCAATACATGACACTTATGCATTGCGCTTTGGCGGCTGTCAAAGTTAAAAATGACATACTAATATTATGCCCGCATTAAATTTAAGACATTTTTAAATGGCACTCCTACATTTTTATGAACGATTTAAGAATTAAGGTTTATCTACTTGTCGGTTGAGCCTTATTAATGGCGGAGATTAGGGCGTGCCCACCACGGATTAGTGATTTTAAATCCTCGGAAAATCAAAATACGCAATTTGAATAATCCTTTTTTATTTCCCCGTTGCTATTGTAAAATAAAATAGAAAATAAAATATTCCTTTTAGCTACCAATTAAGTAGAATATCTTATTCTTGTAAGCTTATTATCTTGTTTTCGAAGTGTTTTTTTATTATTAATATTGAGTTTCCTATTTATAGTCTTATTCCTATTATAAAGTTAAAAAAATATATTTGTTTTAAAAAAAGCGCGAATCTCAGCTAGTGGTTCGCATTGAAAAATGTCCATAGCAGTGTTTGTCTATCTTTGAAGATTAATTTGCAATATTTTTTTAAAGAAGAGGAGGTTTACAAAAGAAATTTAAATTCCCAAAATAACTATTCTATGCGGTCAAAGTCACGGGTACAAGTAGTAGTTAATATATGAAATCGTAGTAGATGAAGATTAAGTAGTCATAGTGGAACATATTGATAAAGTGTGGGTACTCACGATGTTTCCATCGAGGAGCACGTGTTATAATGTCAAAAAGCCCATGAGTCTAACACGATCCACATTAATATAATAAAGTACTTACGTAAACATAGTCCTAAATATCTCTTCCACCATGTTTTCGCCGTGCGGAACGATCCGTTGGGTCGTTTCACAGAGTGTCTTTAAGATACACTGTTTACCGTTGTAGCCCATGCTGAAAGTAACAGAATTTTCATTAGCAATAATAAAATTAATAATACAATGGAAAATCCATCACTACAATTATTTGACACTTTATGAAAATCCGTTAGGTATGTGAGGCAATAGTGATACAAACATACTACCTCCCTTATGACACTAACAAAGTAATAAAGTTGACAATTTGCATCATCTCTTTTGTTTATCTTTTAGCACAGATTGAGTATTTTCCATCAAGAAGTAGGTAAAAATAGAATTAAACTTTTAATAATTAAGTGCTGAAGACAACTTTCAAAAGAAATCAAAATAGTAAATATGTACTTTTAAATAAAATACATCTAACAGTTTGAAACGTGATATATATTTTTTGACCCGGCATTTTAACTGCTTTGCAGCAGCTGTGTCACAAGAGGACTTAGAAGTTTAAATAAAAAAAAAATAAGTTAACTTACATATTTCTCGTTTAAAGTGTACTATTCGCGTTAGTTATACAGTATATTACAGATAGTATTTAGTGACTTACTTATCCATAATAAGTTCCAGTTTTTCATACAACTCCCTGCGACTTCTCCTCTGTGCGATCGGTCTCTTTTTGGCCCTATAGGCAAGGGCAGTCTCCGTAGCATTTGGTAGCTCATAAGCAATACCCCAGTTAAGCCCAAACGTGAACAACCCAGGAGAAGATGATGGAGCTGGCTGGCCGATGACCCCAACTGTCATGCAACCAGCGCACTATGAATGCAACATTGAAAATTTTAAATAAAAAACTTTAACGGTTTAAAACGCGATATATTAGTTAAACTTATTTGAAAATGTCAAATATTTTGTTAAGAAGAGACTTATTGTAGTCTTTCGCATTTACAATATTATATAGTAAGGATTATAATTTGTCATCTATTAACTACTAATATGACTGGGCTATATATAAACAAGTTTTGGTTGGGGCGGGTTATAGAAATCTGAACAATATGCCTGTCAATAAAATCAACTATACAAACATAAAGAGAAAAAAGATTTTACAAAAAAAAGTGAAAAAATTCATTCTCTTTTGATGTTTTAATAAGCAATATTTTGCGAGAGCCTCTATATGTTTAAAATTTTTATCTAAGAAATTAGGTCTCTTTCTCTGAAAAATAATAATCAATCTTATAGTCTGGGACTTTTAAATAAAACATTTTTAACGGTTTAGAACGCGAAATGTTTTCGTAGTCACCGAGTAGGGCTGGCTACTGCTGCAAAGCATCTAAATCGTCAGGCCGTAGTAAAAAGTTCGTTATCTAATATAGTTTGCGTTTCAAACCGTTAAATATGTTTTATTTAAATGTGTACTACTTGTGAAGTAAACATTGTAAATGTATACTCACTGAAAAACTTGATCCTTCCGGAAAAGCGACATACCGCCTTCGCCGCGATAAAACCCTCGAATCCCCCAAACTTTCCACGACACCAAATAAAAACAAAAACAATATTTTATTCATCGTTTCTGACTGAGTGAAGCACTCCGAGACGTCTCACGATATAGGTGCGAGAAGTGATTCCGCTATGTGTGTCAAGTCTTGTAACGGTGAAAATTTTACGAAGAAACTGTAATGGAACGGCGTCGCTAAGCGTCACAAATTACTGCGTGTTTAGGATTATTCACATTTATTTGTGAAAACGAGGCCGATTCGGGTCACGTGCTTCGTGTATTTTCTTTCGTGATTTGCGAAAGGATGAATTTAAGACAGTACTATAAAATGTTTTTTTTTAACGATAGAGTAGGACAGACAAGTATGGGTTTAAAACACGTTGATGGTAAAACACTCTTGTTAAAACATATAATGGGGGTTTAAAAAATAAAAAGATTTTTTTAAAAATGTGCTACACGCGTAAACTAGATAGACAGTATTTAAGCATGGTTCACTTGTTGGAATGTGCCCCAGCCTTATAACATACACTAGTTGTGCTGTCGACCTGTTTTGGCTTTGGATATTCGCAAACGATTTCGCTGCTACTAGTTATAAAACAGCATATATTACAGTAAATTTAAATAAAACTTGTTTAACGGATTAAAATATAAAACTTAGCTATCATCGCATTTGTGTAAAGCGAATCACCGCCGTAGTAAAAACCAGTTAAAAACATAATTGCAATGTTACTTGCTAATATATTTCGCATTTTAAACCGATAAATGTATTATTACTGGCGTAAAAAGTTGAACCAAGTGATACTCAGATCTTATTGTTTCACTTATCAGTTTTCTGTGGCGAACGATGCTGTAATATTACCTCAAGAATCGAACTTGGGACCTGAGAGTCAGAACATTAAGTGCACGAAACACTATCTATATCAAATATACCATAATATGTATTAAATGTAATTGTATACTTTTTTTTATATCCTGATAAATAATGCAACTTAATTTTATAACTAAAGACAACAAACGTTTAAATAACTTATGTTTTAGACAATAACTATACACAGATATATTAAAACTACTTGCTACAACGGTACTTCGTCCTTAAAGGCTATCTATAGAGACTTTTCTGTTCATTATACTGTTGGCTTAGTTAGCTGTATTCTTAGCGACAAAATATACGCGAACAGCTTACTTGAATGATTTATGAGGACCGAACAACATCGAGGGAACTGTTTTTGTATATTAGGCTATCTCACTACTTTTCTCTTAATGGGCGTCATCTTTTTGCGCTGTAATCCACTTTGTTACTGAAGTGTTCGGGATTTTGTGGCCATCTTTTGTGGATTCTGTTGGGTAAACGAAATTAGTTGTTTATACTTGATTATTGTGTATTTATTCACAAAATAAAATTTTATTAGATTTATTCAACAATTCATGTTTTAAATAAAACACTTAAACAGTTTAAAACGCGATATACTAGTTAAACTTATTTGTAAATGATTTTTAACTTCGGCCCGACGTTTCAGATGCTTTGCAGCGGCGGTGGTCACGGGGAGACAAAAGATTATTACATTTATGACACAAGATTATGACTTTCGAGTAGTATACATTTAAATAAACACATAAAATTCGAAATAAATTTTATTTACAATTTATTGTAACAGCCTAATGTTTCGGGTGCTTTGACTTGAATTAAATTTTTAGAATCTCTCAAATGACAAATAAAAGAAACACTGTTTGCTCTAAATATAATATACTTAATAACTTGTTCATCTCTTAGAAGGAATACGAGTGTAAAAATAAGTAACTCTTCATAGTAAACTCTCATATATTGGCTACTGCGAGAGTAAGGTAAAAAAACTGAGCACAGTCGTTTGGTTTAAAGCGATAAGTATTTCAGAGAAAACTACAAATCGTCGGCGTCCGAAGAAAAATAAGTTTCGAGAAGAATCGGTGCCAACTTCATCAGATCTGCTGCGACTCTTTAAAATAAACACAATCCGACAAACGAAATTGTTCACTTGGATTTTATTTCAGTTTTATATGTGCCACAAATGTATGTTTTTTATTTTTGTAAAAGTCTAATGTTTACGATTTCCTTTCAATTCAAAAAAAAACTTGTGTGACTTTTAATAAAATAGCCTTTATTTTTATTATATACACAAAAATGGACGCCACAACGACTTAATTATAAACCAGACTAGAAATATGAAATAGTATAAGAGAAAACAAAAATTATAACTATAACATAATATCTCGTATATAATACAAGAGTTATATCAAATTAATTGTTAGGTATTTTGCATCTATAATTATAATAATAAAAATAAATATTTTTTGAAAAATTTACCACCTCAATACGTTGCTTAATTCGCTTTAAGCACGAAAGGTCCTGGGTTCAAAATCGAGTTACGATCAAATTGTGTCAGTTAAGCATAGGTCATAGATAGCTGGTGATCAATATAGTTCTGCAGAGGTGAAACGGAAATTAATATATAAGTAAATAGAAGTAGGGATGTTTCTACTTGTGTTAAAGATTCGTTTGCAACTGAGCTAATTTTAGAAGCGTCAGGTGCTGTCAATCTTTGTGTTCTGCTCTAACAGTGAACTTCAAGTCTAAATAAGATTTACACAGCTATTAAACTGTTTTTGATATTAAACATGGTGTGACATGTGGTCAATTATTATGCTTATATCTTTTCTATTATTGTTTTACACCTCATGTCACCTAAAGCTATATTTTTTGTTAACTACAACGAAATCAAATAAACTACACTTCATTAAAATCTGTCTTAGTTTTACGTAAGAATTACCCATTTAATTACAGACAATACTAACATGGTAATATATTTTTCCATCTTTGTGTTGTCTATATTTTACACTTATTTAAACTGTTAAAAGTGTATTAATTAACTACTGTAGCTAATTACAATACTATAAAAATGATATTGATTTATATATATTGTGTTTATAAACCTCCACGTATTTCAAGTATCGATATTTCCATTATGAATAATCTAGACACGTGAAGATAAGCCTCACGTGCAAGGATTATAAGGCAATTAACTTGATATGGGGAATACTCATACAGAATATAAGGGTTTATATTTGTCTTTATTACGTTTCATTTGGCCTACATTTCCGTATCTTTAGTAGGTAACTAAAGGATTTTAGCGGTTTTTTCGCGTAATATCACTAAAAGTATTTAAGTCTATCCGCTACTACAACTCTAAAAATATCTAATTTAAGATCTTAGTAGCAATTATTTTTAATAACACATCTATGGTCACGTGTTTTTCAAATGTTATTTCGAAACCGTATATTTATAACATGTTCTAATCCTGGACTATTCCATCGTCTTTTAAGCTATACATGACTTAAAGGAAGATAAAATAAACGCAGCGTGTACGCAGCGAATTTTAGCCCGTGTGTTTCATGAAAGGAGCGTAGCTGAAGGCCTACATATTATGCTTCGCTCGCGTTACATGTAATCTTTCAAACTTTCCGCCTTACTCAGCGTATATTATTATATCATCAATTAAATTCGCTCGTGATCTGTATTAATTTCCACATAGTAAATTATCATTTCTTAATTTGCTTTCAAAGACATTTCACTAAGTATTGTAGTTTCACGAGTAGTACATATTTAAATAAAACCTTTATTAGTTATTATTAATTAACTTATTTACAAATTTATTTGTTAACTTATTTACAATGTATTTTAACTTCGGTTGTTTTATCATGGAGGTACTACGGCTTTAAAAAATTTCACATAATTTAAGTAATACACTACGTGTTTAAAACCGTTAAAAGTGATTTATTTACGAAAAACATTTGACTTTTTATTACCCAAACGATATAGAAATAAGTACGTTATACTTAATTACTGTCTTAAGTAGTTTAATATAAGTTTTGATATTTGAGTCATCATTTGTATGTAAGAGATTTTTTCTTATAATTAAAGAGAGAATTCGCAATTAAAGGCATCTAAATAAGCCGTTATTCTCCTATGGCCTTATCGAGTAAAGGTTGTCTATTATCATCTGCCAAAAATCTATATATTTATTGCGAGCTCAATTTAAATTCAGATAAAGTGTGCAAGAAAACATATCTATGAAGTGATGAGTAATGTTTTGTAAAAAAATAAATTTAATATTTCCTTTTATTCAGCGTCAAAATAAAATGTAATATCGAAAAGGGACAGTCCTGTACGTGGTCGCAGAAGTTCGGATCCAATATTTCACTGTACATGTCACTGACCTCATTTGAATACTCTTCTCGCAGCGGAGCACTGAAAGAACAATAAGGAGAAAATAATAAATGAATAACAAAAAATGCTGCCGAGCCATTGACAAGATAACAAGAAAAATGTCAATAACAAATTCGTTAATTCCTATACTTAATTTGATTTTGTTTGTGAAAAATCTATAGGTACTAATATTATAAGGCTGTATAGTTTGTTGATTTAAACACTGCTAAGAATCATTGGAAAATGTAGAGTAAGACGGGAAAAAATATTTCTCTGTGCGGGCCTCAGTGGCGTGTGTTGCGAAGACAGTTGAAGAAAGCAAAAATGATATATGGAATAATTATTCGTCCTTATATGATCTAAAAAAATTCCCGCGGCAGTGTGTCATTATTTTAAGATTAGCTCGCAAAAAATAGTTTGTATGGTAAACAAATTTGGTCGAAGGGCAATATGTAAGGGCAATTCAAACCTAGTTTTAGTAGTCTTGAGATTAGCGCGTTCAAACAAATAAACACTTCAACTGTTTATATAAGTATATATAGTTTGGATCAGGAGATTTGAACACTATATGTCTAGGAACTTAGTGGTTGGACATAAAAATCTATTTAGCTGAAATTAGGCTAATGCGGTAAATTGAAAAATATTTAGACTTACGTGAAAATTGCCCGCAATAGATCATGCACCAGTGACATCCCGGGGGGTGCTAGGTGGCTCTTACTCTCACAAATGCATCTGAGGACGCAAGCTCGTCCATTCATGTTGTGGCTAGAGAAATTATTGCTTAAATTTCTTTAAACTTTCTTTCAAATGTTCTTACTGTTGGAATTACGGCAATGCAAAACTATTAAAAACGTATTACGTTAGCCTGTAGCAGTTAAACGTGTTGCATAGCATTGCGTTAAACGCAAGAAGTCTCGGATTCGAATTTTAAAAGTCCGATGAACAATAAAACGCCCCATGCCTCACGGAGGGAAACAATAATGGGCAGAATCAGAAAAAAAACTTAAATGACATTTTTTATGATTTGGAGCTTTTTATTTGTGATACATAATAATTACATAATTAATTTATTTATAAAGTAAATCTTTTATCTATTCTATTTTAGTCAAGAAAAAATTATCGAATTTAAGACTTGTTCAAAGTAATATTAGCTAAGAATTTATATGACGTTGACAAAACAATATTATGCCAAGAAATATACTCGTACAAGTAACCGATTCACCATACAAGGAAAGGTAAAGTAACAACCTAAAAATACAGTCTAATCAATATTTCCGTAAAAGCCTTTAGCATTTGTTCAATTCAAACATCCACTCCGAGTCATCTTCGAGTGGCTCTTCTCACTTAGCTCAATCAATTTTGCCTGGATTTAGCATTCATTCAAACGATTTCAACCTTTACTGCAACTTGGAGCAGTCCTAATGAGAATCTTATTGGACTGTAGCTGGCATAGTTAATTGTACTGTTGACAATTCCAAGGAAACGTACCTATGACATTAAAATAAATAATCTCAAGTATTTACGTAAATTCTTTAACAGTTTAAAACGTGAAATATATTAGTTAAACTTATTTGAAACTTATAGTTATGTTTATAACTTTATTTTTTTGCAGCAGCCGTGGTCACGGGGAGAATGTGAGTCCACGGTATGTTAAAGTGTTTTATTTAAATGTGTACTACTCGCGTAAACTACGGACAGTATTTAATCTCGAAGTGTGAATATATGATACAAATAAACATAGTGTCTTTAAGGAAAGTGGGAAATAAAAACTATTTTTCGAATAACCAAAATAGATCAACAGCGTTAGAGTGTTTTACCTGCCATCAAGAGAACCCCGTTTCCTTCTCTATAATAACGAAACACTTTAACGGGTGAAATCGCGATATACATATAATAATTTTAATGAAGACACGAGGTTAAATGTGATCTACTACAGCTGTCTAAAAATAAACAAATGTACTATTTATATAAAGTAGTATATTTGTATATTAAATATAATCTACAAATATACTACAAATTATTAAAATTAATTAAGTTGTATGTGTACTCTACTATCTATTGTTTCAAGTTGTTGTATCTAAAAAATAATTATTATAAATGTAGGAGAAAAATTTGGCACCGACAATTAAAAACTTAAATTGTGGCAAAGTGTGCCAGACGGTTATCGAAGCCATAAAAGGGAATCTCGTTTATTCCATGGGGCATGGGGCGAAAACATTTCTGTGTCCGTTTCACTGATCGGTTTATATTTACAGGCAAGAGGTTAATAAAAGTTCTGTGCTCTGACCGACCAAAATAATAATCTATTGTTTCTCCGGGATTCGAACCAAAGACCTCTTAACGCAATGCTCGGCACCTTTGATCATTCCGCTACAGAGGCGGACAAACAAACAAATGACGGTGCCATAGACCACTTTTTATAATTGAAAATTGGTTTATATTTTTGTAGGCCATTCCTTACTAATTCAAGGCGTTCTCGATTTGCTTCCAAAACTCCCTCTTCTGTCGATGGTACTTCTTTCTTCTGTGCTCGTTGGAGAACTTTTCATCAGGCAGCGGAAACAGAACGTCAATCTCCAAAGCAATGTTCCATCCGGAGGGTGCGTGAGTCATGAAAGCTTTCACTAAAGACATTGTCAACTGGAATTACAAGATAACAAATATTGATGCCTGTACATTGAATACTGTACGAAGCTTTTCTTCCCTTACGTGGGGCATGGTGCATGGGACGGATTCATTAATACGTTATGTCACTGATTGATTTGACAACAACGTGCTCATTTTAACGTGTCACAGTCAAGCTAAATAATTGAGTTAACTGCTGGGAAATCAAACTTAGGATGTTAGGATTTTACGTTGTTAAATAATCAATATTATTATTAGTTTTTACAAGGTGCCCGTTTCTTTTATTTATTTGACCTTTACACTCAAACAACATAAGCTTAAATTTTAGCAAAATATGATAAGTAACTAAGGCTTCTTCATTTAAATAAAGCACTTTAATTGTTTAAAACACGCTATACGTTAGTTAAATTATTTTTATTACGGCCCGATCTCCCAAAACTAGGACTGCTGCATAGCATACGCAACGTCGAGACAAAGGTGAAACAGATTAAAATCAAGTTAACCAAATGTATTTTGCGTTTCAAACGTAGTTTATTAAAATGTACCAAAAAAATCTAAGCTCTCCACATTTTAAACAAACAATCATCTTACATAATTTCTCTAGTGGAAGTGTTGCTCTAACATTTACTATGGAAACAAATTAACTAAAAGCTCATAACAAAAAGTAGACTGGTAAAAGCTAGTTATAAGACGAGGATACTTACCACAACATTACTGCCATCCGGGAACACTAAATATCTCTTCTTTCTTATTAAACCTAGAGACGTTTTGACATTTGGACACTCTTCTGACGCGTAACAAAGAACTGGACTCCAGAAAAGTAAAACTACGAGTACATTGAGTCGCATTATGGTGGAAGAGAAAAATCAACAGTGCAGCTTACTTACTCGTGACTATCGGCCTGTCACGAGCTACTGATGTTTGTTGTAGATCTTTGAGTTATAACATTTTAAATATACATCTAATATAGGTATACCTTAGTCCCGACTTTACTCGGAATTTGACTTCGAGACTTTATGGATAAAACTACAATAAACACAGATAGCATCCAAGGCTTTTAAATAAAACACAATTAATGGTTTAAAACGCGATATGATTAAACTTATTTACAAATTAACTTCTGTGCGACGTTTCGGGTGATTTTATTGAAATATTCTATACAATTTACTAACATAACTAGAATAAATGCGATATAGTCCAATTACATTATAAAGATATTAACACCAAAAGAAATTGATGAAAGTAAAGTCGTGAGTAAAATTTTCTCTCCCCCCTCCTTTTAAAAATGTTTAATTCTATAGCTAGAAATGTTTTAAGAATTAAAACTGATACAACAAAACAAACAAAAATGTTCTATTAATAATAATCCGGACTTTTCAAGTAGGCACTTGGATTATCCCTATCACTATACAAACATGATCACATTGTAGTATAATATTTACAAAACTTCTCAACACCATAGAATACTAAATTAACCAGTAGGAAGACGCATGTTTATAAAAAACTTATGCATATTGTTCTGTTGGGCTAAAATTACCGATTTTGCAGTCATAATAGAATGATTAATACTAGTTCAGTCCTCGTATTCACATCTATAAAATGTAAATAAATCATTAAACGACCCAAAATTGGACTATTCGTGACGGCTTCATTCATGAGTCTGTTTCTGGTTAGTTTCGTATTCTGTGGATATCACGTTAAGTACTTCCGTGGTCGGTTAACAGTTAGCAGAACAACTTATGTTTTTCTAACTTAGTCCTTTTGTTTTTGTCGTATCTGATGTAATTAATGCGTTATAGTTGTGTTGTAATAAAGTAATTAAGAATAATCTAACGACATACTGACCATAGTAATATTCTATTACATTACTTGTAGGCCTTAGGTATACAATATTACATGGCATTTTTAATTCTCAGGTATGTTGTTATGACGCTATAGTTTACGAGTTTACCAAAGATCTCAAAGCAGATAATACACAAAAAACAACAAGGAATCGAACTCCCGTCTTAATAAATAAGAGTGGATATACCATTATGCCAAAGCTGACTATAGCCCCCGTGATAATTGTATGAATTGAAGAAAAATATTATCCATACTATTATCGCTTGGGATCGCAAGCCGTGTTCACTGACCCGGAATGTTTGATCAAAGAATTAGAACGCGACTGCCTAGTCTATTCATTACGTTAGTCATGTTAACACCTTATCGATTTTTCACGATATTCATCCTTAAGTCATAGATATAAAGCTCATTTTGGTTTGAAGAGCATGTTTGGATTTCAAAGTTTAGTAGATGTTCAGATGTTGATTGATCTTCGGCGAACTCATTGGTTTAAAATAACAGCTAATAAGTTGTCATTCATTTCGGTCTATAGCTTTTAGGGTAATATAGGGTTACTTAAGTTTAATTTACTTATAAAACAATTTTAAACAAGTTGAAAGGCTAATTATCTTAATCGTAAAACCCTTAGCGTACAAGAGAGAGATATCTTTAGTTCAAATCCTGGGAAAATAGTACATTATTTCAGACAGGGTATAGATGGGTACTAATCAACTTGTATGTGACAAAAATCTATCAGTGAAAAGGAGAAAAAAACTTGTTCGTCCAATCCACGGGGGAAACTGGATTTTTCTGAATGTTGTCTGCGACTCGACATTTTCAGCACCTTCAAAATTAAAATGAATTATCCATAATGTAGTATATATCTTATTAACCTAAAATCATAATACGTCACATATATAGCAGGTTTCACATCTGCCCACTTGTATTTTTTTATAATATTATCGAAAGACATTTTACAAACACAAGACTTTTAATTAATTTAAATATTTATTCCTCTGTATCAGCCGTCTTCAAATTGTATATTATAAAATAAAAAATAATAGATTTGAAGCGAATATACACAACATAGATTAGACTATTAGAAAAAAATGAAATTATAAAATAAAAGCAAAATATTAATTTTCGAATTAGTTTATATGACTTAAAGCTATTTCACAGTTTGGATACAAAATTCCACAATCGTCCTGAGATGTATGTGCCTTGTCATATAGATGATCAGTAGAAATCGTGCCTTGCGGGAATCTGGAAGAGAATAGATTTAATCACTGTCTTGTGTTTGATAATGCTTAATGCGAGCTTATGTAAATTAATTATATTCTAGATTTAAAATGATTATGACGCGGGCGAAGCAAAGCATCCGAAACGTCGGGCCAAAGTTAAAAATATTTCAAATAAGTTTAACTAATATATCGCTTTTTAACCGTTAAAGTGTTTTATTTAAAAACTTATTTACAAATTATTTTGACTACAGCCCAGTTTCGCTCAGCCCAGTTTTAAACAGTTAAAAGTGTAATAAATTGTGTAAGACTTTCACGGCCATCAATCAGTATATCATTGTTTTTCGGGCTGTGAGAAGAGCTCGATCGCTCGAAGAATTAGTTCTTCGAGCGATCGAGAAGTTAATATCTCCTGATGATGCCGTCCGCATGTGATGGCGAAACGTCCAAGAACCTCTTCTCGCTCACGTCGACCGAACAGCCCGAAAACAATGATGAGTTAAAAGTGTTTTAGAAAAATGTGTACTCGCAACAGACAGCAGATAGATTTGTAATTTTCGTGAAAATCTATAATTCATGCAAGACCAATCAAAACATTCCGCCATTATACAATATTATCATACCGTGTTTCATTTTTCAATTTAACCAAATAGTCGCAATAACCGGCTTGAATGTAAAACGTTTTGAGTACATTTTTTATCGGCATTACCCACGCTGAGCGAATATTGAAATATGAACCGTATTACACACAACGTAGAGATCATATTTGGCTATTAAATTGGTTGCGCCTATATGAAAAACACTCACGTAAAGGTAGCCCTCATGATTTCTTCGAAGAACGTGCCCTGTTGAGGCCTGCCTTGCCCGGTCTCACACAGCATCCGGAGAACACATTCCTGCCCGTTGAGGCCTAGACTGAGGATTAAAACCATTAACTGACATATTTTACACGTTCTGAACAGAATTTTGATGAGAGCGTTTAGCTCATAGCTCTTTGCCGAGCTCGTTGGTCAATTGAATGCCGTGTATCGGCTCAACGGGTCATGGATTCGATCCCCACCGGCTCCAAGATGTTTCTAAACAATTTATAATCTTTCTTAAACATGTTGGAGTTCGTATGAAAATCCGGAATATAAAAATTCCGTCCTGGACTCAAACCACCGTCGACAAATGAAGAATTCATTCAATTTAATCGCGTTTCTGTGTCAGTATGGATTTCTAAATATTCAAGAAAAATAAGTCAACAGCACACCTTCCTTCAAGTGAACCCTAAACATCTGTTCTCTCTACTATAAAAAAGCTAACTTAAAAAAATCAGTAGTACAAAAACAAAACTTTACAAAGCTACGAAAAACAATAAAAATTAAAAATTAAAATAAATTTTTTAAAAAAAATTAAAACAAATAACGGTTACTACCGGTATAGCTATATCATGTTTTCTGAGTCAAACATCTCCTACCAAAAATTCTTGATACCTTCTAACTTGACGATAACCTTCTAGATAATAGTTAATTATGAAATAATTGTATAGAAGGTAGGTAAAAGGTTGCGCTTATATAATCCTAATATCAACATTGAAAAGAATAAAGTGGAACAAAATGCGAAAACGCTGTAAATAATTTCATGAAATAACACGGAACGCTCCGAGTCCTCGTTCCTTTTTGTATTAAAAATCTTTGTTTCTTCTTCAAAGCTGTTTGTAGAGAAGTTTCACATTTTAATCCCTTTTTCCTTTTATTCGGTTTCAAACTGAGGATAAAGTAGAGTTAGGCTAAAACACACTACCAAAAGCTTATGTAAAGAACTGAAAAATTAATGACAGATACTGAATATTTAAACAAGCACACTAATGTAGAAGGAATTGTAACATAATTATAAATTGAATATTTATATAGGAAATATCTTCGAGAAAATTCCTAGATTTAATTTTATATAGACAACTTAATTTACTACATACACATACACAAAGCTAAACCAAAAAATATATCTACACGTATACCATAAAACATCAAAACCCGCGTTGATATACAGGGAAATAATATAAGCATTTTATTACTTCTGTGTATATTATCGTAATTATAATAAAACCTCATTACAGACTATAGTCTGTTAGTACCCTAACCAAGTAAAGATTTCGTAACACTTCTGAGATGTAGATTTTTTTAATATCTTGAAGAAACTTATAACTGTTTATGACCTACAGCTAGACATGCGACATACCTTTTGCTCTGAAGAGGGTTTAAAAAGCTTAGAGGCCCATGCTGCTCAGTGGGGTTAAGCGACCTTTAACATCTAATGCCACTAAATTAGTAGTGATAACCGGGACCGGCGCCTTAACGTGCTCTTTGAGGGGTAACAAACTCAAAGATGTTACGAGGAAATTTCTTAGAAGAATTGAAAACACCGTAGTAATTTAAAAATCGAAAATAAATTGAAAAAATTTTCGACTCGAGCAGGACATATATATAATTTAAAAATCGAATATTTTTTTCAATTTATTTTTGATTTTTAAATTATATGGTGCCTTCATGTGCACATGCTTATGTGTAAATGTGAAAAATATTAATGTTTTCAAACACCGTAGTAATATTTCTCCCGACCCAGGTGTCGAACCTAGGATCTCGTGACATTTACCACCAATCTTATTACTTCATGTTTAGTAAAAATTAAGTAAGTGTACGGTCGTTTAGTCGATTTGATAGGAAAAGCCTACTTTTAACTTACGTCCTTAAAAATCCTTCGATTTTCTGGTACAAATCCTTTCGTTCATTCCTATGAAATTCGACGCTATTTGAATCTAGATCTTGTAAATAGCTTGCGTTCTTTTGTTTTTCGTGCATCAATGATCGGTCTACATTGGAATCTTCTGCCACACTACGTTTAGCGAAAGCCGGGTTTACAATAAACTTTCTAAAAAAGGAAATTAAATGAGAGGTGTGGATATTAAAATTTTGATCATGTGAGGAACCACAGATGGGAAAACCGCAATGGGTGCTTCTTAGTTTGCATATTTACAGCGACAGCTAGCGTAGACAGATCATCCAGTTTAGTTCTTTAAGCCTGAGGTATATAGCCTTCCATCAAGAGAACCCCATACTGTCTCTCCTCTTTTTTATAAAAAAAATAACTCAAGCAATCATTTTGGTTCTTTACTCACTTGTGATATGGAATTTTAGATAATACTTTTCCAGCTTCATCCAACAAATATATACTCTTAGACACTCCATTCCTATTCTGAATAAAGTCTTTTTCGTGTTCCTTAAATATATGGAAGTACTTAGGATCTGATGGTAATTCCCAAGCAAGAGCCGCTGTGTTCGCAAACCAGACTATGTTACCTAACTGTAAATAGCCATGATTTTGTTCACAAATTACTGCAAAAAAATGTAATAATTTATAAAATAGCATAATATAAAGAGTTATACATACAGTCTTTTAACTCAAATCTTTGTAGTCACCTTACCTTACCTCTCTTATTTTGATACAATTCTAATCTTTTCCCGGAAAACTTAATTCACTTACCCATTTGAAAAGAACTGCCTTCAGGAAACATTAAATACCTTTTCTGTCTTGATAGAATTTCACCAGATACTCTCTTCCGTTCTATAAGATTTGAATCTTCTTCTGAACTAATTGCTAGAGAACAATATGTCAGAACTAGATACGTCTTAAAAACAAGTTTCACCATATTCGATATCATTTTTTTTAGTAATTAAGAAGAGAAAAACTTTACAGTTTAAATATTCGGTCCAAAAATCAAGCACTCACTAGCCGTACTAACCAGAAAACAACTGGCATACGCTACATTCTTTCACATGACAATGTATATTAAATTTAGACATTCACAAATAAGAACAAACTGGTTTACGTGCAATTAGGGTTATGTACAGTCGCAAAGAAAAGCTGAAACATCGGAATTTGTCCTCGATGAATTTTAATACTACAAATGCGAGACCCGTTTTGTACCACTTATTTAATCATTATAGCCCTCGACTCACCGAGGGGAACTTAGCACATTTTTATTGAGTATTGTGAAAATACGAGACTTCTAAATGCCTTTTGTATTATTCTTTTAAATTTTAATTGAAATTTGAGCTTCCATTGCACGAAAACTTTTATTTAAACTGTTTTAATACTGAATAAGCACCTCAATGTTTAATTTTACAATTTCACGTTAAACAATTTCTAAAAGAAAAATGTTTTTTTTGGTAAATCAAAATAGTTAAAGGTATAAACAATTAATGTATTATATATAAATATATCTATGTTTAACATATCTCTAGGATTCAATTAAAAATTTTAAAATTCCAAATACGTTTCATGGAATATTCTGCAAATACATGCATTGTCTACTTCGTTTTCTTCGTAATTAATAATTCCTTAAAAACATGTATGTATATTTTAACATTATCAAATCTAATATATATACTGGTTTAAGATATTATTTTAAAAACTAAGAAATATTTTTGAAAGCTTACAATGTCGATTAGTTTGATTTTTTCTATAGTTGCACTTATAAGTATATGACGAAATTGGGTTTCTCCCCTTAAACATCAGCAATTTCCTAGGATATATGAGCACAAAATACATTTTGCTTTTATTGATAATTTCTTTATGTTATAAAACTTTTAAAAATTGTCTTTAATGAAAACTAACCGTCTACAGACTTACTATATAATATGCGATCTAATCCCTGTAATATTTTGTGAGTCTATTATCATAAAAAGGTAGAGTCGATATTTTCACATCCGGGGTACATTTTTTCGCAGTCGTTCGATGGATTATGTGCTTCATCATACAATTTGTGCTCCTCGACAAATGATGAGGTATCCTTCGGGAATCTGAAAAAAGAAAATAATCTTCTTTCATATTTAATGACTGCTTATTTATGGAGAATTATACAGAGCTTATCTAAACCAGCCTTGGCGAAATAGCCTTCAAAATTTTTAGAATTTATTTAAGGGACTTATATATTTATAATTTATGTAATGTAATACACATAATAGCACGAAATTCATCGATGTGAGGAATTCTCAATTTTATTATTCATTTCTCTTTTTTAACTTTCTTTAGTGAAAAAGATTTCTAGGCATCTCAGCCTACTGAGACGTATTCTATCTTTAGAGTACAGTGTTCGAATCCTTTTAGTTCTTATATCCAAAATGGTATTTCATATAATTATGGGAAAATACAAGTAAATATACAATAGTTTACTAATGTACTAGTAACTGCTTAATTTATTTATTTCAAGATCTTTATTCGCTCGTGGCGTGCCAGTCCCTTGCAAATAAGGTCAATATTATGTAGCGAGGCTTGAAAGCCAAAATGAATTTCAAATCAATTTGCGTCTAGCATAATATTTTTGCTTAAAAACAGGTAACTTTAAATAACCTGGGAGGCTTGTTTTTATGAGAAATAAACAGAGATTAAAGCCTGTTGTGACCAAGGTTCTTATGATGATTGTCGTCTTGATAGCTTAAAACATTTCACTAATTTAGTTAGAAAATAATATCTCTATATTTGCGATGTCATTTTTCAAACTGAATCAATAATTTGCAATTTACCCCTAAGCCCTACAACGGCGAGATTCAAAATAATAATTTGCTCTAACCAATTGGCTCGGTACTTGGTAGCTCAATTGGTTAGAGCAACAGCACGGAACGCTGAAGATGCCGGTTCAAGTCCTGCCCGAGTCGATGTTTTTTTTCAATTCACTTTCGATTTTTAAACCACACAGTGTTTACTCTTATTTTGTTACTTGTTTTCTCTATTACGTCGTGAAAGAGGGAAGAAGAATCTATATTAGAATTTACTATATGTACTTGGTATGGAATTTTTGAAGTTATGCTGAAAACCCTTCGTGTTTACCATAATGTTCATGTTGGTGATTTTGACAATGAGGTATTATTTAAATAAAACACTTTAACGGTTTAAAACGCGCTATATTTGTCTCCCCATGACCACGGCTGCTGCAAAGCATCCAAAACGCCGGGCCGAAGTTAAAAATCATTTTCAAATAAGTTTAACTAATATATCGCGTTTTAAACGGTTAAAGTGTTTTATTTAAATACTACTCGCGTAAACTATAGACAGTATTTAATAGGGTACTATGCTGCTTTAAAGCATATTCATAGGTAACGTGTAGATAACTTACGTAAAGACAACTCTAAGTAGTTCTTGGAGGAATGTCCCCTGCGAGTCGACACGAGCTGACTCGCATAGTTTCCGAAGAACGCACCGAGCCCCGTCCGCGCCCAGCCTGCAACAGTTACGGAATTTCAATACCGACTTATCTTTAAATAATTCAGCCGAACTTCCCCAGTTAACATCAAACTTTCATAGAGAAATACAACCTTAATTTTAGTTAGCACAAGAGCGAAAATACAAAACGCTGATAGAGAATTTTTTGAACATTGCAAAAATGACGGCAAATACAGGTGTTGGACTCTTGTCATTAATTCATTAATTATTTTTATATACTAGTTAGATAATTTTCTTATTTATTTCATATATATAAGATAGGGACAATGCTAATTATCTTTGCATGATTTCAAATGTAGTCATCAAGCGAGTACGCGTAACATCAGGGCCAACCATCTTAAGTCCTTTCATGAGACGTCAGGTCGCAGTAAACAATGTTTCCCGTTTTATTCTGTTAAAAATTATTTGTATAAGGGCTACTTTGCCAACTCTGCATAATCTAATCCTACCACTCCATTGTATAAAAAGCTAAACTTGCATGAAAATAAAGCTATATTTCGCTTAAATTAGCTTCATTATTCTTCACAAAGGAAGTGAAGATTCATTAGGCACTTACGAAGTAATTAATGTCTCCAGTTTCTGGTAGAGCTCGACGCGGCTGTTTCTATGAAACGATGTACTGCCCTGGCTGGAGTGTTGCAGGAAGTCGCTGCTGTGTCTCTTATGCATTTTAATCCGATCTATCTTCACTTTTAATCTCTCTCTGAATGACTCTTCGTTCACGCTGCGCTTCGCAAATACTGGATTCACGATCGCTGGCCTAAATATAGATTAATGGAGTATTGATTTAATCTAGTAATGCTCGCATCTAGACTGTAATTGACACTGTGTTACCCTAGAAGTGAGTACACTTGAATGCATGATCGCGTGACGCATAATATATGACGTTGGCACAGACAAACAGTGGTGTACAAATATATGTACGTAGCTTTGTGAGATTAAGTACTCACGGTCTCCCCGTGACCACGGCTTCTTAAAAAGCAAGTAAAAATCATTTCCAAATAAGTTTAACTAATATATCGCATTTTAAACCGTTAAAGTGTTTTATTTAAATAACTCACGTTATATTAATCAGTACTGACGGTAAAAGTACGGTATCATTAAACACTTAATTAACAGTTTACTGATAAACTGTAGGACGGCCTTATATTAGGCGCCACGTTCCATCGCTCACTACTTAGTAAAATGTTTACCATTGAAATAAAACACTTTAACGGTTTAAAACGCGATATATTAGTTAAACTTATTTGAAAGCCGTGGTCACGGGGAGACGGCTGCTGAAAGCATCCGAAACGTCGGGCCGAAGTTAAAATCATTTTCTAATAAGTTTAACTAATATATCGCGTTGTAAGCCGTTAAAGTGTTTTATTTAAATGTGTACTACTCGCGTCAACTATAGACAGTATATGATAAAAAATGTACCTTTTAGCTTTCCTTGTTTACTGTTAAACGGTAATATGAGTATAATTAAAAGAGTGTTAGATATTTTACAATACCTAGTAAACGGCCTTTTGGCTATCACACGCCCGCTCTCGTCCAAAAAGTAAATGTTCTTTTCGTCATTTCTTCTCTGAGCCTTCTTCTCGTAATCCTTAAACATCAGCAGGAAGTCGGGGTCCTTTGGTAAATTCCAAGCGAGCGCCGCGGTGTTGCCGTATAGAAATATATCTCCGATGGGAATTTCAGCCGCTGTTTGCACGCAGAACACTGGAATTTTATAAATGTTTTGCATAAAACGAAAACATCTTTAGGATCGTGCTTGGATTGAGTAACGAGAACATATGTTGAGCAATCAATCTTTACAAAAATCGAAAAGTTTTTTTTTATTTTTTTTTTGCGCTTAAAAACGTATTTGTTTTATGGTAGAAGAGGATAACCAAGCATGTGTTTCGCTGCAAGAAAGATGGAATTCATCAGCCATATAACATCTCAACAAGATACGCTGTCGGCCTATTTTGGAATACATACACGTAATACTGGAATTTTAAAAATGCCTCACTTAAATTCTTATTCAAGTCTTTGAAACATAATTTTAACTAAACTATAACGTATACAAGTATAAATTGAAATAAAAAACACTCCAGACCGTTTTTCTCTCATTACTTAAAAGCAATTTTAATCAACGTTCATATCAAAGGCACAACCTAGAGGTTAGTGCTTTTCAAATATTTTCTAGTTCCTTTCACATACGTCGTACCAACTAGATTACCAGCGTTAACCGTACGTACCCAATTGAAGAGAGCTTCCGTCGGGAAACACTAAAAACCGCTTGCTTCTAGACAGAAGCCGTGTCGTGTTCTCCATTGAGGAATCACAGCCTACGTCACCGCATTTCGCTTTACAAGCGGCGACCTTTAAGAACAATATCAGAAAACAAACTTTGATATTCATATTTCCAATCTATGTTCCTTAGTTAAGTTAATATATCATTAGAACAAAACCAGAAATGAAAATCGTAGTTTCCAGTCAGAAAACACAAAATAAACTGTCATGAAACGTGGAATTGTATAAAGAAAGAGCAATTAACAAGTTTTGTGTCAACGTAACAACAGTTACGATCGTGTCAGAATTATTATTGATTTTCCAAAAACAAAAAGTGGTAATGCGCGTACGTCACTCGACCACTAATGTAATAATGTAGTTGTGACATTTTGCAGCATTTTCTTAATAATTACTTCCATTAAACGTCTTCCATTCCCGACTATTATGGCCCGAGTCATTAAAATTAAGACACAATTATCAAGCGCAATGAGCTATGAACGCTATTAGACCACTTTTTATACATTAAAGAAATTGCAAATTAGCGAAAGACGTGCTTTTAAGTTATTAATATCATAGCGTTTAAATGAAACTAGATAGACTTATATTTTTTTATTGAGATTGTTGTATTATCTCATGAAATTATTATAGTTTACTGTACATTTGAAGAAAAATGTAGATAACACTCAATGTATTTATTTGAGTCATTTAATGTGTATTGGATGACTTAAATAACTGAATAAAACAACAATTAAATAAGGTTCATTGCTTATCTTTTATTTTCTACTTACAACATTCAAAACAATAAACACCCACTTTCTTAATATTTTAGAAGTCTTCTTGAATTTTTTCAGGATAAACGAAAGTCCAGAAATCTACACTGGCCTAGTAGTACAATCGGGATACATCTCCTCACAATTTCCGGAAGAAAATAGATCGTCTTCATATTCTTGGTAGTAGTCACCTTCGGTTGGACTTTTTGGTAGCCTGGGAAACATAAAATACCAAATACCTTACTTTATAGTGTTACAAATGGTCTAGCATTGCGTTGAAGCGCGAGAGGCCCTAGGTTCGAATCACAGAGAAACAATAATTTGTTTCGGACAGAAGTCTGATCATAGTTCATAAAATCGGTCAGTAAAATTAACTCAAAAATATGGCCCCATAAGTCACACTGGGAAATGGTATTAACTATTTCTAATACAAAGAACGAAGGTGTTACGATAAAATCTTTAGCATAAGCTGAGTGTAATCTAGTGAAATCAGAAAGGACAAATTTAAACCGAAGTTTTTACAATAATTGCAATTAGTTGCGTTATATAGTTCCACCATCGAACCAATGGGTGCGTGGGTTCGATTCCAAAATAATTCTAAATTACTATATCCATCTGTCAGAATCCATATTCCAATTTCGTTTTTACCTACCATCAAGTGCTTATCTATGTCCTTTGTCATAAAAAGAGAGAATAAATGAAACTCACGTAAAAACTGATCGTAATATCTCCTGCATGAATCCTCCTTGCGGATAATGGTGGGTTGCGCGGTACATACATAGTGTTTTTAGAAGGCACTCCCGACCATTACTGCCCAACCTAAAACAAAAGATATTGTTTTACCCCGAACAAAACAATAAATTGCGAATTCCTTGGTACTTAACGACCATTTAATTATACTCGAATGTGTTTATGCTTGTAAAAAGTATATTGTATTGCACTTGGGGCTTGATTCTATTTTATATCGAAATAAAATATCACCTTAACATTTAATTATTAATTATACGGTTCGATGGTGTAATATCATGATAATACGTTTGATCCCCACCACGTCAACGGTTTTCTAATCAAAACGTTGGACTTCGTCTAGGAAATCTGCATATTAACTAAATGGCATGAAAATTTCCAGACAAAGTCCAACAAAAAGGAAAAATATAAATTGATTAGTAAAATGTTGGGGTTGATCGAACTCAAGACCCGTTGTTAGCCATACAACGCTATAATTAACAACAGTTAAGTAACTTTTGTTTACTTAATGTTCATTTATCTTTTGATTCTAATTACTTACCCTTGCAACATCAGTTCAATTTTCTCATAGAGTTCCATGCGACTAGATCTATGGTAGTCTATCGTATTAGAATCTTCAAAAGTGGGCCTCTGCCTAGATAAGTGCATTCGCTGTCTGTCTACTTGATTTATACTACGTTTTGCGAAGGCCGGGTTCACTAATGGCTTCCTGTAACATAAATCATTTAATCCGAAAGGCATTGCAAGTGGTCCATTGGTTCTTTATTGAGTAGAATCTTTCCTATATACAGATGGAATTTGTAATACTCGAAGGTTGTGGAGCTCAAAGACGCAAAGTCCACTACGAGTTTTCAACTTCGCTCGAATGATTTTATCCTTTACAACCCAATGATTCGGCGTGAACATTCAAATCTCTGTATCGCATCAAGGAAAATTCGTCAAGCGGAAAATCCGTCGCGGAAGTTGTAAAAATAGTAGACCCAAGTCTTGGGCGATGTTGTGTATTCTACCAAAAAATATGTCAAAGCAAAGCTGATGTGCAGGGACGTGGCTGTAATGGAACAAATTACTATTCTACATTCTTATTACAATATTTTGAGTATTATATTTCAACTTAATTTCACGTTTTATTATATTAATATGACGAGATATTCTGTTCATTAGTGTATGTACTAATATTTTGTTTCTAAACACACGGTCAAAACTACAGACTTCAAACTCAAACACCACTCAATCATGTATGTATATATAAATAAAACATCTTTAACATTTAAAAGGACAAAACATATACGTTATCTTTTATTTATTTTAACTACGACTCGACGATGCAAATGCTTTGCAGCTGTCATGATCAAAAACATCTTAACGCCAAGACCACCAAAAACGGACTCAATGAAGGAAATATTTTGAGTAATGTATTTGTATGTCAGTTGGTGTATTAATACATACGTTACTTATAATGTAAAATGAATGGAATTAAACGTACTTTCCGCTTCGTAAACACATAAATGACTCTAGTCTCTGTTGTTTACCAAATCAACACGAAAATAGTACATGGATCTGAATCCCGATTCGGGAGAATTTGCATGTGCAATCGAGGTGTTTGTCTCCTGATCGTTTCCTTTGTGTGCTGTTTTCCTTAGGGACTGGTCCATTCAACTTTCCTACGAGAAAATGTGATTCCTTTTTCTGAGTCTACTTAGTAACTTATATTCATAGGAATCGGTATGTCTTTTAAACAGACATTCTATTAATTTATACCAATATAATAAAGGTGAAGAGTTTATCGTTTGAACAAGCTAATCGCAGGAACTATTGGATCGAATTGAATTTTGTAGGTTAGGTTGTAGAAGACTATGAAACATCGGGCTGCAGCTAATAGAATCGAAAGACGGAGGCAAATGTTAAAAAAAAAACACGAAAAAAATATTCAATTTTGAGGACAACATTATATGCGCTTGCATAACGGTTGAAGATACCCAAATTGTGTAAAATAAATATTTTCCTTTTAATAAGCTTGAAAAATTACCGCTTCAGTATTTGTCCATCTTTTAAGTTTAGGTAACTCACTAAGAAACTTCTGGGAACTTTCTGGGAATCAAACTTCATCCAAATAAAGCCTATCCTTTAAAAAAACACCACAAATAACAATATCATTAAAAAAACCCCCCCCCCCCAAAAAAAAAAAACCCAGCCGGGGCGGGGGGGGGGGGAAAAAAAAATTTAAAAAAAAAAAACAAAAAAAATTGCGTTTTTAAACCTTAAAAAGTTTTTTTTTAAAGTGTACTACTCGCATAAACATATATAATTTTAAGATACTGAATTTTAAAAGCTTTGATGTCATTTACATCGTATTGAACTACGAAAACACTATCAAAACAAAACAAAAGTCATACCGTTTATATTCGTGTTTATAAATAATCTTTCCATCCTCATCCGTGTAATAAATATGTTTTGTGTCCATTCTCCTGTGAAGAGGGTCAGCCTTGTGATTGAAGGGAGAGTATGGATCTTGCGGCAACTCGAACGCTAGAGCGGCAGTATTTCCCCAAAGGAATATGTCTCCTATCGTAACCAGAGCTGGATACGTGACACAGAATACTGGAAAAGGAAACATTAAGTAAAATCTATATTTTACGCGAATAATACACATTTAAATACAACACTTTAAACGGTTTCAAACGCGAAACGTATTAGATAACTTACCCTAATTTCAGACGACATTAGGGATATCTATCTTTAGCCCCCCCCGTGACCACGGCTGCTTCAAAGCATTCAAAACTTCGAGCCGTTGAACAATAAATTGGATATAGCTACTAGAACATTTCGCGTTTAACACCGTTAAAAGCATTTTATTTAAAGAAAACATTAGATCTTAATGTATTTTTTAAATTGAACTGTTCTTGAATGGACTTTTTAAATGAAATTGTTCGTCATTTACGTTAGAACAGTAAGCCGACGCTTCTAATATTGACAACCTACGCATGACAGGAACTGACTGAGTGCACAAACATTATACCTTACTTGCGAATACTTGGTAACCCTTCTGAACTGTAGCTAAAGTGAATAAATAGGAAACTGTCGGCTCAAAACTGTTGAAAAATTTGTTTTTTTTTTTGAGGTTTAAAGCAGATGAGATGAGAAGCAATTAGTTTTCAATAATTCATATTTCCGGGAATAGTTACACTTGTAAACTTTTATTTCCGTTGTTTTACTCGTCGATTTTTACAAGCATTTTTTTAAGAGGATATTTAGTTTCTCGTTCGACTGGAACTAATCGGTCCCCGGAGAAACTGAAGTCCTTGACCAACACTAGACCACGGCTGCTGCAAAGCATCCGAATCTTCGAGCCATATTTAAAATAACTAAACAATAGTTAACTAGAATATTTTTTTTGCGAAAGTTGAAAGTGTTTTATTTTCAATGAACTACATACACAGTACAGAGTTTAAATACAAACATATCAATATAGTTTTAAATGTGACATTAAACTGTGTTTTGCAAAATTTATTTAACATATATTACTTTAATATGTTTATTTACACGTGGAAATCATCATTAAAAATTAAAAAATAAAATAAAACATACTTTATTCTCTGTCAAATTATAAAAATTATTTAGATTCGTCAAATATCAGTATTCAACATTAAGTACTTACAAAGGTACTAAGTAACTTTTTCTGCTGTCACGCGTAATTCTTTTATTGAGTTTTCTTTTTTCAGTGCGGTTGGTTGGAGAAGATAGATATTGAGCTATAGAGCCGCCGTTTGTCCTTAAGTTCGTCTATTTTAATTTATTGCATTTTGTTTCTTGTTTTACAATAAATAATATTTCGTAAAATGAAACTGGCCAAAGGAGTGACGGCGTGTTTATTGCTATTCGTTCTTCTCGTTTGTTCTTCGCCCTTGATTTGAGAACTGTTAGTAAATGTAATATTAGATTCTTTCGTTTTGTGACGTTCATAAGCTTACTTAGCTACCTACATGAATCAATTATTTTTTACTTTTTTGACATTGGTATTTGTTAAGGTAACACCAATATTCTAGGTAAAACTTCAATGACGTCGACTTTGCGAATGAAGCGAAAACGATAATCATTCGTCTTTCCCTAACAGAAAATTGGCGGAATATTGGCACTCTTTTTGTCTGGTAGTTTTTACATTAGGTTAGTATATGTTCATTGGGGCACGGAATGGGCCTCCGGGGCCCTTTCAACGCGTCGGTAAAATAGCTCGCGGTCGCTCAATTGTTTATATGGAGCTGTAGGTCCGTTTTATCTGTATTTTACGTACTCTATAAAGGGTTATTAAATAAAGGGATCGCATTAAGAGTTAGTTCTAGACGGGCTTTATAGACCTTTCCGCTAGTTGTTAAGTTTACGTAAACTCGAACAATTCAAAATGTCCAAAGGTGGAATTTTGGTGAACGCCGAGAATTTATAGAGGGATGTTTTGATGAACTTTGGATTAAAAGTATGATATCAATAAAATTCAAATCTTAATCGAAGCCACCTCATAAGACACTCATAACATAGGTAGCTTCATTTCACATTCAAAAATAACCGTCATCTAATCATTGAAATCACATAAAGTAGTGAAATACTGTTTCCTTCTCTCGGACGAACATATTTCTGTGTCCGGTTCACTGTTCAATTATATTTTAAAGCAGGCAGTTGACCAGACTAAAATACAAAGGAAACGTCTGAAATCAAATAATGTATCTTAGGCAAAATACTAATTTCTTTACCGTTTATTATAGTTTTGAGACATACTGATTGTCTAGACCTTTGGCCTCATCACGGCTCTTAGTCGAGAGGTTTACGTTTAAGCCAATTCTAAAGTCGGAATCTTGTTAATAGCCCCAATATATAGATATTATTAATTTTCATAAAGAAACAATGTTTAAAATCCCTTATAAAACTTTTGTCAAAACTCTTACCAAGTTGAAACGAAGTTCCCTCCGGAAATATGAGAAATCGCTTTTTCCGCGACAGTACTTTAGTATCGGCCTGCGTTGAATTGTCTTCAAGTGCATAGCACGTTATAAACAGACACACAAACATCATAATTGTCGGTGAGAATCTCATTTTACACTAAGAGCATGCAAATTATAATAACCAAACTTTTTTTGAGACATTTCGGCTGACACTAGCTATCGTACCAGGGTATAACCTAAAACGTGTTAATAAATTTCGAAGAGATTATCACGATGCACAAACACCAGTCTTTTTTGGTCCGTTACCTTCTACATGATGTTGGAAATATTCATGACTCTGTGTATTAATAGCTAGTGAAACGCGTCGATTATCTTTGCGTTAGCGAAACAAATTGTTAATAAAATTTATATAGAATTAAAAAAAATACACAGGTGGAACATGAACTCACAAACAACGGCGTGAAAAGTTGATCATAAAAGCTCGAAAATGTATCAGTCAAAAAGCACAAAAAAACGCCTGTTTGACATATAACAATATACAGTGTAAAATGTTTTTTTTTGTTATGTATATTCTAAGATTAGAATTTATGTTTTTTTTTATATTTAACTTCACTTATTAAAAGAAATTTGAAAATAGGTATGTGTCCCTCCATGACCACGTCTGCTGGAAAGCATCCGAAACGTTGGGACTTTCAAATTTAAATAAAGGCGTGTTTTATACCGATATAAGTCTTTTATTTCAGTGTGTCGCTTGCTTAGACTACACACTACACTTATGGCTTTAAACCTAGAAACACAAACGAGAACACCCTGTGTATTGTGACCTGATACAGTTTAAACCGTTGAAGAAATGAATATCGATAATTTCATATTAAATACTACCTACTTTTACCAGCACCGTTATCTGTTTTGATATTTTAATACTTAACGTTATATTTTGTGGTAGATTTCTAAGCCGTACGCGTAACGCTGTACTTAGATATATTGTATTCCACGAAAGAATTCTTACGACAAACAAACATTACTATTGCAAAATTCAGTTAAATATTTATAGACTTATTGCATAGTTGATATAATCAGAGCACCCTAGCAATTATTTTTAACGGCAAATACAAATATAGAAATGGTTTAACTTAACTAAAGTATCCGTACAGTTAAAACTATGTACAAAACCTTTCAAGTGATTTTCATTTGTTATCTGTGCTTACTTATGCATATATTGATAGATTACGGAGAGGGAGACACAAGTATACGAACGAAAAGATATTTGGCCTTCAGTAACATAACTCGGTTTTATGTAAGTAATTTTAAATATACGAAATATAATGGTTAAAACAAAAATACGTTTCTTTAATCTTCTTCTACACCCTTACTAGACAAAAAATCTATTCGATTTTAACAAGGATAGTTAAAAGGACGATTAGCTATGTATGTTATTAATTTCTGCAGATATTAAAGTAAAAAACCCACCTTTTCAAATAAAAGTAATTTGTATAAATCCTAACTTGTCAGGAAAATTATTACAGAAAAATTGAATAAGAAATGTATTCGCTTTTCCAGTTTCGCCTAAACTTCAAAACCAATATGATTCCCTGGAATCAAATCTTTGTCCAGGTGATAGGTTTTAAGATGACCTGGGATGATCCGCCCAATTCATTTCATCCTTACCATCATTTCACGAGGAGAAGTGTGTATAAAAACCTCGAGTTATTGCTAGATAGGTAAGTACAATTAAGATACTGTTATTCTACATTACTAGATATTTTTACTACTACTTACTTACTACTTACTAGATTGATATGATGTGAAAATTTATTTTATTTCATATAGTTTTATAGATTACTTATATCTATAGAATACCAACTTATCTATACTAATGTATGAAGCTGAAAAGTTTTTTTTTTTGTATGTTTGAACGCAGTAATCTCAGGAACTACGGGTTCGAATTGAAAAAATATTTTTGCGTTAGTTAAAGTATTTATCAAGGAAGGCTATAAAAACACTCCTGTGTCTAATTCAAGCGAAAATACAGCGAGAAATGTGAAAAAAATAAGAAAATTATTCATTATTATGGGTTTCCGAAGCATACGCTGTGAAAACAGTTCAAGATACCAAAAATTTGGATGCCCAAAATAACAATGCTTGCGGACGAACTGACACAGCTAGTTCTTTTAGTGCTTGCGAACGTTACAATTAATAAATAATATTAATTTCAGAAATGGTTTAAACGGCTTCCATTGTGTTCGTCGAGCTATTTGTGAAACGAATATGATTTCGGAGCCAAACGAGATGTACCACAAAGTACTAAAGATGGTATTTAGGTAAGAATCTCTTCTTCTTCTTCTTAGTTGGCTTAGGTCATCATTTTAATTTATGTCAAAAGCGACTTCCAATCTTTACGGCGGCCATCTTGTTTATTGTATCTGTGACGTTGTTACCAAAATTATATATTATTGTAATGGGCAAACTGTTTCTTCCCATTCGATAGAGAATATATAGATATAAAAAAAAAAAATTAATATGAATTAATACAATTATAATACAATAAACGATGTTTTTTATAAAAATGATTTTTTGTGATTTAACTACTTAATGTTCCCTATTGATATTCTTTTGTATCACAATTGAAGGTTTCGGATCGCTTCTCCAGTGCGCGTCGGTAGGTATAACGAAATTTAAGTAGATGTACAAATAGAAACACCCAGGAGTCGAAGCTAGGTCTCTGAAATCTGAGTCGAGTGCACTAATCACAAAAACAACTAAGGCATATCTCATTGTTTGTTTCAGAAATCAATCGGACAATACGGAAAAATGGCATAATCATAATTTGGGAGGCTGTGATGTATCTGTGGCAACCTGTCCTTTTTCTGTATTAGACGTTTCGCCATATACAGATCTCTTAACTTAAAAAAATAAAAAAAATTCATTAACAAAATTTTTATTACTAGCACCCCCACTTTTTAATATTTGAAAAGTAACAACTTTTGGCATGAATTCAAAACAAACACACAGATATCTAAATAATTATTTATATGTCAATTAAATGGTACTACATATAACCTTGTTCCCTTGCTTTTATTTTCAATTAAACACCGCGTTTTAAAACGGCTTTGAATCGCGGTATACATTACTTATTTACATTTTTTTACTACAGGCCGACGTTTTGGATGCTTTGCAATGGTCGTGATCACGGGGGACAAGTTTAAGCCTAAGGGGGCAATAAGTTACTCTTTATATTTTGTGTTTTAAGCCGTTAAATGTTTTTTTATGTGTACTTCTCTCATAAATTACAAACCATACTTGTCTCACTTCTTTTTTATGATTGCTTATACGCTGGCAGATTTTTTCGACGTAATTCGAAAAGGTCAGACTAAACAATGTGCATACCTACGTGTGCAATTAAATACACGGCATAATGAGAGAGTGCAGAACATGCAAAAGCACTAGCATCTAATGAAGACATCACGGTGCACTAACAACCTTCCACATTTTTAATTATAGTTAACATTATACAATAATTGATGCAGCGAACATCTTTTGTTATCATGACACCACGAACCCCCTATAAGGATTTACAAGTCATTTTTTGGCTGACCTTGTAAAACGCGATATAATTATTTAAACTTATTTAAGCAAATGATTTTTTAAGCATCCGAAACGTCCGAGTTTTCAGCTTTGTTTTTTGCTTTTCAAACCGTTAAAAGTATATACTGTCTATAGTTTACGGAGTGTAAAAATCATTTCCAAATAAACGTTTAAAACTAATATATCGCGTTTTGAAACGGTTAAAATGTTTTATTTAAACGTTAAAAGTATTTTTTTTGAAAGTCTAGACTTCAGGATAATAGAAAAATAACTATTCTATACGACTTCGTCTGCGTAGAATAGTTATTTTAGACATCAAAATTTGTTTTTACAAACCTTCTCCTCATCTTTATAGATTATACCCTGGACATCGTTCGCGTTCCGTCCTTCTTTCAATATATTCTAAAAGATAGGCATACACTCGCAGCGTGTAAACCTTACTAGATAAATTCTCTAACTAACACAAAAATTACTTTTCAATTCGAACCAGTAGTTCCTGAGATTAGTGCGTTCAAACAAACAAACTTCTCAGCTTTATAATATTAGTATAGTACTTCTGCCGGTACTATTAGAATCCAACCCGTATTTTCAGACTGTAAACTTGACCAAAAGCAAACTTCCTCCGTAGTCACATGACGGAGAAACTGTGCCACGGCTGTAAATAAAAAATGTTTGTGTAAGTATACTTTTTAAGAACTTGAACGACAATGTGACTGTTTAAGTAAAGATGTACTCGTGCTATTAACATTACAATGGAGTTAACGGCAAAACTGTAACCGAATCACAGACGTTAAGCTTTTTGTTTTCAGTTCCATTATTTTCTTGTACCTTGCGACATGTGAAGGATAGAATATTTTTATCATGTACAGTAGAATCAGAGTTATATTGATTTGTTATTTTTGCGTCGTGTTATTTATTTTTATCGAGCAAGGCAAAAGTGATTCGACGATACGCACTAAGAGATACCTAAGCTTCAGAAATGTGTCTCGATTCTTCGTAAGTTGTACCCTGTATGAGTTCTCCTTTCTCATACTTTTCCTTCGTATCGGACTTAGTGGATTATTTTCTTATTATTGAGGTTTCGAATATGTGCCTTAAATAACTTCGAAGTGTTTCTTATGTGTTCGCTTCAGTATCTAGATATTTGGATGCGCAAAAGCAAATATGTGTCGGCAGTGTATTTATTTACATATTGATTAAGTGCAATTTAATTGAGATTTTGACGAGCTCCCATTCCCACCAGGTCCAACATTTTTATAATCGACTTATAATTTTTAGGAAACATATTAAATTTCGTCTGGAAATCTGGATATTAAATTTCGAACAAAGATTTTCTTCATATAAACTGGTTAATAAATGTCGATGTCTTCATGCCTGTTTGTATTCTTCGTAATAAAACATTTAAGGCTTTTACTAATTATGATTAATTAATGATATTTTTTTAGTTGCGCCTTAATTTCAAAGCGAATATGGTCCCGTGGAATCAGATATTTGCTCAAGCACTTGGTTTCCGTATGAACTGGGACGATCCCCCGGATTCTTTCCACCCCTATCACCACTTTACTAGAAGAAGCTTCTACAATAACATGGAAGTATTATTAGATAGGTAAATTGATATTTTCTTATAAACACTTATTAAACAAATAAGTATCTGCATAGAACATTGCCTCTTGCGGGTTGTAGTGTCGTTTGTAATTATTTAAAATCCGAGCGGCTTATTTGTAAAAGTTTGAAAGAATCTATTACGTTGATATCTCAGTTTAGCTCATCAGCTACTTGCAGGTATAAAAAAACGGATATATCTCCTTTAAATATGTCTCCTTTGCGCCACGACTACTTTTCTTGTTTAAATACTATAATGTTTCCTATAAGTTTCATCGACGTTAACAAAATCTTAGTTATCTATCTTTTATATTATTATAAGCTCCTGAAAGGTTCTTAGAAGTGAAGTAGAGGTTCCTTGTGAAACTTTAAGTATGTTTACCTATATCACGCTAGCCAAGTGCGGTAACGAAAAATAATCATATTTTCCCACTATATTTCCCTTTATAGAATAAAATCCGTAGTTCCAAGTTGACTATTTCAAAACCATCCATAATAAAAGATTATAACTAATGATAGAACACATCATGTCTATCTCTTCTTGGTGTTAAGTTTGAAATTGTTAAAATGGCCGAGAATGATTAAAATACAGCAGGTCGAATTTCACCATGGGTGTCGAACTCGTGACAATACAATAAAGCAGTGTCATTTAAATAAAATACTTTAAAGATTTAAAACGCGAAATATATAAGTTAAACTTATGTAAAATTACTTAACTACAGCCAGGCCCTCGGATGCTTTGCAACAGCCGTGGTCACGGAGAGAAACGTAGGGCCGTAGTTCAAATAATTTTGTAATTAGTTTGACTAATATGTGTCACGTTTTAAACCGTTAAAGTGTATTATTTAAATGTGTAATACGAGGTGTTACACATTTAAATAATACACTTTGAACTACATAGTTTAATACAATTTTAATCATTTATTTTATCATTTCTTATTGTTACAGTAACGGTTTGAACGGCTTTCACTGTGTTCGTCGTGCTATCTGCGAAGCAAACATGATTTCTGAGCCCAAAGAAATATATTTTATGATATTGAAGCAAATATTCAGGTAAAAATCACTTCTTTATCTGAATACACTACATACAGTGTTAGTCGGTAAAATCTCAAAAAAAAATCTAATTCTAAAAATTCGTTTCAACCACAGGGGGACTCAGAACTTAAATCCATCACGCTGCCCCACTGCGTGTTGGTAGGTTTTAATAAGTACCCCTGCTTAATGTGTGTGATGATAATAGGAACCAACTTATTAAATTTCGTAATAGACATTTTCTTAGAAAAATTTTAAAATGCCGAACTGGAATTTCGTCCGACTTGGGATTCGAACCCCAGAGCCGTGATTTAAATAAAACACATTAAACGCGATATATAGTAGTAAAACTTATTTGAAAAAGATGCTTGAGGCTTTGCAGCAGCCGTTGTCACGGGGAGACTAAAGATGGAGGGTGTCTCTGACGTCAAAGTAAATAAATGCTACGATAGCGCCATCTGTTCCGTCGAAGTTGGTATTTGGCGAAACGTCGGGGCTTAGTTAAAATAATTTTCAAATAATTATAACATTAAAATATACCGCGTTTTAAAACGTTACAGTGTTTTATTTAAATGTGTACTACCCGCGTAAACTACAGACACCTTTACAACAGTTATTAAATTAGCAAAAAAAACAATAAAATATAAAAAAAAACATTGTTTGTCTTATTAACTTTGTGTTTATCAATTTATGTGACACATATATAAGCAGTGAAGTTACGAAATAATTAAGCTTGACGTAAAGCACTCCTCCCATCAATTGTAAATAATATTGTTACATTTTGCAGTGATAAAATCTGGACATATTTAAAGTTAATTGCAAAATAATTTTGCTCTCATATTTAATTACGTTCTGCGTAATTTGATTCGATTGTAAAATCACACCCCGTAGTGCAAGCTCATACTTTCGTAATATCTTGGATTCGACTTTACGCATATAACAAAATACGAAGGCACTCTCGCGCATAGAAGTTAAAAACTTGAATAAACGTTGTCCACTTTACTTTATTGTAATTATTTTACACGAATTACTTTAATCATACTACGCCTACAATACTAAGCTGTCGTGCATTCAAAATAAATAACAATTTATGCTTACTATCTAATTACGAACTTCGAATCGATGAAATTTTGTAGTCTGATTCAAGTTTAGTTATTCTACTTTAATAAATAGGTTTCGGCAGGTCACGGAAAATTGATCACCTAATTTTCTTTTAATAAAATCTATTATTTAAACAGTAACCGGGGGTTGCCTCCGTCATATTCCGCGCAAAATGTCAAATATATTTTCAGCCTGTATGTGTCGTAATTATTAGCTATCGGTAGAGAATGCTGCTGGTTTGGGTTCGCGTTCCGTTCGTAACTTTTTTTTTTAATTTATTTACATTATCATGTGTAAAATTATTTTGTAAGTTTCTAAAATTATTAATCTACATATTGGAATTTGTTTTCTATATATTTTTGGTATTAGAAATATATTGCATGTTTATTGTGTAAGAATAAAATTTAATATTATTTCAGCAAGTCCACGTCTGCCACGCAAAAATGGCACAACTACACAACAGATAACTGCGATATATCCATCGCGTCTTGCCCAGTCTCAGTGTTGCTCATATCACCGTATACCGATTTATAGTTCTTAAATAGTACAGATAAAAACTTTTATTATTATGTGTAGCCTACTCATTAATCCCCTATAAAATAGAAACGATAATTTTCTTTGATTTCTAAGATTATTGTATCTCAATTCAAAATTAGACTTAAGCCTCATACATACATTTTCTGCTATTAATAAAAAAAAATCTGTAATATTTTTCACATGTTTGTCACATGCACATTATATCAATTAAAAATTGAATTACCAAAAAAATTACGACACAGATGGGACTCGAAACGGCATCCACAGTGGTGATGTCGCTCTAACCACGGTATACGGTAGCTCGATTGATTTGTTTTTGATAAGAGCAAAAGTACGGTGTGGATGTCGGTTCAAGTCCCTTATACTTTATTGATCCTTTTTCATTGTTAACAGTAAAATAATAAATAAAAAAAACTGTTTGTGCTTTTTATTTGTCAACACATTATTATATAGATATTTTTTTTAATAAGAAACGTGTAACCAAACAGTTACTAATGAGTTTTACTCGTCCCTTAGAGCTGATATAAGCTCTAAGACACCTTCACCTTCAGGGCATTTATGATACACGTAGGAACAGTCAAACATCTGTCTACCTGCTGTTGCTGCATCAAGGTATGGAGACATTTCCTCTCGCCAGTCTGGGTCCTCGTCAAACCTATTGCGACCGTAATCTGGGCTGTAAAATGTAATATTCAGCTAAATCATTTTTTTGGGTTCTGTATTTAAAACGACACCTTTAAAAGTAAGTCCGTTTGCGTTAATCTGTCTTCATTACATTAAATAAATAAAATACACATAGAGCATACATACAAACAGCGGCCATATGTTTTGAAAGCTCATACAATAAACTTCTTCTCAGTCTGTGTAAGAAATCTACATATGTTTATGGGAGTAGTATATTTTTAAATATTTTAAAACGTCCAACGAATTAGTTTACTAACATACAATTTATTCTAACGACCGTTTCGGATGCTTTGCAGCAAGCGCGGTCACGGGGGTGCTTGTAAATAAGTTAACTCATATATGTCTCGTTTCAAACCGTTTAATTTATGAACTCTACTTCTTCAAAATACTTCATTAATACAAAGCAGCGAGCGCCAACTAGTCTTATGTGTTAGCATAACCATATAGAGATACGCAACTTACGTCAATAAAACGTGGAAAATTTCTCCAAAGAGACCATCGTCACCAACTGGGAATTGTGCCGTCTCGCAAATCGCTCGATATACACAGTCCTCGCCGTTCATTCCTTTCCTGGAATAATTTTAGTACGATGAGTATCTAATAGAATTGAAATCAAGAATAAGACGAAGAAATAACAGTAAGAAAAAGATAATTTTTAATCAGCTACGATAATGTCTGTGTACAAAATGTATTTCTTAAATTTATTATTTTATTAGATTATGGTTATTATAACCGCTTAAAACGCGATAACTACCCGACTCGATGCTTTACAACAGTCATGTCTCAGTGGGACTATAAACATAAACAATATGTAATATATATTCAAGAAGTTATCTTTAATTTAAATATAAGTGAAGTCCCGTTCCCCTTCGTGGGTCATGGGGCAAACACATTTTTGTGTCCATTTTACAGATCGATTATATTTACAATTAAGTAATTGATCTGAATTCTGCTCCCTTTCTGACCAAAATAATTTACTGCTACCTCTGGGGTTGGAACCAAACCTCTCGCGCTTTTCACAATGCTAGTTTAGCCATTTAGCTACAGCAGTTAATTTAATTATACTATATAAATAATTTGTGGACAGAACAAATAATTAAACGAGAAGCCGATACAGTTGCGATAACGTAACGTAATAATTTCCGGATACATTTTCCATTCACGCCGCAATCGCTTTATGATTTTCGATTTTCCACAAAATTTGGGATATTTCTCAAGAGACCCATTATGTATGTTAAACCGCCGGTACGGCCGCAACGAATGGGATAATTTATATTCATTTCTAAATTCAACTCCGCTACACGAAAATTCAAACGTATCTGGTCAGTTTAAACAAAGGTGTATTTGAAGGATTAGATATTATAGTGTTTGTTTCTTCTAATGTTTAAGGGCACACTGCGTCGGCGCAGCGGCGTAACGCTCATCGTCAACAATCAGTGTGAAAATGGATTCTCGAAGAAATTTTGGCGGGCTCAAACGGTAGCATAGTAAGATTCATAACCAGGGTCGTGGATTCGATATCCATTGGGTGTAACATGTTTCTCATCAAACTGAAACATGTTAGACCTACTTCTAAAAATCTGGACATTATGGGTAGGATCGAAATTCCGTCCGGGTCACGTACCATCGTCGATAGATAAAGCCGTGAAACTTTATTGCAGTGTCGATCATTCTGTGGTTTTCCGAATACTCAAAAATATTGGTAGAGAGCGTATCTTGTTGAGATATTATATGGCTAGGGTATTTTACCTTCCATCAAGTTAACTAAAATATATCGCGTTTGAAACCGTTTAAGTGTTTTATTTAAGTTAGGAATGTGTGAAAAAAAGGGGACATTTGTATATTTTTTTACTAATAATAACAATACTTACATTTCTAACAAAACCGCGACAGCTCTGTAAAAAATCAGCCTTTCGTCCTTTCTGGCTAGTATATCAGCTTCTCTTTCTTCTCTTGACACTTCTTTTATAATATAGTATCGAGATAGCTGCGATATGTTTTGGAACTGGATGTACTGGTATTGGAAGTTCATGACAAAAGCCAAGCTAACGTAATCTTTACTTTTAACCGGAGCAGACATCCCTAGGATGAGCTAAGAATAGAAGAATAAATAATAATAATTAGTACATTTGAAACTTATATACTGTCTGTAGTTTACGCGAGTAGTACACATTTAATAAAAACAGTTTAACGGTTTAAAACGCGATATATATTAGTTAAACTAATTTGAAAATGTCTATATTTATCGCGTTTTAAACCGTTATTTAAACATTTTATGTATATTTTTCAATTTTTTAATTCGTATGCAATCTTATAAAGACTGTGCGACAGTAGGAAACTAATAATTCATAGTTTGTAGTATAGTAACAGGGCATTTCAAAAACTTAGAACATCCGGCAGGCAAATGCTCACTGATTGAATTAAACAATTAATTACGTTTCCCGGAATCAAACCCGAGACCTTCCATGTTGAACGTTTGACTTACCTTATAAGTTGCTCCGTATGGATACACAAGCGGTAAGGAATTGACTTGTCGCGTAACCCTTTGAGACTCGCAGATATCTTCATATGGAATATTAGCTCTCATTACTCTAATTTGCATTATCAATATACACACTACTATTACACTGAAAAAAAAGTAACTTAAATGCTAGTAAATGTTTTAAGTTAGTAGAAGATTTGTTATTGTTACTAGATGAAGCTAACATGGAAGAGATGGTTGAAGTTTAATTGTAATAATAATTTACGCTAGTGATACATATTAAAAATTAATGAGGATCGCGTACAATATATAAAATTTAATTATTGAATATATTTCCAGTATAAAACCGTTTATATTATTAGTAAATTATAAACCAATCTCTTCCTTTGTTTATCAAAGACACTTACGTTATCATTTTGATCGTATATTTCTATAAAGGTAACAACTTTTATTAAACACAATGAAAGGACTTAAATAAGCTCTTTACACCAACAAAACTAATACTTAAATGTAGACGTGTTACTATAGGAGAATAGTGTTAGCAAAACATAGTCTATGCAAACAGTTGAAAGCATGATTTTCCTGCTTCGCACAGTAGTTTCAACTAATTTACAAAGATACGAGTAAACGATACGTGTGTACTATTATTGTCTTTGTTTATGTAGTATATGTATGTCCATCACATACGTCATAGTCATAGTATTTAACATGTAGGTCCAGTGCACATACGAACCCACGGCCAGTTGAGTATTAGCCGTGCATTGCTTCCCGGGCTCGTCGATTTTCCATTTAATTAAAATGTTCACAATTATAAAAGGGGGGGGGTGGGGGGGGGGGTGGGGGGGTGTTTTTTTTTTTTTTTTTTTTTTTTTTTGTTATTTAGTGGGAGTTTTTTGGGGGGGGGGGGGGTGTTTTTGGGGGGGGGGGGGGGGGGGGGGGGGGGGGGGGGGGGGGGGGGGGGGGGGGGGGGGGGGGGGGGGGGGGGGGGGGGGGGGGGGGGGGGGGGGGGGGGGGGGGGGGGGGGGGGGGGGGGGGGGGGGTGGAGGGGGGGAAAAAAAAAAAAAGGATAGGGGGGGGGGGGGGGGGGGGGGGGGGGGGGGGGGGGGGAAAAAAAATATATGGGGGGGGGGGGGGGGGGGGGGGGGGGGGGGGGGGGGGGGGGGGGGGAGGGGGGGGGGGGAGGGGAAAAAAAAAAAGAAAAAAGGGAAAAAAAAAAAAAAAAGGGGGGGGGGGGGGGGGGGGGGGCGGGGGGGGGGGCGGGGGGGGGGGGGGGGGGGGGGGGGGGGGGGGGGGGGGGCCCCCCCCCCCCCGGGGGGGATATTTTCCAAAGATTGAGGCCCCCCCCCCCCGGGGAAGGGAATTTCCACCTCACCCCGGGGGGAAGGCGCAAAGACTTTTGCTTTGCAGCTTAAGAAATCGATGATAGATGAAATTACTCCAGTCATAGTTGAAAAGATTATTTTTATTTGATGACATGTAGTTTTTTTTTTTTTTTTTGTTTTTTTTTTTTTTTCCCCTTTTTTTTTTTTCCTTTTTTATTTTTTTTTTAAAAAAAAAAAAAAAAAAAATAAAATACATAAATAAAAGTAAAAAAATAAAAATAACAGTGAGAGGGGGGTGTATATAAAAATAAAAAAAAAAAAGCACTATATGATTTAAAAATGGGAAAAAAAATTGGAAAAATTTTTTCACGGAAAGCTGACGATGCCGGTTCAAGTCCTGCCCGAGTCGAAAATTTTTTCAATTTATATTCGATTTTTAAATTGTATAGTGCCTTCATGTGCAAAAAAAAAAAAAAAAAAAAAAATATTTAAAAAACGGAAAAAAAATTTTTATTTAGATATGTACTACTCGCGTACCTATAGACTATACTTACATTTTTATAATAAAAAGGCAACTGGTATTACGATTATATTATACATAAACATGTTATATCGCTTAAAAAAGAAGTTTTGCTCTAAATTCTAAGTTTTGAACACCGACTCAGTTATCTTCATCCATTCCACGCTTCATTATATTTTCAGAAAAAGGCTTTTCGAGAATTTTAAATAAATTCCTTGATTTATAGCTTGGGGCGATTGCTCTTCCAATCTCGCGGTTTCTTTCAGCCCTACCTCATTACAACGCTTTTACAAGTTTTTGATTAAGGAAACTTCAATTAAGTCACAAAATTCTGTCTATTCGTGGCGAGAGTTAAATATAAATTCTATTCTTAATTCTTTGTAGGCTTTTTTGGAGTATTGATAATTTTAAGTTAATATGCGCTTTTTATTTAATAATTTAACTATAACGGATGTCTACAAGTCCTTACCATGACGAGGACTTTTTATAGACAGGCAAGCATGGGATTTACATTATGGAAGGTAAAATAACCCCAAGTAGTAGTTTAACTAATATATCGCGTTTTAAACCGTTAAAGTGATTTATTTAAAAACAACCCCAGCCATATAACATGTAAACAGGGTGCATCGTCAACCTATTATTGCTATATATATACGGAAGTAAATTATCTAACATACCTGACAAAGTTTGACTCTGAAGAAAAATAATAAATAATTTCGTTCTGGAAGTACAAAGAATCACATTTTTATGACCTTCATGTATATACAAAATTAGTTAAAGAGATGCAGAAATATGTCTGCATAGAGACACTTATCTATGGCTGATAAGTAAATAAGTAAAATGACTTTGTATTTAAAATTAAACAATGAATCTTGTTCATTTCGTTTTATTACATTTCTTAAACATTTTGTCATCCATCTTCAAGCGTAGATATAAGCTCTAAGATACCCTCTCCTTCCGGACACTTGTTGTAAATAAAGCCACAATTAAACATCTGTCGCCCTGCAGTGGTAGCATCCAGGTAAGTCGCCATAGTCTCCTTCCATTCCGGGTCTTCTACAAATTCCGTTCGTCCATAATCTGGTCTGTAAATTAAAAACCCTTATTAAAATGTATCACCTGCAGTTTACGCGAATAGTGCACATTTAAATAAAACAATTGTAACGGTCAGAGACGCGGGATATGTTAGTTAACTTATCTACAATTCTTTTCAACTACCGACCAATGTTTCTGATAACGCTAGCTTAGCAGATTTGAGTATGACGTTAGGGACACCCTCCTTCTCCAGTCTGCATAGCATCCGTAACGTAGGCCCATAATTAATATCAATTGTAGATACGTTTTAAACCGTTTAAAGTGTTTAAAAATACATTTCCAGTATTTTTATAGACCAAGCCTCTTAAGAATCAAACTTACGTCAATAATATGTGTAAAAGTTCACCGACAAGACCATCTTCGTCCAATGGATGCTGGGCAGCTTCACAAAGTGATCTTAGTACACAATCTTCACCGTTATATCCTTTTCTAAAAAAATCGAAAGATCCTTAATTATAAAGTCACTTTATAGAGCTTAAGATGAGCCGGAAATATTAAAATTCAGAATTAAACATTAATTCCGATAGACGACAGCTTAGTTAATTTCCACACCAACACCAAGTTTCTAACAAACTAATATATATATATATATATTTTAAATTTTCGTCTTCTGGTATAGCTGGCTATTTAATGGAGATAAGTTAATGACATTCCCTGCAGGTTATAAACCATCGTCTACAGATCAAAAAGTCATGAAAAATCTGTGTATATTCTAAGCTTATCTGTCCTTCTCTGTGATAAAAAAAGGCAACAAAAGCATTTATATAATATATTACTTTATTGACGTACTTCCTATAAATACTACTATGTAAAACATGCGAAAATCTTACGACTCCATCAAATCCACTACAGATGTATAGAACGCCTGCCTCTCGTCCCTCCTGCCCACGAGATTTGCATCTCTTTCCTCTCTGGAAACTTCCTTGATAATGTAATATTTGGATAGTTCAGAAATATTTTGGAACTGCACAAACTGGTATTGGAAACTGACCACAAAACTCATGGGCACCATGTCTTTGTTCGGGACGGGACAAGAGAATCCCATAACTAGCTGGAAATGACAATGAAAAACACAACTGACAATTAATGTTTGCAAGTAAAAATAACAACTTTGTTGTCCAACTTATAACTACCTTACATTATAGATAAACTATCCAATTGGTAAAAAACGACAGGTTTTAAAAAATTAAGTGAAAAAAAAGCATTAACCGACGTTGCATGAATATTGTATCTGTTATAAACATACTTTTATTTCTGACTATAGTTATCATGGCTAAGATCTCAGGCAAATTTATCGGTTTTTTAATTGCAAATTTCCAGAAAGAAAAACTCCAAATTGATCACTGACTGTTTAATCAGTAAACGAATTGCGTACCTTATATGTTCCTCCATAAGGATATATTAACGGTAAAGAATTAGCTTGTCTCTTCACCCTTAACTCTTTAGAATCTTCTTCATACACATTAGCTTTGACATTGTTGACGAATATTAATGTTAGAAATAGTAACATTAAACTGAAAGCCACAGATTAAATATTAACTATTGTTGAAATTATTGTGTGTGTTTAGTTAAAGATCAAACATGAAAAAGAAGATAAAAAAAATCTATTATGAAAACCTATTACAACAAGGATACGATAAGAACAGAACCCCACTAAGGGCAGGTTTTGAAAGGGTGTTAGGTTTAACTAACTCTAGACGAACGGAATCAGGGAAGGAAGCTTATAATTTTATTGTAGTAGTAATTGTTAAATAAATTGTTCAAACTTACCTCGTCATGATGTATAGATACCAAGATCTATCACGTTACTCCAGGTTCCTAAAGGGCCATAATTGAGTTAGCTACGACCCAACGTTTGTACCTTTCGATAGAAAGCCATGTTCACATGATATATACGAATTTTTAACAACTGCCCTCTTTTATAATGTTGTAATAATACTTATCATTAGTTCTGTCGTTATGAAATTCACAGATCGCGACAGAGTGTATCGTGTATCGATCCAATGTCATCATATCTAAATCAGGTGGTTAGAATGATAAAAATATATATCTAGTTATGTTGGATTAACTATAATGATTGATATTATAATGTAATGAATGACGCTGTGTGAAATAAACGATCACGATTTTCTTTCCTACCAACATTTGTGCGCCAAGTTTATTGAACTCTTCGGTCTAAAAAATATATTTTTCTCTAAAAATATACATATTCACTTAAATACTGTCTATACTTTACGCGGGTGGTACACATTTCAATAAAACACTTTATCGGTTTAAAACGCGATATATTAGTTAAAGTCGTGGTCCCGACTGCTGCAAACAATCCGAAACGTCGGGCCATTTTAAACCGTTAAATTGTTTTATTTAAACATATTCATTTAATAAATATAACTCTTAGCGAGTTTTATATTATTATATATCTGGAAATATAACGAAATATCGATTATGATATTATGCTAAATTATCGTAAACTGGGCGTACAAATATTAATACTCACACCTTGCATTGCGTTTCGTGTTTTTATAAAAATAATTCTACACACTCAAAATAAATTGATTTCACCTACCGAATTCTAATATAATCTAAAATCTCAAATAAGAAATCTAATACTCATAATCAAAATTAATTTCATTGAAATTCACCACATAGCTTGGTACCAATTTTTACCTGTTTATTAACTAGATTTATATCAGCTGGATAAAGCATTTTCCAATAAATCTTATACAACATTATGGACTAAGCCTTACAAATCGTCACGTGATGATATCGTCCTAATTTCTTTATACAACATAGATCACGACTTGACAAACGCCGGAGTAAGCATGTACTAACATCATGTAACCAAAATTAGAGCTACACGGTCGTGTACAAGGGATTAACGTAAAACATAGAATTCAATATCTGTATGGGTAACGAAATAAATTTATTCTTATCGATAAATTAATATCTTTATAATAACTACATCTTACGTTCACGTAAGTTAAATATTACACATGAAACCGTGGTTAGCGATAAAAATAAATTAACTAATAGATTTTGCGTTTTGAGCCGTTTACCGTGATTTATCTCCCTAAATCAATGTTACGTATTTGACAATTAGAAATGGACAGTGTTATGATGCCAGTTCATAAACTGCAGCTTAAAAACACGACAGTTTTTACTAAACTTTATTAGAAAGATTTTTTTTATATAACTTATTATTGCACGTGATGGCGCTACAAAAATTTAAAATCGATTTTAGATTGAAAAAAAAAACATTTTTTACTTGTCTTTGTCCTATTTCAAACTAAAATCGATTTTTTAAATAGTTATAAACACAATAACTAAGATTTTCTGATTTTTCAGGTTGAAAGTATTTGAAGATGAATGAAGTACACAAACTACAAGTACTAGAGCTGCTAGTTAAAATTATTGTGCTTTTGAATGTTATCCTCATCAGCTGTACTGAAAGCATTAAATTTGATATTGATGAGGGTGTTTTGAGTAGGGGTCGTCGGCAACTGTTATACCCAAATTCTTCATTACTTCAGGTACGTCTATACTAATATTATACAACTGAAAAGTTTGTTTGAAAGCACTAATCTCGGTAACTACTGGTTCGAATTGAAAAATTATTTCTTTTTTTGGACCATTTATCTAGGAAGGTTTTAGGCTATATAAAATCACAATGCGACTAATAGGTGTGGAGAAACGAGGGAAATGTTCAATATTTGAGGGCTTCCATTGCGTGCGCTACGAAAACGGTTTAAGATACCCAAGAAATATGTATGAAATAATTATTCTGCTTTTTACTTCTTTTTTTTTCTTCTTTCTTTATCTCAAAAAATGTCAACAACAGTTTTGTCTATGTTTTAAACTTACAAGAAGCGTGTTTGTGGTAATCATATGGCAAATTAGCGTTTGTCTGGTCAGCTCATGTTATTACTATTTTATTCTTAGATTTTTCATTGTTGATGGTCGTTCTTGTCATTGCTTTGTCGATTCAGTCTATTCATCCTCTGGTAGGTGATCCTCTGTGCTCTTCTACCCTCAACCTTTGCAAGAATAACCAGTTTATCGTAGCAGCGTATCGTAGCGTAGTAGTCAGGTTATCTACGAGCAATTTGGGCAAAGTTCGAGCAAACAAGTTCGGAAGCAAATATTCGATATTCTAGTTAAAATACTTGTACCCTGAAAATTTATTTGTTTTTACGTTAAACCCAAGAAGATATTATAAATATCAAATAAATAATAATCATTTGCATTATTTCAATAAGACATACGACTCTAATGATAATATTATTTTTACGACTATTTCTGCTTTAGACCGAACCAAGTACAGCCTGTTATTTCCTAATGACCCCATTTGGAGTTAAGTACGTTCCGCCTATTTTATAAACACTTTAGCATCTCAAAGGATGCATTTCGCTACCTTGATTGAATTTACCTTCGATGTGGAACATTTTGTCCCAACCTCAACAAACTCGAGACGACGTTAGATGCAACGCGAGTTTCATTTTTATCACGGAACTTTCGAACTTAATGTAATTGCGTTACTATTCATATTTGCGTGTAAACATTTTCAGGTCAACGCTGGGGTGGGTACTCCGACGCCGGTAAAGACCATCAACGTAAATTGGGCGTTTCAAGCAAACTTCCAACTGCCTTGGAACCGCAGTCAGATACCTATCGACATTTTGGAAGCCAACAACGCTTATGTGACCAGTTCTAGGGGGAAACGCGACGCTGATGCTTACAAGAGCGACGCTAAATTGTACCATTTCTATAAGTATGTCGAAGATGTCTTGAATGGGTACGTACATGTTTCATTAACATAATGACAAACAAAATTTCCATACTTCTTTTAAATAAAACACTTTAACGGTTTAAAACGCTAAATATATTAGTTAAACATATTAAAATTTTATTATAACAATCGCCTAACGTTTCGGATGCTTTGCAGCAGCCGTGATCACAGGGAAACCACAAATGAGAAAGCAATGCAAAGATATTTCGCGTTTTATACCGTTGAAGTGTTATTTACTGGCTTTACCTACAGAATGAAAATTTTTATGCTTCTAAATTAAACATTAGAAAACATTAATATTAACAATTCAATAAACCAATAAACAGCACTATGCTAAAAACGAGGATTGAAACTGATTATTAAAAAATGTGTAATGTTGTGTTAACTTTCAAATGATATATAGAAGAAATATCAATATTTTTAATTTATTAAAAAAAAACTTACAATGGTTTACTTTAAATTTAAAGCGTAATCTCTAAATAAACAAACATGGAGTAAAAACTCAAGGAAGCTTCTCTTTTACACGACAGAAACATCGTTCATTCTATATAGTATGTGTAACATCGATGACATTACAAAATGGGACATGATCTTAAATGCGCGTCAGATTTTGTACGCTTCATAGATTTCAAAATGCGCCCCCTAAATGCTTCTTCTATCCCTGCGATTTTCACCCTTCATATCATTTACCTCTCGTGTTATCAATTTCTTGCTATAAGCCATAAATTATGTCACTTTCGTATTAAATATTGCCAATATAAAATTAGTGTTACCTTTTTATGTTTGTCAAGACAGCAACGCATTTTAATTGACTGCTAGTTATAGATAAATGATCAAAAGTACATTTCATTAAGCGTAAGAGGTCCTAGGTTCGAATCCTGAGGAAAAAATTTATTGTTTTGGTCGGGCAAGGGTTTAATCAACTACTTGCTTGTAAAGAGCAATGTGTTCGCCCCATGCCCCACGAGGGACACGGAATTTTACTCTTATGTGTGTGACCTTCTTCTAGACTTTATATGATTGTCTTTCGCCCTATGTCATAAAAAAAATGTGGGACAAAAACTGTAACTCTGATTTTTACGTTGTTGTATGTCTTCAACGATACTTGACTCGCGATATAGATCGACAGTGCTTCTTAATTTGAAATTATAGGGCTGAGGTATATCGTTCCACGAATTTATGCTTGTCTTTTGTCTTCTATAATAGAAAAGTTTCAAACATCGACCCACTCTTTTCTCTTGTAGCAAGAAAAACTCAATATAACTCTTATAAAACCGAAGACAGCAAACAATCAACCGAAGCATCTACGCAGCTTAAAACTTATTTAAACAATGCTTAGTCAGATGAAATATGCCCCGCGAACAATATTTTTTGCGAAACATCAAAAACGCGCAGAAAAGTTATCAACATTGATTTATTACATTCTGACAATGCGATAGGTCCTGCAGGAAGCAATTTTCAGATAAATTGGTTTCGTCAATTTCCATTTTGGCGATGTCATTTATTATAATTTATCATTGTTTGTACAATCGGAAACGCGTTTATGCTACGAGTAGCGATACAAGTTTGCGAGATTGGTCTATTGGATCTTGGAATTATTTGATTGATGATGGGGTCAATGTTTGAAGAAAAAGCTCTCGGCTTTTTTCACGGGCTCCTTGGTCTTAGACTAGCAACGTATTGCTAATACCAACAGGTCCTGAGATCGATACACACCCAGAGTCTAATATAAACAATTTATAATTTTTCTGAAACTGTCTCGTTTTGCTATTAGTCTATTAATTACCAAATATTCAATTCCAAAAGATGTCAACAACACATCCTCTTTTGATTTTTGGCCGGGGGTATTTAACCTTCCATCAAGGCCATGCTTGCCTTTCTTCTTTATCATAAAAATACTCCACGTCCATCACTCAGGCTACCATCACCTACATTTTTATAATAATAAACATCAAAAAATGTTATAAGCAAAGGTACCAAGGGCTTAATTCCAGTAATAACAAAAATATTTAAATATTTCATTTTTATATATCTTACCAACTCCTAATACGGAAATTAATTTTATCAAAAAAAAAGTTCAAAATCTATTTTAGATAAATAAATAAAAATAATTATTATTTATTATACCTTGTAGGTGCCGAAATATATTTACTGCATTGTATGCTATCGTAGTTTCCCTTATTTTCTCAAAAATACTTTCCATTACATATATTTCCAACTTTGTGAAAAGCTTAGGAGTGCATGTAAAAATGATAATGATATAAATTTAAACGTTTTCCACTTCTACAATTGACTGTACTTCGATATTAAAATACCCAATACAATATTCATTCCGCAATCAGTGGAAGTACTGTCCATTATAAAATGGATTTTAGTTTCAGTTACAACGGAACAACTTGCGTGATGAAAACATTGTGTCAACTGGGCGCCGAACCTTTGCACTCGGTCCACGAAGACGATCTTCTCCACGAACTTGCTACATTTGTCTTGAAGTAAGTTATGTAGACCCATGGAATTATAACGTTCTATCGTATCTACGATTACAGTAGTGTATCTTATATTAGGTTACTTATACACTGTTAAAAGTATAATCTAAAAACACTTATCTTAACAGATTGTTACTTAAGATTATTTTTTTTAATGGAGAAAATTCTTTAAGGAAATTAACCTTGCTGTCTCCCTTTCCATCACTAATTTAATGACATGGTCAATAAAACCTACCAATCCACACTGAATCAGCGTGCTTGGTTTCTCTAAATCACCCTCTATGCGAGACGAGACTTGTGCCCCTGTCACATATGCCGTAACAATTGAGTGGGTTCAAACGACTGAAAGTTGCGTACATGTCCACCGTCACGATTTTTGTTAAGGATAGGAGGAGTCAATACATTAACAAAGTATTACTAATCAACGGGTTGTAGGTTTGACGTCCACTGAAACATGTTGGTCTACGCATTAACCTGGGTTTCAAGTGGGAGGTAGTAATATCGAAATTCCATCTGATGTACAACTACCCTCAGTAAGTTTAATCGCTATTGGGACTGGAAAGTCTGTATATTTCTCAATTGCCAAAGTCAAATTTACATGATATTAGGCTAGGGTATTTTTACCTTATATATATTTCTTTCATATTTCAGTCCTGAAAATGATATAACACAAGGTGAAGTAACAGATGCTGTTCCCTACGTACAAGCTTACAACGAAGGAAAGCGTCAAGAAGGCTGTGCAGAGTACAGCTGTCCGATTTCTTTGATAGACATGTTTAGCGAGAGACATGATGACGAGAGAGATAAAGGAGAATCTTAATTATATTAACTTTAATAAAAAAATACATTTATAAGAGTTTATAATTTTATGTCGTTTTTTATCTTTTATGTAGTATCATGTTCCAAATTTGAAACTGAAACTTTTTAGGATCTTATTAATAAAGCTTTTGTACACTTAACTGTTTTCTTGCCTCGGTATTTTATTTAATTTTACAAATACTCATAGATTTAAAAAGAAAAGTTCCACCAACTACTCATCGGTATATAAATACCTTTACTGAAAATGACGCAAAAGTGTATTCCAGAGCAGGAAACGGGGTTTCGTTATTATGTCAATCAAATCAATACTTTATTTATCTCGAATTTTTTAATTTAAAAAATCTAAGCTTTCGTTTAATAGAGGTATAATTAACAACATACGGTTATCTTAAAACATTTATTCCTTTAATCTATTCCGAACTTTTGTAGTGTATGAATGCCAATTTGAGTGAACGTATCCAAAACGGACGATTCGCATTCTGGAAACAGACTCTCGCAGCTTCCGCCAGCTCGTACCACAGACCGACCGAGCCTTTCAGCTGCGTGGTATTCGTTATCTGTGTGATGGGATATGATGTCTTTGGTGCTTGAGGGCCTGAAAATATTTACAAAAGATTACATGCAATTGTATAAGAAGATATAAATTAAATTTACTTTAATTGAAAAAAATATACTTGACTTTTCATATTTTTACGCCTTTTATTACATTAAAATATAGTTTTAGGCTTTGAAAGGTAATTAAGAAATAGTTATCGAATTATATTAGCATTGGAGTAAATGACATTATAAGATTTCATTTGCACTTCTTCTTACTCTTCCTTTTTCCTCTTTTAAATTGAACCAACAAAAAAAAAACTAATTAGTAAGAACAACAACGAAACGTTGCAGGGTCGAATCCCCCAAACGTTTCATCGTCTGTTTTCATGTGCAATGCCTTTTTCGTTTTAATACAAAAATTTATAATCTATGAAAAACTTATACAATACATATTATACTCTGCCATAGCAGTAAAAATTATTCTTCCTGGTATTAATTCTTGAAAAAGCCTCACAATTGTTAACTTACTTCTTTGAAAATAAAGCTGTCCAGATTGATGTCGCTAAGACTATATTTACAATAATAATCATTCAAATAAACCAAGTGTCATATTTCTAAATCTCAAGGTTAAAGAATCTGGAAGTATATTCATCACTTTTCGCAGCCACTATAAAATATTTAAGTACAAGTTTTAATACAGCTTTGTTCGTTACCCGCTCTCAAATTCAGCATCGTGGCTTGCTTTTAGGGTTACCGACACACAGATTACATGAACAACTACCTTACTAAATTATTTAATAACTTCTTTATCTATGGTATTTTTAGGTGTTCACTACTAATCACTAACTCCTTATTTCGAGTTAACAAACAATATAGTTCGTTGAAATTTTCGTCAGTTTTACTCTTGTACGGAACCCCTTATACGCGACTCTAATTCACTCTTATTTGGTTTATTATTATAAAGCCTAGGTTCACAAACGTGACAAAAGTTTAATTTGCTAACCCTGCTGGGGCCAAAGAAATTCGGTTATTCCGAGTTAGCTACTTACGTGAATAAAATATGGCCAATTTCGCCGAGCAAACCATTTTCATAGGTAAAAGGCACCTCGGCTGCTTCACATATGGTTCGCAATAGACATGGCCTGCCTGTGTAACCGTATCTGAAAAACGAATACCATAAGCTCTATAAACCTCAATTATATCAAATTTAATATAAGTATTTAAACTTGGCTTAGTTTAATATACATAACGTTAAGGTTGTTAATTAAGACTGACCTCGTTAACATAATTATCATATGGATGAAATTCTAACGTAATTCACATTAGAATTAAAATATGTTCCGTTGGAGTTTTAATGGAAGTCTATTTTAGAGAAGCTTCGGTACAAGTAAATACAGATTGTTAGGAATCTTAACACTTCTGTTGGAGTAAGTTAAAATTGTTTGTCAACCGCTTCAGGACCCAACTTGACGAACAATGTACACAAAATATTAAACAGTACTCGGAGGCAAGTTCGGAAAGCCGAGCAAGTTATACTTGAAACTATGTGTAAAATTAACTTTAGTTTCTTTCTATCTAGCTAAACAATTTAAAACCTTTAAAGACCTGAACGTTTTGTCTAAGATGAGACATATTAACGTTAGTTTTGGAAGATATCAAGATTTTGAGACTCACCTTTCAATCATGTGCTCGAGAATTTTATACAGATCCCATCTATTCATCCTTTGCGGTTCTTGCTCTTCTAATACTTCTTGATCGATCTTCTCTTGCCGGCGTATAGCTTCATCTAGTGGCAACTCTGTATTAATATCATTCTCCTTTATAACACTGCCTTCGCTGTAAAATAAAGCTCTCTTACGTCTATCATTAAACGTAATATCTACTAAAGTATCATTATCAGCGTAGTTTAAATCATTGTTATCAACTTCTCTTCCATCGTTTGTGTCTTTAACTTCTTCCCTATCGGACTCTCCATCCATATCTCTTGAAACTGTGTCCGCAAATCCAAAGATACGACTTGTATATTCGGAACTGTTAGTTGGTAAGTCATATTGGAATTTGATAACAGATCCAACTGTGACTGAGGCTTCTTTCAAATCCACGGGTACACCGAGACCTACAATAAACTAAAAATAAACATCATGTAGCAAATATATACAAACAGAATCCGGTATTGAAGTAGTTAGAAATTAATGATGACGTGACTAGAAGCCACGCGTAATAGTGTGTTAGCTCATTAGTTTTACTAGCACATTACACTGTTAGTCTCAGCTTCGCGTACCGCCTTTCTAAAATTATTTTTTGTCTTCTATCTCATATATCTAACACGTGAAGTTTATAAATATTGCTATCCACTGTGTTTTAAAAGTAGATGTTTAAAGAGACAAGCAATTAACTTCTAATAGCAAACTCGAAGCTTAAGTTAATTAATATTATTAGTGCAGAATTACTACTATTAATTCCTAAGGTATAGTGCTTAATCACGCTTACATGATTACAGTGAATACCTAAATCATTCCGACCCACTAAGCCCCGCTTTCGGGAACTAATCAAATAGAATTACCTTCGCCGTTTCTTGCGTCTTCCTACTTAATTAACAATTATGAAACAATTCCACTTTAGCGAAACACAACAGCTTCTAACATAAACGTTTCAGTGATCGGCTTTTATTTATAGAAAAATAGTTTGATTCACTACTTGACTTCTGTGCCTTGCCCCACCGTATCAATTTATTATTTTCTCGGAATTCGAACCCAATTCCTCACGTTTAACGTAATCCTAGACAACTTTAACATTTAGCTACAGCAGTGATTGAAATAATATTATAATTCGTGTCATTGATACGGTGCTAAATTTTTTAGAGTTTATTATTTCCGAAACACAGACGAACTACTCCAATAAATAATTACAATCTAAGTAATCAAAAAGCGCGATTCAAAGCACTAAAAGCGCTCAAAGATCTAATGGGATCCGAGAAAAAAAAATATCGGAGCTAAATAAAAAATTAACTTAAGCAAAGCGGGCCGAGAGCGCCCGAGTTAATTGCATTTGAATTCACGAATAAAAAACACTGCTTCGTTAAGCCGGATCCAGTAAAAGAAAACATCATTTACTTAACTTTAAATCGAAATGTAAATTTACACGGAGGAGGAAAATATAGATACCTGCGCTCGAGCTGGTCCACCGTCGGGATATACCAAGTATCTTCGTTGGCGTGACCCCGCGTCGCAGAAGGCGCCCAGCAGGCTGATTATAAGCAGGGTTTTAAACATGTCTCGGGCGAGATTGAGTGTACGTTAGACGTCGGTGTGTGAATAAGGTGTAAGATAAAATATACTGTTTGCTCGCAGCCTCCGCTTCGAAGCTAATGAACCGTTATGTTTTCACAACGATTTGGATCGACAGTTTTGCTCATGACCCGTAGACTAGATTCGCTGAAATCACGCTGAAATTCACAATTTTCGAAGTCCCTTTGACTGATTGGTTTCGAATCGGGGAAGTTGACTTTATTGCGCGGGAAATACACGGATGCAAATCGGTTAAGGGTTTATAAAATCCTCCTGAAAATTATACACGACCGGATCGAAAGTAATGACGTCATAAGAATAAATCGGGGGGAATGTTACTTCGGTATTTGAAATCAATGTGTTTTATTTAGGAATATACTTGTACTTTCCCAGTCTGTTTGGAAGTAGGTGGTTCAGAGAGAATGTAAAGCTGACAAAGCCCACCAACCACCACTGAAATAGCATGGTGGGTCAAAGCTCTTAAACCGACAGACTTGTTGGTGTAATGGTAACAATGTATAGCTTATATTAATCAACGGGTCGGTCTATCCCCACTAGGTCTAATAAATTTATAATTTTTCTTAAACATCTTCAAGAACTTCGTCTGGAAATCTAGATATTAAATTTAAAAATTATAATATTATTTATAATAATAATAAACTCTTTATTGCAGAAACATAGACATAAGAACGTGGATACATAGAATTATATATACAAAATAAAACATGTATGTACATATTATTTATTATTAAAAATTATATTTTAAAACTCTCAAAAACTAACTATGAAAACTATTTAAAAATTAATTACTCAGTGGTTGCAACATACATAATGTTGTGACAAGAACATCGCAGTTCGTAGCAATTAACTAGAAGCTAAATATGGAATTAGCAAAATGCAGCATTGCGCTGACCACATATTGCTGTCATAATTTATACTTTTAGTGAACATAACATCATAATAACATGTCGTTAACAGAGAACAATATACACCAGATTGTACATTTTGTAAAAACACACATTCTTACAAAATGTAAAAGGACCATAATTTATTCCATTATATATTAGACTCCCCTGATTCTCCATGTTTGTGCAAATTTACTTCTAATTCCGTATATCGCTTTTTTATGTCTTTTTTATGACGCTATTTTTCGGTCGCCTCTCCTCTGAACGTTACCAGATAACTACATAAAATTTGGAGACAAAAATAACACGGCAATTCTTATTATTTATTCGGGCTTGATAACATTTTATCATGCTACTTTGTGATTTTAAAGCTGTAAAAACAGTCCATATAAATATTATTACACAATTTTACATACTCTGTAAACGTCCATTTTTTATTTATTATTTGTTAAGAAATTATATAAATAGATAATACATATATAAATTAAAAAAATTAAATAAAACTCTAAAGCTTAACAGTTCAAGTTTAACTAGTATATTTCGCGTTTAAAACCGTTAAATAACCTGAGCCTAAAATAGGAATAAGTACAAAAAAACATTAGCATTAGGTACAAAAGTTATACATATTACAAGTAACAGGAAAATTCCGTTACACACTTCTCAAATACACGTTTAAAATTAGAACACCAACCAAACATAGCCATCACGAGTTCATTTGAACTCGCTCTAAAGACATACTCCAATATACAGTCAGTTAAGAACCGCTGTAATTTTCAAAACCGTTTTACAAGCTTGCCTAGCGGATCTCAAATTTCTTGTCCAAATAAAGCCTGTGGTACATCGGGGATGATCTACACGATCCCGTTAAACTCACGTTAGATGTCAAAGCTTGCTTTAAACCAGATCTACGCGATCGAAAATGAACCGTATTTCCTTGTGGTAGTGTCCATAGTTAATAATCATAAGTAATGTTCTAGTCTAGATTGACGTAGGTTCTTCTAGTACAGTAATTTCAAGAAACACATTCTTCGTCAAATTGTGCTGAGCTACGTTGAGCAAAATTATTACTGGAATATGTGGATTTTTAATTGCTTCTTCGCGTACGTATCTCAGTACTAGTAATTAAATCTACCAAATTATTTCTACGCAGTAACAGTTCGGATTATTATGAGAAATGAGTTGCTATGATAGTATTAACATGTAAATTAATTTATCATTTAATAATTTGCAGTCTATATATCCTAAATACTGCGCAAGGATTAGAGGTGCATACCAGGCAGAGAAGATACTTGATTTTCACACCATCTACGCAGTGGGGGGTTAGTACCTCATTTTTTAAAGTTAAAAAAAGCTTGTATATCAGCCTCTCCTCCTTTGCAGTTATTAAGACAGATAATAATATTAAAATCAAACCATTACAGCTAGAAAAAGGCTCCCTTACTTGCTTCTAGCTTCTCCTCCCCCCCCCCCCTTTTATCCTAGATAATAGTATTAAAACTAACCAGTAGTACTAAGTACTTAGTAGCAACTAAATATTTCCCTTTCCTAGGTATTTGCGACAGTAGCAGTACCACTGGATACTGAAGCGACTGTAAGTGTTGCTTGGTTCTTTGAAGCCAATTACTATACTGTGGACAACGCGACCTATTATGAACCTCTGCTTGGGGACATTGAGGTAAGTGGAGTCTTATTTGAAGTGCTCGCGAAAGACAAATATTAATATTGTACTAGATTTGAAAAGCACCAGTTACAATGTAGTGAAATGTATGCAGAATAATTTAACTTGTACACTTGTGTTGTGTTTAGAGTGTATATATATATATTACACTCTATATTTAAGTCTTAAGAGTGAGTTTATATTTGAATCTTTAAAAATGTTCATAATTTAAATAAAACACTTTTAACGGGATAAATCGTAAATTAGATCAGTTAAATTATCCTTAGGCCATAGATAAACAAAATTGTAAAAAGTTTAGAAGTAATATATTTCGCGTTTTAAATTGTCAAAAATGTTTCAATAAATATTTACTACTAGTGTAAACTACAGACCTTATTAGCCTGTAGGGACTAGAAAATGCAATTATGGTACGAAAACTTAGCCGTAATTAAATTTAAAAAAAAAGTTAAGTAACATATAAACATATAACTATAATGTTAAGTAAATATAACGTTAAAAGTGTTTTATTTTAATGTATTCTATGTGTATAGTTAATTGTTAAAGCAGAATTAAAATTACTTTTTTAATTTGAGACTTTTTTATTAACTCATTCAAGCACAAGCTTATGTAATAATATTTACCAAATTTTCTTAATATAGCTCACGTGGTCATATAATTTTACAGGTAGCTCGCAACGGAAAGCAGCGTAGGGCTATAGATACCAGAAATATTGTGACGAGGAAATATTTCTACACGTTCATCGAAAATATGCTGGAAAAGTTAGTAAATTTTTGTTTCTTTTTTCAAATTATCATCGCTAAACATTACGGTATGGTATCAAGAACCTAGGTGAAAAAATATCTAAACCAATTTATAATGTCGTCAATTCGCGACTATAATTGTGATTATAGTAGTATAGAGAGTAGAGAGAAATAACACTCCAAGTGAATTTTATATCCTTTTATTGTGAATCAGCTACTGAGCTAAGCGTATTAGCACATGTGACGTCACATTTTACAAGTGATATCTACTATCTATATTAAAAATTAACTTGACACTTTGAAAAGTAAAGTACGTCCTTTACGGCAGCCACTTTGACTCGGGGACAAAAATGTCAATATTACACGTCTTCACCCGACAATAGTTTTTATTGAATATACTTTAAAATGTGAGGTGAATTACAAATTTGACGTTATCTGTGGCGTATTGAAACTTAAGAAAGCTGATTTTTTTACCTTTTTTTCAAAGCATTTAACGCATATTGAATAAGTACACTTTATAGACTGTCAAGATTTACTCGTATGTAATTATTAAATAAATTTTTGATGATATTTCGGAGATTAAGCACCAGAATGGAGGTAGCTAAACTGGACACAAACCACCATTCTACAGTTTCCAACTAAAACTCAATTAATATAACAAATACAGCCAAACCACCCAATTACATTCTAGTTCCGTCTCGAGGCAATATCACATGAGTTCCACCCTAAGCCTCGTCATTTCAGAAGCAATAAGCACTAATAAAGCCTCCTACAAGCTGAAGCCAGCAATTGTACCGAACACGACCCAATGAATAAACCAAATGTATTAGCAACAAACGAACCTAATCATCGTTCCGACTGTTTGAACTTTACAATTCGATATTAAATTGCGTATTGAATTACGTTCGTGCCTAATTTAATTGTATTATACCGAGTTTGGACCGTCTGTGTAGCTAAATGGTTAAACGTTTGCTAGCATTGATTTTAGCGCGAGAGGTCTTGAGTTCTAATCCCAGAAAGACTGCAAATCGCTTCGGTAGAACAGGGCACAATAGTCTGATTACCTACTTGCCTGTAAATAAAACCAATCCGTGAAATATGTTCGCCCCATGCCCCATGAGTGGATACGGGATTTCACTCAACGCGTTGAGAAGTTCATAAATTATCGTGTCTTAAAAAATGATTACTGATTATACTATACTAAATAACTGCGGTTCGAATCTCATATACCCATTACAGGGGCATGCGCAGACGCATTTGTGTCTCTTTCATAAGTCGATTGTATCTACAGACAATAAATTGGTAGAACGCTTATGTGCGTTTTAGACTATTTATTAAATTTCGCAAGCTTCGAACCCAAAGCCTGTCGCGCTTAACTAGTGATACAACCTAAATGCTAAAACAAATGGGTCGAATGAAAAAGCTGATATTTCAACTGAATACTGTGTTCAAATGAAAAGTTTCGAGTTGCGGTTGATTTTCATATCGTAAACTTCAATTGTTTCAATCCATTTAAGTTATTTCTATTTAGTGTACTTCGAGCCAAAACTGGCGTAAATATGAACTTTTTCATTGACTTCATAATTTTTCATTCAGTTTTTTATAAATATTTTTCTCTAAAATAAAAAGAACGATAATAATCCTTTTTGAAACGATTTGCTTTTACGTATTAAATTCAAATTTGACATAAACTAAACGATTACAATTATTGTACAAACGTTATTTTCTTTTTAATTTCAAAGTAATCTAGATCAATTTAATAGTAATTTAAAACTACTTAAATTAAAATTAAGTTAACTAATGTATTTCATGTTTTGAACCGTTAAAAGTGTTTTATTTAAATGTTTACTAGTCTCGTAAACTACAAACTTACTAGAAATATTTTACTTTATAGAAATATTGATAAATATTAACTGACTAAGCATTTTCTTATGATGACAAGCATGGGCTTCACAGGCATATAAAATTTAAATAAAACAGTTTAACGGTTTAAAACGCGGTATATATTAATTAAACTTATTTGCAAATTATTTTAACTACAGCCCGATGTTTTGCAGCAGCCGTGAAAGTATAGAAAGAAGTAAAGAAATAGTAAAGAATATATATCGCGTTTAAAACCGTTACAGTGTTTTATTTAAATGTGTACTCGAGTAAACTACAGACAGTAGATATAAATTATCCAAACAAGATGTGCTCTCGACCTATTTTGACTTTGAATTACAATTATACATTACTAGCTGTGCCCGCGACTTTGTCCGCGTGGAATAGTGACTTGTTTGTTTATTAATTTATGTAAGGGCGCATTTAAGGCAACCAATCTATGTTGTAAGTGCTACTTTGCCAACTTCTCACCTCACATCACTCCTGCTTTAACTCCCACACTCACTCCCACTCGCACTCCCACTCCTATTCTCAAAAAGCCAAAGAAGAAAGTTTTCTTGTTTTAGCTTCAAAAACTACGAATTTCCATATAAATATTCACCTACCCTTTTAACTCTTAAAACCCCTTTTTCGCAATAAAAAGTAGAGCAGGGTCTAGACTCTAGACCATCTGTATACCAAATTTCATTCAAATCCGTTCAGTAGTTTTGGCGTGAAAGAGTACAGACAGACCGACAGACAGAGTTACTTTCGCATTTATAATATTAGTAAGGATTCTAGCTCACCTATAAAACATAACGAAGAGTTTTAATACTGTTTTAATGTACCGATTGGAAAAATCTACCTGATTAAACTTGAGTAGTGTCGCCAATGCGCATTTGCTAGCTTACATTGTTGCCAGCGCTGCGGGCTCCTAAATCAACTACGTAACCACAGCTATTACATTCCGAACGCAACAGCTTCATCCTAGATTCGACTGAATTTCAATAACACTAAAGACGATATTCCCATCACCTCAATAGAACGTCGAAACCACGTCGCCGGTGCTCGTAAGCTTACCCTATGCATTAGTTAATACAAGCGATAATGGAACTTAAAAAATGTGTTTCACTCGATCTATTATCTATTTTTGCTTGCAGGCACGGTCACCCGGGACGCTCCTGCTTACTCAGAGCCATTTGCGAGAACGCTACCTCGCATTTCTTGCATAACGGCATCCTCGGTGACGTACTTCACCTCGTCCTCACGTAAGATACTTTGTGGAGATAAGTTTTGATGATATAAATAGCTGTTACATGTTTGGAGTTTCAAAGTCATTATGTTTAAACAACGCTCCTCTAAGACTTCGAGAGCGAAGTTCTGATACGTTCGCGTTCATTTTGATGGGGAAATTGGCTGTGTACTGGAGCAATATATAAATATACACTCTATTAGACACGAAAGTAATGTGGACAAATGTTACAATGAATTTACAAGAGTTGTTCATTTCTATATATAAACTATAAAGTGACTAGGTAACAACTAAGTTAAAAAAAACGAATCATTCTTATAAAACCAGATTCGGATTTTAATTCTTTCACATCTTTTTCGTCATCAATGACACCGCACTTTATTAAATGTTTTGTTAATTTAAATCTACAAATAATATAACACAATGTTATTTAATAAAAACACTCTTGACGGTTTAAAATGCGATTCATACTTACAATTTATTTTAACGGCCTAACTTTTAGGATTAGCCGACAATTTTCACAAAAATTATAAGTTGATTAAAAAAAAGTTGGACTCAGATGAGATCGAATCCACGACACGTTGATAATTAGTCATTGCTACAATTGACCCGTCAAAATAATTAATATTTGAAACCGTTAAATGTGTTTCATTTAATTGTGTACTCTCCGGAAGCTACGGTCAATGCTATATAATAATAGCATTACAATTAAATATATAAATATCCACTTTCAGACCGTCCACATCGATTTCCGAGGAACTCATCGAAGACTCGTACTACGAAGCCGAGTTCTGGGGATTAGAGGACAAATGTCATTTCTATGCGGAGGCGTGCCCCATTAGTCCCTTAGATTATATTTCTATTATGTTAGATGATAAATAATACATATATACCCATATGAAGAAATTAAATTATAACTAAATTGATAAAATTAACCTGGAATTTGACTAGTTTAATTTTAAACTGAAATTGTGTGAAAAGTTATAACAACGTTACAACAACAGGCGACATTAATTTAGATCATTAGAAGGAGAATTATTATTTTTTACTTCTTAGTTTCATGAGTCGGTTGCAGGTTGATAATTGATAGCGTAAAGCCTTTCTCGATAAGTACTTAATTCAACCAAGTAAAAATACTTTTTTAATTCGAACCAGTCCTTTCTGAGATTAGCGTGTTCAAACGAACAAACTCTTCAGCTGTATAATATTAGTATAAATAATAATAGAAGAAATTATTAGATAACAAAACTTAATCAAAATGTATTTACCCTGATATACGACACGACAATAACTAAAAGGGTGTATTTCATGTGATATCTGTTTTTCAGTCGTATCTACTCCACGTTAATCAAAACTGAAAGGACAGGAGTTCAATACAATCTGCATCATCATATCTCTATCCACGAAGCCTGGCTAGTAAATATTTGCAGACAGTAAATTGCTCGACGCCTGGCTAGCCTAGTTTTTAATACCGTTACAGGAATAAATTCCGCTATGTAACAAAATGTTGAGATGAGTTTCCCTTGAAAATTTAATTATTTTTTACATGTTATTGCACACGAAGGCACTATATAGTTTAATAATCGAAAATAAATTGAATAAATTTTCGACTCGGGCAGGACTTGAAACGGCATCATCAGCGTTCCGTACTGTTGCTCTGCTGCTGGGTTTCTCTTGTCTATGAAAATATCTATGAGAAGGGAAATAAAAATTGACTGAAAATTGATTGAATTGATAGATATACAATAACATTTTTATAACTTAAAACGTAGCCTTTTTAATTTCTAAATGACTTAACTTTTTATCTTTCCTAAATAAAATATAGTCAAAGATTATATTCGGTTATGTTGTGTTGTATGTTATGTATATACATAACCAATAAACAATATCTTAACGTAAAAAAGTCTGCATTATCGTTTTATGAGACCAAAGTATTTAAATATAACCAAAGCTTGGACGGGATCATTGGTCTAATGTAGGCAATGTATGGCTACGATCAACGTGTCGAAAACGTGTTAACATTGCGTTAAACACGTGAAGTTCGAATCCCAGGACAACAATATTTTGTTTTGGTTGGACGGACACAGAAGTTTGATAAACTACTCGCCTGTAAATAAAACAGATCAGCGAAACCGGAATTTCGCTATCAGAAGCACTTATTTTCCCCCTCAACAAAACTACATAGAAATCATCGAGGCAAACTTTTACTAGAATAATTTATTTATTAAAGTTGGTCAGCAATCGTTCGAGGCAAACAATTGAAACCTTCAAACATCGATTCGGGCTCAATTAATTAACGGATCAGCGTTCTTTGTTTACATGTTTGCTTGTTATAAAGTTTACTATTATAGTGCTTAATAGAGCTGCCTGAACAACGAACACTATAAAACAAACTGAATCATCTACAATGAAAACTTACTGATGTATTCATAATTCAAATTTATATACAATATTATATGTATTCACTTATCAATGTAATATATAAACACGATGTTTAATACATCGTTATATACTTTAAAGCGACCTATAGACGATCAATATTATTCGATCGTGTGTAGACAACATTGAAGAGTTGCGCAATATAAGTATTGCGTGAAATTCAAATTCAAATTGTGCCGTCAAATTGTGTAACGGTCAATATCACACACACACGATTCAATTTATCGCACAAACCATCTTATTGTACAATAACATTGAGCATCTATGGACGGCTGTCAAAATATTGTGGAATTCAAATTGCACATTGATCGTTTTTGAACCGCTTTAAGCATTTATTGTTGTTAAAAAACTTATTATATTAGAATACATAGCTGGGCGTAAAAAACCATGCAAGGGTTTATTTATGCTTTGTGTCACTCACTAACATCATATTTTAAACAACTGCATTTTTAATGACATAATAGATAAAGTATATGTAATATAGTAATTAGCTATGATAAGAATGCTAAAATACTCTTTGATCATTTCCTTACACGTGTTGAGTAGAGATAATAGTGAGTACGGCATAGTTTATATGTTTATATTAAAAAAGTTAGTTTAGTAGTTAGTTAGGGAAATTCAGTGCTAAATTTATTCTCTGTATTTATAACTAAATATTTTACTTATGAAATACATTTTGGTGCTTACATTTATAATCATGTCTGATAAGCGTTATATTTCTGATATTAAGATGAAGAATTATTAATATGGATAACCATTTATGAATGTGCAACGTAATGTACGAAAACTAATTATAACCTTTGCGTGTAAATAGTTTTAAAACAATGCCATTAAAATAAATGTGGCTGCAAATCAAACAGTCAATTATCACAATGGTGATGTGACAAGTCGGTGCTCGGTTCTAGAACAATTAGCATCAAAACTGGTGCAAACTGCGGTCATCTCATTGTCACGTAACGGAACCCAGACTAAACTTCATGCGACCGAATGAAGTGCGACATGTTGTGCTTTAAATATTAGAAATGTGGATTTTGTATAAATTCTATTTGTACTTTGTTACTTAACATTTCAAATAAAGAAAGTTCTTATTCACCATCATATATTTTTACATTATCTAATTAGTCATTAACTTGACCATGTAAATGTAACCTAAAAACTAACCTAGATTTACCTATTATTTAATAGGTTTCAGATGGATTCATTCTGGGGTGGGCCCCACCTTCAACAAAGTTTTGCACACACTTTCGACAACATACATCGCTATAAATGAAAGTCTAGTCGACACAGTTTGTGAGTACTCGTCGAAGCCAAATCTCGTTGCACCGTTATTCGTCGTATAGATGTTAATTTTCCCCAGTAAACCGTAGTACGGCAACATAGTATCTTTTCGTTTATTCAAAAAAGTCAATCCCTGTAGACATACGTCCTTTGTCAACACGACATGGATCGAAGCATTGTTACCATTCTGTAAGTACTTCTTTGTTTACTGCGTGATTTAAGCGTGGACATGTTTAAAGAGTTTCGGAAAATCAAAAGACAGCCCGAAGCTGTGATGTGTGTTGCTTTTAGGAATTGATTTTGGGTGAAATGTGCTCGGAAAAGCAGAATTCCGAGGTTTAGACTTTTGAAAGGTTTTTGTATTCTGCTGGAATTTCTATCGATTTTTATTCATGTGTAGGGGAATAAATGTTTAGCTTGCGCCGCGGGCATTTAACAATGTATAAAATGCACTAACATTTTTGCTTATTTAGTAAACGGACACTTTAATAAAATATTTCTAAAGGAGTATAATAATAAGTTCTGTAACAAGTTTAAATGAATAATAAAAAAGAACTAACCGTGTTCAAGGAAAATTTTCATAGTGTACGAGTAGTCTGTAGCAAACTCTATTTTAAATTTAAATGTCATTCCGGGCTCTAAACTTGCAGTATTTTGTTTCTCAGTACGAAATAACTCCTTATTTTCCTACGACAAATTTTAAACTATTTTAAGATACTATTCGCTACCTTATCATATTACAATACCAAAGAAATATTAAAAATCTTTGATATAAAAAATCGATCTTTATGAGAGAGTTTTTCATTTATTTTATTTACGTATAAGGTAAATAATTTGTGTCTATAGTTTACGTGTGTACACATTTAAATAAAATACTTTAAAGGTTTAAAACGCGATATATTAGTTAAACTTATTTGAAAATGATTTTTAACTTCGGCCCGACGTTTCGGATGCTTTGCAGCAGCCGTGGTCACGGGGAGTCTGCCCGTTAAAGTATTTTATTTAAATAAATAATTTGTGCTCTTCCTCACCTTGCTTCACTGGACATCGAACCCACGAACTCTCGTTCCTTATGCGAGCGTTATACAATTGTATAAATATATATTACATGCATGTAATAGACCTTTAATTCATGTTTCAGAATCATACTACTATCGGTCGCTGCGAACAGCCACGATGTAGAAAAACGAGCACTTATTTTTCCTCCAACCACGTTATATGGGGTAGGATCTAACTTCCTAAACTATTTTTTTTACTGTTAAAGAAGGAAGGAAAACAGTTGTTATTTCTGTTCTTATATATTAATCATTCTATATGAATATTAATTTAGACTTAACTTATTTTTTACAAGAAAGTTATATGTCTTGAAACTATTTTTGTAAACTGTCAGTAACTCTCAATATGTAATTTTTCAGATATTTGTGGCCATCGCTGTACCTCTGGACATTCCTGATAAGAACGTTTTCGTGTCTTACAACTTCGAGGCAAACTACGGCGTTGTAACAAACATTACGGAAATTGATGAAGTTCTATTCCCGAACTTGCCAGTGAGTAGTATTTTAAAATTAGTAAATGATTTCAGAACTTTGTTTAAATGCGTGGTAGGAATATCAGAATTCCACACATGATCACCAACCATAAATAGAATAGGAGTAAAGATTAATCACGTTTAGGTTTAATAATGCTGATTTTTAAGAGTCTATAGCCAAAAAACAATTGACAACGCATCGATTCGTTGATAACATATTAGGTTATTTTTTCCTCCAACCCGAGCTTGTCGTTCCTTCTATATCATTAAAAGCATTCTCTGTAATTAGTTTTGTTTTTTTCTAGATAGTTTCAAGGCACAGTAGAAGTATAACGAGGGAACTTGCGTACTTAGTACTGGAAACTAAGTTTCAAGAGTAAGTAAATTTTCAATTAACTATAAAAAGAAGTATTTGGCCAAATTTTCATAGTTTAATACGTAAAAACAATAGAACACATGCTATTACGCTACGTAATTTCTTTTAAATATTCGGCAAAGTTTAAAAAACACTTTTCACTAGCGTAGAAATTTTTTACATTGACGTCAGAGACATCCTCCATCTTTAGTCTCCCCGTGACCACGACTGCTGCAAAGCATCCGAAACGTCGGGCCAAAGTTAAAAATCATTTTTCAAATAAGTTTAACTAATATGTCGCGTTTTAAACCGTTAAAGTGTTTTATTTAAATATTTTGTAGTGTTTACTGAACAACAGCGTACGTGTTCTTGTGCATTAAATGAATATGAGTTTATAAATGAATTGGATATTGTTGGTTGGTTGATAAATAAATATTTGTCTTAAGCCACTCAAACGAATATTCGAGAGCTAACAAACTCCTACGTTCCAGGAACGGCATGAACGGAAGAGACTGCTTGCTGCGTAACATCTGCGAAGCGGCAGAAACCCCGTTACATCACAACGGGCTTCTGGGGCACCTCATGCATATTATATTCACGTGAGCATCTAAATTCAATTCTTAATAATTTAACAACACAACATTGAGATGTGCATGTATCGGTCAGATATATCAGAAATTCGATGACAACGCACGACCTGGTAAATCTAGTGATAGAAAAAACATAGAGCTCTTATTGTGGGTTCGAAGCCCGTCGATAAAATATAAATACATTTGCCATTTTCAAAGCTGATCAGTGCAATAACATAAATAAATATAAATATTGTTTTACATTAGCACAAGATGTGTAATGTAATCTTCCTAAAAATATTTTATTGGTAATGCTTTATTCAGTATATTTAACAAATATAAGAGCAACACCACGGGACGCTGATGATGCCGGTTCAAGTCCTGCCCGAGTCGAAAATATTTTCAATTTATTTTAATTTTTTAAATTATTTTAGTTTTTTAAAATAAATATCAAAATACTAATTAACAATTTTATAAATATTGGTACCTAGTATTTAAATTATGGCTTTTTCTAGGCCCTCCGCGTCAAAAGAAGAAAGAATAGACGATGTATACTACGAAGCCGAAGCAGATGGGCAAAATGGAGACTGCGATAAATATTACGATTTGTGTCCGTACAGCTTATTTGACATTATAACTAGACTCGCAGTGATAAAGCATTAAACTTGTTTTTTAAAAACTGTGTCTTATTTATTATTTATAAAATATAAATGTATTATGGTTCTTAATAGTTGACACTTCCATGGTTCAGATATCACACGCACACGATAAGCGCACGAAGTCTCAGGTTTGAATTCCGGCTAAATATAATAATTGGTTTTAGACAAGCAGGGTTCTGAAATGATCAGATAAGTAAAAAGTATTTAATTAAACAATACGGGTTATGAAGTTTTAATAAGATAGTGAATAAAACGAAAACGAATTGGTTACGCTTTATTTGTGCTCATTACCATTACCAAAAATGTACACTTAAAACTATTTACTCTTAAAAATAGAGAAGTGAACTTCACAGCCATTGAATTAATTTAACTCTTATTATTTCTTTTTGTCACTAAACAAATGTTCACATTAAATACTAAACGTAATTACTTTTTTAATGAAACACTTTTAATACTTTCAATCGCAAAAATTACAGTTAATTAATTTGACTACGTCAGTTGTATAGTCCCAACTAGTTTCTGCAAATATCAATCAAGACGAAACAGATGGCGCTAGTGTAGCAGATTTGATTTTCACATTTAAGACACGCCCACCATCTTTACCCTCGTCACCATAATTGCTGAAAGGCAGTCGAAACGCGATTGTACGCGATTGTGTAAATATCAATTAACAAATACGTTTTAAACCGTTAAAAGTGTTTTATATAAAGCGTACTAGTCGCATTACCTTCCCAAAATAGCTACATTTAACTAAAGGGATTCGTGAACTTAAACAATACCAATAGTTTCGACATCTTTAGGGTAATAGAAGTTGTTCTTGCGCATAGGAATGGAAGACAGTTCCTGGTCGACAGGTACGCGGGTGTCGTATAAGGAAGGCGACTGAAAGATGATCCCAAAGGTCCCTACGAAGCAAGCGATCGTGAACAGCCATAGGAAGAAACGGTCCAACACCATCGACATGAATTTCCAGTCTTCTACTACCTGTTACAAAGACAAAACGAAATGTTAAGAAAGGCTTATAATTACTAAACCTTAAAAATAGCATATATATGAGATAGAACAACAATTAAAACAACAATAATGTATAAGGATTTAGGCCCCATCAATAGCGTTGCTAAGCATTGCGTCTAGAGGTCCTGGGTTCAAATATTGGAAAAACAAAAGATTTTATTGGATTTGAGGGCAGTGAAGTCTTCTCAATTACTCGACTGTAAAACATGCCGATTACAAATTAAAAATTATTTAGATTAAAACAATTTACAACACGGAGAGAGATTTGAAGCGGCATCTACAGTGTTCCGTGCTACTGCTCTAATCAATTGAGCTACAGTGTCAAACGTTTTATATAAATTGATTTGTACTTTATGAAACCTGTCCCAATTCGACGAATAGAAATGGTAAATGTATGCTAAATTACCTTAGTCATAACGTTAACTAAATCAATTTTTCAATCATATAAATAATAATTACATCTAATCATTGTCTGAGTACATTTTACATAACCTCTATGTAACGTGCAAAAACAAAATGGCTGACTAGAAAAGAATCGTATTTCGCTTTTATTATATATTCAAAACATTCAATTGTTTTCAAAGGAACTAATTGAACCCTTTAGCTACAAAATGTAAGGCATTTTTTCATTATTTCCCGTCGCCGATGGCTTTTTGTGCTTTAGTACCGAAAGGAAGCGTATTATGGCGTAATTTCCTGATGTAGATTAAGAAGCTAGCGATAATGTAACGCTGATGAAAACTAAAGGACTTTGTTGGCACTGCTGGCGAGCTACAAAGGATCTTAAAATAGCAATTTAGTGCTTAGTACTCTGCAATATGTATAAGAAACGGCTATACTTTTATTAGTTGCAGACAACGATGGCAAATGTGGAATAAAGCAGTATATATGTTCTTATTTACTACGAGTTGTGCCCTCGACTTCATCTAATTTAGAGCATCATATTATTTATTTTTGCAAAAGATTTGAAAACGCTATTACACATGAAGGCACTATATAATTTAAAAATCGAAAATAAATTGAAAAAAATTTCGACTCGGGCAGGACTTGAACCGGCATCGTCAGCGTTCCGTGCTGTTGCTCTACCAATTCTACCGAGTCCTACACCTCATCGTACTTATTGACACATGCACCTCTCGCGCAAAGTAATTTCAACCTTAACACTTCTAAAGCGTGTAAAAAAAAATGAAAAAGGAGACAAGCAGAATAAGAAAACCAGGTAGCTTAGTAAACGAAAGTTTTTACATCCATTTATATCTGAAATGCCAATAACATTTGGACGAACTGTAAGAAATTTTTAGCGGAAGAACTTTCCGTTTGAGAAAGAAGTACGCGGTAACTCAATTGATTGCTCTGGCAAGGTATCAGACACATATCTTATCCGGGAGTACATGTATCCGGGTCTCTATCTTAGGTAACACTGAAAAAATCCCTAATATATTGATATATATTTTTTAAATGCGGAGGACGGACAAGCGAATCATTGATGGAAGGTGAAATACTCCAGTCATGTAACGTCTAAACAAGATCTGCTGTCGACCTACTTCGGTATTGGATATTCGGTTTTCATTTTGATATCACTACGAAATTATAATTATAATCTTATTGTTATCTGTATAAATTTGACGGAGACCTCGATTTGAAAACTGGTAGTAAATGTAAATTAAAGACATTGTGTTTTTAACTGGTTTGACGTTTAAATAAGTAGACATATATAAATAGCATACTAGCATCTATACTATCTATACTAATACTAATATTACTGATATAATATTATAAATTCGAAAGTAACTCTGTCTGTCTGTCTGTCCGGCCTTAACTCCTGGGAGTGGGAGTAGGGTGATAATGGGAGTGGGAGTGATGTGAGGTGAGAGTGTTGCGCCCTTACATAAATTAATAAACAGCCTAAATAATGAATAATCCAACCCCAGTCACTATTCCACGCGGACGAAGTCGCGGGCACAGCTAGTACACAATAAAAATGCAATTCAGATATATTTTAATGTACCTATTCACGTAGATTAAGGATTTTTTTTACCACGAATAATAAATTGGAGCTTTGATGGAGGATGAGAATGTTTGCCTACAAGCGTAGTAAGCGTCTATCAGATTATAAATTATTAAAATTCACACCATCAGCGCATGCATCGATGTAAAATGAAATTTCTTCAGACGACCGGCTCGGCGAAGTAAATGCGAATACCATAAAAGTATTGTACTTCATAACGAGGATTTCAAAGCGAGCTGCGGTTCGAACCAGCTCGTTACCGCACTTTTTGCATTCGACAAAAACTAATAAAGTTCCGAAACAAGGCAACTATTATTGTATTACCTTTAGATGAATTCTATTCGCTTATTGAATCTTTTTTTCTTTCAAATTGTAACTGAATTCGACAATGCGACGCTCTGGAAGCGCTATTGTGACAACGTGACGACGAGATTGCAATTAAATTCTTTATTCTATTTACTGCTGTAATTAGTGCGTGAATTGATTTGATTTCGACTTGTAATAGGGGGAAAGAAAGACCTCCGAAAAGATGGTATGATGACAATTGGGTAGTGGCTGCAGTCACCCGGAATAGAGTAGCCCAATATAGAAGGAGTGAAAAAGGAGTCTTTGCCGAGTGGAAAATAAGAATTGTAATTATAAGTAAGAATAATTTCTATAGTATGTAGTATGTAGTTTTTAATTTAGAATTCGAATTAAAGGCTTTTTCATTCATTTATTCATTCATTCATCTCAATCATTCTATGTCACTTGATCATTAAAGTTTTCGTCTTAGGGGGTCTCCAAATGAACCAACGCGTCTGCTATTCTCATATTTCATAAGTACAACACTGGCCACAGAATAAATTAATAGCACAAGTATTCCAGCTAGAATACTCAGTGGTGAGTAGGTCAAAGTTGTAGTCGACGAGGCGATGCGCGATGTTAGTTAAAATCACTGAGAGCTCATACTCAAGGGATTCGAGCGAACTTTACGAACGGCGCATATTTTGGTAGCATGGGTATTATTTAATCCTTTTATTATTAGTTCGGTGTTTGCTCTTGTAGTTTCCTTATAACTTGAAAAGGAATCTAGTAACCGTTGTCTGGATAGACAACGGTTACTAGATTCCTTTTCAAGTGAGAAATAAAACGGTTAATTGATTTTCTTTGGTCTGTTAACATTTTAATCGACTATAAAAATATTTTTGAGAAATAAAACGGTTAATTGGTTTTCTTTGGTCTGTTAACATTTTAATCGACTATAAAAATATTTTTGTTGTATCGTGGTTTTATTATAAAAAAACGAGCGACATATATTTATTACGGTGTATTTAGTTATTGATAAATAATTTCGTAATCGATTGTAATACCTAACTTAAGCGCTATCCGCTAAACATTATTACTTTTAATTATTTACTCTGACAAAGCAGATAGTAATGGAAGCATTTCCATAGTAGCAAAACTAATAATTACAAATTATTCAAAAAATATGTCTAGTACCCAGGAAGGAAGAAGAGAAGAAGAAGAAGAAGTGTTATAAACAATCGTACAACAGTGACCACGCTTGGTTATATCTCTCGGTTATAAAAGATGGTAATCTCGAATTACTGGTGTAAATTTTTAGTCTGTGAACTTACACTACAGCCTGGTGAAATTTAGCCCTTTACCCTCTCTCTAGCGAGAGAGAATCCAGTGAATAGCTTTTGGAACATTAATAGGCTAGAACGAGAACATTTTTGACGTATAACAAACAGTGTGTTTGCAATAGATTCCACCACCAAATATTAAATAGCAATGTAAACACCCGTTATCATACAAATTCGAACAGATTTCATTAATCCTTAAATTATCTAGCGCGTAATGTACATTTAATCTATGTTTGCAATTCATTTTAATATTGTTTTATGTCCGCGGCTTACCCCGTTATTGAAGTTACTTTATTGTTTTATGTGGTTTAAATGTGCATATTTAATTATTATTCATGAACAGTGCGGCAATTAAGTAACTGTGGCTTATGAGTTTGCAACGTTTGTACGAAAAAAAAACAAATGTTTTTAGTCTGTGACAACAAAGTATATTTTAAAAGCCGTATTGGTTCTAGTATGTTGACCCGAAATCCGTTTATAGGGTCAAAACTTAGATACCGGTCATGCGTCATAGATAATTTTCTTGTCAACTCGTGTTCTATGTGAAAGGACGACATGGCATTTGCCAGTGTTTTACTTACCATAAAAAAGCATACCTCTACTGTCCGTAGTTTACGCTAGATACACTTTTAAATAAAACAGGTCAACGGTTGAAAACACGATATATATTAGTTAAACTTATTTGAAAATTATTTTTATCTTCGAGTCGATGTTTCGGATACTTTGCAGTGGTCACGGGGTGACAAAAGATGGAGGATGTCTCTGATATCAAAGTAAAAACTGCTATGCTAGCGCCATGTGTTCCGTCGACCCGGCCAGTTTCGCCAAATACCAACTTTAGAAAAGTTGGTTTTTTGGAAAATCACATCCCTTTTAAATCAAAATTGATAGTTAAAAAATCAAACGTCAGACCATAAAATTAAACTTACGGAGCGTGGGGCAGATACATGTCTGTGTCTATTTCATTGATAACATTCGATGTACAGGTATTTAAACACTATTATTTATATCAGGATTCAAACCCGGGAAACCCGATAAAGTAGATTATAAAGTAGACTCTTTGAGATAAACATTTAAAACTAACGCACGCTTAAAAACTTAAAGCTGAAATGTTACCCTGGCGAGGGTTGAACTGTTTAAAAAATAAAAAACCGTTTTAAATTTTACATATAAGAATTCAAAATTTATTGCGCAATGTGCTAAAATATTCAAGTAAGTAGCGCATATAAAATGAATGGCTTCCCAAAAGGCATTTCAGGAGTGCAACTGATGCACTTCGGAAGAATGCTCTGAATTTTTATATCCACCTCCGCTTTATTGCCCGATTAATTCTAATATTTAACATTTCCACATTTTATTTTATAAATAACTAAATACTGTCTATAGTTTACGCGAGTAGTACACCTTTAAATAAAACACTTTAACGGTTTAAAATGCGATATATTAGTTTAACTTGTTTGTACCTCGGGCCGAAGTTATTAATGATTGTTAAATAAGTTTAACTAATATATCGCGTTTTAAACCGTTATAGTGTTTTATTATAAATAACTCTTAACAAATTTTCTGCTTGAACTGTCTTAAAGAAATCGACTGTAATTACTTGTAACAGTAGTTAATCAGACTGTACCCTGCCTGGCCGAAACTATTTTGGTCTAGGGTTCGAGTCGCTCTACCGTTTTACTAGTAAAGTTAGTAGGCTAATTTAGGTCATAAAGGCTTCCATACTGTACATGTTGTACATTATAGGTAGTAAGAACTTTAATACTAACTACTTATTAAACCAAAAATTAGCGCAATATTATCATTAGAAGACTTGCAATTTGGCAAGTAGCCACGGCTCGTAGCGTCGTAGCACGGCGTAGCAGTTGCCAGCTACGTAATAATTGATATTTTTAATCACGCCCTTATTATCCTGTATTAAAAAACTAACAGTACACAAAACAACAGTTGGATTAAATTATAACTACATGAAGTCATTAAAAAGAACTACATATTGTTATTAGGTAGATTTGTCATCATTTCTTTAGAAAATACGTCTTATACAGTAGGCGTATAGTATGTACTTAAGAAACAACTTCTATTTTTATTTGCATAAATAATTTTCAATAATCTAAATAGGTGCATACAATTGAAGTAAAATGTATTGACACGGTTTAAACAAAAGGCGAAAGGTTTTACTTAATACGAGTATTTATTAGTAAAAATTAAGATAAATCTAAGAATAGATAAGATAGATTAAGATCTATTTTAAATTTTAAATCGCTTAAAATTTTATGAATAAAATAATAGTGTTTATAAAGTATTACATTTCAATTAGTATAATCAAAATCAAAATTTATTAATAGAAAGAAATAATTATAAAGGTGCTTTGAAAGAAAATTATACTAATATTTTAGTTTTTTAAAAGATGATTACTATGTTAAGTTCATAAGACAAATTATATGGGACATTTTACATTCGCACGATAATATTTTTTACTATTTTAAATACAAAAACCGCATATTTTATTTAAGGAGAGCTTCGTCAATGAAAATATATAAAACCTCAAGAGAACGAAATGTTTTCCCATCGAATCATTAGCTAAGCCCATTAGTTGTAACGAGACGAAATCAGCACATTTAAATTGCGGCCATCGATGTCCCTGGCTTGGGACGCTATGACCCCTGTGGGAGTTCTAACTTGGCAAGATCTAATGTTTGCTGGGTTCTTCATTTAGAAATACGATCGATACTGTACCATTAGCACAGTCAAATGGCTAAGTAATAATTTGACACACTGTGTGCAATGATATAAATATAATAATTAATGGTTCGTGGGTTCGATCGTCGCCGGGTCCAACATGTTCCTAGTCAATTTATAATTTTTATGAAATATATTGAAGTTCATCTAAAAATCTGCATATTAAATGAATTGTGAATATTCCGGGTGACTATCCACCGCCCACAGATGGAAAAACCGTGAAGTTTAATCGCGTTTCAGTTGCAGTCTGTGGATTTGCGACTACCACTACGGACTGTGCAGATGCATGTTAATGAAGATTCATTAGATGTTGTATGGGTTGCTTCACTTTTTATGTAAGTTATAATTTTAATAAGTTATGTAAGTGTTTAATACTTTCAACTGCAGATCACGAGGAACAAAGGTTTGGTAAAATGTTAGTTAATTGTTGGCAGTACTTTGATACTTTTGATAGTGGCGAACAGAAGTGTTATCATTCCTGAGCTGGAAATAGGACAAAAATACGCTGTGATTCACTTAATGGTTCACCCCACCTATATAACTCGAAGGTGCGCTGTCGACCTATTTTGGTTTTGGATATTCGGATTTAATTGATACGGTTCCAAGAGCACAATCGAATTTAGAAACTTGTGCAATTATTATCAGACTTAGCTGTGGAGATTGGACTGGAATCGGTTGCTAGTTTCAAAAGAGCAATCTCTAAATTCACTAACGCGTAAAGCACAGTATAATAGGATCAAAACTAGTGGAATGTTCTGGAAGTCTGAAACATCGCTATTCTAAACACGCACACCCCTTTGTATCGGTATCAACGTGCTAGTGTATCGAAATAGAACTATTTTGTTAAATCAGATGGTTTAGTATGTGTTAACAGGCAGTTCGTTGGTCCAGCAGTATATTTAACGGGTCTATCGGGAAAAGATATTCGGAATGCGAGGAAAAAGTATAATGCGTAATTAAGAGAATAGCATCTTAATGTCAGAGTCAGAAGGCGTAAGATCTTATGTAATCATTATACATATATTAGATATACTGCTAATACCCAATAAACACAATTGTATGATTTTATCGTATATGTCTATACAAAGTTTACTTATAAAAAATGCTTTTAAATAAAACATTTTAACGGTTTAAAACGCGATAAATATTAGTTAAACCTATTAAAAAAAATATTTTCTTATATTTTTGAAAAGTATTTACTTTATTGGACAGGGAGACCGGGACTCTCCGTGACCACGGCTGCTGCAAAGCATCTGAAACGTCGGGCCGAAGTTTAGATCATTTTCAAATAAGTTTAACTAATATATCGCGTTTTAAACCTTTAAAGTGTTTTATTTCAATGTGTACTACTCGCGTAAACTATAGACAGTACTGACAGTATTTTATATATAAATGTTATTAAAATATTGAAAAGCCATAAAGTAAGCACTCCTCGTTTTTAAAACCGAGCATTAGACAAACTTTGTCAAGCCATCATAATGCATCTTAGAACAGTTGAACACTATCCCAAGAATAACTTGTAAAAACTTCACTCGCTGTAACAATGGCGTCCTTTGTATGGAACTGAAAACTTCAGCTCGAGGATATTAGACGTAGAATGAATTTGTTATTTATGTATTTATGAAGTTATAAGAGCGGCCTCAAAGGCTCTAACAAAAGCATGTAGGCACAGTTTGTTACGAACTTTAAAGGATATAATGGCCTTTCATGAAGACATTCTTAAAAACATTTTTCTTTTATACGGTTAAGTTTGAAGATTGCAGTTACGCAAAGCAAATCATAGTGAAGTTAAGAAGTCATATTATACTAGAGTATTGAATTTTTCTTTGTACGACGGTAAAATTTGTATTGCGTTTAAAAATGAATATAATCTGATCGGTCTGTCTGGAAATAAATTAATCGGATACAGAAATGTGTACCTTATACCTCAGTGATTGTACGTCATTAATAAATCTTATAAAGCGAAATAAACGGTAATTTTATTGATTTTTATTTTGTGACCGAGAACGAGACACGCATGAGGTAAACTTGACAGGAAGTGAAATACCCTAGATATATAATATCTTAACATGATCCAACATTTTGACTTCGACCGAGATTAAACCTGGTGGTTCGTGATCCGATCAAAACTTCAATATTCCTACCACCCATTTAACATGCTAATTTTTTAAACGGAATCTATAGTAAAACCCGGTTAAAACGATTTCTCAGGGGACCTACCAAAAACGCGTCTTAAGCGAGAAACCGTATGGTGCGAGATAGGGACAACAACACGTTCTACATACTAGTATTTCAGAAAAAAATATAAAATAGATCGAACCCTACGATTGGCTATGATCCATACAAATTATGTTTCCTACTAAATCAGTATAATTATACACTGTACATGTGTGTAGATACTTAGAAATTGAGTAACCCGCAAGCGAAGGAGCAGAGACAAAACCTTTTGCCAAACAGAATCGTAATCGAATTCAAATAACTATTAGACGTGGAAATAGTGAGCTTGGCCCAATCTAATTCGAAAGCGCTTTTAAACTAGGGCAGATCGAATTTTTTCCAAGAACAAGCGTCGATTGGCAAACTGAATTGTTATTCCGGACACGTTTTTACGTCCCGCAGATAACCGCAGTTCATTTTTGAAACGGCTATATAAATAGCGCCCCGGGGGCGAATAAATTTTAAAACCATCAGTGGATTAGTGAAGGAAGTGTAGGAATCTGGGTAGAGATGTGCGAAATTTATTGTGGTTACTTAGTGCAGACTTAAGTGCTAATGTACTCTGTCCGTTGGTTTTTCCGAGCAGTACGGTATAATAATGACGATGTTTTTACTCATAATTTTTAATAATACATTTTATAATGGCCAGATCAAGTCTAATTCGATTTGAGATTGAATTTTTTTTGACACGGGCAGTACTTGAACCGAAATTCACTGCGTTCCGTACAGTTGCTTTAACCAATTGAGCTACTGTGTCCTAATAATCATTTTTGCAAATACCCTCCTCAGCTTAATAAGTTATAGCTATTACCCACGGCATCGTCCGCGTCCCGTCTTTCTTGCGAGCTAATAAAAAAATATAGACATATACACTCTTATTACAAAACAAGGATATATAACCCTCAAACCTGGTTCAAACCCTGGTTTATTTGAAATCCTTATTACAAAACAAAGTTTAACGTTTGTACTGGACTAATTATGGTACTAATTTAGTTCTGGTTAGACCATGGTTTAGGGAGTTAAACCAAGACTCCGCAGTTCCGGTTTAAGTTTTTTTTTGTAATAAGGCCGATATTGTCGTGGCCATTTTTGTATGATGCATATTTTTCGTAGTCTTTGCTATAGTTTCTTCGCACCTAACAGACAGAACATAATGTTTTATACCCTATAAGCCATGATAAGAAATAATTTTTCAATTCGAACCAATATTTACTGAGATAAGCGCGTTCAAACAAACAAACTTAACGAAATAAACGACTATAATAACATGAAAATTTCACCCCAGATACAAAAAAAAAACGGTTTGCGCTCGCTTGTAATCAAAAAAGTTTAATATTTGACATTTTTCAAAGATCTGGTTCGTTTATTGGCCAAAATCTGTTATATTTATGGCCCTTTGCAGTATCTCTCGCGATAAGACAACGCTCCCGCACAAAAGTAGGATTCGGCCCAAATTTGGTTGACATTCAACTTAACCGAATTTCGTATAAATAAAATATTCACTATTCTTAGTGGACGTAAGATGTTTTTATTTATTAAAATTTAATTATATATAAATAAACTGGAAACTGGCTGGAAACTAAAAGGTCGGTTCATTTAAATAAAACACTTTAACGGTTTAAAACGCGATATATTAGTTAAACTTATTTGAAAATGATTTTTAACTTCGGCCAGACGGCCGGGAACCACGGCTGCTGCAAAGCATCCGAAACGTCGCTCGCGTAAACTATAGACAGGTCGGTTCAGTTAAAATCCACTTTTAAATTGTGTTATTAATGAAAATTTCAGAGTTATTCAATTGGACAAACAGGTTTCGGTTCTAACCACATCCGGCTCATTTCTACTCAAAATAGCCCACTAGCTGCAGTACTGTTGTTCAGTACAAAAGTACACTTGTTATAGCATGATCGAGTTGAATCGACCTGGTTTTTACGCAAGATTGACGATGTATAGGGCACTGGTGTGTTTTGTCCCGTAAATGAGTCCTTAGATCTTTGTTGTGACTACACTTGGTTACTAACTAATGCTTAGTTACAATATCAATCTTGTATTGTATCCTACATTAGTAATAGTTGGGTTAAAATTTTTGTACATAAAACATATTTCAATAAAATACTTTCAAGTTTTTAATTTTTCAATTTAAGAACGAAGAACCGATCAATGTCACGGACACAGAAATGTGTTCGCCCCATGCCCCACAGGGGTAAACGGAATTGCACGTTCGACCCGTTGATCTATCATGCACCTAAAGCTTTTGGGGTCTCTCTGAAGAACTATGTTAAGCGCTTAAAAGTTTTAACATTCCGCTTACAGGTTACCCATTAAGATATAGAACTTTTAAATATTTCATTTCTGCATGTTTTAAAGAAATAAATTAAATACAAACAATACATAAGACAGTATTTCTTTAACACGAAATATGTTTCTCAGTCTGTTCCCACTGACCAATGTTCCTAAAAGTTTTGTTAATAAAAACAAATTTGTTACACCTGGGAACAATTATGTTTGAAATAAAAACTAGGTCGATAGTTCATCTTGTTGTTATATGGCTTAGGTATTTTATCTGCCTTATATCCTCTATTATAATAAAATGTTGTAATTCCTGTATTATTTGCAACTCAATAAAATTGTTATTTGATTATTTAAGCTACATTAAAGTTAATTAAATAATCCATTTAGCATCAACAGAAGGGAATCTATTCAGAACTTGGACGTTCATTTCAGTTGATTGCTTTTTCAAACACCATTCCCATGAGCTGTATATCGGGGTAAACACGGATTGCCATTCCTAGCCACTAACAGTATTTGAGCCGGATTTCCCTCATATTATACCCGCAAACCTTACAAAGTGCCAAGAACACCCGATGAAATATAAACTCTGTTCGAAGTAATATAAAATACACATTCCCGTGTTCGTAAACGATCGAATGGATTTTAGGGCTTAGGAATAGTAAAGGAATGGCGAAGTTTCTAGAAAAATGTTGGATCGCGAAGTAGTATTTCTTATTATCTGATTGTGGGAAGTTGGAGCCGGTTTCTAAGAATTATTGGGGAGAGGAACGAGTATTATTCTTGATTGGTTAATCCTATTTACTTTACCTATTACAACAGAACAGAAGAGCGTGGATATGCTACAAACAACCGAAGAGAAAACCGTTTAATAGCGTTTCGGTTTCAGTCTGTGGTTTTCCAAATATACAAAGCTAAAATAAGTCGACAGCGCATTTAGTGTAGATGTTATAAGGCAGGGGTATTTTACCTACCATGTCCTCAATTTTTTATTTAAACATAGCGAAATGCACAGATAAACGGTGTTATACTTCACGACTTCTTGTCTTGGACGGGTAGTTCGTAACTCGGGCGAAAAATTTACCCGCAATTGGTTACATTGACCAGATCGGTTTAAACATGAAAAAAAAATGTAACGATTTACAATTATATTGTACCTGGGAATCGTTTATCTATGAGCCATACAATGCTCCTTAGCATAAATGTATGAATGATAATAATGGTTAAAGAAAAATAAAAGCCTCTTATGCAAGGTCATATCTATGAATATTTATGTCGGTATCGTATCCTCAAAGTGCCAATATTAAGATCGTAAAACGCGAAAGTGTCTCCGAGGCACAGAGACCATTATGAGATCTGTGGTAAGAGCGGATATTGAATTTCGTTCCACTCTCAAAGCACTTTCGCAAGAGGATCGGCATATTGGTCCCAAGGAGTGCATTGCGATCGAAAAATACTCAAAATTTACAAAATGTGAAATCTTTGTGTGTTGTGCACTGAATTTTATCTCTACCATTTCATATATACATATACCGCTATATCTACAATTTAATACATATATAACAAAGTCACAATGAACGTTTGAACGTTTACCGACATTACTAAAGTAAGTAAAGTAAAAAAAGTAAAATTCTACAATCTAAACTCTTTTTAAACCTATACTGCTTAATATATACTGCTATATAAAGTTGAAAATTTTGTTTGTTTAAATGCGCTTATCTCAGAAACTCCTGGTTCAAATGGAACATTTTTGTGTTAGATAAACTATCGTGGAAGCTATATGCTACGTAACATCACGCTCCGATCGAAGAAACATGTGGAAAGTGTGGAACAAACGGGGAAAATTATTCATCTTAGTGTGCTATAAACGTTCCAAGAAACCTCTTTTAATGATATAAAGAAAATGTCCGCGATAGTAATTAGTAGGTATATACTATCTTTCATCGACGGGATGAGGCCGACGTCGTAAGTAATTACAGCTAAACAGCTTTTAGATGAGGAGGTTTGCAAAAAATAAACTTTGATGCCCAAAAAACTATTCCACGCCGACGAAGTCGTGGGTACAGCTAGTCTTATTTTAATTTGGATCAGCTACTAGCAAATCAATCTAATTAATAAAACAAATACAAAGACGTCCCTTGTCCCCCATAGGGATACGGGTTTTCACTTTTTCACTTAATGCGTCAACACGATTCCGATTTAGATAAAGTAGCATCTTTAGTTAATCACATAATAAACAAGCTAAGTGCTCCCGACGACGCTACAAAGCTTTTCGGATTTATATTTCGTTATTTCCTTAGAAGCGGCAAACTTGTCGTTTTAAAGGATCAAGTTAAAAAACTTAAAGAGTTATTTATGTTTGAACTAATTTGCAAGTTAAAGTTGCGCTCGAGTCTTGTAACTTTGATTGGAGTGGACAACTGCTAACTTCTCTTTTTACACAATAATATATTTTTGCTTTTTAGATGAGACGGGGTCGTACCTCTCGCTTTAGTAAGAATTGAAATATGAAAAATGCAAATAATGCAATGAATAAATTGGTAAGTTCAAAAATAAACTGTACCATTAATTTTATATACATTCAACCGATTCTGGTCAACAGACCTCTGGGATATATTTGTAATTAATAATGAATACTCGGATCTATTTGACTTTGAATGAGCTTTTTGTTATTTAAACAACATTAATGTATTACATAACTTTAATACAATTAAACAATAGACGATGTAGCTAGTTTTTGGTTTTAAGTAATTGAATTGGAGTAGCTGGCCTCCCACGGTAGAGATTCCTAACACACTCTGGGATGCGGGATTTTACTGCTATCAAAAAACCACCACAGAAAATACTTTTAACGGTTTCAAACACGAAATAATAGATTCAATAATATATTTTGCATTTTAAACCGTTAAAGAACGCTTTAACGATTTAAAATGCGAGTGGTTTGAATAAAACATGATTCCTTACGATTATAGCCCTTATAATAAGAAAAAATATATTCGATTATAAGAACTTCCTGGTAAAAGAGCAAAATATTTACCTTCCATACATACTGTGCATTTCTCACAAAACAAAAGACCGCAGGTGGTACAACGAAAATAACTCAATATGAGCACTTTAGTGACGCGAATGTTACTCATTCATCTGTGACACATGTCGCTGTGTGAGTTTAATACAACATTCATTCGTTCATTACAGCGTTTCAGCTCTTGGGACTATTCGTACGTTCGCTGAGTGCTCGGATTTGTTGTTAACACAGCGAGATGGGAGTTAATGTTATTAAAAGAACTAATTAGATTAGATTAGATTACATAAACTACATACAAAAACAATGTTTCGTGCGCTTATTATAAATGTCTATTTATTTATTTATTAAAATTCGTACAACATTACATTAAGTTCATATATAACTAAAAATTATGCGTAATTAACTATTTCAGACTTAAGTAACTATGACAGTACAAATATATATTATACAACTATGAATCTTCCTATCTATGAATTCTTATATTTAATAAAAGATAATTAATTTAAAGAAATATTTATAATAATTTAAAAAAAATCTAAAAGAGTACAAAATGGCATGGTAAGAAAAAAAAACTTAACTTACATATCTGACACAAACTGTGCGCGGTTATATCTATCAAATAAAATATGGAAATTGTGGCTGCTAGAGTAGGCTAACTGCAATTTGTTGACTTATTTATATTTTTATACTCTAAAAATGTTAATCTACGAGAGCACAGTGACCGAAAATTGTTAAAATTATTCTTACAAATTCATTTTCGCTTAAGTTAATTGCGCATTTATATTCTCCTCCTTATTGAAGATCATGATTTTGTTATTAGGGTAATGTAATAGGTCTAGGATGATGCTTTCTTGTTTTCGAAAGAACTTCACTATAGACATAGCGACAGTTAGTCACGGCAATGGTCGAAAGAGTCGAAATTTTAAGGTAATCTGTTCAAAGATGACACTCTTCCACATAAACAACTTAATATTCATGCGTCGTTAACAAGTAAGACGTAGTAAATAAACAGCGTTTATTCAGCGTAATTGATGTTCCCAACTGGTGATTTTGTATACTGTATTCGTGAGTCCAGCAAATAGTGCTACAATTCTACGCGCCGCGAGAAACGTGAAAAACGTTGATGCATTGCACGACAAATGTAATTTACAATGTTTATTCTATGAAGTATCTGCGTTTATGCTCATTTTTAACTGATGTGTGAGATTTTCTTTTATTGAACGAGTTTTCACACATCGTGGTAACTCACTATACGCATCTGATTTAAAAATCGAAATAAATTGAAAAAAATTTCGACTCGGGCAGGACTTGAACCGGCATCATCAGCTTTCCGTGCTGTTGCTCTACCAATTGAGCTACCGAGTCCTACTGCGAATTTTAATTGCAGCACTACCGCACAATTTTTTCAATTTATTTTCGATCTTTAAATTATATAGTGCCTTCAAGCAATAACATGTAAAAAATAATCAAGTTTTAAAAATATACGCATCTATATATGCTAATACATAAAGCGAAAGAGTTTGTTTGTTTGAACGCGCAAATCTCAGGAACTACTTGACTGAGCATTTATCGAGGAAAGCTATAGGCTATAGCACATTGTGATGTGACCAATAGGAGCGAAGAAACAGCAGGTAATGTGCAGAAAACGGGGAAAATAATTCATCTTTGTGGGTTTCCGATGCAAAAACGGTTCGAGATACTCAAAAGATATGCATGGAAGAATGATTAATCTTTAAGTTATATAAAATATGTCTGAGACACTATAGGTCTATATTTTAAGATTAACTTGCTAGAACGACGGGACGCGACCGACGTCGTGTGTAACAACTCGAATTTATAAAGATGAGAAGAGGTTTGACAAATATTTATGCCTAAAATAACTATTCTACGCAGACGAAGTCGCTGACACGGATAGTATAATATATATCTATATAATTACAATACTAATATATATTTTTTTGTTATACGACTAATCCAATCAGGCATTAAGTGCGTCTGAGGGCTTGAGCAGGAATTAATTGCTAATATTAACAATGATATGACGCGATCTATTTCTATCTCCTAATGCCTCTTGAATATTAAACAGCGTATTCGCGTACTTATGCTTCGGAATATTTTAATTAATATCATCTTGGGCCTTAACAACGTCAATATAATAAATGATTAATTAAGTCTGACTTGAATATTTTAATCACCTTTAAATAAAACCTTCAAACGTGTTTTTGCCTGAAGTGTATACGTATAGTACACATTTAATACAACACTTTTAACGGTTTAAAACACGAAATATATGAATTATACATTTCGCGTATATTTTTATGTACGTTAACTCATATATTTATACTTTTAAACTATTAAAATTGTTGTATTTACACTTTGAAAATTTGAAATATTGGGGCGATTTTAATGCAGCATGCTTTGCAGCAGCCGTTGTCAGCGAACGTGGAAGTTCAGTATAAGTTCCTTTTTCGCATTTTAAGCCGTTATAAGTGTTTTATTTTTTATATGTACTACTCACGTAAATTACAGTCGATACTTGATTCTTAGACCCTTACACTAACTGCTTTGTAACTTAGACACATTGTCCAGTTATGAAACTTCCTGAATTCGAATCCAGAGACTCCATAATATTCAAAGGCAGGGCACAGAAGATTTATCATCAAAATCAAAACCAATCGGTGAAACAGACACAGAAATGTATCTGCCAAATAGAGAAAGCGGGCTAGTCTACGAATAAAGAAATGTCCCAAAAGTATTGTTATTATTGGAGAAATATGAAGTTATTAAATAAATAAAAAAAAAAATCTTTTCACTTTTACTTTATCTTATTTAAAAACACTTCTATTTACTTTAAACTTGTAAGTCTTACGGATGAAGCAGTTTTGACTTACCCTATTACTTACGTAAGTGATAAGTTTGAATGTCTACAGCTATCCCCGGAAAATATTTGTAATTTTCCTTCCCCATTCATCCCTCTTAACGCCTAACCCCAATATACGTTTATTGCTAGCATTGTTTGTGCCCTAATCGTTCACCCGAAGAGCGTTCTGTTGAGCCATCGGTTACAAATTGCACATACAAAACGCGGCATAGTTATAACGTAAGCCATTCCAATTCAATTATGCTATGTAAAAACGGATAGGCGTAGATTAGAAAGGCTAGTTGAACGAGTTTTTATAATTAATAAGCTATATTAAATATTTTTAAAATCACAAGGGCTTTTTTAACGACGAAATTTATTTATTTGGGTCAAAATTTGAAATTGAAATTGAAGCACCTTCCCGTTGTCAGATTGATCTAAAATTTGGTACACACATTTAATTTCGATGACAATACAATAGAATAAATCAATAGTATTATAAATTCAAGATGTCATGATGATATGAGTATCAAATGAAAGGGCTACACTAGTAAAATACGATGATTATGTAAAAAAAATTGTAATTTTCAGTGCACAAAAAACCGTTAAACTTAGAAGTTTTCTTAACGGTTTTATTTAATCGCAAACTTCATATGACAATTAACGTTTCTTATGGAAGGAATAAGTTCTTCGTAAAATTGATTTTTTGATAAGTTAAAATTTGACTTTAAAGGGGGTCTTCTATAACACACATACACTTTATATAGTTAATGTGTTTTGCCTGATCAACGTTTATATAAAAAACAAGTAGTCTAATAAAAAAAGACATTTCAATAACGCTTTCATTAAATGTATGACGTCGTGATAGAATTTTAAATTGAAAAACGAAAGGACTATATTTAACAGCGGTTGAAGTTAGAGATCAGTAGAAACTTTGAAAAATTATGAAATATTGAGTACTAATGAATAGATAATAAATAACTGAGTATATTTTGTACTTTACGCGAGTAGTACACATTTAAAATAAGCTCTATTACCGGTTTAATACGCGAAATATATTAACTACGGCCCGACGTGACCATTATTGCAAAGCATCCGAAAAGTCGGGCTGTAGTTAAAGTTTTATAAATGTTCATCAATGTATATGGCGTTTCCATCTGTTAAAAGTGTTTTATTGAAATGAATAAATGGTTTATTGATACGTGTAGAAACTACGGTTAACATGTAGTTACTTTAGGTATTATGAGTCTATATCGATACATCGTTCATCGTAATAAGTTACAAAGTCCACACCCGTGAAACGCTAATCAAATATGGTAATGAGTTCACAACTTTCAAATTTAGTTAGCATCGCAAAAAGCGTTAGGATTTTTTTCCAGAACATTCCGATATTAGAATAACGTAAAAATGAGGAAGAAAAAGTAGGAAATCTTATTGTTTGAAATGTTCAACAAATTTTTCGAGTAAACATTGTTGTTGATATTGCTTCGTTGTGATTGTCGACGCGATGTGAACGGATTTATTGAAGTGTTTATGTAACTTCTGTATTTTATACACAAATAAGAGGACAAAGTAGGTAGGATTTTACTATTCCAGGTTTTGATCGACAGAGAAGAATGTATAAAATAGTCTTACGCCCTTTATGTAAAGCCAAATTAACAATTTTAAAACGATAATTAAGTTCAACATGTCACTAATACTACGAGTACTACGAACAGGGCCATGGCATGTATAACCTCACTCTGCGATCAATAAAAGCGAACAGTGAAAAATGTAAAAAAACGTGTAAAATGGTAAAAAGAAACCAGAAACTTTAAAAAAAATACGGTTAAAACCGATATTTAGTTAAACTTATTTGAAAGATTTTTAAATCCCGCCCCAACTTTCGGAAGCTTTGCAGCAGCCGTGGTCACGGGGAGAATGTCTCCTCTTTTAAATTATCTAAAAAATGACTGTGACTGTATTCATCTATCTTTTGAGATTAAGTTAAGGTAATTAACACATTTAGCCAATATTCATGTATTATTACCGATTATTTGAGGCAGAGTGGCCTAATAACAAAAAAAACATGATTTTCAATAAAAAGGAAAACAAAAATACACAATCAACATAGGCGAAAACGAATTTGTACTATTATTTGTGTAAAAATTATGTAAACAATTTCCGGTCACTATGCTCTTGTAGACTAACATTTTTAGACTATAAAAATATAAATAGCTCAAGTCATAACTGCAGTTAAGCTAGTCTGCTCCATTTGCGGCCTTATTTGTTAAAGTAGCAATATCTTGGAAACAAGAAAACAACGTTCGTCTGATCGGCTAGTAAAATTAAAAATATAAAAAAATCCTCGTCAAATAATTCCCCATTCAAACAAGCAATGCTTGTCAGAACTCGGAACTTGTGCAAAACGTACCTACAATTCAAACTCACGTCATATTAAGTAAGCAAAACTCTACGTTCAAGCACTTCTAGTGAGTCCGGGTGAAGTTGGTTCCGTTTATTTTTTAAGTTCGGATTCAAGAAATTTCGCATTCATAGTTCCAAGTTTTAGTACTTACATTTTCTATTGTAATACTTAATAACTTCGACGTACGCGAGTATTTTTGTTCGGGAATTATACGGATGATTATAAATGCCATTCGCTGTGTACACAGATGGACGTCGTATATTCTTACTTCCAATGGGTAAGCTTTCAGGGCAATTTAAACTTATTTCAAAGTGGGCCTCTCGCTACGAGTTTTATCGGAAAAACTTCGACTTATCTTCGGTAAGAGGTAAGTACTTTTAGAAGCAGTATGATGAAAATGTGTTAATGCGTGTTCAAATGTAACCAAAGTCCAAGGCAAAGCCAAAAATCATTTATTCACGTACGTAACTAGGTACGCTTATGAACGTCACACCATTTAAAATCTAAATCAACCACCTGGTCGAAGAGTAAGTCAAGATTAAGGAAGATGTCGGTTCCGGGTATCTTCCATATCTTAATGACAGTAAAGTCGCGATGGGTCTATGTTCCAAAACTCCTCCTATATATACCTATAAAGCTGAAGAGTTTGTTTGAACGCACTAATCTTAGGAACAATTGGTTAAAATTGAAAAAATATTTTTAGTGTTGGTTAAAGCATTTATCGAGGAAAGTGGACTATAAAACAACGCACTCTAACTAATAGAAGCGAAATAGCAAGAAATATGAAAAAAAATGGGGAAAAATCATTCATCATTGTGGGTTTCCGACGCGTGCGCTGCCTAAACGGTCGTGAACCGTTCCGATTCCTCTTTCTTTGCAAGACGACGGGACGCGACCGACGTAGTGGCTTAAACTTCAAAATATAAAGAAGAAGTTTGCAAAAACAAATTTGGATATCCAAAACAACTATTCATCGCGGACGGAGTTGCTGACCCAGCCAGTGAAAGATAGGATCTGTGACTAGATGAGACATTAATGTTAAAACATGATAGAGGCCGTATATAAGAACATAGCAATTCCAAATGTGACCTATTTGTAGCGGTAAGACATGAAGCAATTTAAAGTTATCGGAAAGAAAATAAATCCCCCCGTAACAAGTTCTATTCGCGAAACTTTACTCGGGGTATCTGGGGAATTAAGGAGGTAATTGTAATCGGACCGATAACATTTTGGAGGGGATTTGTTAATGACCAATTTGTACGTCCTGTTGAAACTTGAGTGATTTGTTTAAGCTAATTTATTTAACGGAGAGATACTGTGTTTCTGGAAAGTAGGTTTAGATAAAACTTTTTAAGTCTGTGATGGCTGATGTGATTAAATTTATAGCATTAACGGTCACTCTCCTTAGTATTCTAGGCTAAAAACGGACATTTACGATTTTTTCACAATTTTTCCAGTATTTATTCACGGTAAACATTACTTTTTTTTTAATATTTTTTAAGTTATGACAACAGCACGGAACACTGACGATACTGGTTCAAGACCTGCCCGAGACAATTTTTTATTTTCTATTTTTAAAATATAATATAGTGATTAAAGTTTTAATACGTTTGGTTTATAGATTTCCTATTATACTGATCGATCTTCACAGTAACGCATTCACAAATGATACTAAACTAAAAATAGAAGATAAATAAAATGTTACCTCATTGTCCTTGTCGGCGTCCTTGATGTGTTGTGCGATAAAACGCACACTCTGTAGAGCGGCCGCCACTTCAGGAGATAAGTGGCGAGGCAACATGTTCTCCGATTCCGTCACTATTGAGAAAAAAATAACATTATTTCATGGGATTAGATTGACCGGGGTTTTCGATTGGGACGCGATTTACCTTATTTCCTTTTAGAAGACTATTAAATGAATCACGGGATTTTGTACAATCTTAGGACAATTAAACAGTTAAGTTATTTTGAAAGTCTACCTGAAGGACGTTGCTGAATGCCAGCACCGAGCATGTCGTCTTCAGGACCTGGTGACTTTCGGTAGTCTCCATCATCTTCCTTTCCAGTAGAGAACGCGTCTGTCAAGCTGTCCCTACTAACAATAAAACGGTATGTTAACTAAAAAATGTTTTTTTATTAAACCCATTTTTTTTTCTTTTTTAAACAAAACACGCCGGAAACATACCTATATATAAAGCTGAAGAGTTTGTTTGAACGCGGTAATCTCTGGAACTACTAGTCCGAACTGAATTGTTTTTCTGATGTACGAAAAAAATATTTTTCTTAAAATGACCTAAAAAAATGTCTACAACAGTAGTTTAAAGACTAACATTCTACGCAGGCGAAGTCGCTGACACAGCCAGTATATATTATTATATATAAATATTGCAGCATTCAGCTGAGTCTGCATCCCGACGTGCCACAAAATTTTTAGGTTAAGAATCTAGTTTTAAGTATTTTGTGGCATTAAATATTTTGTTCTTTCTTTCTTTCATACGTTTAATAAACTTTTATTAATAATACGTACGTCAATCGTCAAATTTCCTAAACATAAAATTACTTAAAAATTATTTTCTTTATTCAGTGGCCTTTTTAGTCAGATGTGGGTTACGTTCTACATTCTTGGATTACTTATTATTATTGATATGTTTAGCATGAAACATTTTCTATCCAACAGCTTTTTTAAAAATCACTTCAGCGAACGAGCAAAGTATTAGCCTGCTTATATCTTGCTATGGCAAGCGATAACAAGTCGTATCTTTTAAGTATTAGAGGCGACGCCACGTGCAACGTTTGATAAATCCGAGAACACGCAAAATACTCTTTTATGAGTTAAGGGTGGTGGCATACTCAGTACACGAAAAATTTGTTTGTTTATTATATATATCACATCGACAGCGTTCCGTTCTGTTTCTCTAACCAATTGAGCTACCGTGTCATACCGATGATGACGCCGGTTCAAGTGCTGTCCGTTTCTTTAAGACAAAATTTAATTGGTGATCGATTTTTAATTAAGTGTTAATATAGTGCCATACAAACTGGAATCTACGACCAAGAATATACTTTGAAAATAGCCCAACCTATAACATCTAGATGAGATACGCTATTTCCCTATTTTGGTTTTGGAAATTCGGATACCCCAGCCACATATAAGTTTTCGTCCTATGTTGGCTTTGGATATTCGGAAATCGAGAGACTAAAACCGAAATGCGAATGAACTTCAAGGCTGTGTCATCTGTGACCGACGGTTTATGATTCGGATTCGATTTCGACATTTCTAGCGCCATTTAATATCCAGATTTTTCAGAGTTAATTGAAAAAAGACACTGAAACCGGTCAGGGATCTATGCCACGACGATGTCAAAATTATTGATTTTTTTTAATAGTTCATTATAATTTGAGGTTTTTTGTTTTTTTTTAATTATGTATACACCAGCACAACGATTTTCTTGCAACTCACAACTTAGCCTATTGTAGCAAAAGCGTTTTCAGCGGAACATTTTAGAATATTGACTGAAATTATCGCTCATTCGCAAGCCATTTGCCCGCGGCGTAAACAACGCCCCGTGGTTTTCCTCGTAAAATATTTTACATTTCACTTCACCCAATAAATAGGTTTTACAATCCAATAAAGAGAGGGAATATTAGGAAAAATGAGGTCGACGATTCCTTTGAAATAAACGATGAACAATGAATTATTATCTGTAACAATTCATTGTTTCATAATATATATATATTTTTATTATGTTATTTCATTTTTCATTCAAATTGGCAAGGCATAATAAAAAAGATGCGATTCAATAACGACTATATAGCTTGATTACTCGTTGGAGGGACAACGCGAAGCCATTGGGTCCAGGGTTTGAGTCTCGCCCATGCCAAAATTCGGATCGAATAAATACTATGTTAAATGTATTACATACACATGTATAAGTGTGTATTTAAATGTGAAAAATAAGAATAACAAGCACAAAGCATAATCCTTAACTCTTAAAAGATTTGCTTTTAAATAATACACTTTAACGGTTTAAACGCGATATATATATTGAAGACAGTATCCACGGTTGCTGCAAAGCGTCCAAAACGTCGAGCCTAGATAAATAATTAGAATAATTTAATTTTAAATTTTTAAACATTAAAATTTTTATTTAAATGTGCACTACGCGCAAAAACTATGAAAGTATTTAATAAAATTTGTTATCCTACTACTACTACTACTACTAAATTAAACTTTCCAATAATATACCTTATAATCAGAATAAACATAGATTACAATTTATAGATATTTGGAATGTCAAGTAACTAGAAAAAAATCTACCTTTCTGCGAGCTACTCTGGCGGGCGCTGCCATAAACGTTAGTTACACATAATTATGCAATGTATGTTACGAGAGACATCGTTTAGTTTAAAACTACGTAATCCTAATCCTACTCCTGCGTAGACGAAGTCGCAGGCACCAGCTAGTCGTATATAAAACTTAAAACATACGAATGATCTACCCTTATAAGAAAAACAAGTGCAATTAATAACGAAACCACTTAATTGAAATGCTGTGTTTGAAATCGATCTTTTGCGAAATGAAATTGAAATTAACACAGTACATCAGAGCGGGGAAAACATAACATTTCACTCTATGAAATAAAACGAAACCGGTAATGAAAAGTACACTTTCAAATTGTTAACGAATGTCGGTATTGCTTTTTGTTTTTTTAAGCTTAAATTAAAGCTTTTTAAACTTTTTTTAAACACGGGAGGACCGAATAAAGGAGAGATGGAAGATGCAATGTTCAAGCCAACTATCATATAATTAAGAAGCGCTTTTTTGGGTATGGACATTCGGAAATCTAAAGTATACATCTGTGGATGGTGGGCGGAATTAATTATATCCTATCAACAATTTTAAGTCTAAATATTTCAGATGATGCACCTAATGTCAGAAAATGATATAAAAACATTTTAGACCTGGTTGGATCGAATCCACGACCATTATTAGCCATGCAATGCTGCTGTTGAACTTGTCTTAACTAATATCCGAAGCAAAATTGTGTCGTAAAAAGCTCTTAGTGACTAGATAAATGTTGTAAACGTTTTAATTCTTTAGACGTAAATTAATTTAAAATAAGAAAGAAAAGATTAATTTATTTCACGTGTTTTCTGTATAGTTTTAGAAAAATTATAATGAGAAAAATAAAACAAATTTAATGATAATTTAAAAAAGAGGTTCATATATCAATTAGTTAAAAAAAATCGACGATGAGGTGTAGGACGCGGTAGCTCAATCGGTAAAGCAACAGCACGGAACGCTGGCGATGCCGGTTCAAGTCCTGCCCGATTCGAAATTTTTTTACATAGTTTCCATTATTTTCAGTAGCTATATTTTGTCTAGATATGATATTAGTAATAAATAAGTTTCAAAATATTGTATATTTATAAAGAATTTTTAAACCTCTTCATAACGTTTCTATTAAACGATCGCGAAAAATCAACAAAACACTGAAAATCCGAACGCAGACTGAGAGATGCACCGGTAAATTAATGTCCGTTCCGGTATAAACCAGATTAATCTGGCTCGACTCTCGCGAAAACCGGATTTTGCGGAAATCACACGGCTACGAGCCTTTGAGGAATTCTCGTTTCTTTCTGAAAACATTTGACAATTTATAATGGCTATTTGTTTGTCTAATCGACTTTGTGCCAGATACAATTTTATACGTTTGATGTTTATTTATTTTTAGGGTAGAGGGGGACAGACAAGCAAGGGATCACTTGATGGTAGCTGATATACGCCAGCTATATAACAACTAATCAAGATGCACTGTCGACCTATTTTGGCCTTGGATATTCGGAAATCCACAGACTGAACCCGAAACGCAATTAAACTTCACGGTTATTTCATCTAAAGATGGTGTTTCGTGACCCGGACGGAATTTCGATATTTCTACCACCCATTTCATATCCAGATTTCCATAAAAAATATAAATTGTAAGAAAATGTGGGCTCGAACCCACGACCCTTGATTATTAGCCATTTATTACAACCACTACGCCAATGAGTCCGTGAAGATTCACTAAATTAGCGAGGACGTTCAGGTCGACAAAATTATTTCTAAAATACGTATATTGTTTAAACAAATCAATTTAACGGTTTAAAACGCGAAATATGTTAGTTAAACTTATTTGAATGTTATTTAAACTACGGTCCTACTTTTCGGAAACTTAAGATGGAGGGTGTCTCTAATGTCAAAGTAAAAACGTTCCATAGTCGTTGGTATTTGACGATATGTTATAAGCCGTTAAAGTGTGTTGTTAACGTTTATATTCTAAGCTTTGTCCTACCTCATATCCAACTCATTAGTATATCCATTGGAGACGAAGGTGTCATCGTAATCCGGCAAAGAGTACTTGGTTCTCCTCATCATGAGAAGTTTGGGCATGAACTGAAGGAACACCTTCTTCATCCACGGAGACATAGTGTGCGTTGAAGGAGACCTTAGGAAAGATTGACATTTGGATTTAGGCTGTAAGTATCACAATATCTAAGTAATCATCAAATATGTTAAAAGTGCTAGTGAAAGAAATTGCATCCCTAAAATACTGATCAAAGTTTAGTGGGGGGATTCAATTATATAGTGGGAGTTTGATATTTTTGAACATGCCAGATGCCAAAAATGTTAAAAATGACGTATAACTTCTATCTTACCTTTAGCATAGCATATTCTTGCTTTAGAATAATAGTTTGAAAATAGAACTGTGTCGATAAAAAATATACGATAATATGTTCCTAAATTTGTACCAAATGAAAACTAATATCCGGCGGAAGGACTACTATTCTGTATTATTATTGAAGTAGCTGTGTCAGCGACTTCGTCCGCGTAGAATAGTTATTTTGGGCATCCAATTTATGTTTGCAAACCTCTTCATCTTTATAAATTTAAGGTACAACCCACGGCGTCGATCGCGGCCCGTCGCTCTTGCAAGTTAATCTTAAAAGATAGGCATATAGTGTTGCAGACATTATTAGATCATTTTTTTAATACATTTTATTTGGGTATCTTGCACCTTTGTAGGCATCGGACCACGCCGTTTTTTCCACATTACCCGCTGTTTCTTCGCTCCTATTAGTCACATAGCGTGATGTTTTATAGCCTGTAACCTTTCTCGACAAATGCTCTAACTAACACAAACATATTTTTTTCAATTGGAACTAGTTCCCGAGATTAGCGCGTTCAAAGAAACAAACTCTTCAGCTTTATGTATTAGCAACATATTATGTCCCCTACTTACATAAATATATAAAACAATTTGATAGCTCACAAAATAGTAATCATGATTTAAACAACGGTAACTAGCAATCAGGATATTCGAGTCCGAAATTACAAAGCCATTGTATTTTATACAATCACTATTCTATTTCAACGTCATGCCCAAACGGTCTATGAACGTATTATGGTTTAAGAGCTAGTGTTTTATAGAAATTGATGTAATACATTCATTAGAGAGACGTAATTAAATATTTTACTTTGAAAGCTGACGCAAGGAGAAGACTTAATCCATCGTTTAAAATTTGTTATTTTTTTTAATATGTCTCGGAACTATGACCATGACCTCAAAGAACGAATTTCAAACCGTACTTACAGACCTTCATTGATATGGCTTTTAAATTTTCTGTGAATATGTCAAAATATCTTAGATAGCATTAATTAGAAAATGTGAATCAACAAAATTAAAATCTACTGCTGAAGAAATCTTTCCATTGTTAACAACGATACACCCTCATATTTCGTTAAAACGATATACACACATAAATTAAAACTATTAGTGTGTAATGTTTAACGATAAAAACAAATGGGCATACCTCGAAATAAATATTATCCCGAGCACTCACCGTCTCCTAGCCTAAACGTAAATGCACCGTAATACCTCGTTAAGCTGTTCACGACAAATTATGCTTGTGATAATTGCTGCTATCACAAAATCTGCCATTATTCTCGTCGAGGTATGTTAGCCACATTATTGGTTGTAATGTTTCACGGAGACAAAAGACGATCAAATAATATCATAGCGGTATTTTGAAAGCACAATGTATATACACTATTAAAAAATACCTAATTTATATCTTTATATATTTTTTGCACCCTAAGCTTTTTGACACTATGGTTTTTTAAGACTTGTGACAGGCAAATTATTAAGTAACTTATTCAACATTATTTCTTGTGATAGCCACAACGTATTACAAAAAATAATGTTGAACATTTATACATGAAGAGGCTTCAAACCCACTATTATAACGTTGCGTGTTGCTCAAACAATTAATATTGTAGTTCATAAATGGTACTATGAACACTCAGACATGTAACATAATATTATTCTTTATAAAGTATCTTTAGAGAATACAGAAATATGGAGAAAATTAATTAACTCCACTGAATGGAACTCGTAGCTAGAATCAAACCGAATTAAAATAACAATGGACGTTAGGATTTATGTGGCAATTTGCATAGTCGCGTAGAACTACGCGAATTTATGTAGTTCATTAATTTTTATGTTCAACGTTGAACGGGGATTTGCTATGAATCGAACACACAAAGCGGAATATAGCTTGTTATTGAATTTTCAGATTCGTCAATTTCTGGCGCTTTTATTAGGTTTATCCAAGTTTAGCTGAAAATTCAACATAAAACAAACGCTAACGTTTAATTTAAGACTTCGGTTTTATTTTATACTTAATGGTTTAGTACTTATGGATCCACCCACATAATATTATGAATATCTACAATCTATTATTGTTTGTCATGTTCGAAAAACATTTTTCCAATAGGACAATAACTTAAGTTATAAATGCCTTTCTAAGTAACTAAGAGTCTAATAAAAAAACTGTACCAAAATCTACTGTTTAATATTACGTCTTTTAGTTATCGGTTAATTGAATATCGTACATAAGAATAATAATCTGTTTAAATAAAACATTTTAACGGTTTAAAACGCGATTAGTTAAACTTTAACTAACAAGTACGTTAAGGTTAACAAGTTTAACTAATATTGCGTTTTAAATCGTTAAAGTGTTTTATTTAAATGTGTACTATTCGCATAGACTATAGACAGTATTTAATTGATAATCTGTGTCGGACGTTGATATTAGAATAAATATGTTTTTAATCTGTGATTTAAATATTGCATACGTATGCTTGATGATGAATCAATTGAATGTGCATGCACACAAAATTGAATTTCATAGAGACAATGCGTTCAGCGAGTTATCGCATACCACGTTACAATGGGGGAAAATTTATTGGCAAGCCTTTGTAAACATTCTGTGCTAAAGGTATTCAGACTACTGCACGATCTATGGTTTGTGACTTTTACCTCTCATTCTGTACTAATCGTTGCAAATAGTGATACCGTGACGCATTCAGAATTATATCTATATAAATAACTCGGGTAGGAATAATTATGGGGGAAATTGATACAATGCCTTTGCCTCTGACAGAAATATTTCGATCTAAGAAAAAAATGCATCTAGTAGCTTATAGAATTGCACAAATAATCACCGTAGGGAAACCGTACTTACCTGAAGTGGACGTTTAGCACGAGAACCGTCATCCAGACGCTAAGCGACACCAGTACCATGGTGAACAGCAAATACTTTCCTAACAGTGGTATAGCCAAGGACGTGGGCGGTATTATCTCGGCCATCAGCAGGAAGAACACCGTCAATGAGACCAATATAGAGATGCTTAACGATATCTACGAGAAAGAAACATTACCTGAAGTGCACGTTAACAATGCATACAGTGACCCACACGCTGAGAGAGACGAGTATCATTGTGAATAGTAGATACTTCCCGAGCAAGGGGATCGCCAGGGATGTTGGCGGGATGATCTCGGCCAGACCGAGGAAGAACACTGTGAGGGACACCAGGATGGAGATGCAGAGCGATATCTACGGGAGAGAAGTCCTTTTTGAATTATGGTTACCTTTGCGATATTGTCTTTCCGTCCTACATACTGTGTGAAATTTAACAGTCATATGTTATATATTCGTCGCAACAAGTATATGATCTGAACAAGAACATTATACACATATAAATTCGCAAAGGAAACAATTTGACATATATAGTCTCGTTACACTTTTTAGTAAACAACTTTATCTGTGATGATCTTAAATTAAAACATATTAATATCGAAGCGACTACAGACAATAATACTTCATGTTTTAATGTTTATGAATGTACAAATTAAAACACACGACAGTGTAATGGTATGATTGCAGACGAATTTACTGCTCTTTATAATTCGATATCATTTGTAACAATATAAGATGATTTTATCTTACACTAACACTTTCAATAGCTCAAACACTTCGCTATTCATAACTCTACGTTATATTTACACAACGCACTTTGAAATTGAAATTTCTGTATCGAAAACCAATTAGACACTTAAGTATTTTTGTAGCAGTAAATATATTTTGGATAAAACTTGGAAAGACAATAGTCAATGATAAGCAAAATGATGTCAATGATGCTATCACATCCACATAACTAGCTAATGAATCAAAAAAGACTCTATTTGATGGAACAGAGAATGGAGAATGGACGGTTAATAGGGAGGATGGAGATGAACATGCTCGGTTAGACGTTAGACTAAAAGACACCAAGACATTAGACTACTCGCTTACTTGTACATTATTTATTGAACTCTTGGCGAGAGTGGCATCATGTTAAGAAATATTTTTAAGCGAACTGACAGACGGTAGTTAGCTCTTGATAAAATAGAGGTTTAAAGGTTAACCAATACTTGTGTGTTTTAAATGCAACTTTTAAACTTACAGTCTTTATAATGAAATTGACATGAAATATGTTGTATATATAATAACTTTAGTGTTTTATAATGAAAACATACGTTGATATAAGAAATGGGGAACTTTCTATATACTTAAAAAAGTCGATTATTATTTTATTTTTTATTTGTAATAAATTTTATCATTATCTATGATTTGGTGTCTTTTATTCCGTTGTTGTCGTGACGATATAATATTGAAGCAAAACTATTGTGGTAGTTCTAGATGTGTTTCTTGTATTATTTTATAAATCATTTGGGTTTCTTCCTTAAAACGTGGCATTAATTTCTCTGGCAAATATTATTGACTATCGCCTAACCACTAAAGCTAATAAGAGTACAGTAGAGTCAATTATCTGAACGTTTACGGCACAGTCAACTTCATCCGAATATTTATTAAAAATACGGATTAAAAGAGAGCAGAAAAACTTCACAACAAGTCATTTTAAGAGTACCATAATTGGTACTTCTAAAATGACATCAACGATTTTTTACAATACTGCACTGAGAACATTGTTCGTATCTGTCACATAATTTGTATTTGCTAATTAAAAGTCGTATTGAATCAGTAAATACAAATTAAGTATTTAAAATATTCAATGCTGTACTGCATTATTTGTATAGTGACTTTTGAAGCTGAAGAGTTGAACTAAACTACCACAAAAGTTTCCTTCACGATAATTTGGACAAACATCAACAAAACATCGATAGCCAATTGTCACGACATAATTACCTTTTCTCCCGAGTCTGAGGGTAGGTAAAACACAAGAACGGTTAGGAAGGTGAGGCCGACGCACGGGATGATGAGATTCACCGTGTAGAAGAGGGTCTTTCTGCGCATTGTTAGCTTAAATGTTATATCTGGAACAAAAATGTAGCTTAGAAATGGTAACTTATCTTAAGATAGTTTGTGTTCGTTGAAGTAATAATATCGATTTCAAATTTAAATAGATGTTATAAATAGTTTATTCAAGTTTTCGTCTATTCTAATATTTACTCTCTGGCTATTATAATAAAGATAAAATGTTTACATAAGACACTTAAAAGTTTAAAATACGAAATATATTTTAGTTAAGTTATTTTACTCTGGGCCGACGTTTCGGAAATTTTCATCATTCAGGTACCATGCAAGCATTCGAAACGTGGGGCCTAAGTTTAAAATAATTTAATAACTAGTTAATTACTCTATTTCGTTTCAAATCATAAATAATTACAGGTAATTTTTAATATACAATGATAAATATGGTTTACTTAAATTTACAGGTCTACAGTAAAACTTTTTAAATTGTTCATCAAACAGCTAGCCTAAAATTGACTCACCAGAAAACGGTTCGGGGCAACACGGGTAATACTCCTCATTCCTAGTTGCTGGTACTTCAAGGATATCCCATTCCACGGACAAATAAAACTCGCTTAGATCAATACCGACGTGAACCAGGCTACTTCCTGGAGATTGGTCCATATGCTTCAAGTCGACCTGAAGAGATTATATTGTTGATAAGCTATATTTCCATTTCTTTGATTTGCATTAAAGAATAATCAAATAAGGTCTAGAACAAGTAATATACTCTATTATATGTTATTATGAACATCAAAAATTGTTTTCGCAAACCTTCTGTATAACTCTATACATTTAAGCTATTACCCACGACGTTATCTGCGCCCCAACGTTGTTGCAAGTTAACGTTGAAAGATTGACATTTTTTTAGAAAAATCAATTTTTAATATACATTTTTTGGGTATCTTGACCGTTTTCGTAGCGTACGCAGCGGAAACGCAACAGGTGAATATTTTTTCCCCTTTTCACCGTTTCCCAGTGTTTCTTCGGCCCTATTAGTCACAACGTTAGTGTTTATGCCTATACCCTCCCTCGATAAATGTTTTAACCGACACAAAAATATTTTTTTAATTCGAACCAGTAGTTCCTGAGATTAGCGCGTTCAAACAAACAGATTTATATATTAGTATAGATGTAAAGAGACTGTTTGATTGATATAATACAACATATTAAACATACCTGAGCCCCATTGTAAGTCCAAGATCCAAATTTCATGAAGCAAGTTTGTTCATCGAAGGGAAAATACTCCACGTTGATTTCACAAGATGACTTGTAAATGGCCGGAGGTTTCCAATTCACTTCTCCAGTATATTTCAGGGTTGCTTTCGTCATCAATGTTACCTGAAAATTGTAATTTTAAGTTTTAAATGAAAGAAAATGATGTATTACAACATTTGTATATAATAGAAATATTTTAACATAATATTATAATTATGAAAAATCATGAAAGTTGGTATTAGAAGTTTCGTAAAAAAATCCTTGTTTCAGGATAGCAAAAAAATGCGAAGAAATTATACTGTTCTAAATACTGTCTGTAGTTAACGAGTAAAAATAAAACACTTTAACGGCTTTAAACGCGAAATATACTAGCTAGACTTTCCTCTTCCGGTGACCAGGGCTGTTGCAAAGCAACCGAAACGTAGTTAAAATATTTCGCGTTTTAGGTCGTTTAAGTGTTTTATATATAAAAATATACTAGTCACTATGTTTCCTATAAGCACATAGTGACTATTTACCCATTTCCCCTATGTAGCATCACATAAAATGAACACGTATTAGTGTTAATTTTGTGTGTACACTAATACGTGTTCATTTTGTTGATCTATTTATTTAAAGACAAGTTGTTGATTAGTCTACTTCTATAGCCTTGCCCAACCAATTTATTGCTTCTTCAGCATTCGAATCAATGACCTCTTACGCGTAACTATATACCTACCTCGTAATTTCCATCCCAGTTATTATAAAGCACGATGTCAGGCAACCAGATGTGTTCAGATGGTACATACAGCATCTCTACGCCACCATAATCCGCCGGGTCCCATGTCAACTTGTAATCCTGCCATTTCTGAAACGTGTGTTTAATAATTAAATTTTTAAAATATTTGAATATCAGAAAGCATTTAAAAAATAAAGATCTGGATCGACTCCCTAGATTAAAACACACAAACTATGTGTTCGCCCCATGCCTCAAAAGGGGAATCGTGAATTAACTGTTCACCCTTCAACCTCAACAAGCACATCAACATGTATCAAAGAAAACATCGTTAATTTTCTCTTTATTAATAGGACAGCTTACCTGTTCAACCCACAAATTCGTAGTCATGACCTGATTCTTCAGGTTGACTTCCATGAGTTGCGAGAGCTTCAGACCCAACCTCACAGTCAGGATGTCACTGACGTTCATAACAGGCCGAATCAACCTGTTATAGTTGCTAAGCAAATCGTCGTATAGTCTTTTGACATCTGGGTTCGCCTCTAAGAGCTTTACCCCTAGAAGTAAATTAAATATATTTTAAAGTACTTAAAACAATAAATAAGTTTAAAATATGTGCCTTTTAATATATATAAAATCCTTTTATGCCTCGGCTTTTGCATTCAAAGAAAATTATTGCTCAAACAATGAGAAGACATAATAACTGTAAAGTTTAATTAAAAAATAACACTTACCTAAGCTGTTTCTTATCAAGTGTAATATTAACCACAGCACTGCGACTTTCATTTTTCTACTTAAATTCTATTAAGAAATTAAGCTTTCACTTTGTACTGGCGTCCTTTGATTCAGATGCAGAATGGTAAGTGCAGATCATTGAGACCAAAACGTGAACTGCGCAATGCGCATGCGTAATCAATATCGCAAATTTCCCGCCCTTTTTCCTTTCATAAGCTTCAATTTTGATCTTAAATCTTTTCATCAATTACTAGTATATATGTTAAACTTTCAGTGAAGACAAAATTTTGCGTAAGAAAAAAACCCAGAAACTTACAAGCCCGAGAAGAAGACGTTAGCTGGTAACACCGATACAATGAGGTCCAAGGAACTAAATTACCGCCTCCACTAAAGTAATGGAAGAAGACTCTCGAGTCGCAAAGACATTACTTTGATTTAGTCTTGTCCATCAAATACTCGTTACTACGAAAACGAATGATATCTACTAAATAAAAAAAAAAGCTGCAAGTAACAAATAAAAATATTCTTTATTCGTTACAAAAAACATTTTATTTCAAAATAATCGCTTAACCTCAGTACTGTATATAATTGTAAAAATATTAAAAAATACACTTCATCTTTTATTCTGTTGAACTTGTACATATTTTATACTTCTTGTATGATACCTATCGTATTCTTCACCCTCTGAAACCCAAACATATACATTATGTATTATAAAGGTGAATAGAATTCTATAATGTCACACATGATAAACAATTGTACCTGTAACTGGATATTTGGGTAAGGGCCATAGACTAAATGGGTAAAAGTACGCACTCGGAACTCTTCTTACGATAATGGGCCTCTCTTGAGTATTTTTCCTTTCTGCAACAATTAAATTCACAATAGCTATATTTCCTAATTGACAAGAATGTAACACATAAAAAGTTGGTTCCTAATTGTCTGTAAAAGAAATAAAGTAACACGAAAAAAGGGATAATAAGATGGAAACAAAAGAATAACGAGTTTTGTAGTACGTAGGATATCGCCATACAAAAATTGAAAACATATAAAGGCCACTTTCTTCGAAGTATATGTAATGGAACATAATATGGAATCATCGGACAATTTTTTTAAAGATATTGTGTAAAACAAAATAAACGACGACTTGACTTATTCTTATAAATCATAGTACAAATATCGATATTTTTACATCAGTCAAAACAAATTGTATTTGCCTTCAACGCAATCTTATTGGTTTTTTTAACTATTGATAATGAGATTTTTTTGATAATTATACTGGTATCTAAATGTACCCGCTGTACTAGATCCGAAAAATAATTACTACAAAACTAACAACTATGCTACAATTTCTCTTAAGTAACTCAATAATTATAAAATAACAACACGGTTGACGTAATACCAGAAGAGAGTTCTCATATCCGAGTTAGAAGTCGTTACTTTTAAAATTTTCCAACTATAAGGGTGATATAATTCTTTAAACCTATTTGAATATTAGAACATTACAGAACACAATAAGGAAGGGAATGACCGCACCTTCCTGGTTCAAGGTAGGAAGTCATCGACATACAATGTCAATGCGATTATGTCACTCTCGTTATGACGACCAGGAAATCTTGGTCACTCTACAAAATACATCTTGCAACTGAATACATCATTGCTCTTTGTTATGGTAGCAATGTATGGCTAAGACAACTGTCAAACTTCGATCCCACAAGAAAACCCATATATCTAAAATCGTTTTTTCTGAAACATGTCCATAATGTTGGTGGTATAAATATCAATATTCCGTCGGGTTCAGAAAAAATTGATAAAAAGCCGTTTCCGTTTTGAAATTTAATCCACGTATTTCTCAATAATCAAAGCCATAGGGCTCGACAGCAAATCATACTTAGATGTTACTAGCTGTGTCCGCGTAAAATAGTTGCTTCCGGGCCTCAAAAATATTTTTTGCAAACAACCTCCTAAACTTTTACAAATTAAAGTTGTTACCCACGACGTCCCGTCGTTCGAGTTAATATAGGTACATGTCGCGATCCGTTTTTTAAGATCATTTTAAAAGGAATCATCCTTTCATACCTATATTTGGGGTTTGGGGGTATCTTCAACCGTTTTCAAGGAGTGAAAACTGTCTAAGATAAATTTTCCCGTTTAATCTACATTCTACTGTTTCTTCCTAATAGTCGCAGTCTACAAAAAACATAACGCATTCTTAAATACAATACTAATTTAAAAGGCAAATACATTAATTCCCTTATTAACAATCTATTTTAACTACGGCGGTCTTGTAGTAGTCGTGGTCACGGAGGGACTGAATATGGAAATGCAAAGCATCCGAAACGAACGAATTTCTCATTTTAAGCCGTGAAAAGTGGTTTATTTAAATATGTATTACTTGGCTACAGACAATATTAAGAACGTATTTTATGGCACTTAAAAATATAATTCAAATAAAAAAATTGTAGAAGTCAGTAATGCATAGTATAGTAGGTATCAGTGGTATAGTATAGTTACATGCAACTATTCTCTATGAGTGAACAACTCAATTACAAAATAGGGCATAAATGTGCCATAACTGTCAACATAAATCTAACGTTCCGAAAGAATGTGTTTACAATTGGTCTATTCCTCACACTTCCCGGTTCACAATCGTAGGTTCACATTTTTCACTTAAGGCGAGACATGGAACCTGCTACGTAATAGTTTAGGATTTATTGTTACATGATGTTCACATGGGGCGTGGGTACACTACCGGGCACTGTGCCCTTTTCATAGAACAATATTATACGTTTTCAAACGTTATAAACTTTGTAATTTCATCTTCAATGATTTCTTAAGCTGCAAAGCATAAGACATTGAACCTTCAAATGCACAGTTTTAAGGTTGAAATTACAATGCGTGAGATGTGCATGTATCAATAAGTTGAACAAATTCGACGATGAGGTGTAGGACTCGGTAGCTCAATTGGTAGAGCAACAGCACGGAACGCTGACGATGTCGGTTCAAGTCCTGCCCGATTTCGATTTTTAGATCGATATTAATTATGCTGACAAAAATTAACAAATTTTTGCATTAAATTTTATTTTCACAACCATTTTTTGTTTCGCTGGGATTCGAATCCAAAACGTCTAAACGCAATGCTAGATAACGAGATTCACCACGAGTCTACTACAGACCTACTACGCATAAAATGATTTTCCATAAAATAATCGTTGTATCTATTTTTATGTCATTTACTTGGAAATGTATTAAAAAAAAACATAATTTTTAGTATTTATTTTGCATACTAAACGAAGCTTATGCGTAGTATGTGCCAGAATATCAAGAATAAAAAAAGCGATTTTTGGTGTTCCAAAGCTTGTACTACAAGTATTGTTTGTAGTTTATGCGAGTAATTAAATAAAACAGTGTTAATGGTTCAAAACTCGAAATGTTAGGAAAACTTATTTTTAATTTAATTTCGGGTTTAAAACAGTTAAAAGTGTTTAAAGGTATTAGTCGCGTAAACTACAGACAATACTTAAAGCTTCTGCTATATAGATGTTGTGTTATAGGGTACTTTTAACGTTGACCCTAATTTAATATTTTTGTGGTGGGCTGGCTTAATGCGTATCAGTCCGGAAGTGCCTCTTTAGACCGTGATTGTCAAGATTTACATTCTGATGTAATAAAATTGAGTGCCTACTGACCCGCAAACATACTTTGACCGAAATCCTTAGTATATTTTTTGTGACAAGTAAGTAAGTGACAGCTTACATAGCGCAGGTTCATGTATCAATAAGTAGAAAAAAAATCGACGACGCGTAGGACTCCGTAGCTCAATTGGTTAGAGCAATAGCACGGAACGCTGTGGACGCCGTTTCAAGTCCTGCCCGAGACTTTTTTTTTCAATTTGTAATCGATTTTTACAATCAACAAAAACGAAAAGTGATTTTGTGAATACGGAATAAATTAGACAAACTATATGCTAAGTATTTGTAGTAGTTTGACTATAAATTCTCATATACTAAAACGTCCAGTAGTATGCTTAACTCGAAATGTCCTATTAACTACGTATTATACAATATAATAATAAACATTGTTTTGTAATTTAATGTCATTTTTAATAAGACATTTTAAAAGATATTTTGCATATCTCTTTAAATAACATTTTCGCATAAGATCGTGTAAGGTACAGTAAAGATTTTATTTATAATTGGTAAATTCTCCCTAAGGAAATACTTAGTAGGGGTAATCTTTTTGTTATTCCGTCTCAAGGTTAATATAATAATGTAAAAGCGAAAGGGTGTACGCACTATGTCATTTACCATTTCATTTCAAGAGCGATATAATTATTAACTCAGTAATATATTGTAGGTTCATTATAAATTAATGAGGCTTTTATTCAAATAAAACGTTGAGAATTGTATTGGTCGAGTTTATTTTTGTGGTCGGAAGTCTTTTTCACACAAAATTTTTATCTCGAGACGAAATTATGTTAAGTACTACAACGGAAGTATTTCTGAAATTATATGGACTTAATGGTAGCATTTTTGTCTAATAATCAACGGGTCGCGGATACGATCCCCACCGAGTCCAGCATGTTTTTAATCAAATTCTAGTATTTTTGAATGATGCTGGACGTCATCTATCGAAATGAAATCTGGATTTTAAATGTGTGATAGGAATATCGAAAATGATGAAAGAGGTATAGTTTAATCGCGTTTCGGTTTCAGTCTGAAGATTTCCGAATTTTCAAAGCTAAAATAGGTCGACAGCATATATTGACAAGATGTTATATAGCTGGCGTAAAGTTCCATAAAGTGAAATCTATGCTTTATCAAAAAAAAAAAAAATTCTGAAGAGTTGCATCCAGAAATCCCGCACATTCCTTTATACCGTCTCAGCAGTAGGAACTGTATAAAGGTTGTCTGATGAAAGAAATATATGAACCTGTTTCTGCGTGGTAATAAATAGGTATATAGTTTGAAAACTTTATAAATTTTTACATGTTATTGCAGAGGTTAATTACTTTCTTACTAGTGTTTATACTCGACGATACGTTAAACACAAAACAAATTCTTCGCTAAACATAGTGTCTTAAATACCTAGCTAGTAAAAATAACCGAAGGAGAATTATGTTTATCGGTCGAAAAGGGGGTCTCGACCGATTGTAAGGAGACGAAATTGACACTGCGGCGTGAGGTAATAAGTTATGTAGGTCAGTCTCTGCGATCAAAGATACCGTAAAAAACTACGTATGGTTAAATCGAGATATAAAAACATAGAGCTACAGTTACAGCTTTTTCGAATTATTTTTGACTAACTTTGCAATTGTAAGATTGTGAAGATAATCCAACTGCCTTTTTTATTATTAATCTTTTAATTTAATATAGTTAATTAATTTTGAATAGGAGAAGCTTAATTTTACTTTGTATATTGTTACTTAACTTCAAGACTTGTTGTAAAAAATAAATGTCTTTAATGTAACCTTTTCAAATTCAATTTTTTTTTTGTAATTTACTTACCTTTAGCTTCCATTTTTCTCGACGGCGCCAAAGCAGGATTGCTGATGACAGTCATAACGAGCATGGAAATACAGATGACAGCGAGATGCGCGTGCGCCATGCGTACAAGTTTATTTATAACTGATTAATGCATCTGCAAATTGTTGACCGAGAGGCTACATGGAGTATACAGGCATGGATTGTAATTCTATTATTATTCATAGCAGCATGTACTTAATTTTACTGTAAGTTATGAAACATATTAAACTCCGTCTAGGTATAGGTAAACCACCAGTTTGTGTATTTCTGAATGTCTAAGGCAAGGACGACAACGCATCTTTTTTAGATGTTAAATGGTATTTATCAAGGGCTCCTTATTTGTCAGTCCTTCTCAGTAAATCAGTAGTAACTATAGACACGCTTTGTGTTATAATAAGTTAAATTAATTAGGTGGAGCAAAATGTTCTTTTATTTTTTCGTCGATTTATCATTGTACAATTCGGGACAGAGAAGAATCAAATCACACAATTATTATTGTTCTTTCGTAGCCGTTTATTGGTCTTCGAATAAATCTATATTGTGCGTTTGTTTGGTATTCATAAATATGTTAATATTGTTTTATATGACTATGGTAGTGCAAACTGTTTAAACGATTTTATTATACCTTGAATTGATTGTCAAATTCAAGTCAAACATTTAAAAAATCATTAAGCAATTTTCGGATATCGTCGTCCAAATTACCAAGTGAATTTATTTAATTATAGGATTATGAAATTTCAAAAGTCTAAAATAAGTACAAAGAAATATAAAAATACTTTTCTTACGCGAAATTTAGAAAAGTTGATCGAAGAAAATTGTAAATTACGTGAACAGCTCAGACAAGCGACAGAAAAGAAACACCAAGAAATGACGCGAGCCATTCAACTGGATGAGAAAAATTCGCTTTTAAAACAAAGAATACGTGAGGCACATTTGGAAAACAGGCTTTTATAAGGGAAAACATTGTTATATAAAATGAATAACGACAGGATTTACGAAGTTAAAATGAAAACCCTACAAAACGAAAACTGCGACTTACGCTACCAAATTTCATTAGCGAAGATAAAAAGGATAGAAGCAAGTAACAATGCCGAAAGACTTGCGGAGTCAAATTACTATTTGCAGAGATATTTAAATACAATTTTGATGGAAAGTACAAGAGCTGTCTGTAGTTTACACGAGTAGTATACACTTAAATAACACTTTGCTTTGCAACAGCCGTGGTCACGGAAAGACTAAAAATGTTCAAAGTAAAAAACGCTGGCGCCATCTGATACGTCGTACTTAGTTGGTATAATTTTACTTTAACGTTAGAGACACCATTCATCTTAAGTCTCCCTGTAACCATGGCTACTCCAAATCAGTGTTTTATTATAAATGTATAGGTACTACTCCGAAACGTCGGGCCGTAGTTTAAATTATTTCCAAATTGAACCGATACATTTCGCATTTCAAACTGTTGTGTTTTATCTTTAAAAGTACAAGAGCGTTATATTAAAGTACTTTTACCTAGACAGTTTTTCATTTTGTATATTTATGTACTAACTGTGCCAGCGACTTCGCCCGCATAGAATATAATTTGGTTTTACAAACCTCATATTTATAAAATATAGTCTCTAGTATGTAATCCGTGAAGATGAGTTTGGCAAAAGGGTCATTACATGATTGTATTTTTATGTAAAAATTGCGCTTTTGAATATTCTCGCTAATTATAATATTTATTACTACGGTCGTTTCTGTAACTTCCTGCCATTTTTCATCGTGATCCGCGTTCTGTGATTTGGAAATCAAATCTTTCTTTGTGGAACATTCGTTGTTTATTAATAACATTAACATACTCTTTGAAGAGGAAAAATTCGCAATCTTGCCACTTTTCTCCTGCTTCTAATTGTTATAAAATCACTTACTTCCATATCCATGTCATTTATATTTTATACAAGTAAAAAGAAAAAATAAAATATCCACCTTTCTAAATATACTTACGGTTGGAAAGAACAATGACCAAAATTGTATAGGTACTGGGCCTGTCTAAAATGTTTGATTATTAATACCACTCAAACCGATAACGTTTTTTAAAAGCCAACATAATTTAATATCGTTCAAAACAGTTTTTAGATTACGAGGTTTTTCATTAGGGACCGTTCAAGTATTACGTAAGCACTATAGGGGGGTGTGGGGGTCTTTGTTTTGCTTATTTTTGATGACATGGGGGGTAGGGGAGTCCAGATGATGATTACGTCATCGATATTTATTTACTTTCTGAATCAACTTTCTTATTTTTAAAATTATAATATAAAAAATACATTTTTAATTGTAAAATGTTTACGTAAGAACGGGGGAAGGGGTAAAAGCTTTGCTTACTTTTGCTGACAAGGGGGATGGGGGGGGTAAATAATTGTAATAAATCTGCTTACGTAATACTTGAACGGCCCCTTAACTATATTAATAGAGTTATGTAAAAAATTAAATAAGGTTATGAGAGGGTAAACTAAAGAGGTTTCAAACCCAGTGCGTATCAAAACAAAGGCATTACCAATCGTCATTGACAAATCTTTACATGTAAAAAGTAAAAAAAAAACATTAATTCGGATGCTGCAAAGCATCCGAAACGTCGGGCCGAAGTTAAAAAACATTTTCAAATAAGTTTAACTAATATATCGCGTTTTAAACCGTTAAAGTGTTTTATTTAAACAGGCAGGAATGTTAAAAAGTACTTTCTACCTACAATGTTATATTTAAGTAGATAAGTAAAAAAAAACTCAACTGAGATGCAGCGCCTAGGTTACCCATTTCAACATGAGTAATTGAATATTCTTAAAGTTATAAGCAATGACTTTTGGAATATAGTCAGTAACTGGACGTTTGCCAATAAACAAGACAACAAGCTTTGCACATGGTATGAGAAGTAAGCAAACCACACCTGGTTCCTTACATGTTTTCACTGAATATCGCTGTTTCTATGAATTCACCCTTTGTTATGGCTGCCGACATTTGATTTTTCGTAGTGAAGTGATAGTGTACACCATCCTTTTCGGCGGGTCGAGGACATCTTGTCGTATGCGACACACTTAAACCAAACTGGTCTGGAAATTCTTTTAGTAAACGCTTTAACAAAGTGCTCTTTCCCGAACCCGATGGGACCCAAAGAACAAGAGGACCTGGCCCTTTTTGCACCATTAAAAAAAAATCTCTTTTAAGGTTACACATGTTAAAAAGAGGAGTAAATTTAGACACATTTCAGAAAATTCAGGGTAAAAACCCTAAAATTATCTTTATCTCAAGAATTGTGCACTAGTCCTTACAAACAAGGGGTAACTAGTGAACACAATTAAAATAATAACATGAAGGGATTTACCGCAGACTCAACCCAACACAGCACAGATTAAAGAAGCAGAGTGTTGAGAATGCGTATATAATACTGTCAAATATGGGTTAAATCACAACAAACAAAACAATTTTATAAAAGGAGGTTTATTATATTTACCAAAATACTTAATTACTTAAAATTTTAATACCAAGTTTTGCACAAAGAACTTATTATTATTTTTATAGTAATTTCTATAAGAAAATTAAGAACATTTGATTTGATTTCTTTCATCGCACAAGAACCAATCACAGGGGCACAAAACCATTTGTTCTTTAACTTCTCTATGTTATTTTTGTCTTTATTATTTCCCTTATTTTCAAGCTGTTCCTAAAGACATTCTAGTAACGTCTCTTCAATCGAGTGAATTAAGAGTGGTAAAATATCATGTTCATAAATGTTGTACGGTGCATACATATAATTGAAGAAGCTTTGATTTGGCTAGGATTATTAAGATTCCATGTGATTGTTAATTCTTAGCCACGATGGAAAACCAAAGCAGGATTTCATACGCTAAGAAAGCAGTATATTTTCTGTTAATTTATACAATTTTATCATTGCAAATGGAATCGTTACAAGTGTATTTTTTGTGCTAGATTAATCACCAAGACTAGAATAGTTTCCATTAAATCCTTTTTTCCTAGAGAGTCCATAGTGTCTTTAATAATATGAATCTGTCCTTCTTCACTAATCTCTTGAATGGGACTGAGTTTAAGATTTATCTGGTCTCTTGAACCAATTAAGGAAGTGTATAGGTCCTTAATTCTTCTTAATTGGTTCAATTTCAATGTCTTTTCTTTGGGAGCTTCTTTAACAGCATTCTAAAATATGTTATTAAAATTCAGTATATCTTTAAAATATTAAAAAGAGCATGAGAATTATTCATGCTACAAGTAATGATGGTAAATTTAGACAAAATAACATACTCTAGTAAGCATTGCAGCACGTGTGGTGTGTAGAGGTGGCCTCGACGATGCTTGAATAGATTTGGAGCCAAGACCAGTGTCAACCTTTGCCTGGACATGGCAGCAGGTTCTGTGAATTAAAAGACACATTTCACATTACAAAGACATGGAATTACATTTCATGAATTTGTAACCTTTAATATGTGTATATGGAAGCTAAAAAAATAAAGATTTTAAAAAATATTTATACAGCAAAATGTAACTTGACTGTAATTAAGTTAATATTGGTTTAAAAATGTAATATGCTTTCGTTTAAGCATTACAACACCGCTTCAAATGGAAAAAGTTTCATTTGATGTGGGTATTATATTACTTACAATTTATATATTATATTATAAAACAAATTTTAATTTGAAAAGTACCTTCGTGAGAAAGCATTTAGCGGTTTTTTCTCACACTCGGCATCAGGAATTGTGTCTTTCTTGAATATATCACGTTGGAACTGCACATTTGGATGCACTTCACCCAAAACCCCGCGCGTCATCAACCCCTATTCTTTAGGCAGGACCACTTTCGACTTATTTTTGTTTCCATTAACGTTTTCGTCTTGGTGATTAATCTAGCACAAAAAATACACTTGTAACGATTCCATTTGCAATGACAAAATTGTATAATTTAAACGAAAATATACTGCTTTCTTACCGTATGAGTCCTGCTTTGATTTTCCATCGTGGCTAAGAATTAACAAGCACGTGGAAGCTTAATAACCCTAGCCAAATCAAAGCTCCTTCAATTATATGTATGCGCAGTACAACATTTATGAACACTTGATATTTTACCGCTCTTAATTCACTCGATTGAAAAGACGTTATTAGAATGTCTTTAGGAACAGCTTGAAAATAAGGGAAATAATAAAGACAAAAATAACACCGACAAGTTAAAGAAATGGGTTTGTGCCCCTGTGATTGGCTCTTGTGCGATGAAAGAAATGAAATCAAATATTCTTAATTTTCTTATAAAAATTACTATAAAAATAATAATAAGTCCTTTGGGCAAAACTTGGTGTTAAATTTTAAGTAATTAAGTATTTTGGTAAATATAATTAACCTCCTTTTATAAAATCGTTTTGATTCAAAAAAAGTAAATAGTGATGGTCAACTCGAGTAGCTAACTCCGGTTAACTCGAGTCGGGCTTAACTCGAGTCAGCTCGAGTTGAATTCTCAATAACTCGAGTTCGAAAACCGAATAGAACCGACATAGAGCGAAGTTTGCCGATTATTTGAGACTATTTCCTCTATTGATATTCAACCTAATATGTTTGACAGTAAGATGAGAGTCAATAATAACAAGAATTTCATAGTTTCATTGATAGTAAATATTATTTTCAATTAAAATTCGAGCCAAAAATACTGAAATAAATGATTCGATTTCAAACAATAACTTTTTTTGTTTCTCTAGTTAGTAGGTATAACTCTCCCAATACATTATGAATAAATAATATAAAAAAATAAAGAATTAAAACAGATAAAAACATAATAAAATTTGTCTGTTCCAATTTTTTCAAGTATTTATGCAAATCTGAGGAATCTTGGTAAAAAATCAAAAAGAATCATTCACTGTCTGATCCAGTTAACTCGAGTTACGTGAATTTTAACTCGGGTCAAATCGAGTTTGGTTTTTTCCGAGTTGGCCCATCACTAAAAGTAAACCATAACCAAGCTCATTAGGATAAAATATGTTACCTGTATTAAATATTATTTATATCTCTATAGATTTAATAAAGGATATATAAGGAGATTTAATAGAGCTATTATAAGTTCGTAAAAAAAATATTGAGCTCTTTGTAATTATTTGACATGGGTTTAGTCCTATTTTGTATACCTGTGACCGTGACGCGAAAAAAAAACTTATCTAAGACAGAAGCATAGCTTTTGCTACTGGCTAAATAATAAAAAACATATACTTATAAGTTCGAGAAGTAATCAAATCATAAAAATGTAAGAATTACATATCATAATACATAATATATATGGTTGATTCTATATCATAATCTGTGATTTAACACATGTTAATGACATAATATTATTAAATACACATTCTCAACACTGCTTCTTTAATCTGTGCTGTGTTGGGTTGAATCTGCGGTATATCCCTTCATGTTATTATTTTAATTTACGTAAAATTCGTGTGTTGTAAAACTGCAGACTGAAAAATTAAAGTTGAAGACTGTTGACTAAATGAAAAATGTCGGATTCAATTGAATTGATTAAGAATGTAGGTGAGTAAATTAAAATGTGTCCAGATATTAATAATGTTAAACAACATTAGAACTGCTAGGTAACTTATTTCTGTTTATATTAGGCGAAGAAATGTTGGATTTAACTAAATTGTTGTATGAAATGTAGGTAAGGTAATTACAAGTCATTATTATATGTATAGTGTTCCACAATACTAAAAACTTATTTATTCTTATATTAGAAGAAAGAAAATTTAATTCATCTGAATTTATTGAGAGAAAAGTGCCAGAAAATGAGGAAAATGTTTCACCAGAAGAGACAGTATCTGCAGGTGAGAATCAAATGATATTATTATTAAGCAGCATTTGTGCAGAGAAGGGCTGGAAGAATATGATGCCGGGTCCCATACAGTCAATAGCAACAGCCAGTTAATTTTTTTATTACGAAAAGATAATTGATAACTTATGTTCAAAATTGAGGATAATATTGCACTTGTTGGAAGGTAGTACCTTAGGCATATAATATCATTGCTGTGAACTTATTTTGGCTTTGGCTGAAATCTAACTGCAGTTCTTCATTTCCTATCTTTTTCATCTGAGGGTTGATTGGGTACAGACTTTTAATATATATAATACCACCCAATAAATACCTAGGTTTTTCAGACAATTGAAACATATTAGACCTAGTGGAAATCAAAGTCACAACCCTTGAATTAAGAAGTTTTCTTTACTTTCAGGAACTACTGAATGCAGTAATAGTGAATCTAGGAAAAACAGTAACACAGGTGAGAAATCAGTTAAAATATTGTACTGTTCACAAATGAAATCATTTACCCGTGTCTATGTATATATTTAAAATGATTACATTTATGAAACAATAAGCTGAAAAATATGAATTATTATTTTCAGCTATTGAGAAAATTGAGAAAAATAATGCTGTAAATGGTTCTGTAGGTGAGTAAATTACTATTTTATTCTGATATCTATGATATTACACAATATTATTACTGAACTAATTAAACTCTATTTAAATTCGTTGACATAAGTTAGTGTGGAGAAGTGCAGTTGTTACTTTTCTTCTTTTATATACCATTTATTCAAACTGCATTTTAACATAATCATAAATTTCATAATTCATAACTATAAATAACCATAACTATATAGTTAGTACATAAGTAGATATATATAGTACATAAATTTATAGGATGTTCTATACATTTTTTTAAATAGATATTTTAATCTTTACTGTCCAGGCACTGTGTATCCAGTTTATCTGTAGTGTTTTCTTTTTAATTTTGTTTGAGGCCAGCATGCCAAAGTTTTTCAAGCTTGAGAATAAATATGTAAAACAATAATAATGTCACATGACTTGATTAACAATTGACTATTCAAAAGTGGGCACTTAAATCTAATTCAAATATTTTTTCTTTTTCAGCTGTTGATAAAGAAGTGACAGAAAAAAAGACCCTAAAAAGACGTAAGTTGAGTTGATCACCTAGTTTATCGAGTGCTATATTATCAGATCTTAACATATTATGCTTGCTGCTTCCAGCAATCGATGACGAAGTTAAAGATGAAGTTCGTGGAAAAAAAACTTGTGGTAAGTATTCTTCAACCTCGAAATATAGTCATTAATTTGTAACTAAAACCCGACGTTATTTCGTTGATATCACTCTCCTAAACAAATGTGAGATCATCAATAAAAATAAGTTTACCAATATCTTATGCGTTTTAAAGCATTTTACGGGATTTATTAAATCCTTTTTTATGCCATGTATTCTGTAGCAGTTGCTTCGAAAGTTTCAGTAACGATTTGTCGTTTCATTCAAAGTATTTCAGCTGTACTAAATTCGTTTTTTTTTATATATACCATATTAAATCATTATTCACTGTTGTAAATTGAATTTAACCCGGCCAAAATGTTCCAAGCTACAAATATAGTAGTATATATAAAATAAACAAAAAATATATTTATAGTTTTGAGTATTCTTTGAGAAAATAAGGATTTTACAGTACACAATGCTTCATGGGATAATCCAGCAAAAGCCAACTCGGAAAACATGCAGTTAAATAAGAAAGTGTTGCACATATCACCATTACCATGCCATTGGAAGAACGTAGATTTACACGATTTGATAAAAAAATATGTAGAAGTAAGTGTATTGTACATATGATATACTAGCTTTGTCCGCGTAGAATAGTTATTTTGGGCATGCAAATTCGTTTTGCAAACTCCTTCATCTTTATAAAATAAAGTGGGGCCCCAGGACGTCGGTCGCGTCCCTTCCCGTCGTTCTTGCAAGTTAATCTTAAACGATGGACATATTTTAGCGTCGCCGACTTTCTTTCAGATCTTTGAAAGAGAAATCATTCTATCATACATATTTTTTGGGTACGCCTCGAAAACCCAAAATGATGATAACTTTTTCTAATTTTTCTCGCTGTATCTTCGCTTGTAATAGTCACAGATGTTCGTCGTTCGTTCGTCGTATAAAACGGCCATTCTGTGTGGGTGGTGTGGGAAAAATTTTTCATCTCTGTGGGTTTCAGATGCGTAGTGCGAAAACGGTTAGACCCCGTTCTACTTTTAAGATAACTTGTAAAAACAACGGGACCCGAGCGACGCAACGCAACGCACCGGTGTTGTGGCCAGCTTAAATTTATAAAGATGGAGGAAAGAGGTTTGCAAAAACAAATTTGGATTGGAAACTATTCAACGCGGACGAAGTCACTGACACAGATAGTCCCTAGATATTTCTATAGAGATTTTTGTTTTATTTAATTTATTGCCTATTATTATTTTAGGCAGTATTTAAAAGAGTTTTGCATACTAGGAGAAATAAGCTATTTGGTGAAATTGTTTTCGAAGATGAGGAATCTGCCGCAGCCGCAATAAAGACTATTCATGGATTAGAAGTTCCATCTAAGAGGGGATTCACAGTACACCTGCAAGCCAAGTACCCACCGAGTAAGTAATATTTACTATGCTGCTATCGCCGTCTGTATATAAGTCTTGGTGCATATAATTAAAGCAAACTCTAGCCTATAAATATAAATTAGGCTTGCAACTAACTAATAGTATATTCGTCAGTATACCGAATATTCGGTTAGCCCCCCTGAACGTATAACCGAATATTCGGCAAAACTAAATCAGATTTAAGCTCGAAAATTGAAACAAATGTGTTCGTTTAATATTCTTACCGCATTAAATTAATTAAAGGTTTTAAAGAGAAATAGTGATTTGTAACTGTACATAGACGTATTTTAAAGATAATCTAAATGACAAAGCACCGTAAGCAAACTGTGCGAATTATAAATTTCGTATGATGATGTTAGGAGAAGTGACTAGGTGTCTCCCTGTGCACGGTGCATCAGTTCCACGCCCACAATAATTCTAATTAATTTCTTATACAAAAATGGATACGGGTAGTGGCACAGCTTAGGGCTGTCGCCTAATAGAGTGCAGCTTAGGGCTGTCGCTAATAGGTGCAGCTTAGGGCTGGCACATAACACGGAAAATGATGACTGAAATCTATATAGTTGACAATCATTGTATCTACAAAACGTCAGAGTCACTCAAAAATACGTGTCATATGCAATATGTGCATGATTTCTTTTAAAATAATGCAGTTTCTACCTTTTTTTTTCAGTGAATTTCGTGTACGGCCATCAAAGTGACAAACAAAAGGTTTTAAGGTATATATAAAAGTGTGATCATTTATAACAATATTATTTCGTTTTTTATATCAATCATATCGATCAGTAAAACAGCCACACAGTTTATCCAAAGTTCTACATAGGAGCAATTCAATTTTACTTAATTATTTATTTCAGAAATATTGAAAATACCAGCGATTCAGTCAAAACAGAGGAAATAAGACCAGTTAAGATAAAGACGGAAACTCCTAATAGTTTTTTGGTAATAGAACAAAGCACAGAGCAAGTTAAAATAAGAAAAAAGGAGTTACTCTTGTCTCCATTCGCCCATTGCCGTAAAGAAGAACTATTTGGACTCAACCCGAACTTCTTAGAAAGCCTTAACATCAAGCCTCCACTCACGAACGCCATTTGTGTCAGCAATGTATGTATAATAATTTATTTGTCAGTTGATCTATAGACTACTATAACTAAAGAAATAAAATAACAAATGCAATAGAATACAATAATACAATATCACATTACAATGCCTTGTTGGTACTTTAGTGAATTAAGAACTGTTACTGCAGTATGTACTAACTTTATTTTCTAAAGATTTTTATGATGACAATCTATACTTTTATACTAATATTATAAATGCGAAAGTAACTCTGTCTGTCTGTCTGTTTCTCCGAAAGTACTGACCTGATTTAAATGAAGGTTACATTTAGATTTGTTAGGTACACAGATATTTTAGAGCCTAAGAAAGGACATAGGCTTTTTAATGCTAAAAAAGGGAAATTCGTGGTTTTTGAAGCTAGAACAATGAAACTTTCTTCTTTTTCTTTTTGGGAATAGGAGTAGGAGTGAGTGTAGGAATGAGAGTGGGAGTTAGAGTAGGAGTGATGTGAGGTGAGAGTGTTGGGCAAAGTAGATTACACATAGATTGGCTGCTTTAAATGCGCCCTTAATAAATTAATAAACAGCCTAAATAATTAAAAATTCTACCCCAAGTCACTTTTTCACTGAAACGAAGTCGCGGGCACAGCTAGTGAGTTTATAAGTATCAGGTCTCGTCACCACTAGCTTAGAAGCTCGTTATAACGTCGGCCTTCTTTGAGTTACTATAGTGAAGCAGCGAATCGATGCGCAAATCTTAGATATTAAATTGTACTTTTTTTGGGTGTAAATATATGTAACATGTCTTTGTTTTGATTATCAGATATTTTTTTTATTTTATTTAAACCCTCTCTCCTATTAAGGAGGTAAGTAGGGGCATCGATGCCCCACTACTTACCTCCACACACGCCTCCTATCCTAGAGGCAAATAATTTTCTCTTTGTTTTTATACTTATTTTTTGTCATGATTATTGTATGCTATTTTTAGAAATAATAAAAAGGTTTGGTATTTAAATATTTGGCCAATAGGAATTATTTAATAACCTTAGTTTTCAAATAGTATCTTTCCAGATCATAATTCTTTTTTTTCTCCTTTTTCCGTTTCTTTCTCCTGTCTGAAACGTTCTTACTAACACCACCTACCTATAGGGCTTTCTTGTTTTCCCTTCGCATTTGGTTGCCTGGAAGAGATCGCTGTTTACTAATAAGGCCTCCCTTTTTTATTCATGTGTTTTTTTTTATAAATTATGGTGTTTGTAAATAATAAAGTCATAAAAATAAATATTTAAATACCAAATAGTAGTTATTAAAGGGAAAATGGTGTAGTTTTTTCTTTAATAACTTGTCAATCCCAATTTTATACTTTAATAATAAAGAAGATGGAAGAGTTTCAACCATCCGTCCGGTTATTATTGACGTTGACGTGACCTTGAGCCACAATACGTAATCACTCAAACAACAAATTCAATGTAGATCTACATCGATTTGTTTTACAAATAAAATGCCTTTTTAATAAAGAGCTTTGCGATATTATCATACTCTTATTAAATTAATAATCATTTTAGTTGGACGAATGCGTCACTGCGATGAAGATACGCGAGGTGTTTTCCATGGCCGGCACAGTGCTGTTTCACAATATAAGTACAAATCACACGGCGTTCGTCATGTATGAACATCCACTAGAAGCTGTACAGGTACATATATATGATATAGTAGCGGCACGGGTCTTTACGAAAAAACAATCCCGGGGAAAAGTAAAAAATAAGGTATCGAAGGGACGGAAGCGGGCGCGGGGCAAGTGAACGTCAAGCCCCGGATACACTAGGGAACATTTTGTCCCGCAACATGACGCGCAACACAAAATATACGTGACGCTGCAACGTTGAATAGTGTCTCGCAACATGACCCTCAACATTTTACGTGACGCGGGGCATGTTGCTTGCTCCCCCCTCGAGAGCGAGCGCATGTGACCCGCGTCAGTGTTGCGCCATTTGTCACAGAGTGTAGTCTGCCATTTGTCAGTAGTGTAATAAGAAATTCCGCATCCACCCCTTCCTTTCTCTTACGTTTCAACACACTCGATATAATTACTATGTACGCAGCACTAATAGCCACAACCTCCTCGGGCGACATTTCTATAAACACTGAGAAGTGTGGTCGACAAAATGTTCCGCGACATGTATTCGGCACATTCCACGTAGTTGTTGAGGAACATGTTCCGCTACATGTTGCTCCATGTCCCCTAGTGTATCCGTGGCTTCATGTGCGCTAGCGTTGATTGGTTCCCCAGTCGTGTTGTCTTTTTCGGACCAATATGACGCTCCGCTTGCTTCTCGAGTACAGTCAATTACGTGCGCGATTATTTAGATCCGCAACTATCCCCGTTCAGCGGTAAACATCCGTGCCGCGATCTATACTATGGTTTCTTTTTACCGATCTAAATTGTAAATGTAAGAGAGATATGGCCTATTGTAGATGTTATGAACAATAAGTGTCTATACTAATATTATAAAGCTGAAGTTAAAAAATATTTCTGTGTTGGTTAGGGCATTTATGGGGGAAGCTTTATAAAGATAATGAGAAGGAACTAACATACGTGGACGAAGTTGCAGCCACACCAAGTCTTAGAATAAAACTAAATGGTTATAACAAAAAAAAAAAAAAAAAAAAAAAAAAAAAAAAAAAAAAAAAAAAAAAAAAAAAAAAAAAAAAAAAAAGGGGGAAAGGGGGGGGGCGGAACAAGGAATTGATGGGGGCTGCCAAAAAATTACGGGGTTGGCTTAGTGCTTCCTGTATTGTCAGTTTCTGCATAAATTTTAAAACCCGGTTTAATAGGAAATATAGGACACAGGACTTTTAAGATACCTCCATTAGTTAGAGCAATAGCTCGGAACGCTGCGGATGTCGGTTCAAGTCCTGTTCGAGTCAGGAGAATATTTTTTTTATCAAATTATAATCGATTTAAAATTTATATAGTGCCATCATGTGCAATACTATGTGAAGAATATTAAAGTTTTTAACAATATCCGTTTTTTTAACAAACTTGCTTTCGAACTTTTTGTACCTCACAACTTAATGAATTATATAGCTACAATCAATCGTCTCCTTTTTAATGTTAGGTAATGCATTTTATCAATAGGTAAGTAATACGGAGGCAGTTTTATAGGTTATCACAATGTTAACGTTTGTTTCAGGCTATTTCCATGTTTCACAATAAAAAACTATTCAGTAAGATTCTGACAGTCGAATTGTGCAATAGTGATATTTATTTAAAAATGCAGAGAGACTTAATTGACTTACCAGAGGGACTCGAAGATATAGGTCCAGGGTTTGGATATGATGGAGCACCCGTCTCAAGTATATTTATGCTATCGGAAATAACAAAGATTAAAAATGTCCTCCTTGAAAGATTACCAAAACTGGATCCGACGATGAATGGGCAAGCATTATTTACTAATCTAAAACACAAAAGCAAATATATGTTGCAAAAGCCTACTGCTTTTCCGTTTCTTACATCGCCGTTGCATATAAACCCATTAGAGAGTAAGGGAAGTGAAAGTACAGGTGAAGACCATCTAAACTCCAATGATTATAATAATCTAATAGAGCCAGAAACGCAACGCCAAGAAAGTCCTCGTCAGCCCGGTCTTTTATCTAAAAATACTCCGCCCCACCGCCAACCTCTTCTTGCTCGCCATCAAACTCCGTCTTATCGGCCTAGCCGTCCCGCTAACCCAGCACACCCACGTCAGCGCGTGTCTCCTCTTCTCCCATCTCCCTCCTATCGCCCGTCAGCTAATCATCAGCCTGCCCCGTATTACACCGCGCAGAACTCGCAATATCCTTTCAAACCACCAACGCAACAAAAATCACAGTCCAGTAGTCCCCACGCCAGCCCCACGGCTCCTTTGCAATTACATTCGAGTATTGACAGAAAAACACATCCAAATATAAATAATCCTTTGCAATCTACCGGCCCTAACCAAACGCCTGATTTGAGTAGCATTTTGGTCATGTTACAGACTGCGCTTAGCCAATTGAATAGTAACAATAGTCAAAACCTTGCCTTTCAAAGCACGCAGAACCTAATGGGCGTATGTCAGAACGCGCAAATGTTGCAAAATATGCAGGGAATTGCAACTACCCCAATTATGGACTCAACCTCGTCGACGCAAATACAACAACTTTTGCAAAATCTATTAAACATGCAAAACCAAAACCAGCCAAATATGCAAGGTCTACAAAATGGAGTTCCCGGAGTTCCTAGCGTGTCCGAACAGGAGGGGGCTCCGGCTTCAAGATCAATAGGCGAATGGAATATACCAACGAAACGAAGCGCGCACAACAAATCGAAAAAGTCCTCAGGTAGACGCACATGCTTTGTTGTCAATGTATTAGACTAGCAAGACACCAACAACAAGGCCTTCGTTCTTTGTCCTAACTTATCTTAATTTAACATTAGTTATTAAGAAATTAGGGAAGAAAATATCAGTCGTATTCTTAGTATCGTCGAATATGCTTGTAATAATGTAAGTTTAATTACCTTCTTTTTCAGCCGAACCGATTTCAAAGGTGTCCGATATGCTAATGTTTGTTAACGTAAGTCTATTGTTCGTAATATCTTGAAATTATGTGCAAAACAGTGATTCTAAATAACATAGACACTTATGTTCCAGTTGCCCTCAACGGTAACCCAAGATATCTTTAAATATAAAATGGAAGAAGTTGGGGACCTAATCCTGGTAGAAGTTTTAGGCGAAGGTCGCGCCCTTGTCAAGTTTCGAGATGTGAAGGATGCAGAACGCTGTTTTAGTATCCTTTTATACGAACTGATGGTTGCTACTGGCATAAACTGTGAAACATAACGACATGGTACAAGGAGGGTAGGCGGCTCAAAACATAGTTTATATATTTTTTTATAGTCTTCTTGTTCAACTCTAAAATAAGAAAATCTTGTTCCTTAGCGATAATCAGAGTTATTTAACCGCTCAAAAGTGGACGGGGAAACAATTTTTGTCAGGAAAATGTAAAAATATATGGTAAGTAGGAACAAGGAAAACCTTATTTGCTATAATTATTTAAGTAATCCTAACAAAATACTTTTTTGGTACTTGGAAATAATGTATTGGTATTTTTTTTAATAAAATGGTTATTTCAGCAAAAATACTTGGATACTTGAAAATGCAATAGAAGGCCAGAGTTTTGGAGCCTCTTCGCATATTCAGCACCAACACAATAATTAATGTTTATATATCTTTCAAAGGCCTAATATATATTGCTGTATAATAATGAAAACAGCAATAGAGGAAATAACTATTAAAAAATGATAGTGCCTCGAAGAACAAGAAGCATTGATTGAAAACATTTCCCCAGACAGTTCTAGCATAAATAAAACCCTGAAACTAAATTGTTTATTCATTCCATAACATACTACTGCAATTTATCTAACCAGGGAAAAAATTATTCTTGTATTGTTTCACCTTTCTTTTAACTCGCATAATAATAAAGATAGTTTAAAGCCACTTTTTGTTTATTCTGAAATTCTATTTAGCTTTTGTTAGAAATGAAGAATATTTGTCTTTAAAAGAATAGTTCAGTTTATATATTCAGGATGGCTTGTATTAGTAAGAATAATGCAAAAATAAAAACTAGAAACAAATATTTTCTATTTTTATAATTTTTTTATAATTATGGAGTTTGACTTACCCTACAGACTGAGTAAGAAAAAAAAATGATGTGTGTTTTAAGTGATTTATTAACCCTTAATTGTCTATTCTCTCATCATCTTTTCCTTTTGGCGAGCAAGCTTCTTTTTCGAGAGCTTCTTCTTGGCGGGCGCGTCGTCTGTTGGCGCAGCACGGGCGACCGCGTCTTCACGTTCACTGAGGCACACTTCGATGTGGCATGGAGATGACATGTAGGGGTTAATACGACCATGAGCACGGTAGGTACGTCTTCGCAGGCAGGGAGCACGGTTTACCTGCAATATGACAATAAACAATTTCAATTTCCTTGTTTGTAAAACAATTGAACAAGTCATCAATGAGATTTAATATAAAATATGTCTGTGGCAATGAAAAAAACTAGTATATCAATAATATCCAGTTTAGAAATTTATAACACAAGTTTATATCTGCCTTTTGAAAACAATGTACACATAGAGCATAGAATGTCAAGCAAAAAAGGCATGAAAATAGAAGTAATATAAATAAGTTTTCGACATAAACTTATCAAAATTATTTCTTTTCTTGACAAAATAATATTTGTATTCAAAATTTATGATCATATTTGTATTCCCTACTATGCAGGTAATACACCTCAGGGCTTCCAGGATTATTTGTACATAATTACAAAATAAACAGTGGATTAATTAAAATAAACTTACTCTACCTAAAATAAAATATCTAGAGTACAATACCTGAATGTGGTCAATGACGAGCCTGTCAACATCCAAGCCCTTGTAGTCAGCATTAGATTCCGCATTCCGCAATAACTGCAGAAGAAATTCAGCAGATTTCTTTGGCCACCGACCCTGTGTGGTTCCAAATTGCTTGGCTTGTGCACATCTGCCTACACCACCATTAAATCTACGGAATGGAATGCATTCCTTTTTTTCTGTGACATTCTTAAGGTAGCGGACAGCCCGACGAAGAGGCATCTTTTTGATAGCCATAGCTGTTTCATAGGTGTTCTAAAAGATAAAGTTCAGTATTAGAAATTTCAGTTCAAGACTTGAATGTAACATTTGTAAACAATGTGATGTATCAATGTAGTACCTTGAAGTGAACGCGGAGATTTGATCCACGCGCCTTGCATGATTTCGCTGGATTATCGGGCTCCTTAGAATAACGACCCATTTTTGCTACTGAAAAATAAGAGCGGCTTTTAATCACAAGTCTAACACTTTAGAGGTTACGAATTGTTTATGTTATATTATAAACATTTTCACTAAAATAAAAGCACTTAGAACTTAATTTCACTGTTTAATGATATGGTGTGATAGCATTTTTTTCAATATAAGGTATTTTCTTTGATTAAAACAGATTTTCAAAACACGAAACCAACCTCTCAAACGACTATAAGAGCAAGAAAAGACACAGACATATAATATTATGTTAACGTCAAATGAAATGACAGTTGACAATTAACATTGTGAATGTGGAATTATTGCACAGCACCGTAGATAACCAATATTGCCCTATGTAGTGCTTAATCTGGTAACGCTTTATAAATAATAAAAAACCATTGACATTATTAATATGCAATTATTTTCAAAGTTATTGTGTACTCGAAGAGCTTCTTTTTGTAGACGTAAATCTAAATGATATAATGAATTCAAATAGAATAGATAGAGGGCTCTATTTATAGTTCCAGAATAAAACTTTTATAAAAACTGTATGATTTTTATTAAAATGTTGATAAGATTAGAATATATTTAAAATACTTTATTCGAAAGTTTTATTTTCAATATGTTAAATGACATATCTTCTTATATAAAAAAATATATATAAAAAGATGCTTTGCAACAGCCGTGGTCACTGGGAGGTTATCTAGCCTCTGACGTCAAAGTAAAAACCGCTACGCTAGCGCCATCTGTTCTATCGAAGTTGGTATTTGGCGAAACTGCCGGGTCCTAACAGAATTGACTAACAGTGTCTCCGCGTTTACCGGTATGCTGTATAATAAAGTGGTAAAAAACTACGGCTGCTGCAAAACATCTGAAACGTCGGGCCGTAGTTAAAAATAATTGTCAAATAAGTTTAACAAATAAGTATATATTGCGTTTTTAACCGTTAAAGTGTTGTATTTACCCTAATGTGATTTTTAAATTATTCAAATATTCAGTTGATTCCAATTTCTTTGTGGATAATATATAAAACATAAGGAGGTCAACATCTTAAAAGATAACACAGTTTATTCCTTTCATTTTTAATGATAACTCTATGTATACAATTTGAAACACCTAATCTTAATTCGTATAATATTTACAAAGTGATATGTTTTATATTAAATAGTTACGTTTTACTTAACACTACAATTTTCTAAATTCTACTTACTGTTGTGATAGGTGTAAAATTTCAGTAACAATGTGACATAAAGAATCAAACACGGTATTAACCAAAATTATTCCTGGTACGATTTTATATTAATCGATGATATTATGTGAATGTGAGTATTTAAATACTTTAATATTATTAAATTTTAATTACCTTCGTACTCTTGACAATGTTAGGATACCTTATCGATTATAGTACAATACATTATTTTAAAATATAATCTTAAATATCTATTACAATAATTAATTATTTAAAACGTTACTATGAATGTTTGTCTAGAACTTTTGCGCTTAGTATTGCTAAAATATAATGTAAGGCGTTTAAAATTTAAACTATTTTACATGTTATTTTTACAATTTCTTATAATATACAAGACTATCATATTGACTAGAAATAAATAATAAATGTATAATTAAGTATGTAACATACAGTAATTCAGCAAGAACATTGTAATTCTTTATCTTAACTATACGAATTATAAAAAGCGTAGTAAAGTAAAGTAAATTATTGCTTTTTCCACGTTAAGTTTCGATGGAGGCTAGTGTGTGTGTGTTGCGGTCGACAAAAGCGGCATTGGAGCCACGCAAGCGGCGCAGCCCTCTCGTTCTGAAAATATGATTAGCTTTAATTAAATGTAGATATTTATCGTCAGCCCTCAAACTGGAGACACGAGTTCCAACTTTATCTAGATCTCCAAATGATCAAAGGCATGCTGACGCCACAGACATGCTGCGGATGTATGGAAAAGGAAACTTGGCTATCTCTGCTTAATTAGCTAAGTAAGCACTTCGTGCCATAAGATACTAAAACGGTTTTAAACTTGACATTTATTTCAATTTTTATATGTTTACAAGCGTTTAGTAGCTTTACATAGCGTACCTATCATAGATGGACTGTCAAAACGTATGTTACTTTTTATAATTGTTAAATGAGGTATATGGACCATCCAAGTATTGCTCTTCTTATTTTAAGTCGGTACCGCTCTGGGCCCTTAAGGTAATGTTTTAAATTTATAGTAATTTGTATGTGATATGTAGTTCTACGGTTTATAGATCCCATAATGAATTTCATGCCTACCACGGTCGTGTACAAAATGTAGAGGAGGGCGGAGGTCTGGAAGTCTCCAGGGTTCTTCTTCACGTTCCACCTTCGGCACCAGAGGTATCGCACTCCAGCACTCCGGCCGAGGTGTTGCAGTTGAACGACAAGGCCAAGCGCAGGTCTGAAATGCAATCAGTATTATATTGTATGGAGAATACTTTGTTTCGTTACGTACTTTATTCTATTTTAAACTATTTATACAGTTCTGTAGCCTAAAGACATGAATGGTTTCTTCTTTTTTACTCTAGCACACTAATAAACTGTTTTAAAAGCATTGAACAATTTCTGTAAGTATTATCTTATTATATTAGACTAAAGGCGGTTGTTGCTGTAGTTACAACAATCATGTCTCGTCTCGTCTTTTGATATCGTCAAATGATCGACACGCGGTTTGCACTTCGCGGCCTTTTCATCTATGAACGGTGGTTCGAACGGTTCTTTACGGTCTTAGAAAAAAATATAGTATACATGTCTAAATAGTGCTTTAAAAAAATTAAATAACTTATAAACCCATTGGATCCGACACCCCGACTCGTTAGTTTTGGCCATTGATGACATCCAATGAGCTCCCCCAAATAATACCGCTAATTACAAACATACATCACATTACAATATTGTATATATAGAGCTATATAAAAAATATTTACGTAAGTTCTATTAAATTTATAAATAAGCATGACATAAAACTATATACTAGACACGTTAAAAAAGATTTGATTTAATAAAAAAACAAATAAAGGCACGATTACACGACTAATGAATCTAGCATTTTTTATAATGCATTTACCTGACACGAGTAATTACCGTTTAAAGATACCACTTGAATAAATAAAGCTCAATTGACGATAATTATGGATGGTAGAGCTTAGATAACCGTCACGAAATCGTCGCTTATCAAATCGGATCGGACACGTCACGGCTCTATTTACAGAATATATAACTGTGCCATTATCTATGAAAAATCATTATCTATCTAAAAGTTATGAAAAGTTTAATTTCAGGCAACTCAACCCTGTAAATTAGAAATTCTAATTATATTTTGTTTTTATATATTAAGAATTGTATACTATATTTAAAGGGGTACTTAATTTTCAGATAAAACGTGAAGGATAATGCGGTGTTCCCATTTTTATTTATGCGACTTATACAATCTACTTAACTTCTTCGTCATTCAAAAATATGTAGGTACAACATTTGTTGTACCTGGATACGATTCCGGAGTCCTTAGCGAAATTTTAACATATACAATGGTAACGAACTTTAAAACAACTAAATTCTCTAGCTGTCTATCCGTGGATTTTGTTTTAATTGAAAGTTCATCCGCTAGTAGTAAATATGGCTCCTGAGCCTAAAAACACCAGAATAAATGGCTTATTTCGAAAAGCATTTGCTATTATGGCGAACAGAAAAATTAATGTTCCGCACGCGCGCTAATAAAACGTACTCAAATGCCATCTCCCACGCCCCAATACCAGTCCCAAATGACGTTGGTAAATAAAAAACTAAATGCCAACTCGACATTTGTAACCAAAGTTATGGGTTACGATTACGCATCGTATGAACAGTCCTATTCTAATATTTTTTACGACAGCAGAGAACAGATAAGCCTGAGGTTCTCTTGGTGGAAAGTACCGTATCCAATAAAATAATGCGTACATGCGTTGTTGACCTATTTGCACATTTAAATAGCCAAAGACCGAAACGCGAATCGAAAGTCCGGGCTTTTTTATCTGAAGACGGTAGATCGTCGCTCGGGCGGTATTTAGATATTTCTACCTTCTATAGTCTTTAATCAGACATAACATGATTAAAAAAAAATATGAATCTGAACTTGGTCAACCCCCGATAGGAATCGTGCTCACCACACGTTGGTTATTAACCATTAACAGTCTTTTTAAATAGGTTAAAAAATGGTTTCTCTTCTTTTCTTTTGTGCTTATCTCTGTCAAGATGAAGTTTGGAGCTCTCTAAGCCCCGGCTTCTAGTGCACTACACCACCTGCCCTGCGATAGCTACACTATTGTACAGCAACGAAATCATTACCCTTCCTTTTGTTTACGCCCTTGTCGGTTAACATGTGCTTAAATAGTATAGTGGACAGTGCCATTTTAAATTCTGTACCGCGGATTTTCAGAGTCTTTTTATCAAATATTCTGTAGGTTAGAAAGAAGATGTATTTGGGCCACATCTGTCGCATGATAAATCTCTGTTTGTTTTAGTGTTTCGTAACAATGGTCTGGTACAATGGTCTGCGTTCGTGTTAAACTTTTTTCACATTATATTTCAGTTTGAAAAACCACTTTCATTATAATCTTGTTATGTCAAGGAATATTTTTAATAATTTCTATGTAAACTGGTTTTTAATCCAAAACAATGCGTAGTATTCATCTACTATTTATATATTAAACAAGAACTTTTTTACCGGCTTAAACACCGACATATATATACATATCAAATGACAGCTGCTACAAAGCGTCCGAACTTCGGACCGTATTTAAAAGCAAAAAGTTTTTTATTTAATTTTTACTACTCGCGTAAAGTACAGACAGCTTCTAACCATTATTTGCATCAAACATATTATTTATTAGATAAAAAAAAATTTTGAACCCAGTGGTGACCGAAGTCACGACCCGTTACTTTGCTACCATTACACCAGCGGTAGTTAGTGTTAATTTGAAATATATATACCGTAATCAAAACCTACAATCAAGATTTTTTTAAGTAATTTGAAATGGCTTTGTTGCCATGTCTCAAAAATAATTAATTGTTATCTAAATAATGAATGGCAAATCCTTATTGTCCTCGGAGCGTGTAATTAAGTCCCCCCGCGCTCCCCGTTCCCGGGGGACATGCATCCATGTGTCATTTGTGTGCATATCGCTTATTCAATTGCGCCCGGTCGCCTCTAGGCACATCACTAGTATAATCTAAAATATTCATTGTAATTAAATGTCATCTACCTATCAGGGATCCATACTGATATTATAGAGCTGAAGAATTTGTTTGTTTGTACGCGCTAATCTCACGAATTACTGGTTCGAATTGAACAATTTTGTGTTGGTTTGACCATTTAATGAGGAAGCAGGGTATAAAATAGAAGCTTTTTAAGATTAATTTTCCACATTTCCCTCTATTTCCTCGCTGCTATTGGTCGTTAATGGTCCAACCAACATAAAAATATTTTTTCAATTTGTACCAGTAAATCCTGAGATTAACGCGTTCAAACTAACAAACGAACAAACTCTTCAGCTTAATATAAGTATAGATTCAGATTTTTTTACTACCTTTGTCATTATATAATATAGTGAGTTCGGATATTTTATATTACTACTTTTTTTCGCAACTATTCCTTTTATAAAATTAAATACATAATTCACATTTAAATATGGAATACTATTACGAAGATATGCAGTAAAATTTAATATTTTTTAATGTGGTACATAATCCTTAAAATAATAACATTAGTTTATTATCCCTTATATAACACGTCAGGGACTTCAGGAACGCTCATACATAAGTAAAGCTCGTCAGTAAACCCGGCACGTACTTAATAGATACTTTGCCGCGAAACGATTCAATTGTATAGCTTGATGTTGTTATAAATCACTGTTGCCTTGTTCTAAAAAGCCAACAGTGTCACGTTCGGCGCTTAAGGGCACACTTTTTATTTATTTTTGTACTTTACTTTATATAAAACACTTTTTAACGGTTTAAAACGCGATATATATTGGTTAACTTATTTTAACTACGACACACTTTCCAAAAATCTTCTATATAAACAAAACGAAATTATTGAAAATGACTTCTTCAAGCCAGTTAAACCAAAACTTTATTAATCACTTTTCAAAGACGTTACAGATTTGTCTGTGTACCGATTATATTTTTATTGTTTTGCCGGGATTCGAAACCAGGACCGCTTGCGCTTTGCAATATTACGCAATCGTGTAATCTTAAAAACTAGAAGACGAGTCGTTAAATAAAATATATGTGTGTATTTATTTCTTTTGTTATGATCCATCATTGGGTCCAATATCAAATTCTTATAAGTAATAAACATTAAAAGCTTTCGACACATTAATAAAAAACTGTGTAACTAAGTCAAAATCGATAACGCTATGAAACAACGCACTAATATTTACAAAACGATATCAGATATCGAGTTTTAATTTCGTAAATCGTCCAAAGTGTACTCACCACGCTATGAGCACAGAATGTTGTAAACAGTAATACCATGATAAAAAAACGTACGTGAGGCTACGTTAGCTACGGTAGTGTGAACTAATAAAAAAAATATTATAAAACGAGTATTATAAGAATGTATTTTTTTCTCTATAACTTAATTTATGAATAATCAAACTACGAAATAATACGAATATCTTAAGCTAAAATATCGAAGATAATCAAAATAGGACGACAGCGCATCTTGTTTAGAAGCTATAGGCTGGGGTATATCACCTACCAACCTATCAAGTGAACCACATTCTTATTTGTTCTCCTCTATTATTAAAATATATATATTACATGCGATTATCGAATTATATATTTCGTACTACCTATTTAAATATGAGTGAATGGGACTACTGTTTATAAGTAAACTGTGGTATATTCAAGTATGTTTGTTTTCCACGCCTTAATTTGGATGAAACACGCGCGATTGTAATCTCTTTTAAAAGTACTTAATTCGATTATTTCCATTCGATTGTAATATTATTATCATAGTAGAAAGATAATATGTTTGTTTTAAGTGTAATTGTATTTTTATTATAATTTATTTATTTTAATTTATAAACAACAAAAACAGCAGTGCTTATAAAAAGAAGCATTGTTTTTTTAAGCAATATCTACTAAAAAAATCCTCAAATCAAATTTTAGATATTCATATCTCAAAAATAAATGCCAAAAAATACGTTTGTTTAACACAAATCATCCCAAGAAATATATTTAAATAAAACACTTTAACGGTTTAAAACGCGATATATATTAGTTAGTTGAGACTCCCCGTGACCCACGGCTGCTGAAAGCACCCGAAACGTCGGGCTATAGTTAAAATATTTTTCTCTATCAAGTTTAACTAATATATGTCGCGTTTTAAACCGTTAAAGTGTTTTATTTAAATGTGTACTCGCGTAAACTAGAGACAGTATTTAAGAAACCTATTGTTATTTTTCTTCGCTACGTCGTCGTCGGAAAAAGGTTTACAATATAGACCTAGATATCTACAAACATAACTGTTCATAAAAATACTTGAAATAATTGAATACGCTCTCAATAACTTAAAAGCACCTCCAGCGATTAGATAAGCCGATTTGATATGGAAGTAACCTGCATCCGATTGAAAGCTAATTGAGCAGCAATTTATTGTTTGTCAGAGATTCCATTTCAATATTAGTTCGCATTATATTCTAAACAAGGTTATTCTTTATTTCAGAGGAAGACAGACTAGCACGGCTTCCTTTTTGTTGGATTTTTAATTATATTAGTTGAATGACGTTTAACTACGAATCAACTAACTAAAGCTTTTGGATGTTGGACGCGAAAAGATTAAAACTGGCAGATCAATATTTAAAGGCTTTTTAACAGATGGGGGGGGGAGGCAATGATTCGCGTTTACAGTAAGGCTCGTTTTTGTAATGGTAGCAATTTATAGCTAATAATCAACGGGTCGTGGGTTCGACATGTTGGACAGCGTCTGGAAATCTGGATATTTAATAGGTGGTAAGAATATGTAAATTTTGTCCGGGCCGCCAACCACAGATGAAAAAGAAACTAATTTAATCACGTTCAATTCAGGTCAGTCTCGAATTTCCGAATATCCAAATCCAAAATAGCTGGGGTCTACCTTCCATCAAGTTAACCCCGTGATTGTCTGTCGTCCTCTATCATAATAAAGATGGAACCTGAAGGAAATTTCGATATTTGTGGTACTTAATTGAACAGACCATATTTACAGACACTGACATGTCTGTAAATGTCTGCCCATGCTCCGTATTGACTGACTCTTTTCATATCGAATAACGAACGTATAATCTTAGTAAGTAGCCCCTAATAACACATAATAAACATATCGACAAAGTAAGTGGGGGGTGATGAAATAACATCAACCCTACCGTTTGAGGGATTAAGCAGCCACTTTAATTACTAGGTTTGCGTCGTTCATTAGAGAAGCTTTGACGCCTCGCATTTAACGGGTAAATACTTGTTACGTCGAATAATAACTCGAAGACGTTAATTGTTACTTAATCTCTTTTAATACTTAGGATCGGCGTCGATTTATAAACAACGATAAAGTCGACGCGACCATGGGCCTTTTACAAATATTTTTACTTACTTTTGAAGTTAAAATATCTAGTTTTTCTAATAGAAATATGAAAACAATCCTATTTCCAGCCTACGAAAGAACCTTTTTTATGCTATGTATTGCTAAATTTGACATAAAAACAATATTGCTAACTGTCAAAGGTCATGTCATGGTAAGGAATGTTTTACGGTGACGTCACCGAAAAACATTTAATCGAAACAATATTAAAATAACCTTATTTTAAAAATGTCATGTTATGACATTTGAAAGTAAGATTAGATTAATACTGATGTAGAAGATGGTGGTAAGCCCTCAGGTATTAGTTCTAGACTAGTTCCCTCAGCTGGGGTACGAGTCTCTTAAGAATAAGGTACATAGATAGATGTTTTGGTGCCCGACTGGAGATCGAACACTCCGTCTACGCGAACGCAAATCAAACCACTAGACTAACACTCAACAAGGATGTATCTCGAAAATCATAAAACTTTAAGATTATTTTGAAATAAAGAAGAGAAATAGAAATAAAACATTTGTTAAATGATACGTTTTATGTTTTACTTAATAAAAAATAAACTAAGCAACCTCGTTTTAAACCCTTAAAGTGTTTTATTTAAGTGTTAAAGTATACACAAGTGATTGCTACCATTTAGTATTAATCCTGAATTTTAAATGGAATAATACTATGAAAGAAAATTATGACTTCCCATCTTTGTACTGCGCAATTAAAATTGTACCCACCGTGGATACAATTACTGTAACGCGTTACTATTAGCAACGACAGTTTACGTAAACGTCCTATTCAAATCCCGGCTTCGCTTTGAACACAGACGAAAGTAAAAAGTTGAATTACACGCGAAACGAAAATCCCCAATTAATTGGTCCCGTGGAATCCAGTTGGTACTAAATTAAACATTTTCCCTTATTTAAAGGCGAAATGAAGTCCATTTAAATTCGCGTCAGTAATTACAGAGGTTACGACGTGCGAAGCATTTAGATGTGTAAGTGTTTCCACTGGGGCATGGGGCAAACATATTTCTATGTCCGTTTTACATTTTAAAAAAATACAGGCATGTTTCTGTGATCTGCCTAATCTGTTTAAACTTTTCTTTAGCTACCAAAATACCCTATATATTGTAAAGAATTTATTACCAGAAGAATTTAATGTAACATAATGCAACTAATGCATACGTAGCTTATAATTAATTACTTACTAATGTGCTGTCAGCCTATTTTTGTTTTGTATATTCGAAAATCCACAGACTAAAACCGAGACGCGATTATACTTCACGGATTTTCATCTGTGTTGGTTCGGGACTCAGACGAAATGTTGATATTCCTACCACCTATGTAATATCCAACAGTCCAAAATTATTGTAATCGATTAGAAAAATATTGTAACAGAAGCGGATCGATCAGTAGCCACTTTAAAAAAGAAATGTTCAGTGCCTGAATAAACGTTTTATCATAGAAAAGTTTATGTTGATAGAAGCTAGACGAGCACTTCTCTTATTTCTTCGCAAATACGTTTAAAAGAAACTACTGAGTAACCTAAAAAGACAAGTCTAATCGCAGATTACGAGGTGCTTGTGATTGGAAAAATTTCTCGAACTTTTTAAATTGGATCGCTCTCGGACGGTTTGGCTCGAATGCGAATGGGGAGTAGATAATGCGATTTCTTCAATACTTAGGTATTAAATTGCAACTCTGAACGTTTACTGTACGTTTCTATTCATCTAGTATTATGTATTGGCAAGTGTACGCTGTGTTAGTACGAAATGACTCAAAGCCGTTCAATTTTCAGAGAGGAAAAGGGACTGATATATGATCCATTAGTAATATATTGTGTTTCCTCAAAATATTTTCTAAAGTATGAATTTCAAAAAGTAACTTTAGAGGGATAGAAACAAACTAAGTATTCTCTTTTTAACATTTCAAGAAGTATTTCATTGTTTGCAGATAAAAGTTTTTAGTTTCATAAATCCTTACAAAATTTAAGTTTTCACATGATGGCACAATACAAATTAAAAATCGATTAAAATTTGAAAAAATTTAACCGGCATCCACAGCACATATTTTTGCCCTAACAGCTAACCAATTGACTTGTTTGTACTAGCGTAAAGTACAGGTAAATAAATCTATAAAATATTCCTAAGAAATATTAACCTCGTTATTATAAAATTTATATCTTAAAAAAATATAGCCACTAAAGTTAACGAATGTTATCGATATCTGACTCACCAAATCCTTATTCTGATCATCTTCCGTGGTTTCGATATCTACGCTCTCGTCGCTATCTCGGTCGCTCTTTGTTGAACGCGCTGGTGATGAGCGGAGCGGGGAGCGTAGCGGGGAGCGGGTTGGTGACTGCCGTGGAGAGCGAAGTGGCGACCGACTGTTTGGTGATTTGTTTAGAGGCGATCTACTGAGAAAAAAAAATTAACACATTTATTTTTTGTAGAAGAATTACAATAAATCACTTTTATCTGATACAAATTTTTTAGGCTTTTTTTGTCTTATCGTATTAATGAAATGAATAAGTTGCGGGTAAGTTCACTTAACATTTTGCGAATTCTAACTTGAGTACAAACAAGAAACAAAAGTTTTTAACATGCTTTAGTTCTTATACACTATTATAATGTAAAATTATAAATTTATATATTGATTGTGAAGGTAAAAGCTAACATTATAGCTTCGAATCCCGACAGTGACATAAATTTTTCAAAAAAAATAACATGTAAACAATATGTAAGTTTTAATTTGTAGAACAAAAAAAAATACCTATTAGGTGATCGGGAAGGTGAAGTAAGTGGTGATATCTGCGGAGAATCCAGTCGGTGTGTGATGACAGGTCGGAAAGCTCGTGGTTCCTCCATACCCCCCACGCCACTGAGTGCAGTTAGTGCACCTAACGTATTAACAAAATATTACGACATTGAAAAGAGGTATTTAAAAAATAAAATTATTACGTACATTTTAATTTTCACGCTGATGTTTTCCTAATCTTACCTGGTGTCCATAAACTTGGCTTCAGCCATGGTAGAGCGTAAGGGAGAGGTAGCCTGGCTCCCCAGACATAGTCAGCAAGTCTAGGCACAGGTGTATGTGCACTTGGTGGGCTGGCAGGCACACGCTTGGCTTCGCTGTCCTCCGGCCTGCGAATAGGCACTCTTCTGTGGCACAATTTAAAGCTGCACTTTTTGAATAGAGTCACATAAAAACTTATAAGTTCTTCAACTAAAAATAATATAATATACTTTCTAACATTTTTTATTTACAAACGCAACGTAAATGCATTATTAGTAGTCTTAATTCCTTGAACGGCATGGGGTAGAATTATAAAAAATAATGTTGATTTGTATAGTGGTCTTGTATCTTTTATTTTTAAATTTATAAGCAAAATAAAACTATCGGACATTTACCTAGCAGCTGATAACATCCGTTTCCTCGTTCCCCCGTTAAACATTGCCTTTACGTCTTCCCAGGCGTGGACTACCTCGACGGGAGGATTCCCACTAAGTTTCATGTGTCGTCGCCAAGAGTTGAAGTTAGCAGCATCCGGTTGCACATACTTATCACCTGGGCCCACTCGATGAGAGTGGAAAATGAATTTATTTGGTGAAAAGAACAAACCGCAGTATGTGCATTTGATGCACTTGGCGCGAGATGAGTTGTATCTAAAAAGTAAGATAAAATAATGTCTGTAGATTACGCGAGTAGTGCTCATACAAAGCAATTTAACGGTTTGAAACGTGAAATATAATAGTGAAAATTGTTTGAAAAATATTTAAAATACAGCCCGACATTTCGGTTCCTTTGCAGCAGCAAGTTACGCAGCTCCGTTTCCCCGTAACCGGTTAAACTTATTTGAACTTTGAAACAATTTTCAAATAAATTTAACTTTTAAATTAAAAGTAAAAGATGTTCAAAGCCAGAAGAGTTTTTAACTTTCCACTTTGAATATTTTATGAAAGCAACTCACCTAGCCGGTAAAAAAGCGCCGCGACAACCCCAAGCGCACTCATGATGAACGGCAAAAGCGAAGTCATCAGGTAACCTGGGCGGAGCATTGTCACCCAGGAATGATTTGCATAGACGTTCAGCTTCTCGACGTGTTATCATACCTAGATAGCATTATTTCGTTTATCTATACTAATAAATAATAAAGAGTTTGCTTGTATGTTTAGCGTTTATCTCGGGAACTACTGATTCGAATTGAAAAATATGTTTTTGTTGGATAAACCAATTATCGGGCAGGCTTTACGCTATAAAACATCAGGCTGTGAACCATAATAGCAAAGAAACAGGGAGAAAATTAAAAATGGGACAATTATTAATATTTGAGTAGCGTGCTCTGCGAAATATTTCAAGATTTAAATAAAACACTTTAACGGTTTAAAACGCGATATATTAGTTAAACTTATTTAAAAATGATTTTTAACTTCTGCTGCTGCAAAACATCCGAAACGTCGGGCCAAAGTTAAAAATCATTTTCAAATAAGTTTAACTAATATATCGCGTTTAAAACCATTAAAGTGTTTTATTTAAATGTTTACTACTCGCGTAAACTATAGACAGTATGTATGAAAGTATTTTTCTCGAAATAATCTCAGCAAACGGCCGCGACTATACATTTTAAGATTAACTCTCAAAAATCAAATCTAGTCCCTTATCAAGCAAAGAAAATCAAAGTTTGCCTTTGATATGAAAATGTAACTAAGTCTTGTAAGCCAATAATTTATTTTGGTTACATGCATATTCTAAATTCAAAAATCGCGACGTTGTAAACTCAGTTTTACTGCTGTATAGTGTAATGTTTATTGAAAGAAATTTTAATCGTTTTACACTAATAAACAATTTACATAAAAAAATACAATCTCTTAAAGTGGTTATAGACTTTTATATAACGATAATCATTATCTACTTACCACAACGTCTAGAAGACACGGGCATAGCTCCCGCCCGCCTCAAGATTTCAAGCTGCACTGGAGTACACTGGACACAAGTTATGCCTAACGCTACTCGTCTATTGTGGATCTCATTATATGAAAACTGCTTTAACAGTGTGTTTGATATCTGGGCGAGACATAATCGCTCATTCCCCTCTATCACCAAAGAGACGATTGGTACTCCATATAACAGTACTGTGCCGACCTTGTAAGAAAAATAACGTTATTGTCTATAGTCTTCTATCATTATCATCTCTTTATTAGTTATCTATACTGTTAGGTCGGTTGTCCTGTAAAAAGCCCTTAAACTACCGCAGATGCCACACGTCCATTTTGATTCAGAGTTCACGATTTTATCACTAATAAATGCAATAATAACGTATTATCTTAATCGTTGTTACTCTAATTAGTTACTTACATCCAGTATTCATTTTACTTACTTGATTTGGTTTACTATTGATTTCTAGTGATTTGTGGTCAGGTCGAGATTTGAGTGTCTCCCTTGGAGATATAGCTAAATTTGTTGCCTCCATCCTGTAATATAATTAGTAATCTTCATCTACCCTCGTTTTACATAAAATTAAACATGGAATATCTTCTTTGATTCTATGGGCAGCGTTCGTTAATTCGAGAAAAATATTTATTAGATTTTAAATTTTAACATCGTAGTTTTTTCAATCGAATAGTTGTTAAGTTTAGTTATTGTTATTCAACCGATTCTAACAAAATAAAACTTATGTTGTCTCAAACTTAGTTAATCTTTAAGGAAAAGTACTTTCAAAAATAAGCGTATACATACAGATAATAAAATACATATTATGTATTCCTGTAGTCTTCTTTAATAATTAGTCCAGATGTTTTTTTTAATATAAAATAAACAAACAAAAAACCTATTACATTATTATAATTATATTGGTCGTTTGACAAACATTTGCAATCCTAACCTAATTATATTTCTTAGCTTAATACCCCATTAAATTTGTTCGATTAATTTTTCCATGTAATAAAACAGCTATTCCAAAACTGTGTGATTCCGCACAAAAGATCATTTATACAAATTGGCAGTCTGCGTGTGAATACACTGTATCGAATATCAATTGGTTTTATGATCGGGGGTGATAATGTATGGCGCCCGCCCCTTTAGAGCGCTTTTGTTAACTTTTTTTTCGTCATAAGTATTAAAGCGTAATCGCTAAGTAACTTTGCCTTAAACAACACGTATTTGAAGCTCCTTGGATTTTTTTACTGCTCCGCCGTCGGAATTGAAAAATATATCTAGAGGCGAAGACTAAATCTAAGTCAAGTAGCGCGCAATGTCAAAAAGCAAAAGGTCGAAAACGGTAAATAACGCCGGCTAAAGTTCGAAACACGAAAAACGATTTTTTTTGTATAAATATACTTTGAATATTAATGTATATATAAAGCTATCATTTGAAGCAAAGTTTTAATTCGTCGTTGTTTTAAGTACGTATATATTTTATTCAATGATATCAAGAATGTAAATTATTTAGATAATGTCTAACATTTTTATAATAATTAATTTCAAAGCACATTTTTTTATTCCACTAACGCGCAAGAGTGTATGTTTTGTATTGTAGCCACTTGGCATTTAAAATTTCAACCCCTCCTTGAACAATTATTTTGAACTACCAAACATATCAACACACAAATAAATCATTTTACTTTGAGTAAGGGGGGAATAGAGATGCAAAGATACTGTATATTGAGACTTAGCATGTTTGAATTTTTGCAAGCACATGTTTTAAAACATATTAAACTCTACGTCATAATCTATAATAATTAATGGTTTCACATGTTATTATAATGCACATAATATCACAAATTATATTAAAATTTTATTTATATTAAGAAAATATGACACGAGCGGGACTTGAACCGGCACTACAGGATTACGTACTGCTCTTATCATTTTAACTAGTATGTCAAACAAGTTTAAATCCCGCCTGTGTCATATTTTGTTTGATATGAACAGATTTTTAATTTATTTACAGTTGCGAAATGTACGTATAGAATTATATAAATCTATGAAGTATTTTAAAAGAAACTAACAACGCACCATGTTAACATTCTACCTATTAAATCAGTCAACCTATTATTAGTATTATATAATATTGTCGATATTAGTTTCGTATATTTCTTTAATCTTTAAATAAGTTCAAACCTTAAAACTAAATATTATAAATGCAACAAAATTTTGTTCAAAAATATATTGTCATTCAAATTAAAGATGTGACCATAGCGAAGGGCGTGAACAGTTAACTTGTCTGGGGTCGCAAGCGCACAAAATTGATTACACAAAATGGCATTACATTAAAGTAATGATTGCATATGTTGCTTTTTTGTTAGGGATACGATTGTGGCAATCTCGTACACAAATTGGGTAATTTCGTTAGCTTTGTGTGTTATTTACGAGAGAAGAACACATTTAAATAAAGTACGCTGAACCGTTTAAAACGCCTTGAATATTACATATTTATAAAAAAACACTCTTAGCGAAAGCATCCGAAACGCCAGGCCGTAATTATATTTAATTGTAAGTAAGTTAAGTAATAAATTTCACGTTTTAAACCGTTAAAATTGTTTTATTTAAATGTATATAATCTTTATATAACACCACTATGGTGGCTACGGCAATTCCAAAACATCTATAACGCCGGGCTGTTAAGATTAAGTTAAATAATTTCGCGTTTTAACCCGTCAAGAGTATTTTATTTCAATTATTTAAAGTCTTGTAGTTGTACATACGTTTTTTTAGTTTCTTAAGTTTACTAACCCCCGTTAATTTTAAATCTGTATTATCCAACTACACGATACTTAAGTATTAATTATTTCAACAACAACGTATCCCATTTCATATTTTCCGCTCCACATGTGAAAAAAAGTGCAGTTGTGAACATTGTCGATTCGCTATCATATGTAATTATCCCTTATAAGAGCCATATGGTGATGTTTCGGGCCCGATCCATCCCGGGAGGATCGAACACTTGCTTCGGAACTAATCGTTATCCAGCCTCTTCAATGTGTTACGCCCTTCCTAACAATTTATTTCGTACTTTACTATTTTGAATATTTATATAAATTTATTTTATTTGAAAACATGCAAAGCATACAAACTTACAGGCATAATGTTGTAATTATTAATCGAATAATGCTAAAATTGTTATCAAACTTAGAAGCATTTGTAAGTAAGGCTAATAATCGAACCCCACTGGGTCCAACATAATTATAAACAATTTATACATTTTTTGAAACATATGGAATTCGTTTTAAAACGTTATTATTTTTTACATGTTATTGCACATGAAGGCACTATATAATTTAAAAATCGAAAATAAAATGAAAAAATTTTCAGCGTTCCGTGCTGTTGCTCTACCAATTGAGCTACCAAGTCCCAAATTTAGTCAATTTATTTTCGATTTTTAAATTATATGGAATTCGGCTGGAAATCTGAATATTAGGTATCGGTGGTAGGAATATCGAAATTCGGTTACAGATGAGAAAGCTGTTCGGAACATCGAAAAAAAAAAGCTTGTTGTCGACAGAGCATTGTCTTAAACAGAATCTGGTTGGGGCATTTCCCCTATCATAACTTAACAAAAAACTACCTCTATCTAACTTAAAAAACTACCTCTATCATAACTTAACAAAAAACTACCTCTATCATAACTTAACAAAAAATTTAAACAAGATTTGAAAAGCCAACTTACTGCATACCGCACTGAAATATATAATTTATAATCATAATTCTAATAATATGAATGATGATAAATGATAAATTAATAAAAAAGATGTGTATTGCTTATGTAACAGTTTCTGTCTATTTCTTAAAATTTTGATATGACTTTAATATTTAATCTTTTAACGTATATGATGATCTACGAGTATGACAAATATATTAGAGTAGAAATGTAAATACTATTTGATATAGGCGTAATTCGAACCTGCGAAACAAGTCATTCAAAATACTTCTTTCTATGAGCGCATAGACAATCGTATGTCTCCACTGACAGCTGTCATTTTGACAATAACACAACGTCTCTATATACTGTAAATTGTATGTAATTGTGAAACAATGGCACAAACAGCGGGAGTAAAACCATTCCCCATAGCTGGACGCGTCGCTTCAGAGAGAGAGCGTTGTATTGGCATGACCCACGTTGAGAGACAATGGAGAAAACAGTGGTTACAAGATCAGATCCTATCAAAGAACGAACCAGTATTTGTTGAGCAGTACTGGAGGGAGCGAATTAACCCCATTCGGCGTTTGTACCGAATGCCTTTGGATTTAGTCTTCGGTGTTCTCACCGGAGTATTAGGAGAAAATAGGGCTGCAGATTATCGATACATAACTGGAAAGCTAGGATTAATAGCCGTCGGTGTCTTATCTGCGCATTATTATTTCAAATATGGCGGCAATGATTGGACGAAAAAGGGCGGTTTCAGAGTTTTGACTTCCAAGCCGATGGTGCTACCGGGTCAAGAAGGCTTTCCATTCATAACTAACAAGAAAGTCGATGACTATGCGGATAGAGGTTTCAAGAAGTCTGTTCTCTATAAATAGTAACATTTGTTGTTAAAATTCTAGTATTTTGTCAGAATGTTTTTTTAATACTTCTTTTAATTCATGTCATGTAATAATGTTAGAAACATTGAAAATAAAAATAAAATCTCAATTATATTGAATATTTTTTCTTATATATTAAAATTTAGTGGCATATCTAAGTAATCATTTATTTCCCCTATAACTTCGTCAAGTATAGGTCAGTCACGGTATTTGTGTTTACCGGATCAATTTTATTAACAAGTAATTAAGTTGATCAAACTTCTGTGCAAACGGAGACTATATTTTTTTCCCGATTTCGAGTCCAGAATCACTACTACCCTATTATGTAAGTATTACTACTGGTCAAATTGTGTATAAGAGGAATTTATTTAACTATTTGTATACTGAAATGAAAAAATGTCGTGTTCTCGAAATGTGTTTTCCCGTCTAAACACGTAAAGCTGTGAACAAGCCGAATCGTCAACAAACCACCGACCATCATATTGACATGTTGTACATTTCTGCGGATTATCCCGGAATAAAAGGGGACACTCGACCCGGACGAACTAACCAAGTGGGACTATCTTTTGTGTGTTTTATAGGGCTCTGATGGTAAGTGGTTTTGCTTATAAGCGATAGTTAGATCTTCATAGAATACTTTAATAAAGAAATATTTAAGAATTTCAAATGTTATTAAATCAAGTAATTTTGTCTTTAACGGACCTTCTAATCGTAATTCCAGAATGACTCAAGTGCCTTGAAATATCGTCTTTGTCACATTTTTAAAGGATTTTAAACTTTTGCAATAACAATACACTTAAATTACAATTAGCTGTTAGATCAAAAACATATTTTAGATAAAAAAATCTATGTTACAGAAACGGACCGTATTGTGTGTTCTCTTAATATAATTATAATAATCATAAATTATTAAGTTCATCGATAAAAGGCTACTGTTTTGTCGACCGCCTGTTGCTAAATGGTAAACGTTGCGTTGCGAGAGGTCTTGTGTTCGAATCCCGAGGAAACAATCGATGATTTCGAACGGGCAGGGCACAGAATTTTGATCAACCATTTGTCTGTATATAGAACCTATCAATGAAAGGGACACAGAAATGTGTTCACCTAATGTCCCACGCGTGTATTCGGGATTTCAGTTTTAGTATTATACCCCAAAACATGTTGACCCTACAAAAATCCGATCGTTTCTCAAGTGTTCAATGAAAGTGTTCCTCAGAGGGCCGTCTGTAGCAAACTACTGTTTAATCCGTATTAGATACCAGTTGGTACTCGTCCGACCCCAACTGTTAGTTTGTTCCACACTAGTGTTTGTTATACAGCACAACGTAACACACATCTTTGTTCAATACAATTACATACATATGAGTAAGAACAATTAAACATTTATTAAGAAATACAGGGCATATAGGAATGGAATTTTATAAGTAATTTCTAAGGAATTTAAAAATATTGGGCAAAGGAGCTTTTGTATAATCGTTATAACTGAACCTAAAGAAAAATAAGGCATATATATATAAAATATTTATTAAGGTACTTATGTTTTTTATGGAAGAAAAGGATAGATAGATAAAATACCCCGTTAGTAGTATATCATCTAAAGAAGAGGCGCTGTCGTCTCAAAAGCGGAACGAAAATGCAAAACTGAAACTGAAGCAGGATATAACACCACGTTTTACCATCTGTGATCAGTGGTTCGTGATCCGGCAAAAATTCTTATAAAACACAATTTTATGAAACACTTTGCACCCAGCGGGAATCGAATCCACGGCCCGTTGGTAATAAGAATACTTTGCTACCGTTATGTCAAATAAAAAATGACACCAACAATGAAGTATACTGAGTCAGCTATCATATGATATTTCGAAACTCAAATCAATTTTACAAAACGTAACACACTGGATTGTTCTATTTATATTGGAAAGTTAAACACGAGAGTTCGCGTCGCCATTCTAAAGTCGAAACAGATTAAATATTAACTGTCAAATTAAGTCGCTGTCTTCGCTCGTCGACACCAATTATGCGAACAAAGTACAGAGTAAATACAGTGGCTATTGAATTAATTTTGCTTTAGAATTGAAGGTAGTTTGTTTAATGGTCCGGGAGCTGGTTGTGTTTCCATCATTATTTATGTATTACACGATTTGGTTTTGTCTACGGGGGGCGAATCCTTGGGGTGATGAAGACCCGAATATGTACACATTATTGTGTCTGTTTAAGTTAGTTCGTTTTTAGAACGCGAATAATTATATGTCAAACTAAAATTATTGTAGTATTTAAACAAGTAGCGTAGCTGACTTCTACGGCGTAGATATCTGCTACGCTTTGTGTAGCACATTGTGATTATTACTAATGTTGCTCAATGATTATTAAGAGTGTAATGAAATTAACTTACCTATTTTTATTTTAAACTAAAATTTGAATCGTCAAAAATGTTCTATTGAAACTTTTACTACTAGTTTAAACTACAGACAATGTGTAGGGTTAGGTCGTAGATGTGGTTAAAAGTGGACTTTGAATTCCGGAAAGTTGACGGACAAAGAATCGTATAAGCTCCAAGCAAAGACTGGATATAATACGAAATGTACAGATTTTTCCGGGTTTGACTACTGAAGACGTTTCTTTTTATTTATATTTTTATAAACTTTCAGATTTGTACTAAATCTTGATAGGATTTTAATAATATAGAGCTATCATTTACAATGAACCTTTAAAAAAATTACATTAGAAAACCTCATCTTAATCTACATGATGGCACTATAAATATATTTAAAACTACATTAATTTGCGAACAAACGCAACTTTTTGATGTAGTTATAATTAAGTTTAAGAAAAACAATTCTAGGCTTAAGTTAACAAACCAGCCTATAACAAATATTGTACGATATACATTATCTGCGTCCGCCATTTTTAGGGTGCGGAGTTAACGCGAGCCGGTGCGAAGTAATTGTCATCAAATCAACTTGGCGAATGTCGTTTCGTCGGCGGAGGCTATTCAATTACCTTTGTAAATAAAATCAGTGGCAATTTGCATGTTTATTCTTTTTTATTACATCATTATGCTTGTTCAAAGTTTCCTCCGTTTTGGCATTAGCGCTACCGCTTCCATAATTCATTTTTACTAACTTGAATTGAGAAGTCGGAAACATATTAAATCGGGGTTTTATCAAATCGAATACGTGGGGCCTTATTGCATCAACATTTTACGTCGGAGGGGGGGTAGTGGGGGAATCTATGATCCCTAAATAAGACAATGACAGATTTCTATACGATTTTGTTTATCCACTAGTATAATACCATTTTTAATATCCGTCAATTTTTTTAAACTTAAGTTTTTAATATCCAAATGATTAATGTGAAGAAATGGAGGTGGGAAGAATCGGGCAAGGCCAAATATCAACTGTAGGGTAAAAAAAAGATTTGTGGAATGGGGAAAAAAGGCCCCGTGACCGGGAACACTTAACAGTTTTTATAATCTAACATTGTTGATTTAAAAATCTAGTTGGCATTTATTGAACGACATTGGCCTTTCTCGAAACGTTTAATATAACCCAGAAGAAGGTATTCTAATTTTTAGTCACGGTCACCCCAGGAACGTATCTGTTAGCTACTGCTATATTATTTCTTATATATTTCTCTTCTTGCCCTGAAGTCTCGCTCTTCCGGGCACACAGGAACAAGCATCATTATAACATTTATTAAGCCAAAATTTTAAATTGTTAGTAAAATTTAAAAATCGAAAATAAATTGAAAATTTTTCGACTCGGGCAGGACTTGAACCGGTGTTCCGTGCTATTGCTCTGCCCAGGCCCGAGTCGAAAAATTTTTTCAATTTTTTTTTCGATTTTTAAAATTATATAGTGCCTTCATGTGCAACATGTAAAAATAAAATAAAGTTTTCAATTGTTAGTTACATGTTTTTGATAACTTTATTCTTCTGTTTAACTCAAGTCCATATTTACGAAACTGTTTATAATAATCAATTTATATATAACTAATAGATATTTTGGAACTACAATAATTATAGGGACAAAGTTAAATATGTATAGAGAATTATAGATTAAGATACGACTATTTCAACGTAAATCAAAAGAATAATTGTCGTAGCGGAATTAAGTTAATGTTATAATAATGAGTGTTCCGCCCCTGTTTGTCTTTCAATTACGAACCCTCTTCGGTCTCTTTAAACAACACGTCTACTCGAGGGATCAAATTTAATCTATCTGCTATAAATATTTAAATAAAAATGTACACACACAGCGTTATTCAAAATACCATTTGAATAATAAAAAAAATCAAAGCCTAAAAGGTAGCGCATCATGTTAAGATGTCATATGGCTTTATTTTCCTCTTCCATAAAAATAAAAAACACGTAAAAGGCCGTAGGTACTAACGTTTAGTTTGGTTAACGAGAATGTTTCATTTGAATATCTATAGTATTAACTTTTGTTTTAAATTAAAGACATTTTTTAATAAATATGTATATGAGATATATTATTAAAATACATCATTGATATATTTTCTATCTGTAAAGGTGTAACGATATAAAAAAGTGAGAAAAATGCCTATTAATAAATGAAAATGCAAAAATTTATATTGATATTAAAAATATATAGTATATAATTTAGTAATAGTGTTTTTTAGTATATTATTTAAACGAATGTTATTATTAAATATTTAATATGTCAAATTTTAATTCTTAATAAGTACAATAAAAAAACGTAATTCCAATACTTTCGCTACAAACTAATCTACTTACATACACGCACAAAAACGCGATGATACCTGCCTATGAGAAATTGCGCAAAATAACTACAGTCACATCCACTCACCTCTACACGCTTGCACAAAATTAAAGCATGACCCGACACTGTCACTTACATCGACATACTGAGCAAACTGTAACCCCTCGTCTATCGACCAATCAGCACCCCGCCCTACCCCTGGCCGCGCCCATTTATCTTAAACCCACCAATGGGACGATGAGTAGAACCTTATTTACCGATGCCGCCTCCACCGTCCACATATATCGATTGGAGGGATGGTGGGTTGTTTAAAGCGACAAATTAATGCTGTGATTGAAATTACTATGTCATTAATTCTCTCATTCAATTAACGCGCTTCGATTGTGCGGTCTCGTGGTCTGTTTTGTTTATGTTGTAATTGTTGATGTTCAATTTGTTGTTTTACGCTCTTTTATTTATAACGTGACCAGTAAGTATATAAGGAAATAACACGTGTTGCTGAAGCTTTAAGTGCAAACGGATTTACATACATAATACGAATATACAACCTTTTTTGCTCGTATTTATACTTTTAAGTAATAAAGAGGACAGATAAGCATGGGGTTCCGTTTATGGTAGATAATATAGCTTTCCATAATCGGAAATCCACAGACTATAAGCTTCACGGCTTTTTTATCTGTGGACGGTATTTCTAATACCCATTTAATATCCAGATTTCCAGACGGAGTCCAACATGTTTCAGAAAAATTAGAACTATGTTGAATTCGGTGAGGATCGTACCCACGACCCGTTGCTTATTGCCATACTTTGCTATCACTTATATTTCTACTATTAGACCAAAAAAGACCCTCAAAATACTATTTTCATGTACGCATTAGATTTAGAGAAATAAATGATCGGGTATATACTTCCCTGTGATATTGAACTTAACTAAATAAAAAATGTTTCTTTGTTTCGTAAATAATTCTAGCAATTCGTGTATAATACCTAGTGATGCTACATGGGCGTCTGCGGATCTGACAATAGTAGTAGGTAGTATATAATAATCAACATCACTTTTAACACATCCCACAGCTGGGACACAAGCCTTCTAAGCGGCTATATAGGATTTTACTATGTTAGTGAAATATTTTTTTAAATATTTTTCTTACAACGTAGAGCACATATAACAACGTATACAAAGAGGTATTCTATACAAAAGCGAGAATCGAACTCTCGACCTTCCGTTAGACTATTTATAATTTGTATCATATGGGAAAATACACTTTTGTGCCAGACCGAAACAATTTCTCGTTTTCCTGTGCCTCGAACCCAGGACCTCTTGTACTTAAAACAGCTCGGTAACGTTGTAGCTCACCACGTTATCTAGCATATAGCTTCGTAGCTATCACAAAATTAATAAGGTTACACGTCTACAATATAAAATAACAAAAAAAAAAAATATATATAGATTACATTTTTAAGTTATCTTTTAAAATTCTATGTGTTAGTCCATGTAGACTAGAATCTACAGAAGTTTAAAAATTTATTGTTTTAAAAAGTAACATTTTTAAATTTTTTCCTTTAATCAGTAAATTTTTACTTATTATTTAATAATCAAACTAATTTCTTCTGACCATCAGTTACAAGGCCGTGCGATTTATGATTTTAGATTACCCCCTTATAATACGCACTGCAATTATTGCCACGACGGCCGTCAACTTGATAATATCGTTTTTATTGTTTACTCATATCACCATCTTGCCCATAAAAATCGCAAAAAGTGTCATCTTGATAACGATCTGTTGGTGTTGATAAATGTACCGACAGTCTGTTAGAGATTTAACCCTCAATTATTGAATTAAGCTACGAAGGGTTAAAAGCCCCTACGACTATAGTGATGTCATGACACTTACTATCGATGTATCGATTTCAACGTTTGCATTTTATTTTAATAACGAATGTTAGTCTACTGATAGCAATGTATGTTGATATAGTCAATGGGTCGTGGCTTCATTCCCTTTCAACTTTCAACATTTTTCTAATCCATTTATAATTTCATTGAAAGTAGGGTCGTAGTTAAAAATAAATTTAACAGATTCACCGGTAATTATCAGACTAGTGACTTGAATGAAGTCTATGTAAGCGCGTGTGCGCGTTATTACGACAGAATTTTGGTTATGCCAAGAACTTGCTATTTAGTTTATTGTAATTAAATTTAATGTAGAAATGAAACTAGTTAATCCTTTTTTTCTTTTTTATTATATTTAACTCGTGGTCTTTAAAATATAAAATATTTATCTCTTGAGCATATACTGGAGACTAAATTAAGCATCGTATCATTGTCTTTCCGAAGTAAGCGAGTAGAGGTTGTCAACGAGATTGCTCGAAGAGATAATTTTTGCTGAACGATGGGCGTGAAAGCCAATACACAATTTATTAAAACAAACATATCGATAATTCTATACACTGTCACATCACTATTTTCAAGTGGCGTTAAGAGCGATATAATGAACCAGTGTCGTCACGCTGCACGCGTCATTTTATCGACATAATTATTGTGATACTACTATTCTAACTCTTGAGTTTACATTGAAAGGTTTTATCAATATTGACTATGATTATTCTTATAAATACAACAGTTTTAAGGAATGTTTAGTTTTGGATAAATGTTAGGCCATTAAAGACAATAATTACAAAAAAAAAAACATTTTTTTTTATTAATCATTATATGAACTTGCGTCTATAATGTTATAATGTTGATGCTTGATATATGGGTGACATTGTATGCCACAGATGATTAAAATAAAATAAAATCTGAAATGTGAAATTCTTCGTTAAATATACGAATGTAGAATAATCTAGAATAAATTTATTGTTATCTATAGTAAAATAACAACAGATAATATTATACAGCTTAAAGAAAAAAAATCGAAAAATTAAAATATTTTGATTGAAGCAACAACGGGTTTCTTATCTCTCACATGGCTATGATTCATCATTTAAATAAAACACTTTAACGGTTTAAAACGCGATATATTAGTTAAACTTATTTGGAAATTATTTTTAACTTCGGCCCGACGTTTCGAATGCTTCGCAGCAGCCGTGGTCACGGGGGTGTCTCCCCGTGTTAAAGTGTTTTACTTAAATGTGTACTACTCGCGTAAACTATAGACAGTATTTAATGATTCATCATGTTTGGCCGGCTTTGGCCCCACGTTTCGGATACTTATGCTATAAAACCGTACCGTGTTTTATTTGAAAGCTTAAGTCCCAGAAGTAGGACCTATTCGACCTGAAGACAAAATAAACCAAACAATGTGGTTGGCAAAAGTTTATAAAAACACGTGCCGAATGCACAAAAGGCATCTAAATCGCAACACTTAATTGCAAATGTATCAAGCAATAACTACTTTTATTGCGATAGCATTAAAACTCTTATTGGTTAATTTTTCTTCATAAAAATCGCTATTCAAGTGCGTAATCATGAGCCCAATTAATTGGGGATTTCTTCTGGCGTTTACATTTCATTGAAAAAGTGGTTTGTAATACACGTTTTATTTTAATTGGCACGATCCTTATCAATGTTATCGTGTAACGATTTGATTCTAATCTGTTGGAATATAGGAATGTTCTTTTAAATGTACATTCATTTTTAGGTTCAGAAAACAAACGATCTCTTAGATAAAAATGTAGCAAGTTAAAAACACAATTTGCACAGAATTAATTGAATGCAAATAAACAATGTATTTAGAGCGACGCTCCCGACGTAGTCTGACATAACTAAAAGTGCGAAGGCTCTACCCAGCCTCTAGTTAATTGAATATCAAGCCCCTACTACTAGAAGTCGGGAAACAGTCGGAAGCTTATTTATTTATAAAAAAATGTCCAATGAAGCTCGATTTTTTAAAAACTAAGATGGCGGTAACTAAATCGATATTATTAAATAATTTTTCTTACTACTACTTATTTAAAAGACTTTAATATTTAAATAAAACACTTTAACAGCTGCAAACCATCCGAAACGTCGGACCGTAGTTGAAAATAATTTTCAAACAAGTTTAACTATAATATATCGCGTTTTAAACCATTAAAGTGTTTTATTAAATCTGTACTACTCACATAAACTACAGACTGACTTTAATATTTTTCACATGTTATTGGGCATGATGACATTATAGAAAATCAGTACGGGCAGGACTTGAATGCACATTGGTTAGAGCAAAATCACGGAACGCTGTGGATGCCAGTTCAAGGCCTGCCGTAATTGTTTCCAGTTTATAAGATTTTAATTTATATTTAAAACAATTAAGGAAAGATTGGCACCATTTTTTACCGCCATCTATAAGGAGGGAGACTCCACCCATAGTTCGTGTGAACTCAATTATCATTCCATTAATATTACTAATGACTTTAAAAGACATAACACAGAGATTTTAAATAGCAAATCAATTTTTTATTGACCTTCTAACACATTACAGTAAACTTACTACTAAGTGCGAACACGATAGATAATAAAATAGAGACAAGTAGAAATCTGTACTTGTCTCAGATGTGCTGTTAAGTGATTGTCATATTCAGCAGCGCTGGTTACCAGACTTGCCCGCGTATAGTAGAAGAAGAGTGAAGTTCGTAAGAGGAAAATTATTATATAATCAAGTCTAATATTGATAGTAAAACCAAATATTTACACATATAATCATACTCTTTCACTATAGACCTAGTTAGACATTTGCTGTCCAAGGAGGTCTAGATTAACATGCCGCTTGAAAATGATATACGTCAACCCCCATTAGAAAATAGGAGGCGGAGGCAGGACGTTTCATATTTTCGAAGCTGCATATTTGAGCAAGCATACAACATCTTGCAATAATACCCATAGTAGGTATAACTTAACTATGTATACTTTTGCATTTGCACAATATGGAGGTGTAAATTTATAAATTTGTATCGACATCCATCGTAAACAAATAGTAGTGGTTACGACGGGGGCATCAGCGCGGAAAGTTAAAACGAATACTCCCTCCGCCCAGCGCGGTACCTCCACACCCGCCCAGACAATACCCGCTGAAAATGTGCCGGAATTAATTAACAAACATACCGCTACCTGCCTCTACCTCAATGTTCCTTACCTTCTATATAGACCTATCGTATAAAACTAGCAACGAATCGTCGCGCATTTACAATAATTTAGAATCCTGACATTTTTCAGAAAAAAAAATTATTCATAGTATGAATTATCAAACTAAATGTGTAGACATTGAGTTAAGTATAAAAAAATACAAATACATGAATAATACCTGGACCATGCGATTGCTGTAATAAAGAGAGAATATTATATTCATAATAAAAAATATATACCATTACATTGTACTAATAATAATATTCTTATCGATGTTTATAGTAACACAAATTGAAACAGATTCCACAGTTCTTACATTACCTTAAAATGTAGTTTAGTACAATTATTAATAACTCCATAGTTTCTAAATTCACTTGAAACTTGTCACATTAGCCTTAACTTAAAGTACACGATATACGTATACTTAAAGATTGTCTTTTTATAGAATAAAATGCGCCTGCGCAGGCATCCACTGTATAAAAAACTAGTATTATCGTCTTAATCGTGTTCCTTTTTGAAACTTTTTGTAATGTGTTTCCATCGATTGTGTTTCTATGTAATTGACACTTTTTTATTTACTTCATAGAAGGTGAAATACTAACTTATAAGATCTGCAAGTCTTTAAGGTATCCTTTGATTTTCGGAAAACTTACGATTTTTTGATCTGCGTATAATGAATGCATTGTTTTTTCTCTAATATTCGAGTACCTACAAAAACGCATGCATGTTTCACGGAACCAAATAGATGAACATTATCAGAAATTATAATATATCACTATGTATATATCCGTTATATCTATGTTTGCATAGGATATAACCAGTATATTGCCGGATTGTATCGACGGTAATCGGTTTAACGCAAGTGAGTAATGCTATTTGCCGCTTCGGGGCGTTTTCACTTAGGAGTTGCGAGTAATTACAAGGCCTTGAAAAGATTTATCAAGTGTAAAGAAGGAGAGTTACATTTTATCGGTTTCTATTTATAGGTAATATAAGACGACGATAGAATACACAAAGCAATAATATATAATAATTAATCTATTATGATTATTAAAAATAGAAGCGATTATTATTAATAATAATATACCATTTATTTATTATAATAAAACCTGATAAAATATTTACGCATAAAGGACATGAAATCGTTGTTTTTCTTTTATCTACAGGAAAGATGGACATCACTAGGCCATTAGTCGGGGACTGTGTGTAGAGTTTTCTATACTAACATATAAAGCTAAAGAGTTTGTTGGTTTGAACGCGCTAATCTCAGGAACTACTAGTACGAATTAAAAAAATATTTTTGTGTCGGTTAGAGATTTCATCGAGGAAGGTTATAGGGTATAAAACATTGCGCTGTGATTAACAGGAGCGAAGAAACAGCGGGAAATGTGGAAAAACAGGGAAATTATTCATCTTTTTGTTTTTCCGATGCGGTCACTGCGAAGACGGTTCAAGATACCCAAAAAATACGTATCAAATAATGATTTGTCTTGAAATGAACTAAAAAGATGTACTCGACACTATATCTTTTGTAAGATTAAGCTTGCAAGAACGACGGCATCCGCGCGATTAGAAGAAATTTTACAATAACAATTTTTGCTGCCCAAAATAACTATACTACGCATACGAAGTCGCTTACACAGCTAGTAAATATATAAATCTACTTTCATTGTATTGATAACTTAAAGATATAATTCCAATAATACGTATTGTGTCGAAAATAAAACAAGTTCATTACAGAACAAGCTGACAACGCGTTTAGAACGACTTAACATCGCTTGTTGGATTTGCGAATTTCATGTCTGCTTTTAATATAATTGTGTTCAGTTTATCTGTTGAGGATTACCGGGCGGGATTATGGACGCCCGGGCCCGTCGGTCCGTTCAAATTGAATTGTAATATGCTGCCGCTATTAATAACACTGGTTGCGTAGGGTTGGGTATTTTGAATAAGCTCGTTCGATATGAATTTAACGATTTGTCTAATCTCAATTGTATATAATCTAACTTATATGTATAACTCCTGTTCGTGGCGTAAACAAATAGTTTTCGTCGGGTAAAGCTAAAAGTCTAAACGACAACTTGAGTGATGAAAATTGGCAAATGAAACGGACACACAAATATGTCTCATATCTATTACATATTAACCTCGTGCTTGTCTGTACTCTATAGTAATGAAACTAACTAAGTATCTATTTGTTTTGGTGTTTTCTAAAAATTTTACCTTGTAAAATATTAACTAACATTTTGTAAAAAAATGTAGCCAAAAAAACGCAGTGTTTACTAACGAAGTATCAATGAAATAAAACAATTTATTTCATCACATTGTTCAAAACAATAACCACAAATTGTATCTCGAAATCGCTATAACCCTTAAAATACAACCCTACCAGGACAATCGGTTCCACTCAAGCGCGTCATTTTTTTCCGCAAATTTTAAGCTTCTCCCCCAGAATTTCACGAATCAGCCATATTTGTACAATAACTGCCCGCTCGGGAGCGACGTACAATCATCTCTTTGTCTAACGACGTCTTTCTATTGGTACGGGCGCGTGTCGTGTTTTTTCAATGGGTCTATTTGGCCCACGGGCGGCTGTTTGTACGTGTAATAACGTATGTCGATTTAGGGCTAACGTGCCTTATCCATGCTAGATTAATCACGTTAAAAGATGCTATTGCCTGTTAGATGGGTATGGATGGGCCTGTAAAATGCCCAGAAATTATGAACCTGTAGCTAAGTGGTCGAACGTGTTGCCTTACATTGCGATACACGCGAGAGGTCCTAACAAAATACTGTTTCGATCGGGCAGGGCACAGATCAACTACCTGTCTGTAAAACCGATTCTTTAATCTTAAATGACATCTTATTGGGAAATGAGTTTAAGAATAAATTAAATTTGTACAATGAATTACGTTTCGGGTAGTGCCAAAACCAAATGACACGACCAGAACTCGAACCCTAGCCTAACCTCTAAGAGAAGTGATGACAATGTTTCAACGCATACAATACGTATCGGTAGTAAGTTCGAGTCTCATTCGTTTAAAATTTTCAAAGTAATGTAATAATTCAACGTATAGCTTTCACGTGGATAAATACGATATTGATTCATCGCCTCTATTAACATTGAACATAATTGCAATGTTTAGTTGTCTGTTGAACTAAACAACGCGTCGTGTACGGCACGACATGGGTGGATAAAATATAAAAGTCATAAAAATGTATGAGATGCAGCCGCCGTTCCGACTAACGAGACTGTTTCGTTCCGCCAATTATTCCGCGCCAACGATAATTTTGACAAATCACTACCTTTCTTCTAGAGGTAACGATCAATAACTAGAGACGAGATATGCCCGCCCAAAGATCTTATAAATTAAACACTGTCTGTAGTTTACGCGAATAGTACACATTTAAATAAAACACTTTAACGGCTTAAAAAGCGATATATATTTGTCTCCCGATGATTACCGTTGCAGCAAAGAATCGTTGGGTGGTTAAAATAAATCTCCAATAAGTTTAACTAATATACTATCATACTATCACTATCTACATAGCTGCTGGTAGGTCTAATGATAGAAATGTACGGCTAATAATCAACAGGTCGTGGATTCGATCCCCAAAGTGTCCAGTGTGAGCCTTATCTATGTATAATTTTTCTGAAACATGTTAAACGTCGTCAAGATCTGGATATGAAATGGGTGATAGGATTATAGAAAATTATGACCGGGTCACGAACCACCACTCCACCACGTCCACAGATGAAAAAGCGGTGGAGTTAACCGCTATTCTATTTCAGAAAGTGGATTTCCGAATATCCAAAGCAAAATAGCTTGACAGCGCATCTGGTTCAGATGTTATGTGGCTGGGGTATTTCGCCTACAAGAGAAACCCACGCTTATCTGTCCTCCTCTATGACCATACCACGTACATGTGATGTAGTTGAAAATAAATGAACTAACTAATACATCGCTACTATATATCTATATACTATATATAAATCTACTAATATATCGCGTTTTAAACCGTTAAAGTGTTTTATTTAAATGTGTACTACTCGCGTAAACTATAGACAGTATTTAATAGATGAACTACTAAATTTCACCTTTTTACATCGTCAAAAGTGTTTCATCAATTCGGTTTGTCTTCTATACAGACAAAACTACATTATCTGTCACCAGAAATCGTTACCTACGTCCGCAACCATTGTTTTTTATTCAACAATCGTCGACATCGTTAAAAACGCATTACAGATTTTTAATATCTGTCAACAAATTAAAAAAACAATTATCGTATTAGCTATAGAGATTAACAATCACACTTAATTAGACACTTATCAACGTAACGATGTTTATAATTATAATCATTTGTAAAGCTCAGATTATTAATTTATTTATTTCAAAAAGGCTTAACCTTATACATAGTAAAAAAAATAACTTTATATAATTTGTATGTCAATTATGTATTCAAATGAAAGGCAAGTAATGCAGTGCAATATGAAATTAGATACAGAATATATAAAAGAAAACTTTAGTGCGTTAAATTTAACCTGAATAGGGTTGAGTTATGGGTATCTTATAACAGTTATATTGTAATGTGTTTTTTCATGTAAATACAATAAATAACAACAATATCAATTAAATAAAACACTTTAACGGTTTAAAACGCGATATATTATAAAGAAGTTAAAAATCATTTTCAAATAAGTTTAACTAATATATCGCGTTTTAAAACGTTAGTGTTTCTTTTAATCAACAATATTATAAAGGGCAAAGGCGTTTAAGATTTTTTTTATTTGGCTACTTAATTATCTCATAGCCTTTATTAAGAAACAAAGAAGTCCCACGACAGAACTCTTTATTATAATATATATCTTTACTATTATATTCTCGGATAAACCACAGTTTCAAGCATCCATACTATATTGTTCCGCTATAGCAATAATTCTTTGTTTTGTGTAGAGATGGCATTCATCTCAGTTGCAGTAGTACTTATTTTATTTAGTAGACCTAGAATTCATTTAACCTCTAATTTCAGTGTTACATTAGTAAAAGTAGGCGATGAATAGATTTAATAAAAAATCTAAGATACAAACTGTATTACCGTAGATACAATCTATGGTTCGGGAATCCCCTTCTGCTATGTTTTTGACTTTAGCCCATTTCTTAAAACTTCTAGTCGTTGCGTCATCATTTTAGCTCTAAAAGCGAATTCTGGTTCAATGGTTTTGAATATATTTTTATTTTTTACATTATCTTAACTTAACCACTCACACCGAGTATACATGAATTGGTGACACTACGTCTTCGATGTCTAGTTTTTTTTTTATACAACATTTTAATACTCCATTAGCCGTAACCGTTCTAATGACGTTATTAAACAAAGCTCTTCTTTTCATTGTTGGTAACGAATAACGATTAGTCCCTCAGTAAGTTTCGTTGAGCATGTGCGCTTGAGTGGTTGCGATAGTGTTTTTGTTTCCACCACTTTATTAAGGTTAGTAAGATATACATTTTAAGGTAGGCTATTCTAAACAAAAATAGTTTTGTACATAAATTGTGTGAATTATAATTTTGTACCTGAAACTACGTCTTAATATCGCACTATCGTGTCCATTGTTTTGCCTTCTCAGAACGTCTCGTCTCCACTTACATTTCAACTTTGTTTAAGTTGAATTTAGAGTGTATATTTGTGAATACTTTGTACAGGTGAACATAGATGTGTTGTTTTTAGACATTCAAGTACTTAATTCTTGCCTAATTTTCGTATGACGATTCTCGTCCATCTAACATTTTAAAAATTAATAAGCAAAAGCGGTTTTCGAGATTTGCACTCAGCAACACATTCAAGTCTTAATAGTTTACCAATCGAATACTTAATGTATATTATATTTAAGTAAAAATTGCTCTTTCAAAACTAAAATGTTAAAGGCTTTCCTTGAAAACTTTATTATTTTTTACATGTTATTGCATATGAGTGCACTAAGTATGTATATAATTTAAAAATCGAAAACAGATTGAAAAAAATTTCGACTCGGTACTTGAAACACATACAATTGTCGATTATGCGTCTTTGTGTTGTGCTGAATATGGTATACACCGGAACTGAACTTGAAAATAATTATATATATGCGTAAGAGATAGTGTATAATATAATAAGTTTCCTTTAATATCGTTGAAAACAAACTAACATACATTTTATTATTTAGCAATTTAATTACTGCAAAATTATAATAGGATATACTTTTTTTCAATTTTTAAGGAATAAAACAACTTATATATTATTTGGCTTTGATACAAATAGTTTTATGTATTTTTTTTAGTTGCATCATAATTCGGTTAAAAGATAAACAAACCCAAATCTGAACGGAACCTGCCCGTGACTAGTAAATGTAATCAAACACGTTCTAATTATGACGTTGGTAAACAAGAACCTGCTGATATACGCACATACTTACATGAAGAGTTACTTTTTATCCGAGGACATACATAAATAACATTTAACAAAATTAGTGTTTAAATGAATCGTTTGAACTTTTGAAGTACTTGACTGAATACAGTCTGTAGTTTACGCGAGTAGTACACATTTAAATAAAACACTTTAACGGTTTAAAACGCGATATATTTTATTGTGACCACGACTGCTGCAAAGCCTCCGAAACGTCAGGCCGAAGTTAAAAATCGTTTTCAAATAAGTTTAACTAATATATATCGCGTTTTAAACCGTTGTGTTTTATTTAAATATACAATTTTTTACACTAGAAGCTTATTTGAAAATCATTTTACTTCGGCCCGACGTTTCGGATGCTTCGCAGCAGCCGTGGTCAAATAAATGTTTAAACCTAAAATGCGTTTTCATTTCCCGGGGGGGTTGGGCATAATCTTTCAAATAAGTAAACTAATATATCGCGTTTTAAACCGTTAAAGTGTTTTATTTAAACAGCGATTATAGCGAAGTTTACTTTAAAAGTGGACTACAAGTCGTATTAACATAAAACAAAGATAATTTGTTGTAATCGTACCGTCATATTCCGGATAATTGTAGTGTTAAGTGTATATATGTACCTAGTCTACGTCACCCACACTTTTTAGTACTAATAAACCTTCAATGGACATAGATTTTACAAATAATCACCTTTTTTTCCACCGCGATCGGATAATAACGATTTACGCATATGATTAAACTTTGCAGATGAAAAGGTTCGCGTTCGCAGAAAGCAAGGAGCCCCCTTTTTGTGGGAAATTGTTCTATGAAATGTTCAAAAATGCTGAGTTTCTACAGGAAGAGAAGAATGTCGTTACTATTTTGTCCAAAGGGTATCAACTCAGACAGGCATTGAAAGGAGTAAGGCCTGGTGAAACCGTTTGTATGCAAGGCATGTGGATAAACAAGAGAAATCGGTAAGTTTGCACACAACGATCCAAAACAATTTAATTTCCGATTATTGAAAACATGTTCAATTAGTATTAAGTGAATTTCGTTAAATAAAGAATAATTATTTATTTATTTTAAAATGCAAAATATAAACTAAGTTTAACTTAATAACTAAACTTAAACAGATTATACATATAAGGTTTACTAAATTAACTTTGCATTAAATTCACATGTGTCATGTAATTAAAAAAAAAAAGTAATTTTGACGGACCTAAGCGATGTGTTGTTTCTCGGGATTCAAACCTTTAACCTGTCGCGCACAATCATTTAGGCATAAAGGCAGCCGCGGCGGGAAAAAGAGAGATTATCGGCGTCAAGAATCACCGGCTATTTTCCAAATGCCTTAAATAGGGCGACAGCGCAACCTAAATAGATGTTAGGTACACTACATTTATCCCTTTTGTTTTTATCTTCTTTTGTTAAAAACAAAACTGGTATATTTAGATAAGAGAATAACGAAATTTTTGTGGCTTAAGCAGTAAAATTCTTTAAGGTATCCTTTACTTTTTCAGCCAACTACTTCTCGTAAAGAAAGGTGGCCCTAATGTGGCGATAAAGAACAACGAATTTACTGCGAACCGCCTGACAGGCATGACAGCTGCGTTCGTCTATGAGAATCGCCTGAAATATCCAAATTTGGTCGCAGCGGAAGCGGAACTCCTTGGCATACGGTGGGACAGCCAGGATCCTATTTTCTCCAACCTATATCTGGCAACTGTAAGCGGCACGGAACACTTCTACGAACAATTCTGCTTTTGGCCCTTGGTAGCCGCATTGAAGAAATTCCAGATGAAGAAGATTACCCTTGAACCCATCGTGAAGGTGGCAAGAATCAAGAATTCCGCTGGCGTTCGATACGGTGAGGAGATGTTGCGAAATATCACCGTTGCCGAGGTTTTGTGGTCCCACTTCAGTGTAGGTAAATATAATTTTAAGAAGATGCTGCGTTCGTTGCCCTCAGAGTTGAAAGTTATGTTTGGTTGAAAAATTATTCCTCAACATACAGGGTAATCAATTACTAGGTTTCTGCTGTATTCGTGTCATTATATTTTTACATGATTCTGCGGTTGCTGTATATTATTACAAGCTTTATTGAATAAACATTTTATTTGAACAACATGCTTTTACTTACAACCTAAACGTCACTCGTCTATCGTTCTCGTTATTTTTTTAGAAAATAATAACAAAAATAAATGTTTAAGCTTTTATTAAATTGAAAATAATCTAGTACATCGCGCAGACGCTTTAATATACTACGAGAAAATACACATCTTTCTATCAGTTGGCAAAATAAATCTAATATCATGTTTTATCAATTCAGTTCAAATAACTAGTTACTTATATTTTGTCGTACCGAATAATATCTATTAATTTCTAATAGTAATCTACTTATATGTACTATTTATAGACGAAGCGGAATCCAACTATTACACCGTTTAAATAAAAACGTATCGAATCTAGTCTAATCGAAAACACATACAGAAAACAATTCCATATACATTCAATCACTAAAGTTCAAGACTCTAGACGGTGTAAAAGATGGAAAGCTTTCGAATAACACTACCGACACGCGCAGTGAAATCGATGTAAGAATCTCTATATTAACAAATATTCTACGATATCAAAAGGACTAGTATGCCATAATAACGAAACACGCCAGGGTAACAAAAAATCCTTTCTAAAAAAATTTAAAATAATTTCTCGAAAATATCACACTTTTAAAAATACATCGTCGATTTAAAACAACTTGATTCTTTAATATACCTTGCAAGAAGCGTACCTTCACGTGACGTCGGCAAAGCTGGCACATGTTAAAATGCGAAAAATCATAATAATAGATAATGTAAGTACAAACTAAGTTATCATTAAGAATCTTTACACAATTTTATTAAAAATTAAGAGCCAAATTAAGTAACTGCTGTTCTTCAAAGTAACTTAATTGGAATAAAAATTGATATAAACTTATTTCTCAAGTATCGTTTCTCGGCATTTCTCATCAAAGTGCGAAAATCAATTCCCCGGTCATATGTATTTAATAACATTTTAATGTTTCCCCTAAACCCTTACTTTTAAAACATTACTAATGCCTTTGTATCAATATTTTTATACAATACGTATGAAATGATATTTGAAGATGGCTCAACATTGAAGTTGAATAATTCTATAGTGGATTACGTAATTACAGGGTAGAGAATAAAGCGCTGAAATTGATAGGTATTAAAAAAAGAAATAAAAGAAAGAAATAGTAATTAACGCTCAATGAACAAATAAATACGTTTCCAGGTTTATAGAATTAGCGAATTATTATTATAAATAAACAATGATTTTTAAATACTGATTTTTACACACGCTTAATAAACAGTTAGTCCAACACATTTACATAGTTGTGTAGTTGATCTCATAACAAATTTGAATAATATCGAACAAAATTGATGAGAAACACCCCGTCTTAAGTATTCTATGCGCCCCTAACAAAAGTTTGTGCATAATATATTTAACTGGTCATCGAATACTATGTCACACAGTATCTTTAGACTGTTCTAAATTATCATATTATACATTCGAAACTAATTAATGACTCATAGCGTAATTGCACAATATTATACAGAAATGATAATATCCATGTATCTCGCTAGAAGTGAATTTGCAAAACCCCCCCCTTCTCACATGCCACTTGGTCGATCCCGACTGCCCCCTTACCGTGACGTAATTTTTGGATAGACTCTTGGTATTTGCGGTCGTTGGACCCGCTAATGAGTGATGATAGTCGAGTGTAAACACTGCGGTACCACATGTCTATACGGTACGTTGTAGTCCTTGACAGTCCTAGCGGCGAGGCATTTGAGCGTGGTGTATTTGAGCGGGTTGACGATATGCCATAGCTTCTGGTTGGTCGTCACCAGCAACTCGGCCGGGGTGTTGCCTTCATAGTTGACCGTGTCTATATGGGCACCGTGTTCGAGCAGTTTTCGCACCACGTCAGCTGGGCAGGGATTCAGCTGGAGGAAGAAAGACGGTTTATTTATAAGGAGCTTTTCAGGTTTAACATTATGTTATTCATTCAAATCATTAGGTTATGTTTACATATAAATTTTAATTATAATTTTTCTGAAACATGTTAATTAAATGGATGGTAGGCCTATGGAAATTCCGTCCGGGTCACGAACCACCGTCCACAGATGATAAAAAGTTTAATCGCGTTTCTGTTTCTGTTGTCCAAATATCCAAAGCTAAAATAGGTCGATAGCGCATCTTGTGTAGTTGTTATAAGGCTGGGGTATTTCACCCCCCATTAAGTGAAGTCAAAGAAGTCTGTCCTACAACGCAGGCTTAAATATAAAACCTTTAAAAGTTTCAGTTAAAGTTATTTTTTATTTAAATGATATTTAAATTTTGCTCTCAAGTGCATAAATTATAGACAGTACTTAACAGGTAGTTTGTTATAAAAATCCCAAAAGCACAAGGCAGATCCTAAATTCCTTTCTTTGGATTATGATAAAACATTTCATTGTTTTTACGATACTCTAGATCGTTCCCTCTTGCGTGCGTGATGTGAGATATTTTAGTGTATATATAATCATCAATGCGATGCTTACCATGCAAGCGAGGTGAAGGGGCGTGTTACCCTCAGCATCGCGTGCGTCGGGTTCTGCTCCGAGACGTAGCATCAAACCGACGAGAGCGGGAGAAGGCGCTGGTTTCCCACCATCTACAAATTGGCTAGAACTGGTAGAACGAGCCGCTTCACCAGAACAGACTATGTGCAATGGAGTGCGACCTTGACGAACCTGTTGACAAAAAGTAATTCTAAGGATAGGGTAAAAACACAATATCCCTTTGGTATACCAGGATAAAGCAGAGAATTAATAGAAAATAAAATGGCCTCCAACTTCAATGTTGCTTTGTTCAATCTGAAACCCATACGCCCGAAACCGAAACGCGAATCTATGTTTTTTAGCTTATCTTTATGAGCGGAAAGTAAAGAGACGGCCGGCATTTCAATACATACGGTAAAGATTACGATCGTTACTTTTGAACTAAGATACATACAAGTACATTAGTTTGAATTTATCAGTATAAGTTTTATATGTAAATATATCATTAAGATCTTAATAAGTGAATTTAAGAGTGACTATAGACCAATGTACTACCTACACAGTTCTGTACAAGCAAACAATATCCAAACCAGAGCACAAATTATTTATGCAAAAATAATAACATTATCTTTGTTTGCTGGCATTCAAACCATTTTGGTGTAAATACCTTAATATCCAGCTTGACGAGTGTGTACACGGCCTTATGAATTTGCTTGACGGTTTCCGGCGAGATGTCGAGGTCGTCCAGCAGTTGCGCCAGCAGCGCAGCCAGGTGCAGCGCGATGATCATCACCGCCTGCATCGTGTGCAGCGTCACTTCGCGGTCCAGATTTAGCTTGCAATCCAGGAGTTGCACTCCGCGCTCCACTTCCGAGAGGGCCTTTTTAAACACGGGGTCAATGTCCTCGAACGTTACGGGGGGCACGATACGACCTGAGAATTACAAACATTTTATCAATAATATTTATTTATTTAACATATTTAATACACATTTATACCTTTACTACGTTACAAACTGGACTGATTCCAGTATATTTAATGAGTATTAGATTTAAAATTTACTGGAATTTGTATGTAAACAAATACTAAAATAATAATGTTTTATTTGTACAAGTGGAACACATATATAACGTGATCCCAAACTAGGCATTGCCTGTCTTATGGGAACCACTTCGAACCCGTAAGTAATAAAATCATAAAAAATATTACATTGAAATATTTTTAAACTTTATTACTGCATTGAATGGATATTTTTTCGATGTAATTGGATGTTTAATTTATACAATGCCATCATGTGCAACATTTGAAAAAAGAAAAGTTTTCAAACAGAAATGAATTTCTACCCTACAAAGCACTAGACATTAGCCCTTTATATGTAAGTGCTAAGGTTGAAATTACATTGGGTTGAAGAAATTCGACGTTGATGTGTGAGCCACGATAGTTCAATTGGTTGAAGGTTAAAATCGTCCCCGTGTCATCGAACATTTTCAATCAAGTATAAATTACCTCGTAATGGGGGGCGCGCTCTCTCTGCCAGCATATAGGAGAAGAGTTCCACAAAACTGTAGAGGCTGGACTGTGTAAGCGGTGAGAGAGGCGGAAGAACAGTGCGCTGCATATCCAGGGCGTGGTGCCAAAGTTGTCTGCACCGCAAAAAGCGACCAGCGTCCGCGTACACGGCGCCGCGGTATCGTACGTAGTAGGACGTGTCTGGGTGTGCTGGACCTGAAGAAAAGAGGAATAGATGATAATAGTAATAAATAGTTAAGATCTACAAATACTACAAACACATCGTATCATCGTCTTAAGCGCGAGGGATCCTATGATTCCCAAGAAAACTCAGTTTCGGTAGAGCCTTACAACAGACACAGATTTATATCTACTCTACCATTATGCAGAGGCTACAATCATTTCACTTTAAAGATAAGAAAAAATGGCAAAATTTGATCAATGCCCCTAATTTGAGTAGAAACAAAAATTATATTTAAATGTGTTTGTAGGTTAGTAATTAATTATTCGTCGTGAAATCCCGTTTCCCCTCGTTGGGCGAACATATTTTTGTGTCCGTTTTTATAGATTAAGAGACATAATATGTATACTGTATTGATTGAAATAAAAATATCAATTTAGTTGTACAATATGAAACTAGTGGCAAAGGTTGATATATGTTTTCTATACATTTTTAACAACTGTTTCCTAAATACTGTCTATAGTTTACGCGATTAGTACACATTCAAATAAAACACTTTAACGGTTTAAACAGCGATATATTATAATGAAGTTAAAAATCATTTTCAATAAGTTTCAACGAATATATCGCGTTTTAAACGGTTAAAGTGTTTTATTTAAACTGTTTCCTAACATATAATTTTTGTACCTAAAATCCTTTCTCTGATAACGAGTGCTTGCATCCTCATCGCGTCGGGATCTGCCAAGAGTTCTTCCAGCTCCTGTGCATCATTTGGCTCTACGGCGTAGTCATAAGCCTCTATGCAAGGAATGTCTTTAGGTTTTGATATCGGTTCACTTCCGTCTGTAGGAAATCTGGAAAAATTAAAAAAAAAAATACTTTTAAATGACGTTGAAATTGCAGGTTTTTATTATACAAGTAAGTTTCGGTAATAAAAAGAAAATTGTTTGGTCTTTGTGTTAGCTTGAGAAATGCTGATGTCGCAGTTATTGGTACACAGTTGATCGTTACATATCAAATCAAATTTAATCAAATGAATTTCCACAGACACAAAAATACAATAAAATAAACATCGTTGCATAATATGCTAAAAGTCTAACCTGTCGTCCATAGCTCGCTTCCACAGGGCAAGCGCACCCACCATGTCTCTTCTTTTGTCGACACACGTCGCTCCTAGAAGCTCCAACGCGTCGATGCGTTGTTGTCTCGATACGAGTCCATTTTCGTCGTTGATAAGGTGCTCGACTATATGCCTGTGGCCGGTTACTGCAGCGGCCAATAAGGGAGTCATACCTGAAAATGTAATAAAAGGGCTTTTTCAAGTATTCCATACTTTTGGCACATGTTATATGAACTGTGGCACTGTGGAGGTAAAAAAATTAAACAAATGAAATATAATAAGTGCTTGTATGAATGTTATGTGCGCACACACGCGAATTCAAATACGCGTATGTGGGATTCGTGATATACAATTAAATATAATGAAACTTAAACAATAATGAAACACTTTGAAATAGACAAAAACGTGAACTCTTTTAGTATATTTATGTATCTACGACCCAACATTGCGCTTTCTTACATGGATACTTGGTATATGGTTTTTTTGTTTAAAACTAAACTGAGTCGATCAATCAGTCTTCACAAGATCCCTGCACTAAGCGCACGGGTGAGGTGGAACCAAAAACTGTGACACCAACATTCTTTCTAATCAATGTTTCTACTTCTCTGGTACATGTTGAATTTCATCTGATTTCTATCTGAATATTCAATGGGTGGTAGAAATATCGAAATTCCGTCCGGGTCACAATTTAAAACCGGGTCTGTGGATTTCCGAATATCCAAAGCCAAAATTATCGAGGCTGGTGTATTTTACCTACCATCAAGTGAACTCCGAGTTGTCTTGTTGGTCCTCCTCCATCAATAAAAAAAGATCACCGTAGTATAGAATTCCAATATACTCACCGTAAGAGTCAACGTCCATACTAGCGCCGTGTAACAGTAGCATTTTTAGTATATGCAGCGAGCCACTCTCCGCGCAGTCGTGCAGCGCTGTGTTCCCCTTGACGCTCTTTCTGTTGACATCGGCCTTCAATGAGAGGAGGTACTTCGCGATCCTTATGTGGCCCTTGTAGCAGGCGATCATCAGACATGTGTGACCGTGCCGGTTTGGTATTTCTATATCTGAAATGGAGTGATAATAATACAATTTACAGCAGAAATAAAATAAAATAGAAATATATACTATATTTGTATTTTATTTTACTAAATGACTTATTTACATTAAAGAGATAGTTCAAAGGAGGCCTTATCGTCTTCCAGGCAACCTTTAATAACAGAGAAGAGAAATAAAGTAAAAGAGAAAATCAACAATGGTGGAAGAAAATATGCAATAAATTCTAACTTGCAAAGATATACCAAAGATTATCAAATAATTAATAACACAACAAAAATAGTAAAACTTAAGTTTAATTTATTTTAATCGTGAATATTCTTTTTAATATTATGTTGAATAAAACACTTTATACATTTTTTTTGCATCATTATAGTAGTAGGTAGTTGAAAATATTTATATATGACATATATTCCAATAATAATGTATTTTGTTTTCGATTTAAATGGCTGAATTTATTAAATCTTTATTTTTAAACAATCAGCTGGTTCCATTGTTTTTAAATCTCTTAATAAACCATTTGGATGGTAGGAAGGAATTTTATCAACATGGCTCTAAATTACTTTTAACTGTAGATATTGCGTTCTCAACGTACCTGCACCATTTTCTACTAGGAATTTAACGATATCATAGTGGCCGTCGAAGCAAGCCGCTCTGAGCGGTGTGCTGTGAGTCTTCGTGGTGGAGTTGACTTTCGCGCCAGCACGGACCAGCAGCCTCACGAGGGGTAGGTGACCAGCCGCCGCCGCACACCAGAGCGGCGGTGCACCTTCGATTGTTTCACCGTCGAATGTTACTGAAAACATATAACACTTAAGTTAATACTGGCGTCGTGGAAGTGTATTGTCTGAATGTATTTAAAATTTGTCATATAGGGAGTTATTAAGTAATTTATTCGTTTTTCGAGTGTTCAGTGGGAAAGTTATATCTTAGCCTTTCCAATTTCAGAGGAAGCTAGGATACCAGAAAACTATAGTATACTAGTATAGTTTTAACATAATATCTACTTTGTGAATTTGTAAATTTTAAGCTCTACGGAGAGACATTACATAAAATAAAATATACTTTATTCTCTTTAAGATTTTAAAAATTTAGATTCGTCAAAATGTCTGTCTGTCGTGATTCTTCAGTGTGTTCCAAAGAGCAACATGAGCGAGAAGAACACGCAAGAAACCTAGTAGTCCTCGAAAGACCATTAAATAACGATTTAAAAACAAGTGAATTAAATTTAAATACTAGACGTAGACTAACTGTGACTAATTACTAACTAGTAACAATTTGTTAGTTATTAAGCGTAAAGTCAGTCAATATATTAAGCATAATTAATTTATAGCTAAAATTAATGTTATAAATATTAACATGTGTGAATTTTAAATCTCTTCATAAATTTACATCTTTAAAGCATTAGGACGTTAAAATCAATGGTACATACTTCATTTGTACTTTCAGTAATTATGCACACAAGTTAGTTAAGAGACATACAAAAACCTTGTATTTGTTAGGTAGGTATCGAATCCAGGATCTCTTGTGCCTTATACTATCCTACGAAGGCGGTCAAGTTGTAGTCAATAGCTAAATTAAGGTGAGATGGACAGCAGCCAAACAGTGACGTTATCACTTCTCAGGTAGGTGATACAGTTGCTTAGATACAATTGGAACAATGACCCTAATGTCATATTGTTCTATTACCGAGAACACGAAATCAATAGATATTAATTTTATGTGCAAAAGATGACGTACGAAGTAATTGATTTATTGTGTACTAGCTTTGGCCCGCAACCGTAACCTTAAAATAAATAAATTGTAACCATTTCTTTATATACATTCCTTCAATGATTTGAGCGCAGAACGCAAGTGTAGAAACCATAGAGGAAAAATGTATACGGACATTTTGGATTCGCCGAGTGGTGGCATGGCCGGGTACCTTTCCGGATGTCCAAACTCGAAATACACGGCATTGTCGAAAGCAAATCAAGAAGGGGCTATTTGACTGATTTATAAAATGTACTTTATATTATTTGGTAGATGTTAAGGAACCCCAAAAAAGCAGTATTTTTGGATTCGGAAACATATTTGCTGAAATTTAAATTGCACTCCTAAACGGTTACTTTGAAATAATTATTGTGTATGTCGATCATATGATCTAAAACCTACATGCATTTGTACCAAACCTATAGAACGGCTATAACACTAGGAAGCACGGCGGTTTATAAGACTGTTTATAAGCAAGTGACGTCATAAACCTGACCAATGAGAAGTGTTTTGTGTCACGTGACAAATGTTTAAAGAAGTTAATTTTATCTTGCGGATTTTTATATTAAACCAATTTTTAACATATATGTGACCGTTTTACCATTTTTAAACTTATACTTACTTAATATTGATAACAGTAATTGACGTTATATTTTTCGCATTGTCAAATAGCCCATTGGGAGTTATAGAATGGAGAGGCATAGGCCTGTAATCTTTCTTGTCTGTCTTCTCTCGTTAAGGTAAACTCACCTGCACCAGGTTGTTCGATATCTGCTTTACATCTCTCTATGAGGTATTCGGCTACGTCGTAGTGTCCGTTGCGGCACGCTATGACAAGTGGCGTAGCACCGTGGACCTTAGCACGTACCAACATCTTCAGCTTGTCTGAGCGAAAACCGTGCAAGTAAACCTGGAAAAAGAAAACGCTCTTTTAGTAATCTAAAATAAATATGCGCAGACGCTGCAATGGTTGACATGTTTTGTCCCATCACGAATGGACGGCATTTGCAGAAGATGTACTTTCAGTTTGGACTCATCTATGTTTAACTAATCACAATATTACTGCACTTTTATTTATTATAAGAGACCTTTTTTACAACATACATGACTATTATAGTATATGTATACAGTAGCTGACGTGGCAAACGTTTTGTCATATAATCAAGTATTTCTAGGGATTACATTATAGGAAGTTACTGAAACGAACTATTAAACATAGAGGCTGAGTGATAGAAGGGCGTGAATTTAGGGTTGTATGTTTAATGACATTATACAATATAAATTAAAAAAATAATAAAAGTAGTAAAAGGAGTGAGTTTAAGAATCTATTTATCATTTAGGTGTATAAAGAATAGATAGTAACAGATTGAGAGACCTACGTGCATTCAGCACTTCAAATGTAGAAAATTGATCGAGCCGCTTCGGAGGAGTATGGTAACTAATTCTATGACATGAGAATTGTATATATTAGATGCAATAAAATACCAAGAGCACTGATAAGCTCAACACACACCTCTATTTATCTTATCTTTATCTGTTAAATAAAGCCCTCCATTTGAATAGAACTTTCTTTGGAAACCACTCTCTGTCCATCTTAAATTATTGTTATTCAAATTCTATCAAACATCGAACAGATATAATCAAAAGAGAAATCGGTGACCTGCCTAATGGCGCCGGTTGGCTTGCTCCGTGCTCGGCAAACTGTGTCGCAACGGCTTGCAACATGTTAAGCTGCTTTCAGACTATGATTATATATAGCACATAGTTCATACATTGAAGTCAAAATAAACATATATATATATTGTTATATAGTGGCATCATGCGCAAAACAATATAAATAACATGTGAAAAATATTAAACTTTTCAAACGTCAAACTTTGCAATTTAATCTTCAATGATTTCAAGCTGCAAAGCAAGAATATTGAACCTTCACAAGCAAGTGTTAAGGTTGACATTACAATGCGAGAGAGGTGCAAGTATCAATAGGTTGAAAAAATTCGACGATGACGGTAGCACAATTGGTTAGAGCACGTGCACGAGCAAGTCCAGCCGTGTGGTAAATGTTTCAAGCTAAAATCTATATTGTAAGCGACTTGAACTAAGCCATGAAGACATACAGACAAAACAATATAGACCTCAATTAAGAATGTACACGTTCTACATATTGCTATAATATATACAGTCGCGTACTATAAACGCGAGCGCGATATTGTGGTATAATATGCTATTGCGTTGTCTGAAAAGAGCTTTACGATCAACGGGACGCGCCGTCTAACGATATTCATTACAACTTGTGGCTATTCCAATGATTCATACGATGCTAAAATAAATACAGTTTTACTTATCATTGATATAGGGAAAATGTTACTAAATATTATATTGTGCGGTGTAATTTTAATGAAATAGTTTTTTAAATGAGATTAGTAGACCCAATTATATAGCTGAACATAGCAACATTTTACATTATATAACTGACGTTTCCTTACTATTGTGCTGGTTAGAGCTTTCGTCCTATAAAAAACAAATATAGTTTGATTTCAAAACCATAATATCTGAGCACATGACGGCATTGTATAAATTAAAATCTATTTTAGATTTAAAAAAAATTACGACACGGGCGTGTCTTGTACCAGCATCCGCAGCGTTTGGTCCTGTTGCTCTGCAGAGCAATATCACGGGACGCAGTCTAGTTTTAGTGGTATAGTTATATTTGACAAAATTAAGCAACACACAGTCCATGGATGACCCAAAAAGAAAAATAAAAGATGCATTTATAATTATTTTTTCTATCTGTAGTTTACGCTAGTAGTACACACATTTATATTAAACACTTTAATAGTTTAAAATGCGATATATTGTAGTTAAAATTATTTTAACTACGGCCCGACGTTTCGAATGCTTTACAGAAGCCGTAGTCACGTTGTTTTATTTAGCTTATTATTGTGAGTACGATTTTTTTTATTATTTGTTTGATTACATATTTCTAAGTTTGTTGTGCGTTCATTGCGTACAGGGAATTTTATCTTTATATGTACTAATTATATTTACAGAGTAACGCGTACTTACAATCACAACACAATTCGAAGTTACTTAATTCCTTCAATTGCTATTTCTGGCATCTCAGAAATACTCGACATCCAGAGCACTTCGCGAAAGAAACTGAACAGTTTCACAGGAACGGCGACTTAAATAAAGTGCCCTTAGGGAGGATTTCGACACTCATTGTCTCGTACAGAGAACAATTATTTTATTTCATTGTATACTGAGTTCAATAACGCGAATTAACATAATTGAAATGCAAGACAATAATATAGGTCGCGAGGTATTCAGGTCGAAGCAGTGTACCTACTGAGTCCGATATGCTATCACCTGGTGGAAGTTGGTACGTGAGTTAAATATATAAAAGTAAGAAAATTAACAATAAAAAGAGCTATAGTCTTCAAACCAATAATAAATGTTGTTTTATTTTTTAAGGTTTATTTCATAATTTAACTTAATTACAAAATTTTCTTTAGATAGCCGTGCTTTAGGGATAACGTGGTAAATCGCACTACAGAACTCGATGCTACGAACTAACGGCTGACCAGAAGCGCGTTCCAAACGTTTTACTAAACAAACCACTGTCAGCTTGGTACTTGGCCCACTTATACTTAAGTTTAACTTGGACAGAAGTTTGTTTTATTCTTTTACATACATACTACGCGAATAAAACTAAATATTAGCGGAACCGTGAAACCGTCCTTGCCGTCGAGGACATTCCTCGTTTCGCGTACTCACTCGGGTGGGTATCCGTCCAGCTCAAGCCCCACCCACATTACGGTAGTCTAAGCCGATTCTGAAGCCACCTTCGGGGCACCTCGTCTTGGTCCGGTTCTAGCTATACTAATATAAAAAGCTGAAGAGTTTGTTTGTTTGAACGTGCTAATCTCCGAAACTACGGGTTCGAATCGAAAAATTAGAATTTTGTGTTGGTTAGTCGTCGTGGGTAACCAGCTAAATTTATAAAGATGCAAAAGGGGTTTGCAAAAACGAATATGGATACCCAAAATAAATATTCTTAGCGGAGATCTTAGCGAAGACGTTGACACAGCTAGTCGGATATAAGACTATTCTAGTAAAAAATCTAGTAAATATCCATTTACATTTTTTCAATTCTATGTCTTCGTAGAATCTGTTTGAAAATGGATTCAACGCGAGCAAAGCCGCGTGTAAACACCAGTCAAGGAATAGATCTGTGTCAATGACCCGCCGCAACTCTAGACGACAGCAATGCAACGATTTACGTAATACGAAGTACTTGTGATAAAATTAATATGACCTTTTTCTTTATTGGATTTCCTGTATTAAACGTAAATAGGGTTTTGGTGATACGATACGAAAATAAATTGTTTACTATTACGCAACATTTTAAAATGCTGTTGTGGCCTAACTGCGTCGGATTCTTTGCTTACCAGAATTAACGCACGTTAAAAGTATGAAGTTTTTAGGATGAATATTGGGCCGGACCCGAATGGGGCCTTAAACTTGACATTAACAGCGAAGACTGATAATAATTATAAGTCGTCGTTTTTATAACCTTATTAAAGTAATCGTTTCGAGGACAAGGTTAACAACCTAACAGATAATGTAAGTAATATGTAAATTGATATTTTTTCAAATGTATAGGAAGCAATTCGACGGAGCAAAGTGTTCGAAATATAAGTTATTTGCGGAGCGTATGTTGCTATTAGTATTATTACTATGCAAGGAACATATTTTAGTAATGCTTAGCCCCTACGATTTCTAGTACATTTCAGAATAGTATTAATTTAGATTTAACCGGTTTAATTAAAACTATACGTCATCAAAAGTTAACTGTTTACATTTGTGCAATCTTATGTTCTCTGTGGGGCTTGGGGAGAACACATTGCTTTAATGCATCAGACCGAAACAAATTTTTGGTTCTCCGGTATTCGAACGGAGACGGTTAAATTTCATTGTTTAAACACTGATTTGGATTCTTCGTTTAAATAAAACACCGTGAAAAAGACTATCAATAGTGTACATTGCGAAAGACGTGCACCCAAAAGCATATTACTCGTAGGGAGGTAGTATAATAGTTAGTTAGTTAATTAAGTTATGGGTTTGAGTCCTATTTGTGACATTGTATTTTATTCTATTTCAAATTATATCTAAAGTAAACCGCTTAAAAACGTTACTATATTTAAATAAAACACTTTAACGGTTTAAAACGCGATATAATAGTTATTTGAAAAGGATTTTTAACGTCGGGCTAAAGTTAAAAATCATTTTCAAATAAGTTTAACAAATATATCGCGTTTTAAACCCTTAAAGTGTTTTATTTAAATGTGTACTACTCGCGTAAACTTTAGACGTTACTAAGTATATAAAATTATATAGTATATAGACTTGTCCCAAAAACTATAACTTCAACCGGGTACCTTTCTTATCCTCCTCAACAACCTTTGCTGGCGTCGTAGGAAAGTCTTGCCGCATCGACGTAACCTCTCAATCCACTTGCACCTAGTTGGCATCAGATCCATCAAGTCCCAAACCCCACTTGACATGTTCGCTCACTGAATTCACCCTCGGGCGGCCCTTTTCATACTAGACACGTTCTTTTCACAGCTTAATTAAGATCTACTTTCGATGATGACTCGAAATTATTGTACCCGATAGCTATATCAATTAGTGGCGATCTCTCTTAAATTGCCTGTTACAGTACAAGACAATCAATAGTCCACTAATCCCAAATACAGTGCTTAGCGATGACGTTTGGATAGTTCGAGACTTAAGCAGAGAATGTTACTTAGAGATAGTACTTGAAAAAAGTGGCGCGAATAGTCAAATAGCGAATTTATTAAAAAAAATCTCGAAGCTGAAGGCGGAGTGTATATTAAAATTTACTACCTGTAGTTTACACTGACATTTAAGTTAAACACTTAACGGTTCAGAACACGATTATATATATTGTATATATTAAAAAACAAAAGAAAACCATCCGAAATATTGAATGAAAAAGGTCTTAACACACTTAAACTTATATATTATATATTTAATAAGTTTAACTAATATATCGCGTTTTAAACCGTTAAAGTGTTTTATTTAAACACTTAAAAGTGTTATTTCAAAATTGAAACGCTTATGTATACAGACAATTGTAATATGTATAAGTATCTTAAAAATGTATGCATTTGTAATCGCTGTAATTTTATAAACTATATATCTCCTGTTCCTAAAAGTAATTAGCATACTGTATTGTTTTAAAAGTTCAAGGCTGAGTTATTGTAAAGAAATTCCATGTTAGTTCTCTACGAATAAACTTCTGTCATAGAAAACTCTTAGAAACGCGAATACTTTTATTTTTGGCAAACTAAACGTGTTAATATGCATATTATATTAGTGACGATAAAAATAGATAATACATGCTTTCAAGGTTTAGTGTAAAATAATTATACTTTTATTATATATTATTTAAATATAAAATTCCGCGTTTATATAAAAGTTTATCCATCAAGTTGAACAAAAATATTTTTCCAAAGAAAAGTTTTAAAGGTTTCGAGTGAAAAACGTGTTCATAATGAGTTACGAGTCACGTTTCGTTTGAAAATACGACCTTAATGACAAATTAGGTTTTCCTCCAAAGAAAAATCTATTTTCATCTTTGTAAGTACAATATTGTATTGAATATTGTAAAATCTATCATGCTTCGTTGAAAAGTCGAATGAGGTTAATTTTTATAGGTAAAATTATTTATAGTTTTGAATCTAGTCAAATCACTTTTTATCTCATTCAAGTCCTAATAGATAAGGATAAATAACAATTATTATTGGTTGTCTCAACATTGAGACCTTCAAAGCATTATTATTGGTAAATAAACATGAATTATTGTTGCCGTTTCGTGATTCGCGTCATCACTTGAGCCAAATATTGGTAGGCACTTGAAAACATTACGTAAAGTGCCTTGTAAATACTCCTTGTTTGCTTGTTAACGAATAACGAGTAATTAAGACGGAAATAACACTTGTTAGTTAGTTAGTTTAGCAATTGGCCAATATTAACAATGAATTAGCAGGGAGGCTGAAAACTATAGATTTAAATAAATGACAGGCTCGTTTGTAATGATAGGAAATAAATAATTAATGAATCTTGGGTTCGATCCCCACCGTAATTTTACTGACACGTTCGTCTGGAAATCTGGATATCAAATGGGTGGTAGGAATATCGAAATTCCATCCGATTCACGAACCACCATCCACAGCTGCTGAAGTTTCGAATTTCAGTTTTCAGTCAGCTAATTTTAGAATATTCAGAGCTCATATTGTACGTCATATGGTATTTCACCTTCCATCAAGAGAAGCCCATGCTTCTCTGTTCTCCTCTATCACAAAAAAAATATATGTGTGTTGTGATAATTTATTCTTCTCAAATTTTATGGCGTAAATGACAAATGATGCTGTCTCAAATAATGGTTGCTAACCAAATAGAATTGCTTGCGACGAAGCCACATTAATATTATTAATGTTTCTACACTTCCTTGCTTTATTTAAATAGCAAATTAATCATAAAATATAATAAGTTCCTTAAATATAGCATCCTTCTCTACTTGTTTTGAATGGTTTATGATACCTGAAGACTACTTTTCTCAGTCGTAATTTAAATAAGTAATTCAATATTCAAAATCAATCATTATGATAAAAATGTAGATATGGCTTACACGACCGAAAGTTAAAAATATATAGTTTCAAAATGTGAGATAGTACGCTAGTAAACTCATAGATGTAAATAACTACCAATAGATTTTCTTATGTGATTTAGCTCTAGGAACTTAAAACAGAAATTTTAATTAGTCTTACACCGTTTTAGTAATGGTAAACAAACCACATTTCGATCGTTAGGGAGACTTAACTTTATGATTTAAAATTAAACCTAATTAGGAAAAGTATTAAAAACCAATTTAAAACAATATAATACATACAGTATAAACTGTTTAGCAAAGAATGTAGTTTAGAGGTATTGGAAATGACAGCAAAAAGCGAATCTACATGCAGTTACTCGATACACAGCTTGTTTATGGTCGAGTAAGTAGGATTTTTCACTTTCTAGCCGATCGTGCTCGTGATATCACTGTAATAATAATTGCTTTATCATTAAAACTATATAATAAACTACTGTTGAGCTACATCTGTACATTTGCCATCCAGTACGTCATAAATTCATGCATACACTAATAACTGTATTCGGGATATTTAACGGCGCGATGTCTAACGCGATATTATACACGGCACACAAAAATGTTCACTAGTACGGTTTATTTTACCGCAGTGTCGGGTCGCGGGCAACCAACCGCGTCCACGGCGAGTGCAACACTGCAGGCCGCTGAGCCTCTTTCACTCCGGTTACACAAGATAATTACGTAATTTTCTTTTGCCTTTCCATCGCGGTTTATGCGTGTCGCGATGTCGATTCCCCGATGCGTACGGTAAATCCACGGTGAAAACCCCCTGATCTTATACATCGTGAATATATTTTATATCACAGTTTTTCACGGTCATAACACACTCCTTCTTATTGCTTCTCTTTTTTTCTCCTTACTGTACCCGGATCGGGCTGGGTGACAGGCACTCATCAACACAATTAAGACTGGTCTGTCTGTTTGAACGCGCTAATCTCAAGAAGTACTAAATCGTTCGAATCGTAAAACGATATTATGTGTTATTTAGATAATTTAACGAGGAAAGGCTTTAAGCTATAAAACATCACGCTGCGACCAAAAGAGCTAAGCTAGGAGCTAAGGAAGAGTGTGAAATGTGGAATACACGGGGAAATAGTTCACCTTTGAGAGTTTCTGTTGCTTGCGCTGAGAAAACAATTCAGGATACCGAAGAAATATTAGATTTTATATTCAAATAGGCATTTTATAGTATAAAAAGCATTGCATGCATTACAATATTCATATTTCAAATGGAACGGAAGCAACTATGATATAAAAACCAAGGCTGTAAAGCTACTAAAACGTCGGGTCGTAATTAAAAATATGTCACAATAGTACATTCAACAGCTTTCCATTTTGATAACATACAGGAACACAACCGCTTACCACAAGGCATCATTAAAAAGACAATAAGAATTATTAATCAGAAAACAGTTCGAAAAACCATATGATTTACCTTAATGTCAACTTTCATTTGCACTTCACAGAAACGCACCTAATTTAACAGTATAACGCAAAAATATACTTTTGTATACAGCACAGGAACTTTCTCATTTTTTGCATATTTGTGGCGATTTCAGTAAAATTGAAACCTACTTTATGATAAGGCCTGAATTTGTCTTGTGATAATAGCGAGTTAGTACACATTTAGGGCGTTTTTCCACCGAAGATGTGCTATGCTCCTATTCTGCAAAGAAGCGAAATCTTCACTACCAAAATATTTAACCGTTTCCACCAATACTACGCTAGGTAGATATGCGAAGATGCGCTGACGCATGGTATAGTGCGAGAAGGATGGACATTTCGAGCTATGCTATTGTATTGATATAAGAGAAAAACGGCAGGGCCCATAGCAGGTATTTATATCAAGCAACCATAATACGCATCTACAAGACACATCAATTGCATGCATCAATCTATTAAAAAATATATTTTAATCCGTTTCCACCAGTGCTAAGCTATGTGAATACCAATGAATTTGAACGGTGGATATCAAACGCATTCGTAGGATCTTAGCATAGCACATCTCTGGCGGATAAGCGCCCTTAACAATCTTATTCGTTTAAACCCGTTAAAACTTTTAAAAAACCTCTAAAAAAATTGTGGATATGGCAATGACAAACCACGTTTCAGTTTTCTTCGTAAGTAAATTTTTAACACAAAACCTTCAAGAAAACGAACTTCTATTTTTATATAGCAAAGTAGATAATCGTATATTATATGTGGAATGAAATTTCGGTGAGAAGTTATAATTTTTTATTAATATTGTACTTCGATACAGAGTTACCAACTTGAGATAGTTTGGTAACCCAGTAATAATTTCTATACAATATAAGTTTCCTGTTTTGATGTAAATATAATAATCATATTTTTACTTTTTAGGGTTTTAAGTGCTTTGATATTGTATTGATATTGTAGAATTATACCAATAGGATTTTTTTAATTTTGACTGCCGCAGTATGTCAATGAAATGCATTTTTACGGGAGATCTTCGGTTCGAATCTTGGGAAAACAGTTATAGGCGTCACGTGGAACAAAAGCTATTTTTTGTGGAACTCGAGTATTTTCAGTGTGTATTAATAGAGTTACATTACAACTTAAATATATATAGCAAATTGTCATTTAGGTGTGTAATATATTTTAAGTTACATTTCCATTTAGGAAGTTAGGCATAGGAAATTACACAATTTCTATTGCAGTCGCCTATAAGTTACAGCTGTAGCCTATTTTATCAAAACGAAAGTTGAAACATTAGCAATACTCAAAGCAGGCCCTTTCACAATTCTAACCGACTGTAGATGGACCAATTTTAAACTAATAATACATTTATTACTAAATTAAGTAAGGCTTTCACGGCCATCGATCAGCATATTATTACTATTGAGAATAATCGATATCAAGTGATATCTAGATAGCAATTTCCGTTGATTTATTTATAGCTACGAATAAAATGTCAGGCGTTTAAAAGTTTCGCAGAAAAATAACGCCTTACATTGTGCCATGTGCTGGAGGAAACATCACACAAATAATTTTTTAGTTTTACCACTATGCAACGTATTTTATTAAAAATATTAATTTATTTTGATATAAATTAAACCGCGGATTTCTATATAGATAGGCGTATCGTAGAGCTTTAATTTGTGAGAAAGTAGGTAAAAAAATTAATTAATATTTGAAATTTTGCAATACAATGATCACAATCCCGTCGGGCTCTCGAACCACCGTCCTCAGATGTAACATACGTAAAGTGTATTCCAGTTTATAAAAAATGTGATGTTTATGTTGCCGTCTGTTGAAACAGGTAAGAAGAACCTTCCAGTAAGATTTTAGCATTTATTAATAGCAAAGTCACGCTCTACTATTACACTAAAACGAGATATTTAATTTGACAACTGGCATTTAATATCCGCCGTATTATATGCACAACATACAATAACAATAAGGACGTTATTAGGCCTTTACTACATTAGCAATTATTACAATATGAAGTTGAAACGTTATCGTGACAAATATTTGATATTGCAAGGCTCACTTCCTTTAAGAATCAATCCATACAAAATTACTTAGATGTATTTAGTATTTTAACTAGATATAGTTTGGATACTAAATACATATTTTTTTGGTCAAATCTCTTCAAAAACAGAAATACAAACAAAGAAAATAAAAAATATTTACATAACGTTTTTATTTGAAATAAATGAGTTGGATTATAGTTAGCATTGTCTATAGTGAGCATGAGTAGTGTTTATATATTTAATTAAAACACTTTAACGGTTTAAAACGCGATGTATTTTACTTAGACTTGTTTGAAAATTATTTTTAACTATAGCAGTCTCCCCGTGACCACGGCTGCTGCAAAGCATTAGAAAATAATTTTGAAACAAGTTTAATTAAAATATATCGCGTTTTAAACCGTTAAAGTATTTTATTTAAACGTGTACTACTCGCCTAAACTACAGACAGTGTTTAATTAATTTTAACACAGGCCCTTAATGTCAAAATTAAATCTGCTACTCTAGCGCCATCTAGGTGTTGGTACACGACTAAAAGTATTCGGACAAACTAACTGGGTCCTTACAGAACATACTCACGATGTCTAGTGTAATTAGTATAGGATTCTGAGATGTTTGATATCTTGAGACCGTTCTTTCGTCCTCTGCCGTATTAATTTTCAAAGGTTGGTTTTATTTAGAATTAAAGTTATACAAATGCTTGTTTAAAATAAACACTCGTTTGAAATAGAAAACATCGACGACACAGTTGGGACTTGAACCGACATCTACAGCAATCCGTGGTGCTGTTCTAACCAATTAAGCTATCGTATATCAATGTTAGTTTCGAAATAAACAAAATAAACAACGTTATGTAAACTTGTGTTTTTATTTTCTTTGCAAAAAACAACAACGTAATTGTTCGGCCTGCTTAGATATTGATCGCTTCCAACTTATTTTCGCTCGTTGTCTGCGTATTCCAAGACTCGAGCTGACTAGATACCCTTGGCGTAACCTTTCATCTGTTTACGATTTCGTATAATAACACTGAATAATCTAGAAACATCTCGCATACTTATTTAAATGCCCTTACCTACTGTTTAGTGCTGTGTTATTAAGTCGAAACGTGTTTTTGGACAGACTCGTAGCAGCTGGTATTTTTTACCGTAATGATCGTAAAAATAATGGCAAACATGGTTATAAGACTAATTGTATACTAAACTACTGTGTGTAGTTTACGCGAGTAGTACACATTTAAATAAACCACTTCAACGGTTTAAAACGCTATATACAACGGGTACTAGTGACACGTGCCGTGTCTCCCCGTGACCACGACTGTTGCAAAGCATTCGAAACGAAAATTTTCTTCATCGTACAATGACTACAATCATTCAGATAGTCGTGCAGGGATTCTATAATGTATAGGTACATTTAAATGCTGAATGAGTTACTTTATCAATGTGACATAAGAGCTATTTAAAAATAGTCTAGGCTTTTTATTAGTGTCTTATAATAACTAAGGTCTTCTTAATCTTCAGCGTCACTTCTTACGGGTAAAGTGATACTTATAATACGAACATAGATACATATAGTGCCTAAGGTAATTATTCAATAATAATAAGGAAAATAAACTTTCAATCGACGCGTAATCATCATTTGATAACACTATATTTAAAGTTTCTTAGAAAAATGTTAAGTTTAAAAATAAATGAAGGTCAAGGGAAATTCTTATTCCTTCTTCTTATTTCCAAAACTTGCAAGAATGACGGGACGCGATGTAGAGGTTTGTGACAACAAATCGTAATGCCCAATATAACTATGCTACGCGGACGAAGTCACCGGCACAATTAGTATTAAATAAAACAGTAGAAAAGTACTAGAAATTATTTTGGGTTTCAAATGTAAGTCGAATGCGTGCGTCATTAGAGTTCACTTGTGAATAAATCCTTGTTCTGCCCACGGAACCTTTTATAACAATTAACAGTACATTTCACTCGCAATGAGTCATACGTGAAAGCGCTAATTGTGTTTCGAACAATATGTGCGGAATCGTACTGATGAAATCGCTGATCAAACATCGGAGAGTGGGTTTCACTCGGCAATAATACATGTGTCTATACTAATAACAAAGCTGAAGAGTTGGTTTGTTTGAACGCGCCTCAGACCTTAACCTCATGAAATACTGGTTCGAATTGAAAAAAATATTTTTGTATTGGACAGATTGGTTGATGCAGTTGAATCTACCCAGAAACTTCTTAAGAATGTTATGCTTGCGGAATCTCTCAGAATGTCTCAAAATAATGTTTTAAAGGTAGAAAATAATTTTTGAATATTACAAATATTAAATTACATAACACTGATACTTTCAATTTTTCTTTTCACTGGCTCAAGTTACTGAAAAATTCCTCTTTTACCTCCACCCCCGCCTTACTTCTGCCATTCCCGAAATTTGATAAAAAACTTATAAGATATAACAATCACAAACCTGTACAATTCGTGTTCTATCGATTTATTCTTTCATTTCACACTTTTTTATGTTATATATTAATTAATTATTTTAATGTTCTATGTTCTGTCTATAAAAATATATTTTATTAAACACAAATGGAACAATAAATAAATTAAATAAAAGACCATTTATCGCGAAAGGCCATGAAGCATCACGCTGTAACCCAAACAGTGGGAAACGTGGAAAAAACAGGGAAATTCATCTTTGTGGGTTAAAAGCATTCAGCTCAAAAACGGTTCAAGATACTCGACTACTTAAGCGATCTAAAGAGTGTCTGGGATGTTTTTATGTTTGCCAGGTCAGCTAGTCATGTATAAGATATGTATACAGAGGTCAACTCAATATTTACACCTATTTACTTAGTACATACACATTTTTACATCGAAGTGTTTTACAAAGATTTTTTACACAGTTATGCTTTAATCTTAACTATGCATAATTCGAGTTATGCTTTTAAAAACAAACTATTAAACTAATTTACTAAAGCTTTACATTTGAATTATTTAAACTAAACAACTTCACTTAAGGAATCATTATTTTAATTCCCGTTACAGTATGATGTAACTAACTCTAAAATTATTAATTCCAAATAACTGAAAGACAGACGTTGCTATAGATAAAGAGAAAAATGAAGTAAAGATTATTGACTTTTGTACTCATTTTAAAATAACAAGCAGTATTTTAAAATCAGTACAAAAACCAATATTACATAACGAATCATATAATAGACGTTATGCGTCTGCTACTAAACTGTTTGCAAAGAGATAAATAGCTTTTATAACAGGTCATCTTATTATGTAAACTATGTGTGAAGCCCTAGATGGAATGTAGATGGGATTTTCTGTACTTGGTAATAGTAAAACGTAATCCTAAGTCATCTTAAATTAACTGTAAATTTATCATATTATTTGCCTCCAGGTATATTCATGTCTAGAAGAGCTGGCAAACGTGTTTTGCTATATATAAATTGGTCGAGCCCTGTTTTATAGCATAAAAGCCTTCCTCAATAAATGGTCTAATCAACACAAAAATAATTTGTCAACCAGTTGTTCCTGAGGTTAGCGCGCTCAAACAAACTGCAGCATTTTATATTAATAAATATTGTATAGATTTTTATATTGTGAATATTAATAAAAAGCTTTATTTACAAAACTACATAAAAGAAAGAATGCGAAATACTTATAGACAGACGTGTAATGTTATTGTAATAAGAATATTATATGTCGCTATTAAATAAAGACGTCAATGGAAATAAAAACGGAGTGGCATTGAGAAGGAATCGTTTTGAGACCTAGGAAATAATAAAGTACCGTAGCTAAGCTGCAAGAAGTAGTGTTCGCGTATAGATTGTGGCAAGAAAGGCATAATTAGGCCCTCCATATACGGAACTTGAAAGCATGCGACAGTAAATTTTTAAACGTAATTAACGTGTCGAGATATACATTACGAGTGTTCATTTATTTCATACTGTGGTCCTTTTTTACGTTAAGAAAAAAATAAATTTATATTGTATCTAAGCTATGATTTTATCTCATTTGTCTGGTGGTTTATGAGGTACCATATTCAAATACCCGAGTCAAACGAAAAAATTTAAGCCAGAAATGAAGAATAATGTTGAGCCATCGGTCTAAGTTAGCAGGTCTAAGCACGACCCATAACTCCACTTAGCTAGTGCACGAATAACTGTTTTTGATACTAACTCACTTTTTTCTAGATATAGTCAAGTCATGAGCATAGCGATTTAATTGATATACTCAACAAGAAAACTTTGCAAACTGTTATCTTTAGCCCTGTTACTTTAACTTATGCTGTGTTTAAAAATATAATTGTAGATCTTAGTATTAATCTATTTTTGGAACAATCTTCACTCTGCCTTTGTATAATTTTATATGTTGTCTGTCTATAACTGTTGTATACAATTTTGTATTTTTGACCTATTTAAAGTTAAGTGATATCAAATATACTTAAGTAATTTTAATAAAACGTCGACAATCATTAATAAATAGATAGTTTGAAAAATTATAATATTAATAGTTATAAATAAGCAATGTTGTATTTATTTATCTCTAAGTTTAATACGTATATACGCTAATTTTTATAAGCTAAGTATTTAGTTGATGAAGCTTTAAGAAAAAACTTGTATGAATGTTTGTTTGTTGGATGTTTTTTCGATGTTATTGCTAAGCATAAGACATTGAATGTCAATACGCAAGTGCTAAGGTTGAAATTACAATGCAAGAGGTGCCTGTATCAATAAGTTAGCACGGAACGCTGACAATACAGGTTCAAGTCCTGCCCGAGTCAAACAAATTTTTATATAATTTAGGATTTTTAATCCCATCCTATCTTTAATTTTTACAAGTGATCGCAGGACCTTTCTATTTTCTATAAAAACGTTCAAGGAAGACGCCAGTGATAGCGGAGCCCTGATCATTGTTATTATAGCACTAATTGTAATGTAATTTGCTTCATTGAGAGCAGCGCAATTATAAATGTATTTAGCTCTAGGCGCATTGTTCTAATCACGCGAGTGTATCGAACCTAAAACCACTTCTGCTGATTCACTGCTCGCCTATTACGTGAGAAACGACTTTGACCGGCATTTTATCTTTTGTCTCTAAGTAACTGTTACCACACTGTATTAACTGTACTTTACTTTAATCTGGTTTCGGCAAAGGTTATCAAATGGTGCGCAACTTTGTGTAATTTACGTCAGAAATATATATAAAGGGCGACCAAACAGACTTAACTTGCTTACTTGTTAAATTAGTCTTTTTGTCTGTCTGTTTGCGCTAATCGCAATCACTGTGCTAAGGATTCGTTTTAAATGAAGACGTAAAGTAAACACAGTAAAGCTACAGTCATTTACATATTTTGCAAACGCGTGAAACCGCATTAAAACCTGGACATGTGTGTTTTAATACGCTCTGTAGTTTACACATGTAAATAAAACATTTTGACGGTTTAAAACGCGAAATATATTCTTTCCCCATAAGCACGGCTGCTGCAAAACATCCGAAACGTCGGGCTGTATAGTTAAAATAAGTTAAACTGATATATTTTGAATTTTAAACCGTTGAACTATTTTATTTTTCACAAATCAAATTATTGTAGTATCAGTTGACAAAAGGCATGCTGCATCAAACACCTTTTTCGCGAAGTCATTGAGGAAAATTTAGTTTTTTATTAAGACAGCACAAAGGACCTGCTCGAGGTACAAAGAAATGTATAAATAAAAGTAACAATTAATACTCATCGCGTTTGTTACAATTTAGCCTTTGTCGTGGAGAACAAGAAGGGAATTTTGACACAAAGCAAGTCCTCTTATTCGCGTGTGTATAAAGGTAGTTATTTTTGTCACAATACCGATTCATCTTTGTCCTTGAAGTGCTTGCCTTTCTCTCGATATTCATCAGAGTCCCTTTTGAGGAATTATGATTAACTCATAAAGCCATCGAAATATTGGTATACTAACACGGTTAAGAGTTAAGAACTGCCTGCAGTTTACGCGTGTCACATTTAAATAAAACACTTCAACGGTTTAAAACGCGGATTATATTAGTTAAATTTATTTACAAATTATTTTAACTACGGCCCGATATTTCGGATTCTGCAAGCACCTTTCGCGTTTTAAACCGTTGAAAGAGTTTTATTTAAAATATATATGCAGGTTCTGTGACTATAAGACAAGGCTGGTCTTATTAACTTGTAATGCACTGTTGACCTATTTTCGATTCGCATATACGGAACCGAAATTCCACTTCAAGGCATTACTGCTGGTCCAGCATGTTTACAAGAATTAGGCATTAATTTGCATTTTTGCTGCAGTCTGGAATTGAACCCTGGACTAAGTGGCTTAGTATTGTTACCACTGGATCAACATTTGAAGAATACTTGAAAGTGATATAGAAAACTATTTAAAGACATTTAAGCCTAGATCTCTAGTCTACATTGTATTTTAATTCGTAATATATAAGAAACCAATTACCTACAAACTAACGCTGAAATAATTGCATTGATTACCATACAATAGCATCTCACTATAAATATAAATATTCAAGGATCTATAATTGAGACACATTAATATTCCAATAAATCATCAACAGAAAAGCCAGGGCAAAGTCAATATTTTGCGCCAGGAGATGGTTACACTCGTGGTCAAGTCAAGTAAACATACTGTACTTAAGAAATATTTATCCTTAATTGTACACTTGAAGATGATAACTTGTATATTAAATCAATATTTTCAATTAGTGCTCCACCAAAGTCCTGGAACCAGCTCATGGCTTCCGTGATCCCGCCCCGCTGGATCCACCGTTACAGCTGAGCGATGTCCTTCCACAGCAAAGTTAGCGTATGTGATAATTGTAACCCATTTACGGATGAAATTATTAGAATCTCAATTCGTAGGAAGGCGAATCTTCGAGAAGTCAGGCACGCTCCAGTTTACAAGACGTTAATGACAAAAAACGACCTCGCTCAAATCGATTTTACAAGCGAGTGTAGTTTGTGAACACGTGAATTCGTTAAACGTGATCAAAACAATAGAAGTATACGTTTGGAAGTGCTGATTTGCCAACGTAACTCCAAAGAACACTGACGATCAGGTTTTCAAACTTATACACCCATTATCCTAATTCCTAACATTATATAATATACAACAATTAACAAGTAACAACTCAATTTTACTAGTTATAACTTTGTATTTCATAAATATTCTTGTTACATGATAGAGCAGACAATCCCCCAATAGTAACGAGTACTACGAGTAAAATACCCCAGCTCTTCAGAAGAAATCCAACATGTTTCAGAGAATATATACATTGATTAGAAAAATATTGGACCCTGTGGATTATAGTTACTACCAGTTTAAGATTATTAATGGTTTAACGTGAGGCAATCAAGGAGTCGTGGGTTCATTCTAATCAAATTGTAATTTTCCGAACCTCGTTGGACTTTGTCCATTGAAATACCGCATGGGTCACGAACCACCGTACACAGATTGAAAAGCTGTGAAGTTTAATCGCCTTTCTGTTTCAGCCTGTGGATTTCGGAATACCCAAAGGCTGGGTATCTAAAATCAAGCCAGGCTTGTCAGTTCTTCTCTAGCACATTAAAAAAGGATTTTATAAAGAATGGTGGATTTTTACTCGTAGTCTCGGTGCGTTGGGCGATCACATTGAGCTATGTTCATTAATTTAATGGCGTTAGTTTTAAAGACAGGTAACCTACCTCTTATAAGAGAGGTAAACTATCTATCAAAAGGACATTGATCGGTTGATACGCACTCAATACGCAATACGAGCACAACCTTTAGAAACTGTTTCACAATCACGTGCAACTCATTTAAATTAATTCCGATCGTGAATATACTTTATTGTAATAGACGTCACAGCCATATTTATTGGCGAATGCGTCAGATTCAGACTCAGCGTTTCTGGTTTCTAGATGAATTATTCATATACTGCGTGTACTGGTGTTGGTTATTGTAAACGATTATCGTATTAGTTTTCGCATTTTTTTTGCCTAACCGTTAATTTTTTTGAAATTCGAAAAATTAAAATTTTCCATAGATGTATATAAAAGTACTTAACGTTTAACGGTTTAATACGAAAAATATATAGGCTTTATCATGTTTAAGTACGACCGACGTTATGGAGTAAAATTAACACATTTTAATGTGTAGGTACTTTCCATTCACATCTTAATAAATGGTGAATTTTTGGCATTGATATATGCAAATATTTCCCAGTTTTACTTTTTTTTTAATTCGCACAACACCGTTGTTTAGTATTTCAAACCGATGTCAGTTCAACTAGGTATATACTCGTATATAATATTTATTATAAGACAATGAACTTTCCTAATACATACATTTAAAAATATAAAATTGAATAGATGATAAATTATCTCAAGGAATGTATATAAAAAAGTTAATTAAAACCTAAAAAGAGTAAAAAAATGGCATGGTAAGAAAAACTTAATACTTATGTATAATGTTTTAAAATGTTAATATGTTTTTTAGAAAATTTCAATTTTGATATCACAGTTTACACTATTACAAAAATCGATTTTTATTAAGTTAAACTGATTAAGATTATTTAGTTCTTTGAATCAATAGTTATTAATTAGCTGTATGTATAATTTAACTTATAGATTTAGTCGTAGTCATTTAGTTAGTAGATACTAAACATAGATACGGCTTAATCACTTACAAAATAAATTATTAGACGTTTAGTTTCCCGAATAATTCCTACTTGTAACGAATTAAAAATAACTAATTACTTATAAAAAAACAAGTACAGTTTAGTCACACGTATAATATTGCAGATACGCAAAATCTACCTTTCAATTTTTTACGAGCATTGCGCTTAACTTCCTTGTGGTAACATAAATATTATCTTTATAAACAATGACTTGCAGTTTTTGCTTTAGCTTAATTCTGCTATTAGTTAATATCTTTTGAAGTTATATTAATAGACTTACACAGGCATTGAGAAGTGCATACAGGAATTTTCTTAACAGAAAAAAACATATAAATCATTTTTATGAGGTACATATTATCAACCATATGATTCTATGTTTAAATTGGAGAACTTTTAATTGAGATGTGTTGTCGCTCTATTTCGGACATGCGGCAATACACAGACTAAATTGGAAACGCAGATTTTCTATTATTTTGGACGGACCCAGACGATTCTATGTTCAGATTTTACAGACATGGTCTAAGGTCAAATGAATTTTAAGCGTTTAGGAGGATTGAAATGTTATTGTGTACCTATAAACATTTCACACTTATTTTCCTCCATTGCATCATACTACCCTACAATATATCACATTTTACTATAATAAACTTGTATCCTTATAAATAGTGTTTGTATAGAGAACAAATTATTCAAGAATGTTCTGTTAGCCAATAAATGAATTAAACAAAGATAATACCGACCGAGAACTGAACTTTAAGATCTGTAATTTATAAATACGAAAAACCCCGCGTTACAAAAAAAAATCACAATGAATAAATACCATTTTGTATTTATTTTAACTGCCTCCCAGTAAAAATAAAGTAAAACCAACCGCCGATAGATAGGAAGTTGAAATTGGAACACCAAATCTGGGTTAGATTCTCGCGTACTTGACCTTTAAGATAAAACAATTCGAGCACTTTATCTGTTGTGATCCTATTAATAAAAACAAGTGGGAGTCGTATTCGCGCGCAAAGGGTTCCGTCCTACTGACTAGGGCAGGGGCGGGCAAACTTTTTTTCAAGCGGGCCAGAAAATCAACAAAAAAAATATTGCCGCGGGCCGGTCAATTAATATCATTCAGGGCAAGGCTACGAATCTAAAAGTTTTAAAACATTGTTTCTTGAAACTAAAATATATTTTTTTTATTTCTATACATTTGCATATAAAACAAATTGTCACCTTAGCAGTATTGTTATAAAAAGTAAGAGATTTCTATGTTTTAAGTGTACATAAAATATTAAGTTAAAGATGGTAAAATTTGATTGATGTTACATTTTTTTGCGAAACGTTCGTCGGGACGGATTACAACCTCTGACGGGACGGATCCGGCCCGCGGGCCGTAGTTTGCCCATCCCGGACTAGGGCAACGGTAGGTGTAAACAAAGACTTAATTTTGTTACCTTTTAAGTGCCTTATTTATATATTTGTCACATGATAGCACTATTTAAATTAAAAATTGATTACAGATTAAAAAATTACACAGTAGCTCATTTGATTAGAGCAACAGCACGGAACGCTGTGGATGCCGGCTAAAGTCCTGCCCGTGTTATTTTTTATCTATAATAACTTTTTAAATAACTTAAATTGTTGTCTATTCTTTACGTGAAACTCTCAGATAGACAAACAGCGTTGGTTTTCAAACGTTGAGTAGGTACTAGAGTTAAATGATGATAAAAAAGAAGAATACAAACGAAAATAAAGAAGTTAAGTTCCCAAGCTGTTTATGCTAGACCAAATGCATCAAATACTATATTGTCACGCAAGGCTTGAATACTAAGACGTGCGGAAGAAGTTACCACATCCGTATTGCAGCGAGTCATTGTCCTATTTGAGGTTATATTTTATATGGCCCGAGTAATGTTAAGGAAATCAGTCTATGACTAATCTTCTTGTGTTTTATAATGTACCTTTATACTGTACTTAGACATTTCAATACAAAGATTAAAATATTTTAAAGTGGATAGATATGTGAAAAAAATAATTGATTATGTAAATAACTTATAAAATAAGGTATAAATATATAAGAAATAGGTTTTTACCCTAAACACAATATTGTAAAAAAAGTAAAGATTTTATTCACACGCATTTGTGATTATTGCCTTTTTTACCTGATGATGTATGTTTCAATAGAGGGCTTAAAATACTGATCAAATTTTTGTGAATACCTTGGTATTGAACATACTTAAAGTGGGTTTGTTCATAGAAAATCTGACATTGAAACAAAATTGCTGAGATAATCTAGGTGTTAATAAAAATGCCTTAAACACTAATAATGTGTTAAACTAAAAAACATTTAAAATGAGGTTGTACAGTCCGTAATTTCTAATTAGGTATCTTTTCTACAAAATTACAACACTGCAGCGGGTTTTAATTTTATATTAAATAAAATCAATTGAAAATAATGTCTCACACCGTATGTAATCTTATGAGATTATAGCGTTTTGGACCAAATTGTGCTTTCCTCATAAAATTACTACATTACGCTGACTAAGCATTTCTTAATTGACACAATAATAATACTTTACAACATATAATTATATAGTATGATATATATATATATGTTGTAAAGCAATACCTTACACGGCAAATACGTCGTAACGATAAATCACGATGTTTTCAAGGTGAAATCGATATCTTCCGTAACATGATAACCAATCGCGTTTAAATAGTAGACGATATGAAATATATATTATCAAGAGATAGTAGAACGATATATAAAGAAATTGAAAATGATTTTCGTTAGAAACATTTATGACGCAGGCGGAAATCAAACTCGCGAAATTATACGACGACACCACAACATTAAATTGTTTAATGTTACTACACCTAAAAACTATTATATCAAACACATATATACTAAGATTAATCTAAAAATAAGGAAAATGACCAGCAGAGTAAGCGTCCACAAAAACACCCGTTCATCTAACGTGCAAAAAAAATAGAATTAAATGATGGCAGTCGCTTTAAATAAAATTAAATAGTCCTTTACAACAAATAGAATAAACACAATGAGAAGCGCCTTATATACTGTCTGTAGTTTAAAGCAGTAGTACACATTTAAATAAAACCATTTAACGGTTTAAAACGCGATACATATTAGTTATACTTATTTGAAAAATATTTTATCTACGGCCCGACGTTTCATATGCTTTGCAGCAGCCGTGGTATCGGGGGGGCCTTAGTTAAAATAATTTTCAAATAAGCTTAACTTATACTATATAGGTATATGTCTCGTTTTAAAACGTTAAAGTGTTTTATATAAAAGTACCTACATTATATATGTTATATACGAAAAACACTTATAAAATCTATTTGAATTTAACATATATATGTATAATACATGTAAACTCAAACAGCGCAAAGTATTGTTTACTAATTTCATATCAATTACATTTTAATTGTCGTGACCCAAAAATCGTAAGAAAGAGCTCAAGTTTAATTATGAAACAAAACGGTCGCATGATTTACATACAATTACTTAAAATTGTATGTTTATTGTTTACACATAACAACGCGCCTTTGTTTCGTAACAAACGCCACTAGAACAAAGTTTGCCCACTTTGCGTGCTAGAAAACGTAAATAGTAGTTTTAATATATTTGTTTTATCACCTAAATCCTTCTAACGTATTATAAAAACTATATTTTGACATTAAAGGGACAGAAGACAGGCAGATTTTTTAAGTACTGTCTATATTTTACGCCAGTAGTAACATTTAAATTAAACAATTTAATATAAACCGTTTAAAGTGTTTTATTTTAAAAGTTATTTTATATTACTCATTCGTTTCTGAAAATAAGTAGCTCCGTTGTTTAATTACGACAAGAATAACGGACAAACAAACTCGTCCAATTAAATTTTAATATTAGTATGGGCGCTTATAGTCGAAAAGTCACATTGTTTACCTTTTCAATGATATACGAATGAATGCGAATAATTCCCTCAGTAAGGCAAGACCGGGTCCAGTTAATCGACTGGTTTTCCGGCAAGCGTTGTAAACATGGGCATACTATGATATATCGTACACTGCCAATTTAAGAATTGAAGCCGTAAGGTTAAGATTAAGGTTGGAACAAGTAAAAGTGATGTGTGTATTATATACATATACTAGCTGACCTGGCATACGTTCTTTTGCCTTAAGTATTTCGACCAAATATCAAAACGATTCTTGTGAGTTAATCTTAAAGATGGACATTTACAAAAGAATATAAAGAAGAACAATTCTTTTATACATATTTTTTGAGTGTTTTTGAGGTCTAAACTCTCCAACCAACACAAAATAATTACTCAATTTCAAATCAAAAGTTTCTGAGATTATTGTGTTTAAACAAACACACAAACTCTTCGGCTTTATAATATTAGTATAGATATACATAAATATATCCGGAAGACATTGCATTATATTAAACTTTATTATTAACACAAAACTTAAAACCAAAGAAACTGCGTGTTTGTACGTTTAATTATTTCTCTAAGCTACCTAATGGTATTTTTGCTAGCAGACAAAGTCGCAGGCATTAGTTATGTTGTTAATAAACTCGAAGACAGAATTGGATATAGAAAACAATTCAAAAACTAAAATTATTTAATACTTGCAAAAGATAAAACAAATTATACATATTTGTATTTATCTTAAAATCTAGATAGACGAAACAATATAATTAGACATAATTGCCGTTTAATAAATCATAATAAACGATACATAAAATATATTTAGATAATATCATAATGGCGTTATAATTAAAGTAATTGACCAAGTAACTTTTTGCTTTATTTTATTATATTTAAAAAAAAATATTAAATTTAAACGTAAGTTTTCAAGAACAAAAGTGGCTTGTAATATCTTACAATACTCAACGACTGCCTTACCTAAGTACTACTAAAACGTATAACTTAATACCATATCACACTAACTTAACAGCCTCTGTAGCTAAATGGTTAGACGTTTTAACACGAGCGGCCCTGGGTTCGAATCTCGGGGAAATAATCGATTGTTTCAGTCGTCAGGGCACATAAGTCTGATCAATTACTTGTCTGTAAATGAAACCGATCAGTGAAACGGACACAGGAATGTGTTCGCCCCATTCGGGGTATTTCACACAGACTTAACATTTTTCATTATACTTTAGCCCGTTCGTAATGGGTAGAATAAATGCTTTGTTTTGTATCTTTAAATGTCGTACTTAAAACTTATGTTTTCTTATATCCTTATCGAAAATTTGACTTAATTAAGCCTTGAGATTTCAAAATTGATTTATCGTTATTGAGAATGTATGCTTTGTAAGCAAATAAAAAAAAGAAACAGGAATTGATAGTGTTCATATCATTCAGTTCGTAACGCCACTCAGGTATTAATTTCTGTTTCATGAGAATGGTAAATGGTTTTTTAATATCTCTTGCTCCGGATGAGGTGTTTTAACACACCTGCCCTTACCGCAAACGGATGGCAGGTGGACACTAAATACTTTACAAACTTGAGGTTGTAGCGCAACAATTGTGGCAGAAATTTAAGCACATTTCAATGGCTTGCGTGTATTTACAATATGGTATGATAGCTTTGGTGATATTTGAAATATTTAAACCTACTATTCGACCTGTCAAAAGTTATTCTACCATATATGTCTTTAAGACAATTTGTAATTAAAAATAAATACACACAACGCTGGCACCTAAGACTATTCACATAGAAAGATAATAATAACGGTAACAATATAGATAGTAACGGATTCTCAACCCTACACAACACTTAAATTACATAAAATTCGTTTCAGCGAATAACTAACATTGTGACTTCGGATTTTGTATTTATAAGACCATATTCTAAAATGCATGCAAGCTACTATAAGAGATAAGAGTTTTTGACATTATAGGTAGCAACAAAACAATAAAAACATGTACAGAACATTTGCCTTCCTATATTCTAGTTAAACCTTATTGACTAATAGCATAAGCTACTTATTTAAATAACATTCGTTTTCGAATGGCGGGCGTCTGCTTGAGCAATGAATACTGCATAAGTTTGGATTTCAAAAGAGTAAGTAAATCAACCGTTTTGTAACGGCATCTACATAACAGCATTTGTGACAATCGCGAGGACACGGTTATATTCAATATACTCACCTATGTTAGGTATATTGGAACAATACCTTAATAATTTTTGTTAATTACTAATAAAGAAGGTGAGATAGTTCATATGAGTCTAGATTATATATTTTACATATGCATATAAGTATAATCTAAATTATAGACTAGTTATATTATAAAGCTGAAGAGTTTGTTTGTTTGAACGCGCTAATCTCGAGAGCTACTTGCTCGACCTGAAAACTTATTCTGTGTCGGTTAGAGCATTTATAGAGGAAGGCTTTAGGCTATAAAATATCACGCTGCGATGCGATGATACAAAAAAGGGGGAAAATACTCATGTCTGAGGTCTTCCTTTGCGTGCGCTGTGACAACAGTTTAAGATACTTAAAAGTATTTAAGGAAAAATGATTTTTCTTTCAATGATCTAAAAATGTTCGCGACAATATATGTCTATCGTTCAAGAATAACTTAGAACGAGGGGACTTGGCCGATGCCGTGAGTAACAGCTACAAATTACAATTTGCAAAATAAATATTGATGACCAAAAATAACTATTCTACGCGGGTACGGCAAGTAAAATAATAAAATTTGCATAATACAAAAACTTTATACTTTACCAATTTCACAACTGAGTCTATAACTGAAATATGAATAAAGAACACAATAGACCTTTCGCCACTTTTGAATTTACACAGAAGTGCAGTATATTATTTTACGTATTTTGAAATCAGTTCGCTTCTAAAACACTGTAAACACGAACACGAAAAACAGATCCCGTCTCAATAATGACAACAGCAGTGGTGCAATGACCTAAAAGCGATAATAGTATCGTAACGTTTAGATAGAAAAACGAACTGCAAAATATTTCTGCAGCAAAATAAATTAGTTATAATAATTGTTATATATAATTTAAAAAAAAACAAATCGCGTCTCTTTACACTAATGAGAATATTGGAACCGAAGTATAGAGTACAAAAGGGAAGAATGTACAAACATTTACATACATCTATTTTTACTGTTAATTATATACAAGTTAATCTTAAAAGTATTAAATCAATCTTTGCGAATTCTACGAGTCTCTAAGTGCATAATATGTCATACATCGTACATACCTAATACTAACAATAGAACCTAATACATACATAAAGTTCGTACTTTATTTATTTAGTTATTTACATGTGTAAATAACTAAATAGATATTAGATAGTCAATAGATATCAATAGGCCAATAAAAAATGATCGCCACGTCTATATACATAGGTATAAGAATTGAGAATATTTACCTATCACGATTGTATAATGTATTTTCATTCATGTTCTTCTAATTATTGATCTAAGTAAAAAAAGATTCAGTCACATAACGAACTAGTAAAATCAGTTTATATTACAAGTGGTTACAACCACAGGTTAGTTTGCGGTCATTTAACTTGGCGCAGTTAACACCAGGCTACGGTTGGATACATATGACCCCAATGGCTGGAGTGTGTTGCTATATATGTACTTTTAAGACACTTTTAATTGGCTAACGAATATTTTCGGTCGGGCGGAGCATAGAACTCTGATACACCTATAAATGAAAAAATATCGGTAGAAACGGACACAGAATTGTGCCAGCTCTTTACTATTTTTTCTCTTTTATACAACATGTATTATTTTTTTTTTCCACACCAAACTAATATACAATTTATAAAATTACAAAACATTTTTTAAAACCGTTATAACGGTTTTATATGTGTAATTCTATAGAGTATTAAAGACAATGTTTATGCATTTTGGAATGTTCCATGAGCTTTTTTTTTACTTACCACATTAAAAGTGATTCATATGTATGTGAATGCTAACATTTCTAGTGTATTCATTGACATATATATTCATTGTTGTATATTGTTATATATAACAACATAGGTTTTAATTGCAGGAAATTCCATAATATTTTACGATACAACTATTAGCAACATAACAACAACAAGGAAGCAGAAACCCAATACTGAAAAAACACCCATTGACTCCATTCTTTATGATTTGGCAAAAAGTCAAGAGCAAAACAAAGTGATTTTTGCTTAACAAAGTCCAATTGTCTTTATCTAGATTTAAAAGATTCCCAAGATTTCAACCAGGAACTAATTTAATACGATTATTTTTTCGACCTGACTTTAAATATTAAGACAAACCTATATTTGAGATTATTTGTGCGTAACATTTTTTGTTCAAATTTTATCGCATTGTCAACAGAAAAAAATATTTTTATGATATAAAAGGAAAATTGAGGTAAAGTCACTAATGTCAGACAGTGACCTACAGGATGACACTTTTAAGATTAAATTACAAGAACGACGGGAAGAGACGCGTGGACGTCGAGTGTAACAGCTTAAGTGTATAAAGATAAAGGGGTTTGCAAAAACGAATCTGGATGCCCAAAATAATTATTGTCGCGGACGAAGTCGCTGACACAGCTAGTTAATTATATAAAAAAATCTTTTAAGAAGCACTTCGAAGTCAAATATTATTATGCTATCTATATTGTGTCTAATATGCATTAAACTTGACTTCCTCATTTCAGTGCCTCAGCAGTAAGTAATAAATGACTAGCACTAGCAACAAGACTGATCTAAGAGTTGAATATCATAATATATATAAGTAAAGAGTATAAGTAGAAATACTAGAATGTATATTGTATATAAAAAAAATGAATAAGTAACTTAATGACAAATTTGTAGTAAGGTTTACTTTGAATGCTTCTAATCCAGTGCAAAAAGCTTGTGATATTTATCTACTCATTTAGTAATTATTAATAGGTAAGCGCAATTCATTTGTCCTTAAGAACTTATGACACAAATAAATTTAGTCAATAGTAGGTGTAACAGTTTTTGTTCAAATTAATAATTGTTCAATGCATACAAGTACAGGTATATATGATGTAAATAAAAAACAACGATTACAACTTTAAATACTTATTAGCTACCAAAGAATAAGTCCATATTTATTGAGCACAAATATTACCTACCTACATATTTTGTTCAAGCAACAATTGTCTACTTTCCCTATGAATAAATGTGAAAGTGTATCGGATTCTTTGTTCTTGATTGATGCAACAAACTAAGTAGTACAATTTTTGCTAATACTTAATTTTTTACTCCACTTTTAATATTTTAACAACTTATGGAGTAATATCTTAGTGTGTGTGTGTGCGTGCGTGTGTGATAGTACTTAGATATTGTAATCATGATTTATGTAAGTAATTACAAATAAAAAAAAATGAATTAGTGAAATGTAGTAAATGTATACATAACATATATACATTAATGACTTACTCGTTTTTTTTAATTCATGTAATGGGCTTTAAACTTACTAGATTATGTCTATGAAACTATGATTACACTAAACTTATTCTTTTCGCGGCGAAATTGCGCTTATCGAAAAAATTTAGGTTGCCAAATGCGCCTTCGTCCCAGATAACGTAATCGGTTGCCGAAATATGCAATGTGCTTGTAAAATAGCAACGTAACACAACTAACAACTAAAATAAAAATACTTAGTATAAGTATACTCTGCGTCAAACAAATATACATAGAAAATTATTGTCTTGATTGTATTAGTTTATATGGGAAAATATCTATTTGTGTGAATTAAATTACTGATATTAAACCAATAATATAATAAAAGTAAATAAAATTACACTTATATGAAACTACTAAAATTGTATTAACATTAAATGTCCAATAATTCAGATATGCATAAAATACCTGTTTTATATCTGTGAAGTGATAAAGATATTTGCTGTGGTTTTGGTTTTCAAAGTAATAAAATCAAATAAAAGTTGTAGATAACTATACCATAATTAATACAAAATGCTCCCAACAGATTTTTTTGCTAATAGCATATTTGCAATTGATATTGACGATAAGCATAATATTCTACATTTTGATTACATACAGCTCATTAGATATATATCAAATTTCAATTAGTAAATGTATTTAAAAGACCAGTTGGTATATTTAACCCATTATTTTCCATTTAAATTTAAGCAAAATGCACAGGCTTATGCTTAGATTTATTAAAACATTTGATCAATTTTAATGCAGATAATTGAACACAGACATTTTAATATGCTGAAAATAACATCATATTTTCTGCTGCTGTGCACTAGAGGATTCTAATAATGTAAAAAAAAATCTTGTTTAAAATCTATCACTGAACATGTAACATGTGCACACAGTATATATATAGCAATATCTATATGAAATGATATTCTCATTGGTCATTTTATGTGAGCATTTACTAATCTAAACAGTTTGCAATTTTACATACTCTAATAGAGGAGGTATTAATTCATAATATTAATGACGTTTTATGCCATGCTTAAATATTAATTGGCAATAAATAAGCATCAAATGTAGATGTAATGTGCATAGCCTGATAGTCAAATGAATGCTTCGAGAATTTTTACGAGGTTTAATATGCATTCTTATAAGTAATAGCCATATACTTACTAGTAATGTTCCTAAATTTCCATCTCGAGCAGCGTTGTGGGCATTGAAAATTGCTGATCTCAAATCCATGATGGTTCTATTTACGACGTAAAAACTAACATCAACGATCAAAATATCACTTTACGAACAGCACTTTCTTCTGAATATAATCATCGGAACAGACACTCTATCACTTTTTTAATTAAGAAAAGAATGAATAGATTTTAAAACACTACGAAGTCCCGCACCACTCACCACTGCTCAATTTTTCAGCAGTGGCACTAGGCAGACGACGGCACGCGATTCACAACAATCTCGATCAGCTTTGGTATCCGCCACAGCTATCTGCAGTCAGTCACAAAGTCAATTGCCATTGATGAAAATAGACAATTTACCAGGGCTGCCATTTGGCAAATATTTTTTTTAGAACTTTTATTGCAAGTTGGAGTTTATATATAGGCAACACTCGATTTAAAAAGATGTTAGATTCTTTATTTGCAATTCACAGGATATTGTTTTATCTCTTCTCTTCTCGACACGCCGGACGGAACAAGTTAGGGTTTTTGTATGGAGGCATGTACATATATCATTCCAAACTATGTCAACAGTAAAACAGTGCAAATATCCCTCCTCTGCCTTCCCCGAGCCGAAGCTTCCACGCGGAACGACGATAGTATTCTCCAACAGCAACGATGTAAAAAGTTTTATTTAACTTAATTAATTACAAATAAATATAATATTATGAGTACTCATTTAAGTGGACCTTGTTAATTTATTCATACCATTATTTCTTAACAAATGAATAAAAGCACTACTGTCTACATGGTAACCTATATCAGCATATTATTATTGCTATATCCTATAGTCTTCCTCTGTTTTAGTAATCGTTTGAAGCAGAAAAAGTAAAAGATTATGCAATTGATTTGTCAGAAGTTAAGACCGACCGAGAGAGACCTAGAAAAAGATCTACAAGTAGTATTCTTGACTCTCCTTGAAATAATTAAAGGTTAAAATGAATTTCAAGAAGATAAGTTATTTATGACTAGTTTAAAAAAGAGATCTTTCATCTTTTCTGTTTTGTCTTGGTATCTCTTTCAAAGATAGGTATGATTTTGTAGGGGAAGCCATAAAATTAATAAGAAGAAGAAAACCATTTTGAGTAATGGTGACAGCTGACATTTATGACATACAATTAATAATTCCTTTATAGAGTTGACAATGTAGGTGACAACTAAAAAAATTGTGGCGTGGATTATGTTATATATACTTATGTACTAGTTTCACTATGTGTAGAAAAATGGATTTTTGATTCATTATTTTCGTCGACATAATGATAAGTTGGAATTGTAAAACCGATAAAACGCGACAGCTGTAAATACACATAGAAGTTTTACGAAACTGATGACGTCCGATAGCCTTCTTGAAGTTTGCAACAAAAATTAACGGCAAGCATTAAGCCGTTTCTACATTAACATCGAGAATTGATATGGTTTTAATGTCGAAAGTTTACATGTAAAAGTTTTTGCATATCATTGTGCTTATAATGTTCTATTACGAAATTATATTTCAAATTTTATAGCAGTAGGTCTTTGGTAATGCCGCTCAGTGTACTTATTATGAAGGAGTATGGGATAATGTTTTATTCTGTATTTGTTTAAATTCTTACAAAAATGTATCCTACACCAGCGCGGCATCAAGCTGCTCCTGTAAGGGTACGTATTACTTTTTGATTTGTAAACAATGCCATAAAATTTGTTGTAATGTAATGATGAGTATTTAAGTCAAATGTTACCATTTTATATGTGTTTAAGGGCCCCCAACCTTCTGGAGGACAAATTAAATTTACTATAGCAGACACTTTAGAGAGGATTAAGGAAGAATTTAATTTTTTACAAGCACAATATCACACGTAAGTTTTTACTCAACTGTAGCTTATGAGATTTTTAGATGAAGCACATTGTAACATAAAATTTTGATAATCATTAGATTTAATCATTATCCCATTAAACATGTATATTTTTATTATTTTATTTTTACTAGTTTAGTGACTTTATTTATCTGTGCAATATATAACTCCTTCTATATTTATGAAATGTAACAGTAATTTTACTATTGTTTTAACTTAGTTATTGATATAATGAATATTTATATGTAGTTTGTTTATGATGCTTCTAATTTACAGGCTGAAGTTGGAATGTGAAAAGTTAGCTAGTGAAAAGACAGAAATGCAAAGACATTATGTAATGGTATGTCTAAATATCAATTGATTTTTATGTATTATTACATTAACGAAATCTTATTTTATTTATTTTTGTTTCAGTACTATGAGATGTCCTATGGACTGAATGTTGAAATGCACAAACAGGTAAGAATTATATTTATTAGGCTATCTCAAGAATAGTTTTCTTTAAATTACCGTTTGAAAAAATTGCACTTTGAGATTATAATCACTATTGTTACACTATTCTCATGACTTTATCATCATAACTTGAAATAATTGAAATAGAATTCTAGCTGGAGTCTCATAGTCAAGCAGATATAATGAATTCATAAAATACTTTATATAATGGTGAGTAATATTAACACTGAATCCTCTTAATTTTAGACAGAAATAGCAAAGCGGTTAAGTGCAATTATTGGGCAGGTGTTGCCATTTCTCGCCCAAGAGCACCAACAGCAAGTGGCGTCCGCCGTAGAAAGAGCTAAGCAGGTCACTATGTCTGAACTTAATGCTATTATAGGGGTAAGTTCTTTGTTCGTATCGCAAAAGAATACAAACATAACTACTTGCACAACCCCCGAAATGTTTTATAATATGCTTCACCGAGATAAGTCTTGTGTGTGGTAAATTATAACTTTTCTAAAGCCTGTATTTACTGGTAATCACAACATGTTGTGATGAAAAAGTATAAGTTACATCTGTTTAGTCTAATAATTAAGATGTTTTTCTAAATGTTGTCCGCAGCAACAACAACAACAGGGACTGCAGCAACTCCTTGTAAGTTGGTCAGAAATGTGCTTGGTTTTGTTTTTTTTGTTGTGATTAACACCACTTTTGTGTTGCTAGTTTTTTTTCATACACTATTCAGTATGTCATTATAACTAAACTACTGTCAATATTGTTATCTTGAAGAGATAAGTAGGTTTAACATGAGTGTTTTGTACAGTTTGCGTAGGATTTAGAAAACTAGTCATTTTCTTAAATACAGATAGAAATATGTTTGTAAAGTAAAAATGATATCTACGAAGAAATATGTAATTTTTTTTTTTTATTAAGTTCCTTTTAGATTTCAGTTTTCCAAAATATATATACCTAAGATAATTTTTTTAAGCTAATAAATTTATGTGACTACTAATTTTGGGCCTATTTGTCATAAAGCTATATTTAGATATACAGTACATGTTAGATACAAAAAGATAAATACTTTATTAACTAGAGTAGCTAAGGATACAAAAACAATGCGCTAACTATATCATTACGATTACATTTTAATAGCAGTCTTAAACCAATATAACCATTTCATATCGCCATACACATATAAAATTAATTGAGTTTCCACCTAACTCCACTTCCCATTAAACTCAAGCACCATTGACTTCACGCATTTACTTTGCATATGGCACTTGTATGGCTTTAAGAATCGTTTTATATCATACTCAACAACATTATTTTATGTAGTAGTTGAGATATATTTATTAGACTCTAAGAATTAATAAAACTCTTTAAAAATTGGTCAAGTTTGCCAAACTGAATTAATAGAGCGTTGTATCTTTCCCACAATACTCTACAAACGACAAGGACGCAATATAATGAGAGCTCTATTTGTGCAACGTTCATTTTTATGCTAATCAGGACAAATTTAATAGTGTAATGCTATAATTATGTGACAACCAATATATATCAGTGTTTGATAGTTGCATTGTTTGCAGCAACAGATCCACGCTTCAGCTGGATTGCCACATGGTGTTGGCGGTGCAGGGGCATTACTTGGTGCTGGTGGACTTCTCTTCCCGGGCGCTGGGCCACCACCCACGCCCCATTTGCCACCACCAGCTCACAAGGTACTAAATGTGAATATAATTTGAACAAACTGCCCTTTATACTGTTGTATGAACAGAGAATAAAAGGAACCCATAGAAAAACGAAATATCCTGTAGGCAGACGCTTATCCATGTCCGCTTAAATACTGTCTGTACTTTACGCGAGAACACATTTAAATAAAACACTTTAACGGTTTTAAACGCGATGTATGTTAATTAAAGTTCCACTTTATTTCCAAATAATTTTAAGTACATAATATAATATATCGCGTTTTAAACAGTTAAAGTGTTTTATTTAAACGTGTCAGCTTAACTTATTAATGTTATCTACAAAAGTGATTTTCAGACTTATGTAAGTGGCCAAATGTAAAAACTAGACATTTTAAGCTTGGGACTGGATTTGTTTAATTTAGTAGAAGGCGCAATTAAAAAACTTAAATTCTTACAAGTTTGTGAACGAAAGACACGTATAAACATATGACAATAAATTATTCAGCTGTTTTCTTCTTGTTTATAACAGCTGAACAAATAACGAAATGGTTTATGTAGGTCGAGTTACCCCCTCCAACGGATATAAAGCCGCCGTTGACTGGACCCGCCCCTCCACCATTGCTACCTGGACAGCCACCGCCTCGAGATGACGATAGACACGCTTCACGATCAATGGCACAACAGGTAGGGATCCTATAATCAAGTTGTTAAGAAATAAAATATTCAGGAGGAGGTTTGACTATATTAATTTCATGTTATGAGTTAGGAATAAATAAAGCCAAAGAGTTTGTTTGAACGTGCTAATCTAGGAACTACTAGTTCGAATTGTAAAAAAAAATCGTTTTTGTTTTGGCTAGAAAATTTATCGAGGTAGGCTTTAGGCTGTAAACTATCAGACTGCGACTAATAATAGCGAAGCCACTGTTGCAAATGTAGATAAAACGGGGAAAATTATTATAGTTTTCCGATGCGAAAAAGGTTCAAGATACCTAAAAAATATTTAGAAAAGAACAGAAAAGACAGTATATGCCTCGCTTTTAAGATTAACTTTCAAGAACGACGGGACGCGACGACGTTGTGGGTAGCAGCTTAAATCTATAATATTAAGGCCCAACCAATTTGGATGCCCTAAATAACGATTCTCGCGGACGAAATCGCTGACACAGCTAGTTATAAATATTATTGGGTTTTCGGAAAGTCATTTCGTTCTTTTTGTGGAACATGAAAGACAATTTTCGTATAATGAATAAAAAATTCTGGTCCAACACCTTTTGCCATCTCGTGTTAGTCGCCGATTTGCATCAACTAATGCCTTTATCGCACCTTTGTCAGCTTCGACCGGCCTTCCAGACCGTGGTGCATCTTCGACATCAAAATTTTGCAAACCAGTTCTGGCACTGGCGTACTGTTAACACGCCTTCTCCATACACATCCATCAATTTTTCTCGCTTTTACCTTTTCTGAAGTAAAAAAGTAAAATATGACGAAAATGCTGCTTATTGCTCTCCATATTTAAAAGGGCACCAACCAAAAACTACTGTGTAGAATTAATAGAACTTTTTCACACACAAGCCTTGCAATATCAGCTCTTAAGACATAGTGGTTATGCGGCTTAAGTGTGAAGTTGGTTTCGAAAAAACGTAATTAAGCCTTCTGAAGGGGAAAAAACGAAATAACTTTCCGAACAACCTATTATTTATTTTTCTAGCGTCATTCTGTATCGCCACACGAGCGTGAACGAGAACACAAGTACCGTCCTCGTTCTCCGCCCGAGCCGGAGCCACTAGACGCCAAGCGCCGCAAAGAAGACAAGGTACAACATGTCACTGTATCTAGTGTATGTGTCCAGTCTAGTATTGCTTTTTGTGTTGCGTTGAGTGTAAGATTGTCTGTTATTACTTTTTTAACGGTTTAAAACTCGAAATACATTACAAATAAATTTTTATTCATATTTGTGTTTACTATAATTTAGTTCGAGTAATGAAATGAGCTCAAATTAGGAATCCTTGAAGTTGTGTTAAGATACCTTGAGAATACCGTACCTAACAATTTGTGTACCTTGACTAGATATACTTGCTTATATGTGTATAAGCGATACCTAAGTTATATCTAGTTCTACCATTTGATTCTATATTTCTAAAAAGTATATAACAGACAATCTATTAGTTGTTTCTACAGGTCAACTTTTGAAATTACTAATCTTTTTTTATAAATATTATTTTTAAAATTGACCTGGCCGCTTGTAGTTTATTGCTATATTCTTAAAACAGAACATGTACACGTTGGTTTATGAATATATTCTTCAGGATAGCGACGCGGAGAAAAGCGATCAGGATTTAGTAGTAGATGTAGCAAATGAAGAAGAGAGAGGGTCTCCGAGTGTTCGGCCTCACGACGGCGAGAGAACAGAGAACGGGCCTAGACCTCCTTCTCGTTCCGGCTCTTCTTCTAGCCGTTCCACACCCAAAAGCTCGAAAGATGTAAGTAATAGTAATTGATATTCAGGTGTAAAAAACTTAATAAATCTCTTGTTTGGGAAAAAATATTATTCCATCTCTTTCTTTATTTTATTGTAGGCATGTAATGATCATTAGAATTAAGAATTCCTAATCTTTCCTAATTCTATATCCAATTGCACTTATATTTAATAAATAGGGCATCGGCTTAAGGCTTTTCGAGTAGTCTTTTAAATACACTTCTAGATATTTATTTTGATCATAAGATTTTATTTATTAATACCCTTTGAATTACATAAAACTGATCTAATACTGTTTGATAAAAAATGCCGTCAAACGTGAAGTATGACTTGTGTGGTATATTCACAGTACGCGGGAAATAGGTAAACTATAAGATTGCCTACGTATGATGTCATGCACTGTGATTGGTGTTTGAAAAACCGATGAAAAATATCATGACTAACGACAATTTATTTCTTCATTTTAAAATGTTTAATTGAATTATAAAACATTATTTATAAATTATCATAAAACTTACTAAGTAGATTTAATTTTGATTTTGTTTTTTACTTGATTACTGTCGGACAACCTAGTTGTGATATGTGCGTGGATATTATATTAAAGGACTTGCGTAATGTTCTTAAAGAGTATTAATACCAAGTCATTAACAAAAATATATTAAACAGGAAAAACCGGGAACGCCGGGTGCCAAAGGTCGAGCACCGACACCGACCGGCCGTTATGCATTTCCACCTTATGCTGCGTATAGAACCCCACTCCCGTATGATGGACATAGAACCAATGGCATGCCACCTGCCAAACCGTAAGTGATATCTACAAAGCTTATAAAAATATATATCATTTTATTAAAAAAAACTAATAAAGTACAAAATATTTCTATAGCATTTCCTTTTAGAGATGTAGAACGTCAATAAATAAAAAAAGATGTTTTTATCTAAGACCTTTACAGCTGTTTATCACGTAGTTTTTTTTTGTTTAAGTCAATATATAAATAAATTTTGATATATTTTTCGGCTTTTATTTTGTAAAACATATAGAAAAATATTTTTTTTCAGTGCGTATTCATACCACACATGTGGTGGTCCGCTCCAACCTGTGCCTTTCCCCGCTGACGCTCTTGTCGGTCCGGGGATTCCCCGCGGCGCGCGTCAAGTGGCAGCTCTACCTCACGGCGAAGTCGTCTGCGCAGTAGCCTTGTCGCTTAGCAACGGCGCTAGACACGCATACACCGGCGGTAAGGGCTGCGTTAAGCTTTGGGACATCACTAGTCCGGGCTCGCCTAACACATTAGAACCTCTATCGCAGTTAGACTGCTTGGTAAGTCCTATGTTTTAATTAACATAGGTAAATACGGTTCACTTATACAGTCATCATATAATAGCTTTATCTGTGACTTAGTCCGCGTGAAATAGTTATTTTAGGGTATCATATTGTTTATTTTTGTAAACAAACTCCTTTATAATTTTTAGCTGCGCTGCTTCCTGTCGTTCTTGCGAATTAATCTTAAAATATAGACATATACTGTGGCGAAAAATTTTTACATCATTTAAAAAAGAACCCTTATTTTTTACATATTGTGAGGTTTTTTTAATATTTTTCGCAGCGCACGCAACGGAAGCCCAAAGAAGATGAATAATTTTACCCATTTTTTCCACATTTCCCTCTGTTACTTTCTCCTCCTACCGCAGCCTAAAATCATTCATCCGACGAGCACAGAAACATGTTTTCAATTCGAACCAGTTGTTCCTGAGATTACCGCATTCAATCAATCAAACAAACTCTTCTGCTTTATATATTAGTATAGATAGATGATATCATATCACATCACAAATCATACTGCTATTTCACAATACTATTGTTTTAATGGTGAATAAACGACACTAAAACTGCCTTTTTTCCCACTTGTGTACTACTAACTTGAATTTTAAATTGTCTATAATTTCAGCAACGAGATAACTACATCAGATCTGTTAAACTGTTACCTGATGGACGGACCTTATTGGTGGGCGGTGAGGCCTCTAATTTATCAATATGGGATCTATCCTCTCCTACGCCACGAATGCGGGCCGAGTTGACGTCTTCAGCGCCAGCTTGTTATGCACTTGCCATCAGCCCTGATTCCAAGGTAAAGTGTACAGTAGTATACAGTAAAAAACATAGTTCCATACTCTTGTCCTATATAATTGTTCCTGTTTTAATGCTCAAAACTGTGATCACTTTCAGGTATGCTTCAGTTGCTGCTCTGACGGTAACATAGCTGTTTGGGATCTTCATAATCAAACATTAGTTAGGCAATTCCAAGGTATGCGGTATTTTACTACTCGTTCGTCAAGCATTTTTTCGGTTTCCAAATTTAATTTACAAAATATTACAATTTATCTTGCTTGTTAACAAATAAATGTTTTTTAATACAACATTTCTGTAAATATGTTTTTATTTGAATATTAATTATTCTTAGAATGAAACAACAATTCTTATATACCATGAATATTGCTACAGGTCACACCGACGGTGCATCGTGTATAGATATAAGTCCAGATGGAACTCGACTATGGACGGGAGGTTTAGACAATACAGTTAGGTCATGGGACTTGAGGGAAGGGCGACAACTTCATCAGCACGACTTCTCTAGTCAGATATTCTCTTTAGGATACTGTCCTACCGGTGAGTCTTCTTGTAACAAACCGTTCACCCTTTCCGTTTAATTTACGGAATAGTGTATAGTTGTGTAGTCAGAGTTATTTCGAAGGTGTATTATCTTATAGTATATTTTTTCAAACTGCAACTACATTATGGTTTTAAATCGGCCATATTTGTTGTGGTGTTTGCCAAGTTAGAAAAAATACACTATAGTTTGAAATAAAAGAAACTGTATTTTGTTCATAATATAGAGTTTATTTTTTAATTTTCAGGGTCCTGGCTAGCTGTGGGAATGGAGAATTCTCATGTGGAAGTGTTGCACGCGGGTAAACCGGACCGCTATCAATTAGTTTTACACGAATCATGCGTTTTGTCGCTACGGTTTGCAGCTAGTGGCAAGTGGTTCGTCTCCACTGGCAAAGATAACCTGCTTAACGCGTGGAGGACACCATATGGCGCGAGCATATTTCAGGTACATATTACTTTATACTCTACTCACCAAAACGAGTTAATATATTGTTATCTCTCTCGCACAATTCTCTACGAAAAACAAGGATACACAATGGTCGGTGGGCGTCAATTAACCTCATCAATAGAGTCTCGTCAAAATTCTTTGCCGTATTGAAATCTATACTAATATATAAAGCAAAAGAGTTTGTTTGTTTGATCGAACGAGCTAATCTCAGGAATTATTAATACTTATTCTTGTAATAATATAAATCCCAATAGGGAAATATGAAAAAAAAATTTGATGCCCAAATTATTATATATACCACGTGGACGAAGTCGCGAGCACAGCTAGTTTTCAACAAAGCTTTATTGGTTAAATGAATGTAGGTAATTTATGTATTTGAAAAAGATAGTGTTAATTTAACATAATTCTTTTATTTCCAGTCGAAAGAGTCTTCGTCGGTGCTCAGTTGTGACGTGTCTTCAGACGATAAGTTTATAGTGACCGGTTCTGGTGACAAGAAAGCAACAGTTTACGAAGTGATGTATTAAAAAGTGAAATAAAGTGAATTACTGGGTACTGTGGATAATCTCAGTAGGTAATATGCGGTCCAGTTAAATATTATGTGGTGGAACTATAAGTTTTTTTTTAATTTTTAAAACAGATATACTTAAATCTTTTCTATTATGGCAGAACGGATTTCAATATAGCTAGTATTTTTTTATATCTGCATCAGAATACTCTTAGTTGGTGGTTTTATCTTAATACTAATCATATCAACAGCACAATTTATAATGAATAGACTGTAACAGGCCGATAGTAAAAGTTCATCAATTAATTTATGGTGCTATAGACCAAGACCGTCGAAATAAATTAAACACCTTTTAATAATAAAACCACTTTTTTGCACAAAGATTGCTACAGTGCAAATTTTAATGATGCAGGGTGACTAATAGCATTTATCGCTATCTTTAAAATGGCTATAATTTTAGATTTGTGGAATTGCATTATGTTAAGCGTCCATTAGATTATTTTAATCCAAAATCTATTTTTTATCCTTGATCACACTCTCAGACAGAGCTTATCTTTTTTAATTATATCTTTTTAAGAATGTTCAGATAAAAGAATTCCTAATTACATTTGTGAAGTAATTAGGTAAATGAAGTCCAACATAAAAAAGATAAACAATTTTATTTTATTTGTTGCATTTAATTTTACATGCTAAATAAGAAAAATATATTTATAGAACACTGTCATTATTATTGATGTATAACGTTATTATAGCTAAAATAGATTTGTCCTTTACTCACACATTATTTTCGTATTGAAGGAAAGAGACAAAGCTTAATTTAACTATAATTACCTTACACTGGTATAAGACCTAAGTCTTTTGAAGTTTCACTTTTCGTAGTTGTTTTATTTTTATTTTTTTTATATATAACACTTAATAATTATGTTGGGTTGACTTCCTCTGATCCCTGCATATATTTATTGCGAGTGCAAATATATTTTTGTGTATTAAATATGAGAAGATTTAAATTTATTTTTGTGTAAATGTACAGACTGAATTAGTGAATAAAGTAATATTTTACAGTTTATTTACGAAATTTGTCGCATTTTCAATCATTAAGTTAGTTGAATGTTGATTTTATTTGTACTAAAATTATTTTAGAGCATATTTTTATGAAGAAGTTTTACCAGTGATAAGATATTGCTAAATAACGAAATTTGTAAAAATTGTATCATACAGACTGAATTGTGTTTATAATTTAAATGTTTCCGGTAGATGCCTGAAGAATCTAAACAATTTTCATATAACATCAATTGAATTTTTCATTAAAATGTTACTTTACATCCCTCCTTTTATTGATCTTGCTCTGCCTTTAGTACTTTACGAGAAAAAATAATAATTTTCATCTCAATTATAGTCAGTGGCTTCACAGGATACATTGTTTCGATTAGGCAGAGTCAGTAGCATAGCTAGGTGGACAAGGGTCCTGGTCTACCTATTCCTAAGGCTCAAGAAAGAATCGGGTCCTCATCCCCACTTTTAGCATAGCTTGAATTACATGAACGTCCGAAATTTTAAATAGCAACAAGAACGTTAAAAATCTTTTTCTTGTACGCTTATATCTTCTCAAAGATAAGGTTAGAGGGCCCCTAACGCCCTGGGACCCTGGTGAACCGCACCGCCTGGCCCTACCATAGCCTACCTACCATAGCTACGCCTCTGGGCAGAGTACAGAAATCTGAACAACACGCCTATAATACAGACAAGTCTTACTGGACTTACAGGAATTAACCGACATCCACAGCGATCCGCTTTGCTGCTCAACCAATTAAAATACCGGGTCCTGCCGTCTGCGTATTTTTCTATGTATGTGTATATTTTTAATTCAAACCATTTTTTGTGAAAAGTCGAAATATAAAGATTTCTTAGTTCATAGGACTCTTAAAAAAAGTAAACACCTCTAATTGTTTTATATGAAGTACATAATTCATATACATACCGGATCAGTATTGGTAGTTCCAAGAAGTTATTAAATATGCATATCTAATCTAGGAAAACAATGTTACGTCAGTGTTATCTGTCGAATAAATAATTTCAATAGCGTTTAATCCAAGCGTTTAGGAATTTCAAATGACTGAGAGCAAATTAAAACATTTTTAACGGATACAACGGGAACTATAATAGTCTAGAGAAATCATAAATAAGATATTCGGCTGGTTCCAGTACATGACTGTATGTGACCACTCTCGTGTCCATCTTACGCACTATTCCTAAACAGTTAAATTGCTTAGAGTTTAATTTCGTCAGCCTGTACTAGATAATATTAGAAGAACTTGTTAACGCGCTATCTCAGGAACTACTAGTTTACATTGAAGAAGTATTTGTGTGCTGGCTCGAGCATTTATCAGTGAAGGGTTTAGTAAAACTAGTAGGAAATTGGTAAATAATCAACGGACATTAAATTGCCCGTAGGAACTTCGAAATTCCGCCCGGATTACGTAACATCGTCCACAGATGTAGAAGCTAAAAGCTTAGTCGCGTTTCGAATTCCGAATTCCGAATACTCAAATCCAAATTATATAGCTGGGATAGAGATTTCCGTTCGTTATAATATTCAATTGTTTTACATATCATAGTTCGGTACATTGTGTAACTAGGAAACTATTACTATCGGATTTTTGTCTATTATCATAAATCACAACCTTTATCAGTGTGATAAATAGTTTCGCATATCTTTATATTCAATTAACAAACCGTGTTTTGATAATTAATTAAGTATGTACGTGTACATGAAATATTTTGTTCGCTCTTGCAATTAGCAACTACTTGTTATGGACAATTTATTTTATGTACTTATACGAGTATTAGTGATTCAGCTCTCTTCGAGTTTCATTTGTTTTTTTTTATTCATTCGTTATTTTACTGCAATATACAATAAGCGTACCCTTCTTAGCTTTACTTTTAATCCATTTAATAATTGTCTTAGTGGCACCGACTCAAAATTATATCTGCCCGCTACACACGACATCTCTGCGAGAAAATACGGTTTACGGTAGCCGCCATTTTTCAAAGCTTCTGAAAGTTTTCGAGCTTTCCCCCGTTATAATTGAGAATGAGAATGGGTTTCAGAATTCAGAATGGCAAAAACAAATTCTTAATTACGACGGCTGAACAGCTCGAAAACCCAAAAATATGAAGGAGAAGATACGTTATTCATAGATACCATCACCTGACTTCTAAAGAAACAAACATTTAAAACTAAGTAACACCTTAAGCGGTGAACAAATCACATTTTTATAGAAACACATATATGTACACCTATCAGGTTTTATATTTAATTTTAACCACAAACAACGAAAAAAAAACAAAAAAATGTCTATTCTTTACTCACTAACCTAGAACTCAAATGAGGTAAGATATCTTTATATTTATATATATATATAGGAGATATATATATATATAGGAGATATATATATATATATATATATTCTCCTGTCACGATGTGTGTCCGCTATGGACTTCTAAACTACGGAACCGATTTTCAACAGTAGTTCCGGAGATAAACAAACTCTTCTGTTTTATATATTAGTATAGATTACACTACTCCGTCTATCTTTGCACGGGCACTAAACTAGACTTTATATCTAACATCTTTAAGTGTCAATAAAATACCCATACATAACGGACGTTTAAAGATTCCTAGTGGGCTGTATTTTAAACATTTACGTCCAGTGACAGATGTACATAGATAGTATCAGTTAATGGAACATGTACGATGACGGAATTAGCATTGTAATTAAAATTATCAACATTGCCAGAATCAATGGCATATCTTATCCGAGATAATATTTGTACAATGAAACATGCTGTTATTTACAAAGATTATGCGACGAGCGTTCGGCTATGTCGGAAGATGTTTAGCTTATTTTTGATCGGGATATATTTCGTGTTAAGTGAGGCGTGTACGACGTACAACTTTGAGGATAGATACAGTGATGATTTTACAAATCAACGCGGTCTGTGCGATGGTCAGCCTATGTGGCTTCTCAGGAACTACACCGAGATTGAAGTGGAGAGACCGCACGAGTTAAGTGAGAAGTTTATTTCACCGAATCCTAGTATAAGTTGTGTTGCATCGTTTCTCTTTGAGGTGACTGCGAATGGAACTATAGAGATTAACGTGTACATGGAAACGAGCAATTTGAACGACCAAATTTCAATTATGGCTAACGAGGTGCGGACAAACGACGATGACGCTACCGTGGGTCACGTTCTGCTTGGACCTAGGTTTACCCCGGATTTCACTTCGGGATGGCATCTACTGCAGCTAACATTGACGGGTTCAGGGACCTATACGGGATATGTAAGTATTTTAAGACTATCAATAAATATATATGAGGCTGCTAGAGGCAGAGTGGCCTAGTAATAAAAAACATGATTTTCAATCATTAGGAAAACTTAGCCGAAAAAGAATTGAACTATTATTCGTGTAATAATTATGTTTACAATTCGGTCACTGTGCTCTTGTAATATAGATTAACATTTTTAGACTATGAAAATATATAAATAACTCCAGTTATAAAAAATGCAGTTAGGCTACTTTGCCTCTAGCAGCCTCATACAATATATATACTCATGTTCCCTATTACATTATACATATACAGTTATATTATGAATGTTTGGAATTTAAAAAATGTTTCCAAAACAAACAATTGGTAAGCAACTACGAAAGTTGTCTTCAAGTTTTCCCGAATACTTTGAGCCTAACTTGTCGCAACATAATTCAAGATGCCATGGGCGCGTGGCCGGCTACGTTGCCATGGCTACGTCTGGGGTACAGGTATATCTATCGCTATGTACGGCTACGGGTACATCTGTTTGTATCAAACCGAAGGTAGGCAGCATCGTCGGTCGCTGTGTGTTAGGCATACATCTCAATAAGTCGTTGGCGACGTCGACGGCAATATCGCCATGGTACTTTTTCTTAGTAAGAAATTGTTTCGGATACTCACCACACCTATTTGCTCCTAGGTTATGTCAGACTTAAAGCGACTAAAGCTCCACACTAGAAGCTACATTTTTCCTCTCACATTTTTTCGTAACATAAAAGACCGATTTTTGGTAAGTACATATTAAATTTTAAGAAATAAAATTGTAGTACATATTTTAAAAGAATAACTATTGCAATTTGCATAAAATTATGTTTTATATTTTCTTCTTGTCTTCTTTGTAACATTGTATTTAGGTATACATGTGGATAATTACTTCATTCTCATATTATAATAAATGTTACCTGACTACTTAATTTAAAGAATTTTCAAGTAGCTACTTATGGCATAAAATTTCAAGTACCAGGCCGCCAATTTGAAGAGGTTACCACTCATAAGTTCTACGAGATAATGAGGACATAACAAAGAAACCCTGTTTAGTGTCTATTATTAACAAATTACTTTTTAGGTTATTTTATTTATTTCTAAAGACATTATATGATTTAAATTATCAACTACGGAATGGCGTTTGACATATAAATTTCTAGAAAAGTAAAAAGAGAGATAATTATCGTGTTTTGAGCCAACGATATCACAAGAAGTTTCGTATATTTATAACATGTATATTTTCTAAATTGAAATTCGGTTTTAAGTTAATCAATGATATGAGACTGCTAGAGGCAGAGTGGCCTAATAAAAAAAACATGATTCTCAATAATAAGAAAAAATCGCGCAATGAAATGTAAAAATTAATTTGTCCTATTATTTGTATAAGAATTATGCTAATTTTTCGGTCAGTGTGCTCTTGTAGATTAACATTTTTAGAAATATAAAATATAATATATAAAAAAAATAAGTCAAGTCATAAAATTTAGTTAGGCTACTCTGCCTCTAGCGGCCTCATAAGTCATAACGAAGAAAACAGACTAGTTTTCATTATCACAATCTTAAACAAAATATTATTCATTGCACGCAAAGTAAATATATTAAATATTATTTTTGATTAGGAAATAGGTAGACAACCTACTCGTTTTACGTTACTTATCACTGCACTTTATCATCAAACAAAATTAATCACAAATTTGTAAACTGCCTCTGTGCGATTTACCGAAAAGATTTCGTCATGATTTGAAGTGCATCTATTCCATATTATGGATAAGCAAATCATGGAATCTTAATAAGCATTACGAAATGTCGTTTTCTCTGTATGGGGCATTGGGCAGACACATATTTGTGTCTGTTTCATTAATCGGTTTTTATTTGGCAATAAGTTGATTAGTCTTCAGTGCCCTGCCTGACGAAATTATAACTTGGCATAATTTATTTTCCTTGGTTTACTACAAATATATTTCTAAAGATTATAATAGTTCATTACATTTATAAGGCGTTATATTATATATGTTACTTTAAAGAACTTATTGATATCTATAACCAACAGTTTGTTAGTCTCTAGTTTATAAATCCTGACTATTTGAATGGTGTTATGCATTGGACATACAACACGTAGTAAAACTTTTGTCAGGCGCATATCTATGCTTGAATTTTTATAAGGTGGTAATGTATTTTATATATAGATGCATAATTCGTGAAAAACGTATTTTTTTACTGTTGAGTGTTTGTTTTTTGGTAATAAAAGAAGAGCTACTTAGTATTTTCAGGTTAAGATATTAAATGTTATATTATCATAGTTAAGTGTGTGAGAAATCCCGTTGGCACCTGTAGGCCATGGGACGAACGCAGTTCTGTGTCCGTTTCACTGATTTTTTTTTAATGGGCAAGTGATCACTCGCGTGCGAACAGCCCAACACATACAATTTATCGTTTTCCAAGTATTTGAACTCAGGTCTTCTTGGTCTTAAGGTGCTCGACCATTGAGGTATGGAGACGGTTATACTGTTAGTTATATTATAATAAATATATAGTTTTAATCATACGCGCTTAAAACTTCGATAGGGGAGGAAGTGAATATCTAATGATAATTATCGTTAGTAATTAATAGAAATAAACCTCTATTAGAAAACATTTACACCTAATAATTACAGTTGTAACAGATAAAAAAAATCGCCGCTATATATATATTTTTTTTTCATTAAGGAGAATTCATATTAATTAATTTTTGCAATTATTGTATCATAAGTCAAAAATAGATTCAAGCGAAAACCATCATTAATTGAATCTTGATAAGTGTCATTGTCTCATGAGTAATTATTAAATTTCATAACATTTATTTGTGGGGCTGCTTATCGTTGATTTAAAACGATATATTTTTTATCTAATCAAATGATGGTTATCGGGCAGGTAATTGTTCTTTGATGTGAATATCTTCATTCTAGAGCTTCCAATATAGATGCGATAAGTATCTTCAGGATAAACAATGATAGATATCTTTGATTGTTATCAAAGAAAAAATCTATTTATTTATTTTTTCTTTTTTTTTAAATGTATTTATAAGTAAATTATATTAGTAATTTAAAACTTGTTAAAAAAGAGAAAGACATCTGTACGGTTACTAATTTCAATAATGTTTTATATTTAATATAAGTAGATATATTAAAAATATAAAATAGATCCAAGAATTAAAATAATGTTTAAGCATGCTTACACTTAATACACATGTAATAAAATTTTTATCGAGTTAAAAAGCAAAATATATTAGTTAAACTTTGAAATATTTAAACTACGGCCCGACGTTTTGAATGCTTTGCAGCAGTCGTGGTCCCGAAGAGATAGTTATTAAATAAAAAAATAATTAGTAAGCCCAAATTTTTGTAATTCAATCCACTCTCCCTATATTACAACGTGAGAACAGGGGTGTTTGTAATTAAAAATTGCAAGTTGTATGATTGGGTAATTAGGTATGTGAGTTTTATCAGAGGCCGAGCAGCTCATTATGAATGCCAGTCGATAAAATATTACTCCTAAATTTGATTCGAGACTAGTATCGTAGAAATGTCAAAGCGTCGGTGCCTCCTTGTACTGCTACTAAGCCATAGTGTTTTCTGCGACGACTGTCATACATATGACTTCGAAAAAGACTTCGAGATCACATTCCATCAGAATCAATCCATGTGCGAAGGGAGAGTGATGTGGCAAATTGGTGATTACTCGGATTTCAATATTACTAGCCCCCACGAACTGAGTACACAATTTGCTTATCCCGGGAAATCTCTGAGTTGTGTATCTAGTATTTCCTATCCTATGGAAGGAAATGGAGTTTTTGAGGTAACGGGTTACTTGGAACCCGAAGGTGGTGTCGAACTGTTGGTTTTGGTTAACGAAATAGTTCCCAATGGACCTGATGCAGCTGTTGGTAATATATGGTTCACTGCAAAAGGATGGGATACTAGAAATGTTACTCTTACCGGTCGTGGGAAGTATCAGGGCTATGTAAGTAAACGAAATTGTAATGATTATGCTGAAAATAACCAAACAATTGTATTTTTGGCAAAGTTAATTTTAGTATTGAGCTTAGAATCATGAAAATATAAAGTAGGTTTATTTAATAGGGATGTATAATATTTCACAGGAAACAGCGTTTAATGAATACGTAACGTCATCGTTAATTGTGGAAATTAAGAGAGGAGACAAACCTTTAGTGTTATTTCTCCGTGTAATTTTCTATTTCTTTATTTATGTTATTCTTCATTATGCGCTTCGAAAAGCTGAGATTGCATATTATTTAAATCCTGGGACCTCCTTCGAAGAATAGGCTATTAAGAAATTTTAATTACAAGAAGTTGCACAAAATATTACATGAATCACATTTAAGAAGATGACATAGAACGGTAAAAATATAAGTGAAATAAGTAATTTTAATCCTTTCATTTCAGATAACTATGTTAGGAATGGCAGCATCCGATTCAATGGTCCTCGTTGATTCTTTTCGATATATCCCCCCGGATTATGAGGAAGAATGTAATATATATGAGTATCCACCGACAACGCCTGGGGATACGACTTCAACGACCGACGAAGTGACTTCTACGACTGACGAAATAACTTCTACAACCGACGAAGTAACTTCTACGACCGACGAAATAACTTCTACGACTGACGAAATAACTTCTACAACCGACGAAGTAACTTCTACGACCGACGAAATAACTTCTACAACCGACGAAGTGACTTCTACGACCGACGAAGTGACTTCTACGACCGACGAAGTGACTTCTACGACCGACGAAGTGACTTCTACGACCGACGAAGTGACTTCTACGACCGACGAAGTGACTTCTACGACCGGCGAAGTGACTTCTACGACCGACGAAGTGACTTCTACGACCGACGAAGTGACTTCTACGACCGACGAAGTGACTTCTACGATCGACGAAGTGACTTCTACGACCGACGAAGTGACTTCTACGATCGACGAAGTGACTTCTACAACCGACGAAATGACTTCTACGACCGATGTAGTGACTTCTACGACCGACGAAATAACTTCTACAACTGATGAAGATACAACAACAACAGAATTTACTACTCCAAATACAGAATCTCCTAACACAGGAGAAGGCGGTACTGATTACGATAACCCAAGCACACCTCAGCCTACAGAACCCACACAAGGTCCAATAATAGATCCGTACAGCTTTTGGAACCCGTACACAATTACTATGGTCGTTTTATTGTGTATTATATTCATAATACTATTATCTTTTATATGTTATTATTTAGGCGTAAAAAGAGGCAATCAAAAAGAGCCTATCGTACTAGTAGCACCTGATATAGATGATCTACCGAAATCAATTGTTATACCTAGAGTGGATAAAATTAGTAACAATTCTTTTATACCATACTTGGCGTAAATTTCCATTACATGAGAGGTGCATATAAAAGTGCATTGAACAAATTTGATGAGGACGAGCGGGACACGGTAGTACAGTTGGTTAGAGCAACAATACGGATTCTGTGGTCATGGGTTCGTCTGTGTATCGGTTTTTAATATTATTTGAAGATTACAGACATTTTATTGAACAAACAAGCTGATTATTTTAAGAACCTACTGATATTAATAGCCATAGTGGCCATAATGTTATTAAGTTTCTGTGATTAATTATTTATTTGTATTTTTGTCTGTGTCATTAATATCTGTATTTGCTCATTCTAGTTCTAATATAGCTATAACAAATTATGTTTTAAAACTAATTGCTATCATATGTACAACATCCGCTAAATATTGTTATATTTTTTATTTATATAACGGCTTACATTAAACTTATAAGTATTTACCATACATTTTGAATTCAACATTATTTTGTCATAGATAAATTGAAATTATGATACGGTACAGATTAAATAACGAAACGACATTCCTAATCCATTTAATCAAAAGCGAGTATAGCATACAATTAATTTACAAGAAATTAATAATTGTTATGTACAATGTAAATATTCTTAATAGGTTATTCGGATATAGTGTACATAGTAGACTAGTAAACATACGCTTAATTAAGTTTTAAATATTGTTTCTTATAGGCTATGCTCATAGAAAGATTTGTACATTTTATCCAAAAAGGTTTTTTAGGTCTTCACCTTTTTGGTTCGTTGGTTTAATGTCAGCAATGTACAACTAAACGGGTCACTGGGTTCAGCATGTTGCTTAAAGTTAAATAATTCACAAGGAGAAATCACAGGAATAACGAATTTCCACAGATAAATTATCAAAATTTAGTAAATTTGTCGCATTGGTGTCAACTGTTAGACAGTGCAGTTTTTGTAATTAAAAAACCATATAATTAATATATAAAAAACCGACCTAACTAATTTTATATGTAGTAGCGCAATATACAGTAGTCCTTTTAATATGATAATTCGATATCTTAAACTTCACAATTGATATCTAATGTGGAATACAGTGGCACAAAACAATTTGATAAAGTTTATTGATAAGACCTTTATACTAATTAACATTCAAAGGGCAATATTTTTACACCTTTGTACTTATGTGGCTACAATATTTCAAACACTCTCATACCTTATAATGTGCCTGGATAGACATTGTATTTGAATGAAAGCCTTATAATTATTTTTAGAATTGTAATTTTTATTTTGCATTGATGCATTTACTACTTAGTTTCTACTTTATTCAATTCTAATGTCAATCTGTGGCCTGAAAAGAAAAGGATTTATTTCCTTACGTATATTGTTTACTTATCTTAATTTTTGTCGTAGCGTTTAAATTTTTTAAACCTTATCTTATCAAATGTGCAACAAATTATTGTTTGCATTACAGTAATCCTAAATTACACGCATTAAATCTGATCCGTATTTTGTCTTTGATTTTTGTATAAGTATACCTGTAAATAAACAAATGATACTAAAATCTTGGTGTTTCCCTATTGAGTGACCTTAAACCAAGGTCTAATTAATTTTATAATCAAACTGATATAGGTACAATCGTTTTGTTCCTGTGTAAAACTTCAACAGAACGCAATTCTTTTGTTCGTCTGTCATAACGGTTTGTGACGTCACAGAGAATTGTGTTCTTACCTTCGTGATACAATTAGCTTAATGTAGCACGTACCAAGTAATAAAGTATAGGGTATTTTTTTATGACGTATGAAGGAATGATATCTCTTTGAATGATCTTAAAAATGTCAGCGACAATATATGTCTAGGTTTAAGATTGACTTGCTGGTAAAATTTATAAAGATGAGAAGGTTTGCAAAAACAAATACTGATGCCCAAATTAACTATTTTGCGCGAAGTCAGTGGCACAGCTAGTTTGTTACAGATTAGTACCAGTTCTAGAATCAGCAGAACCATTTAACGGACTAAAAAGTTAGACAATTTAATATAATATGTTTCATTACAAGAAATGATTTTAAATTTATCTGCTTATAATAAATTTGTCAATAAGTCATTATGAAATTTAATTTCTATAGCAAAACTAGAAGTTTTACTTTGTAAACTTCATTTATATTACCAATCTAAATAACACAATAACTGGTCAATGGTCTTAATAAAATAGTAATGGTTATAAGCTTATAAATGTAATATAATTTGTCAGTCCTTGAAATCAAATAGCCAAAATAAGTTCCTTGACCTTCTGTCGAATTAGGTAATAGGAAATGCGAGAAGCCTTAATTTACCCAAATTGAATGTGTTAGTGTCAGCCAACGATATGAGGTTTTCCCCAAGGATCCTGGTGACTGGTAAAGCTGTATTAAGGTCTCGGTTAACTTCTTTAACGAGCTCATGTGTCAGCTTATTAATGATTTTGTAATTCTGCTGCGTGAGATACTTTCGTTCTTACGTTTATACCATGACCGCCTCTGTAGCTAAATGGTTAACGTGTTGCCTAGCGGCGAATTTAGTTCTAATCTAGTTCGAATCCCGGAGAAACGATAGATTGTTTCGGTCGGGCAGGGCACAGAAGTCTTATCAACTACTTGCCTGTGAATAAAACCGATTAGTGAAACGGTCACCGAAATGTACACCCCATGCCCCACAAGGGGAAACGGAATTTCACTTACATTTGTACCATGATACCATAATCCTAAATTTTTACTCAAACAAAGGACGGACAAACTTGGGGTTCACTGAATATAATCTGAAATACCTCAGGTATATATAACATTTTAATAATACTTAGTGACGACCTATTCTGGTTCTAGATATTCGGCAATCCACAGACTAATGTAAACGCAGACTTAATAGCTTTTTTATCTGTAAACGGTGATTCGTTACTCAGTCGGAATGTCGATATTCCTACCACCGTTTTAAAATCCAGATTTTCCAAAGAAAGTCTAAATGTTTTGGAAAAATTGTTGGACCTAATGCAAACTGAACAACCCTTGGCCAAACGTTGCTACCATTAAAACAACGACACAGTTAGTCTCTGTTGATCATAGAATTAGCAAAATTTCAGTTCAATAATAAAGGTTACCTCTTTCTACATTAAGAGAAAAATAGAGTACATTAGATTTGTTTGTGTGTATGTTATGCGCGAATTAATTGCAGGTACTTTGTAGGCAAGGTGAAGAGTTTTTTATGATTCAGCTATTGTGTATGAGTCATAAAATAATAAGACTATGTAAACAGTGAAAACGATTGATTCATTGTATCCGTGTCTATTATGTAGATGTGATTGCAATAAATCGAATTATAACTTGACAAATTGAAAATATTTAAATAAAACACTTTAACGGTTTAAAACGCGATATAATATAATATATCGCGTTTTAAACCGTTAAAGTGTTTTATTTAAATGTGTACTACTCGCGTAAACTATAGACAGTATTTAAATTGAAAATATATGATGGGGGATTTAATTATACTTATGGCCTCTCTATAGGTATATATCTATTGGCTTATTAGTCTAATGGTAGCTTTTTTAGTCTAATAATCAATGTGTCGTGGATAACTACGGGTTCCAACATGTTTCAAATTAATCTATAATTTTTCTAAAACATGAGGACTTCGCACGAATATCTGGATATTAGGTGGGCGGCAGGAATATTGCAATCCCGTCCGGGTGACGAACCACCGTCTACAGATAGAAGAGCCGTAATGCGTTATGTCTGTGGATTTCCGAATATTCAAAGCCAAAATAGGTCGGAATCGATTCTTTTGAGATTTATACGGTTACTTCACTTACTATCAAGTGAATCCCGTGCTTGTCTGTGGTCCGTAAAAAAACCATGTAGCCAGCTTTTCCTACAAAAAAGGAGTACGATATAGGTTAGTTTTTTTAATTAATAAAAACAACAAAACCTCTTTGGCGACCGCTGTTATCCGCAGGTCCAAATATTATCTTTTTATTGTCTATAGTTTACGCACAACAACATTAAATAACATAATAGGGTAAACGCATTCTATTGTGTTTTAATACATAATAATTCTGTAGTCAAGGCAAAATTCTGTTGACATTTTTATAAAATCAAAGTTGAAAAAGTTTAAAACTTTCACCGCGCGAACTAAATGTCCCGCGTTAAATCTGACCTAAAGCACCAACAGGTCAAGGTTAATTATGTAAGTGTTTCTCCATAATAAAGCTTATTATGACGTATGTAGCTTTGAAGACCACCATACCTACCTATAATAAAAAAAATAGTAGCAGGCCATTTGTAGAACTACTCTACTCGTATCGTAAAGACCCGTAGAAAAGTTTTTTTACTAATTAATTAAACATGTCACGCTAGCTCAATTGGTAGTGCAGCAGCACAGAACGCCGGTTCAAGTCCTGCCCGAGTAGAAAATTTTTCAATTTATTTTCGATTTTTATATTAATTAAACATAATTAAATTGGCTTGGACATGGTTAAGTGCGGTGTCAATTATGGCTTCGAATCCTGCCTGTGCCTTAATTTGTCTATGTTCCCATTCCATTTATACAGACGTTCCTAAGTCTTCTAAAAATACTTGATAGAGAAAATTCTATAATAATATTTTCATGTATTGTTTATATGAAATAGGTCTTGACCAATTTTGGCTTTAGATAATTAAAAATTCACAGACTAAATCCGAAACGATTCAACTAAAGAGGTTTTTCATCTGTGGACGATGGTTGGTGGTCTATACGAAATTTCGATATTAGTTGCGCATTGTGACCATTAAATACCGTTATATCAATGAAAAAAGATATTAAAACATTTTCACTCATCATTTTAATCTGTGGACGGTGGTTTGTGAGCCAGACGGCATTTCAGTATTTCTACCACCCCTTAATATTATACAATATAAATGTATTCATATAATAAAGTAAGTACATTCATTATCTGATATTATCCTGCTCATATAAATGGATTACGTTTGTTCTTATATAGTTATGCAAATAAAACTTTAATATCTATTACGTTGTGTATGCCATCCTTGCTTTGACTATTATCCTTGCCGCGTATGGAGACTTATTTACTCTCGATTATTATTGAGTCATGAAGTAGATTTGTTTGTTTTAATTTTTCACAGCTTTGGATTCAGATTTGTTATTACTGCCCATTTATGAAACATAAGAATAAAAATAATTAATTAATGTACGTATGGCTAATGGCTGACGGGTCTCCAGCCTTCTAGTATTAATCGTTTAGGCTTCAGGCCGCTGAGGCAGTCATGCAGGGGCATGTCTTATTTTTTTTACTGTTTGTCACAATAAAAATCTCCAAAAAAAGGTTTTCTTTTCAGGACTTGAACGTTAGACTAGGTATATGTATCCTAGAAAAGCAAAGATCGAAATCGAACACCACGCGAGAAATAAATTATAAAGGTATCTATTAAAAGCTTCTGTTAACATCGTTATCGACGATGCGTAATTATTTTGAGAAATGTGTGTATTATATCCTTTACAATTAATAAAAATCCACGAGAACTAAATGTTAAAACATAACGCTTGTTATGAATATAATGCACTACCCAATATAGTTTGAAAATAAATATATAATTTGTATGTAATTTTTGAAACAATGCACTGAATAAATATACATTTTTATCAAATTTATTTATATGAATAAAGCAGAATTACAATATTGTTATTTTTAGATGGAACACAAACTTATTAAGGTAATGAAATGAATATGTACAATGCGCTGTCGAGAATTAGATAGTCTAATAACACTGGAAATTCTTCTCAGAAATTAAAAAATACTTGACATTATTTTTTAATACCTTTTAGAGTATTTAAAATGCACCTTTATTTCTTGCCAAGAGGCAAAATTATGTGATTGACCACGACTCTCCGTTATGCCCCTACAATATTTTCTTTTCGAATGTCACTGTCGCTCTGTAAATGTTAATTGGGTTGAGGAACAGCAGAGGGTTGTCAAGAATCCTGAACAATGATCAATATAATTACAGCGTCCTAGTGATCAGACGACGTAAAAACCGTTGCCACTCAATATAAAGGCACACATCTTAGCTTGTTCTACAATTGGAGTTCAGCAGTGTTACTGAACTGACTGTGTTCTGTTATTAAAAAATCTGAAGAAATGTACGAGGTACGTTCACACGGTCATTGTCTGTATTTTTAGTGTTAATAAGTTTTTTTACCCCTTCGTTGGCTCGTGGGTGTAATGGTAACAATGTACTGCTAATAATCAACGGTCGTGAGTACGATCCCCACCGGCTCCAACATTTTTCTAATCGATTTATAATTTTTCTTAAACGTGTTGCACTTTGATATTAAATGGATGGTAGGAATATCGAATTTCACGGGCCACGAACCACCGTCCACAGATGAAAAAGCCGGGAAGTGTAACCGCGTTACGGCTTCATTCTGTAGATTTCCGAATATCCAAAGCCGAAATAGTCGAGTAGAGGTCGTCAGTTCATCTTGATTATACGCCATATGGCTGGGCTATTAAACTTACCATCAAATGAATCCGAGTCTGCATTCCTCTGTCATAAAGAAAAATCCTTCAGAGAACACCTTATGACTTCGGACACTAGTTTAGCGACGACTGTCGTAAAAGCTTTCCAGTGCACAGCAGCGTAGGGTCTATGCTCTTAAAGCCTTTTAATGAAGGGAGAAGGTTCTCTAGTGATATAATAATAGAATGAATTTTCATTTTTATGTGCGTTTAGCAATAAATGTAGATTTTAAACTTTGAAGGAAACATGCTGATAGTGTCTATAGTTTACGCGAGTAGTACACATTTATATAAAACACTTTAACGGTTCAAAACGCGACATATTAGTTGGCCACGGCTGCTGCAAAGCATCTTTCGGATGCTTTGCAGCAGCCGTGGCCAACTAATAAACTTAAACGTCGGGCCGAAGTTAAAAATTATTTCCAAATAAGTTTAACTAATATATCGCGTTTTAAACCGTTAAAGTGTTTTATTTAAATGTTGATAGTCTCACGTATTTGAGAACAAAGTTTTGTGATTAATTTCGAAGTCATTAACTTTTTTAGTGTGCAATCAAGATCGTAAACGCAGAAAATTAGCATAGGAAATACATTACAGCGTCACTTGTTATGACTCATCGTTGTAAAAAATACTTTAATTTAGAGTATCAAAACTCAATATATTTTTTAATGTAGCATTGTTTTATATAATGTTGTTTTGGGATCTGTAGCGAAAGGCTAATTTAAAAGAGACAGACTTAGCTATCCGTCCATCTATATTTAATGTATGATTTTCATCTGTTGTTTTCTTATGATAGTAGGCCCTACTAGCATAAATAATGAAATACCCTAGCCATATAACATCTAAATAAATGCCCTGTCAACTTATCTTAGCTTTGGATATTCGGAAAAAATATTAATTCTTAGTTTTTATTTAGAATGAAACTAATATTTAAAAAAAGGCGGCTTCAATACATTACATTTTTTTACTCCCTAATTATAACAATACGGAACCATTTGTACGCAAGTCCGTCTTGCTCTTCACCGGTTTTACCATTAATTTTTGCTTCGTTTTTCGCAGAGAGCTCTTCTGGTGCTATGCTTATTGACCGTGTCCTGGGGTCAACGCCTGACTGACACTAGTAGCGTGGGTTCCCGGAACACTGGTGGTTATGGTTTACTCCGACCAGGTTACAATGGGTACGGAGGCTATGGAGGTTACTCGGGATCTGGCTACACTGGATATGCTGGATACTCGGGCACTGGATACCAAGGCGGTTACACAGGATTAGGAGGTAATTCTCATCTTACACACTACACACAATACAATAAAATAACTTTAACGACCCGACGTTCTGCGTGCTATGCGGCATCCGTGGTCACGGGGGTCGTATTTAATAATAAATTAACTATGAAGTTTATATGATTCGCGTTTGAAACCGTTAAAAGGGTGTTTTTTTAATGTGTGCTATTCGCGTAAAACACGATCAATAAATATAATAAATAATTCTTATTTATTTACAAAGTTTGTGCATAACTTTTATTAAATAATAATTACTGTTACTAGGATATAGTCTATAACTAGAAACATCGCGGATTTCCTGAAAACAAAAGAATCCTGATCAATTTACGTGTACGTAATAGATTACAATACATGGAATTACGATAATTACGCGATTCACTTAGTTTTAATTACATTTGTTGTCACAGCATTGAATGAATCGATTAAGAAACGGTTATACTTTCATCTCTATAAGTATTATTGACAAAATGCCATCCTATAAAAGACAATGATAGTCCAGACTTGAAAGTATACCCGGCTACTTAGTACTTACCCTCGACAGTTAAAAATATATTTCGATTAAGATAATTGTGGGTGGGAAAAAAAAATGGGTGGGATTGAACCAGCATCCACCGATCCGTGCTGCTGCTCTAACCAATTAAGCTGCTTAGTATAATTTTATTTCTCTCTACGAGGGAAGCCGGTTGGTAGTCGTACCGGTCTAATACGACTGCACATTCAGATGACTGCTTAAGGTCTTAATTTTACAGTGTGATAAAAGTTGAACAATGAAGAATATATTTAAAGCCATCATTGGTGTTGTCATTTTAGAGCCATGTGTACAGTGCACCAGGATAAACTTTTTCGAGACTTCTTCAGGACTCAGGCAAACGTCTCTGGGAGGTTAGGAGACGTTTACCTCGAAGAAGAAAAAACATTAGATCTTTTTTAACGTTTTTTTATGAACTTTTCTTGTTTCTATCTATAATTTTGTAGGCTTATAAGTTCAAGCTACGTGGAAAGAGGGGATTCAGAGGCCCGATTCTTTACAATCTTTCTTATGCACCCTTGTCCACGTAGCTACGCAATAACATGTGAAAAATAATATAGCTTTCAAAACTAAAAATAAAAAAAAGAGTTCCAGATGAGTGATTTCTTGTTACAATCAAGGAACTTCATAATCTACGAAGTCACTTCCCTTCTCAAATTGACTTTTCGTGTAACACCTTTGTTTTACAAGTTGACCTTAAGATTAATTGCTACCATTTTCTTAAACAAAGTCAATTGTATTTGTTAAGAGCCTAGTGCTATTGTGCTCTGGACCATATTAAGATCGCATTTTTATATTTCTATCACGTCGAGATGGTAAATAATGCACAACAGTTCAATAGACCCATTGTTCTTAATTTGAATCGAGCCTTAAGGGTTCATACATTATATACTTCGCGTATTAAACCGTTTTGCTGTCTTATTGCAGTGTGTACTAATCAATCGTAAAAAAATGTAGCGTACCTAGTAGTATTTTAACTTTGTGTAAAATACTCGCGATTCAGTATTCAGTAAGTTGTGTCGCGACAGAAACATATAAAAGCATCTTTTAACAGTTTAAAACGCGAACTTTATTTTCTCTGAAGTTAATTCTGTGCGTTACTAGTTATTTCTGTGACCGTTACATTGGCTGATTTTGATTCAATGCCAAAAGTTGATCACTTTTACATCTTTGCCTTACCAAACTGAAGCGACTCCATGTTTCATGGGATTTGATGGCCTTTATCTCGTCTTATAGCTAAATTAATTTTTTTTCAGGTGGTATAGGTAGCTACAATCCAGGGTATAATGGTTACAACACAGGATATAATGGTTATAATTCTGGTTACAACGGATATAGCAACGGTTATAATACCGGTTACAACAGTGCTTACAACCCCGGATACAATACTGGCTTCAGCGGAGGTAGGTGTCATCATAATGTATATTTACACGAGTTAGAACTACAATTAGACAATTTTAACGGTTTGAAACGCGAACAAATTTAAAAACGCTGTGTATTTTTTTAAACATTCTAAATATTTATTTAATTTATGGTGCTACATTTCTCTTTTTCAATCTCAAGCATAAATACGAAGCAAAAAAAATGTATAGGTATTATAATATAATTGGTATAATGATGTAAACACTCACCTAATAATAACAGGAAGCTCCAATCTTTATAATAATGGGTAGACGTGACAAGAAAATGACGAATAAGTTTTATTACAAATCGTAGATACTGGTATAATCGTACTTGCGACCTCATAGGCATTTCTAAAATAACATTTCTAGTATTCTAAATAAGTTACTACTAATAGATTTCGTATTTAAAACTGTTAAGAAGTGTTTTATTTACATGTTTATTTCTGGCGTGAACCACAGACAATATTTAATCATAGGGATTATTAAAAAAGTCTATAGTCTTCACATAAAATTATTAATAATCTTCTTTAGGGAAAAAACTAAGTCTCGTGTGTTACTTTGTTGCTTGAACATCTTGGAAAGACAAAGTCTGCCCTTCTTCTGTCAGAGATGAATTAAGTGACGTCATACTGTTTAAAGAAATTCTTTTTAAAACATACTATGTACTCTTCAGATCGTCAAATTTATTTAATTGTATTTCAAGCGTATAAAATTATTTTATTCGTTTATAACATTTGAATGGGGTAAAAGTAGATACTCAAACATTCGCTACGTGATAAGATAACTATGACTAATTATTTATTATCTAATTAATACAGGCTTAAAGGATTATAGTGATATATAATCTAAAAATTTTATGCGAACATATTTGTATACCCTTTGAAATGCTTCGTTAATATACGTCATAATTAAAATATGATTTAGAAAATATCTCATATAGTATAGTCAAGGCCACCTTCTTAGGCTATCCATAATCATATGTCATTTTCGCTGAAGTAGAAATATTCCGTTGTAAACACAACTCTTGAATCTCTGAATACAAAAATTACTAATTATATAATATAATAATATATCTTTTATTTATCCACATATACCCGCTTTCAACCCCAAATAGGGAACCCTGCTAAAGGCCACTATGCTCTAATTCGAGTGTCTCATTCTTACAGGTTACCGCCCTAACTACAGACCCGGCTATGAATACAACAGACCAGGTTACCAAAGCAACCTAGGCTACTCAGACTACAATCGGCCCGGTTATCAGTACGGTTACAAAGGATATGAGCGTCCCTACTCGGGGTACAGTGGCAACTACTTCGGTGGTTACGCCGATGGTTATGACAATGTTAGACTTGGTAGGAAGGCTGAAGATAAAAAAGATAACTAAGCTTAGATTAGGATAAATGGTGTATATATTTTTGTAAATAAATAAGATAACATTGGCAATACTATATTTTCATTCGTCTCTTCATCTTATAACAAGTATAATTTAAAATATACATTACTTTATACATAATTTAACATTTAGTTAACTTAATAGACTGTATTAAGCAATTTCAACTATAATAAGGTAAATCCCTTTTCGAGCTATTATCTGTAGTTATTCCTGGTCCACCATAGCCTGATGACGTCATTCACTCGTGATGACGAAACTTTGAGAACCTTTTATCATTATTGTTGAAATCACTTGGGACGACGCCCGTATTCTAATAAATAAATAAAATATATAGCTTATGGTCTATCCTTCTATATAAACTTAAGAAAATAGAAAAAAAATGTCTTTTTAAAAACAAAACAAACGAAGTAAGGAACATAAAAAAAATGTTTTTAACAGTAAGGCAGAAAAAAGGAAAACTTCTTATTATATTTTTAAATAAAACACTTTAACGGTTTAAAACGCGATATATTAGTTCAAATTAAAATAAGTTTAACTAATACATATATCGCGATTTAAACCGTTAAAGTGTTTTATTTAAATGTGTACTACTCGCGCAAACTATAGACAGTCTTTCTAACTATATTCTTGGAAGTCAATGGAAGTTGCATATCAATATATTTGCTTTGAATAATATGTTTTAAAAGATAATTCTTATCCGCTAAACCAATCTGATGTCATAGAGTTGAAAAATGAGGCGGCACCAGAGCGCGCGTTTGCGAAGTTTATGGGTATCGAGTTCGACATCAGGTCAGTGAGTTCTGATCGGGATTTGTTGGGGCTGGACGATGGGGCTTGCTTCTTTTTCATCTGTAAGGATAAGTATGTTATAATTATTATAAATAGCTATTGCTACAGTAAGCTAAGTTAATACAGTGAAACCTGGTTAATTGGGATCTCATGAGACCAAGACATTTGTACCAATAATTGAGGGTTTCCAATAATCCAGTTTTCCAATTAAGAAGGTTTAAAATGCCGGTAGTCTCATTTACAGAGGTCGCCGTTTGTTTTTTAAACAAAGTTACGTGTTAAAGTCTGAATAATTTGTCTCGCTTATACAGGTAATTAAGCTACATAGTCTCAAATATAAAGGTAAACTTTGGATGTCTTAGAATCCAAATCTCATTCAACCAGCTTCATAAATTAATGAAAAGAACCGGGACCTCATCTCGATAAAGATTTCAGATCATTTGTCCAGGTCCCACTTAACCAGGTTTTACTTTACTTATAATTGAATATATAAATGAGAATTTTGATTTATTGATACATTGGGTTTTTAATAATAACACAATTTTGATTAATTGTTAGTTTGTCAATGATATATCACAAAACCAACGCAACTATGTAATAGAAAAACAACACGAAAGTATTAGTGAAGTATGTATTACAGTTTGTAATATTTTTTTTAATAATACACATGCTTGCTCATGCTATATTTACCGATTTTCTATTTTAAAGCGGAAGTCTTCATTCTGTTAGGATAAAAAAGGTGTATCAATAAAAAGAAGCTAACAGTGCGTGTGTGTCTTTGTCTTGTTATAATACAGAATCATAGTTAACATAAGACTTGGCTTCAAACGTAAGACCTTGTTGCCAGACTTATATCCCATATTATTAAAAAAAAAATATTGTCAACATCTAAATTGAAGTAATAGAGCGAACTTTAAACTTGAATGATCAAATTTAGTCTAAGTTTTTTGTATTAATTTATTGAAATAAAACACTTTAACGGTTTAAAACGCGATATATTAGTTAAACTTATTTGCAAATGATTTTTAACTTCGGCCCGACGTTTCGGATGTTTCGCAGCAGCCGTGGTCACGGGGAGACTAAAGATGGAATAAGTTTAACTAATATATCGCGTTTTAAATCGTTACAGTGTTTTATTTAAATGTGTACTACTCGCGTAAACTATAGACAGTATTTGATTTATTTTGTTTTAATGACAGAGGACGACGTACAAGCATGGGATACACTTGAAATACCCCAGCCTATATCTAAAATTGTGAACAAGATGCGCTGTCGTCCTATTTTGGCTTTGGATATTCGAAAATCCACAGACTGAAACGTGATTAAACTGTACGGCTTGTGACGGTGTTTCGTGACCCGGGCGGAATTACTATATTCCTACCACCCATTCAATATCCAGATTTCCAGACGAGGTCCAACGCGTGTCAGAAAATATATAAATTGAAAAATTAGGTACATGTTGGACCGTCGAGATCGCACCCACGACTCGTTGGTAGTAGTAATGTGTGGCTAATAGCCACCATCAGACCAACGAGCCCGTCAAAGCGTTACAATAATAGAGTGCACTAGACTGCCAACTTAGAAGCCAGCATTAATCCTACCATTTTCCTTGAGATAAAAAATAAGGAAATCCTTACTAACCGGCTTATCCTGTTTCTTATGCGGTGTAACGGGTGTGGCCACAGGGAGAACAGAGAACCAATGGGTGTCGGCAGAGGCCAGTATGTTCGCCGCTTTATCTCCTGTGCCACCAGATGTTACCGGCTTTGTGCTGATAATTCCTAGGAGTTGACCATGATGCAAGACGAGACTACCTAGTAGTGTCTGGAAGTAAATTAACATTGCTTAAAGCTAGTGAAAACTTAAGTACTCCTGTACCTAGAGAAAGAATTAATCAGAGCGCTTCCACCAGCAGTTACGTCTACCAGTAGTTATTCATATTATGAAAAATATATATAACGTAAATTAAAAATATATAAAGGATAATAAAAATAATGGCTTGTGAGTTGGGCAAAAAAGTTATATTGCAGGATAAGACATTAACTAGTCTGAGTTTATTAGACAACTTATTTTTGATTACGGCCCGTGGTTCCGATTTAACGAAAATATTTCTTTCATATTTTTATCTTTTAAAGTTTAATAAAGATAAAAATAATTTTGTCTGCTCAACAACAATTTTTCTGAAGCTCAGAGTCTTAGAGTATCTTTTGGAAAGCTATTATCATAATTAATAAAATAAATGCTTACCTGAACCCTCTGCACGGAGCGTTTCAAATTCGTCTGAATGTATGGATAGAACACATCATAGTCAAATGGATCGATCTTCTCCCTCAGAAACTCGCATATATCTTGAGACATCTCCACGTACTTTTTGTTCTCTCTAGGCACCAGCAGTAACGTTAAATGTCGTACGTCCATCAGCAATTGAAGAGCGCACCTTTGATTTATCTCTGCCTCTTTCTCTCTTATCACAGTGTTATAGTGTGCGAAGGTGACAGATGTAATCTGATCTACGAATTTAGTATGAATTTCTAAGGGCAACGTGTGTGGTATAACTTCGTCTAATAGTCTGCTAACAGTGTATAAGTATTCTTGGACCTTAAGAGACGGGCCAGCGGGCACCTTTATAGTGGACTCTATGGAATTGCCTTCGTCGTCCTTTTCGACAATCTTTATTATGTCCCATTGCTGAAAATACGAATATATTAATATATGAGTATTCCGTCACAGTTGATAGTCTTAAGTAATATTTATTATAAGTGATGTTAACTAAAACGGCATGCGGCATATACATGAAACAAATGTCAAATTTCTATTATTTGTGAAAAAAGCAAATTGATTATTTTAAAGTATTCACACATTGGTAAACTTTTATATTTTCACGTGTCATTGCACATGATGGCACTATATCAATTAAATATCTATTTTAGATTAAAAAGAAATTTCGACACGGGCAGGATTTAGGTTGGTGCTCTAACTGACAGGGTAGCTCAATCGCTAAGAGCAACATTCATTTTCTGTGGGACATTTAGGAAAGTCGCGGGTTTTTTTTTTCTAATTAACTTTAGCAATAATAATAATAAACTACCATCATCAAATAGTCAATATTCTCCTCCAAACTGAATCCTTGCGGTAGACCATTGGTCAAGTCCTTGACCTTTATCACAGCTATATCCAACCACTTTCCCCAGCAATACTGACAGTTTTCCTTCATAACATCGCAAACTTTTCCCCAACGTTTTGTACTCGCCTCGTCTAACATCGCAGTATCATTATTATCTGGGATATAGCACCGTCGTACATTCGGAATAAGTATCGTAATAGCTTGAACGAATCGAGCTGTATATATTGCAGTTGTTTTTCGCTGCAGTTCCGTGGACTGTAGAGTCGGTTCTTCAAAACATGCCTTTATGTAGGTTAACATACTAAAACAGAAAGGTTCCTTGAATGAAGAGATATTTTTAAATCTGAATTTATTTGAATCCAGTGTTACCTAACACTTTTTAAATCACAAGACAGATAACAAAAATCAAAAACCGGTTATAAGTTAATCTGTATCTTGAGATATATTTTAAATCAAAAACAGTTCCTACCTTTCAATGTACTTGTCCGGAACATCACACAAGTACTCCTCAATTTCCATTGTATCTGTGTAAACCTGTTCCCATCTCTCTTCCTCTTCGAGCAACGGGACAAGCCTATCTCTTTTCCTCTCCAAGTACAGATACTCTTTTAAATCATCAAGCAATTTTTGTAGTTCATCCTCAAGACTTTTACACAGTTTCTCCATGTTTGGAGTGAAGCCGTGATCTTGGCGCGACATTCCTGCAATTGAATACAAATAAAAATACACATTTTATAATTGATTTTTACTTTCCATAACGCATAAAACAAATTCAAAATTTACTATGGTATATAATCATAAGGATACTTGATTTTATGTCATATTAACTTCACTAATATTGTGATTTGATCTTAAAATGTTAAGTTTAAAAAGTAATTTGACCTTTATAGACAGTAATAAAACTCTGCCGAAAGCGGAAACCGTCATTGCCACTTTCGGGAGCCAATGGAATTCGTGAATGGTGAGGCAAGGGCCTAAAGAAGAATTGTAAGGATTTTTTCTTCGAGTACAAGGCAGTTATTGCATAAAAAATTGTACAAAAAATACATATAATACTGTAAAGAGTGAGTTTAAAGTGATTATGGATCACATACATTGTTCTGTTGCTAAATAAATCAAACGGAAACGTGTTTAGTGTTACAAAAACAATGACACACCTTTCATAAGAGAATTCATGACTGTTACAACTTCATTTCTGGACTCTATGATTGTATCCCCTATGAGGTCTTTCCAAATAAACCAGTTGATATTAGCTTCTTTCTCAATCTCGCTCTCTGCTGATACCTGAAAACGATTAAAGCAAAATATAGATTCATATAAGCTATTATTGCGTCGAACAAAAATAATTTCACTAAGCAGTAGCTGCTTGTGTAGGGTTATTATGACGTCAATCAATATTTAAATGATAAAATGCTTGGGTTGTGGAGAAACTCGCTATAACAAGAAAAAATATGTAGTGCACTTAAGTGCGCGAGGAAACTTGGCGATAGAAATAGTGACGGCGAGTTTATTGCCAGTTCTTCTCGTTCGTTCTTCGCCCTTGATTTGAGAACTGGTAGTAAATGTAAAGTTAGGTTTAGTTTTTGACGTTTATAAGTGTACCTAGTTACCTAGATAAATAAATCATTTTGACTTATAACTTTTGACAAAAAGTGCTTCCGTTTGCAGGATACAAACCTTTGAACAATTATTTGCCTGTAAAGAAAGTAAGAGCACAGAAATGAGTGTCCCCAATGCCCCATAGAATTTACTTTACTTTTTTATACAGACCTTCGTCAAATCAACGAGGAGCTGAGTTTTGAATGTGTCATATATCTTTTGCCATCGGCTATCTACAATAAATTTTACTCTTGCTGTAAGTAGGGGTTGGAAGTAGCTAACCCATATATGGACTTGGGGTATGTTAAGCGATTCACATATTGTATTCCAGTTTTGCGGGGCCTCTGAAAGTTTCAGTAGTTATTTAAGACATCTCCTTATTTCATATTTATCAAGCATATATAAAACCGAGAAGTCTAACGTTAAAACATTATTAAAAAAGTATTTAAATAATAAAGTAAAGAACTTGAGGTGAGAATTACTTCTAAAAGTTATTGTACCATAAAACATATTAGTAAAGAAATATATTGTTTAAATTGAAAATAATAATTTAAACTCTTAAACATTGCACTTTAGTATATATATATTTTTTACCAATCTTATAATAAATGTATATCATAAAATTTTAGTAATTAATATAATAAGGTCTCATTGCAGTACACAGTTACATTCATACCGATTTTAAAGGCTTCTTCGCGAATTTCGTGTAACACACGAATGCGTGATACACTTTGCAGAATCGCACTAACATTGTCGTTTATGCAATGCTGTATAGACAGACTCCAGTTCTCCACACAAGTCTTAATCTCTTCACTATTTAAAGCTTCAATTGATTTATTCATAGATAATCTGAAAATTGATTGGATTCATCAAATAAGTCTATAAAACAAATCTTAAGAGTATAATATGTAAATAGCTATATTTCTATCATATAAAAGTACGCATATTTATGAATAAAACGGTTTTAAATGCGAAATTTATTAGGTCACTTATTTTTAATTTATTTTATACATCGCAATACATCGGAAGCGTCGAACTGTAATTTAAATAAGTAACACTTATAGTCCGCGTTTTAAACCGTTAAGTGTTTTAATTGCCCTTAAGAAAATGTTATATTGCAACATATTATAAGACTTGATTATCTCCTCGTCGTTAATAATTTAAACTCTTTTTTATTATATAGAATAATTGATATCATGCAATTCGGTAAGCTAATATAAGATAAATATTACTTGTAATTTGATATAACTGATGGTAAATGTTTTAATGCATTAGTGTCACTGAATTCAACAAGCTTCAATAATGGCTCAGAATTTTTGCCATACAATTCCTCTAGCTTCTCTAAAACTACACCACCTTTGTTCTCTGAAATGTACGAAAAATATGATATAAAACATTTTTAACGGTTGAAAAAGAAAAATACATTGAATATAAAATGAATTAAGATTAAATCATTTGACGAGGGGGGCGTTAAAAAAGCTTCCATGCTGCTCTAACCAATGGAGCTACCATGTCACACACAACAGCTGGTCTGTGTTGTAATTTTTTTCAACAATAAATTAAACATAAAAAATTGATTTGATTTTTGATTGTTGAATTTTTCTTATGTAAAAAGTTTCTATGTTCTTTAAGGTTTGAAAGAAATATATTTAACAGTTAAATATGGGAAATATATTACTTAACTTTTAATTTAAGTAAATTCCTAATTACGAACGTCAGATTGCAGTTAAAATATTTTTATTTATGTTGAATTATATATTATAATGTTTGTAATACATGATGGCATTATAATTATTAAAAAAAATATTTTGATTAAAAAAGAATTACTCACCAACAAAACAGGCATATATAAGCTCAATGGTTTTTATGACTATCCTAACTCCACTGACAATCTTATTTTTAATCTGTGCTTTCACATCTCCATCTAATATCTTATGCAAGTCAAACTGCAGTGCTGTGGTCAAACTATTTCTACTATGAAGATTAGTTAATATATTCAAAAGATCCACCATCACTTGGGAGTCAAGTAAGTAAAGACCGACTAGACAAGAACAAGCAACCTGAAAATATAAGTTTAGTTATTACTAATTAATTAATATTAAGTAGTAGAAACAAGTTATTATTATAACAATTTTAATATCATGTCTGGTGACATAGAATTTGATAAATCAAATTTATAAATAAAGCCAGAGTCAATTTAAATATAGTATTTTATGCATATACGGCTTATATTAGGTCATAATCTTTTTTCTACTGGAAAGAAATTGTTATTTGTTCTTTTACAACATTCTTAGGTTTAAAGCCAGTTAGTTATTAAAATTATAGTTCTACATTTCATATTAAAATTGCTTACCTCAACAGTAATATCAACATCCTGTAATCGTTGTCCACACATATCAATAATAGTCTGACTCAAATTGCTGATTGAGTTCCACTGTTGCTGTACAAGTCTTTGCAATGACTGCATCATTGGTTTTTCATTTCTATTACCAAGTTGAAGCTGTAACCCTGAAATATGGATGAAATCTATGTGAATTTGTTTGATATTAAATTAATAAATGTTTTCTTTTGTTTTCAAGGTACTTAGCAGTAAGACAATTTATTTAAATGTGTGATAAAACAAAATTACCAGTATTTATATGTCTTGCCATGATAAATAGTTGCGCTGCCTTCACAAAATCATTCTTATTTATGCACTTCCATATTTTTTCTGGTATTTCCATAAGCAACTTTATCTGAACAGAAATGCTAGTTACCGGATCTGCATTAGCCTGAAAACTGAGATTAATGGGATAAGCCTTTGTACTGTGACATTTTATTAATGTTTGGAAATATTGTGTCTTTAGCTGTTTAATTAATGCTTTTTATCTGTTTTTAGTACTTTACGAGAAAGTAATACCTATATCTTTAAAAGTGTTAAGAGAAATATGAAATGGCCAAAATCAAAAAAATAGTTACCTTATCTGTGATGGCTGTTCTTGTATCTTGAAACCAACCAGATGGGTCTCATGCAAGTTTTTACATATGACTATCATATCATTGATGTGATTTAATATACTTGATGTTGTTGATTTCATGTCCTCTATTGTATCTGCTGCATGAATAAGATCTCTGTATCTTTCCCTGTAAATAATAAAGAACAAGATAAATAGGGAACCAGACACAAAAGTGTGTCTACAATGCGAACGGGAGGTAATGCTAGTCTTGGGCTAGAGAGAGACACTAAACTTTAGAAAATAGGTAATCTATGCTATAGCAGTGTAAACTACATAGAGAATGTTACTCAAACCTATGTAAGGTGTAAATATTACCTATTTTCTTTAATATTGTTTACATACCCCACCATAGCTCTAAGTTCTTCCTTTTTTCTTTCAATTTCATGATGAAGTTTTTTCTGCACTTGGTCTACTTCAGCCACGGAGAATGTTTGAAACAATTTCTCCGGATCTACCTCAAGCAAATTGTTAAAGGACATTTTTTTAACTACACCAATATTTTGCCATTAAAATATTAATGCATGCATTTTTTGTTTAGCTTATGAAATAATAAAACTACAACAACAATTATAACATCCCTACATGTATCGTTTATGTTGCTAATTGTTATAAATATTATTTAAGACTTAATTTAAACTACACTTGAAATTATTTATCGCTGAGTTATTTGACTTATTTGTATTTAATTCATGTTACGTCGCTATTCCACAAGATCTGACAATTGACAGCTAAATCTTATTATTATAAAATGTCAAACTTGACAATTAACTGATTCAAAACTGAAATTATTTTATCTATAGTAACTATTTTATCACTGTAATTTTTTATCTGTATACAGTAACAATTAAAAATCTACATTTTTAATGTAGTTATAAATAATTATTTGTATTTTGTTGGGGATGTATACATTTCACTATACAATAATATAGCGCATTATTACTTGCACTTAAGTATTAATTTCAAAATTTTAGTATTTGGCATTCAATACTAAATTATTTAGATTTTTTTACTATAAAGACGTGTTTCCTTTTGAGTATGTTTCTTATTAATTTGTTTTGACGTGTAATCCATGAGACACCCGTAAAGGTTTTTCAACTAGTTTTTTTTTTCATTTATTTCCGATTTCAGGTTATACACCTCTAAAGTGCCGTATTTGAATATTTAAATGTATACCTATGTCATTCGAGCGATAAGGTTTTAATTTACCCATGCGGAAGAGCAGAATATCGGTTTTTAAAGTTTCTTGTTAAATATTTAACATTAGATGGATCCATAGAGAAACCCAGTTCCTTAATGTACTTTAAAGACAAAGGGTACATTACACTTTACGTGATATATAAATAGTTCTTGTAATATTAACACAAGACCTACAAAAGATATATTTTATTGTTTATCCGATTAGAATAATAAAACTTTATCTTTACTCTTACGTACATTGTAATGACAAACTGTATACTTAACTAAATGTAGAAGTAAAGAGAGATTAACTGTTTTGATATAATTTTAGTATGGGACATTAGTAAAGAGATAGGAAACAGATTCGGCATAATGGGTTCTTCTTATTGCTTCCGCGAGCATCACCGAGATATCCATCGACTGTAGTTTAGGACAGAGTTTCATATGTTTATCTTGTGGAATCGTATTCGTTACAACTAAAGCCTCTAGACAGGAATTATTTATTTTTTCAATAGCGTTGCCAGCTAGAACGCCGTGAGTAAGGATAGCATAGATTTTGTTTGCCCCGGCATCGCGTAGTTTTGCAGCGCCCTTTACAATAGTATCGCAGGTGTCTGCCAAATCATCAACCATGATGGCTGTTCTATTTCTAACGTCACCCACTAAAACAGTGGAATCTTCTTCGTTGGCCCGCTGTCTCTCTTTGTGTATAATCGCAAAATCAATATCTAATCTATCAGCTATTGCCGTCATTCGTTTTACACCACCAGCGTCAGGTGAAACCATAACACTACTTTTCCACTCAGCTATATTATCTTTTATCCATTTTGTAATAGCTGGCTCAGCGTATAAGTTGTCGACGGGAATGTTAAAGAAGCCTTGAATTTGAGACGAATGTAGATCGATTGTTATTACGTGATCAGCACCGGATACCGATATCAGGTTCGCCAGTAATTTGGCAGTTATAGGCGCGCGACTTTTCTCCCTTTTATCTTGTCGCGAGTACGGGAAGCTGGGTATAACAGCAGTTACGCGGGACGCAGAAGCGATCTTGCAGGCGTTAATCATAATTAGTAGTTCCATGAGATTATCGTTAATCTCTCCGCAGCCACTTTGCACAATATAAACATCCTCTCCGCGAACGGATTCGCCTATTTCGACGCTCGTTTCATGGTTGCTAAATTTCTTCGTTGTCGCTCGTCCTAAATCTAAGCCGAGTCTTGCTACAATTTTCTTCGCGAGATCTGGATGAGAGCTACCGGTAAAAACTTTGATATTCGGCATCCTCAGTTCTTTGTCTGTATTTTTGTTATCTTCCGTGGCAGTGTCGTGGTCTCCAGTTGATTTCATAAGAGCGACTGATGTAAACGAGAAAAATTTCACCGTGTTCTTAGCGTTCGCTCAGGCGCTGATAGTAAAGTGACTTGTTATTTGTATAGATTTATCAGGGTTCAAGCGTAGGTCAGGTCAGTTTATATCTTAGTTTTAATAGAAGTATTATTGTTTGCAGCCAAATCGCGTTCAAATAACTAAATAAACAAGTGGGATTTCATCATTAGTGAACGTATGCGATACGGTAATATTATATTTACTGTATCTAAACATATGAATGTTATACTTTGATATAATTAAGTGCCTATTATATAATATTGGAAGGAAATAATTACATAATTACCTGTATGTGTTATATTATAACTTGTATATATTTTAGGTGAGTCTTTAAAATCGTGAAATTAACAGACAGGATGTTTTTTCCAGATGTTATCAATTATTCTAGGCCCTTAAAATTAGTTCTGTTAGTAAATATATTTAGAGCAATTTGGTTTTGTTGGAATCAATTTGGAAAAATCATATTGTTGTATACTCACCTCCATGAACAAATAAATTTGAGATTAACCTTCATTCACCTTTATGGAAAGAGCGTAGATACTAATTTATATATGTAATTCAGATATTTCTACTTACGACAAAGATAACGTGTGTTTTTATAACAAACAAAAGCGATATAGCCTGTGTTTAAAAATTTAGATTTTTTCAATGTATAGTTTATGTGACTTAAACACGATATTTATCTGAATAATATTTTTATACAAGATCAAATTCAATGATATCACTGTTTTCTAAGTTGCAGAGTACGATCCATTCCTCTATCAATCTATACGTGTCGTAATTGTTGAATTGATTGTCTAAACCGAATACTTTGACGTCTTTAACATCTTCCCTAATAACGTTTCCAGGCCAAGCACACACCGGTGTAAAGTCATCGCCAGTAGCTGTGATGTAGAGCTTTTCATGTGTAGCTTTGAAATGAAATGTAAGTCTTGGTAATAGGTACAGGTCACCAGCGGCCGAACAGTTTGTTTTCGAGTTGTAACATTCCAGGGCAATTATCAACGAAAATGATGACTCCGTTCGCGTAGCCTCTGCTGTAAGTTCTGCATCCTAAGAATACAAGTACATAGCGTTATTAAAGATATTAGCTCAGCCAAATATGTAAAACCACAAAAAGATCTGGGCCAATCTAAGATTATTGCACATTAGCAATTAGATAACGTCAATTATGTCGTCTATGGGGGATCCCAGACTTGTGTAGATAGGACCATTTATAATGCATAATATATTTATGAGGCCGCTAGAAGCAGAGTAGCCTAACTGCAATTTTATGACTTTAGTTATTTATATTTTCATAGACTAGAAATGTTAATTTAACAGGAGCACAGTGACCGAAAATTGTCAACATAATTATTACACAAATAATAGTACAGAATAATTTTTGTTATTAGGCCACTCTGCCTCTTGCAGCCTCATATGATCTAAACACATATACGTTCTTAATTGTAATAATTGGAATTTCTATTTTACTTCAAGGTTCTGTCTGTTTCTTTAATATAATCCTGCTTATATTAAAGAAACAAAAATGATTTCCCTTAACATCATCGACGCATTTCGGTAATATTTGTACTTACATTTTGAAGCGCTATGATAGATCCTCCATGAATAAGCGTTAAAAAATCTGATTCCAATGTAGGTATCGTTGCTATTTCCCCCTCCGTCACATTCACTTTTTCACCAGCCCAAAATTCGTACCAGGTACCGGGAGGCATCGTGACATGTACGTAACTTTGATATACGTGTATATTTGGTACAATCAATAAACCATCTCCTACGTTGAACTGTGTATTTACTTGCTCTAGAGCGTCCGCTTCCGGGAACTGGTAAAACATTGGGCGCAAAAGCGGTCCATTCTGGAGTACAGTGAAGAAGTATGGAAGGAACGATAACCGCCTGTTCAAAGCGGTTATCATCTGATTTCTATATGTGCCGTTGAATGCGCTGGGATCCCGTGGAACGACACCAGATTCGATTCTGACCATGGGAAAGTAGGTAGACGCCATGTACCATTTAGCGCAAAGGTTTGATTGACGAGCCGGGTCGAAGTTTACAGTGTCGCCGCAGATTGGAGAAGACCAAAGCCAGTGACCCGATATTCCACCTACAGCGGCCCGAATTAGCTCCTTGTGGAGATTATACCAGGATGCGTCAATGTTTTGTCTGTTTATCAAAACCTCCCCGTTCATCCATTGGCTAGTTACTGCTGGTTGAAAATCTACTCCAGACATATTCATGATAGCCCTTATTGATTCTTGACCATAGGTATTGTGCTTAAAGATATACTTCTTTTCCCTATCTAGAAGAGTCATGTTCCAGACGGGTGTGTCTGTTAAGGCTGCATTGATATCCTGTAAATGTATTATAATCTTATGAGAAATGAATATAAATAAAATATACTTAGTAACACAATGATGTGCTCGTTGGTCTTATGGTAGCAACGTATGATTAATAATCAGGTCGCGTGTCCAATTTATTTCTAATAAGTTTTTGAAATATCGTCTGGTAATCTGGATTCGAAATAGATGTTGAGAATATCGAAATTCCACCCGTAGTACGAACCACCGGCCACAGATGAAAAGGCCGTGAAGTTTCATCGCGAGTCGGTTTCAGGCAAATTTGAGAATCTTATATGGCTGGGGTATTTCTCTTTATCACAAAAAAATAGAAAACAATAAAGGAGAAATTACAATCTCAAAGACATACATTTTTCAAAATAATAAAAAATATAATATTTAGTTATGGATATACATTGTAAGTCTTGTGAAATGAATTAAATATGTCTATCACATTACTATTTAATCTCATAGCAAGTTGCTTAAAGTCCCTTGAGATTACACGGGTAAAAGTTCAGATACGTTTCCAGGTTCTGTTAATAGAGTATCATAATGATATTTCTCACCTCGCTAAAATAAGCTAAGTACGAAGATGGATCGTGAATCGACTTATTTGATATGTCAAGGGGCCAATTGTTTTCTATGAACATTCCATCTAATTTCGTTGTAAGCGGCCACAGCCTTCGTAGAAAGTGGTTTGATACAATTTCATATGCGGGATACATAACTTCTCCTTCGTTAACCTGCCCTTTGTATACTTCAAACGTATAAGGATCGCGGTACATAAATAGCTCGAACTCTGGCAATATTGTACACGAGGGTGCTTTGGATGCGTTAGCTTTTTCGTTATATCTTATCTGTAAAAAATAACTTGGATTATCATACTTTTCACACGTTAAATAGACAGCTTTATTAAATTTAATATAGATTTGACATTAATATATTTTTATGACAATATGCGACTCTAATTCATGGTCTTAACAAAAATATACTAGCTAACTAATTAATTCTTTTGTATATATTTTAGAATATTATGTGCCATTTTTTAAGCACACGCAACGGAAACCCTCAAGGTGAAACATTTTCTCCGCTTATTTAACATTTTCCTGTATTTCTCTGTTTTATTGCCTAAAGTACTTCTCGATAAATACTCTAACCAACACAAAAACAATTCAAAAGCAGTAGTTCTCGAGACTAGCGCGTTTATACAAACAAACAAAATCTTTAGCTTTATAGTAGTATGTAGGTATATGTTGAGGTCGTGGTACATTAATTTTATTTGTAATTTACATCAACATACAAATTTTACTTCTAGAAAATAATATTTCTTTCGACGTAGGGCTAAAACAAAATCATATAATTAAATGATATTTTCCACTTACATACGGCGAAATATGTGGTACGAAGCGCCTTTTTGCTTGTCTTATTACATTAGCTCCATCTTCGACGTCTTTTATGTACTTTGCCTCGGTATCCTCACAGCGATTACTCCCTAGAACAATTGGTCTATGGCCGCAATGGCTTTCGAAAGGAATTTGAGTTGATGTCATCGTTCTAAGAAATTCGTTTAATTCCTTCCCTGACGTTCCACTGTCAAGAAAACGTAGGTATAGATACATTATATTTGCAACTTGTTCTTGTAATCTTGAAGCGCTCGAAACACAAATAATTGACATATTATAGGAAATCGTGTTCCTTCGGATATTATGAATGGAGAATTTTTATACTCTCCATCTCGGAAATCACTTGAAAATACTTAACAGAGTATCAAATAAAAACATAATTCTACGTAGTGTTATTTTTATAAAGCATGATTAATTTTGCGTTTCTTACCAAATATGCGCTCCCAGCATCCAATATTCGAGCTTCCGTTTTGCACCAATAAAACTCATTGCATCGTTCATAATATCTTTTGGCGTAGGTCCCACAAACAAATGGAATTTAAGGCCAGTGTCTGTTAAGCTCCGGACGACTAATTCATTATCGCCCTGCACCGTTACTTCAGTTGGAGTAACTGTATCTATCAACAGTCCGTGATACGAACCGTTGTATTTGGCAAATATTAACGGAATCGAACTAAAGTCTTTATTATGGCTGTAAATCATTTTTGTAGTGCCTCTACTTAAAGGGATTTCTCCTAATCCGTACATTGTCCCATTGGTCAATTGAAAAGTCGCCTCCCAGATCCCATCAGAAGCAATCAAAGGCCCGCGTACTGTACTGAAAATTGTTCCCTGGCGAGCCTTTACTTGTATATTTACTTCGGGAGAAGATACTACATAGGAATACGTCTTGTTGTATAGCCTCTTACCAGCCTCAAACCTTTCTTTGGCGCTATAGAAGTATATTGATAAATGGGTCGCTGATTCCTCACTGATTGAAAGCCTCAAATTGATAAGGCGGTTTTTAGAATTGAAAGGTAGTGTAGGAACTCGAGGGTGTAAGATAAGATATTGAGACCAAGGCCTATCTAAAATGTATGAGAATCTAGAAGGTAAGCGATGGAAGCAGAAGCCTCTTTGGACGTCATAGCAGCATTGAGCGTGACATTCGTCTTGGGGAATGAATCCAGGGCCACAGGGAAGTCGAGCCGTTTCGGGTATAAGACATGACCCAATGGAAAGTTGGAAATCTGCACTCGGTATGAAGTGGAATTGATAAATTGTTACAGGGACCAAAACGGCAACAAGTAGGAAAACAATGAAAACCCTCAACGGCCGGTTATATAAAATATGCTCGTACCATTTTAACTCTGAAATCGAATAATAGTTTTATGTAAGAAGCGTTCATACATTTATATAAATCGTACATTTAATTCAATGTTTCGTTTAAAAAAAAACGATGAATATTTTGTACTTTATCATGTCTTTAAATAATAATTTTAATGTTTTATTGAACCAATTTAAATAGCATTATGTAAAATAAAATAAAAACAAGTTCAGACCACGTAATGACATTGATATCATACATCACATATTACAAAAACAATAAATTAGAAGAATTTTCAATTTAAGTCTACTCTTTTTTTAGTCTTTATTTTAATTTTATCTAATTCAAATAAGATGGGTTTTCAGTTTCGTTGGTTAAAAAAAACTACAATCAATAATAATTATCAGGATGCATTACACATACATTAAAGGTATATATTACTCAAGCGGAAATTAATTTTTAATTCAGCGATAAAGCAATATCTACTTACGTTTTATGCCGTCATAAGAAAATGTGGTATCTTCTGAATTTATAATATTCTTGGTGTCGTCGGCTTGTGCAAACATTATTTCTATGTTACGAAACTTACGTCATATTCCTAAAAATAATAATAGTTACAACATTTTGTAAAATAAGCTTTAAGTCGATAAATATTGCGTGCCAACAGCAAACTATATAATAGTAAGCTATTAGAAGTAAACAAAAATAAAACTTAGTCTTAGTACTTTACAGTCTTTTAAACAAAGACGCGTTGTTACATTAATTTTAAGATACATAAAACTTAAAATTATACTAATAAACTTGTAACCTACCATTTATATTTAACTTTTTATATTAACTATTTAGATAGCGTCACTGCTCCAAGTATTTTTCTACTTAATTTCACTAACAATCACTGCAGCTATTACATACGATTGAATACTAATTACTGATAATATGTTGATGGTTTTTGATAATGCCGATAAAGCGGCATTGAAAAATATTGTTTTGTTGATAGGCCTTATCGTATGATAGCCCTTTGTTTCACCGCGTCTACATTCATATTTCGCAATTAGATTAACAGTTACAATGACATTTATTGATCAATTTTAACACGGTTATACCAACATCCACAGCGTTCTGTGTTGTTGCTATAACCGTGTCCCACACGTCTCCTTAAACAGATGCATTTATCAATGAAAAAAAATCGACGATGACGCGTAGGAGACGACAGCTCATGCCGGTTCAAGTCCTGCCCGTGTCGTATTTTTTTTTTCAATTTATAATCGAATATAACTTATCAATTACATTTATAAATGAAAATCTTTTATATTTTGCTTCGAATTCAAACTTATGACCTCGCGAGTTTAACGTAAAGTTTAATCATTGAGCTAACGAAGACAGGTGTTACACTAATGTTAGATTTATGTGGAACACGAGGATTGATGGAAAACTCTACATGATATAGCATCTTTACTGTTTTACTCTCTATAGAAGGACGATCATGTTTCAGCATAATCATAATGGCTTCGTCCGTCTAAAGGATTAGATTTTATTACGCGGTACTAAAAAATATGATTTAACGTCTTTTGAATAATGATAACTTATATGTGTAATGCATTCTACTATTTACACGTTTTCATTGCATAAAGCTCTTATCAAAACTTAACAAATGTGCTTTTATTTTTTATATTTAACAATATTGCATCATTAAGTTAATTGCATGATTTGTTAGGAAAAATAATGCTGTCCATTTGGCGCTCCCGATGGGAAAAACAGAAACTTGACTACTGATATTATTCTGAAAAATAATTAAATAATAGCCTATGACTTTTTCTAAACTGATAGATCTGTTAATTAGACTTCAAAGGACTAGTAAACATATTGAGTTTAAAATCATCTAAGTTATGGAAATCGAATATCAGTTGAAACTCTTAAGGGAATTATCAATATTGCTAAAGTTAACTACGATTAATAAGTTAATTAAAACTATTCGTTCTAGAAAAGCTTAAAACTTTCTCTGGAAACCGTTTAGTAATATTTTATTTATTTCAATTGTTTCTTTTTGTTTATAAATGTTATGTGGGCAGCCAGACTATTTCGATTCGTAGATTTAGAATATTATTTTTAACACGTTTAGTTTCAAAATCATACGCCAAAAACAATCACCTACTTAAAATGTGTTTTTTCGGTTTAGTTTTGTACGAGCGCAATTGCTAATTAAAAAAATTCTATCTGGCGTTTTATTATGATTTAAAATATAATATTTCTAATTAAATTAATTTAATTAAAAGTATTAGATGCGATAGCCTTTCTTTATAATGCAAACATCACATTTGTTGTTTATTACTTAGCACAAAATAAAAACCGTCTTTATTGAATAATAAAATGTTCTTCTTCGTATATTCAAGAGTTATTAAAGGTGATATCAGACAAAAAAATCTCTTCTGACAGTCTCAAACGCCTCTCCTTTATTTGGGATTGCTCTAGACTTGAATGTCATTAGGGTAAGTACTGGATATTGAGCGCAGAATTATTACTTCGCGTTCAGAAAATTTATCATAGATATCAGAAGATTTTGACCCCAATGTTTTTTACCATAGCAAAAAAGTTTAGTGGAAATTATTGTATTTTTGTTTTCGTGAGCAGTAAATTCTATCGTTTTAATCTGTTTTAAATCACTTCATAACATTTTAGATAATTAAATCGATAGAAAAATATTATTTTGTTAATATAAAGCAAAACATTATATTCTGCTAAACTCAAATTTCATTTTTAATTCATCTTTTGTTAATTTCGCTCATGTTATAGTAGGATAAGGATTCTACTATAACATTATGAGCTAATGAGCTGATTAAACAAAGCTCAGCTTTTTCTGAGAATTACAATATTCTCATCGATAATTATATTTGGACGCTATTGTTACTATAATTTTGTTAACAGTAACGATAAATTATTATTATTTTATCAAATTTATATAATTACATACGTCATTATATTAATTCTATACGAAGCTTACCCTTTTCATCAAACTTATATTTTAAAAACAACAGTGTAGGCGAATAAACAAACAACTGTTTATCTTTTGCATCCTAACAGCTACACAAATAAAAAAATGAATAATATAGATTATCTCATGGACTGCACGAGTGAAAGCATAACATTTAAATCTCATTATTATCAGAACGAGTTATGACAGAGAGACATATATCGTATATTTTTTACAAAGGAGCAATATCTTTACATTTTATCAATGAGTTTCAATTGTTTCGTAGCTGCGTAGGCTGCTACATAAGATTTTGTGTAGCGGTACCATAGAGTGCTACGCCGCTACGAAATGCGGTCGCGTCGTAGACCGTCTACAGATATTAACGAATTAGTATAGAAACGAGTTGAGAAATTTAAATGCATTTTTAATTCAATTAAATGAATTTATTTTTACGAAAAACACATGTGTATTAGTTAAATTCATAATGAACAATACAGTGGACTTAGAACAAAAGTTTTGGGATTATTTTAACACCGATTTGACGATGAATATAACGGATCATACAGATTCAGTGCCAACTTCTGAACAAGAGTTCGTTGTTGGAGTATATAGTGTGTTATTTGTTATTGGTGCAGCTGGAAACATTGCAGTTTTTATTGCTCTCATACGATCTAGACGACGGAAGTCCAGAGTAAACCTGTTGATGACCCACCTGGTTGTAGCTGATTTGATGGTCACTTTTATTGTTATTCCATTAGAGGTTTGTATATAGTAAATTGTTGGACTACTTAAGGCTTCATTAAAATTAAAAAAAAAGGAAAAAATACTAAACCAACGTTCGAATCGCACTTTCACGAAGAAGAAGAGTTACATATCATTTACAAGATACACCCATTTTCTTTTTGTAACCAATAACAAGTTACTGTTTATTCAATTTCATATTTTTTAAGATTGATTATGACAAAAATTACTATATTGTTATATTCAATTTATTATGTATTAATAAAGTACAGTTTTGACTGCAAATGTTACAGTGAAACTTAAAAAAATGTATAAATTTTATTACCATTAACATTTACAAAACATTGTTTCCAAAGTATTTTTCAACAAATAGTAAAGATATAAATAATGTAGTCACAGACTTTGAAGTCTTAGTAAAAGGGTTTCTTTTTATAAACCTTAGGCTTTCAAAAGGAAAGGCAAAAAATCTTTTAATTAAATTACATCCACGCATATAAATTCATAATCTGTTTTAACCACCCGTCTATTTTAATTGAAAATTTTGAATTCAGAATGCATTCGAACATTTAATTGGGTTAATTGCTTATCGCTAGGACAATACTGATTGCAACAGTACTCTCATTAGTAAATGTAATTAAGCGTTTTTGTTTGTATGGAAGTTGTTCAATTTGGTATGCAAAGCAATTATGGGATATTACTCTCACTTAAGAAACTCCATCTACAAGTGTTGATTTAGAAGATCTACAATTCTTTATGTAGAATTTAATAGTTTTTGTACTTAATTATAATAAAGAGCAATAGCACGGAATGCTGACGATGCCGGTTCAAGTCCTGCCCGAGTCGAAAATTTTTTCAATTTATTTTAGAGTTTTAAATTATAATAATTGTCAACTTCATTTTTAAATTAAAATTATTTAGCTTCCTTATTAGCTTAAAAAAGAAGAAAAAACAACGTACATAAGAAATTTTACAAATAAATAATGTTTTCAACTATCTCTCTATGCACAATAAAAATGCTTAGTCTATAGTGTCTATAGTTTACGCGAGTAGTACACATTTATATAAAACACTTTAACGGTTTAAAACGCGATAAATTAGTTAAACTTATTTGAAAATGATTTTTAACTTCGGCCCGACGTTTCGGGCAAAAGTTAAAAATCATGCAAAGCATCCGAAATGTCGGGCCGAAGTTAAAAATCATTTTCAAATAAGTTTAACTAATATATCGCGTTTTAAACCGTTAAAGTGTTTTATTTTTTTATTCGAATAGGTTTTCTCAAAGAACGTATCTTTCCCAGCTATCCCGAAGCTGACCTCGAGAAACACACTTTAACCTACAGGACGTCATAACGATCGTTATGAAGATCTGTCATATAGGCCAAGAACGAACGTCTGAGACCGCTATACTGATAAATCTTATATGATACATTATATTAAATATATTACAAACGTAGCGTTTAAGGTCCTGTTTGCTTTAATTAATAATGATTTAAATATAACTATAATTCCGACCTAGGAATTTAATTCAAATAGCCGTTTTCTGTAGATTGGTTGGCGCACTACAAATGCTTGGTTGGCTGGAAACTGGGCATGCAAATTCTTCCTGGTCCTACGTGCGTTTGGACTGTACCTGTCTTCCAACGTTTTAGTTTGCATATCACTTGACAGGTCAGACATATTTAAGTTTAGATGGAGATTAATGAAACATTATCTGTAGTTTATGCGAGTACTACACATTCAAATAAAACACTTTACGGTTTAGAACGCGATGTATATTTGTTAAACTTGCTAAACGTCGGGCCGTAGTTGAAATAATTTCTAAATGAGTTTAATCGTTTTAAACCGTTGAAGAGTTTTATTTAAATTAGTCGCAGTTGTTTATTTTTATTCTAAAAATAAAGTCTTGTCTTGTAAGACGTACTTAAGAGCTTAATAAGAATCGGTAGTATTAAAGGGAAAGCTTAGCAACTGTTCAAATTAAATTCGCAGCTTTTTTATCTACCTCTTGTTGTTGAACAATACTATAAAATTTCTGATGTATTTTTAATGCCTTTCAGCGTTGGGTAGCTAGTTTTAAGCTTACAAAGACCGTTATACTATTGTTATTGAAGCAACATAGTCCGTATATACGTTTTATATGTTAAAAGTATTCTTCAGAATCCATTTTCTTTTTCATAGCTTTGTGCCTCAAAGCGACTATCTATCTTTTTGTGGAATGTTGTCAAGAAGACATTTTCGGGCAATTGGTAGGTTGTAAATCGTTACTTATGATAATAAAAACCCAAAGGGAAAAAATATGACGAAGGTTGTTTCCCTTAAGAACCAGTTGAGTTTGTGTTATTTGTTACAAAACTTACACGTAAGGTCACATACTTGTATATTAGATGGCACAAATATTTGTTTATTATAGTTTTAGTTTAATCTAATGGTTAGCAAGGCAACATTCAAAATAAAAATTAACATATTTTTTTTTAAATAAAGTCCGTTTATTGATCGATTTTATTTACCAGCCTAAAATAAGCTACTCAGGCTAGCTGCAACTCAAGGCTAGGTTCACTATAATAATCGTAGGCAAAACGTTGTTAAAATAATATTGTTATTTTTAAGTAGAACTTGTTTGTTCATTCCATTCACAGCTGATCGAACACTGATGTGTTGTTTAGATAATAAGCGCGGATAGTTGTATAATTACTTTGAAATTCACTTCTTTTTAACTTTTTAAACGAATATTTAGTTGTACTATAAATACTTAGGCATTCGTAACTTCTAGCCTGCATTGGATTACTTGCTGAATTAGGAAAATATTTAGTATTTTATTATGGACAAAACCGTGACAAATGTTGGAAAAGTACAAGCATTAGTCAGTGTTCTTCATACTTTAACAAATTGAGAACCGAGTTATTTTTTCTTTGATTGTGTAGGCCGGGCGGCTGTGCTCTATTTTTCTTCAACGGTACTTTGTGGTTGTAAATAATTGACGTAAAAGGTTTCGGAGTGTTGAGCTAATTAATTAAAGTTAAACGAAGGCTTTTACAGTGTTTCGGAATTATTTTAGCCTTATAATTTGTGAGGTGACTATCAGAATGTCTAATAAATTTGTTCAATTAATTATTGAAAAATAACAAGTTAGGCTAAAACTTCAATGTAATTTTCAGGTACCCATAAATATCAGTTTAATTTATACATATAAAAAAGAATCCTTCTAAAGGTTTCGATTTTGATTCATATATGTATGTTATGTTATAATGAAATGTCGTATTATATAATTAATGTTTGTTAAATTTATTTATGGTACAGAGTCTCAAAGGTCATTTGATATGATTGAAAAGTTTCTGTAGACGCTGCCTTAGCATTAAAAAGCTTAACGCATAATACAATAGAAGTAATCCTAGCTACCATCGTTCATAAGCTATGTGTATATTTATCACAGGTTCTTTGCTGTTCTTTATCCTCTTCGACTGGCTGTAGCAAGAAAGAGAAGTAAAACAATGCTGTCAGTCGCTTGGGCAGTAGCGTTTTTATGTAGTGCACCACAAGTAAGTGGAAATATTTTTTTTAGGCAAATGGTGTTATTTTTAATCGTTATATGTTTCATAATCTGAAGAAAGCTTTGTTTAGTCTATTGATCAGGTCTATCTTGGGACAAAGGATCTGTCTTTACAAAAGGAAAATAAAATAATTCTATATTTTTCTAAATGTTCATCGCTTAAATGTTAGCAACATATGCTTATAATTAAAAGGTCGTGGGTTCGGTGCTCACCGGGTCCAATAAGTTTCTAATTAATTTATAATTTTCTGAAGCACGTTGGACTTTGTCTAGAAAATGTGGATATTTATTCGGCATTCGAAGTAACAAAATTTCGTCATAATAACGAACTACAGTCCATTGATAAAAAGCGTAAAGTTTAACTTCGTTTGTTTCGCTTTGTTTACATGTAATATGGCTGGGGTATTTTACTTCTCATCAAGCAGAACTCATATTTATCTGTCCTCATCTATCATAAAAAATACTACTGTGTATTTCAGTGTCTATATTTCTTACAGAGCCTGGTATTCCGAGTAATGCGCCATCCGACGGTACCTGAGTTCGAACAATGCGTGTCCTTCGAGGCCTTCTCCAATAAGCATCAAGAGCTAGCGTATAATGTCATTTGTCTTCTTGCAATGTATTTTCTGCCGCTCGTCGTTATAACCGTGTGCTATGCCTGCATCTTTATAGAGATATCACGAAATTCAAAGGACACATCAGGTTTGTATTAAATGTTATTTTAATTTAGAACACACCAATGCAGGTCAATATTCAAAGACGTTGCTTATTGCATTGAGAATGAAAGGTCGTCATTGCGAATATCGGGTAATCGATAATTCCGCGAGAGGTGCATGTATCAATAGATTGAAACAATGCGATGATAAAGTTGCTCAAATGTAATGTTTCTCAATTGGTTAGCGCAACAGCACGGAACTCTGTGGATGGCGGTTCAATACACCCATGCACTACTGCTAATTATAATAAATTAAAATTTGATCTTTTATATACGATTTTTCATTCATATAGTGCCATCATGTGCGATAACATGTGGAAAATATTTAAAGTTTTCTCGCTTATAAGCAAATAATATAAAAAAGATGTATTAAAACATTTGCATTTATATTACGACTAGACGGATGTTCTGAGACTAGTAGATTCTACAAGTCAAAGTATATTTGACTTCAAAGTTCCTATTAACTTTTGTATAACATTATGTGTATCGAGAACTTTTGATATAGTATATTTACCTAAGAAATTCACTGCAAACAAGAAGTAGTACATAGTACAAGAGATCTTACTACTTTAATTCAGACCTAACAGACTGCTGCTCCAATTTAATAAATCAAAATTTTTATCAGTAAATCAGATGAGATCGGAAGTTCAACTAGTTAATCCGGGCGTTACTTTAAAATTACATTAGAGCTTGCAAACATGAAATACCTGAGTCGTGTCCGAGAATAGCTCGTTTGAAAAGCTCACTAAGCTTACACGGGAAGAGTAGAAAAATTGTTTATGTGTACACCTGTACTCAAGTTTTCTCTTAATGGTTCCATACTGTTATTGTTTTCAATCAATTAATAATTTGACGTTCAAATTCACAAATTTGAATGTCGAAATATCATTTATTTACTATATAGTAGTTATTTATTTAGTTTCCATTATAATTGATTCAAAGTAGGCGTAAAATGTATTCCACTGTTTTTACCTTCTAAATTTGAAAACGCCTAGATGTTCAAGTGAACGCGTAAATTTTACAACAATTATTCAAGTAGACACGAATTACAACAATAGGTAGAATGACTTGCTCTAAATATTATTCGTATCTAGGTAAATGTGTACAATCCGACCAAGGCAGAATACAGCTCCGAAGATCCGATCAACGACCTTTAGCTCGGGCCAGACGACGAACACTTCGAATGACGGTCACCATCGTTACGGTGTTTGCTTGTTGCTGGCTGCCGTACGCTACTATGACATTGTGGTAAGCATTTTTAACATGAATAATAAAACCCTTTTTTGTACAAAGAACTAAGAATAAAAAAAACAAAAAAGAAGAAACGTCAACAAGATAGAAGAAAGAATGCTATCAATTCTAACTTATAATAATAATAAATACTAACACCACAAAAATAAATGTAATGTTTCTATGCGATTTTAAATCGTAAAACATACAAAAAAGTACTAGAATTAAAATAAGTTTTACATATTTGAAATGCTTTATTTTTTTAATCACATGTATGTGGACTCAGTCATTCGTTATTTAGGTCATGTTGAAAATATAGTGTCCGTTTCAAAATTTTAGACACAATGTTTTTCTTATGAATGAATTAAAAATACTTGCTACATGCAATTGCTAAATGCAAAAGCTTTTCAATTACGTGACTAAGTTTTTAAAAGCTTTATGTTTCGTTATTAGTTAAGCTTTAAAGTCTCAGGCATTTTGTATCCATATTCCATAATAACGCAATTCAACTGGAATTGCGGTTTACTTAAAGCGTGGCTGTAGTAGTTATCTGAAAGTTTATGAAACAAACAAACAATATAGAGGTCAGTGTGAGGATTCTCATTAAGTACGAGTACTTTGATTTGGGAAATTGAAGAAGTGTCGTCCATGTGTGTGATATTTCAATTGTGGCGATTGCTTTATTAGAGAACTTTACTAAATAATTTTATTAAAAAATAACACTAGTATGAAATTAGAGGTTAAAGAAATTCGACGACAGCACGGAACGCTGATTCCGGTTCATATCCTGCCCTAGTCGTAATTTTTTTCAATTTTTAATTTAACCTAAAATGTATTTAACACAAAATATATTATTATTGATTATATGTTAACTACGACACAATGTTTTTAATGCTTTGCCACATGGGGTCATAGGATGCCAACATAAGTTAACTGATATATTTTTCGTTTTAAACCGTTGTTTTAATAAATGTGTCATGTAAAGCAAGCCGTGAAATTGCCGAATTGAATAAATGTGAAAATTATAAATAGTTTTTAAATTCACCAATAATCTAAATCTAAAAAAGGTGAAATATGTAGAGAAACTAAGAACGTGTCTATATTTACCAGAGCCTAATGAAAAAAATAACAAGCGTTCAGACTTTCCACTCAAACATTTAACTGAGAGTCTCTCGAGTTATTTTTTTGTGGCCCTCTGCTATTCTTAGTATTATTTCGTTCAAGTATGCCGATATAATATGTTGCAGGAAATATACTGTCTTCTTACTGTTCATAATGACACTTAACATCATTTTTACGCGGTAAATATAGTTATAAATATGTATAATATTTGACTATTTCACTGGAAAATTAATTATATCAAATTTCGTCTTGTTTCATGAATACTGTAATGTAAAGAGAGGTATTGTAACTACGAATCCTTGTTATTACTTATTTTACTAATCTAGTCATCTCTAGTTCTATATATAACTATCTTAATGCATACAGCTACATAGATTAAAAGTCTTGAAATACAATTTCTGATGTGAATTTGGATAATTGTACCTCGTAGAAATATAATTATTAGGGTCTTATAAAGCAGGGGCAACCTTTTATTGACTGGCAAAAATAAATATAAATAACAAACTACAATCTCGCGAAACCTTGGTACTGGTATATAAAAAATATGTTAATTGCGGCCAAATTTATCTTAAATAATTTCTAAGATCCGTGTTACATGTGTTACTTACCAAGATTAGTAGAGATATAATAATAACAATTTATTTAACAGACCATAAGTTAAATACTGTCTATAGTTTACGCGAGTAGTACACATTTAAATAAAACACTTTAACGGTTTAAAACGCGATATATTAGCTAAACTTATTGCATTGATTATTTATTACTGCAAAGCATCTGAAACGTCGGGCCGAAGTTAAAAATCATTTTCAAATAAGTTTAGCTAATATATCGCGTTTTAAACCGTTAATGTGTTTTATTTAGACCATAAGTTAGTTGGATTAGTTTAAAGAACAATGATTAACTTAAAATGTATATTAGAATGTCTTACTAAAATTTAGTAGACAAAATGAAATATAAGTAGACACAATGTATGTAAGTACAGTGTAATAGATATAATAAAGATAATATTTTTCTTAGCATCTTATCGCCGGTGTTACTACATTCAATATTTTTTTATTATAATTAATTGGTTGCAGGTACATGTTTGATAGAGAATCAGCTTTAAATGTATCTTCTCGAGTACAAGATCTCTTCTTCATCATGGCGGTCTCTAATTCCTGTATGGACCCTTTAGTGTACGGATCATTCACTCTCGATATGGATATACTTCAAATAATTTTAAAGAAGGCATTTTGTTTACACGAAGGGAATGTTAGTCACAGTGAGTTGTATTGTAATTATATTTTTAAACATAACTATTATACATTTTTCACGGCTCGTTGGTGTAATGGTAGCACAGTAGCAGTGTATGACTTATAATCAACGGGACCTGGGTTCGATCCCCATCGGGTCCAACAATTTGTAATTAATAATTTTTCGGGTTAATGTTAGCCTGGAAATCTAGATATTAAATGGGTGGAAGGAATAAGGTTGAGTTCAATCGCGTTTCGGTTTCAGTCTGTGGATTTCCGAATATCCAAAGCTACAATAGGTTGACAGCGTATCTTGTGTAGATTTATGGCTGAGTTACTTCCCCTATCATCAAGTAAACTCATGCTCGTCTGTCCTATTCTAACATATTAAAAAAAATAATAATAATTATTGCACAAACTGAACGTATTGCTTGTAATAAAAACTAACTTTTCAGAAATTATAGCGGACCCAGGCTTTAGAAAAAAATTGCCAGGTGTTTTGGAAAACAATGTGAGTATTAAGAACTTACTAACTTTTCTATATATATGAAACTTATTTTCTCGGCTAAAAACAAATGCACGGATAAGATAAAAATATCTCCATCTTCTATTCGGGTTGTTGGGATTTAACACAATGAGAATAAATTAATCTAGTTCGAAATTATTAATTATGGTCTTATTAATCTTTTAATATTCTCTTGTAATAATAGGTGCCTTGTAGTGTCGACACTGCATTTTCGGGATTTCAATTTGCTGAATTTCAAGTCGTTCGATACTAATGATGATACTGATATAATTATAGTTTTGCGCATAGTAATATTTAATATGAAATAATTATAGATCAAATTTGGAATCATAATTGTATAACATTAGAATGATTGATATTTGCGAACGTGTATAGATCGGAAAATATAATCATTAAAGTTATAAAACCGCGCACAATTTTATTTATAATTTCTATGGTTTATTTAAATATAGATGTGAAGTTTAGTATTTTCGTTTAAAAAGTGAGCAATTAGTGATATTGTTAAAAAGCAATAAAGATTTTTTCCAGGATAACCGACTTACGATAAGACTTTAAATTATAGTTTAATCACGCGTTTTCTGTCCCACATAAATAGTTGGACGAATAGAAAAAAATACCCAGGAATTGTTAAGAGAAGAGTTGTTCTTCACATTTTATAATACGCATAATAGACATAACAAAAACATATTTTATGTCAAACTTTTGTATGTGTAAATATCACTTTATTCGCGTCTGGAAATCTTAGATTTACAGTCGTGGCATAAATTACCATCAAAATATACTTATAACATAAGAATCGAAAAGCAAAATTTAAGAATTATTTTAAATTTTTAACCTTATATCGGAAAACAATCCTACCGAAAAATAACAATAAGAATTTGCAGAAACACGTAAATTCACCACGCTTCATTGGAGTCTATCAAGAGACGTCTCTCGTTGTACCAAGTGGGAGCAGTGACCCCTTACCCCAGGCTTGGGGTGAACATCAGCACGAAAAAAGGAAGACACCCGATATCTTCATAATGCAGCCTAATCGGTCCTTGAATTCAGATATAGTAATTAATATAACCTATTCTTTAGAAAAAGAAAGGAGTGACAATTAAAAAGTAACATATATTAACATAACATAGGACATATTGTTATTAAAATTCTAAGGTTTGTAGTCCACAAGTATTAAAGATAACATGTTAAATGTGATAAATGTAGTTTAAGATTTCAAGTTGATTGTAGATATTGAAAAGAGAGAATTTCATGATGTTTAAGGCATTGGCGCCTTATAATAAGGCAAGCCGTGAAGGCAAGTGGTTTCAGTCTGTGGATTTCCGATCATCCAAAGCCAAATAGGTCGACAGCGGGTCTTGTTTATATTTATTTATTTATACACACAAATATGTGTTGCCATTACAGATAAAATCCAATTCGACTGTAATACAATGATATAATACACGATATAAAAAAATAATATGAAAACTAAATGTTAATTATTATAATTCTTTTCATTACTACTTGTAGCAATTACGTTAAGAAGAGAGAAGAGTATTTGCTATTATACACCACCTCGTGAAAATATCAACCGTTTGGTGTACAATATTAACCACTCATAATATCGGCTGATTGGTTTTTCGGGATATTCGGCTATCGTGATTGAAAAGGGTTCTCGAGAACCTAAACTACCAGCAAAAAAGTAATTTGTCTTGTGGTATGATTGATTGTTAATTATAATGCTCCTTTGTAAATATTAGTGAGTACTACACAAACTACTACTATAAATAAATATAACTTCGAGGGAAAGCCAAAAACCTTCATCCACTTATAAGGGAAAACCTAAATACTGTTTATAGCAGATAATATAAAGATTTTATACTGAATTTGTCTTTTATTTCTCGGTTAATCCTCGAATAAGTAAATAAAACACCAATTAGTAATCTTATAAGAAAGAAAGAAAGAAAAAATTTATACTTATAAACTCTATTATACATTTCGGCATAGCTTATAAAACCTTTGGGCCTTTATATTATGTTTATGATAGTTAAGATTATAAATTCATAGTAGTTTTTCGTCAACTTATTGTTTTATGGTGTTATGCATATAAAAGTAATATACACAATCTTTCATGCTTTGACTTTACAATACATAAACGTCGTCAACATTTTCTTATGATAAGTCTATGATCTCCTATAAATGCTTTAATTACATTTAGCTCTACGCTCTGGTAAGATTTTTACAACCAATAAGATGAGTTAGTGATTCGATATTTCGAACTACTAATGAATACTATAATATAATGCTGTAACTAAAGAATAGGCGCCAAGTAAGTATACAGCCACACTAAGAAGCACGCCATCTTAAGAAGGAGAATACAAAGCGGATTAGCGCCTTTATAGGAGACCAAAGCTTAACATTACATTTGCGCAAGACTGAAACGAACAATTTTAAAAATTAATCTGTTTTAATAAAATAAACACAAATACTTGTGACATCACTTGTTCCCAAATGTCTTCAATACGTATATGTACAGGTAAAAATATAAGCACTATATATCCATTTTCTTAATTGGGACTTGGTGATTAAGCAAAGTCTCAGTGCGATAACAGGATACGATTTGTCAGCAAAAACTGTCGGAAACATTAATAAGATTTTCCTTAAGACTCTTGGAATTTATTGGAAGGTACTGGATATAATTTAAATAAGTAAATACATATAATATAATTAACAAATAGTAAGATATTATCTTATTTTATTTACTCAATTCTTTGAGTTTTGAATAACTATGTAATACATAGTCATTGGAAGTATATAGCATGTCACGTTTTAAAGTCATAAGTAACACTCTTATTCACACTTAAGTATATAATATGCTACATATTATGTAAAATTATAAGCGATTTTAAACTATTATATCTATAGTAAAATCGAATAAAATTTAATCAAATGAGTAAGTATTGTCTGTAGTGAACGCGAGTGGTACACATTTAAATAAAACATTTTTAACGGTTTAAAACGCGAAACTTATTAGCTAACTTATTTTTTAAGGACCCAGTGCTTCAGATGCTTTGCAGGATTCATGATCACGGCTGTTAAGTATCCAAAACGTCAGGCCATAGTTAAAATAAATTGTAAATAAGTTAACTAATATATTTCAAATGAGTAATTAAAATCATAATGCCACGTTTGTCCCAACCTAGTAAGTCCCATATCTCGGCCACTCCCCTACGAGAGAGCGGCTACCTAATCTAAGTCTCAATCTTTAACTTCTTATATCATTACGTGTTTTGTGCAATTTATTAATGTTGTCAAAACTATGATTTTCCTCTGAATTCATTGAAATACTCTAAATAAAAATGTCGTGTTTAAATCAGTTCTGTCTAGTTTTTCCGTACTTACTACTTCTTACGTTAACTATTTATCTGACTAGAGTATTCACGATTGGAATAACTTAAACACTTCTTTCAGAATGTGTTTTTAATACAACATACGTATAATCAGTATGAGAAACCATATCAATTGATTTTTCTTTATGAAACTACTAAAGTATATTTTCTTTTAACTGTACTACCAACGTTGTTCTAAAATACTCGACGTGATTTTAGTTAAGTTGTTAATGGCTTCTTTTACGAAGTTTGGACGGTTGCGGAATTACTTCGTACCTTTACACCCAGAAGCATTTGTAACATTAAGTTACTCTAGATGGGCTCGTTCGTAACAGTTATATATTTTATGGCTAACAATCAACGTTTTTACATATTTTTTTTAAATGTTGAGTTTCATCTAGAAATCTTGATATTAAATGTTTCGTAAGAATATTACAATTCCGCCCGGGTCACTTCTTAAAATCACTATATCTAAAGCCAAAAGGGTCGACAACACATCTTATTTAGATGTTATATGGGGTATTTCATCTGCCATCAATCGAACCACATGCTTGCTCCTATGCCATAGTAAAGAACAAAATACTTTAGCATCAAAATTGTTTTTACCATATTGTCTTTACTCCTAATATGTAGTAAAAAACTCAGCAGCGTAGTATCTGAAAAGGTCAGCTATATAACGGCATTCTAAACATAATTATGATGTACAATTATATACTACATAATTTGCTCTATGAATTATTTCTGTTGAAACATAACATTGGATAATTATCTCCGTAATTTAATGTTAGCGATTTTAGTTATAACCTTGATAATTAATATCGGTTTGATGTTAATATTTTTCACATGTTGGCATAATATTAATTAAAACTCGATTATAGACTAAAATAAATACGAAGGCGGCAAGACTCTAACCGACCTCAGCTCGACTCTAACAGCGTTACCGTTGACACGGTAGCTCAAATTGGTCATGGTAACTTATTGGTCAGAGCAACAGCACGGAACACTGTGAATGCCGGTTCAAAACCCGTGTAATTTTTTTTCAATCTATAATCGACTTTTTATTCATTTCAACTCAGTTACATACATTTGACAACACATTCATTAAAATTGTCCCAGTTTAAAATAGAGAGCTTAACTCAAACATATTACCCATTCGTTCGTCTTAACGCATCTCAAAGTCCATTTTAAACATCCGTAAACAAATGTATCTTATCTCACTAATATACATTAGTGCGGCATAGGCGAAACGGAGCGTCTTGCTTGTAGAGCCTTGTTATCGCAATACGTCCGGATGTCCTGCATGGACTGCATGAGAAAAACAGGGACGTCATCATCACGTTTCTAGAAAAGAGAAAATTGCTTTATTAATCGCTCGTATTATGTTTTTCCCAAGGATCTCTGCTTCTTCGCCAAAAAAGTTTTGCCCCTTTGATTTTACCTGAACTTCGCTCCGCACTGTAATTTTTTTTTTAACATTACATCAATCTACAAAAAGGGAACTGTTACACAGACGTTATCGTCAAAGTGTGGCAAGTGATAATCGGCCAAACAATTTTCGGCGAAAAGACTTAATCAATTTTTCCAAACACGTTTGCAGTCGGGAAAATTGAGACAGTAAATTGGTGGAGGGAATATCGATATTTCATCCGGGTCACAACTATTAGCGTAAATCCGGGTTTTCGTTCCTGTCTATGGATTTACGAATGTCCGGCAAAAAAGTTGACAGCGCTTGTTAATGAGGGCTGGGGCATGTCACCTACCATCAAGTTCAGCTTGGCTGTCCTCTAGTCTTATTTAATTTTGTGAATATTAATGATCGGCTTAAATTGGGAACATTTAGGTCCATGCTAACGTATAGCTGAGCTCTCAAAAACGGTTTAATAAATCGTTCTCGTCTCTCTGCGCTTGTTTTAATCAAAGTAAATTAATTATAAACATATACGCCGTGTATATGTTTATAATCTCTATACTAATATTAGATTCTTATTCTTATTAGATTCTTATATATCTATACTAATATTAGAAAGATGAAGAGTTAACGTCCTTATCTCAGAAACTACTTTTTCGAATTTAAAACTTCTTATGGTGTTGGTTAGAGCAATTGAGCAATGAAAAGATGCTGAGGAGTTTAGCAAAACGAATGCTGATACCCATAATAACTATCCTACATAGACAAAGACGCTAGCACAGCTAGTATGTGAATTAAAGTGGCAAAGTGCGAGTCAGAAGAGTGTCCACGGAACCCTAAAAATGTAGACTTGGAAGTGGATAAGTTCGTAATTTAAAACGCGCGTAATCAATCCTTGAAGTTTCTGAGAATACTTACTTGGAATAAAACTTCGCCTTCAAAGTAAGTTAGTCCGTATTTTCGCGTTCTTAGTAAGATGCCGACTAGCTTATCTGAGATGACAGTGTATATCTGTAACAAATAACACGTAGTTTGAAAACTTGAATTTTTTCCCCTATTTTATTTAAATTTGCACATGATAGAACTGTATATGTTAAAAATCGACTATAAGCTACCGAGCTCTACAGGTAGAACACTAGCTCAATTGGTTAGAACATATCGATTTTTAATTGAAATTAAATATATAGTTGTTATATCCTGTATATATTGTAGCTATATTTTAATTTGGTAGTACAAACAATCAAGAGATAGAATGTATTAAAATGATGACTATTATATTTTTTCAAATTTATTAAATGTAAACGAGTTTCAAGTAAACATTTTTTTAAATGATTACCTATTTTAATGTATTTATAAAATATTATCATATTTTATATTTGTTTAGGTAATAATAATATTTCTTGTGTAATTAGCTGTTCTTCGAACCATCTTTTTAAACTTTAAGCGAACCTGTATGATATAACATAGTAATGTAATCATTTTTTTTCCAACGTGAATCAGTTCTTTAGTTTCTTTTCTCTCGTAGCAGATGTAACTTTGACATGAAGAACATTCTCCATCCTCAGCCTACTAGTTACTTTAACTACAGAAAATTTATATTTTTGATAGCGGATTAAGCCAATGGTATACAAGCTATTGATCTCGGGTTTTGTCTGTATCTGTGTCATAAATTGTGTATGTACTTTTTGAATTTGTAATGTGCGTAAAAAGGTCTATTTTCAGACATCTGCGGCCATTTCCTAATTCGGCGTGGCACGATGTTGCTAATTATGAGTGAATGAAGATGTATGCCAAGTTTTAGTGTTGGCGTGTTGTGATCTACGGCGGGGAACGTATCTACGTAGCGACGGAAGTGAAATGTGTTCGTACGTCACTAATGAGACGATTGTTGTTGCGCCGGGTTCGAGAGGCCTTTTTTAAAAATACACAGGCTACAGCTAGGGAAGTCTACAAAATAATCGTTATTACCAATACATACAGAAATATGATAATATGCAGGAGATATTTACATATATATAGACACAAATTTTAAGTGAAAAGCTACAAAGCGTCTAAGACATCGGAAAATGTGAAATTAAATTAAAAATAAGTGATTAATATAATTTAGCGTTTTTAATAATTAAAAGTATTTCATTTTTTTATATAGTTTGGAGAGTTTGTCAAAATAGAGAAAAATAAAAGATAAATAGATTTTTTTTTATTTTCCAGAATAAATTAAAAAACCTGAATTTGACTTAGAATATTGTTATTTTCGACACTAGTATGTCATCTGCATTCTTAAAATGTATTATTTGTTATTTAGTTTTTAAAAAGCTTTCTTACATTGTCCAAATTTCTCTTGCTTTTAATTTGGCCGTCAATGGATAAAGAAATAAATTTGCGAAAATTAAAAACAATACAGAACAGCGATGATGAAAAATATTGCTGCATAATTTTAATAAAGACTATTAAAATGTTCTCTCTTTTTAAAATAATTATAATATTTAACATATTTTAAATTTTCCGCTCAATATAAGATATAGTCTGCATTTTCATGTGTAGAGGATAATAACCTGAGAATATCAAAGGATGAGCGAAAATTACGGTCTACAGTTTACGTTAGACTTATTTTTGCCATAGATAATGAGACCACGTATTTTTAAAATGAAAATACATTATAATACTAATCATCTACGAATTATGAAAAATAACAGTTCAAATTGGACAAATCGAAATCTAAATGACGAACTTTTAAATAACGTGTTGTATATTAGTTAAACTTATTTAAAAATTATTTTAACTATCAGCTGTGGTCAAGGTGCCTCCCCGGCTGCTGCAAAGCATCCGAAACGTTGGGGCGTAGTTAAAATAAGTTTCAAAACACATAACCATACATCGCGTTTTAAACCGTTAAAGTGTTTTGTTTAATTGTGTACAACTCGCGTAAACTACAGACAGTATTTAACGAATAACCTGTAAATAAAAACAATCATTGAAGCAGACACTCAAATATGTCTCCCGCATCATAACCTAATCACAGTAGACGGATTCTTGTTAAACTAGAAAATATTTCTCGCTTCGTAAGTCTTTTATATCTCCACTTCAAAGAACGTTCACCGCGAAATGGTTTCATATTGAGTTTAAATTAAATTTTTCAAAAACATTTCGATATCAATGCACTTTTGAGACGAAAGTTTGAAGTCTCTTTATACCGTAATATTTAATGACAGACTGATAGTTAATAGCTATTAAAAAGTTGAGAAAAATCTGCTTTTTAAAAGTAAATCGAATTTAATATAATTACTCAGACGGTTATTGGCTGTACAACTAATAGAAATATTTACTTATTATTACACATTATTTATAACACACTTTATTGGTTTTAAAAGCGATATAAATAAGTTTAACTAAATTATATCGCGTTTTAAACCGTTCAAGTGTTTTATTTAAATGTGTACTACTCGCGTAAACTACAGACAGTGTTTTATATTTTACCTTCTAAAACTCCTAAGTCTCCAAGAGAGATTGTTTATGATTCCCATAGAGATGTTTTTTATGATTGGATTGTAAGGTATTGGGCCCGGGGCATCGAACCGGACGTTTAACCATAGAGATAAAAAGACTCAAGATACATGACATCTTGAAAAGATGCGCGTCGATCTATTTTGTCTTTGCTTATTCGAATATCCACAGACAAACCGCAACGCGAATAAACTGTGCAGATTACTCATCTGTGGACGATATTTCGATATTAGGTGTTTCAGAAAAATAAATTAATTTAAAATATGTTGGACACAGTGAGGATCGTACCTACGACCCGTTGAACCATAAATTGCAACCATTAGCTCAAAGAACCTGTTTAGATAATTAAAATGTGAAATAATAGGCATTCTTAACGCTAATCTAATTTTGCCGAGCTGTTGTCGCGATCTTGAAATATTTCCCGCGTGTATCATCCGAACACGAGCCAAGATCATTACTGTCAACCTGCATTGATTTCTTGCGTTTATTTAAAACTCGACAATGACTAATAAAGTACGAAACGTTTTGCGTAAGCTTTGTCTTGTTTAGTGACGGAAGTTATATTTTTTCCCGTCGTATTATCGATGTGTTTCGTTTCAAAGCGAAATTGGCATCTGGGATAAACACGAGTAGATTTGGGTTAGGAATAATGGATTAGGTTTTCCATTATCATTCAAAATACAAGAGCCGTATCTTGTGTTTCTTATGTTTATAAAATTATGTTTATATGAAAGGTGCAATGCTTTTGAAACATAACATCTTATAAATATTTGCACTGCTATATTGTTTTCGTTATGTTTTTCGAAAATCCATAGACTGCAACACAAACGCGATTTTACACTTTACGATTTTCAAGGTTCCTGGTCTGAATGTTGGTATTTCTACCCATTAAACTATCTACACGATATTTAAATAAAACACTTTAACGGTTTAAAACGCGATATATTAGTTAAACTTATTTGAAAATGATTTTTAACTTCGGCCCGACGTTAAAAATCATTTTCTAATAAGTTTAACTAATATATCGCGTTTTAAACTGTTTAAGTGCTTTATTTAAATGTGTACTACTCGCGTAAACTATAGACAGTATCTATCTACACGATAAGTTTAGTTGAAATATCATAATTTTATTCACGTGTGTACTTGTATATGTGTACGTGTGTACCCGGTAGAAATCAAACCCACGATTTTCTTGGTGACTTCACTACTTTTTTAATCACTTACTACGACATTTTACTATTCCTGCAGATTTTTTAAAAAAGTTTCTATAAATGCAGATTTATTTTGCCCTTAACCCAATAGAACCTAAAGATAATATAAATTCAATTGATAACGTAATATTTGAATGGCTATATTAGATATTTATTATAACAACATTTGAGCCGTGCCACATTTAACTGGATCTAAATTTGAAACGAAGTTCAATACAAAATTTCATCACTAATAATTTTGGGAGCCGTATTTGTTTTCTTTTCGTTATTATTCAATAAGCCAACGCCGTTATTTGCGCGCTTATGACATAATAGAGAATATTTATAAATGCTAATGAGAGTCACGTAGAGTGGAAAATTTTCTTGTTACGCTATTAGCGAATTATTTTCTTCACTTAATGATTTTTAGTGTGACCGTCTCCGTAGATCGATGTCCTACATTCTAACCCTGGGGTATGATAACAATTAACGATGTAGGCAGGTCTGTTCCACTTACTATCAATAAATCGAATCAATAGATCAGACACAGAATTGTTTTTACCCCGTAACGCATACATCAAAGAAACGGGAACGCATTGGGAATTCTAAGGTTTTTTTTTATTATACATATATTTGATTACTGTCTTTAGTTAGTATACATTTAACTAAAACACTGTGACGGTTTATTTTAACTACGGCCCGACGTTTCGGATGCTTTTAAGCAGCCGTGGTCACAGGGAATCATCCCGTAAAGTGTAATCTCATAAAGATATTGATTAATTATATTACACTAAAACCATTTCTTCTAATCCTTGTAGTGTGGTGCCTAGCGTTGCATTGCACGCAACACATGCAATGCTAGTTTCGTGATGGCTTCACGAGGTATTAATAGAGGGTCAGTGAAAGAGAATGGTAATTTACCCCATGCCCTCATAGGGTAAATGGAATTTATGTTATTACTTCTTAAGGTAGATGTACTTCTTATCTATATATATAGACTAATTCTATATATTGTTTAGGCATTGTACTCGGTAAAAACTAATTGAGTTTTTCTTACCGTAAATAGTTCTCCAAATGAAATTACTTTTGTCGCACACTGTAGATCAGGAGGTAAGAGGCTTTTACAAGGCGGTTTTCCGTATTCATTGATTATTTCACAAAGTTCTTTCATCTCAGTACACACCCTGGCCTGGGCTTCTGCTCCTCTGTATTCTGTTTTTGATCCAGGTATTGGTCTGAAAAAATAAACGACTGTTAACCTTGATACATTTAAAAATATATAAATTGAAAATAATTCGACTCGGGCCGGACTTGAACCGGCATCCACAACGTTGTGTGTTTATACATGCACCTCTCACGCAATGTAATTTTAAAATTTATAATCGATTTTTAATTTATATAGTGCCATCCTGTGCGACAACATGTGAAAAATATTAAAGTTTTCAAAACTGTTAACTTGTCTTATTGGATATGAAAAGTAAAGTAGATATATTACTAAAGACAGAGTTAAACTTGTTTGTGACAGAGAGGACAAATTGGGTTCTTTGTGGAAAGTAGAGGCAAATAAAATAAAAGTATTTTTTGGTGTTATACCCAAACTGAAACGCAATTACATTCTAATGGCCTTTTCATCTGTGTTTTCACTATATCTAACGGATACGTAAATGTTAAAAACGGCGCCGTTTATTTTAAGATAAGCGTTGTTTAAAAATACATATCGTGTATACCCTTTAGGATTACGTTAATTGACTTACGTCAGAATAAATAATTACGGTTTGTGGGAGATAAGGTTTATTGTAAAAAGTATGTTACATTTTACAACGATTACATAAAATTACTACTCGACTAAATATAATTCTTTCTCAGCTACCTGTTGAAAAAGTGTATACCTACAATGTAATGTCAGTTTACGCGAGTAGTACATATTTCAATAAAACAAGTTTTTACGGTTTATTACTCAAAATGTATTGGTTAACTTGTTTAAAATTCATTTTAAATACGGCCCGACGTTTCGGATGCTTTGCAGAAGGCGTGGTCTCCGCGTGACCACCAAAGAAGTGTAGGAACATATTTCGAGTTATATACTGTTAAACGTGTTCTGCACGTGTTCTGTATGTATGCAATAGTTTATCTTCTGCTTGCTGGGAAAATGTCTTTGTTACGTTTACGGGATAAAAGAGTCTTTTTTGGGTGGTTGGCTGTTTTCCAAATGTCTAAAAGTAAAATATATCGATATCTTCTCTTGTTGACATTTTTAATGGCTAGGATATTTCATCTTCCATCGTGTGAACCTATTCTTATCTATTCCCTGCTGTTAAAAAAATTAACATATTGATCTTATGACAGCGCAAAACATATTTATACGAATCTACCTCAACCAAAAAAACCTCATTAACGAAATTGAAAGTGTTCAGACTTCTGGTAGTGTTACTTCAAGTAACAAATTGTCTTGATATTCCTGCTCTGTTTTAATTACGGATCGTGACTTGAATATTGGATAGTCTTAAGCTTCAAGTTCTGTTGAGCTATCTACATGTATATATTCATCTATGTGGGTAAATGAGTATGTGTGTGTGTTTACGAAATTAAGGCGGAATACTTCAAAACGTAGTTTGTACAGTGCTGTTATCATTGTATGACCAGGAAACTAATCGTATTTTAACAAAATCCTTTTATAACGTCACCGATTAAACATAAATCCCCCCTTCTTTTGTAAATCCCTTTTGCCCCTAGTATTAAATTCAGGCACATTTCTATGCCTATTCTACTGATTAATTTTATTAATAATCAAGTACCTCAGCAAACTTTTATACCCCGCTTGGATCAATAACACAATAAACATTTTTTTTGACGGACTAAAAACTCGAGACTAATCTTAAAAACAGTGCTAGGCAACCTGTTTAATCATAGACTGTAGAGCAATAATGGTAGTTGTATGGGGATTACTAAACATTAATTATTAGGCTTAAAGTTTTTTCTAAATAGATATGAAATTATATTAATTCCGCGAGTATGAAAGTTGGTTGTTTTTATCGGTAATTGGGCAAGGACTGTCAACGAATTCGTTCCCGTCGGTTTTTTTGGGAAAACCATTTTTTATTCCCCCCAGAATTTCTACCTTAACACTTGGGTATTAAGGCTCAATGTTTTATATTTTTATTAGGAAATGAAGATTCAAAGTTATAACGTTTGAAACATTAAATTTTCTGACATGTTATTGACACATGAAGGCAAAAAAATAAAAAAAAAAAAAAAAAAAAAAAAAAATTTTCGACTCGGGCAGGACTGACCGCTGTCAGCTTTCCGTGCTGTTGCTCTAATTGGTATCGCCCCCAAAAATCTTTCAAAGAAGATTAGAATTTAATGAGTGTTTTTATTTTTTCAGATATTGCACACAAAAAGATAAGATATATTGTCAAAGAAAAGTGATATATTTAATATGCCAGAAACGAAACGCAAAAATAAATCAAAGCTGATGTGTGATGTTCATTGTTTAATATTTTCCGTAGGTACTGAACCTAATAATAATTTGATTGTAACAACTTATTTCAGATTTAAGTCCACTTATTTTATACACAGACTGTGTCATTTCTTCTCATTTGTCATCTTCCAGCACCCAGTATGATTTTGTTTAAAGATCTTGAGAATTAACTCTATGTGACTTTTTTTCTTTTCCTTTTATCTCGTTAGCCATATTTATATCGTATTTTAAAAGTTAACTTATATATCTCTTTATGTTATTTAAATAAAGTAAAGTACTTCTACATTAAAAATCGATTATAAATTGAAAAAAAAAAATTATTAGGGTATTTTTAATTTATCATATACAATAATAAGTAAAAAAAAATAGTTCTCAAAAGTACTTACTTGCCATATTCGTCCTTTGAGAAAGTGGGTTTGGCGTTTTTGTCGAAATGCCCACTGAATGCTGTAATTTTCTGTAAATCACTGTGCGCTTGAGCTTTTGTGTCAAATGCGGAAATCAGATCTGTCAGTGATGAACTCTGAAAAGAAACGAAATCAAATACCGTCTGTACTTTACGCAAGTAGTACACATTTAAATAAAATACTTATTTGAAAATTATTAAGTCGCGTTTTAAACCGTTAAAGTGTTTTATCTAAATAGAAACACGATTGTTGGAAAGGAGAATTTAAATACGATTTTTTAGCATATAGACTATAAGAACACCTTGTATAGTAAGTGATTGAGAGGCGGACTTGTAAGCATAATATTTTTGGTGGAAGGTGAAATACCGTAGATAGACTCACAAGATGTGTTGTCGACCTTTTTTGACTTTGGATTGATTGACTGAAACGCGATTAAACTTAAGGTTTTTCATCTGTGGACGGTGGTTCGTTGCCCAGGCAGAATTTTGATATTTCCACCCCATTTAAAATTGCAAAGTATTTGAAAAAATATAAATTTATTAAAAACAAATAGAACAAGGGAGAGATGGAACCCGCGGCCCTTTGTTTAGCCAGGTTTGATTTTTAAATATAAAAAAAAAGGGCCAATAAAAAAAACACCAAGACAAAGACTGATAAAATGTTTACTTTCGTTTAGCGAAAATATAACAATCTTAGTTGGTCAATAAAAATTAAGAATACGTCCTCGGGGCGGCTTTTGCCAAACTTTGAAATGTCTTGAAAAGCTAAATTATTCCACAACAGGTCTGGAATTAGTTTGAACATTGGCATTCAAGTATTTTGTATAGAGACGTAATAATATTAAACTTTAACATAACAACACAGATTAAATACAATTGTTTAATAAGTTTAAATGTATAATCGTTGAAGTAGAGATTAAACCCGGTACAAGTTTATTAGAAATATGTTTTAAATAAAAGGTTTAGTTCTGAAACATGAACTCTTTTTAAACATAGAACCGATACGACATACTTTACAATAATTATTTTTCTGTTTCCAAATTACAACGATTACAATTGTATTTTTAAATATCATCGAAGCGACTATTATATGCAAACGTCCTACATAAATAGTTATTAATTAATAAATAATAAATAATTGGCAATCAATGACGCTTTTGTTCTAAAGTGGTGAAATATGGTGGTGACAGAAATCTTCATAGACTTGCCAGTTGTTCAAGAATTTGTTGTCATAATTTCTCAAACATGACGGTGTATTCTTTTTTAAGTTTTTAAATATTACTTTTTCCTATATTTGTACGTTTAAATTATCCATAATTAAACAAAGGCTTCTATCTATATATTTTTGTATGTTGGCTTTATTTAGATTAAAAATCACAGGACACGGGGCACGAGAGGCCCCCGAGGTGTATTGACACCTCTCGTAGAAGTTCAACGGTGACGTGTAGGACTCGGTAACTCAATTGGTAGAGCAACAGCACCAATCGCTGTGGATGCCGCCTGTGAAGTCCTGCCAGTGTGGTATTTTTTAAATCCAAATACATTTATATTAGACTAAGACACTAAGTTAATCAATCGTTTTTAATCCTCAAGTTTAAATTTAGCAAACTTCATACTTCTATAACTTAATCTGAATTTTAATTATTATGATATAATATATATTTCGGACTTTAGACAAGCCTTTGTAATGATCCTAAATAAATTGCTCAAAGGGATTTAGGTAAACAAATATTTCTAAAAGGGTTGGTGAACTTCTAAAGGGGTGGTTATAAGTGAACTATTAGGACAGTATGTATTTGGGATGGCTTTGAATGTTTTTGTTATGACAGTAGACAGGCAAGAGTGGGGTACTCTTAACGGAAGTTGAAAGGTCCAAGATTTGTAACATTACATAACGATGAGCTGTCGTCCTTTTTACGCTTTGGTAAATCTAAGACTACACTTGACGAACAGGATTACATATCTATCACCTATTTAGTGTCTAGACTTCCTAAATGGTCGTAACTTATTCTAACATGATAAGGAAAATCAGAAATCGATGTAAGTCTTGTATTGCTAGTACCAATGGGAATCGAACTCTCGACTCTTGCTCTCGGCTCTGGTCAAATTTATTGGAAGTACAGTTTAATATCCTAGAAATGAATGTTGATGATTTCATATTTATTTCATTTGATATTTAAAGTGAGATTACGTTTCCCCCGGTGGGGTATGAAGCGACTACATTTCTGTGTCCGTTTTTATTTACAGACAAGTAGTATATCAGATGTCTGTGGCCTGCCGGGCCGAACCAATATATTGTTTTCCTCGGGATTCGAAACCAAGTCCTCTCGCGATTAATTCAATGCGTCTAATCATTTAGCTATAGATTTAATCGTTTCAAATTAAACGTATCAATACGTTTGTAAATTAAATTTTAATAGTAGTATTTGAAGTGCCTTTTAAAAAGAGCAAGTGGATTTTTATTTAGATCTATAAAGGACCTTTTATGGAAGGAGGTAATTTGTCTTCGAGGAGTCTAAGTTGACAGCCCTGCGTATTTGCCTTCGGGGAATAGTAGCTTGAATTAATCACACTTGGGACCTTTGTAATTTGTGTGTGCTTAAGCTACGGGCGAAATCTGTGTCATATTTTTTCTCTTGCCAAATCATGTCACATATAACAAAGGTAATGGTGTAATCGAACACTGATTTATTACTCAATAATGTCTGGATGAATTTTTAAGGTTTTTTTATGAAACCCCCGGGAAAAGTGTGCACAATCATTAATTCTGTAAAAACAATTCAATTTTTTAAATAGTTTTGTTTATCTTAAAACTTCTATAGACGTCAGTCAGTGTATATAATTTTTCTTAAATTCTTATATATTTATGTCTACCCTATTTTTTAATGCCAAACTTTTTCCTGCCATTGTATATAATAAGTAAAATAGTTTTAAAGGGAATATATAAAGGAAGGCAGGTGAGACTATAGGATGGGAATATATTTAATGATCTGGATAGAGGTCTGCGTGGAAAAGTGTCACCAATAAACAGATTTTTGAAGAAGGTTTTCATGAAAGAAAAATTTATTTTTATAAAACACTTTTAACAATTAAATGCGAAAACCTTTATTTCGCATTTTTTAATTGTTAAAAGTGAAAAAATAAGTTGAATACTATATTCAACTTACTATACCCCGACATTTTAGATGCTTCCCAGCAGCCATGGTCACGGGGGACTATGCATCAGAAACGTTTTGCCAAAATTATAATAAAAAAAATATTTTATCATATATAATTTCAACAGATAAAAGTGTTTCATTTTATGTCTCCTACTCGCGTAAAACTACTGACAATACTTAAAGAGATAATTAAAAAATATATCGTTTCATCGTTCATTTATTTTATTAAAATAATCATATGATGTGTCATAATGTATAAAAACTTTGTATGTACTTTACGCGAGTGGTACACATTTAAATAAAATACTTTAACGGTTTAAAACGCGATATATTTTTGTTAAACTTCTTTCTTTCTTCGGATGCTTAGCAGCAGGCCGGATGCTTACGCGACCGTGGTCGTAACGTTTTAAACCGTTAAAGTGTTTTCTTCAAATAATATGTTAAATAACAATAAGCTCTCAAATATTGTATTGTAAATAAACACCTTTAAATCTAATTTAATACAATTTCAGTGTGCAGTCTATATATGAATCGGAATGCTGTACGTAGGCATTGTTTGAAATCCTTTGAGAAGCTCAAGATCATTAGAATGATTAATCTGAGTCTACCATTGAAATTGCGTTGCAGACTGGTGAGTCACATTGTTATATATTTCTCTTGTTAGTCCTTATGCTGTTATAAGAAGACGAATTTAAATTTCATTCTTTAATCAGTTTTGACCTAGTAATTCTATATTCTATCTTATATCTATACGTTGAAAAAAATCGACGATGAGGTGTAGGACTCGGTAGCTCAATTGGTAGAGTAACAGCACGGAAAGCTGACGATGGCGGTACAAGTCCTGCCTGAGGCGAAAATTTTTACAATTTATTTTCGATTTTTAAATCATCTAGTTATTCTATTTCAGTACTAGCTGTGTCAGCAACTTCGTCCACGTTGAATATTTATTTTGGGCATTAAAATTGTTTTTGCTAATATCGTGCAAGAACGACGTCGTCCGCTACCGTCCGCTACCGTCCGCTACCGCTACCTACGTCGTTCTAGCAAGTTAATCTTAAAAGATACAGAAAGAGAATATACGGTCGTTGACTTTGTTTTTAACATTAAAAAAAAAACATTCGTTCATACATATTTCCTAATTGTCTTTAACCGTTTTCGCATCGAAAATCCACAGAGATGAATAACTTCCCCCCGTGTTTCGACATTTTCCGCCATTTCTTCGCCCCTAGTATCGCAGAACGATTATAGTCTTCATTAATAAATGCTTTAACAACACAAAAATAATTATTCAATTCGAACAAGTAGTTCCTGAGACTAAACAAAGAAACAAATTCTTCAGCTTTATATGTTAGTGATAGTGTCTCGCTCGAATAACATCTAACTACATAAATTGTGCTGCTGAACTATTTCTGTTTCATTTATAAATCGAATTTTGCAATCAACGGCTTTTCTTATTAGTGCACCGGAATTTTTGATATTACTAATATCCGATATTACTACGAGTTAGTCACTGAGTTTGTACAAGCTGTATTATCATAGATGTAAGGGAGATTCTTAAAACTAACAACATTTCAATAAAGATGCCTAATGTTTTTTCTCAGTCTTTAAAATGAAGAACTTGAAATAGTTAAAATACAAACTTCTATATTAATATTATAAAGCTGAAGAGATTGTTTGTTGGTTTACACGAGATAATATCAGGAATTACCGGTTCGAGTTAAAAGTTCTTTTTTTTATGTTGGGTGAAACATTTATCGAGGAAGGGTTTAAGCTATAAAATGAAGTGAAGAGAAGAGTGAAGAAAAAAGGGAAGGCTTTAAGGGTTTCCATTGCGTGCGCCGCGAAAATGATTCAAGGTACCAAAACAATATGTATGGAAGGGTCATCCCTCTTTAAATGATGTAAAAAAAAGTCCGCGACGCTATATGTCTATCTTTGAAGATTAACTTGCAAGAACCACCCGAACGACGGGACGCGTACGACGGGATACGAATGTCGTGGGTAACAGCTGTAATGAATTTCCCCCGTTTTGTTCACATTTCCCGCTGTACCTTCGTTTCTATAAGTCACAGTGCGATGTTTTATAGCCTTAGCCTTCGGTAAATACCTTAACTAACATAAAAATATTTTTTCAATTTAAACCAGTCGTTCTTGAGATTAGCGCGTTCAAACCAACAAACAAACTATTGAGGTTTATACACTAGTATAGATAAAGAACTTGTAATAGTTAATAAATATTTTATATACTTCAGATAATGTAATAACTCTTCGTATGCGAGTATAAATCGCACTTTACCGTTTTTTTCGTGAATCCTTAACAACTGCCACTAAATCCTACTAAAAAATGTGCGCAATAAAATTTGTATATATAATTAAAGAGCTCGCCTCATTATTTTTTGATCAACAAACGGAAGTGTTACACATGCATAAACATCTTTGTGTATGACGGAATACATCTTCCTTGGCCCACAGCCAGAGATGTCCGTGACCCGAGACAAAGTTACAAAGATCGGTTCGTGTACAAATAAATTTCATTATTATAGTGTCTTTTATCCGATAGGCATAGAAACACTAGTGTTTTAATAAAAGTGAAAGCTTTATTTAAGTATTACACTTCAACAGTTTAAAACGCGATATATGTTAGTTGAAACTTATTTAAAAAGGATTTTAAGCGAAACGTCGGGCCGTAGTGGAAAGAAATTAAATAAGTTTCACGAATAAATATAGCGTTCTAAACCGTTAATGTGTCTTATTTAAATATGTACTACTCGCGTAAAGTACAGACAATGCAAGTTTTATATTTATAGAAAGGTTTCTTATTTGAATAATTAAATCACGTTGGAAAATATGTATAAAAAAATATATTTCAAAGATTTTAATCAACGGCGATTTTAATATTAATAAAATTTCGTGTGAAGGATAGACCAATTTCAAAGATATGTTGGTTATTTTACTCTTTATACAAAGGTTGCCTGGAATGATTCGTCAAAGACGATAGGGCCGGGCCGCCTTTGCGCTAACTCCTTTTATTTAAATAACAAATTTAATATTACTATATTTTTATTTTATGTGTTTGTACAATAAAGTGGTTTATTATTATTATTATTTTAATAAGGAATATATTTACGTTTCATATCAAGGATAAGCATATAGTAGGGTACTAATATAGCTAAAAATTAGTAACTGTCAGGTAACAATTTAGCTAAATTGACGTTAAGTCATACCGTTTTAATAAACTCGGAAGCTTAATTATCATTTTAATTATTTTGTCATTAACGAAGCTCTCAATTTTCGCGCAGTAAATTTTATCAAATTTAAGATGTGTTCTATCACTAAAAAGCCCATTTAATTAGTATGCGCATACGATTTTCGCTTTGAATCTTCCCTCTGTAAATATCTACATTGACAATTCACGGGAGCTTTTACGATAACGTAAGGTCTACATTTTCCAGGTGATAGGTCTTTCATCTTTAATTTAAAAGCAGCTAGTAGACGAACTAATGATCCTTTGATTCTTACACATTTATGTACTGCACCGACAAATGTATGTCGTACGTATAATTTAATAATTCGTTACAACAAAAATTTTAAGTGGTAAGAAATATACGAATCATTCATTAAACGCCTATTAAATACTAAATATTAACACCTCAAGAATATTCATCGATATAAAATTAATACTTAAACAATTTAACGGTTTAAGACTGAGCTGGGATACTGCTGCTGCCCGTGAAGAATCGGGCTGTAGTTAAAATAATTAAAAAAAATAAGAACTAATATATATTTCGCATTTTTAACAGATGTTAAGTATACTTGAAACATCAGATTTTTAATTTCATTTTTGTATGCGCGTTATGCGATGCAGGCAGAAAGAGCGTAAGAGCGAGATAGCATGCAGCCGTCCTCCATTTTTTAGATTGTTTCTGTAAATGCACGAGTTATAATAAATAAGTAGACTATAAAAAATAAATCTTATATATTATTCAGTCACGTATTTTTTCAACATAACTAATTTCAGCGAATTAATAAACTCCTAAGTAGTTTTCTAATGCCACTTCCCAGCTAATCCCGTCGGTGTGGCACTAAAATGTGTTAAAGCCTTAAAAGATAAGTCCATAATCCTGTTAGACGGATAAACTGATTTACTGATTTTTGAAAGACAGTTTTTCAAAGTTAGTGGTATGGTGTACTAGGGTTTGTTTAGCTATGTCTATAAATCAATACAATCTTGTCATATGAGCAGACTGAAATTTATCAGAATATAAGTTAGATTTGTTATAAAATAATTGTACCTAAAAATAAAAATAGGTCAACCACAAGTTGGACTCTTGCGCGATGGGTTCCGTAGCTATCATTGAATTACTCGTTTTATTTAATGTTTAATAGCCCTTGTAGCAACACAATAAAAACTTTAGTGTAATTTTCAACACTGTAGTATTGTGGATTTTGAGGTACAACTTGGTGATAGACAGACCAGAGAGACAGACGGCAAGGTTCTGGTAATTTATAAAAATAAAATATACCGTATTCTCTATTTATCTATCTACTTCTATTACCGTATTCTATTTTAATATTTAAAAAAAATATTTAGATTCGTCAATTTTTTTTGTTTAATTTAATTAATTTAATTTTCTTGTCATTAAAGAATATCGTTCAGAATCGTTCAGACATAATATGCTTTTTGAGACAATCAAAATTTTATAACGTTTTTATATTTATTTATCGATATATTTGAAATCTCGTTTGACAATGTATTAACATACGAATACAATTCCCCGCAAATGAATATATAGATATATTTTATGGAGCTTATATTTGGGGATAGCTAGTTTATCCTTATTTCGTTAGTTCAAATGATGCCTATCACTATTTATGCTAAACTTGCTTCTATCTATGGTTAGATTTCCAGAGGAGTCTATGATGTTTCAGAAAATATAAAAAATGACTAGAAACATGTTACAAACCCACAACCCATTGTTTATTATCCATAAATTACTACCATTACACCACCAAACTCGTCATATATATTTAAAAGCATGTATATAATAAATCATCTTGCAATTCCATCCGTTACTCAGAATAATCCACATTTAATTTGTTTACAGAACCCATTCCAGAATAATTATGGGTCAAGGTGAATAATGTTATGACGTTAACTAATACATAATTCCTGTTTACAAGTCTTAAGGAATGTTTTCAAGAATTTTTCTCGTATGCTATATAAATAGAAATAACTGCCTTGTTGATTTTATATCCTATATTGTCTATATAGATTTTATATTGTAGGCTTATATTCGACATTCGGCAGTTAGGTTAGTTTAAATAAAACATTTTATTCTGTTTAAAACGCGAAATAAACTAACGCGAGAGCGTTTAAATATAAGTTAAATCTACATCCCAAAGTATGCCTGTTTTGTAAGGATTTAGCTACTTTCTCTTAAAACCTACAACGACGAAACAGATGGCGCTAGCGTAAGAGGTTTAATTTTGACAATAAGCATCCGAATATCCGCGATAGCTAAATTGAATCAAAAATGAGTTAACTAACATGTTTCGCTCTTAAAACTGATAAAGGTGTTTTATTAAAAGTTTCTCCTACTTCGAGTTATCGATATGATGCATAAATATAGGACGGATCTTTTGTAGCCTATCTTAATATAACGATTTATACTTCTAGTATAAATCGTTTATCTACGGAAGTAAACCAATAATGATTAAATAGAAAGGGGCTACTAGAGTTATATCAACGTTGCTATCCTGAAATTATTCGCCCGAATAAATCTGTATTTGGGCTGAATCAATTAGATTTGCAACTCATGAATACATTAATCAAGGAATTAATTACATAGGCATGAAATACATCTCATTTCGTGACGCTAAGATTTTTTGAACACAATATATAAATAACATTAAGCCCATGCTTGCCTGTCCTCTATCGTTAAAAAAAAATTAAAATGTCTACCACTAATAAAGCAGAAAAGTTTTCTTAAATAAAGTTTTAGATTAGTTGAATTAATCTAAAACTTTATTTAACATAATTGCCATTGTACATATCATATTTAATAATTTTTATCTAGGTTTAACTTTGCTTGGGGGCTTTGGAGCCGTACAAACGTGTTCCCAGGGATCCCTCAAAGCACGAGAGGGGGGGTGTGTTTAGTGGTAACGATTTACATGCCACACTTCCCATGTCACACTTGGCCGACGTGGGTGTGCATTAGGCATTCATACCATCAGTAAAAAAAATGGTTTGATTTTGCTAACAGACACGAGAAATACTTGAGGAAGACATAGTTCTATGTCTATTAGGTTTTACAACCATGACATCTACTACTTAACGCAATCGTTGTTGCAGACAAAGCATTTGCAAGTAGACTACGGTAACGAATTCTTCAATTGCTTCGATTCGCTACAAACGCTTCTGTGAACGTCTCTTTTTATAAATAAAACCTTTTTTGGCCTCTGTTAAGTAGTTACAGTTTGAATAAATTTAAATATAAAACTGTAACTGCTGTAACGTTTCTAAAACGGGCTGTAAAATAAATTTGAAATTAGTTAACGGATGTATTCCGCGTTTAAACCCTTAAATGGTTTCCTTTACACAGAAAGTACAGACTATACTAAACTAAAACAAAATTTTTGCGAGACTAATTCTTTTTGGATTTAAATTAAGAAAATATACCAACGGGACCTCTAGGCACCTCAATTGAGCGAGGCTGTTTGAGATTGAAATCCTTCAAGTTTAGGTTGTATGTTACCCGTTACGACTAAGTTATGATAGTGCACTGTTTACATCCACAGCGTTTACATCACACGCTAGATTAATACAATTAAAACTTATATAAATGAAGCCTTACCCTAGACCGGCGCTGTATTGAATCATCGCTGGGTATCGTCAGGAAATTTCCACTCATTTTTCGAATCACAACACTGAGGTACGTGTACACAGTATAACGTTGTGTCTTGTAATGCTGAGGAGGGTTTATGAATGAGTGACGGTTTTAAATAGCCCGCCTGACCCTGATAGTGACTGTAACGTAACGTAGCGTCTACGCTAGGATTGTTTAAATAGATTTGATATGTTGGAATTTGGGAAAGGGATTTCGTGAATCAGTATTTCAGCTGCTTGATATAGAGGGGAAACATGTCTGCGCCCAATTTACTTTGTTATGTGCTGTGTTTCCGTTTATAAGTGTCTACCTTCTTAAATCGTATTTTTTTTTATCTGTGTACGACTGACTTTGTTTGGTCGGAATAGCGATTCTGGGAACGTTTAATAGATTCAATTACAATAAAACAGTGAAGTGAAACCCCTTTTCCCCTCGTAGGGCATAGGGCGCACACAAATTTTGTGTCCGTTTCACTGATCGGCTTTATTCACAGGCAAGTAGGTGATCAGACTTCTGTGCCCTGCCCGACCGAAACATTTTACTGTCTCCCCGGGATTCGAACCCGGGACCTCTCGCGCTTAACCATTTAGCTACAGAGGCGGTTCAACAATGGAACAAATACAATTAAAATTTTATAATGAGATGGAAAATCTGTTCACATGTTTTTATTAAATATACAGACATGCTAATTCTATTAGACAAAAATAAATTAATTTATTTACTACCGTTAGTCATATGATATATGTAAATATAGATGTCCTTTATCTAGGAATTTTATAAGTAGATTTATATTTTCCGCCTCTAATATTTGTTGACTGTTTCTCGAGATTTTTTTTAGTTTGTCATTTCTTACTACACTTCTACACATGCTATGCATGACTCTAGTTGTTCAGAACTTCCTTTATCCACACTGGTTCTCTAACAAAAAGCTTCCTGTAATTACATTGTTAGGTAGACCATATTTTCTACAATTATTATGTAATATAGAAATAAACTGTTATTAACGCCATCTGTGACCTCTTAATTTAACTAATGGCGTCGAATAAAACAAAAGCGTATATTTGAAATACGGATATTTATTTTTTTTTCATAAAAATTCTAAATTCAATAATGTGTTTAAACATGTAACATATACATATATGCGTTTATACAAAGATATATGCAATGTTTAGTGATATTTAAATCTAGAATTGGAGCGTAACCGACTTACAAACATACTGATGTTGTAACATCACAATTTTATTCTTAAAAATAATATTTACCAAGTATTGTCAATTGGTAAAGGTATTTGTTAGAGCGATGACAATGGTTATGAATCTGTGCGCATTTTAAATTGAACGAAAATTAATCTATACTTGTCCAATTTAGGATGATGAATTTGACAAATCTTTGCACACATATCGGAACACTACGGCACTCTATCGGTACCCACCAATTTGGAAAGTGTCTTGCACCTTTGCAAATAACAATAAATAAAATCGATGGTAAAGTACTGGTGGGGTCACCTTTTTTATATAAATATTCCAAATACAATCTATTGATTTAAAGGAAAATTAATGAAAAGTATTTAAATTTATTCATATTATGTTATGACTTCCGAATTGCTATTATCATATATCAAATTGATCATCCTATATTGGACATATATGAACAGAGTTTAATGAAGAAAATATACTATTTATGTAGGCACTACATGACCAATACTATTGGTTTCAATAATGGACAATAAATCGCTTTTAGTACTATATTTTTTCAGAATATTTGACGACGCTAGTTATATAACAAATATTGTTTACAGATACTGTAAAGTTTTAATTTGAACACTTTAACTAAACTGTCTATAAAATAGAATAAAAAATCTATTTGACAACGATACTAACCACTCATTAATTCTTTACTACGGAAATCCTCGAAAGTCCCAAAACAGCATTTTGTGTAGTTAAATAAATGTTTTGAGATATTACAACGTGTTACAACATGTCCAATACGAAATATAGGTGGAAAGATTATAAAATCAACGATACGCGAGTCTTGAACCCACTATCCATAAGCTACCACTCTAGCTGTTGTTATACCAACTCAGCTATACAGCTTGGTTAATTAAAAACAACAGAATAAACAAAAAAATAATACTTAAGTTACTGTTCAAAAAAACTGCAGAGGACTTTCAGAATTTCCTACCTATAAAAGTAACGCGACTAAACAACAATTCTATAATAACACACGGAAGTTTCAAATCTATTAGAGATTAATAAAATAAAATCTAAGAAATATTTAATCTGCATCTACCATACTGTGCTTGTAGAAAAAGAAATCTGAAAATATTCAAATAAAAATTTATCGTTTACAATTCTAGAATTTCAGTCGAATCCGAAGTGATACAATTCAAAACTAATATAGAACTATTTTTTTCGAAGAAACATGTGTCTGCCAGAGTCTTTGAATTATTTTAAGTAATACAAATGAAGCAAAAGCTCTTAACATATATCATTGTATCGACTTTGAGGAGTTTAATGGCTCTCGTATTAAACCACTAACGGTTGGAAATACAAAATATTGATAAAAAGATTTATTCACAATTAAAGAGGCGTAAATATATTTTTTAATTTATAGAGATTTGGACTAGACAAACCACCTTTTCTATCTACAGATATGTTATCCATGATAAATGCTATAATTATTTGAAAATCTACTCTCCGTGTCGGATTAGTGATGTGCCTATTACATATATTTTCATCATCGCTTACAATGGATAAAAAATAGAAATAGGGATATGTTATACATAATATAAAAACAGGACTAAACTATATCGTGTATACGCTTTAATGTTGACCAGTGGGCATAGACTTACAGTTGGCAAAACAAACTATATTTATGACTTAACACTTTTCGTTAAAATGGTTTTAATCGCTATCATATAAGAAAACTAAATTGCAAATACAGCATTCGAATAAAGAAGAGGACGTGTAAGTTTTCGTAAATATTAAGAACGAATAAATAGATGGCGCTGGCATAGCAGTTTTAATATTTACGACGCATATTCAACCAAAGCTATGCTAGCTTAAAAGCAATACTTGAATCAACCGTTGCTGTTGAATTAGTTTAGTTAAATATTATTCGCGTTTATAGTAGGTTTATTTAACTCAAAGTTTTCTTTTTGTTAATAAAGGAAAGAAAATAGCCTGTAAATTTACGCGCGTAATATCCATCAATCACTAGTAATTACGTAGTTTAACGCTCCGAAGTTATTTCTCGCACCGAACCACGTGCAGCGCGCAGTCTAATTTCGTTAACGCGGAGTTGTATCATTGAAATAAGTCACAAATATGACGTTTATGCTTTATGCATCCGGGAAGTTTATATTTTCATAACTACTGCCCCAATAACATACAGAGCTGGAATTAAAGGTAAGTAAAAATTTAGTCAACTGTTTCCCAAAGCGTGTAGTTTACGCTAGTAGTTAAAACATTTAAATAAAACACTTAACGGTTGACCACGCGAAATAGATAATATATTTCGGTGGTTAAGTTATTTTTTTAATAACGTCTCAACGTTTCGAATAATTTGCAGCGGCCGGGGTGACGGGGAGACGTTAAATAGGGGATGTCCCTAATGTCAAACTAAAAGAGATGGCGCTAATTTAACAGATTTTCGCTGATAAAAGCGTTAAATATGTCTTTAGTTAAGAAGACGTGCGTTCTTCTGTTTCGATAAATCATTTTTTAATAAAAACAAAATGATGGTGTAATAACTATCATCACTGGCTTGACTCTCCAAATACCATATTAAGAGAACCGTATCTTGGTTTCAATGGAAAATTGTATCGTTTTTAAATTAATATAATTAAAATGATCTGATTTATCTTATATATAGATCATTATATTAACACAGCGATTTACCGTTTAAAGAGATCTGGAATGAATATTGTATCTACTAAATTAAGATCGTATACATCTTGAGGTATTTGCGTTTTGCGATGTTGAAAATATATGTGATTGTATTATGTGTGAATGCCAAACACCGTGTTCCTTACTAAAAATCTAACTGGACAGTGAGTTAACGTAACACCACAATTGTAACGAAAAATAATTTGAGCACTGAATGTCTAATTATATTATATTAAACACCTTTAAAAGTTATACAATATTTAATACCGATAAACCAGTATCCAGATAGGGACAAATGAACGATGAGCGAATATAACACTTAACACTCACGAACTATGAAACAGGTTTTATAATAATATAAATAACCACGACAGATTAGATATCTCATAACAATATCACAATTTTCAATAATTTTTACAAAAGGACGTAGGGAATATTTTTAAGATAACATTGAACAGGTGAAGCGTGAATGAATAGTGAATATGTGTCGACGTCTTTATATTTACACACAATTGGATCACATTACAATACGAACATGGGACGAAGGCTATGATCGTAGATTGAAAACATATTATTAACGTCTATTAGAACTTTCCTGAACATTCACCTAAAAGAACATATCTAGTCGAAAACCATTCTTCCGATACATCTTGCACTTACACATTTTCTCGTCAGAAGCATTAACAAAGGAAATAATTTACATAAGGCCATATTATATTAACTGTACACGTATAACGATTAGATGATTAATTAGATAAATAATGTTTGATTTATTATTACTTTTTAAGGATAAGTTAATACGTTCGTATTAACGACAGTTTGGTCCATAAACAGATTAGTACATAATCGCGTAAGTCCATCGAAGCATCAAGGAATCCGCCAAAACGTCGAATGAGAAACCGTATCTACCCGAACGCCACAACCGGGCTCTAAATGGAAGATGGAATGGAACCGCACTATGTTTTATTGAAGTACTATAGCGAGAAAATTCACGAGAATAATTTCGTCGAATCCCTAAATATCGATGGACAGAGCGCCCGGCCGCCTACGGTCAGTCTTTTTCGCTAATTACGAGTTTGTGCAAAATATTTCTACTAGTCGCGATAACTTAACACCGTATATTTACAAGAACGAATCCCGAGGAGAATAAGTAACGAGCTCTGACCGAGAACCGCCGGAGCGCCTCGGCTTGGAACACCTCGAGATTGTCAATCGTCCCTTACTTCGCTGGTGTTTACGTATTAGGGCTATTGTTAACTTATCACAACCGGTATGTCCAGTCGTATTTAAGATCCGCAGATGACCACCAGTGGCTATCATAAACGCCTGCCATCAAAGAAAGATGACGCAACTGCTATGAGGATATTACTTTCCTGATCATCATAACCACTGTTGGAGCGTCCCCGATCTATTGGCTTCACTGGAACACTAGATCACAATTTACAAAGTTCACGTAGGGCCCGGAGTGCCAGTCGGCGCTTCAGCTCGCATCTCCGACTTTAATTTCACAAATTCACGAGCTACTTCGTCACTATGCCTCTGCGATAGGATCCTAAGTATCGTCCATCCTGTTTCGTCCATTTTGACACGTGTCCCGAGCGGCAGCCAGCACGCGCATGATCCCTGGGAATAAATACGAGCATTATTTTGTAATCTATCTAGATGATAGAAGTAACAGCGGAGGTACACCGAAGGAAGGTAGACAGACAGTTTCTAAATACTACCAAGAGTTAGAAGCCGCAATATCAGAGGATACATCTTCGTTTCAGCCACATCGAAGGAAGGTAACTAAAGAGGACAACATAGATATCTGCTAAATACGTTCTACCAAGAGGTTGCACATTCATACGACAGAGAAATTCTCCACAGAAATAACTAAAAACAAAAACACAGATCGAACAGTCTCTGGACGCGGCACTTACAGAATCAGCCATTTGGTTTTGCCGATCCGCCACGCGTGTTATCATTCGGTTAACACTTTCGTTTTTCTAGTGACAAACATAATATTATTATAGTTTAAAATGATTATTGACATTTGGAAATGGTACGTGCAACATTTTATTGCGTATTACATTATTTTATTTTTGCCAAAAAAATTTGAGTTTAAAGATACATTTTACGCCTAGGTAATGTGACGTTTAGCTGAGAAAAGCGAGTATTATGTTTATAAGTAAAGATGATTGAAAAAGGGGTCCAAATGAAGTGTCTTTGTTTAAAGATATGTGAAATGTAATGAATACAACTTATGAAGATGATCTTGTGTCTATTCTTGTTCTCTTTCTTTGCAATGTTTGCATGTACCATATGAGGATAATGAACCAAATTATAATTGAAACAATAACGTTAATTAGCTTTCTTATGAATAAATGGAATGTTAGGAACACTATCAATTGTGTGTTGTTTTATATACTACGTAATCCATTTCTATTTACTAATAAATTCGTTCCGAGATTCCCTTGTTTTGCGCCATTGATCCACTGAGTTCAAAACTCTAATTGTTCTAAGTAAATTGTAAATTACTTTCAGCTGACTTGCTATTGTAAGATATAGTTATACCATAAACTAATTTATGAATGAATGTGTTGCCCACCTGTTCAGCAATATCTGCTAGACGCATGACAGCAACGCCAACCAGCCGGTCCTCCCTTGCAAAGCAGTAATCTCGTACACAAACGTGCAGCTCGAACAATTCCAGCTGTTCCGTCGCACTCACCATGCTGCCAATATTATTTCAGTTACAAAGAATCCCATTGAGGGTTATTATTGTCGAGCAAATACAAATATTGTCGAGGCTATTAGAGGGCTGAGAAATTCAATAGATTAATATTAAATAAAAAAGAAAAAAATAATAAATAATAAAAACGAAAATTTTACACATCGACCCTTGTAAATAATGTGATTTTACTTACGACGTAGAAGTGAGTAGAACTCGTTTCCCGACCCGCCTTTTTGTATATTTTTATTATTTGTTTAAATAAAATTTGAACTTAAATAAGCTCTCAAATGCATGCAAGATTCCCCTAAACACGACACTTTAGTGACAAGACGCCATACAACTTTTTGTTTAATCTTAAATTGGTTTTGCTATCATAATTTATTGTAAACTCTTTTCGAGTTTATTGCCAGTTCCTCTCGTTTGTTCTACGCCCTTGATTTGAAAACTGGTAGCAAATGTTAAATTAGATTCTCTAGTTTTATGATGTACTTAGTTACCTATATGAACAAATGATTTTTGACTTAGACTTACAAATGAAACGTTTCATTGAACTTGGGACTCCAGTTGTTACTCTTCGACTTAGTGGCGAATTTTCGCTTCTTGTCAGCGAGGTGAGGACCGATGAGATTCACCTCGATGAACGGACGGAACATTCCACTTGCTATCACCCACTTCAAGTCGTTCGCTGCCACAACTGGATTAAGAATGGTTTTTGTACACAAACAGTTATAATAGTTTTGTCATGCTTACATCCTAATACGAAACCTTTTCTTAACTTATGATGAGAATGCCTAATGCACGCCCATGTCGCACAATAATGACGTGGGAGAGTGTGGTAAATTGTACTACAATCTCCTCAGAGACAAAATCCGACCAGTACCACTAAACACACCACCAGCCCATTACCAATAGTATATGTTTCTGTATGTTTATTTCATAGTTTGTATACGTCTATTAAGAGGGATCAATTAAAGATTTATGAAGATTTTTTTTGTGTTCTATTGATCTAATTTTGTGAGTCTATAAATAAATTAATTATTTCCTGTATGTATGAGCACAGAGATTCTATCAATATTTAAATAATATTTTGCGTTATTTACTAACAAAACATCTCACAACTCACCCTTAACAGTAATCTTATGTTCTCCAGTGCCTGGATGTGTGAAGAGGTCCACTTGGAGCGAAATCTCACCCACACTCCCTTCTTCTGCCACTGCAGCATCTTGAAATTTTAATTTTTCTTTACATAAAGTATCAATAAATAGTTCTATCCTTAATAAAATTGCTTGTAACAATTCTTACTCAAAGTATTATACCAAAACGAACCTTGGTTTTGTTGACTTGTAACAAACGTTCTTATAAGCGTATCTGTGGTTTGTGTGTACAGACTCAAAGCGTATCTCAGAGATTGCAACTCAGGACTCTTCTCCAAGAAAGTTTTCTTTAGCCCATTACCACCCGCATGGAAGTACTGCTTGATGGTGTCTAACGCTGCGTCAAGAACGGCACATTGCTTTGGTGTCAAACTCTTCTCCGCTGATAGGTGCTGTAAGTTTTAGAGTCAATTTGAAACGATGTCTAATATATATTCGTATTTTAGGCCTTAAAAAATTAAGTAAGTCACATTCGACAAAAAACATTTATTGAAAAGTTTGATGGGTAGGGTACGAGTCAAGGTAAAATTAAAAAAAAATAACAAACAAAAAATATAAAAGAATAAGGAGAAATGGTAAAGTGTGCTTTGTTGCGGCGCCATAAAAGTAGTGAAGGAGAACGTAAATCTTTTCGAAGCAGCATTGTGTGTAATTTTTTGTATTCTTATGTCATTTTTAAGTCATTCATATCATTTAGAGTAAAATTAAATGTCGAAAGGGAAACATCTAGAGTGTTTTATTCTCGACGACGAAACACACTAACCATAACATTCCTATATATCAATAAAGTTACCAACAATTAAACAACGACTCTAGAACCCTATTCCATACCTCTTTGGAAATATCCATCACCCCGGATAAGGCATGCTTCACGTCCTGCTTGCCAACTGTACTCTTGAACAATTGCGTCATGTCTTCAATCTTGGCGTTCGCTGCCAAGTTCTTTGCGTTGTTCGTCAAATTCTTCAGCATCATCTGTTGGATTGATATAATGTTGTTTGAAATATAATTTATTTGCTTCCATATGGTGTGTTGACGAAGATAATAAATCAGTCTTTAGTGGTTTGTTATAAAAAAAGTTATTTTGTGTTGTTTGGTTTATTATATTTATTTATTTATCACAGATTTTTTACATGCTCAAAAAACAATTTGTTCTAAAAGGAGTCGAACCGAATTTTCGGGTTCGATCTTTATGTCATATTTGTTAAACATTTACAATAGAAAAAAAATTACCGTCTTATCCGTCATCGGCGGAAGCACGACAGTCTTCTCAAGAATCTTCATCACAATCTTCCAGAGCTCCTTCAGCAGCCGCTTTAGAACCGTCTTTTCGCACGACTCGGCATACATCGTTAATGAACCATCCTGTAAATAATCATTAAATAATGAAATCCTCGTTTCTCCTGTGGAGCATGCGGCAAACACATTTCTATGTGCAAACAAATGATTGAATTTTTTCGCAGGCAATTGGTTGAGCAAAACTCTGTGCCCTGTCCGACCGAAGCATTTAAAATTATAGATTATTCTTCTTAATATAAAATACATTTGTCGTAATATACTAATGTTGTCTTCTTTACCAAAATATCCATAAGCGGTCGAAGAACTTCATCAGCCTCATGATGTGCAGGTGGCTGTGGCTGGCCTGGCGCTGCTCCGCCGCCTACTTTCTGCAGCAGTTCTCCTAGTTCTTTTACACTCGCTGTTATTCTTGTCTCTAAGCTGCAGAGCAAAAGGAAAATGGTGTTAAAACTCTTCAAGAACTTTTAACACCATTTTAAGATGCGCTGCCGGCCTATTTTGGCTTTGGATATTTGGAAATCCACAAACTGAAACCTAAACGCGATTAAGATTCGCGGCTTTTTTATCTGTGGTCGTGCCCGGACGAAATTTCTATATTCCTACCACCCATTTTATATCCAGATTTCCAGATGAAGTCCAACGTGTTTCAGAAAAATTAAAAATGGAAAAATTTGAAACATGTCGGACCCGATGAGGATTGAACATCAGACCCGTTGATTATTAGCTATACATTGTTACGATTACCAACGTGCCCGTCAAAGGCGTTTTTATTTTTATTTAGAATAGGCTACTGTCATTACGATGATAATTTTACTATGAAGATTCATACATTTATATAAACGTACCTATTAGCAAACATCGAAGCCAGTTCATCCAAAGTACTGTTCAGGCTTTGCTGTAAATCATTTAGGATATCTGCCGCATCTCTCTCAAGCTTGTTACCGCCCATCGCTTCAAACATTTTTTCCAGTTGAACGCGAAGTTGTTGAATATTGTTCATTAGAATACACGCCTGCCATAATGAATTGTATTTCTTTAATAGGAGAATATTTCATATAAACAATTTAACTATATAATATAAGACAAAACTGTTTCTTATATAAATAGGTAAATTTTACATAGCTTTACCACGTACACCTTTGTCACCAAGGTGAAACACAAAAATTCTATACATTTTTAATTGTAAGAGGTAATAAGAGTTATGTTTTTGTTATTTATTTAGTTTAAATGTGATCAATAACCAAAAAGTATCAAAATGTTCACGTTTATTGACACAAAATAGCACTTGTAGTAACAAAAACTTACCACTCTTTCTTCCTTAAGATGTTCAGGAAATTCCTTCTTAACGATATCAGCATATGCCACCAGTACCTTGACAATGGTCTTGGCAAACCTCTTCATATACCTTTTCCAAATCTCTGGGTCAGGACATTCAAGCTTGGAGACCACGTCGAAGCACTGCGTCAATTGGGTGAAGACGTCCACTACTGAATTACTGAAGAGGGCGTGTTCACTCGATTTTTGGAACTAGAATAAGAATAGACACGTTTGGTAAGGAACACACGGAAATCTATACAAATATTACAAAGCTTGTTTGTTTGTTTGTTTCAACTCGCTGACCTCAGAAACCACTGGTTTGAATTGAAAGAAATTGTATTAGTAAGAGAATGTATCGGGGAATGCTTTAGGCTATAAAAAATCGCGCTGCGGCTAACAAGAGCGAAGAAACAGTGAGAAATATATAAAAAACGGGGAAAATTATTTATCTTTGTGGGTTACTCTTGCGTACGCCGTGAAATCTATTTAATATACCTAAAAACATGTATGAAAGGAGGATTCCTCTTAAAACGATCTAAAAAAAAATGCGATTCGACGAAACGATTCGACACGGACGACGTAGTGGGTAACAGCAAACATTTATAAAGATGACGAGAAGGTTTGAATTGGTGTCAAAATAACTACTCAACGCAGATGAAGTCGCGGCCACATCTAGTATTTATATATAAATATTGCACTATACCTAAAAAATCTTAGTTTACCCACACCAAAGTTTTATTAAGTATGTTATCCATCATATATTTCGTTTCACTACTCTCAGTAGCTGGCATAGAACAATATATAATTAGCAAACAAAACAATACCATCATCACTACTTACTCCATCTCTCTTATCTCTGTTGAAAGCGCCAGTCAGGTATTCAAGAGATACATCGTCATTCTCATTGAGCCACTGCATCACGAAAGGCTCGAACCAAGCTGGATATTCTGGTACCGCTCCACAATATGGTGGAACATCTTTCACATATTCAGTATACAGCCATTTTACCTGAAATGTGACAATACAATATTAATTAATACACAATAGAAATATTAACAAAGGACACCCCCTTAATTAGTTAGAGCAACAGCACGGAACGCTGTCGACGCCGGTTCAAGTCGTGCCCATGCCGGATATTTTTTTCAATCTAAAATCGATTTTTAATTTATAAAGCGGAATATCCTAACCATATTATAATATCTCAACAAGACTAATAACAACACCGTCGGCCTAGTTTCGTTTTGGATATTCGGAAATTCACAGACTCAACACTCACTCACTCTTGATTAAGCACAGTACCTTTTTTAGCTGTGACGGTAAATTGGAATTTTCAATATCCCGACAAAAAATCAAACAAATTACAGAAAAATTATACATTTATTGCATTAGGTGGGAACCGAACCCACAGTCCATTGATTTTACATTTATTGATTAGTCATATATTGTTTTTAATTTTATTTTGACAGAGTAACAGCACAGTACTATTATTTGATAGAGAGATTGATATTAAGTGTTAATTTTTAATAAATAATTGTACCTTGAAATGTAAATTCATGTAAGCGGACGATTTACATAGTCTGTGTTGTTCATGTTCTTCGAGCGCATACTTCATATCGACAGCAAAAAGAGACCACATCGTGGCTGCTGATAACTGAAATTATAATTATTATTAAATCTTCACAGAGGAAAATTACACCATACATGGTTATTTATAAAAATAAATAAATAAGAGATTTTAATGAATAGATCGTTTTAATTTTGCAATATTCTAATTTCCTGTATAATTTAAATAAAACACTTTAACGGTTTAAAACGCGAAATATATTAGTTAAACTTACTGACGTAGTTTTTACTCAGTCTCTCCATGACCACGGCTGCTACAAAAAACATCCGAATCGCCGGGCCGTATTTCAAATAATTTCCGAATATATTTAACTAATATGTTTCGCGTTTTAAACCGCAATTTTTTTATTTAAGTGTGTACTACTCTGTGCGTGTGCTGTGTGTTTACCTGTCCAATATTAAGCTCCTGTGGAAACTGATTCAAGACGGGCGCGTAGCTGTTTCTATCTTCCTCTATGACAGATATGATAAGACCGATAAGTTTGTGCCAAAAATCCACTGAGTCCAGTTGGGGGCCGTGATCCGAAGGGTCCCTTTTCGCTTCGTTGGGGTCCACCTGTAAATTTATTCAATATATATTAGCGACAGGTTGACAGACTGTGTTTGGTTCACTTCATGGAAGGCACCGTCGACCTATTTTCGCTTTCGATATTTGGTAATACACAAAATTATACTAGTTGGCAATTAGGCAGGGCGATTAGTTGTACAGACTTAAGTGCCCTGCCCGACCGAAACGGCCAGTTTTTGGAATTTGAAACCCATGTAATTCCAGGTCATGCTATTAAGTATTGTGCCATCGAGGCGGTATAAACATATTTATTATACGAATTATTTTCCATTAGGGGCATGTGGCGAACCCATGTCTATGCGCCCGTTTCACTTACGGACTGTTAAAAGCTACAGGAAGAAGCAATATTATAGTTATACCGATCTAAGTAAAGTACAATATATATTTGTTTTTTTTTAATACGTTGTTCATTATTAATTTTAATTATTCATAAATTGGTTATTATTTTTCACGCGTCTAAGAGAACAGCTGATAAAAAAACGGTTTACAAAAAGTGTTGAACTACTAAAAACAATACTAACCAATCGTAAACGGTATTAAATTGACGTTTACCATTGGTCAGTATTACACAGTATTAAATATTAAAATAATAAAGACTTACTTGAAATTCCCTGTTAAAGAGTTCGTAGCAATTTTCGAAGAGAAATTGATATGTTGATCTCAAACACGCTTTCACGCAATCTTTCACCACTGTACTGGCTCGCGGAGGGCTACTCAGCTCTTGGACCTAATTCAAAGCAGGTGTAAACAAAATACGATAAGTTATAGAATAAGTAACGTATGATAATAGCATTCTAAATAGACCCTTTTGACCGAAACGGGGACTCTATCGTCCGTATGTGGTAAAACACTATTGACAAAAAAACAGCTATAAAGAAGATATTAAAGTAACTTGTTCTAACTCTGAGAAATTGTAAGAAATCTCATTATATACTTCACCTTCATCCTGAAGAAAGTTATACTCGTCAAAAGATCGACGGTAGACTTGAGGTCCATAAGTTTTTCAGCGCTCGACGCGGGGAAATTATTCCTGTACATCGAGAGGTCGATACGAAGCGAGTTGTGGAGCTGGTCGAGGAGTTTCACGAACTTTTCTTTCTGTTATTAAAGAATAAGTGGATTATCGACTTCGGCTATAATACGTTAGTGTGAAGCTTTGGAAACTGAGGTGATTGAATCGAACTGAACTTTCGGAGAGTTGGATGAAAAGAATTTTACCCCGAGTATGAAATGAGATGAGATTGTATAGATTTCTTTGCTTTTAGTGTTATGTATATAACTGAATATATATGCCAGTACTTGTTTATTGTTTGTTTTATTTTTTTTATTTATTTAGTTTATTATTATATATTAGTAGGTATAATTCTTTAAGTGTTATTAATAAATTTATAAATATTCATTAAGTAGATATAAGGTTTTAAATTTAACGTTGTCTTCAAATATCTTTTATTCACAAGACATTTATTCTAATGATTCAAATAAAGCACATAATGCTAAATATGCAACGGGACAATTGTTTTTAATTGAGAAAGGGTTAATTCCTTTTATCTTTAAGGGTCGGCTTATAAAGCGACCCAAATCCACCATGTTTTATTTACGCAAGCTTTATTAAATCTAGATACCCATATTAAATTTAGCAATAAAGTCTATTACAGACGTAATTATTACGTAAACATTTCCACCACAACACAAACCACGTGTGTTTTTTTTATAAATATCACACGTGGTGTAATGTAATTATAATTTTGGATCATAAAAATATATAAACTTTATAAATATTTTAAAGAGATTTATTATATAACGCACAGATGACACCTCATACAATGAAATTACGATGTATATTATCTACCAGTTCACATTTGGCCAGAGCCAATACCCAAATAATATTTTTTAAAATAGGGATTAAATCTTACCCCAAAATTGGATGCTGCGAATCTATCTGACGCTGAAACAGCAGAGGAGGCAGTTGTGTGTGCGTAATAAGCATTGATATTCGCTAACAGCGTCGACATAACAGCTGGAACTCCCGCGCAAAGATACTTTGTGGATAGACAGTGGAAATGCCTGGAAATAAGATTACGTATGTGAGTTATTAGCTTGTTATTACAAAACATATCTTTAGATACTAAATACACAACTTTTTTTAATAAAGCTTCAATATTTTCAAAAGTTCTATATAGCTGATATTTTCAGTAATTCCAGTTAAAAAGCAAAGATTTAAAATGCGCCATATAAACATTTTGAAATATAATTGTTGTTTAAACTCGTTTAAACTAGTTTTGTGTCATGTCTAATTTCTTAAATGGATAGCTTACGTCATAGCCTGGTAAATGGATTCGATGCCGTATCTCATAGCGAACTCGTCTACGATTTCCTCTGGATTTTCATTGAAGTAAATTTTCCATGCGTCATCTCCCCGCGCTGCCGGCAGCGTCACTGCTCCGCCGTTTTCTTCACAAAGGTAGTGGAAAAGATTTTCATGAAGACAAGTGTACTGAAATAAAAAATATATCATTAGCATCATAGTGCTAAGAACAAGCCTACTACTATGACAGCCGCATTCTAAACATACATATGGATTATCACAATTACGTTGTTTATAATGTAAACTGCGTTTTAATTCATTTCTTAAAAAAAGCCCGAAGTTAAAAATAAAACTTAGTTAACATTTTTTATTATATAATACTGGCTTCTCTATAAATCTACAACATATTCCATTTTTCACGCTTTAAATGTGCCAGCGACTTAGTCCGCGAGAATTGTTATTTTGGGCATCCAAATTTGTTTTTGCAAACCCGCCACAACGTCTATCGCCTCCCTTCCTGTCGTTCTTGCATGTTAATATTAAAAGATAGACATATAGCGTTGCGGACATTTTTTAGATCATTTATATGGGGAATCATTCTTTCATACACAATTTTTAGGTATCATGAACCGTTTTCGCAGCGTACGCATCTGTATCCCACAGAGGTGAAAAATTTTCCCCGTTTTGTTTACATTTCTCGCTGTATATATATCTTCGCTCTTATTGGTCACATCGCAATGTGTCAATAACTTTCCAAATTATAGCCTATAACCTTCCTCGATAAATGCTCTAACCCACACAAAAATAACTTTTCAATTCGAGACCTTATTTTCTGAGATTAGCTGGTTCAAATAAACAAACAAACTCTTCACCTTTATATATTAGTATAGATAAGTAATACGTAAAAGTATGTATATTTTAAGTTTTCCTTTCCTGCACATTCTCCTAATTTCATTTCTTCTGTATTATTTTCCTAAGAAGGATTACATGGAAGAGATCGCTTAATAGTAATAAAGCCGCCTGTTATACTGTATAATGTAAGATATTATTTATTTGTCAACTAAAAGATCGAGTAAATCACAGCATAATAAGAAAGGCGACAAAGGCCAAAGACATCAGGATGACTTCCATAAAGCTGAAGTGGACGTGGACTGGGCACCTGCTACGAGTAAAGGACAACCGGTGGTCCCAGGTTATCACAAGTTGGACTCCGTTAGGCGTAAAAAGGAAAAAAGGTAGACCGTCCAGGAGGTGGCACGACGAATACAAAGAAACTGCAGGCATGTTCTGAGAACGAAGCGCTTCAAACAGAACGGAGTGGAAGCGTATGGAGGAGGCTTTTACCGCAAAATGCGGACCCGACATATACAACACTTGACAAATACGAATTGTAAACGGAACGCAAAATTTGTAAATATGTTTGGTAATAAAAAGCTTTTTATTTATTTTTATTTTATTATTTATTTGTTTAATTTATATTGTGTGTGTGTTATAAAGAGTAAATAAATAGATACTAGTATTAATAAACATGATATGTCCCATATATAGCTTCCCCTTTTACACGCGAGTCCCGAGTTCGACTCTCGAAATAATAAATCGTGTCGGTTAGGCAGGCCACGAAAATGTGATGAAGTATTTGCCGACATTTCTTTTTAAAAACATAAAATATGTCTTTTTGGTAAAGCAGAGATAAAATGTGGTGCCCTATCCCCCCTCCCCCCCTTGATGAAAGATTTCAACCATAGACTAACAAATTAAAAAGTGTGTAGTAATTGAACTTGTCAAATTCGGCGGTACGATTTCAATTCGAAGTTATAACAAAGGTGAAGTCATATGGGAAATCAATGCGGTTCGGACCTCAATTGGATTCAATTTAGGCAGTTGAGTTAATAACACACGTCGAAATATTTTTTCGTTTATGATGAAACCTAGTAGGACAAATCGCTTAAAATTTAAAACACAGACTAGACTAAGGCTATTAAGAAATGATAGTCTAACTCAAATTGCTAAAGAAATATTTGAATAAAGAATGTATCCATTAGTACTAGGTATAATAAATAAATAATCCGTTTATTAACACAAAGAACTAAATTTACAACCAAATTAAGTAATAAAAAAACTTACGTTTAATTAATGAAAAAAAAAAACATTTTAAACTTTGTACTAGAAGGCATCAGGCTCAGGTTGTGCTCAGCAAGTCTTGCTAAGCACTGTTTTTAAGTCTGTCACTTATCAGATAACAAGTAGTACAAACAATTTAGTAAAGAAAAATATAGTAAGTAATGAAAGGCGTTTCCTCATTGTGTAGGAAAAAAAAGAAGTTTAATATTTTCCCGGAATTCGAACCCGAAACCACGATAAACTAGATACATTTTAGTTTTTGAGTTAGTTGTAACATTTAGACTGTGTGAACATAAAGAAATATGTTCCATTTTCTCCCCGTGACCACGGCTGCTGCTAAGTATCCGAAACGTAGGGCCGAATCTAGAAGCCATTTTTAAGTAAGTTTAACTAATATATCGCGTTTTAAACAGTTAAAGTGTTTTATTTAAATATGTTATATGTATATTGTAACGCTACATTGTTAGTACCGACGAAGCCTTAAGCTTAGTTAATCTAAAGTGTTTGTATGGCACTTTATCTTTATCGGCCTTCTTTGTTATGTACGAGCAATATTATTTACCTCCTATCTGCTAAGAAGCCTCTCTAAGCCGATAACAAACAAAGTGTCGGCAACTGAATCGCATATATCAACTACCACACAGCAAAACATGGCATTACATAATTATATTATTTCAAATAAAACACTATTAACAATTTAAAAGACAGAAAATATTTGGTATTTTTTTTTAAAGTTATAAATAATTTAACTACTATATTTCGCGGTTTAAACCGTTAAAAATGTTTCGTTTTAATTGGGTTGAACTTGTATAATCTACAGACAACATGATACATAATATTTTTGATACTTTAGGAAATTAGGATTACTTTAAACGTTTAGGATTCGATCTCGGCTGGCGTAGTTTATTCAACTTTTTGGCGTTGCATGAAACTTTCTAGACATTTAAAAAGATTGTGGTGTTGTTATAAAAAAAATAATTAAATAAATATTAAAGAAAACATTCCCTCAATTTATTAATGCTTTGAAGTAATACTTGTCGTTTTTTATGAAGGGTACAGACCCTTTACACTTTGATATTGTTGAAGTTATGAACATAGAATCTTTCTCACTTCAATGTAATAATATATCCAAATGTAACCCCCAACAAAGCGACACAATAGCACATTGAAGCTAAAAAATGTTCAATCTGAAATTTATTGCGTCAATTCATCTTTTCATTTATAAATGACGATCATGTTTCAATAATGTATCATTTTCACAAACAATAGCGATGTATGTTGGAATACGCTGAGTCGGGTTCTTTTGTTCGTGGTGGAACTAATAGTAATTACTATGGGAAATTACTGCTTTCATATAGTAATAAAACCCTTATTTTTTATAACACTCTTGAGTAATTTCAGTGGAAGTTTGCTTTTTTAAATGATAGAGCAAGACAGACAAGCTCATATAGATAAGACAGACAAGATATATCCCAGCCTGTAGCATTTTTACAAGAAATTGGGAAATCCACAGACTGAAACCAAAACGCGATTAAGATTCTCTTATGATTAAGATTATAAGCTATTCATTTCTACCATTAGACCAACAATCCCGTCGTTTGATATGTATGTTTGATAGTCTTCCTTAAATTCTGTTCACACATATATACATAAGGTGAGATCCAAATAAAACAATAGACAGAAAAATGCATTGCGCAAAAGCGTCATATTGACACAATTCGATGAGGTGTTCGACAGCAGCACAGGACAAAAGATTGAGGTCGTGGGTTCGCATTTCACCCGTGTTATTTTTTAAAATCAGTTTCTTTACTCGTAAATCAACAACAGTCACATTCGAATCTGTGAACGTATTACAAAAAGATAATGATTCTCTTTTTTGATAGGTTATTTAACGAGTTTATTAAAATTATTGTAATGTACATCTCCTTTAATATTGACAGTATTTCTTTGCTACGATAAAAAATAATTAAATATTTTTACATTTTTAAGCGGTTCTTTGATCATTGTAATAAGAACCCACATCTTGTTAAATTTAATGAACAGTTAAAGTAACAAAAAAGAAAGATGATTTATTGAGGGTTTGTATTTCTACTATTTTCATCTACCGATTATTTCCAGTCTAATTGTGTACATTGTTGTTTTTAGTGTCAGAAGAATGTATAGTATATAAAAATGTCATAGTTTTATATACTTCTTGGTTTTTACTACTGGGTTAGGAGGGCCTCTTTAGTTATATTTTTGTCTTTTAAAAGTATACATTTCGGAGACTTTATCAGCTTCTTCTTTAAAATTTAATGAAAGTCGACAAAAAACGGTCGTAAAGCTTATTACGCAAGTTAGGATAGTACCTTAGAATCCTCTGAAAGGGAAAATTACCTGTTAGAAAAAGTATTTACTTCAACTTTTGGGCACAGTCATTAATTCTTGAACCATACGCGAGGCAGGGACATTTTGAACAAACCGTTTGTTAGCGGCAGTAAGGTAGCGACCCGTTTTAACTAATTTATCTTCACTTGATTTAGTGAGGTATCTTTAATTAATTTTAGCTCCGAATGTTCTACAATGTCTGGATCTGTCTGGCTTATAATATTATAAAAGACGTTATTTTAATTATTACGAAAAATTCTAACATTTGTAAAAATTAATAATATGTAACCTAACTGTGTCCTTCTGTTTTCTCAGTCTCTCTATCTCTGTTTACTCAGCCATCGTTGTATCGTTAAACATTATTCCTTGTTTTTAGGGCCGTTAGGGTTCTCTACTTTCTTGACGACAAAATGACCTGGGTAACTGTTTATTTGCTACCCAGGGTAGCTTAAATTGGGCCAGACACAAAAATCTGATTAACTTTTTGACATTAATTAAAAATGATTGACAGCCAGACAGTCCCAACATACTATCTGCCCTATGTAAGAGAAACGGAGAAGCACTATAAAATTGAAAAAACTGTTATCGTATTTTGTAATCGTAGTTTTTATAAGTGCACCTTTATGCTTCAAAATATAGCTTCAATTCAAGTAAAGTACACTAACGTCAAATCACATTTTTGCTAATCTATTAAATTAAGAGTAAAAGCCCACTATTACTAAAACTGTGAACGGCTGTGAAATATAATAATCATTTTATTGTTTAGTTTGTATAGTATTTTATTTTGTAAATTTAAATAAAACACTTCCGGTTTAAAATTCGAAATATATTAGTTAAACTTATTTAAAAATTATTTTAACTACGGCCCGATGTTTCGTTTCATTAAAGTGTTTTATTTAAATATGTTTTACTCGTGTGACCTACAGACAGTGTTTATTTTGAATTTTTTGTGAATATTGTAAATTATAGATTCATCATTATAGTAATTGTGTAAATGTCTAACTTTATTTGTTTGTCCACCTTCTTCCTTAGGGTACAGCCAGACTAATAAAATTTTATTGCTGCCGGATTGTAAGTCAATTTCATTAATATTATTATATATATCTTTTACTATCTTTATCCACGTAGAATAGTTATTTTGGGAATAAAACATTGTTGTTCCCCACGACTTTGTCCGCGTCCCGTCGTTCTTGCAACTTAATCTTAAGAGATAGTCTTATACAACCCAAGACATTTTTTAGATCATTTAAAGAGAACTCATTCTTTCATCCATATTTTTTGGTTATCTTGAACCACAGAGTACGCAACAGAAACCCAAAAAGATGAATTATTTTACCCGTTTTTTTTACATCTCCCGCTATTTATTCGCTCCTATTAGTGGAAGCTCGATGTTTTATAGCCTATAACCTTCCTGGATAAATGCTCTAACTAACATAAAAATCAATCAATTCGAACCAGTAGTTCCTGAGATTAGCTAATTCAAACAAATAAACTCTTTAGCTTTATATATTAGTATGGATTACAATCATCCCTTAATGTAAAAGGATTACTGTATCTATAAGTATATGATTATTTTCTTCAAAAAGTCAATTTTTTGTGGAAAGGAAGTTCAAAAGCACGTATTCCATTACGCCCCTCGTTACGATATGAATATTTCTCATCATGAAGAGCTCAGACACCTTTAGGCCGTGTGAAGGATGCTCACGTCTATTTTCCTTAAGAGATTATCCGGATGCTTAGCGGGGGTCGGTGCAAACACTTTGTGAAAATTAATTGTTGTCTTCGTACCTAAGTATCGTAAAGATACATCATTAAGTCACCCCATAGAATAATTTATACCTTGGTATAATTTTACCTGTTGACAAAAATGATCCAGTCTAGGTATGTGTTATTTTAGAGTTTGGGAAAGATGTTGTGGAGTCTTAATTTTATGAACTTGCAATGAATAATATGATGGGAGCAGGACTTGAGCCGTCATTTACAATCCGTGTTGCTCTAACCAACCAAAATCCACTAACTTTTATCTACACTAATAAATAAAGCTGAGGAGTTTGTTTGTTTGTTCCGTTGAACGCGCTAATCTCAGGAACGAATCAAACGAAATTTCTTGGTTAGACCTATCGAGGAAGGCTTATATATAGGCTATAAAACATCATCTTGTACATAGGAGCGTAGATACAGCGAGATATTTGTGAAAAAAACGGAGGAATTTATTAATCTCTCTGGGTTTCCGATGCGAAAACGGTTCAAGACGCGCAAAAATATGTATGAGAGAATAATTTCTCTTTAAATGCTCTAAAAAAATGTCCGCGATACTATATATCTATCTTTTATATTAACCAAGCATGTCATGGGTATTTTACAGCTTAAATGAATTATAGGTTTACAAAGAACACCCAAAACAACTATCCCACGCGGAGGAAGTAGCTGACTTAACTAGTAACTAACTTTGGTTTTACATAACGTAGAAATTTATACATTTTAGCTGTTAAGATTAAAAGATAACTTGTTGTCTGGTGATTATTAAGTCTTTGTTGAGAAAACTATTAGTACGGGAGTATAATCAGAATTACGTTCGTGAGGTTGGGATTTCGGTCTTTTGTTTCATATCGAAATACGTATCTTATGAAAACTTGAAGAAGTGTATAATTTACTAAATCAGGAAAAGTATTCAAGTGCAAAAGCATTTGGGTTTTAAAATGTCTTTATGTTTTTAAGTCAAGTGGGATTAAAGAGTAGAAAGAAAAATAAAACTATTTTTGATAGAACTTACCTGTAATATGAAAAAAATGTCTTATGTATTATTAAATAAGTCCTCGAATTAAATTCGTAATAACGATGTGCAGCGACGCGAAGTGTTCAGGCCTTTTTATAATAACGTGACACGGTGACCTAGTTCGACTCACAATCTCATTTGGTAATTATTTGGAAGAAAATAGAAATAACTGCCAACAAACATTGATCACAGTTCGTTTATAGATGTAATAGTTCGCTTTAAAACACTTCAGTGACTTATTTTATGCTTTGACACATTGTTCCTTTTTGTTTTTTTTTAAGTTTGATTAATTTTAAGTTTTTAAATAAAACACATTAAGGTTTTTAAACACGATATAAAACATCGTTGTTGGTATTTGGAGACAGAACAGATGGCGCTAGCGTAGCAGTTTTTATTTTGAAATCAGACTTTTGAGATCCATCTTTAGTCTCTCCGTGACCACGACTGCTGCAAAGCAGCCAAAATGTCGGGCGACAGTTAAAATAATTTTCAAATAAGTTTAAATAATATAGATTGCGTTTTAAACCGTTTATGTGTTTTAATTAAATGTCTACTACTTACGTAAACAACAGATTGCTTTTAAGCCACCGCTTCTAAATAAAACCGTTTACTTAGTACCGGTGGCTATTTCGTAAATAAGTGAAATACAACTAATTATGGGTAATTTACTATTTAAGCTTAATACACTCCTCGAGAGTTATTTCTAATCAAAACACAAACAAATAGAGCTCTATTCGTAAAAGGAATATGAAACTCCCCTAATGAATAATTAGAATGCAAATTGGCTTTGATTTGGGTTCGTTACTTCCGTTTCCTAATGAAATTTGGCATTCTAATTCACTCACTATTATGACCACTGTAGTTAGGGCACATTTAAAAAATCGTACCATTATACCCTTTAATAGTTCCCATTGCTGAGAATTAGGACTTCATAAAGGAACATATTCTTAAGCATTTGTTTTTTTTATTTATTGGTAGAAGCATTTATTTATTTATTTATTTACAGAATAAAGAGAAACAAAAAAAAAAAAAAAAAAAAAAAAAAAAAAAAAAAAAAAAAGGGGGAAAAAAAAAAAAAAAAAAAAAATTTTAGGGGGGGGAAAAAAAAAACGGGGGGGGGGGGAAAGGGGGGGGGTTTTGGGGGGGGGGGGGGGGGGGGGGGAAAAAAGGGGGGGGCGGGGGAAACCCGGGGGGGGGGGGGGGGGCCTTTGGGGGGGCAAAAAAAACGGGTCCCCCGGCGCGGGCCAAGTTGTCCGGGACAAGCAGTCAAACATAATATTTCTATATCTATCTTTGATCTGACTTTCACCGGACCAGCATCTTTGCTCACAATGTTGTAAAAAAGGTACTAAAAGGTACCCAATGTTATTTCATTTTAGTTGTATGCAAAGAACGACGAAAAATAGTTTTGGCATATGTGACATACAAAAAAATTACGCTCTATTTTTGTTCACGTCCCGTCGTTCTTTTCGAGTTAATCTTAAAAGTTAGACATTTTTTGTTAAAAAAGGAATAATCCTTTTAACATATTTGGATATGTAGAACAGTTTTTACAGCACACGCAACGGAAACCCTCAAAGATAAATGTTTTTTCTACATTTCCCGTTTTTTATACGTACCTATCTCTTTATTTCTTTGTACTTATTTATCACAGCATTACATTTTAATATAATAAATGATCTACCCAACACGAATATATTTTTTCAATTCGAATAAGTAGTTCCCGAGATTAATGCGTACCAACAAACTGTTCAGCTTTATAATATTTCTGTAGATAATATCAGTATGGGTAATTTAAAACAGAAACAGGGTATAATTATTATTATATTATACAAAATAATTCGAAATGTTTTGTCTGCATGGACTGTTTCGAGCCAATTTGCTGAACTAATTAATGCGCGCCATCTAGTAGACATTCATGGCAATTGAGTGTGTAATACTGGTAATGACCAACGTTTCGTGGTTTAATCTAATTTATTATTAACAGAAACTTGATAATAATAACATCTCTAGAACAGGGGATAAAAAATGATAGATTCAGACTTTTAAATTGTATATAATTTGATTTATTTATAATTTCTTCCAACATACAAAATTTGACACACAATTCAAAAATGTTGTATCTTTTTGGGTTTATTTTATATGGTGTATAGAATTACTTATCTCAAAGGAACATCAATACGTTTACAATGTCACAATTGTTGATATGCTTGTATTTATTATTAAAACAGTTATTAATAGGAGACTAAAAAATTAATACAATAAGACGTTTCGGATACTTTACAACTCACGGCTAAGGGCACGGGGACAGCTGCCGTTTAAAAACAAATGAAGTAACATTAAGCCGTTAGAAGTGTTTAATTAAATATCGATAACTTTGGTAATTTCAGTCTCAAAATCAAGCTCATGTAAATCTCTAAAATTGACATAGACATGACTTAAAAAAACAGCTAATAAAAGAAGGAAAATGATCAGCCGTTTGACAGCTTTGTGTCATAAGCGAGGGGATATGGCAGTGACGAGAAAACATTAGTCTCTTTGATAGCGTTAAAAAGTGAGATTTTAGCCAAGTCATGAGGCGAGGCCAATTTTGTTATTAGCTTAAAGAATTGTCTGGCAACAAAACATCAAATGGCTTTTTTATTTGCATCTTTTAATATATAAGGAAATTTAAGAAATAACCTATTAGATAAAATAATCAAAATAAAGCAACCCCAGGGCCAGGTTTTAAATCTATTGCCTTCAAATTTGAAATACACTCTGAATTCACTCTATATTGTTAAGTTAGTAACTTAATTACAAATTTGTGAAATGGCGGAATAACAAGTATAATTTTGAACGTAAAAACACATATATATTTAATGCCGCTATCGTTACGCCACATGCTTGCAAATATACATATATTAAAAAAGTTATATTTTGTGGAAAATACTGACCTATAAAATCCCGAGCATATGAAAATATCGCTACGCAAATAAATCTTACTCGCACAAACCTCAACAGCCACAAATTCTGATTTCACATGTGCAAAGTCGATAAGTGCAATTCACCTACGCCGGCTAAAAGCGAAGATATAAATTACTTTCGATTTAACCCCGACAGATATTGGACCATTCGTGTGACGTCACTGTAATTACGCTAATAGTGATGGTCTGAATGAACGATTGTCTTGCGGACGCCGCACTTAATGAAATAATTCGAGTTCTCGTGAATTAAGCTTTTACCCTGCACCGAAATTACAACGCTTTGTTGGACCATTTTTGGGTCCAATTGTATACAATTTTTACATTTAATAATCAATCTATACTAATATTAGACCGACCGTTATGGAGGACCACTGTAAACACCCTCTGCCCTTTGGTTTGTTTCGAACGCGCTGATTTCAGGTTCGAAAATAAAAATTAGTTAGTTCATTTATCGAGGAAGACTTTAAGCTATTAAGCATACTTGGCCAATAGAGGAAAAAGAGAAATGTGTCAGAAAAGGGGAAAATTATTAACCTTTAAAAGATCTAAAAAAAGGCAACAGTATATGTCTATCTTTTAAGATTAACTCGCAAGAGCGACGAGACGCGACGTCGTAGATAACAGCTATATTTTTTGAGTCAGCTCTAGGAGGTTTGCAAAAAAAAACTGTAATGTTGATTTCAAATAGTAACGTGGCAGACGTAGTTTGGTTGTATGGTATTTTTATATGCTTACTTATTATTATATAATAATATTATTTACTTTTAATTAACTTATATTATGTTAATTATTATGGGCCAGTGGGCTTTAACACTTGGCACAAACATGCATTTATAACACCTAGGTTCTAGATTTTAGAGATATGCCCAATAAGTTGGATCCGGTGGCTTTTTTACCTGTAAACCATTGATTATTAGCCACACCGTACCATTCGGCCAAGAAGCCTGTCAAACTAGCTAGTGTATTAAAATAATAATTATTATTTTACGACAATATCAATTCAGTTCTTAACGAAGTTTATCGTTCCATTTCAGCGCCATAACTAACTGCAATGTAAGTGAAACTAAGTAAATTAATTAAAAATAATACTTAGAAACTCTCAGTTTTATTTAACCACTCATATTTTCTAGGGGTATTGAGTAATACGCTCCTGTAATGGACGTTAGCTGTTAATATAACCTTAATTATCTTGAAAGAGGTCGCAACGTCACACGCAAGCCTTAATTGCATTACTTACAAATTACATTTCTCGCGAGAGTGTTCTTAGTTTATATTAAACATTTTATTCATACGAATTGAATAAATTGATAAGGTATGCAAATCGTGTGAATACTGTGTGTAGATTACGCGAGTAGTACACATTTAAATAAAACACTTTAACGGTTTAAAACGCGATATATATATGTTGTTATAAAATTATCTTAACTATAGCCCAAAATTTCGGCTTCACGGAGAGAGAACAAAAACAATTAAAGTCCTAATTTCTCCCTGAAAATCAAACCCAGGACACGCTCAACGCGTCTTTATACTTTGACGCGACGTTACGAGCTTTAGAAATAATGTACTAAGTATTATAACAAGAATGGATTATTATTATTAATAATTTAAGCATATCCATTTTATTCTTCACGTTGAGCCAGCACAAACGAGTCATTGTGTTGGAAAATATGTCACGCGGTTTCCACGTTCAAGGAAAATTCTTATACGAGTGACAAATTCGATCAGACCAATAAAAGTTTATACGAAAGGACATATTTCTTTTGCCTATGTAGGGATGTGAGGAATTTGCAATATATATTTTGTTTTCACTTTGTGTCATAAAAAGATGTATATCCATACTTAACAAGTATAAATACGCAATTTTTAATTTTTGACAGCCTCTGTAGCCAAATGGTTGAACGCATTGCCTTAAGCGCAAGAGGTGGTTCGAATCCCAGGGAAACAAAATATTGTTTTGGGTCGGGCAGGGCACAGAAATCTCATCAACTACTTGCCTGTTAAAGAACGGATCAGTGAAACGGACTCAGAAATGTGTTCGCCCCATGCCCCACGAGGAGGAAACGGGATTTCACATTTTCACTACGCTATTTTTAATGTGATACTGAAATTTAAAGTTTATTTGAGGCTTCTAGAGGCAGAGTGGCCTAATAACAAAAAACATAATTTTCAATAAGGAGCAATATAAAAAATTCGTTATTAACTTGGACGAAAATGAATTTGTACTATGTGCTCTTGTAGATTAACATTTTTAGACTATTAAAATAACTTTAGACATACAATTGCAGTTAGGCTACTCTGCCTCTAGCGGCTTCATTTGTAAGTAGAAATATAAAGGGCAAATGTAAATGGATTCAAAGTTACTTCTTGAGCAAAGAGCAGCGTGTTGCATTTCATTAGAAATAATTGTGAGAGCAAAGTATGAAGAAACTATTAAAACTAATTTTCTTAACTTTTCAAGTGGCCTAATTGGATTATGTGCTCTCTCACCGTTTTTCAAAAAAGCAAATTGGAAGAACTTTAAAAAAGGCGATTCATTTCGTTTACTGTTAAAGTGTAAAGTATCTACGACCCCATCTGTAGCTAAATGGTTAAACGTGTAGTCTAACACTGCGTAACTAACTGCGTTTGAATCCCGGAGAAACAATACATCGTTTCGATCGGGCACAGCACAGAAATCTGATAAACTACTTGCCTGTACAAAACCGATTAAATATAAATTCTATTATAAATTAAAAAAAATTACGACTCGTTCAGAATTGAACCGACATCCGCAACGTTCCGTGCTGTTGCTCTAACCAATTAAGCTACTGATCTGTAAAGCCGATCAGTGAAACGGACACAGAAATGTGATCGCCCCATGCCCCACGGGGGGTATCGGGATTTCACTATAAGATTCTATTGTGTTTAATATTAATAAAATATTTCAATTAAGTAACAATTTACAACTTACAATTAGGAAAACTCAGTAAATGTTTTCAAATTATTATGCTCCAATCGAACATATTTGATTATTTATTTCTTTATTTTAAAGACAACAACAAAATACATAATCCAAGATTAATCTAAAAATGTCTTAATATTATTTGTGTGACGATTATCTATTTAAATGTAACGACAACGTTGCTATGAAATACGACATAAAATATATACAAGTAGACATAAATGTGTTATTTGACAATAATCTGTCATATTTATTTCTACAAATGGATATAATGAAGGACCCATTGTTTGAAATAATATAAACAAAAACTATTATATATTTGTATGAAATGCGGTCGGCTATTTGCTGAATAATACTTTTCAGTCCACCGCATGCAACAGATCTGAACAAACTTTTAAAACCTCAGCCGTAAGCCGCTCCCAAGTTTTAATAACATTGGATTTGTTCCCACGCTAAAACAAGAAACTTTGCTCTGTTTAAAATTGCTTTGTATCCTTCAAAATAATAGTTTAATGTGGTATATAAGTCTCTATAGGAGAAAGGCGTTTCAGAATCTACAAGAAGGCATTTCCTGAATGGCACGCGGAGCAATGGAAATATAGAAAACACAAAATTTTAATAAAATAATTTTAACGGTTCGAAACTAGAAATATTTAAGAAGTTATTTGAACTACGGCCCAACGTCTCGAATGCTATGTAGCTGCCGTGGTCACGATAGAGGATGTATCTAATAACAACGTTATCCGTTAGCACCATCTGTTTTGTCGAAGTTGAATTAGACAATTTTTTAATACAGACAATACTTTTCAGTAGACAAAAATTTTAGTTGGCCGGCCTAAAAATGTTCAACATCCGGTATAATAAAAAACCCAAACAGATCACAACGCACAAATTAGTTACAAAAAAACGAATTTATCTCGTTTTAAAGTGTTCGAAGTATCTAAACAAAATAAAAATGGACATTGCGAAGATGTAAATCAGAAACTACAGTAATTTATAAACCAGAGGGGAAAAAAAAAAAAAAAAAAAAAAAAAAAAAAAAAAAAAAAAAAAAAAAAAAAAAAAAAAAAAAAAAAAAAAAAAAAAAAAAAAAAAAAAAAAAAAAAAAAAAAAAAAAAAAAAAAAAAGAAAAAAAAAAAAAAAAAAAAAAAAAAAAAAAAAAAAAAAAAAAAAAAAAGGGGGGGGGGGGGGGGAAAAAAAAAAAAAAAGAAAAAAAAAAAAAAAAAACCCCCCAAAAAAAAAAAAAAAAAAAAAAAAAAAAAAGAGGGGGGGGGCCCCCGGGGGGGAAAAAAAAAAAAAAAAAAAGGGGGGGGGGGTTTTTTAAAAAAAAAAAAAAAGGGCCCCAAAAAAAAAAAAGGGGGGGCCCCGGGGCCGCCGGGAATTTAAAAACAATTGCCAACCAAAAGTATGATTTATTTGCTTCCCAAGCCGCTTTAAAAAATGCACAAATTGAATTTCAAAGATCCGTACCAAGATTGACACATAGTTAACTGGTTGTTATTTACTAATTATGCGGGAAGGCAATACGAGTGTTGGCTTTAGGCCAGGCGGACGGTTGCCAATATTATAAACCACCTGTTGAGGCGACTTATGTTGTTAATTTTTTTGTTTATTTTCATGTTTGCGGTTTAAACTTATAAATAGCACCTAAGATATATCTGAGCTTTTGTCTTTGTAAATTGACACTTGACTTTTATCTAAAATATTTTTGTGATTGTAGAATAATGTTTTAATGTCCTGTACAACTATTGATATACTAGCTCTGTCAGCGGCTTCGTCCGCGTAGAGTAGTTATTTTTGTCATCTAAATTTGATCTTCCTTCTGTTCGTCTTTACAAATTAAAGCTGTTATCTATGACATGGGTCGCTTCCCGTAGTTATTGCAAGTTAATTATAATATAAAGGAATCATTCTTTCATACATATTTCTTTGGGGTCCTCGAACGTTCGGAAGCTCACAGAGATGATATTTTAACCCGTTTTTTTTTACATTTCCGACGTTTTTTTGCTCTTTATAGTCACAGTGCGATGTTTTCTAGCCTATAACCTTCCTCGATAAATGCTCTAACCAACACAGAAGAATTTTTTAATCCAAACCAGTAATCCCTAGATTAGCGCGTTCAAACATACAAACAAAACTCTTCAGCTTTATATAATAGTATAGAGAAGCTACAACTAGTAATTAATTCGTAATCGTGAGAAGTTCTGATTCAACTCCAACCGGGCCTAACATAGTTCTAAAACGCGTTGGACTTTGGAAAATCTGAAAGTAAAATGGGCAGTTGGAATATCTAAATCCAGGTCCAGAAAAATAAGCCGTGATATGTAAATCTGCGTTACGTCGATAGTATGTAGATTCCGGATGTCCAAAACCAAAAATATACGCCAGTGGACTTTGCTTAAAAGTTATAGAGTCATCAAGTGGCTATGGTTGTCGTGCTTTCTTTGCCATTAAAAAATAATTTTTTTTTTTGTAGTCCCAATTAAATTCCAAAAACACTTGCACTTATTTTTCGTGTCTTTTAAAAACTAAAGGCTAAGCTAAAGAATATGAAGAATTAAATTTTTACTATATTCCATTAGAGAGTGTGTGCCTTTACACATAAATTATTTAGGACCCTAACAATACTTTATAAGTAAAAGATGTTATTTTAAAGTACCTTGTGGCGCTGAGAATATAGTGTGGTAAATAAGGCTGAAAAGGTCATCCTTTTATTTGCTTTTACTGTAGTGACAGAACGCTAAATCATGCGTAACATCGTTTATAAAGACAAAAGGGTAACGATTTGTTTATGTTCAAAAAATATGCACGCCATTTGTCTTTTAAATTATGTTTCGGCTGACAATACATCAAATTATTCTATCGAATTTATGTATATTGTGTTTTCATTGGATATTTATTGTAAAAAAATGTGTTATCAAATTTTGTCTATTCATTCCTTTTCTGACTGAGGACTTGTTATTAATCTATACTAATATAAACATGAAGCTGAAGATTTTGTTTGTTTGTTTGAACGCACTAATCTAAGAAACTACTGGTTCGAATTGAATTTTTTTTTGTGTTGGTTAGAGCATTTATCGAGGAAGGCTATAGGCTATAAAACATTGCCCTATGAATAATAGAACAAAGTACACGCAAAGTATCAAAACGGGGAATTTTTTCTAGTTTCCTGTAGGCGGGGAAAACGGTTCAAAAAACCCAAAAAGTATACGAATTAATCATTCATCTTTAAGTTACCTAAAAGAAGCGACTATTTTAAGATTTACTTGCAAGAACGACGGGAAGGAGAATATTCGACGTCGTGGCTAACAGCTTAATTTTATAAAGATGACGGGTTTACAAAAACTAATTTGGATGCCCAAAATAACGATTCTCTCGGAGACGAAGTCGCTGGTACAGCTAGTAGGTATATAATAATAGTACTCCAGATTTAAAACAAGTAAATAAGATGCGTGGTCGACCTGTCTTGGCTATAGATAATAGTAAATTCACAAACCGAAACCAAAGCCTAGATTTTCACTTCAGGGCTTTTCTTGTAAAAGGTATTTTTATCAAAATTTTCAGGATAAAAAATAATTTCAGAGAAATAGTTTTGAACTCATCACCTAATGATAATCAGACAAAGTAATTTAGTTCAACCCAGTTAAAGTCTTAAAAAAGTAACCATTATTATAATATACATAGAATACATTCATGGCGTAAGATAGACACTCCTAAGTAACAGAAAAAATACACAGGATATAAAAAATGGCTGTACTTACCTGAACATGATACGGCGCCACTTTTTCCTCCCCTTTAATTTCCACGTTGATATGAAGTCTAATGGCGCCTGATACGGCAGATTTATCTGTTCGTTTTTCCAAGTTGTACCACACGTCCATCTCACCGGATAATGTTCGCACCTGTTAAGTTATTATTGTTGAAAATCGTAACATAGTGAAATGTTTTAACTTGGCCTTTCCATATTTACTAGAAGTTCGCTCAATACTTATTAATATATAAATTATATTTTAATTTTTACGTATGCAGTAGGGTCAATAAAAATACATTTAAAGACAAAAGACATTAAAATGTTATTTTTGTTAAAGCGTTGCTATACATGGATCCCAACGCTCATTCCTGCAGGGATCTGTATACAGGGATATATAGAGTTGAAAGACTATTCAAAATTAGCCGCAATTAAATTAAACTATCTGTAGTTTTTTTTACGCACCAACTTAATTTTGGAGCTATATGTTTCTTGAATAGATTTTACCCCATTTAAAAATATATCAAAATGAAATATTATGTTATATGTTTCTCTTGAAAGTCTACATCCATTTAATTCAAACACTTTAACGGTTTAAAACGCGACATATTTTAGTTAAGATCGGGGGGGGGGGGAAGAAAAAAAAAAAAAAAAAAAAAAAAAAAAAAAAAAAAAAAAAAAAAAAATTAAAAAAAAAAAAAAATTTTTTTTTTTATTTTTTATTCCCCCGCGTAAACTACAGACAGTATTTAATCTTCACATCGTTTTTTTTCTATTTAAAATATCGTTCATAATAATTAGCGTATCTGGTCGGCGGTTTTGAAATGGCCGCAAACTGGGGTTGCTATGGGTTTTATGAACCCAAATTTTTGTAGAAACTGCACAGCGACACCACGTTGACAATCAAAATACAAATTTTGATTGCAGCTAATTTTGAAAGGCAAGCCATGCCCTCTGTACTTTCTCAAGAGTCATTTAAAACTAATTGAATAAATAATACGGGGACCCCGTACTATATATATGATACGTAAAGAAAAAAATCTTCTAAAACCTCCCTGTTACGAATCCAAAGCGCGTCCCATATTGGGATAAAGTTTTGACGGCTCCTGAATTTTCTATAAACTTTTGAGCCCAAATGGAAAAGTTATTTAATTGCTTACACTTAATAGCTTGCAGAATTGAAAAATTAGCATACAAATTATTTACCTCTATTATCGTTTGTCCCAGGAAATCGTCGGACTCCCTTGTTAATTTCTGGCGGAGTTTTGATTTTAAATCATTGTCTTCATCCCAAACGCGGACTTTAATTCGGTCGGATGAGTTGTGGCATTCGCTATTGAAATTAAAAAAGTGATGGTTAATTTCAAATACTTATTTACATCATATTATTGAGTTTTTAAGTACTTGAGTCATTTTAAACATATTTAAAGATTTTCTTACATCAAGCAGTGCAATTTATATTAGGTATTGGGCTGAAAATACTTTTCTGGTTTGAATGATAGTGGGTGTTTGATTAATTAAAAAAAGTATATAAAAATATTTTGTATACCATACCTATGTAACTAATTTATTTACAAACTTAAATTAGGAAAAACCACGGACGTAAGTCTATGGAACATGTTAAAATACATACTATAAATGAAATAATTGACAAAAATACTTACAAGTAAAATTTTTCATTCCATACGGGGTTTAACTCTTGCGGCATTGTTCTTGTTCTTTTCTTTACTTTGCTAACTTGGACGGTAACGTAGGGATCCGAGGTACCACTCTTATCCTTCGCGATCAAACCTTGGGCGCAAATAACTGCCCAGGAAGGGCCAATTTAAAATATGTTAAATTCTATACAAATTATATAACTATTTTTAAATGCATTGAAATGATAATTAGTAAATTCTGTTTATTACTATGTACGGTACCTAAATATGAATTTACTGAGCTTAGCGGCTAATTATAAAAGCAAATTTTTATACTTAGCAAATCAATTTTTGTACTAGGCCTCTTACACCTACACTTTCAAATGCTTCACCAATGTTAAAGTTATAATGATAACTTACCTTGTACCGTCAATGTACCTGCCGGAATCAGGTGACCCCATGATCAGGATGAGTCGGTGTTAAAGACTCTAACTTCATAATCTAACAAAACTTTCAACTAGATATGCCCAAACTCGAAATCTAAAACAACTCGAAACATAGCGACTACATAATCGCAGATGCTAATGGGAACTCTGCCGAAACTCGAAGGGAAATGCTCGGGGATGAGAACTAATTTCGGTGGGAATTTTCACGAATCCAAAATAGAAGTAGATAGAAGTATAGCAAGAGAGACAGTAGGGTTGGGATCTCATTATCAGTCATGCTATATTGCTAATTAAAAACTCGCATTCACCTACGATCATTAGTACTCGTTCATGTCAAGTTTATTCTCTATTTAGCGAAGTACCTATAGTATATTTATCATCAAAATACTTATTAGTAATTTAAAATGTGTACATGCAGAGTTTGCCTGTGTCAATATCGTGTTCACGTTGATAAAGTGGCGTTAAGAATTTGCATGTGTTAAAGTATTCAAACCGTGTCGTTCAGGTTTAAGAGATGGTGTCGATTCGTGGAATTTCCTCATGTCAATGAGAATACTGAATGAGCTACGTTTTATCAAAGTGATTGGCGGTGCGCTATTAACCGTGAATGGATTGGGTTAGGTAAAGTTGCAGAGAATGTACTTGATATCTGCTCAAGCCTTATGTCACTAAAACTCATTTCTCTATTCTTGAGTAGAACACAATAATCGGAACGCTAAGTATATTAGATAATTTATTTTATTATTAACCAGTTCAGTAAAAACCCAGAAAGCTTCCACAAGTATCAACTACATGTAAGCAGATGGCGTTAGCGTAGCACATTTGACTTTTAAAAACGCCCACCGTAATAACCATAGCTGCAAAGCATTAGGAACGCCGGGTCTTATTTAAAATAAATTAACTCTTTTATTTCACGTTTAGATCGTTGAATGAGCTTTAATTGTTAGTCTAATCTATTATTTCAAATTAAATTGATTTTAAATGTTGTAGGTGCCGATTCAAGTTTTGTCCATATCGTAATTTTTTTTTTTCAATCTTAAAGTTGTTAAAGTGAAAAATATTAAATTTTTTGACACACTATGTAACGGAACTTGAGCAGATATGAAAGTGGTAAAGAGAAATCAGGCGAAGATTCAGTCTAATAGATCAAATGCGAGCACGCGGTCCGCAGCCGCAAAAGACCACTGCAAACCTGTAATCGCGATTTTGCAGGACCACTTTGAAGTCCCTTCAATAGTAATTTGCTCAGCCTGCTCTAGGTTGTCTATGTGAGTGTCGGGATCGACGTTGAAAGTCCGCCTGGGCACCACATGAAACGAAAGACAAGGCAATTTAGTGTCGTGTCTGTGATGTGTCTGTGTTCTGGATCGTCGACGCTCCGCTTCCGTGCCGCCCTCTGTTGGGATCAAAGTTGGTTAGTCACGACACAACTCCCAACCTGTGATGGCGATCTTGGCGCTCCACTTTGATGTACCGTCGAGGACGGACTGCTTCACCGTATTCATGTGCGTCGAATGGCCCTCTGACTCCATGCTGAACACGCGTCTGTTACATACACAAACGTGTGAATTACTTCTAGAGAGTATTATAGCGTCTCTCGACTTAAATTATCGAATATCAAACCATAACTCCAATTATAGCGGATGAAATCTAAAATTAGAAAATTAGTGAGTGGCAAACGAGCGGAGTGAACAAAACGTAATATTACCTGATCAGCTCGAAGATCTCCGGTTTGTCGCGCTCGCGTTGTTTCATCCGTTCCTTCATCGCCGTGATGATGGAGTTGGCTTTATCCTCGGCGCCGTGCTTCGAGGACTTTTCCGCCGCCCCTGCGAAACACACTGCTCAGGCGGTGCAAAAACAGTTCTTTTTGCCGCGGATGCGCCGGGGAGGGGCTCCCCGCCCCGCAGTCAGGCCTGCCACGACCACTCGTTGGGCACAACCTAATCAGACTCCAACTCGGAACTTAACACTCGTTCTCTGATCGCTGGGTCTGATCAGGTCGTTGACCACGAGCGGCGCCGGCCGAAGCAAACCTGAGAACGACGCCTCCAATTCAACGCTTTATTACTATTGTTTCAAAGGAATAAAAAATAAATTTCATTTCAAATACCCTTTAATTTGCACTGTATTTGTATTTTGTCTTGTTTGTCTATTATCCGTGTTTTCTTTTTGATTGAGCTGCTTCAAAATAATGTAGAATCTAAAGTATCAAATAATAAAAGAAGAGACAGTGAAATAAAGACGCGGAAACTATAACGTAAACATTAAAGACCACATATAATATAAAGTGGATAGGTTGTGGATTGCGTGCACACAATACTAACATTCAAGTTGTTTAGTCCATTTTATTAGGGCTCTGGTGTATTTGAAGCGTCTAGCCAATTCCGTTAAGAGTGTTAAACGCAGTGTAGAGTAGGGTATAGATATTTTGATTCCGTTCCAGGATGTTGATAGTATCGGCGTTGGGCGGGGCACCCGAGGGAGAGGACCGGGTCCCTATCTACATGATAAAGATCTACACTTCAAAAACATCTCTAAACTACTATGATTGTTTATAATTAATGTGTGAACGTGTTATGTGGTATGTCTATGCTGAGATAGATTATGTCTGTATCATGTGCTTTCAAATAAATAAATAATGCTTTTAAAGTGTAGACTATATAACTATAATGACGGTGACGTGCAGTCGAGTAGTTGATATAGAAAATTCACCGTTAATCTCTTGTATCCGACTGCCCGCCTCGATGATTGTGCACAAATTCATAATTACAACAACAGGGAATAATTTTGAAAACAGTGTTAACCGTAGATCGATAGCCATGCATACCGATGAAGCGACACCGATTTGAAGGGTCATGCTATTATATGAGGTCTGACAAAAGAGAAAGGAAGAAGACATAGAAAATAAAATACAACACTGATAGAAAAAAACACCAGCCGTTAAAACCAATACGAAGTCTTCCTGCCTCAGAACGTCGTCAACGAAAAGGCGATTTCCGTTACGATAACACCCGCGAAGTACATGCAACCTAATCATGCACACCATGAGCCTAAAGTATCATATTACTATTTCATTAACTCATTACCTACCTTTGAACGCAGTTGGCTTTAAAAATCAAAGTAAAAAACACAATGTTGACACACAGAAACAACATCAAGAGGACGAAATTTCAAAGCTTCAAACAAGTTTGTGTCACCGTTTTTACCAGTGAATAATGTATAGCTATAGCTGTACAACGAGCTTGCCACAATGTGACCTCTGTGAGAACGACTTGACACTACTTGAGTTTAATAAGGGAGAGCGCTTCGCAGCTCCCACCAAACATTATCTACGTGAATTTATTGGTTTTCTCTTCTCAATATTATGGTATAATGATAGCCCTCCATGCTTTGAAATGCGTGAGCTATTTCATTTGTGTGTTAGGTTTTATGATTTAATTGACCGATAATAATGCCTAATGAACTTGTTCGGTGAAAAACACTTACCTTTACTCGATATAAATATCGTTTGCTTTTTAAAACTTCAATTTAGTAATTTTATTGATTAAGAAATATATATAACTTGCTCATTAAATTCGTACACAAAATGTATGCTAAGAATAGATGTAGGTGGAACGTTAAATAACAAAACTTACTCTGTAAGCAGTCGGCGTTGAGTAGATCTTTACACTTTTCGTGACACTTGACACCGCATTCTGTACACCTGACACCTTGCCTAGCAATTCCCCAAAGTAGGCCCTCACATTCATAGCAGTATGTTGGTGAAGTCGCCGTCCAAAGAACGAAGTTGTGAGGCGTGGTTGATGATATGGGATAGATAAGCGCTTGTAACGTCTTCTTATAGACGTGCATCTTCTGCAAAGAAGTCGTTACGAAAGACCGATCATTACTTTTGATGTCACCATACAGTTTTGTAAAGCGTGTAATTATTGTATTTTATGAATAAGCCTATGATAAAATGTAGGTTACTTATACAGTAGTAAGTGGATTTCATACAATATCAATAATTAATATAAAAAACAAAAAATTCATGATACTTGTTAAAAAATGTATGATTTAAATACAACACTTTAACAGTTTAAAACGCGATATATATAAGTTAAACTTTGCAGCAGCCATAATAACGGAAAGACTCTCCCCCACGACTGCTGCAAAGCATCCCAAACGTCGGGTCTTACAATAATTTTAAATCAAATCTAACTAATATATATCGCGTTTTAAACCATTAATATTTTAATTAAATGTGTACTACTCGCTTAAACTACAGACAGTATTTACAATTTCATGAGGAAGAAAAAGTATGGTAATATATCAATTAGACTTACTAGTTCCTCGTCGTTCAAAGTCGCTCGATGCACAGCTGATGTCAATCCAGCGTTCCTCTTAGTCGCAGCCATTGTCTGTATAAGAATAAAGCTTTAGTATGACATAGTTAACTTATTATTACTATGTACGCATGCCTAAAAGCTATTTTTAAGCCCTTTTAGTTCAAACATTCAAATTATTGTCAGATTGATAAAATAATATTCATCGTGAGTAAACATATCAAAGGTGAACTTTTAGCTAACGATAATGTCATAATACTGACGAAAACGTGCTTCTCGAAAATACCTAAAGTAAACAATGTCGAACGAAATATAACTATACTAAGAATAATTCAAGTTTATATTGAATTATTTCGTATCAAACCGTGCATAACAGAAGTACTCTCTTCAATAATTATCATGTGGAAATAAATTTATTTTAATCTGAAAATAGGCACAACATCAACTTGATAACATGCATTGGGCAAAGCAAGCGATACGCCATTCAATTATAAGAATACGAATTGTCGAACCAACCGTATGTTGCTCAAATTAAAGGGAAATTGTAAAATGCCTAAATTTGTATATTTGACGCAACAGCGGGTCGATTCTGCATTCAAAGCCATTAATATCAGAACTGCATGCAGATATAAGAAAATTTGTCGGGAGATATACCTTGAGAACCTGCAGGTCCGTGGTTGGGGATAAAATGCAATAATACCATTATTTTAATCAGGGTAATTAGTTTCGTATCTACATATCTTTAGGTGACCGCTAAATATTCAATCCGGATAAAGTGGCGATAGGCTCTCTAGAACATTAATTACACGATCACCCGTACAGGTGTGTTAGATAGGGCGGAAAGTCACATAAGAATCACATTGATACACCAAAGAAAAAGGTTTGAAGTCTCAGATTGATAACAAAAATAATGTAAGTACATTAGACAGATCATGGGAGTACAACTTTACTTTCATTCAAATGTTCGTCACCACAAAATAAACAATAGTTTATTATAATTATTATTAATTATATATAATTGGAGTTATGAACGCAACAACTGTCAAAAGTTGAGTCGTCAAGCTGACTTTAAAGTAAAAATGGTTTGAGCAATTTTAATACGTACAATAAATAATAAAGAGAATTTCACGCACGTACAAGTAAATAATAAACTATGTTATCAATATTGTGTATTTAAAAATGTAATATTTCGTATAATGCAAATATCTGTTAAATCTTCTTCATCTTGATAAAATGTGTGTAATGTCTGTTATTTATGTGTCAACCTTTCCTCCAAAACTAGTATATCCTATCTTTTTAGTACAATGACATCTGTGTTTTACTACAATAGGTGCGACAAGAATTAGTACGTAATCCCATGACCATAAAACAGAATACACATAAGAAGGTTTGATTCCTGAAGTAAACATCCATTACGCGCCTAATGTTACTAAGCATTAGGAAGCTAACGTCGACGTGAGCCATGTACATCGATAGTCAGTTTCAAATACCTTTTGAAACCGGCTGAATAATAAAAATAAGGCTGTGGTCTTATATAAACGCCGGTCGAGTACAGCGCGATGCGTTACGCCGCTTACAATTATTATAATAGATATATTAAAAGATAGATTTCTTTAATGACAAGACCGCCTGGTAGTAATATGAATTGCTCCTTTATTAGCTTATAAGACATGTTAAAAAAGCCGGGCTGAGTTTCTTGGGTGTTCTTCTCAGTTATGTTGCTCTTTAAACACTCTGTAGAATCACGACAAACAGACAGACGAACAATGTTAAATCATTTCATGGTATTTACGACACGACCATTGCTTGTCGCTATGGCTGAAGCTATTATTCGCTCTGTTTCTCTTCTGTCTCTATATTGATGCATGCTTTTGTTTATCTTATTGTTTACTTCAACCACTGTGTGTCGCGGCTTGCTTAAATTTTTTTATACATTTGTTTTCGTCGCCGTCGCATCGGCTAGTGCTCCCGAGGATGTGAATATTGAAAACAAGATGTCTTCTACGCATAGACCACCAATAGAATTTAAGTATAAGCTCGCGTAACGCGTTACACTTAGCACGGCGTACGGTGTTTATAGAAAATCACAGCCTCACTAGTCCATGTTTGGTTCGTTTTATAGATATTATTAGAAAACATTTACTTACAAGTTCGGAAACAAGTGGTATGGATTTCCTTCTCGGTCTAATGTCGGGCATACTATCAATGTTGCTGTAGAACGGATTATCTCCGGGGTGCCTAGAATACAACGGAAATATTAAAAAATCGAAATTCGAATTAAAACAAATGAGAAAAAAAAATGATTTAAACAGGTTACAACGCGAACGTGATTTTTTTAATACGACCTGACGTTTCGAATAAATCAGTTGTACATTTTCAACCATTTTAAGACCCATTGTATCTTTACAAAATTTGATTTGAACACAACATTTGACATACCCATTTCCACGACCGCCTTGTTCGTTGAATCCACCAGTGCCATTCTAGAAATAAAAAATAAAATAAATAAAAAAAAACATATAAAAACCTAAAGCTAAGATTTATTTAATAAAAAATATTAACAATATATTGTGTTGATTCTTATAATATTGTCTATATTCTGGGTTAGTGACGAGCTAGAATGCACATTTATAGTTTGTAAAAATAGAATAGAACTTATAAGAATCAACATGATTATTAATACAAGTAAATAACATATTACAATAACTTAGAAATGGAGAATTAATATTTTACAACAACGAACTACAATTTAATCTAAGTATAATTTCCTATTGTCTTTGTATTAGTAATAATAAGATTGCATTTAACGTGAAATATAGATGGCACTAATATTCGTTATTCGGTTACACCATGTACGCTGTTCAGTATTCCTATAGTTTATAACCGTCGGTTGCAAAAATAATAATTATATATCTGTGTCAGCGACTTCGTCTGCGTAGAATAGTATGGGCATCCAAATTTGTTTTTGCTTCCCCTTTCGGGTCCCGCCGTTCTTGCAAGTTAATCTTAAAAGATAGATATATAGGGTTGCGGACATTTTTTTAGATCAATTAAAGAGGAATCATTCTTTGATCTGCAGCATCTGAAACCCACAGACATAAAATTCACCCGTTTTGTTTACATTTCCCGCTTGTATTAGTTACTGCGCGATGTTTATCGCACCTTTCTCGTTAAATATTCTAACCAACATAAAAATAATTTTTCAATTTCAAACGAACTGATAGTTTCTGAGATTAGCGCGTTCAAACAAACTGTTCAACTTTGTATATTACTATAGAAGTATAGATTCATAGTTAGTCATCAAGAAATCATCATATAATTGTTTTAAATGTAAAAGCATTAAGTAGAATTAAAAGCTATGTATAAAATCAATTTACGTTAACATTAGTTTCTGCTTAATTTCATAATAAAGATTCAAAAAGACTGACTAAATTGCGCTGAAATAAAACGCTTCTGCAGAGTTTAAACCCGTCGTACAGAGTACGTCGTGTTGCCGAACATACGGTATTAGTGTCCCTACGAAAATCAACATACGAATTGTTTATTTAATTTCAAAGCGACAGCCATAGATAATAGAGGACTTTACACAATGTCTTGGCGAAGCGGGTTCGAGTACATTGAAACCCATGTTTATAAATGTATACACGTCGAACATCGTAAGCTTATAAATTTTACTATATTCGTATTGACTGTGAACGCCTAATTCTTCTATTAAATTAAGTGCCAGCTAATATTTACGACAATGGTGATCTACACAAAATAGTCGTACTTATTTTCGTAAGCCCTAATCTAAAATACGTAAACATAACATGACACTTATGTTACCATGAATGACTCGATGTATATACTACTTTTTGAGACCCGCCCGATATTTTCGAGTTCCTTTATATAAAGTCAAATATATTTGTCATTTATTTAGTTGTAAATAGGCTTTCACGATATGGCATGATATGAAGATGAATGATTTTGTACCTCAATGATTTGCATCTCCCTAAAGCGCTTGGCGCATGTTATAATTATATTGATGCTAAGCTAAATTATAATTAAAACTAAGCGTAAATGCTAATCATAATTTATAATATTTGACGCGCAACAAGACCTAAGTGTAGTTATTAAAAATTAACAATATACTTCAATAATATCATGTTACTACCATTTTTATAAAAAAAAACAATCATCATTATAATTTAATGGCTAGTGTCATTAGAATTAGTTATTGCCTCATAGAAACAGTAAATCATTATTTTTCAATTGTACGTCTTAATTACAATAATACTATAAGAGAACATTATATAAAAATGTAAGTTTAAATAGCACTTGTATTGTATAAAGTAATACCATAGTTTAAAGGTATATATAATTTATAAAAGTGTTGACAGACTTGTATACTGAAAGTTGTTTGTATATTAAAAGGTTGAGTAATATATAAGTATTCACAACCTTTGTGTCAATACATTCGGGGAATATAACCCTGGTGGAAAAGGTAGGTATTAGAGCGATGATTGTCAGTGCCATAATTAAGCTTCTTATTTTTAGCATTTTATAATTTACTTATTAATGTATTTTTATAAATATCTCTACTAATACAGCGTTTGTTATAGAGCTAAATAAATATAAGAGCGATAGTACTTCCTACACATGTACTTAAGCCTTATACGATGAACATCGGTATTAACTTTTAACTCTAATTTCGTGAAACTTTTGCATTAAGTAACTTACACCTGCGCTAACTTTGTCCTTCTCCGTTGACGGTGTCGTGGCAGCTGGCGTCTCTGTCGTTTTTTCTTCGGCTTTTCTATCCTTAAGAGCTTTCAATAATTTCCATTTACTGCCAGATGGAGCGTCCTGTGATGGGGTTGGTTCTGATGCCGAAACTGTCCTGCGGAATTGGAGGCATTTCATCCTCCTCGAACTCGTCACCACTTTGAACGGGGCTGTCGGGTCCAGATGTTTCTCCAGAACCAGAGTCAGCATATGATCTATCGTCATCAGAATCTTTTTGGGACATAGAGTCCGCCATTTTTTCGTCCATATCATGAAATGTCGTGACGTCTTTCCATGTCTCCTCTGTCTTGGCTTCGTCATATTTTATTTTTATAGGAGCTGTTTTTAATTTCAACTCTCGTAATACATAGGACATTTTTTCTTTCAATATTTCACAAGGCTCTTCTTCGATTACCGGTTCCTCAAATAACAGATGTTCTCTCTCTGTTTCCGGTTGACTGGATTGGTGTTCCATTTCTTCTAACTTTCTTAATTCATAACGATACCATTCATCTTCTGAATCTATACTATCTTCAGTGCTTTGTCTGCGAGATGATACCCTAGAGCCACTTCTCCAAGAATGCGTACTTCGACTGTCATCATCGTCGTGTTTATTTGGAATATCAAGACTTTGTTGGTGACGTGGCTGAAATTTATTTTGAACACCCCTTGAACTTTGTAATGATGGGCTACGATCTGTATAGATTGAATTATCTTCTGAAGTTATTGAGCTATTTCTTATAATTTCAGGGGGGCTTGATTTGGTCTGTTTCTTTTCTTTTGGTTTTTGAACTTCTTCATTAACGCCATCAGTAAAACTAGTTTCAATTTTTGGTGGAGATATTTCAGATACATCATCTGTTATTGATGACGATTTACGTAAACGATATTTACCCAAAGCACGAGATACTGCAAATTCTTGAGAGCTTCCATTATAGGATTTGTTATTGTCGCTGGCAGAATCTTCTGAAGTTATTGAAGATTTTTTCATATCGCCTACTGTAGCAAATATAGCAGCTGGAGATTCTGTATCTTCCTTTTCATCTTCAAATGGGTCAACATTCGATATATCTGTATCTATATCCAGTTTTTCAAGTTCTTGTATGTTATTTTTATTAATCTGACTAACTCGAGCGAAATGAAAATCAATATCGTCACTTTTATCACGAGGTATTCCATTTGTTGCAGATGGATATCTTTCATTATCTTCTAAAATACACTCATCATCTGCCTCCCCTTGCAGTTCAGCTTGTTGTTGTTGTAGTTCTTGTATCATTTGTTGTTGTTCTACCTTTTCTTGAGTATTTATTTTTCGTTGTTTTGTTTTAAGAGGAACTTTTGAGAACATATTTGTTTCATGAATAGAGTCTGAAAAAACACTATCGCTATCTTCTGATTGAGCACTAGATCTCCCTCCGGACCACTCAGTTTCAGATGTTTCTGGATCTGATAAAGATTGATGACTAGCTTGCTGCTTTCTCCGGGCTTTTTGTAATAAACCTGACATTGAAGCAACTAAATGATACTTTTTCTTTCTTCTTTGTGCTGATAAAAGTCTTTCTTTCAGCGTCTTTTCTTGTTGCTGTTGCTCTACTGTATCAACGCCAGATGGAAGAGAGTGTGATCTATGCTTTTTAGGTAAATGTAAATCAGGCAACCACTGACTCATGGAGGTCATAGCAGATTTTAAAGACGAAGTTCTTTTTGGCTTTTTGCATTGTTTATCTAAATTTTTCATTTTTAAATTTGAAGAAATAGATAAATAACCAGATTCAGAAACTAAAATTCCACTAGAGTCCATATTATATTGGTCTTTCCTCATCTTATGATCTGTTATTTGTTCATGATTTTGCGCATCAGTTACTATATTTCCATTACGTTGGTCATATTGTTGTTGCTTAAAATATTCTTGCTGCAATTGATTTTGGAATTGTTTTCGTTCAGAAATGCTCATGGAGTGGGATTTTAAGCTCAAGGTCTCTACAGAACTTGTTGGAGATCGACTGCCACCTTGCCATGACATACGATCTTCCAATGGAGCCCTTTTTGGTGAATCATATCTACTTGAGGTAGGATAATATGAAAGTGCGTCTGTAATATTTCCAGGCGGATATCCAGAACGTGATGCTTTATAACCGTTTTGATGAAAGTTAGAATCAGATCCGCTTATCGTATTTGTTCGAGTAAGAGATTTTTTATTCAAGTTATTCGCAGACATAACAACAGTTTGTGCATGGTAGCTTGGTTCTGGTGGAAAAGGATCAAGGGCTTGCTTTATATCTGTATCTAAAATTTCATTTCTATCTATAAATTCGGAAAAATTCCTATCTTCAGAAAGCATACCTCCTGGTGTGCTATATACTGTTGTAAAAATGGGCTGCCTATTACCTGCTACAGAGTATATAGAAGGCGCATCGTTACCATAGTAATATTCTGCTATGTTGCTCAGAGTTGTCTGACTGGGTACTGGAAACATAATTTCATTTTTTAGAAACATGTTACCGATATTTTCTTGCAATTTCTTCAAATCTGCTAAACTTTTTTGTTCTTTGAAGGTTTCATTTTTATGTAAAACGTAATCTTTCTTAAACTGTTTGTCCTCATACAAATATGAATCAACCAAAGTTTCCAGGTATGGTTTTGATTCCTCATATGAATTTCTTTGCACTAATTGTGGAGATGGAACACGTATTTTATGTACATCATGACCATGACTTAATCGACCAGTTTTCGGCGAGCCAGGACTTTTTTCTAAACTTGACCACCCGCTCATAGATGATAAACCTGAGTCTGACTTAGCTGTTACTATGTTTGCGCTATCTCTTTTTAAATGTTTAGGGGATGTTTTAGGTGATTTAGGTGAGCGTGGGCTCAATTTCAAGCTTTCTGCGTGCATTGTGGGAACTCCAGCTGAAAGTAATGCTTGATGTCTTGTTAATAATTCGTTGTTGTTTTCAATGGAAGCGAAAATTTCAGCTCCATTTGGTGGCGCTGGGGGTGGGGGACTAGGAGATTTATGCATGCGATCTTCAAAAGTCATATCCAGCCTGTTGTCAATATTAGCATCATAAATATCATGCATAGAAAGTGGTGAATGGTCTTTATTTTGTTTATAGGTATCAGTTAATGACTGTTGGGTAGCTTTAGATGAGTAGTAGTTTTGACTTATATCATTAGTTATGTAGTCAGAACTGTAATCAAAACGATCTTTTGATATTGCGCTAGGTGACTTGCAAGCTTTTGCAGCATTAATTTCAGCATTAGCAACAGCAGAACTATACGCTAAGCGCCCTGTAACAGTAGTATATGGTTCCGTGGAAGTTCTTTCTGGTACAAATTTCCGTCTTGGTGAAAGTGTAGGAGGCAAATACTCTAATGTTCTATCTGCTGCTATACTATCCGTCAATGATAATCTAGACGGAGATTTGTCCTTGACAATAGTTTCTTTTGGTGTTGTTAACATAAAATCGTCGAAACTTTTCATCATATCATTTATAGCCCAAGTGTCGCCGCCCGGATAAACGCTCTTTAACTGTTCATTTATTATATTGCCGTCTTCAACTAGCGTTTTCGCCTCTATATCTCTTTCGTGTTTTGTTGATATTTTTATTTCAGGACTAAGGAGTCTAGATTTTAAGTCTTTTAATTCTCTTGAATCTTTGTGTAATTGCGTTGTCAGCCTATCTAATTCATGCAATTTATCTACTGTAATTTGATCTATTGTACTTAATGTAGATATATGAACTAAGTCTCTTTCACTTATACTGGGCCCGCCTTGCATGCCGCAGTAGTTCTTATAGTCTTTGGAACTGTAAATTTGTCCGGAAGCTGATGGTATCGTTTCATGTTCGGGTTCTTCTGGCGCTTCCCAAATCATATCGAGCTGAGATGGAGGTCTCGAGGTTTCTTCATATACGTAATCATCTCTGTAGGCTTGATTTAAGCTTCTATAAAAAGCTTCATTCGATTCCATTACTTCTTCTTGCTGGTCTAGGAGCACGGCATTTCGACTTGCAATATCTAAGCCTTCTTCAATTCCATCTTCTATAGTTCCATTCCCGAGTATTTCTCTTATTACTTCTAACCTAGAGAGGGGATCTCGAGATGTTACACTTCGACAAGTATAAAAATCTAGAAGAGTTGATATAACACCCTGTTGATCGGCTAGCAATGACTCGAGCCTCTCTAGTCTATCCCACATTCGAACATATTCTTGGCTTAGAAGGTCTAATGCTCTCCATGCGTATTTCAGCTCGGTTTCCAGAATGTTGAGACGTGTACCGAGCCTCTCCATGTAGTCACTGATTATGTAATCGCCCGAGTAAGGGGGCAGGTCAGGAGGTAATGACAGGGAGCCGCACTCGTCCATATCGGCCGCGGCACCCCCACTCCCTCCTCCCTCGCTTTCCTCCATCGCGCCGCTTGCGCCTGCCCCAGCAGTGTCGTGAATTTCGCGCATCATCTTGTGGTCGAAAGGTGGGTTGAATAAAACATCCTTCACTATGAGTCATCCCATATCTTTTTACACTTAACACTTTTCACACAAAACATTCCTGTGGCACTGACAGTTATCGTGGAAGTCATTGTAATTGTTACACTTTCAATTCATATTTTCCACTTTACCATACACTGTTTAGATTAATTCTATTATTCATTTAACACTGCTACTACTTTGTACTTCGACGGATTTGTTATATTTGCATTAAAAATAATATATTTGAATAAATATATTGCACTTTCTGTAAGAAAAAGTCGAGTCAAGTCACAAAAATAAAACATCACTAGTTTGCACATATCGTATGTTATGTGCACACCAGTGGGGAAACGAGAAACCTCTTCAGACACATAAATAAATATTTTATACTGGGTTAATTAAAAAAAGATATGTAATAGACGACATGAACCAAAAGTGTCTGACAAATTAGTATAAATTTATATGTCCTAAATGGAGGCAGCTTAGCGGTTCGCGTAGGATCCCACATGAAAATAATCAGTGGTGGGAGGCACACTCAGTTTCAGAGGATGGTAATGGGTACTGAGTAACGACACCGCTTCACTGTACATCTGAAAAGGAGAGGATGGGGAACAAAACTTAGTATAAAATTGAGGACCTAAATCTAATATGTGTTTGAAACACCAGTGAAGTTAAGGGCTAAAACTATAAAGGTTTTTGAATTTCTGATTGAAATGTTTGGAGTGCGGCCAAAATGTCACAAAGTTACCTTAACACTAATTGGAAGGCTCTCTTAGTATTAATTACAAGAGAATCCATAAAATGTTGTTATTAATTGCGCGTGCGTAACAAAACAGTTCAACAAAATATTACCTAAGCACTGCGATAACGATTCAACAATATGCGTCAACGAGCGCCAATAAACAATGACAAGCAACAAAAGCGCGTCCCGGATTTGGGCACAACGTGCGAACAAATGGTTCAAAGATTATTACGATAGAGTGGCAGTGAAAAGAGAAATGCGCTTGGCAATCGTTCAAATATGGGGCCAGATGTTGCACTCCGAAGCCGACTTGGATTGTTTCATAACAGCCTGCGGTTAATGAACCCGACTGACTTGACGCGACGTCTCTTAAGAATATACTGAACTAACAATAGTCTTTTTACAAGGTGTATTTTGGGGAAAATTAAAAAAAATATTTTCGTATATTTTTTTAAGCTTCGACTTGCCACGAGACGTGGAAAAAACTAGGCATACTAATGGCCTTGTAAAACAAACTGAAACATATTTAAGTTCTCTCTGAATAGTCTTGGTTAAACCGACTAATATAGTTCGTGATTTAAACTGTCAATAATTGTATTATAAGACTTAATTGATATTAGTTAGTAAGCTTTTTTCGCGTATGTAATACAATTCATTTCTTCATGATTATAAGGTTATATCTTCAAGTAAAATAACGTTTCAAAACGGTTTCCAAATTATAGAAATCTGAATTATAGAGATATGTTACTGAAGTTAAGTAATTATTTTCACGACAAGTTATTAATCATGATCTAACACGCACCATACGATAAACGCAAAGTATTTAATACGAGTTAAATACGTAACAATGTTTTTACGTCTTTGTTAAAGCTTGTGTTTCCATGTATATGTAGGTCAACAATTATAATAGTTAAACATAATCAATGGCAACAAAAGTTATATGTAAATTATTAATTTTAAAACTGTCGCAGCTTGAAAATATCAAGTTCACATTATATAGGGGCATTTGGGTATTGTTCTAGTTGTTAAATTTTATAAATGGTCTTCATTGCTGGACAAAATTTCAAATTGCTTTTATCAGATTTGAGCCCAATTGAATTGAATTGATTTGATGTTAAGTATGTGATTTTAAGTAGGATAATAAATGATTTTTAATTGTGAAATAATGCTAATATTACATTTCACCAATGGTTAATCATCGTAAACGTGGCAATGGCTACGACGAGTACTACGCTATCGAGCGTCGTAGCAATTTCGTAGCTATTCGTAGCATCAACACGCAAAGTCATACCAACGTTTCCTTTCACAGTTCAACCCACACGTTTCTCTGTTTGTGACATAACATTTGACAACAATACAGTTAAACTTGAATATATTATCCGGCGAAGTTTTATGGCTTGATTTTGTTAAATGCTTGTGACACAAATACTAAGGCACATCGGTGCTTTTAAATAAAACAATTTAACGGTTTAAAACGCGATATATATTAGTTAAATTTGAAAATTATTTTATCTACGATCCGACGTTTCTGATGCTTGGTGTTCCCGTGTCCATGGCTGCTGCAAAGCCTCCGAAACGTCGGGCCGTAGTCAAAATAATGTTCAAACAAGTTGAATATATATCGAGTTTTAAAGCGATACAGTGTTATATTTAAATGGTACTACCGCACTATAGAAAGTATTTCACATTAGCGCTTTTAAAAAACAGAATTTAGTCTAGGTCTTAAAGTACAAGCTTTTTTAAAAGATGGTAAATGGTTGAAAAAGTTACGTACTTATAACTTATTAAAACTTTTGCTATCGGTGCCAATTCTGAATAAAGTCCAAGTGGTTTTTTTATCACGAACTTTTCCTTTGAGAATAAAACTCCGAGATATTTCATTTAGCAGATCAATGGAATTGCGATGAGATGCATTGAAAATGTAAAGAATGCAAGTAAAAATTCGAATGTACCATTTTAAATTCACTGGGAAAATTGTGTCTCCAGGGTAACAGGTCATCTTCATATTCATTACTAGGTTTGATTTTTCTTCGTATAATTTGTTCGTGTTATATTTAAAATAAGCATGTGCGTATTTCTTCAAAAGGTTTTGAAATATCGATAGAAAATACTTTACTTACTTAATAATATAGTCTTGCGTCATAAGCTACAGCACAGTTATGCTACGATACTGATTTTCAGCAAAACTCTACTCTTCGTCTGTTAAAGAGCGGTCCTAGTACCATTTGATGTTATATATAAGACTTAAATTGACTTGACTTAAGCAGGAAACATTATTAAGTAATAAATTAGGAACTATTGCAATTAGTGGCCTAAATAGGAGAGTAAAATGCTTATTGCGTAAAAAGGACTAAACTAGGCTCTTAAATAATTCTGTATAATAGTAGGTTACCAAGGCTTTATAAATAATTTGGACCCTAATTTGGCATTATCAACCTATCTCATTTCCAATATAATCGCCTGTGAAGAGCTGTTGACCCGACCTATATGTCAAATGATTGGTATTGGCGAACCTCTTGGACCCTGGATCGTTACTCACGATCCCTCTTGTCACTAACGGGATTCGGGAAATATTTCTTAATAAAGAGATTTATTAAATTTAGAATACAAATGAATTGGGCAAAATATATTGGCCACAATATGGTATTTTTTAAAGATAGACTGGAGCACTGAGAAGCATGTGGCATTTAAACAAGTTTCGGGACCTTTTGGCTTTGATATTCGGATTTTTAAAAATTGAAACCGAAACGACGAATAACTTTAAGACTTTTTATCTGTGGACAATGGTTCGTGACCTGGACGGAATTTCGATTTTCCTACCATCCAGTTAACATTCAGTTTTTTTAGAGGAAGTCGAACATGTTTTAGAAAAATTATAAATCTATATAGATATAAACCTTGCATTATTTATATATTGCTACCATTTCACCAAAGAGTCCGTTAAAAGCCAAAGGTGGTCGGTATTTTAGGCTTAAAGGTTATAAAAGATTTAATATGATTGTCTACAAACCAAGATCGCAAAACTGAGAATAGAAAACATTATCAGTTAATAATCATGGCGTAGGTTTTATTATCCAACAAGAAAACAACAATCTCAAACTCAAACTCAACTACTCAAAAAGTATACATTTCATTAAAAGAGATGCTGATATTATCTGTTGACGTTCTATGAATTGGTCACTTTTCTGGTAGAGGCTTCATTCTGTTGCGTCGTGAGACTATATTGGTTAAGACTTGCATGACCCATAAGCTTTCTTAAAAGTTGCTCGAAGCAATGGGCGTATTATATTGTGGTTATTTAGTAGTCCCACTCGCAAATAATCCAGTGACAACACTAACAACAGTCTAAAAACATTATAAGGAAAAAATTTACTTTATGACTGAGAAAGTGTCTTAGAAACAGTTTTATGAAAATGTGTTTTTTTAATGACGTAGATGTCCATAATGATATTTCGATTAATTCACAATTGTAGTTTGTGGTTTTTAAATACTGTCTGTTTACGCGAGTAGTACACATTTAAATAAAACACTTCAAAGGTTTAAAACGCGATATATATGAGCAAAATTACTAGATATGATAGCATTTTAGTTGTCGATTTAATTGTTTAGTGCAAATTAAACATTGTTAAGACAAGTTTGCAATTCTACTTTAAAATAAAATACGTTTTCAAAGTACGTTTTCAAATTAAACGTATTCATGTATGTACGTAAATGGTACTAATTTCCTTCAGTGTGTTTGTTTGGTCTCGTATTTGATTAAAAATTAAATATAATGCCGGCAAGGCCACGTTCTATTTGCGCAGAACCTTCGTGAAAAGAGATTTTTTATCCGAAAAAACATTTTGTTAATACCGTTATACGCTCCAAATATGTTGGAGGAATTATTGCAATTAAAGTGAGCTAAGGGAGCTTAATGGCTAGCTATTTTTAAAGCTGGAGGCATCAGCGTAATTGGCAGGAACATCAATTAGCTTCTTTTTTTTCAAGTGACTAACATTAGAAAACGCTCAGCGTATTTTTTTAAGTGTGGAGAGATTAGTGAGTAGATTTGAAACCTGAGGAAACATAATTAATAATTTCCGTCGGAGAACCACTTGCATTTTTATATTAACAATAAACACAATATTAAGTTTTAAATCAGCAAAGTAGATACTTCAATGTTAGCGAAAGAGCAAAAACAATCCCTAATGTACAATTTGTGAACGGTCGAAACTAAAAGACGTCGCAGAGAGAGAAGTGTTTTAAAATTCTTCCCACACATTCTTATTGTTAAAATTTTTGGTACCAAGAAACTTTTCCATAACTCAAATATCTAATATTAAATCCTCGCTCTTTGGAAATATTTTTACACAGTACGAATAATTTATAAGTAACATAATAATATTGTTTAAGGAAAATATATCAAGTACAAAATATGCAAACATTATTTGGTACAATCCCCTTGAGATGTCACGGAGCTGAGTTGCGAATATTTATTTGGGTTGAGAGAAAATTATGTGAAAATTTGAATCCGATATATTATTATCACTCATCCGATTTCAGCCTCTTGAGGCTTTGCTGTGAACTAATATAAAAGCAAATAGCCTAGTGAACAATGTTTTACACAAACACTGGTTTTATTCCGTCTACGTGTTTGTAAAACAAGATACAGAAATTTCTTTGTAATTTTTTTTTATTCATGCAACACTGAAAAGAAAGATTTCGAACATTAAATACCTAGTAGCTCAATGACTGAACGTGATAGCTTATTTTGACAAACACGGTTTCTCTTGTAAAATCTGCTCAATTGTTTCTAAATAAAATCAATCAATGAATCGGACATAAAAATATGTTTGTTCCACAGAAGGAGACACGATTTAGCTTTTGTAGTAATTGTAACAATATTTAAGTGTTTAATCCGCTGAACAGAATTTCATAACCAACAACGAACTCACGCTATAAACACGCAAAGTTTTCTTTTAAAAGTTATAAAGAACGTAAAAGAATTATCGCACCCTACTCCGTCCCTTCTGTTCTGAGCACGCGAAGGAAATATTCAGTGTAGTATATTTTCTAAAACCATTTTCCTTTATTTATTGCGCTCGAGTTAAAATTTCATATTAGATATTCAAGGTGCGTTCGCGCTGGGGATTTAATGCAACCTACACTCAACTGTAACTTTTACATGAAGAAGTTTCTTTTCTAATTTATAGAGGAGTGTTGACATTAAATTTCTTCGGAATTTAAAACGTTAAAAGCAAAGTAAGTACATTAAATGTCTTTAGAGTAGAAGTCATTTATTTTATATACACTGTTATTACCATTTATCAAAATAGTATAATTGGAAAACATATCCACACTAATATTATAAGCATCGAATATCAAGGAAGTAAAGGTGGAACGGATAATAAGAAAAGACAAATTTGGTTGAATTTGCTGATTTGGTGGACTTAGCACCCGGTGGTATGGATAAAAGTTTAGAGTTCAAGTTGCCAAACATGTAATCAACAAAGAAATTAATCTTGACCGATAAAATTAAATCTGAATCTAGGTCGAGTTTGTACGGGCTAAAAGCACAGTTTTAAAAGTTTTCCCAATTCAGCACTTCGAACTATTTTACTGTTTTAATCGATTGTTGTTCCGATGCTGGTACTAAATTAGTGATGTTTACGGAAACCATCGTATTAACGTGCTCTTCTTAATTTCAAGATAGTATTCTTGTACATTTCTTTATAGACATGTACAAACAAAGAAAAGCAAATAGAAGGAAAAAGATAAGGATTCTCGGTTCCATTAAAATTTTAAATAGCCAAAGTTTAAATCAGTACAACTCCGCGCTTGAATGGACATTCGCCATAGAAGAAACAGATATATTATTCTGGGCAAAAACTGAGTCGTACACTCAATTTTCAGTTTTATCTCTATACAGTAAGATGTAAGATAGAGTTTACTGATAGTGTATCTGTCGGGGTCTCATTAACAGCCGCCCCGAGCACGGCTCGCAGAAGAAAGCCAGATAAAGGAAGTTGGCATAACGCTATTGTGCTGTGGACGGCAGTTTTCTTTTTCCTAATGAGGTGTACGAAAACCATTCAACAGTCATGTGATTTCATTTGTTTTTGACCTATTCAGCGCTAATATTCTTGTGTTAGTCTGCAGCACTTTGAACTTAAACACAAGTTTTGTCAAACATTCTTATAGATCGTAATATCATTAAAATGTAATGACAAATAAACAGATTCAGAATATCTTTATAGTAATTTTAAAAAATACTCAATTGAACATAGATAAAATTCTCGATTTCTTCTTTTAGTAATTATTATCAATTAAAATATTGGCTACTCTGGAGATTACAACTTGGGCTGTATTAAGATTTCTATAAATTTTGCCTCAGGGCTTTGGATTTAAAGTAAATGCAAAAATTAGCATTACTTATATTTTTATTGAGTTTATAAGGAGCATCGTGTTGTATTGAATTTGATCGGATATAATATTATTTATACTCAACTATACACATTTAACTAAAATACTTTTAGTAGTTTAGAACGCAGTATTGATCACCTGATGTGTCGTAACTATGACCCGACGTCTCAGATTTTATTGCAATATAGTCACGGGAGTTTAATTATCTTGTTTTAACCTTTATGACTTATAACAACGCTTAATTATCATAAGAACACGCTTAAAGAAATAATGTAAAAATTTTCCTCGTCGTTCTCCCAGTAAAGAAAGCGTGTATCAAAACGTCGATCATCAATCACGCTGTCCGTCTTTGAACTCGCAAAACAACGTTGCCTAATTTAATCCTGACATAAAGGGAACGATTTGATATTGTGGAGTTAAGAAAATATATATTCCGTACAAAAAAATTACCACTGAGAATTACGTAAGTTTATTACGAACGTATCAATACTTTTACCAGGTCCGTCGTATTAACAATTTCAAGTTCAAATTTTTTTAGCAATAGTATTTTAGACAAACTTTACGTTCTTTTTGGAAACATTTTGCTAGTATTCAACGTGTTAAGTGTGTATTTGTTTAAGTGTTTAACTACTTACACTTAACATAGTCGTTTTAAGGCTAGTATCAAGAATATGTAACATTATTAATTTTCTTTTTTTTGTACGAGTTGATAAGTTAATATCGGCGATCAAGAACTTTTATTTTATAAGCAACCCCGTGAGTTAATTATTTGAAGTGTCATATTTTATTCTAAATTAATTAGTTTAATCTTAAATACTGTCTAATACGCGATTAAAAAAAAAAAAAAAAAAAATTTTAAGGGTTAAAAACGCGATATATTAGTTAAACTTATTTGAAAATGTTTTGTTTTTTTTTTAACTGTCGGGCCGAAGTTAAAAATCATTTTCAAATAAGTTTAACTAATATATCGCGTTTTAACCGTTAAATTTTTTATAAAATAATTTTTTTTTACCGTTGATTTTATAATGCTGTTTAATTTTCACTAAGTGATATTCATCAATAAAATGATGTATGACTTGTAGTACATATATAACCAAAAACCTTAATTCATGAACTATTAATACATCAGGTTAGTAGTCTACTCGAGTAGAAAACATTTAAATATAACACTTTTAACGGTTTAAAACGCGAAATATTAGTCTATATATAACTTATAGTGTAACCACGGCTGCTGCAAAGCATCTGAAACGTCGGGCCGTTAAAATAAAATCTAAATAGGTTTAACTAATACATATTAAGTTTTATCTTGTTAGTGTTTTGTCCATTCTATATAAATCAAAGTATAATAAGGTGTCAACAAAATCTGTATGGAATTACAGCTTCTGTCGTGTATGCGTTTTACGCAAGAAAACGTTGTGAATATTTTAGTATCACGAAAATGGCTCGCGAAACGGGGTTAGACCCAGCTTTGTTAAAACAAATGGCTCTGAAATACCTGTAACTATAATTATTTATGGAAAGGTTCTAATTACACTGTAGGCTGGCTTACACTGATTAATTTTGATTATAAATTATTATGTGTATTGTGCAACGGGGTGCATGCAATGACTAATTTTACATAGATATTTTCTATTTAAAATGTAGGTAACTAGACATACTTTTTATCTCAATTTTGTTATATTTATAAATAATGCATCGAACTGCATATTAAAATATAATTGCTAGTCGTCAATACTATCAATTATTTATAGTATTTCGTATGTATAATGTTGTAAAATCTGTAGTCTTTTTTAAAACCCAGAAATTAATGGAATTTATTTTCACACGTTTGGTGACTAGAATCATGATGATCTCATGGTATCCAACATGTTTTTTTTTCTTTAGGAGCAAGACCGGATAATCAGTCCACATCATTTACTAACCATTCCATTACCTTATATGTTAGTTCGATGCCCAGTCATTTAAGAAAATTGTCTATGTGTGTGTAATTCTGTTCGGGTTGTCACAGAACATTTTTCTTGAATAGTAAGGACATGGTGAAGACATGTTATGTTATACATTTATCTTTAACATTGTAGGAGGCCGTGGTCCCCACAATGAGATTTGTTAAGGCGTGATGATGATGATAGGATCTTAAGAATGTTGGTTTCATTCTATTTTAGTTGGTTTGATTAAAACTATGAAAGCATTATAAATATAAAGTACAGAGTGATTAAAATTCAATAGTCGCTGTATATTTTAAGCACACTTTTCGTAGCTCGCTGCATCCGGCCAGCTGCTACGATTTGCTACGGCGTAGAGCTACATCAATGAATTATTGCGAGAGACTGCCAAATAAATTGAATTAGTTTAGCAAAAAGCCTTTTTGCTTTTATAATAATATGTTTAATTTTCATTTTCTTCGAAACATTACAAATCGACAGTTGCGATTTATTTAATACTATTTTCAAGAAATTATAATAATATTGGATTTAGGTAAATGTTAAAAAGTGTAATGCCCTTAACAGTTCAACTCGTAGTCGGAATTTGGAATCGACGAGAATCGATGCCCTCGTTAAATATCGATTATGTAATTAAAAATGTTTGGAATGTCAAAAGTTAAGTTGGAACAAGTATTTTCGTTATTACATTTAAGAAAAGTGTTGATAGCGTGTAAACGCATTGAGGATGCTGCCTTAGAGGAAATGTTTTAATTTTACTTTTTCAAATTAAGAATTCTTTCAGGATTTTAAATTTGGAATGGGAAGGAGTAAAGGTGTTAAGTACAGTCATAACGTCAATTACATTTTGAACACTACACTTAATTAATTCACGTTTGAGATTTAAATGAGGAACATTAAGACCGCGACTGTGCGCTCATTAGTAGGTTAACACATAAACAAGTCAGGGTCGTTTGACACACTTAAGTCCTGCACTCTCCTGGGGTGCGAAAGACCGGGTAGGCGGTGGCGGGTTGACCGCCGCGCGGCCGCCTGTAACGTGACCGAAAGTGGCATTTAACAGCAGAAGCGACCGGTCGGGCTCCGTACTTCGCTTGTACTGAGCACTTGCGCGCGCCGGCACCATCGCTCGATACGCCAGAAACGCCGCGCCCCTCATCATTTACCACCTGTACACCGTCACAACATCGCGCGATTTTACTCCGCATAAGTAAACATTCATTTCGTTTTATAGTTTGCATTGAGAGGGTTAACTAGATAGTTTTCGTTTTGAACGCTTAGCACAAAGCTAGGTTTTTTTTATTTGAATACGGACGAGGGATTATACGTCGATAAATAACTCGAAGATCTTTAATAAAAATGTAAAAATTGGTATCTGGGATAATTTACGACTCTTAAATAATTTTCATTGAAATTATACATAAGTATTGTCTTTGGTTTACGCATTAAAACACACATTTAAATAAACCATATTTAACGGTTTAATACGCGAAATATACTTAACTTATTGTACTTGTTAAAATAAATGAAAAAAAATGTAATAATATATTTCGCATTGTAAACAGTTAAAAGTGTTTAAATAAAACACTTTAACGGTTTAAAACGCGATATATTAGTTATTAGTAACTAATATATCGCGTTTTAAACCGTTAAAGTGTTTTATTTAAGGCAATATATGTTATAAACCATTATAGTATTAAAGTAACAATGTAGAGGCCCTTCTGAGTAGGTATACCTGGTTTGATAGTAGGTTATATTTACTGTACCTATAACATTTCCTTTTATAATAAGCCTAAATAGTTATAGTTTTTTAAAATACCGATATTAATAAATATATTTGAATTCGATTTTTATACCGGTATCAATAGCGTAAATATTATATTCATTGCATTAATTAATCTTAAGAAAATTCGTACTTAAAACCAAAAGCGATTCCTACAATTTTGAAAGTTTCTCGCTCCTCGAAAACAATAAACAAAATGTATAATGTTCGCCTTTACGGGCTTTTATTAAATTTTACAACGTTCGCTTTTCAAGTTTGCCCTTTTACGATTCCATAGAGTACCTACTGAAGTTACGTTTTATCCACTTAGATATTATCGTTATGTAAACAAGTGGCTTGAAGCCGGCTCCGCAAATGGTTATTGCTGCCGTCTTAGGATTTTACGATAGTTTAAACGTGACACGTAGACACGATCAAATAAATTGATTTTCAAATGTTTATTGATGCCGAAATTTGCAAAATATCGTTTTATACATCAATTTTCTTCGTATATGAAGAAAAACATTGTTTATTTTCAGTCAAACCCACGTTCTGTACAGGTGTGTATAAAAGCAGGAAGCAATCGACTATTGATATGAAGAAAAGCCACACTAATGCTTTGAACATAAAAGCAACGTATAAATATATTGTGCCAGATAGACAAACGGTCAATGAATCTCAATACGGTATACTAAAATAATAAATTCAAAATTGTGTACTTAAAACAAAATATTCAAACTTAAACTTATCAGATAACATGCTTATCGAGTATGATTAAAACTTTTATAAGTCTATAATGTGAGCGTCAAAGTTGAATTCGCTATGTATGTAATATAACGCAACAATCAATTCTACCATTGACTGAATTACGATAAAACTTTACCATGTCTATGAAAAATAATGGGTTCATATTTATATATAAAGCTAAAGAGTTTGTTTGTCTGTTTGAATGAGATAACCTCAAGAACTACTGGTTCGAATTGAAAAAAATCTTTGGTGTCGGTTGAACCTTTCATGTAGAAAAGTTGAGGAGCTTTGTGGATTTCTATGGAAGGTAACCAAAATGTTTTATTAAAGAATTATTCTTCTTTAAATTATCTAAACAAATTTCTTAAGAAGAAATTTCTTAAAAAGACTTATATGTGTCTTATAGGATTAACTTGCAAGAACGACGCGACGCGACTGCCGTAGTTGGTGATAGCTTAAATTTAAAGACGAAGAGGAGGCTTGCGAAAACAAATTTGGATGCCCAAAATAACTATTCTACGCGGACGAAGTCGCTGACATAGCTAGTGCGTAATAAAATAATTATAATGTATAGGAACGGATAAATATAAAGCCGAAATCGTACTAAATTATCCAAGATTGAGGTGGAAATGTATATTGACTGGTAAATTAGTCAAATGGGTTCGTGTTTACGGAAAAACTACGTGACCGAGCGGTTTCTGTCGCTCCATTAAAAATGTATGCAGGTCATTAATTTCCAAAACACCGATACATGGCTGGAGTTAGGTATATACAACTGATATACAAGTCACGCATTTATCGCCTCGCGGTGTGAAAGTTAATATGGCTTATTTTGAGTCCTGGATTCGATTCTCTCCAAATTTCATGCATAATTTGAACTTTAAAGAGATATTGTTAAGATTGTGCATTTAAACTCTACTAGTATTATGACTTGTTCTCTATTTTATTGTTTTCAAAAAAAGGAAAGTATTATATCATTTTCGGCATGAAAGATATCGACGTATATTTTTAAATACTACTTCAAGAAAAGCTAACGATTACGTAAAGATCCATTAAAAGCTAAGTCCTTTAAGCTAAAATATCAGCCTGTGAAAAGTTTATTTCGAACCGAGTTGGTATTTAGCTTAAGATGGATTACGGAACGTTAATACACTTTTCCGATTTAAATACGGAATGTGAGATATATTCATATGAAGGGGTAATTCATTTCTGCCGTTTTTACTTTTTCGTTCAAACTCATTTAATGTACAGGTAGATAATCAGCTTACTGTGTACAGCCCTAACGAAAGAACAACAATGTATTGAGTAGATATATTTACAAAAAAAGGAAACTCAAAAAATTTTCACTTGTTAATGTATTGTCTATAGTTTACGCGAGTAGTACACTTTAAATAAAACACTTTAACGGTTTAAAACGCGATATATTAGTTAAACTTATTTGAAAATGATTCTTAACTTCGGCCCGACGTTTCGGACGCTTTGCAGCAGCCGTGGTCACGGGGAGACTGACTGTCGAACATTTAAAAATGAATTCATAATAAATAGAGATGAAATAAAAAATAATTATTAACTTCAGCAAGTCCTAGATACCAGGTGATCAGGAATTATAAGGGGCTAATTGTCTGTATATCTCACCAGAGTATATGTATTAGTTTTCGTATTTTAACAGTATATAATTCAATATATTACTAAAATGGATTCCATAAAAACAAGAGTTTCATAAATATTTGAATTTCCCAATACGCAAGTCAAATATTTTAACCTTCGCAAGGTTGACGTAACACCCTAATGACAGTCAAATCGATTCAAAACTCCGCTATTCGAGTACTTATCATATTCGTAATTCGTTGAATGGAATATCAAAAATGTCGCCAACAAATGGAGTTGTGAACTCGTTTACATTAATATACCGAGCTCGTTACGTATGGAAATAACTCATTTAGTAACACTACATTTTGTATTCACGTTTGGCAGCACAGGTTATGCAAACGAGTGATCTTAAGTGCATATTCAATTCATAATGGAGATCTTTGCTCTGAATAAGTTAAGTTTACCGTTGCGTTATTAAAAATTCACAGTTCAATGATTAGTATAACTATGAGAGTATAAATACGAAATAAAGTGAATAATACTCGCTGACCTGGAGTCCATATGGAGAATTTTGACAAAAGTTTTACCTTTAGTTTACAGAAACGGTTCTTGTTAGTTAAATACTTAGCTTTACTGTCGGGGATATTTTTAGATTGTTTAAAAATAATCATTTTTTGGTACATAATTTTTGGGGTATCTTGAACCGCTGCAAAATAGGTTAAAAGTCGGCACGCAACAGAAACCCTAAAAGATGAATAATTTTCCCCGTTATTTTCCACATTTTCCTCTGTTTCTTCCTTCTTATTGCTCTCGCAACCTGATTATGTATAGCTTATATATAATAGGACCGCTTTACTTCCCCAATAATTGTCCCAATCAACACAATGATTCGAACCAGCAGTTGCTGAGATTAGAGCGTTCAAACAAACAAACTCTTCAGCCTGTCTATAGTTTACACGAGTAGTACACATTTAAATAAAACACTTTAACGGTTCTAAATGCGGCATATTACTTACTACTAACGAATATATCGCGTTTTAAACCGTTGAAGTGTTTTATTTAAACTCTTCAAGAGTTTTTAGTATTAGATTAATTTTGTGAGGCCCCTCTATAGGATAGTCTATAGGGAAAATATTTATATGTCTGTTTCACTGTTAAGAATTATTTTAAAGTGAGTAGGATACGAAATCAATAATGTTTTACCTAGAATTAACGCATTGCATTTAAACCACTAAGGTATATAAAACTATGTAAAAAGTATTGAAACATAAAGATGACTTTACAATAATTAAAACAAAACAAAGTAAAGAGTGGTTTCTTTAAAAAGAGAATTTGAATTTGTTTAACCCTCAGAATATAAAGGAAAAGTACGTAAAAATTGATAGCCCGCTATCCCCGATAAGCTTCCGGGAAGGCGATTATGCTTCATGCCAGAGTTAGCCACGTCACTGAATAATAATAAAAATTGGTCGAGATAACAATAACTTCTTTGCGTAAGTAACTATAGACAGATAGTATGTGCTAAATCTACACATTTTTATGTCAGTCTTTAAGATTGTATGTTCAAGTACCTCTGTGCCTTATTCGACTTATTACGAGTATACTACATTTTGAGCTACCACAATGAGTGACATAATTATAGATCTAAGACGTATACATTAAATAGCTCATTATATTTTTTGTATTTTATACGAGCAGTACACATTTAACAAAATCTTTTATTGGTTTAAAACGCGAATTATATTAGTTAACTTATTTTGCATTTATAACGCGTTGGCTACTACAAAGTATTCGAAACGTTGCGACGTTGGTGACAAGAAAACTGAAGGTGGAGGGTGTCAAATATCAAAGTCAAAATTGCTACACTAGCGCCATCTGTTATTTTACCTTAATGTTCCCTAATTACAAAAATCATGATCATTTATTACAATACACTACAACTAAAGGTAATCAGACCGTCCTACTAACGTAAGAATCTCCACTGCGTAATTTGTATGGAACGTGCTAAGACAACAAATTGGTACATTGTATAAAATTTATGGGCCCCCGGGACTAACCGAAATGTATTCTGGACCCTACCAAAACCTTTTGTATGCGACTTAAAAATTCACGTTAATCTGATAGTGGTCGGAAATCCAATTAAACTGTTCTTGAATTAGTTAGACATATGCCTTGAACGATAGTTAATAGGCTTATAAACGTCGTAAATAACACGATTCCATATTTCATGTTTATTCATGGCTCGGTACTTTCAAATATTTACTCAGAATTAATACAATGTGAGTAGGTAACTAAATATCAGTACAAAATTATAGCTTAAAAAGCTACATCTTTAGTTAAAGTAAAATACAATTTTATCATTAATTTAATTAGAGCCGGTCATGGTATATTTTTGTAAGGTCGGTAGTTAGAACGAGAAGACATTAAAGCTTGCTATTTGTTACTTAATTATTGAATAAATTCTTAATTATGAGAAAGAATTAAACAATGTAAAGCAATGTTAAGTAAATAGTCGTTAAAAGTTTTGCTCATAAAAGTAGAACGTAAATTAAAATCGAAAGTAACATCTGGCCAAAAGAAATAGCTAGCCAAGTAGAGAGAATTTGGCACGAAACCGCAGTTTGCTGAATCAATGATTCGTTCACATTAATGTTTTATTGAAAAGTGAACGCCGAATTATTGAATGCACTTAACTTTCACAGCAATTTTTTATTTTACATCTGGTAGAAAAACTATACATTTATTTATAGATAAATATGCAACTACAAATAACAACGCTGCTGGACAAATTACACGATAGTTAGACTCCTTGATAAACGATTTTGAGTTCGAAACGTAAAACATAAACACCGAATCGAATTCAAGCAGGGTATATAAATCTAAAAAATAACTTGTATATCGCTAAAACGGACACAAAAATGTACTGTAGTTTAAATAGTAATTAAAGTGAAACAATATACAGCTAAGTCTTTGAGAAAAACGTACAATTTGACTACTTAGATATTAAATTCTGTCTGTAGTTTACGCGAGTAGTACACACTTGAATAAAACACTATAACGGTTTAAAATGCGATATATATTAGTTAAACTTATTCGAACATTATTTTAACTACGACCCGAAGTTGCGGATGCTTTGCAGCAACCGTGGTCACGGTGAGACTTGTTGTCTAATCTAACATTTATTTTATTTAAACTTAGATATTTTGATATATGTATGAGTGATCGGCTCACATCAAAGTGTAGTAAGTTAAGCTGAAAGTGCGCGAATCGGAGCTGCGAGGATCCTCAACTAATCCTAGCTCGGTTTGATCGATGAAACCGATAACTTACTAACTTTAAAATAGTAAATATGTGAGGCTTAACGAAATCTCTGTTAAAAGGAGAGAAGCGAAAAACAAATCTAGTAGAAATTAATCTCCTAAAATAAATGCCTTTTAAGTTACTTATTTAATATTGATTTATTTCATTTATCCACTAGTATTTAGTACCTCACGGTTTCAATTAAATACTTTTAACGGTTTAAAACGACAAATATATTAGGTAATTTATTACAACTCTCGGCGCTAAGGATGTTAGTTCAAGGCCTGCCCCTGTACTTAATACTATATTTGTAATTACTTTTTTTCATTTCTATACGATTTTTTAATTATTTACAATTTAATTTACCTGTGGCCCGAAGTTTTGGATGCTTTGCAGAAGCCTTGTTTAAGGAACGTGTGGAGATAGAGGTTGTGGTGAGTGTTGTGTTGACATAACGCAGCGGTATGCAAACGCCTTATTTAAAAATCCAAGTTTTTTTGACATTGACATTCAAGACACCTTCCATTTTCTGTACCTCCCGTGACCACATTGACCATAGTTATATTGAAATAAATTTTATCGGTATACCTGATCATAATAATGTAAGTGGTTTATAATATTAGAGAGAAGTTTAGTTAAAAAAATACAGTTATCGTAAACATTTATCTTGTACATTTAGTAGACAAAAAGACAGCCAATTTGGTCCGCAAACTTAAAGCAAGTTGGTTAGGAGTTATTGATTGCGCTCAGCTTCATCCTACTATTTCAGTCTGGCTGGGGTTTGGAGATAGGCCGGACTCTTATAGTTTCGAATAAAGCGTTTTAACTTTGGTCATATTTTTAAATTAACAAATTTGAATATAGAAATGTTAATTGCAGTAATTTTAGAATTGGACGGTTTTAGTATGGTTAGGTGGTTTTAGAAAAAAGATACAATTTAAACACATAATAATGGCTACGATATAAAAACTTATTTTAATTGGGAAAGTGTTATTAATAAAAATATTGTTATTTTTTTACTTGTGTAAGTGAACCGTAGCATTCTAAAGCATCTCCTACATGATTGGAATAAAATGCGTTTAAAGAGATAAAACGCGAAATATATTAGTTAAATTAATTCCTACGACACGAAATTTGAAATACAATCACTAAGATCATAGCTAAAAATTAATAATACTCATGAATAAAATGTGTTTTATATTATTATTTATATTAATATTTGTTATGGTTTAAAGTGTTTTAATTAAAATGCTCACCGTGTAAAGACAATCTATAATAATATATAGAGCTAAAAAGTTTGTTTGTTTTTTTGAACGCGCTAATGGTTCAAATTGAAAAATTCTAGTTTTTGGTTAGACCATTTATCCATTAATGCTACAGACTATAAAACATCGCTCTGTGACTGATGTGATCGAAGGAATAGCGAAAAATGTGGAAAAAAATAAGGAATTTATTAATCGATAAAAATTTCCGATGCGTACGCTGCGAAAACGGTTCAAGATACCAAAATAATGTATAAGAAAGAATGATTTTTCTTTAAATTATCTAAAAAATACTTGGACACAATATATCTATCTTTTAAGATTAACTTGCAAGATGGGATACGACCGACGTCGCAACAGCTAAAATCTATAAAGATGAAGAGGAGATTCGCAAAAGCAAATTTTGAAGCCCTAAATAACTATTCTACGCGAACAAAGTCGCTGACACAGCTAGTACTTAATATTAACCTCTTTAAAGTAATTTGAATATTTTACTCTGAAACACTGTACAGTTTTAACATTATCATTGACCACAAGGGGTAACTTTTCATGCTTTTATTAAACTCATCAAAGGTAATAACATTATGCCAAGCATTCAACGGCCACCACAGACTATTATCGTGCTACGTAGCTACGCGAATGCTACGACGGCACTAATGTTTGCCACGTAAATAAAAACCACTGGGTACTTGCAGGTATATTTACATACATTATATTCGATATAATTTTGCTATTTTATTCTAAACTGAGTTAAAGTTTTCAAGGAAAAATTAGAGAGTAATAGAAATGTGTTTTTTGTACTGTTTGTAGTCTGCCCGTGACCGCGGCTGCTGCAAAGCATTAGTTAAAAATAATTTTCAAAAAAGTTTAACTAAAATATAACGCATTTAAATAAAACACTTTAACGGTTTAAATCGCTTAATTAAATTGTATTGATATATTAGTTAAACTTATTTGAAAAATGATTTTTAACTTCGGCCCGACGTTTCGGATGCTTTACAGCAGCCGTGGTCACGGGGAGACTAAAGATGGAGGATGTCTCTGACGTCAAAGTAAAAAAATTGCTACGCTAGCGCCATCTGTTCCGTCGAAGTTGGTATTTGGCGAAACTGGCCGGGTCGTTACAGAATTGACTAACGGTGTCTTCGCGTTTGCTGGTATGCTGTTTATTGGGATCCAGAGTTTTTAATATGGGATCCTAAGTGTTTGATAATTTGAGGCTGGCCTATTGAAATTTCGGTGTTTTTTGATTTCATTTGCTTCGTGTACCAATCTTGGAAAAAATCGACTCTCCTTTGCGAGGATTTTTGGCTGATCAAAGCGAATGTAATCATTTTCAAATGAACTTTACTAATATATCGCATTTTAAACCGTTAAAGTGTTTTATTTAAAATTTATAAAACTGTTAATGGTGCTGTTCCTGAATAAACATATTTCATATTACTAATAGTACATTTTGTTTAATTAAATCAATAAATAATAATTTCAATTAGCACTCGGATATTTCCTCGTTTAGAACGTTACAGTTGTTCTTTGTCAAGAGGATCGTGCAAGCTACTACGAAGTAAAAGGCTTGTGATTTATGTAGGGGGATATACAAATAGACAGAATGATGGAAAGCGGTCACCGATGCCAAGACGTCTGGGGGTAAGCATCTGTCAAGTGAAGCCTCAATATGCTGACAATCCCGTGTAGCCTTTTATAAACTTAGTAACGTGGCAGTTTAGTTTCTTACACCTGTATGATTGTACTATATATTGATAAAATATATGTGTTGTTTATTTTTTATACTGAATATTTTAATTTGAGCAACTTTATTGAGGATTTTTCTTTTGAATACTTTTGTGTTATTGTTATTAGACAGACAATACTCCAGCCGTATAACATTTACGCAAGATGTGCTATCGACTTACTTCAGCTTTGAATTTTGATATTCCAACCATCCATTTGATATCAAAATTTACACACGAAGTCCAACAAGTTTGAAGAATACTATAAAATGATTATAAACATAGTAGACCCAGTGGGGAACGACCCGTGATTATAAACCATAAATTGCTTTAATTAGACCAATAAGCCTGTCAAGATAATATCAATAAAATAATATAAAAACATTATCATACAAAGAAATAGAAAATTATATTGATACTTCTAGATGTTATTGATGACGCTTATTAATTTTAGATTTGTAACAACATCTTACCTATAGACAAAATGATTTAGAGTTGCGCGATATCAAAACGTTTTTTTTAAATGATGTCTATAGTTTACGCGAGTAGTACACATTTAAATAAAACACCCCGTCTGTCTGTCTCTCCGTGACCACGGCTGATGCAAAGCATCCGAAACGTCGCGCCGAAGTTAAAAATCATTTTCAAATAAGTTTAACTAATATATCGCGTTTTAAAGCGTTAAAGTGTTTTAAACGTTTTTTTATTTAAAATGCTTCTTGGGAAATTTAATTTAACTCCGACGCAAAGCTTTATTTTCTTAAGGACTTTTTCACGGCGTTCCATGCTGTTGCTCTAACCAATTGAGCTACCGTGTAATCCGTATGAATGCCGGTTCAAGACCTGCCCGTGTCGTAGCGTTTACAATTTATAATTGATTTTTAATTAAAGTGTCATCATTTGCAAAAACATGTGAAAAGTATTAAAGTCTCCAAATGATTTTTTCGTTTAATTACTACTGACATCGTTCATCAGATACTTCGTACAGTAAGCAACAAGTCAGTCTCCGTGCCGAGCAAAGGTGGCGAACACGCGACGCTTTTTATTGCTACTATTAACAGCTGTAAATGCTGACTTTTACGATACCGGTTATAGACAGGTACACATTTCTCCAGTCAGATAAAGCAGTGTTGAGCTTTGATGGAATTATTTCCCACGCTCACTGCGATTTGGTTATCTGGTATACTCTTAGTAACATTATAAGAAAGAAGAATTGAGTTGCCAGCTGTGACGTACATAACCTTAAATAAGTGGGGATATAGTAATTTATTATTAAATATTACATAATCCCCATTCGAATTTTATGATTTCAACAATTTATAATATGAAATATATTACTTACTAGATCTGCCCGCGACTTCGTCTGCGTGGCGTCATAATTTATTTTTAAAACCTGCTCGGCTTTATAATTGTTTATACCTATTACCCACGACGTCGTTCGCGCCATGTCGTTATATTATTGCGAAAAAAAAATATCGTTTAAAGAGGAATATTTTTTTCATATATGTTTTTGGTTCCATGAACCATTATCGCAACAACATCTTTGAACATGAAAGATTTTAATTTTTTACACATTTTCCATTGGTTCTTGACTCCAATTGGTCGCACCGTTGTTATATAGTAGTAGTAAGTAGTCTTCCTTGATAACTTCTCTCACTAACTCAAAAAAATTGAATCAATAGTTCCTATTAGAGCGATCTAACAAACAAAGAAACTCTTCAACTTTATAATATTAGTATATATGTTAATTTTCCTACGACCCGACGTTTCAAATACTAAAATCTGCCTTTATAGAATTTAATCAAATTGAAAAAGCTATACGCTGCTGACATGTGAACAATGTTAAATTGAATGTATAAAAGAGTATCACATTGAATTAAATTCAAAAAGGCCGTCTCTTAAGAGGCCCGGTTCCTCCCCGCGATCTAACCCAGAAATTGAGTTTAAAACTAAAATTTTATTAAGTCGACGTTCGCGCGAACAAGATTGCATAAATTTTACAATTCCACAGAGTTACTCGAGTTTTTGCAGCTCTTCTAGTCGGAGAAAATAGCCATCCTTGGAATAAGTACTAAATTGCTCCCATGTCCCAGCTATTATTAGCATTTAGTTTACCTCTATACAATGGAAATTCTGCTGGATTTTTCTTTGTTGCTATGCAGTAGATTTTAACTGTTCTATTAAGGTATTTTAGATATGTATAAAATGCAGATTGAAAATACAATACCAGAAAAATAAAGATAAAAAAAGTACAAAATAATGTTCACTAGAATATATTGACAAAAAAAAACAATAGTACACAAAATAGAGCTTGACCTAAAATATGTTAAGTATTGTCTCCAGTTTAAGCTACTAGCGCACATTTAAATAAAAAAACTTTAAACGGTTTAAAACGTACAGTATATTCAACATTTTAATTTTTTTCCCCATTCCCCGGATGATGCAAAGCGTCGTAGTTAATTTATATACAAATGTTAAAAGTGTTTTATTTAAATGCGATAATATGGTGTGAATTTTCAAATAAGCAAAAAGTTATAAAAGCTAAACTAAGTATATGTTAGATAAATATAAAATAATTTTAAGTAAATTTCCACTTCCTCAATTTAAAATTTAAATATTATGTAAGCAATATATATGTTCAATTGTTTATTTCAAAAGTCTATTTGAAGAGTAAAATGTATTACGAATTGGTTATTCGAGTCGTAAACTAATTAGATGTTCCATAGATATTCCTGAAAGGTTCTGAAGCTGAAAAACGAGCTATAATCATTTGTTCTCTTTTGTTAAACGTTTTGTGAAAGATTATTGACTGTTGCGGTTTTCAGTTTAAAAATGTCACGACATTGACTTGTATTTTAATTGAAATGTTGTCGCCATAATCGGATTTACAAAGTGTTGCGAGAACGATTTTAAAACAATACAAACTATTATTAATGATATTTAAAGTTCGTAAGTTGAACACACTTTACTGACCTAATTGATAACAAAAGTTAAGTTTAGAATGTATCTAATGGAGAGCTTATTGCAATTAATAACTGACAGACCGTTCAATAATTTCTACAGTTAATATATTTATAATTAAAAAAATATTTAGATACGTCGTAACCTATCGTCACACTGTGAGAATCAGGAGCAAAGAATCAGTGGAAAATGTGAAAAGCACGGGGGAAATCTTTGAGGGTTTCCATCGCGTGCGTTGCTATCACGGTTCTAGATACCCAAAAAATATATAGTAAAGACGGATTCCTCTTTAAATGACCTAAACGAATCTCCGCAATAGTATATGAGAATATTTTGAGAATAACTCGCAAGAACCCTTTTTATGGTTATCAAATTTAGTCGAAATTAATGCATTAGTACCAATTATTTGTTGTAGTTTTATCAACATTATAATATTAATTTTTATACAAATATGTTTGGTTGTTACAACTATTTCACGAAGTTGCACACCTTTAGTTTTTAATGAAAAGGGTTCGGAGTACGAAAATATAGCGCATACATCATAAAAGTGTGATACGTTTGACAATGTGAAAAATGCTGGCAAACTCAATGTTTTGAGTTTGTTTCAGCGTTCAATCATACACAGAACGTACAGTAAATAACAGCTTTATATTAAGTGCAATTTTACCTTCACCTTTATTTTGAATTCTGTGAAAGTTAAAGGACCTTTTTATGTATATTTGTTACCATGCAAAGACCACAGGGACTTCTGTAGAGTTTGGAATGTAGCTTATTGACTTTCGTACGAAAATTTAATCATTTTCCACGGAAATGCCTACATACATACACAGCCGCGTGATGTAGTTTGAACCCGTTTAAAAATGTTTAATTTACTTCGCGGATGCATAATATATATCTTTAAGATTGTCTAATAATTCTATTCTAAGTATATATCTATATATTCTAACCATTCGGAACTTTGTCAGACACAAATAGATTTGGCACACACCAACTGTATATCTACTGCTGTCAAATATTGGACATGGAATCGAACTATACTCCTTGAACGCCCAATATAACCATGAGTTGTGTGACATATATTGATATAGCTTAAACTCTGTAGTTTCTAAGCGTATACGGGTGATTATCGTAACTATTGATAAGTGATTACTATAGATTAAGAACTATAGAATAAAATATTTTCTAAAAGATAACCACAGTAAACTATAACATAGATATACATATATCGAAATAGCATAAGATAAAAATTATCATGTATAATCCTTCAAAAGACGAGACTCCATTTTAAATTTTACTACACTTATCACACAGCTTTGATTTGTATAGAAATAACTTCAGCACACAATACAATTCAAGCTTCAATTATGTCTATTATTTTACAGGAAATAATTTAATTGAAATCAAACACAATTAGCCTAAAATTGATCCTTTCTCATTAGCACATTCATCATTTTACGAGGTGTGAATTAATTATAGATTAAATCTATCCTCTTAATTAACGAATAGAATTATTAACGTAACAATAATATTTGAATGTAACTGAATTAGTGAAGATAAATCCAAATGTCCAGACTGAAAATTAGAAAATATATCATATATATGTTGCTACTCTTTGTGAAGCCAAGTGAATGCATATTTAGTATTTTTCAATATTTTATACTAAATTCCTAATTATACATGTTATATTAAACACGCAATTTTAACTTGCCAATAACACATAATCATAAGTCATCGTTTCCAAACCAAGAAAAAAAATCAGAATGTCTAGATAGGTTAGATCCGGGGGGGGGGGGGGGGTTGCGAAGTTTCTATCAATTTATAATTTTTCTGAAACATGTTGGACCTCGTTTGGAAATCTGGATATGAAGGGTGGTAGAAATTCTGCCCGAATCACAAACCAAAGAAAAAAAAACGTCCGAGTTTAATCGCCTTTCGGCTCTTTCATAAATTGAAAAAAACTTTACGACACGGGCAGGACTTAAATTGGCATCCACAGCGATCAGTGTTGTTGCTCTAAATAAATTAACATTAAAAAAATAAATTAACCAATTGAGACATTAGCTCAATTGGTTAATTTATTTTTTTAATTTGTAATTTATATATATATGTGCCATATGTGCACATGTGAAATATATTAAAGTTTTCGAAGGAATAAATAGAATGAACAAAATGTCAAAACGATAAAACTTCGGTTATTAGGTCACAATATAAGTCGTATAGCTGTGTCGTAACCGGGCTAAAACAATAGCCTCCTCGTTCATTGTATTCGCTATGATGAAGTATCCACGGAACTCGAGTCCTTTGCGGGTCCAGACTTCCTGTTTTCAACCTGAACGTAATGGTCCTTAGCTGAGCCCTTTGAAAGATGTACGCGCTTTGAAGAGTTTTGTATTGGTCTTTTGATATTTTTGTATCGTATTGCTTTTTATTGGAAGGCCAAGATAAGCTGATACGCTTTAAAGGTTTTTGAAATAAAATTATATTTATTTATTACCAACTAAATATATAATTAAATCTTAAACTAAACAACAACTGAATATAAACGTACGTGACAATTGTAACGTATTTAAATTAAAGTTGTGTATGTATTTAAAAAAACATTTCTGAAAAAAAAATATTAAATAATATTTTTAACTAATCATTTGCTGCATAACAATTCGTTGAATTGGTTTTAATTATATTCTATTTGTTTTAATATGGACTCGTGTAGTAGAAATTTAAATCAAACGAATTATGAGATTTAAGTAATTTATTATTTTTGCTAATGACGTGGCGACAAATTTGAATAGTTTAATAATTTTGTCGCCACGACTGCTAGAAAAAATAGCATTAAAAACCGGTAAATTGCTTTAAAAAAACTAAATTTTCGTGTTGCAGGGCGTGGGACATACATTTATATCCCCATCACTAATCATTTACTTACAGGATAGTTGGTTAGACTTGCTTGTGTAGGTAGACCGTACGTAGATCGACCTAAAACTATTCTATTTTAATTTTAACGTTACAGTCGTAACGATTTGTTTTCCTGTATATTTCCTCTCTATAGCTACTCGTAAATACGATAGTAGAGCTCGGAATGTAGGTCAAAGTACTACCATGTCCACAGAGAATACAACTGTAGCGTAGTGTTGCCATGATTCATATTGATGGTACTCGTCACGACTAGAAGCGAACACTTGTTGTACCTAATGATACCTACCTTGAAGGGGACAGACAAGTATGTGGTTCACTGGAAGCTAAAATATCTCAGCCATATTACGTCGTAGTAAGATCTGCTGTCGACCTTTTTTGGCTTTGGTTAATCTATAGATTAAAACCGAAACGCGATTAAAGTTGACAGTTGTCATTTCATATGTGGATAGTGGTTCGTGACCCGGTTGGAATTTCAATATTTTTACGTTTTGATTATTAGTTAGTCTTAAGGCAAATGGCAGCTGTAATTAAATAAATAAATAAATTAGTCATACATTGCTATCATTTCATCACCGATGAAACAGTTAAATTAACCTACTTTTAATAAATTGCAGTCCTTAAATTGAAAATGGGTATAAGTAAATAATTTTCATAGACAGAACCCATAATCTGGACACGGTAAACATGCATGGCAACTAAATTCCTGTATAAAAGACGTCATTCGATTAGCTTAGGCTTTTTAAAAATGCTAATTACACCTAGTTGAAGTTGATTTCAGTGAGTCCACTTATCTCTCTTTGGTAGAATCTGAACTGGCCCTAATCAAAGAAAGGGTTTTAAAAATGCAGTATCGCCAACTTTACTAACATTCTTCTCATGTAACTCCATTATTCCCCTTATTTCCATTTATTTTTTATTTTAAACGTAAGCTTGACTTGACTTTTAAAAAATACTGTCAGTAGTTAAACGCGAGTAGTACGCATTTACACACAATAAAACACTTTAACGGTTTAAAACGCGATATATTTTAGTTAAACTTTTTTGAGAGTTATTTTTAACTACGGCCGTCGTTGACTTGACTTGTCAAAGACATCTAATATAATCACAATGTATAATAACTTTTTTGTGTTCATATATGTTTTATGTTATGTGTTTTTTCACTAAAATAATTCAATTAAACTGCACTGCAATTGTTTTTCAAATGATATCTATACGTGCTCATTGTTGCGTACTCCCCTCCTTTAACTTGTGTATTAGATTGAGATTTTTTCTTTGTGTGAATAAAACTTTATAAAATAAAATCTGTTATTATAAGCATACTATAACAGTCTATTGCGTTTAATAAACAAGCAAGATTTACTGCAATTTTCCATTTAATTATTTGCTTACTACCCTAGCCGTAATAAGTAGTATCACATTTGTATGAACAATGCAGAATTAGTTCAGATGCATATTGCATTGTCGTAATGTTCTGTAACCGACTAGGATTCATTAGTTTTTATAATTGTATATGTTCATTATTATCGTTCTTGACCACTATTTACTACCCTGGACAGATGGGTGTTGATATATGTCACATTTTGTCGTGTTTTTTTTAGTTTTGGCCCGTGAAAAATAGTAAAAGAAAATTAGTTAAATATTTGAATAAAACACTTTAACGGTTTAAAATGCAATATATTTTAGTTAAACTTGTTTGAGAATTATTTTTCACTACGGCCCGGCGTTTCGGATACTTTACAGCAGCCGTGGTCATGGGGAGACTCCTGACAGGGTGACGGGGGGTTTTAAACCGTTAAAGTGTTTCATTTAAAAGTGTACTACTCGCGTAAACTACATGCAATATGTTAAATATTGACCGAAGATCTTGTGCATGGATTTGTACGTTTTACAAGATTATTAGAAAACGCATTTGTAAGTACTGTTTACGCGGGTAATACACGTTTAAAAAAATATTGTATTATTTATTACATAAATTGTTTACGCCGAAAACATCAGGCCGTTGTTAAAATAAATTGTAAATAATTTAACTAAAACATTATAAGTTATAAAACGTTTAAAATGTTCTAGTGAAACGTAATTATAAATACATATACATAAATAAATTGAAGGCATTAAATGTAATGGCCTAGTTTTGAACCCGCACCAACATGACTTCGTAGTCATATAACTATAGTGTAGTAACGGCATGGTGTGCTAACGCTCGCTCGATTTTGTTAATTTTTTTTTCTATAAAATACTGAATTACTAATATTCAAGTGTTATAGTTTGCACTACACAGAGATGGCCTTAATGCTAACCACGTAGTTTAAATGCTAAGCTGCTTTCGGTACTTCAGCAGTCGCTTTTAATCATGAGAGCTCAGACAGCCAAAAGGAATACACGTCATATTCTTAATTAAGATCCTGTATTACCGCCCTACATTCATTTTGGAAGCCATAATCTTTTAGGATATGGGACAGTAAGAATCGACTCTATATTGCTAGTTAAAAAAACTAAAGCGAAAGTATACTTGCTGTTAGCTTTTTTAGGTCACAGCTGTTAGTAATATTTATTGTAGTAAGTAAACGTAAGAAGTACCAGAAAAAAAAAACAATATACAAATCGAATTTAGAACCTTTTACTCTCGACTAAAAATAAAATATTTAAAAATTACATTAGTGATACACTTGATAGACGTTCCTAAAGTTACTTTTGTAAACATATAAGTATTTTTAATGTGACAGAAAATTAAATTAAAAAAAATAATTACTTTTGGCGACGTCGTCAATGTATCTGTGGTCGATCCCCACGGGGTCCGACATGTCTCTAATCAATTTATAATTTTTCTAAAACATGTAAAACTGCGTCTGGAAATATGGACATTGAATGGGTCAATGGATAAAGTTTAAACGTACGGTTTCATTCTGTGAATTTCCGAATATCCAAAGTCAAATAAGGTCGACAGCACATCTTGTTTAGATGTCAGATTGCTGATTCACCATCACCTGAACCCAATGTCCTTCTTTGTCCTTCTTGTCCTTCTTTGTCTTTGTCCTTTTCTCTGATAAAAACACATTTTATAGCCGACAGCTATAGCTTACTAAAACCTTAAGTCTATAAAAGCTGAATCCAAATGTAGTAATATATTTATCGAACTAAATTGAATGATATACAACCAATACGCTTCTATAAATCTTGTATATTGTTCCGCATCGTCTTCAAAACAAACTATCAGGCACATCGATCTAATAAAAAAGCATTGAATGCAGAAACTATTATTTCAAAGGGGACCTTCTTATTATAATATGTTCTATTTTTCTGTTTTTTTTAGTAAAACTTGAGAAAAGCTAACATATGCAGAGGAAATAAAATTGTAAATTCGGCCGAGCGAAGAAGAGAAGGATTTTGAAGATAATCTATACTAATATACAACGTTGGAGAGTTTGTTTGTTTAAACGCGCTACTCTCAAAAACTATTAGTTCGAATCGAAAAATTCTTTCTATGTCGGTGAGAGCATTTATCGAGAAACGTTCTAGGTATAAAACATTTCGCTGTGACTTATAGGAGCGATGAAACATCAGAAAATTTAGAAAAAATGGACAAGATATTAACTTTTCTGGGTTTCAGTGCGTACGCTGCAAATTTGGAGGAACAAAATAATTATTCTACGCGGACGAAGTCGCTGACACAGCTAGTATAGCATATACACAAATATATAATAGTTAATAGTATTTATTACACTAACACACGTTTTCTTCATATCACAAAACATTAGTACAGTATCGTATATTAAGTAATATTCCAAGTATTGCAAAGGTCAAATCTTAATTAAGTCAAAATAATTAATAAGCATCGTAACATTAACACACTTTACTGCTGTACAGTTTTAATGATTCATTTTCCGGTTTCATAACTTCCAATACGATGAGTTTTAATAGCATGCGAATAAATTAATCAATAACGAATGAAATTTGAAATATATAAAATGATACGTATCAAATGATAATTTTAATAAGGTCACTTTCAATATCTAAAATAATTTATTTAAAACCCTCTTAACCATTTAAAGAGCTACATATTCACCCCCCGAGACTACGGAGCTCCAAAGCAACCGAAACGTCGTGCTGTCGTTAAATTAAATATATTTCGCGTTTTTAACCGTTCAAAGTTTTTTATTTTCTTGTCTATTACTCGGGTAAACTACAGAAAATAGTTAACAATAATGTTCAGTTTCAGAGGTTAGTTTTTTTATATTGTATTAACTACGATACTGTGCTCAATATTAAAATCATTTTTAAAAATTTGCATTAACTATTCAATATAACTATAGCAATTAATATTCTTGTATCTATTATTTTCTCATCTTAACGTCTTAAACGTGGACGTTACAGCGAGTTGGAAACTATTAATTTCCATTTTCCGTACACACGTCTTATAACACGCTATGTGAATAATTATTATAAGCTCGCCCCAGTTGCATTAATACCCCCGACGTTCCTCAATTAATTGAATGAGATAACTGCAGAGCTGTCAGGCGTCAATATAAAAACGTGACTCGGTTTTTGAGATGCCCTCGTACGTCTCATTATGCATGCTATTCATTATCTGTATTTGCTAGCCATATTTATTTTCTGTGATATCTGTGGTATTATTTTCTTGATTTTATGCGACCGCTTTCGTGCGGTGCCTATTAATAAATTCAATACGAGCGGCCATGTCGGATCTTTGGTAAACTTGAAGCTTTAATAACGCACTTTTAACAGTTTAAAACAGCCGTGGTCACGGGGGCCCCTTCGCCTCGTGTGCGTAGTTAAAATAAATTGTAAGAAGACAACTGAATATCGAATTTCCGACCTCACAACGGAGATTAACAAAATTTTGATGAAATATTAGTAGAACACCACTATAGGCCTAATCACGTGAAATTCATCAATTTAGTTTTTCCTCTATCTTAGAAAATTTAAGAAGGATTATATTATTTGTTATCTGATAGCAATCCGAAGTTCTTTGAGTATGTGAGTGCTATTTCATGTAAGTATACACCAGTGCTGGCCTATTTAATTTCTACTTATAGACAGTCGGCTAGAACAAGAGTTCACTTTTAGCTTAATTCCTTTTAAAGGTAGATATTATTTTTTATGTTATACCTCAAGTATTATATATACATATATACAAGGTTATTCCTACTTCATTTTTTTTTTTCAATTTTTTAATTTTGATGTTTTATCCTCATTCTGCGAATAAAAAGTTTGGCGTGTTTCAGCTCTAGTATCAACAAAGAATAACCTTGTATATAACTTATATTGTTTTTTTCAGTTGATTGTTAATATTTTCTTTCATAGAAGAAATGTAAAAGAAGCAACCGGTTATCCTGTATCTATACAAATTTAAACCTTCAAATAATTGCGTCTATTTATAACAACAGATGCCAAATGAAAGGGAGACAGAATGTGTTATCGTTAATTTTCTTCTGTACTTAAATGAGTGATTCGCAGGACACAAAAATCTTTATCATAGAGTGTCAATACAACAACAATTCGTCATATTAATTTTTAATATTATTTTTCAAGAGCTTGGAAAGATAGACAAAGGAGTTCAATCTTACTTCAAATGATTGCAACTTTATTATATCAACAATATGGGTACTTTAGGTTTTGCACAACACGATTATTTACTGCCAATGAAGAAATTCGTGCATAGTAATAACATCTCCCGACCGCCCCTGTAGCCAAATGGTTAACGTATTAGTGAAACGGACACAAAAATGTATTCGCCCCATGCCCCACGAAGGGGAAACGCAATAATATCTCCCGATCTTCCAATGTACTTAATAACAGGCAACGTGGATTCTACTCGCTTTACCAATTCAATTGATAAAGTCTCTAAGCAAATGCAAAACTAAAAACTAACTCAATTGTTTTTGTAACATATAATTTCATACTCATTTAAAAAAATGTACTTAGATGACTAGACGTAACATATACTGTACTTGCCAACGAAAGATATTTGCCCAGTGTATTTATTATTAAGTATAAGAAATTATTCTCGTTACTGTATAATGTCCCAAACGTACGATTTTCACCGTAATCCCTGTACGCTACGCTGTTGCAAACCTTTGCATTTTTATGACAAAAGCTTAAATAGCTTCCTTAAATGATGCTGACTTAACAGTCTTACTTGATTGCTCCCGTGCGGCTCTAAGATAAACTTGGTACCAAAGCAACGCAAGGCAATGGCATCGGGGAAACACTCCTTTGTAATCCTCAACAAAAAGGAAGATTTCGCATTTGCAAATATACTATACAAATATATAAAGTTGAAGAGTTTTTTCGTTATTTTGAAATCTCAAAAACTACTCGTTCGAATCGAAAATGATTTTTTTGTGTTGGTCAGAGCATTTATCGAGGAAGGCTTATAATGCATGCATTGACTAATAGAACCTAAGAAAAAGAGGAAATTTTGAGAAAACGAGGATAAAATACTGTCTATAGTTTACGCGAGTAGTACACATTTAAATAAAACACCCCGTCTGTCTGTCTCTCCGTGACCACGGATGATGCAAAGCATCCCAAACGTCGGGCTGAAGTTAAAAATCATTTTCAAATAAGTTTAACTAATATATCACGTTTTAAACCGTTAAAGTGTTTTATTTATCATAACTGTTCAAGTCAAAGTAAAGTCATAAAATAACTGTTCAAGATACCAACAAAATATGTATGAAAGAATGATTCCTCGTTAAACAAACTAAAAAAATGTCCGCGACACTATATTATGTGTATATTTTAAAATTTACTTACAGACCATTGTCGCCATTTTGAATTTAACATGAAATGAGTTCATTGTAATATATAACAATTTTTTAAACTGAAAACAAATTGCAAACTTGCGGGATACAGTACATACTTTACCCTTAGTTATTCTAATTAAAACTAAACCTAGATAAACATCCTATATAGGAAAAGTTAACTTTTTATTGGTAATAACGGGCTTCCGTTATTATGTTAGGGACGTTATACTCCTGTATAACATCCCTAACATGAGGAAATTCGTTAGCAAAAATCCTTATACAAGCGAATATTTTGAGCCATATAACCGCAAGAATCTAAAATATTGCATGCGTTCTCGTTTAGTATGGCTCACGTGATATTTTTGTGTACGTGCACAAAATAAGCTTAACATAAACGCGTTAAGCTTTGTAAAATAGTATTATATTGCATTATCCCGGTATTTGCTTGGTTTATGCTATTATGTAGGTCAGAGGTGAGAAGTAACATTTTAAACAGTCTTTATTTCAGCTTACACCGTATTTCTTTACATTGTAAGCGACTTACTCGTAAGTTTATCAATAATCTTTGTTTATTTTCGTTTGATAGAACTATTTATTTTCAATCAACAAGTTAAGATGAACCAGCTGGCACTGTTCCTCGTGACTTAATGGTTAAACACACAACCTAACATATCGTTAAGCATTAGGAGCTCTAGGTTCGAATCCTGTCCGAATAATAACAGTTAGGCGCTGAGTTCTAGCCAAAGATATGATAGATATGTGACTCCAGGCCCTGCCTAATAGAAATCCATTATTGTTTCGACAAGATTCGAACCGAAACCTCTTTCTCACATCAAGGTGGTGATAAAAATACGAGTTTCATTTCTATAATAAAAAACATAATTTGTAAATATTCGCGTGACAACAAATTAGAAAACCATGCACTAAAACAGTCTTAGTTACTGAATTGCGAATGTCTAACTAAACAGTCCACCGATGAATAGAATCTAACTTCGTACCGAACAAAAGTCGAGCTATAAAAATAAAGCTGTAGAATCGATTCTAGCTCAAGCATATCATGTGAAAACTGGCGAAACCGGAGTATAGTTACGAGATGTAAATAACTGGAATATCTTATTGAGGTCAAACACATCTCTGACAGAAATGGGACCTCTTTTGATAATATAAGATTTCGCTGGGTTGCTTTTTTGCACTGATATTTGAATAGAATTTTTGATATTATATTCTTTATGGCGGGTTTTCCTTCTGGTCTTTGTATTTAACAGTTCCTTAAATAGGGCCAAGAAAGAATAAGGCATGAAGTGGTTTATTACTGCTTGGAAAAGCGACTCATCTTAAGTTGGAGAAAACTATCAAGTAAAAAAATGCTTTTTAGTAGGATCTAAAAAATAAGTAATTACAACAAAATATGGCTACCAAATATATTAATCTGAAACTCATGACATTAGACTTCTAAGATGGGAAAAAGGAGGTACGTTTGAACTGTTCATAATTTCATCTCTAAAAACAAAAGATTCCGAGAAAAAAATTGTTTCAGTCGAGCAAACCATGGATTTAACTTTTTCAGGAAATCCGTAAAGTTGTTTGATTTATATTGTTTACCAAAGAGTTACACTTGGCGGTAGTAAAACGTGTTTCATACAGGCTATAGTTTACGCGAGTAGTACACATTTAAATAAAATACTTTAACGGTTTAAAACGCGATATATTACTTAAACTTATTCGAAAATGATTTTAACTTCGGCCCGACGTTTCGGATGCTTTGCAGCAGCCGTGTCTCTCCGTGACCACGGCTGCTGCAAAGCATCCAAACTAATATGTCGCGTTTTAAACGGTTAAAGTGTTTTATTTAAATATGTTTCAGGTAAATCGTAAATAAGTTAGAAACATGTAAGACCCACGACCCGTTTTTTATTTTTAGCCATTTGTTTCTACTATTAGAATGACGATCCCGCTTAAATGCTATTTTGTCCCTAACGAGATTAATATGAGTAAAAAGTATATACTTCGTGCGTTCTAGTAGTTACTAAAATGGACTTTGTGAACTACATATATGTGTAAGCATCTAGTACTTGATACTGAACATGTAAACATATATAGCGACACTGAAGGGACTGTGCATTTTATGGCGTTATAGAGAGTTGTGTATGGAGAGAAGAAACATTGTACTTGAAAAACAAGCTAAGACCTACCAAAGCCAATAATTGCGCTAAGAGAGTTTTCGTTAAATAGAGTGACGAAGGAGTTTACATGTAAGATTGATTTGATTGTAATCGATTACGATCCATTCTAACTTTATTTAAAACATTTGTGTGCAATAGCACAATTGAATTGGTATCTAAAGCAGAATCTAAATTACAGTTACTCATTTAAATATAAATTACTAACGCTGGTTTTGTAAAGAAATTTGTAGGTACGTTCTGTATCGATAAACAATTATCACGTTTTTATCGTAAGGATAAAATATAGTATATCCACGATATATAAATAAGTAATGTTATAAACTTTACTCGTTTGCATAGTTATTTAGATCGATTTTTTTATGTTTTTGTTAAAGCACAAGAAATAATAAGTTTTTTTAATTTAATATCAAACGAAGAGTAAATTTAAATACAGTTTATCAGTGTACCTAAATATGCAGATGGGCTCAAAGAAATATAAAAAAATATATTTATCTTATTTATTTGCTAACACAAAAATATTATATGAAAAACCTTACATGGAGGTAAGAAAGGTAAGGCATAAGATATACTTAGATAACACTTATTAATAATTAGTAGAACTTTTTTTTAATTCGAATTATTACATTCATAAACTCACAACAGTATTAATTGAACATGTATTTAGTTTCAGTTTCAGTGTCACACACTAGATGGTGTTAGTATTTTTGCAATAATACAGATTATACTAATAAAAGCTTATATATATATAATTAATTACAAATCATTTAATGAACCACGGTACGGTTTAGTTTCATTTGGCAACAGTGTTTAATTTTATTGAATCTAACACAATGTTTAAACCGTTATGTAGTTATACGTAACACAAACATCTTTGAAGCGTCAGCGTTGAAACGGAACACCGAGTCGTGTATTGCAGTTTCCGGGTTGGCAATTTTCAAGGCAATTATTCCAAGAGAGCCTGATATTGATGCTTCGGGAAGTGATTCATGCAATTATGGTTTATATTCTATTTTGAAATTCCTTTTGGTAACATTATTATAGTTAAGGTACTGACTATACATTAAAAACACTTTAATTTAAAAGATATATTAGTTAAACTAGATTTGAAAATGATTTTACATGTTACATTATTGGCCCGCCGCCGTGGTCGGGGGGGAATCCCCGGGGAGCTGCTGGGTACTACTCGCGTAAACTAAAGACAGTATTTAGGTTGATATACTATAACATCATTGGTTACATCTAAAGGCTTGTGATTTATATTGTATATAGTTATAGCTTTTAAGAAAGCCTTCCTCGATATATTCTCTAACCAACACAAAAAAATTGAATTTAAAGCAGCAGTTCCTGAAGTAAGCGCGATTGACAAAGACTTTAGTTAAATATATAGATATAGCTAGAGACTTATACATTTTGTATGAAATTGTTTAAAAAGTCGAAAGAATGTCAATTTACGAAAATTCGTATAATTAAATTACATTCGACAACCATTATTATTATTTCAAATTATATTAACAATCGACGTGTCAAACCCATTTTTAAATTTAATAACTTGATATAATTATTATTATGACACCAATAACCATTTATAGGGGAAAATGTTCAGTAATTTATGTAATTCGATCCTGATCTTTTGTTCCCGACATAATGGACTGTCTTGTAAGATAAATGTCATCACATTTTATACGCGTCGACGATAAAACCAAGTTAAAAAGACAATTTGTATTCCACTGTTTCCCGTTTGTACTTGATAAAGATACTATATTTCAATATATGCTTTAGGTATAACTACGACCCACGACTACACAATATTATGACCTACATACTGTCTGTAGTTTACGTGAGAAGTACAAATTTCAATAAAACCCTTAACCGGTTTAATACGCGATTATATATTAGGTTAACTTGTTTGAAAAACTTCCCGACACAGCATCCGTGTGCTGCAAAGTTTCTGAAACGTTGGGCCGTAGTTAAAAAATAACAGTTTAAGCGCGGAATATCGCGTTTTAAACCATTTAAGGGTTTTATTCAAATATTAGTCTAGTGGTACGCAAGATAGCAAATCACAAGGTTCAGGTTTCACGCCCAGAACGAACCCAATGTTCGGAGAGCAAGGAAGGCCACCGTTTTAAGTAACTATCAGCAATTCACCGGTGGTAATAGTTTTAAAAATGCCAACCCACAGGTAAAACGCTTTAATTTCTTTAGGAGAGAAGACCTTGTAACAGGAGTAGGACATTAATGGGCCATAACTAATATTCAATAAAATTTTCCATTATTCCTCATACATCATATCTTTTGTACTAGAATCCTTTTTCTCCTCATAAACGGCGGTTAGATTTATTAAAGATTCATACTTTCAATATGCGTTTCCCATAGCTCATAAATATTTCTGAGCTATTCTCTGTAATATTATTTGAATTATGGAAATTAAAAATGGAACACTCCAATATAAATATATAAAAGTTTAAGTATTTTTAAGTTTATGAAAGTTAAAATTACTCAATTTAATTTCAATGTTCTTTGTTTAATTATATATATTCTTTTACTTTCCCCACAACATTGAGAGAAAGTGACAAGTCTTAATTTTCTCACACAGAGAGTTATGTGTACCTCACACATTATAATTTAGTATGAGATAATAGTTCAGAAGGTCTAAAAGGGTTAGTTTTCATTATACTCCACCAACCGTGGCTGTTAATAGACAAAGTTATATTTGCTCATTTCGTAGGGTAATATGTAACATTATTTTTAAAATGTAAATAAAGACTATAATTAGAACCATCAAAAGATTATAAAAATAAACTAAAGACAGATATAAAGACTATCGATTCTTTTGAATTAAAATAGTCAGTCAGTCAGGAGAAATACATTAGCTTTAGAAAAAGACACTACACTGTGTTTCTTGGTTTGAATTGAAATCAAAACGCAAATTTACATTGTTTATCTTAGCTTCGATATTTTTACCGATCTCAATTTAGGAATTAGAGCGATAAATAAAAAAAGCGAATATTATAACCGTGTATCGAATTGTCGGGTCATAGTAAGAAAAAATACATTTATAGTTTGCGATTTAAACTGACAAAAATGTTTTATTTCAAAATTTAGCTAATTTTATTTTTCTATTGCTATGAAATGAGTATTTGAATTCACTATCCTAAAACAAAGCACCTCAGAAATGGAAAATACATTATCTCGTATAAAACTATTAATAGCGGCTGCGCAGATAATTAATTATCTGTAGTTGCCAGATCAAATTAAGATGTCTGGGTCGTAGACGAAGTTAAGATCTTCCGGAAATATAGCCTCTCAATAAATAAACTTTCTCACTGTTGACAGAGAAACGTACCACAAGTTTATACAATATATCTTTACATTGTCTGTCTATAACGTTAAAAAACTGTTTTATTCTTCAGAAAAGTTCTGTTTTAATAGATATAGAATAACAAATAAAGAGAATGAGAACCAGCGTTTTATTTGTATTGTCTGTAGTTACGTGAATATTACTTAATTTAAAAACTTAACGGCTTTGAATACGAAATATAGGCGGATACACCCGAAACGTCGGGCTGTAATTAAATTGAATTAAAAGTAAGTAAGCTAATATATTTAGCAGTTTTAATCGTTAAAAGTATTTATTTATATTAATAATTATATTGGTTTTACTTGCGTGCGCGCTTGTTAAACTACTACACTAAACGTTAAAGTTACAGTTTATTCTTTTATGTTTAAATAAAATTAAGTGAAATTTTCAGGGATAGTTATTTGTAGGATTTAATATTTGAATTGATAGAGGCACCAAACTCTGTAGTCGATGATACAAGTGACGCCTCTGCCATCAATTGTTTTCACTCTAAAATAAATTTTAAATCGAGAACGATATTTTTCTATTTTCCATTCGATGTGTTTTCAATTTTCATAAATACAATTGACCTAGAATGGCATGGACTGATATTCGGATAAGCCAAAAAAATAAATATTACATACGCGAACCGTCTAAATATTAAAATAGCTGCGCAATATTTCACGAGGATTAAGAGCGACATGCGGGTAGCCAAATAAAGATTGTATGTTTATTTCACTGATCATTTACACACACAAAATTGTGATAGCATTTTTAATTTATAAGAAAAACTAGCTGTGTCAGCGATTTTTAGAATTATTTTTGGATAAAAAATTAACTTAAAAAATATTGTGTGAGTTAATTTAAAAAATAAAAAAAATTCATACACATTTTTTGGGTACCTTGAACCGTTTTTGCAGCGTACGCCTCGGAAGCCCACAATGATGAATAATTTTCCCCATTTTTTCACATTTCCCACTGTTCCCTCGCTTCTATTAGTCACAGCGCAATGAATTATAGTCAATAGCATCTCAATAAATTCTCTAACCAACAGAACAGGTTTTTTCAATTCAAACCAGTAGTTCTTGAGCTCGTTCACACAAACAAACTATACAGCTTTTTATATTAGTAGGTATAGGTGTAATCATACATTTAAGCAATAAGGTTTATATGCAAGCCTTTTTAATATAGAGCTTGGGCAGACTCATTGTTATGACCATTTCGTTGGATCATTTATCTACAAACAAGAAGGTGATCTGTCTTATATACGGATCGAAACTGCTGTCTCCAAAACTATTACGCGGTCATTTATGTAGTAAGCAAAATTAAGTTATATTTGTCTGGTATTTAAGTCTAGTACAGGGATATTTATTTTCATTGTCATTTCACTGTCATCTCAGAATTGAAACACTTGTCATCGCGAAGCCGAATTACGAAGTGATGAAGAGAAAACACCCCACAAATTACATTTCGGCAGTCTGGCGTGCGTTAATGCTTAATTTGCAAACGCAGGCTTTCATTGTTGATAACGTTAACGTTAGCCGATAGCAAGCCAATTTGGCAATCACGTACAATTACGTTTTGGATAGGACTCCAGGATGTGTCTCTTTTAAATGAACGTAGATGAAGATGGTAGAGATTCTTACCAATTCGCAAGGAAAATATGTCCTTGTCATTATATTTCATATATTTGGATAAAACATTTTAAACTTTGTCGAGTTTTCAAAATAAATTGTAAATAAGATAACTAACGTTTTAAATCGTTAAACAAGTTTTATATGACTCGGTAGCTCAATTGGTAGAGCAACAGCACGGAACGCTGACGATGCCGGTTCAAAAGTCCTGCCCGAGTCAAAAAATTTTTCAATTTATTTTCGATTTTTAAATTTAGTTAAAAAAATTTGTATTAGTCTCGTAAAAACCAGACCAGTGAGTACGTATAAGTATAGTACCTACTATGTGTAGTTTACAGGATTTCATGTACTTGATTTATTAAATATATTTTCTATAACAATTAGAATAAATTCTTGCAGCCTAATCCTAATAGCAGAATAGGCAATATAGTGTGAATTACATTTTTAACAGTTTATATTGCTATATAAATATGACAATTTTACTCTTAACGGCAATCCGACGTCCCGGATATTTTACGCATTTGACTGATAAAATTGTGTTGTATGTGTTTCACTTACCTTAACTACACATATTAGAGATATGAGAGAATATATTTGCATGGAAATTATGTTAAAAATAAGGTAGTATATTTCTGCAGGTAAAAGGCAGATTATACTGCATCTATAGACATAAAGTACATTTCGGGACCCAGGAACTCATTCGATTAACACAAAAAGAGGATGTAATAAATTGTGACTGCTAAAGTAACTCGAATTTCCGTTTAAATCTGAACGGTTGCAGGTGCATTGCAGTTATATTCTGCAGTGCTATGTATGTACAGCACGTCTCCACTACTTACTGTGAGATAAATTTCATGAATATTTGAGTTTTTAATAAGGTTTATAGCTTTGGTGTGCCTTTTCATTCGGGTCGTGTTTATTTAATATATTTATAGATATTTAATCGTGCATTGTTTGTGTACTTAGTAAAGTTATTTTAAATAAAACACTTTAACGATTTAAAACTTGTTTGAAAATTATTTTTAACTACGGCCCGACGTTTCAGATGCTTTGCAGCAGCCATAGTCACGGGGAGACTTAATAGAGAAATAATTTTTAAACAAGTTAAACTAAAATATATCGCTTTTTAAACCGTTGAAGTGTTAGTTAAATGTGTACCACTCGCGTAAACAACAAACAGTATTTAATGTTATTTTATTTTATATCTTCCAACTTAAGATGTGGCCTAATTTTAATTGAAGTAAAGCCACAAAAAGTAACTTATGTTTATCGTGAAATAATAATTTAACGTCTCCTCTAGAACGAACAATAAATGTTAACCTTATTCCAGTTACAAAAAAATGTTGCATGATATAACAATATTTATAAAGAATCACAGAATAAAAACGACTCTTCAGAAAGCACTAGTCGACTGGCTACAGCTAAGCAAATAATTTGTCAGCAAGGAATTTGCTGTTTCACAGACGTTGCATTCTCTAGCAGACATGGACACGGCATCCAACTGTAGAGTCCACGACAAGTTGGGTTAGACGTTTTAATGGATTTTATTGCGACAGCACTTTGAAGCCCAAAGAAGCTCTAAAATACATAAACGGTAAATAACTAAATATTGAGACCCTGTATGTGCCAAAAGCTATATTTCTTAAGAAAACGTAAGAAATAATTTTAAAATATTTATTTCAGACATTTTTTAAATATCTGATTTGGAATATGTAGAAATTTAATAAGTATCGATGTCGATACATCGAAATCCAATCGGGTCACAGAACAATTTCGATTGCAGTCTGTGGATTTAATAACCGAAATAGGTCATACGCAAATCTTATTTAGATATTATAGACTGACCCCCGTCTTCTCCTCTGTTATACAATTATAAGATTTCAACTAACGTTCCGTAAATTAAATCTACTAAAGTAAGTTATGTTTATTTATATTTATTTGTTTTTATTCATTTTTTACAAACCAATCACGCATCTATTTTAACATAAGAATGAGCTACACTCATATTTTTAACATATCTTATGGATCATATGAGATATTATACATGATTGTCCAAAGACATCGCTCACTGTTAAGAGTACACTGTTAGAACTAGCAATTGTAATTTAAGTAGTTGATTTCTAGATTATATCTGTCATACTTTGAAAAACTATTTCTTAACTTATTTGTAAGTTTCAATACTCTCCGCAAATAAGCTAGAAGACTATTTTTCCAACCAGTGGCTGACGTTTCCAATAAAATAATCTCTATTTCTTAAGTCAATTGCGCGAGTTTACTATGTCATTAGAGATTGTGGAAAAATACAGTCTTGGTTCTCCTTGTTAGACGTTGTTTTGCCAACAAAGTCGATAACATCACATGGTTGTTGTTTACTTTAGAAGTTAAGTCGAGTGTAAAAAGATACTGAAAGAATATGTTAAAAGTGACGTATATATATATAATAAAAGTTTTCCAAGTTTTGTGGCTTTTGTGTATTATCCGACCGAAACAAGTCATCTAGCTGTACCGAAATTGGAATCCAGTCCTAGCTTAATAACTATGGAAAGCTTTTCATAACCGAACAAAAAAGATTTTAAATTCTGTCTATAGTTTACGCGAGTAGAACACATTTAAATCAAACACTTTAACGGTTTGAAATGCGATATATTAGTTAAACTAAAAACAATTTTTAATTTCGGTCCGACGTTTCGGAGACTTTGAGCGGCCGCTGGTTACGGGAGACCACGGGGAAACGTCGGGTTGAAGTTAAGAAATCATTTTCAAATAAGTTTAACTAATAATATTTAAACATCGCATTTTAAACCGTTAAAGTGTTTTATTTCAGTAAGATTTTTGCAAGTTCTGTCTATAATAAAGCTTTTGGAATGAGTGTTAGCTTAGCATTATTCTAATTTTTCTATAACGGCTTCGAAAACGCTTAAAAGACAGTACGTAATTTAATTAGCTCGTGAAACACGAATGACAAAACATGATCTACATGCAACACGAATGCATTAGTTCACGCAAATATTGCTTTGTATTTTAATCATTTATATTATTAGGTAGTTCTTCTAACACTTTTTAATTTTTTTATGGTAGAGGAGGACAGAGAAGTATAGGGTTCATTAAGCCATATAACATCTGAAAGAGATATGCTGTTGACTCATTTTGGGCTTGGATATTCATTTGAATACTTTTTAGTGGGTTATATTATATACACACAATATAACTTATCTTATTATAACTGATATTGACATTTCTGTGTTATAAACGAGAGGCACACTTAAGGTTTATTTGATAGAAGGCAAAGCTGCCCCTATAACATAATAGTATGTTATGCTATCGACCTATTTCAGCTCCAACCTTATATTTTGTAGCAAAGGAGCCAGTTAATCACAAATCTCTATATTATGTTGTGCGCAGAACATTTCCGCACTTAAACCCTAAAACGTTTAAAGTGAATAGTTTCCAGTTAAAAGTTTATTAAGCTGCCAAACTTGGCACAAAGGCTGCAAATAGAACTAAGATAGACGATGCACAATGAAATGTAGGTCTGAGTTGTACTTAACTATAAACAGATAAAGTTTACATTTATATTTATATATTTATGTTACGCTTCATATATATATATATAATATTTGCTTCACCTCTTTTGCCTTTATTTTTTTTCTTATTCTATCTATATCTATACTAATATATAAAGCTGAAGAGTTTGTTTGTTTGTTTAAACGCGCCAACGGTACGAATTGAAAAGCTATTTTTATGTTTGTTTGAGCATTTATCAACGAAGGCTATAAAACATCGCCCTGTGACTAATACAAGTGAAAAAATTTGGTAAAATTATTAATTATTATAGGTTTTCGAGGCGTACGCTACGAAAACGATTCAAGATACCCAAAAAATATGTTTAAGCACGCTATATGTCTATCTTTTAAGATTAACTTGCAAGAACGACGGGAAGGGACAAGACTGACTTCGTGGGTAATACCTTAAGTTTATAATGATAAAGGGGTTTGCAAAAACGAATTTGGATGCCCAAAATAAATATTGTTAGCGGACGAAGTCACTGGCACAGCTAGTTTAGAATGCAATACTAAGAGGCTACTGGGGAGATAATGTTCTTAAACCGTATCACTAATCGATCGAATTACATTCAAGTATGGATACGTCATTACATATATCTATACCCTGACCAAAGTAGTTCCTCTTGTCTTAGCGGAATTTGATTAGACAAGACAAGATTAAGGCACATAGGCGGTAATTGCAAAATAAATAGTAACTTAACCGTCTGTAGTTGAGGTGAGTATTACACATTTAAATAAAACACTTTTAATGGTTTAAAACACGAAATAAATAAGATCACTTATTTAGAATTTTTTTTACTTACCTATCTTATTGTATTGTGTACAAATGTTTTATATAACTCCTAAATTATATATTTAGCATCTGGTAAGATTATTGTTTAAGAATCCCGTAATAACAGTTACGCATAACTTGCCTATATACTAAACAGTTTTGTTTTGTTCAAAGTGAGTAGTTCCTTGTCGAATCATTGGAAATTTTGTGCTAAATATGATAATGAACTTCGTGAGTAAACCTGACGTGCCCGGCAACTTTGTAATGTAGTCATTGCAGACGATAAATAGTTTTCCGTATCGGAAGGTATGTAAATTGGCCTGTCGAAGTTGAGCGTCTGATAACGGTCAAACTTACAGGTACTGTGTTATCGCTTCATAACTTTGTAAAATGTTAGACTACATTTACAACCCAGGATTATACAGCTTTGTACAGAACTAGCTGTGTCAGTGACTTCGTCCGCATAAAAAAGTTATTCGTGCATGAAATTTATTTTTGCAAACCTGCCGTTCAACTCTATAAAATTAAGCTCACGCACGACGTCTTCCGCGTCCCGTCGTTCTTGCAAGTTAATCTTAAAAGATTGACTATACTGTAGCGGACATATTTTAGATCATTTAAGGCGGAGTCATTCTTTTATACATCTCTTTTTTGTTGTTATGAACATTTTTTTGAAGAAAGTTATATCCTCAACAAATGTTCTAATCAAAACAAAAATATTTTTTTCAACTCTAACCAGTAGTTCCTGAAATTAGCGCGTTAAAACAAACAAACAAACACACTCAGCATAATATATTAATATAGAATAGCAACTGTAATACCGTATTGACTGGAAACTAAACAAATTAATACCTTTGACTTGACTTGACTTCTACTCCGTAATGCGACAAAATCCACACCCTTGCTGCATTTTCTTAGACTAAATAAGACGAACATCTTAATAGCCTCTGCAGCTAGGCTGGCATTGTAGATGGGAGACACAAGGTTATTTTTTAATGTCTCTTCTAACATCATTCATACATATAATATGTTTTTATAGGCACGTTGGTCTAATCGTAACAATGTATGGCTAATAATCAGCAAGTCATCTATTCGATGCCTGCCATAATTTTTCTAAAACAAGTTGGATTTCGTATGAAAATCTGAATATTAAATTGGTGGTAGAACAATCGAAATTTCGTTCCGGTCACAAACCCCACTTTCAGTTTCAGTCTGTGAACTAATGAACATCCAAATTATAAATAGGCCGACAGCGCATCTTGTTTAGATGTTATATGGCCGGGTACTTTTATCTACCCTCAAGGTAACCCCACTTGTCTATCCACCTCTATTATATAAAGGCAATGTAAATTAGTTACCAAAATGTTAAATGTTGTGAAATCCTCTGACTTTGAAAACAATATCAGCTAGTCTAGAAGTTAAGAAAAACAATATATAACGGAAATTAAAGTTGAAACTCGGAAAACTGTTTTGAAATTTGTACATTAATCACGGAATGAAGCGATAAAATTATTTCTCTAATAGCTTAACGTCATTGTATCGACAGAGCTCCAATAAATCAAGCAGAGTAATCGATCGAACAAATCTATTCTCACTTTAAAAGTTGAAATTATATTTTTATCTGAATGTACTTGTTCTGCTCCCGAGGGAGACGCCCAATTACCTCTGTGCCTTGTTACGTACGGAGATTAACAAACTCATTTTTAGAGCTATTTTACTTGAATTATACAAAATACGGGGCAAACTTTGCTTTCATTAACTATGGTTAACATTTCTTTAAGGTTGAAATAATAGAACTTTTAAACAAGACAGGCACACAAAACTTATTTAAAAATTATTTCAACTACGGCCGGATGTTGATGCTTTGCAGCAGACCTGGTCACAGGGAGACTAAAGATGGAGGATGTGTCTGACGTCAGAGTAAAAAATTGCTGCCCTAGCGCCATCTGTTCCGTCGAAATTGGTATTTGGCGAAATTGGCCGGGTCCTCGCAGAACATTAATTTTGATGCCTCATTGTTGTAAATATTTTACAACAATGGTCTTATATAGAATATATAACTGCAAATAAGATATGAATTCATAAACATGGACCAAATTAATGAAAGGCCCATCGAAACATATTTCGCATTAATTATTTCATTAAACTATAATTAAATTATGCTATGTAATACGCCAACGCTGAATTTATCGCCGTTACAACCATTATTAGATCGTGTTGCTACTAAACGACGCGTGAGTTAGAATTAATTTTGTCTAATTAAGTACTTTATGTTTTACTACTTGGGAAAAGTGCTATAAGTAAAAAATATGGTTTTTTATCACACGGAACTGAGACTTAACGTAATCATTGACAAACTAAGAATTGGACATCTAAACCTTGACTGATAACAACTGATTATTTAAAAACTATTTATTGTTTTCAGCACTTAATACCTCAATTTAATATTAATTAGTTTATAGTAAAATATCTAAAATACCTAAAAGAAACGAAGTTATTGCGTGTTTAAAAAAATATATTTAGGATCTCCTTGTAATTTGAAATTTTTTACTACTAACTTTAACAAAGGTTACTATTTACGTAAATACAAATTAATTGCAACACTTAGTACTTATTTGTAAGTTTTAAGTAACCATTTGTAATTAAAAATTTATGCATTTAAGTTATAATGTTCCTGAAAATAATATTTAATATAATTATTTATGTTGATTATTTCCAAGAATATGCGTTAAAAATTAACTTAAATTATATAAGACACGCAAAACCTGCTCACGATTGGAGGCAAGTTTAATATTGCGTTTGGTTCGCGTGCAAAATAATAACTTGTGAGCATATATACTGTTGTTTGGTAAATTGGCTCTTAGAAAAAACAATCTTTGCGACATCCACTTATTACACACACGTTAAAAATTAGTGTCAGTCGATTCAGGACATTCAAACCTTCATTCAAAACTCGTTAAACAGATACATAACTTGAAAAATTTACTACTGTGCCGTAACTCTCCGGATTTAAATAGTGCACTATTTATTTATTTTAAAATGAAATAGAGATCTTTTACTAAAGTTTCATAAAGGGAACTTCAATCTTTCGAAGACAAGGAGGAAAGCAATATACCAATTCAACTTGCTAAAGTAATTACAACAAACAACGCTTTCAGGATGTAATTAACATTTTTGCGGCATCCATTTTGTTTCTAGAACACATTACGCCGCCTACTTTGCAGTTTTAAAAGAAAAATTCTTTTAACGCGACACATTAACATGCAAAAAAGAGGTTTATCGCAAAACAAGGCTTTATTGCATAATTGCGGATGTAAACAATTATTTGCAGAAAATACTTTTTATAGTGGTTCAACATTTTATACATAAAGTAATGTTAAGATTCTATATCGTTAATTTTTCCTTTGTTTTATGACCCCCTTTGTAGTCAAGGGGGACATTTCTGTGTTGTACAATGATTGATTTTAATTGCCAGCCAATTGATTTGACTTTTACGTGCCCTACTAAAATGAATTATGTTTACCTGGAATTAGAACCCTAGGCTTCTCATGCCCTCAAAGCGTACTTTAAGCAATGTCCATCCAGTCACCATTGATCGATAGAATGTTTAATGAGTATTGAAATTTTATATATAATTTCAGATTACATTAGGATTTTTGAATATCCACAGATAATATATTATTTTACTAAAAAAAATGGTTTTCAAACAGTAAAATAAATGCAAAAAATACTTAATATAATATTTATGCTGCTAAAAAGGTTTCGATGAAAATGAAACAGAAAAGCAAAAGAAAATTTGTCGCATCGACGAAGCATATTATCAATATATCTTACAACTGTCGTTGTATTTAGTGTCCCTTCATACGTTTTATACGCCCGTAGTTGGCCGTAGACGTAGTGACACGTCTGTTGCAAAGCATCCGAAATGTCGGGCCGTGGTTAAAAATAATTTTCAAATTAGTTTAGCTAATATATATCGGGTTTTAACCCGTTCAAGTATCTTATTTAAATGTAAACTACAGACAGTATGTAACTAGTAGCTTCTTAGCCAACTATCAATAGACTATGAAATAAAATCGATAATCGGAGTTAAGCTTAAAATCGACGGACATCTTATATTCTAGTATGACATGTATACTTTTCACTGTTTTGAAATAAAATAAAACAGAATTTAAATTAACGTTTGTCAAACGTTATTGTATTATCATCACGGTGTACACATAAAAATAAGCCACTGTTACACAAAAAAGGTTTTGCTTGCTTACGTTACCACGTGAATATTTTATTCACGTAACATATAAACAAAAGGGCCGTAGAGTAATCCCTTTTTATGCAAACAAAACAAAAGCCTAAACATACAATTTCTCACATAATTTACGAAACAGCTAATATAAATAAGACATTTTGACCTAATTTTTACTTATTATAAACGAGTCGTCTGGTACTATGTATCGACTCAGTATTTGGGAGTCTAGTAGCACTAAATCGATAAAGCAAAAAAGGGCATTTTTAATGAAGAGACGTAAAAAATTAAATTGAAATTACAAAACAGAATTATAATTATTAATTGTTAAGTTATATTTATCAAACAATAACATAGACTCTGCTTGTACGCAACATTAACGTCAGTAGTTGCGTATTTGCTAACAATTTAGGTAAACTTTTTAACAATAAAAATAATTATTTTATAATTGTTTATGTATATTGTTTGAGTATCTACAAATAATTTTCTGGTAAATTACCTCTAACAAAGTGTGATTGAAATTTATACGTGTATAAATTAGGTTGATTATATTACCCATCATATAACAACAGACACAGACAACATTAAAAAGGCTTCCATTGAAATAAAATTGCCATAATAAAAATCTAAAAGTACACATCAAGAGCAGGGATGTTTTGGCCTTTTGAGGAGGAGGGGGTTAGCTCTATTGATTTTGCCTCCGACCCGCGCTTCCTCACGCATCTCACAACTGTTGCTTGAGCCATAGATAATGTATAAATTGTATATAATGTGCCAAATATATCGACGTAGGAGCACAACGCCATATCTATATCTTTTGCAGTAGATTACTAAATACTTTTTACAGTTTAAAACGCAAACTTGTTTTAATTACGACTACGCATTGACAATTCGAGAAAGATAACGTTAAACTATATGTAAAACTGCTTTTCTAGAGCTTAACAATCTCTTGTTACGGTACTTGTATGAAATCTAATAAAAAATTGTCAAAGGAATTTGAGACTGGACTAATGTGTTTTAAAATCAAAGTCAATGCTTTTAACATCTATTCACAGATATTTAGGAAAGATCTACGGAAGATCGATAGATACGTTAACACGTGCAGAGTATTGAAATGTTATCATTCCTTTAGTCGGAATGAAATATTTCTATTTTCATGCCAAATAAGAAACATAAAAAAGCCTGCAAGCATCTGTTTCTCCCCATGGGGTGTAAACATTTCTGTGCTTATTTCACTAACCAAAACAATCTCTTGTTTCACCTGGATACAAACACAGGATCTCTCACGTTTACGCAATGCTAGACAACACATTTAACCATTTAGCTACAAAGCCGGTCAAACAAACATATCCCCTTTATTATTTAATAATAAGTGCGCTTAGATAATCATGTTTTGTAAGATGCATTGAGCAGAAGGCTGGGTTCGAATTCCGGGGAGGCATAAAATTACTGAAATCGGAATATTAATTTGTCCTGAGTCCGATTTCTAAGAGTCCATTTGTGTTTGTCACTTATTTTATAATTAAAAAAAAGCATTATTAGCTCTACCGGTTAAGATAAGGAAAAAGGTGAAAACTCATTTGATTCTCAATTGTAAGAAAATAACTTTATCCCAAAATAATGTTGCGTTGATTTTAGTAATTCCTTTAACGAATATAAAATGAAGCTCGTCTCAATATTGAGAGTCTCGTGTTAATGATAAAGTGCTCTATTTCATGAATATATTCATACAAATAATAATATATCATTTATATGAATATATTATTATTTGTTAGAAAATAAGGAAGCTATATTCTTACACTCATATTAAGTTATACAAAAATGTAATGTTATTAATACACATTTTAACGACCTTATGGATTTCTATCCTCGTATACAATTAACAATTTGAATTTTTTATTAGCTCCTTGTTTCTTAAACTTTAACAAAAGAAAAAAAATGAAAAAAAGGTTCGATTTTTTTATAATTGACATAATTAAGTCGTTGATTACTTTTATTAACGAACATAGGTGACTTCGCCTAAAGCCTTATTTTTATATATGTATATTCTACTTTCCTTTGATTTTCACTTCGTTATATTATAGTCTGTATATATTGCATTTCTACTAGCTTCATAACGAACCTATAAAAATGTACATGCTTATATTACAAACGGTAAACTTAAACAAATACTGAATTGTATTCGACTCAAATGTGCGTGGGAGATGCCGCTCGATATTGACTTTGTCTAACAATTGTTCCTATGTGTATATGTATGTTCCCACAGTTCTATATACAGATGTAAAAACGAGACAATTTACAAAGGAGCAAAATGCGAAGCAAAAATTCTTCTAATTAAACATGCCTCGCCTTACGTTTTACAGCTCGTAGCTTCAGAGAATTTCATAAGATATTGTCGTAATGACACATAACACTCCTTCATACATGTATTACTGTCCTGACAAGGTTTCAAGTAAATTTACTTTGATTAAATTTCTTTCATAAAGCAGTTCGAGTGTCTCAACCACCGATGGAAAAGATGACTTCTCTTAGCTATTATTAGATACATTAGATCATTCCAAACGGACTTCTTTAAGATCACAAGAAATGTACTATCGTGGTTTATATACACAGACATGAAACACATATATGGCGGGTGATAGACCCTTATATCTTTTATAGTGATTTAGAATGTAAAAAATAAATGAATGTACTGATAGCTAGTAAAATTATTTCATCGCCAAGATTGGAAACATTTGGCTGACAAAAACCGACCGAAGTAAAATCTTTAAATTGCTCTATTAACGAAAACTTTCCCTTTTCTTTGAACAGTCTCGTAATTTTCTCGAGTTTTTTTTCGGATTTTTATTACATCTTATTAATCTTACTTAGTGTTAACGCATATTATAGCAATCTAATACGAATTCTTTATAAGTTCATAATCGCTACTTAGCTCAGTAATGACCAACAAATTTCTTTTCTCCAGTATGGGATATAAGGCAGAAATATCACTGTGTAATTGTATCTACAAACTAACTTATTTTATTATATTTCTGTACTCTGCTTTAATGACACTTTAACTTTGCATTTTTAACGGTTTTAAACGCGACATGTATCCGTAAAGGCAACATAAAAGTCAAAGTCAAAATAACTTATTTATTAGGAACTTGTACACTTATGACGTCACGAAACTACAAAATCTAACTTTACAATTACTACCAGTTCTCAAATTAGGGCGTAGAATGAACGAGAAAAACTGGCAATAAACTCGCGGTCACTCCTTTTATCGCTGAGTTTCATTTTACATTTTGCATGTACTTTTAGTGGACTACATATTGTTTATTGTTAGAACGGGTTATTAATATTAACGTCATAATAACCCTTTCCACTCCAACTTTTTCACAATTTATTTTATCTATGACCCGACGTTTCGAACGCTTTGTAGGCGACTAGCGGTTTACATTAGCAGTAAAACATGGAGGCAGTTGATTATAAATTTAGGTATTAAGTACAACGTTAATTAATTATTATCTGTAAAAAAATCACGTTTATTTTAAACGCTTTAATACTTTCAAGAACGTGATACCCAGAACAAAGGTGAGTGGGTAAAATAAAAGAGTTCTCATTTTTCATTATGTACCTCGACAACACTGAAACATTTCAGTTTCTGCCATAAACACTATTTAACCTCTGACCTATAACTATTATGCACGTCCATATTAGTTCGCTAAATACCCGCCACGGTTTCATTAAACATGTGATTTATAATGTGATAAAAATGACATTCCAGGAATATAGTGTAACAATATTTACACGTCGCTTTTTCTTTGTTGAGCATTGGGCAGACAGTAATATGTGTTTGTTTTAATGATCGAATATACTTTTAGGTAGTTCATTATACTACCTTAGAATCTTAGTAAGTATTATTTATCATAGGTTAAAAAATTACACGCGTTTAAAACATGGATTCATTTCTAGTTGGTACATACATAGAGAAATACTAATTCACCAAATATAAAATTATAATTCAAGCGGGATTCAAACCCATAATCGCATCGTACAGCTACCAATTGTTGTACATTGCCACCGTACATTCACAGAAACTGTGCTCAAAAAAAAGAAGTATTGTCTGTATTGTTTAAGCAAGTAGAACACATTTAAAGAAGACACTTTTAACTGTTTAAAACTCGAATTGTATTTATTTATTTACGATTTAACGAACACACATTTGCCTCTACCGAGTGTGTAATATTGTTTATTTCTATGCAGATAAATCTTTCCACTCCAACATTTATAAAGCCGAACAAACAACGTATTATTTTGAAATCACAAATTATGGCTTGAACAGCTTGTTCAATTATTTAGTTTTTAACTTTTTAATGGAAAATGAGGTTATAATCATGGACCTGAATAAGTGGTTTTGTATAATAAATACGTACTGAAAACATATTATCATACACATTAACTCAGTGGTTGAACTATACTTAATGCCCGTAACAGGTTCGATACGCGTCCATACGCAAAATATGCTTTAAAATGTTTGTAATCTTTATTATGTCAGGAGGAGGACAAATAAGAAAGAGGTTAATTGAAAGAAGGTAAAACGTTTATTTTGGCTTTGTTTATTTAGAAATCCACTATTTACTAGATTGAACTGTACGACTTTTCTGTCAGTAGTTCGTGACACGGAAAAAATCGCTATTCTTAATATTATGAAAAGTATCGATATCAAAGTCGATAAAATATTATTTGCTTTAGAATATTTTGGAAACGGGTGGAAATCGAACCCACGATCTGTTTATTTTAAGCCATATATCACTATTTAATAATCTATCTGAAAATTAAATATGTTAAGTTTACGCGAGGAGTACACATTTAAATAAAACACTTTAAGTTTAAAACCGTTTTAAACCGTAAAGTGTTTTTTTAAAGTGAAAATTGTATGTATCTGTAATGTTGATATCTGTAGAAGTTAAAACGAGTTACGGTGTCAATGCGCTGTTGTGTAGACTAGAATACAAAATAAAAAATACTTGAGTAACTATGAAATTAAAGTAGCTAATTCAAGTTAAAAGATACAAGTACCAAGAAATCAACTCCACTTATAACGGTCTGAGTTTGTCCTTGTTTCCAAGTAAATACAATAAAAGATCAGAATGAAAGTGCAAGACGCTACGACAGACCAACTTTCAAAGTGATAAACTGCAAAATGCATTAGGGCATTACGCAAGAGAGCTCATAAAAACTGTATCAGATACTATGTTTTATACGACGTCATAAAAGTTTACTATGTGAGAAATGCTTGTAACATTTACATGTTATTTTGTTGAATCAAATCTAATGTGACTTTGTTTTATGAGGCCCCAGTAAAATTAGAGGTTAATTTGGAATTTTTCGGTTGCTTCGGGGAACAATAAATAGGAGAAAGGTCTATATCACTTTTCCCCAGGTCACCACCACCATCGACTTGACGAGACTTGTAGCTAAGTTGAAAAAATAAACGTTACGTCTGTAGTATTTTGTTTTTTATGCGTATTTCTCTATAAATATATTCTACAAAAAATAAATATTGTGAGAAATTAAAATGATAGACTATTGCTTAAATTACATATAAACATTTAAGGCAGAATATAGGCAGTCAAAGTAAAAACTTTAAGCTAGATCAAAAAACGACATATTTAAGTAAATTTCCTCGAATTGTAAGAAGACAGCCCGACATCATATACACCAGTAAATTAAAACACCCCAAAACTAACTAAAAATGTTAGTAATCGAGATTTATATTTCCGTGTTTGGCGTCATCGGATCGAAGGGGATTACACAGTAGTCACACAGCTTTAATTTCCGACTAAAATCAACAAAAACGCTGAATAAGCAAACACGTCCAATATTTTCGTGGACATGCAGTATTTTTAATAGTTTTATTTGTTCAACCTAAAGAATACTAGTACTGTTCTCTCTCTATATCTAACAGCGTCACTTTTATGTAAACATGCTAGATTAGTACGAGTAAGTAGAGTTCCTAGATTGAAATCCTGTAAAAGAAGAATCTATCAATAATGGATTATACCTGTAAACTTATCAATAAAACTGCCAGCTTAAATGATATACGGTTTATTTAGATATGCTAGCATTAATTTAAAGTTTTTAATTTAATTTAATTGCGTTAACGATACAACAACAGGTCTACTAGTTAATACGTACACAAAGTATTATTTTCAATAAAACGGTTTAAAATGCGATATATTTTAGTTAAACTTTTCGGATGCTTTGCAGCAGCCGTGGTTTTCCGTGACCCCGTCTGGCTGTTAAAAATAATTTTCAAACACATTTAACTAAAATATATCGCGTTTTAAACAGTTGAAGTGTTTTATTTAAATGTCTACCGATCGCGTATACTACAGAGAATAAAAAACTATTCTTACACATTTAAACCGGTTTAAAAGTGTATTAGTCAAAGTCAGAGTTATGTAGGTAACTAGGTATTTATAAAAGTCACACAAGTTGGACCTAAAGACTCTATCTATTTATTTTTTATATTTCTCTGCCTATATTATTAAATGTCACGAGTAGCACTGGCAACATACAACTTGAACATATAAATCCGAAATTCTAATCGTAGGGTCGATCGTGGAAGCAGAAATACCTTGAAATAGATTTCATTAACTATGTCATATTTCGATCCAACTTCGTCGCCTGAATCAGCTATTTTGCATTTGATCTACTGGGACATGAATATGGACAAAAGCAATCGCCTCATAGTTACCCACGCCATTTTCCCAGGTAAAGCGTAAAGTAACTGCTAAAATGATTATTACTTCAATATATGACAATTTGTATTGGACGCTTTAGAACTTCATATGACTCCTTTCTATAACCTGGCACCTAGGTAGTCAGGAAACATTTAACGTTGTATTAAAATAAATCGTAAATTGTTTAACTAATATAATATTTCGCTTTTACAACGTTAATATTTATTTTAATTTGTAGATACTATTTGCGTAAACTACAGACAATACTAAATTATAAATATGGTATTTAAACTTCTAATATGTTCTTTAACAGGAGTTATATTATATAAAAGCAACTTCATTCCAAAGCAGCTTGAATCTCGAAATATAAAAGCTTTTAAAGAAGCTTTTTATTTAATCCACTGAAACTCTTTATTTTGTAGTAGGCGTGGTTTAAGACGTCTTCCCTACTTTTGAATATATTTTGACCGTCTTTTGTTTTATTGTGTATCTCGTTCTAGAATATATTTCGTCAAGGACAAGTTTGAAAATTGTGTTGTTCCATAATTGATTATTTTTTATATGAATATGTAATGGGATCAACAAATACAGACGAATACTGTCTATAGTTTACGCGAGTAGTACACATTTAAATAAAACACTTTAACGGTTTAAAATGCGATATATTAGTTTGTCCATCCTCCATCTTTAGTCTCCCCGTGACCACGGCTGCTGCAAAGCATCCGAAACGTCGGGCCGAAGTTAAAAATCATTTTTAAATAAGTTTAACTAATATATCGCGTTTTAAACCGTTAAAGTGTTTTATTTAAATGCGTACTACTCGCGTAAACTATAGACAGTATTTAGTATGAAGGTTGTTTGGCAAACTTAGCATCCTATATAACTCACTCACTGGTAACCATAGCCTTTTTGAGATAGTAAAGTATCAGAATTAAATTTCTCTAGGGAACTATAAATTCATACACTTGCATCATAAGTCAAAACTTAAATTATAACGCAACTTCTTAATTAACTTTGCCAATTTATTTTCTTCTTCTCACGTTTAATTCTCATTAAAATATTACACTAAGTTTCATTACTTATATAAATTTACTTCAAGTAGGGTTTACATACTGTTTAATATACAAGATGTTAAATGTTTTCATTGTGTTTCTTTGAATGAATATCATACAATAATAGGGGTACTAATTATCATGTAAGTTTTGTCTGTAGTTTACGCCAATAAAATAACACACTTTAACGGTTTAAAACGCGACATATATTTGTGAACTATGAGCGGTCATTTTTGGTGCTTGACAGCAGCCACGGGCAAGCGGGAACCGTTGAAAGTGTACTAAAATTATTTTCCACTGTGAAGTGAGTCAATCAATCAGGGGTGCGCTCTTGACCCACATAAATGTCATACTTTACTCGTACCTACATTTTTAATACTAGAGATATTCCCATGAAAATAAGAGTGGTGTTCTTCTTCTTTCTAAAGGTAAAAAATTACATCCATATCTTTAATACCATGCTTCCAAAATTTACAGACAAAGAAAACCGAATTCTTGATTTTCCGAATACCAAAGCTAAGATATGTCAACGATCGTTTAAATTTAATATGGTTAAAATCAAGTGAACCTCGAGCTTGCCTCCGAAACTGTCATCCAAAACGTCAGGCCACACTAATAATAAATTCAAAGTAGTCAAATTAAATATTTCCGGTTTTAAACCGTTAAAAGTATTTACTAAATATTTAATATAAATTAATACTAAATGCTGACGCTGTAGTTTACGGTAGTAGTCTCCCCGGCTGATGCAAAGCATCCGAATGTGTGTCGGCAATTATTAAAATAATTTTAAATGAGTTTAAATATTACATTTCCTAAATAAAAATCGATTATAAGTTTTTTTTTAATTACGACTCGGGCAAGACGTCTTGAAACGATACAGCATTCCGTGTTATTGCTCTAAGCAATGGAGCTAGCGTGTTGTGGTAGCCGGTTCATGTCCTGCCCTTGTCGTATTTTTATTTAAATTGTATAAGTGATTTTTAATTCATATAGTGCCATTAGGTGCAATATGTGAAAAATACTAGTTTACAAATGTTTTATTTAAATAAAAATGTTTCTTGCCAGTTGTTTTAGTTCTACGCCTTTCTACCGGTTTTCAATACAAAGTTAGAAACTCTAGTTTTATGACGTTCATTCGCGTACCCAGTGAATAAATTATTTTTTACTTTTGACTCACGCGTAAACTACAGACAATATTAACAGCAAGTTATTCTTCATAGTGTCGTCAACTTGATAGTAAAGTGCCAAAGCAATGTTCCATTATGATGCACGTGAATAAAGGGTGTCCACGAATCACGTGTCGTCGTTGAGTGGAGAGTAATTACTTCTCTTTGAATGGGCGTTTCATCGTTAACGCATCCAGGTAATCGTTATAAAGGCACAGCCATATTACAGTGACAAAGATACTTCCACTTACTATCCATGCTCTTACGTTTTACACGAATTAAATTGTTATATTCACGGGAACATTGGTGTGATTGCTAAATAAATAAATTACATAAATAGATAGATTTTTCTTATGACAGAAGCGTATAGGCGAAGACAGATTGCTTTTATGAAAAAATTAAATTTACCAGACTTATAACGATTAATTCTAAAATTATTTAATGTCTAATCTAGATTACAAAATAATATATGAATTCTTCGACCCCAGATAAATATAAAAAAATATCGCAAAAGTGTAATACATTAGAATTGGTTTAAACAACGTATTTATTGGCAAAACATTTGAGTAACTACTTAATGTGACACGAAATAATGTTTGATTTTTTTTTATTGAATAAAAAAAGGGGAACAAAGAAGGTTTTTTGCTTTCATATAGATTTTATAAGCACTCCGACTTAGACCAAGTAATAAAATGTAAAGTGATTTACAAGCGACAGATGAAACTCAGTAGGAGATAGGTTCCAGCCTCTGCGAGCCTTTTGTGAATAATATCATTATTGTTACCCATTCGAGCCGTGTGATTACTTCTGTTTTCTTTCAGGGATCTGATGGATTACGGGGCGTTGGTATGAACTGATGTTATGAGAATTTGAAATACATTTCTTTGATACAAACGAATAGAAGTTCTTTAACGGGCTCTCTTGTGGATTAGTAGCAATGTATGTCTAATAATTCCATCATATTTTTAATCACCATGTTGAACTTCGTATCTGGTTATAAAATGGGTGGAAGAAATAACAAAATTCCGTCCGGTTCGCGAACCACCGTCCACAAATAAAAAAGGCGTGGCTTGTGTATTTCACGTACAACAAAGAGAACCCCAGACTCGTCTGTCCTCCTCTACGATAAAAATCGAAACTATATTTTATTATCTATATCTGTAATTATCATCTTTTATATACATTTTTAAGCTCATATGGAATTAATAAAAAAAAAGAGAACTCGTTTGATTATAACTTCCTTTTACCGTCGGGCTTTTACTTTTCCTACTGGACCTGCTTTTTCTGGGGATTAAGTTTCCGGAAAATGGAATATCGTTTTAACTGTAAGCGAACGATAAAGAACGGCACAATAAGAAATAAAAAAGTACTTTTATACATTTCACACTTTATAGTATTCGATTCCATCTTCATGAGTATGGACTCATTGAATCGATGTTGGATAAAAATATATAAAATAATAAAAGTAAATCTATTAAAAACACCGAATAATTCGTTATCGGGCATATGTCACAGGTGTCGTGATAAGCGGAACAATCCGAGCGTGACTGATGACGTGAGGTTTGAACATCTATTGGGTACTTGGTTTATATTGTGTGGACATATTTTACGAACAAATACAGTCCCTAAAATGTATTTATACGAAGACTTGTATACAATATGACGGTCTCCGTGGCTTAGCTGCAAAAAGCAATTAGTATTATGCACTGAGAAGTTCTAAGTTTGAATCTTGGGAAAACAATCATTTTAGTTTAGTGGGCAATGATTCCCACATAGGCATAGAGAGGCACAGGACGTGATACATAGTGTTAAAGGCAGAAGTCAGAATTCTCTATTAGTTAACTGAGGTTTTCTCTTGTACTTCAGGTTGTCTGGAAGAGATTGCTGTTTAGCGATAAGGCTGTCTTTTATTTATAAGATAGTAGATATTAGGTATTTTGTATGTTTTTGTGGTATGTGTTACAAATAATAAAGCTATAATAAATAAAAAGAATACGCCTTATGGCCTTTTATCATTCTCCACGTTGCAGAGAAAACATTCACAACTATTTATGTTAATGAAAAAACTTTAAACGCAGCTAAAAAACCTTCTTCCGTCATTTCGGCGCTATTATTTCTTTCGCTTAAAACTCGACATTGCGAAAGTTTGGGGCTTAACACAGTTTTTTAAAAATAAATTGGTAGCTAAAAATGCACCTGTGCCTTGGCGGCCGTCCGCGCCCAACTCCTGTTATTACGACTGCGTGACAATTCGAATTTCTCTCGTTATTACGAAAACTGTTATCAACAATCTCGAACCAAATATTCACGAAACATGGCACAGTTTTTTCAATTAAAACGTAACTTCGGTTATAATGTGTACGTACAAACACTATAGTGTACGTATAATATAGATTTGATATTATTTTTTATTATATGGAATTACAAAGTGTAGGTATGATTTTCTACAATAAGACATTAGTTTATATACGACACATAACAAAACATATAAGAATTACAAAAGTAGTATATACCACAGAGACAAAGAAAAACGTAATTACAAGATAGTTGACTAGTTTGTTAATTTCAGAAAGTAAAATAAATTTATTTTGTTTTACTTATCCAAAGGCAAAATAAGTCGACAGCTGGTATATCAGCTGCCTTCAATCATAATCAGATGTCTTCCTCTATCATAAAAAAAACTTATAAAATTGGCAACATATTTACGAAGTGAACTAGTAGCTGTCTTAGTGTTCCTATTAATTTTACATCCCAAAATGTTATTTCTAAAAAAAAATGTATAGACTTAAAGATATCCCTAACCCACAGAAACTCGCGTTCAACGCATCGATAGGAAATTTTCGTTTCATCACCGGCTAACAACCAAATAGTAAAGGTGAAATAGGCATTAAAACCAGCCGTAAATAACATTTTAGTAAAATAATTTCGTAACTCATTAAACGGCCTTTATTTCCTTAATGTTTTAATTAGCAATTAAGAAATACGACGTCATAAAAACATTATTACTCAATAGTGAATTAGAAATATTGTTTTTTAATAAGAAGACATTATACGTAACATTTTGTATTGGGACATTGCTGTCAAAAAATAAAGTGGTCTGATTAAATATAACACTTTAACGGTTAAAAACGCGATATATTAGTTAAACTTATTTGAAAATTATTTTTAACGTCGGCCCGACGTTTCGTTGATCTGATTTAACAAAAGTCCGGCCGTAGTTTAAATAATTCGACGAACACATTTCTTGTTTTAAACCGTGTAGTGTCTCATTTAAATCTGATTTATTTGAGTCATATACAAGGCGTCAACTGGGAGTGGTTGTTGGAACGACATGGTATGTTGGTCGTGCATTTACATGCAAATATGATATAAAAAATATATAATTAATGGAATACAAATAAAACAGGAAAAATAACTTAGAATTCTTAATTTTTTAACCCCTAGGGCCGTAAGGAAACTAACTCACAACTACAATGTAGAAGTTATGTTTTAAAACGACATTGAAACTTGATTAAGGATAAACGTTATCTCAAGCTTTCTCGTAAACTTGAAAACGCTTGAAGAGTTTCAAACTTCCACCGTTTATTACTATTACTTCACCGCTAGGGAGTGGAGAGACGATGTGAGTGCGATATTTCAAGGTTTTGAGAAGAATAACTTATAAACACTCCCCTCGTGGGGCATGGGGCGAACACATTATGTGCCCGTTTCACTAATCCGTTCTTGAACAGGTAGGTAGTTGATCAGACTTCTGTGCCAGACCGAAACAATTTGTTTCCCTGGGATTCGAACCCAGGACCTCTCGCGCTTAACGACGTACACGTTTAACAATTTGGCTATAGAGGCGGTCCCACTACTGCATATTACAATTGTATTATTAAACTCTTATATGCCTCGAAGAGAACCTTAGTTTGTCTAAAAACGACATCTTGATCTCATTGGGACTATGATCTTTACAACTTCCTTGGAAGCGAAGATTTGTGCCCAGAAATGGGATTACACAAATTCACTTCATTTCTCAATTTTATCACGGACTATATTTTTTATACACAAGACGCGTAGCATTAAAACAATGACATCAAATAAAACATTCTCTATAGATGGGAAATGAAAAGCTGCCTGGTTTAAATATTTAATATGAAAAATATTCCCAGTGGCTTGTTCCGTGGTTCACAATATTGAACGAGATCCATTGTTTCAATTTTTAATTAATGGTTAATCGATATGGAATTTTGACTCGTAAATTCCTTTTTGAAGGTAATAAATTAATGTTAAAAAATAGTTAGTGGGTAGCTTGGCTGACAAGCAAAGCTTGGATAAGCATAAGGTTCCCTTGATGAAAGTTGAAATATACCATATGACATCCTAACAGATATAAGTAAGAAATAAAGAAAATTATCAATATAACGATGTTATTCAGCGTGTGATTTTTATTTATATTTCCCAACGCTTCTATAGCTAACTGGTTGACCGCGTTGTCTAGCATTGCATTTATTGCGAGAAGCCCTAGGTTCGAATCCCGTGGAGTCAATACATCGTTCCGATGGGACAGGGCACAGAAGTCTGATCAACTACTTGCCTTTTCTATTTGTTTTGTAATTAAGACAGAAGCTGAGTTATATTAAGAAAAAAAATTATTAATTTTGGATCATTTAATTTAATTGAAAAATATATAAATAAAATAATTATTAATGATTAAGTATAGTAGCATTTTATTTTATTTATATGTAAATACTTAGTCGGACTTAAGTACTTAGGTCTATTTGACTATAGAATATGTTTTAGAAAAGGATAGGTATTGTATTACACAGTGTTTAAGCTATAAGATACAAAGGCGTTATAGTTACAATTACAGCTTGTTATGTAGATGGCAGTATGTCCCACAATAGACCCATAAGCGTAAAATTTTACAAGCAATTTGAAACTGATATTGTATATTAATAAAAGATGCTTAATCATACAGGACTATTTATTTATGTAATGTTAATATTAATATACGGTTCACGCTGACGTCATATTCAGTAACTCCGTATAAGCCTTTCATGTAAGAGAATACATATTAATAATTGCTAAAAGAAGTCTACGGATATAGACGGTGGGAGTCTAGTGGTAAAGATACATCACGGTTCGAATCATCAGGGTTTGTTAGTCCACTTCTCAAATTAATTGAATACCAAATTGTTTTAATTTATATTTATTTGGGCATTAGTTTCATTTATATCCAATATATATAGATAAAGAACTTGTTAGTTTTTATGAACGCGTTTATCAAAGAAAGTACTAGTTCGAATTGAAAAATTATTTTTGTGTTGGTAGAAAGTTGGACGTTTTATAGAGGAAGTCTTTGGGTCATAAACCATGAAGGTGCGACCAATAGGGGCGAAGAAACAGAGGAAGGAAAACTGGAAAAAAATAATCTTCTTTGAGGGCTTCCATAGCGTGCGCTACGAAAACGAATGAAGAATCTTAAAATTTCAATGAAAATTAAACTAACTTAAAATTTAAAAAAAGTTGCTAGAACCACGGAACGCGAACGAAGTCGCTGGTACGGCTAGCTCTTTCTCAAAACGTTAGGCCAGGTTACACGAAATCTTGACTGATAGATTCCGCGCGAACGGCACCAGCTGTGAACGGTACTTCGTGGCTAAACGAAAACAAAACAACTTTTACACAGTTTACACAAGCTCTCATGCGAATAATATTAAGATTCATAACAATTTGCTCCGTTACAATACGTACAAAAATATTTGTGCCACAAACTGTGATGCATAAGAAACAATTGTACACAACTCATATTTGTCTATGTTGTGGATCACAGCACGGCATTGTTTGTAAGCAGTATATTTTCAGTAAACAATGAACAGGCAAACAATTGCATTGGTACACAGATGGAAACAGATTTAATATCGAAGATTCGGTTTTATATTTGTTGAGTAGTGTAAAATTTCGTGTTTAAAATAGAATAGAAAGAAAATATATACATACATATATATGGATTAGACGATTCTTATGGAGAAGACACTATTTCATATAAAAATCGAGAAAAAGATGACGCTTAGACCGGTAGACTTGTGAACCAATATACATTGAACCTACTGATTGCCTGGAAGAGATCGGTACTAGCGATAAGGCCGCCTCTTGTTTATAAGTTAGTACGTAAGATTTTTTTCCTCGTTTATGTGTATTATCTGTGGTGTGTTTTATAAATAATAAAGCAATAATAAAGAAATAAAATTGGCGTTTAAAAGAGATAGATTGGTGTTTGTGACACAGACACCCAATCCAATATGATTCAACTATTACGGATGTAATGAAAACCGATTATAAATGTCAATGCCGTGGGTAAAACATAAGTTAATTTATACTTTGAAAAATAATGAATATGTTGTATATCTATACTAATATTATAAATGTGAAAGTAACTCTGTCTGTCTGATGTGGGAGTGGGGGTGGGAGAGGGAGTGAGAGTAGGAGTTATGTGAGGTAAGAGTGTTGCGGCAAAGTAGCACTGACGACATAGATTGGCTGCCTTAAATGCGCCCTTACATAAGTTAATAAACATCCTTAATAATTAAAAACTCTACCCCAAGTCACGATTCCACACGGACGAAATCAAGGGCACAGCTAGTGATGTGTTAAATATTAGACGCCAAATGATCTTAAAATACATGCTTCTTTAGTTCTATTATATTTCTTTTATTGTTTTTCTTTTCTTAGTTCTACTTAGTAAACTTTTATTTAAAATTTGTTTTTAGTAGTCATTGATATTTCTAATATTTATCGAAGCTGGGCAAACATAAGACTGGGGAAAACCAAAGAATAAACTTACATTTAACTTAATTTTGTTTTAAACCTATACTGCAATGACGTTCATGATGATTCAGGATCTGATGTTCATGATATCATCTAAGCAAGAAGTGCTGTTAACCTATTTTGCCTTTTGATATTCGGAAATCCACAGACTAAACCGAAACGCAATTACGGTTCACAGCTTTTTCATCTGTGGACGGTGGTTCATGACCCGACGGAATTTCTATATTCCTAGCACCCATTTAAAAAAATAAAAACAGAAAACAGATTAATAGATTTGTCGTTAAATACTGTCTATAGTTTACGCGAGTAGTACACATTGAAATAAAACACTTTAATGCTTTAAAGTGTTTTATTTAAAGGTTTGTCGTTATTCTGTGCACATATTCTGATCAAAAATAGTTAGCTGAGAAGAGTATTTTTGTGAAATATACATCAATTGTTCTCATATTCATGAGAATTCAGCTGAAAGATTTCACCACCTGCGTTAAACAGAGTGTACGTGATGCAAAGTGTGAAAGAACGTAACTGCTTCTAAATGTAAATTTGTTTTGTTCTGCTGTTTGTATAAATATGTAGCCCGTTTTGTTTTCTAAGTTAATATAAGAGGTTCAAGTCAATGATACTAGAAAATGGGAGAAATTTTCAGGCGGAAAATCCTTTGGCGTTCGATCTAACATTCTTATTTCAAAACTTTGCGAATACGTCAAGATAGCGTGGAACTTTTATAACTGAACATGTAATACATAAAGCGTGTTTATATCACGGGTTTTACTTTAGACTGATCGCCTCTGAAGCTAAATGATTTACCAAATTGTGTTAAGCTGAAGAAACCCGGCTTCGAATACTGGGAAATACAATTGTTTCATGTGGGAAGGACGCCGAAAAATGATAAACTCCCAGTCTATAAATAAAAGCGAAGCAGTGTAATGGACCATAAAATCATCGTCGTATTTAAAATTAAGCCACCCTTAATTTTTATATTCTTTATTCTCGATAACGATAACTCAACAATTCTAACAATTGAGCCCGTAACGTGTACTATTACGAGGATAAACGACATTATAAACGGTCGTAAGTCTTTACACTCAAGCTTTAGCTAAACAACTTCCTATTAAACACATAAGGCTTCCAAAGTGAACTTTGATGTAACAACATGGCAGAACACAATACAGGTTTGATATTTACCGAAGTATTCCTTACGTCATGAACAATGTTGTAACGAGTACAAAGTTGCAGAGCGTAATTAAAAATAACGTGAGGCTTTAAACATAACACAATGTTTAATAATACGTTAGCATATTGTTTTACTGGATCTAAACCGAAAATTTATTAATATATTAATCATGATACAAAAACCAAAGCACGAGGTTGATGAAAAGTGAAATACAACAGCGATAGAATTTGATTAATGTTATATTTTGGTTTTGGACATTAAGTAATTTACAGGTTCGTGGTCATGAAATTTTCAGGTTTAGAAACACGCAGACCCGATGGGAATCGAATCGACTACCCGTTGTTTATTAGGAATACATTGCTACTAACCTGATGTCTGTTTGGATGTTTTATTAAGTAAAGCTCTCCTCTCTATCTAGTTAAGTGGCAAATCAAATTTTACTTAAATTGTATATACAAATCTAAGCAATTTATTTCTTCTTCCATGTCCTAACTAGCTACTGATTCTAAGCCAGAATGGGATTTTCATACCCATACTTGCAAACAAAGCCCGCGGCATTAATCTAACTGAATGCGGGAAGCCATCGTGAAATTAAAATTTTAAGGAAATATGGGACAATGCATAAAACAGAAGATTAAAAACGGTATGCGTTTTAAAGCCGCGTCTGTTTCGGTCTATTATCATTATTATTTTTTACTTTGTTGTTTTGTATTATTTATTAATGGAGGAAATTAGTAGGTTACTTTATGCAATATGACGTAAAAGGAACGGACTTTCTCGCGAACCTAAAGAGTACTTTTAATATAGAGTCTTTATATAACAATTAAAAACAACAGATGTTATTTCGCATCCGAAACGTCGGACCGAAGTTAAAAATCATTTTCAAATAAGTTTAACTAATATATCGTGTTTCAAACCGTTAAAGTGTTTTATTTAAACAGATGTAATTTTTAAATTAAAATAATTTTAATGTTTTAAGCCCATTAGGTTTAAATAATTTATTTTCTCTAAGAATATACATATTCACTTAATGAGAAAACTACTAAAAATACTTAAACTTAAATGTGTTTACTTGCATCTGACTTTAATTAAACAAAACAGTGATATATAATAAAAAAATGCTAATTATTAACTTATTCTTATTATAAAATATGGAACTTTAATGATTTTTTGAAGATGTTTATAGACTGGGCGTTTTTTATACTTTCAGGTAACTTATTGTACAGATCGGCACCCTTAAAACTTGGGTTGGGGTAGTGACAAGTCGTTTTTATTTCTAGTTTGGTATCTGTGATTTTTCTTCGTAAAAGTTGTTTGACTGTGTGTTATATGTGTAATAATTTTATGAATTTAAATGCATGTATGATAGGTAAATAGTTGAGAAATGTTAAAAATTTTGTGTTGTCATAAACTTTTTTAGTAGAAGTTAGTGTTTTATAATAAACCCGATTTAAAACTTCATCTTCGAGGATACTGGCCAATAAATCAATAAAGATTTTTTTATATGATAGACAGACATGATAGATAGGATAGACAACCCCATGCTTGTCACTTGCTAGAAGAAGAAATGCCCCATCTAACAAGACCTATTTTCTCTTAGGATAATCGATATATATGACATCAAAATTAAATGAGATAAGATATGATTCTTTAAAATAAAAAAAATTCACTATTTTTTAACAAATATAAAAGTCAAATTCCGTGTCTTCTCTAAAATATTTAATATCTAACGTGCAGTTCTATTGAAATCTGATTTGTATTATAATTCTCAGAATAAACCGTTATCGTTGGGAACAAACAACATCACGTTTGCATATGACATGCGGTTTGTACTACGTTCATAGTAGGTACTTGGATAATATATACCTACTTAAAAGCTACAAGTCTAATCAACTACTTGCTAGTAAAAGGACCGATCACTGCAACGGACACAGAAGTGTCTTTACCCCTTGCCCCACTGGGGGTAACGAGATTTCACTGTTTCTACCAGGACCATGTTAAGGGACGTAGATAATACTAATATTAGTATTATCATAGAGAATTCTCGATGTTTGCTCCCTGAAAATACAGAGTGCAAACACGTCATTAATATGCAATGCAAAACGTACGGGATTGAGGCTGATAGGCGCATACGTGACATCTCTGACTTGACCGCGTGACGTCACTTGAACCGATTGCCGCATCTGCATATCGGAAAATGCGGGACCGGCAATTTTCTTTTACGACGCCATGCCGACACTTTTAGCACTGAAATCGAATATGCTGCTGAAATAGAAATAGTCGTATCTTTTCTGATATATAGAGGTCAGTACTAATGTGCAAGATGATATAATTTATATTAAAACATTTCTAACGGTTTAAAACGCGAAATGTATAACGAAATTTACAATTTAACAAAAATAATAAATAATTTTACAGCAGTGGTCAGGGAGGGGGGGGGGATGCTATATAAATTAAGTAATTTATTGTGCTTTAAAACCCGTTACATGGCAAGTTTATTTTTTTACGGTGGCAGGTCTAGGGTGGAGAAGATTAACCCGAAAGAGTACAAATAGGAAACAAGCGGAAGCCTTAGTCAAGGGGTGGACTACCGTGCGGTACTACTTAAAACTATAATAACTTTGATATAATGTATATAATTATTTCTATTTAACAGTACAGCACTAAGAAATATATCTTATTAAAAAATTGAATGTATATTTACATACGAACGCTTTCATAAACGATACAGATATATATAAATTAAAAATCGATTTAAAATTTTAAAAAAATGTACGACACGGACAGGATTTGAATCGACATCGACAGCGTTCCGTGCTGTTCCTCAAACTAATTGAGCTACCGTATCCTACACGTCATCGTTGAATTTTGTCAACCTATAGATACTTGCACCTCTCGCGCTTTGTAATTTCAACCTTAACACTTATTTAGCATGCATTATTAAAGTCTTCAAACAAAATAGACCTACTTACTACTTTAATTATTCCTGACTTTATTCAAATCGATAGCACTCCCTCCAGGGACTCTCTACAATGCAGGATATTGCATTAGTTACGCACTATTTGACCCAACCGCAGAACACTCTGCCGCGTCGGACCACAAACCGACCCTTGTTTATTACTCAGTATTATTAGTTATCAAGTTACTTTCACGAGTACAATAATGTGGCCTATATGTAAATTATACACAACAAAGCATTTGTAGTACACACACATTACAAACAAGGTTGAGTAAATTTCCCCGTAATTTTTCACATTTCCCACTGTTTCTACGCTCCTGTTGGTCGCAGTGCGCCCAAAAACATTATTTAAATTCGAACTAGTAGTTCCTGAGATTAGCGCGTTCAAACTCTTCAGCTTTATATATTAGTGTAGATTAGAAAACTAATCCTTCTAACAAGGATTTATTACAAACTCCAAATATTTAATTATATAATATTAGCAAGGCTGCAAAGCATCTAAAACAAAATTAAAGTAAGTTAAAATATTTAAACTAATAGAATCCGCGTCTAAAACCTTTAAAAGTATTTTATTATAAAGAATATCTTGTTAAGTATGAAAGATTTACGATAATTTTCGAACTCAGTTTTTTTATAGACTCGTTGTTCTTCACATAAATGCATTAAAAATCACTTAGTTATGGCTTCTAAATCTGTAATAATACATTCAGAATCTCTGTCTTTAATTTATTATAATTATAGTTAAATATCTGAAATGAAATCTTTCTCTAAATTTTAGAAAAATGGAACGAGAAAAACTAACGCTGTCACAGGCGATTACAAACTGCCCGTGCAAATATAACTCTATAAAAATGACTATATTTTAGACTAGCGGTGAAACATGACCCATTTAAATGAGGTTTCCCCTAGGAAAAACGAAAAAATCAAGCCCGACATAGGAAAGCTTCCACGCTTGATGTTTTCCTGCTATTTACATCAGCGAATGTACATAAATGGAGACATTTTATTTGGTGATGTATCCAGTTTATCAGTCATGTCAGTCCTTACCGTTGAAGTATGAAGAAGAAGAAGAAGTATTATAATAAATAGTTACTGTAGCATTATTATCGCCTTTGTAGCTAAATGATTAAACGCGAAGCCTGGCATAGCGTAAAGCGCGAGAGGTCCTGGGTTGAAATCGTGGAGACTAATCAAACACTTGCCTGAAAATAAAACCTATCAGTGAAACGGACAGAGAAATGTTGCCCCATGTCCCACGGGGGGAACAAGATTTCACTTTATATCACTATTATAAAATTTATATTAGAAGATATAATACTATTTTTTTCTTTTGATTCTTTAGTTTTTGAGGATAATAACAAAATAAGATCCGAAAAAAGACTTCTTGCTCTATAGAAGTTAATTCAAATCAAAAAGCCATATTATAAGCATAAGCGATTGTATAAATAAGCATAGTGCAAAGTTAGCTATTAAGATAAATAGAGATGATTACCGCTGTAGCTCAGTGGTTAAATGTGAAAAGTGGAGTTCAAATTCAGGGGAGACAATAAAAGTATCTACTAAATGAGACTAGTGAAATCAACACAGAAATGTCTGCTCCATTCCATGAAAGATTAAATTTAACTTTCTGAAATATGCGCTAATATTTATGAAAAGAAAATAGCGTTGAATATCACAATTCCACTTTATTCCGCATTCTTACAATTCCCCGTACAACTCGGCGACATTTGCGATAGAAGGAGAAAATCGGATTTCCCAAAATCTGTTAAATTCCCTACTTAGTTGAAAAGGCCACGTTGTATCCTTGACATAGCCTTGCCACTGTCGAGGATTAGAACGCTGGATCCCTGAACAGATGGCATTTGACTGGGAGCCAGGAAAAGCCAATGCAATCTTATCAGTTTAAAAAGAATGCTAGAAGATGTAATAAGAAAATTTGCAAATTGTTACTTTTACTGAGGCTTAATTATTATTAATAATATAATATATGCTTATAAAATTCATTATTCCAACTCGCTAAAGAATTTGTTGAGATACTTATGGTTGCATTAGTCGTTATTAAATGAAATATATTACTTGGTTATTTAAATACGGGTTTTAACCGGTATGTAAAATAACGGTTAAAACGCTAAATACATTTTACTATTTTAAATTTTTTAACCTCTCCTTGACCACGACTGTTGCTAAACATCCGAAACGTCGGGCCGTAGTTAAAATAATACAATTCGCGTTTTAAACCCTTCAAGTGTTAACTACAGGAGTATTACTTAATTGTTATTTAATTGATCAGTTTTGAATGTTTTCATATATTTAATTATTCCTTTTCTGGACCCTACTATAAGATGGGTAGGTAAAATATATTATAATATATAAGTAAATAAATAGGGCTTACTGATAGATGTGTGAAAAACAAAACCGTTTCTTACGATGTATATAGGTTTTAAAAACAAACATTCCGAATTGATTTAGTAATATATTTTTTAAATAGGTCGTATTAAGTACAATGTTTCTTTTATTTTAAAATGTTTGTCTCAAAAATGTAAATTTATTTTAAATAAACAGTCATTAAACGAGAATAAACTTCTCGTCAGCACGTTATTTTAAATATCAGTTATTCCAGTCTCAGTTGCGAGTCTTGGCAGGCCAAGGCACACTCTGTTTTATCAGTTCATTTGCGTAACATACTGCGACGGTCTTGTCATTACCCTCATTTAAATAACAATGAGTTTAATCAACTCAATTCTAACAATCGCCAAAAGGCAAAGTCCTTGAAAAATAATTGAGCGTTTCGTTTATTTCCATTCTAATAGAATTTCCACATGAAAAAACAATTTTCTAATTTGAAGCGTTTAAAGTGAAAATGTATCTTGTTTTGACTCTTATTAAGTGCTGTACAAAATTATTAATAACATTTCTTAGTTAAATTTAATGACATTAGATAATATAGGGAATTATTATGATTTTAATCAAACCAAAGATTTATTTTCTCCCTACCTTTGCATGTTACTAGTTAACATATTAACAAAGGGGGGTATGTAATTGCTGTTTTTAGTGAATGTACTTGTGCTTATCTTTGTGTCTCACAAGAATATAAAGTTACTAGAACACCAAAATGAGGATTGGAAAATACTTATCTTAACACGTGAAGAAACTTCAAATTATGTCTACATTACAATTATTATAGTCAAATAAATTTATTATTTTGAGGTTATAAGTGCGTTTGAAATTAACAAACGGAACATTATTAAATAATTCTTTAGGTACAATAGAAGAGGTTAAAAATAGCCTTATTTGTGAAGAATACGACTGTTTTCAAAATTTGTAATTTAAAACGATTTGGGTCTGTGAATAATTCATGCCTTACCCCGAAAATTAACGTGCTCTCTCATTCGTAAACTGTTAAAGCATCAAAACTGTGGAAATTTGAGATTATTCAGACTTCAATTTGTAATTTTTGGAGGATTAAAATTTAACTTTTTCGTATTGAACGTTAGGCCTTTCATGAAAATAATAAACGATCTATATAAGATCAAATATTATATTTCAAATAGTTAATTTTCAGGTTAAACTGAAATTAAATAGATAATCTTAAAAGATAAATTTTTTTTTTAGATCATTTAAAGAGGAATCATTCTTTCATAAAAAAATTTTTTTTGGGGGTTTTTTCCGGTTTTGGCGCCGCGGCCCCCCAAAAAAAAAAAAAAAAAAAATTTTTTTTTTTTTTTTTTATTTTTTTTTTTTTTTTCCCCTTTTAAAAAAAAAAAAAATTTTTTTTTCCTAAAGCCTTCCCCCAAAGATCCCCTAACCAAAAAAAATTTTTTTAAATTCAAACCTGTTCTTGAGATTAGCGCCGTCAAACAAACAAACTCTTCAGCTTTATATATTAGTATAGATATAGATTACTACTCATTCATGGTGACAAAATTAATTTGACGAATATCATTATTGGCCTTGACATAAAGGAAATTAAATATTTTCTTGAACGGGTGCAATTGGATACGAGTACAAAACACGGCGAGTGCTGAAATGATATTTTCTCTGCGTAAACATCCTTCCCCTAACATCAATATAAACTTCATCAGGCCTCTTCATGTCAGCGATAAAAGCTAGATTTCTTCGCTTGAAAAGATTTCTCCGTGAGTGTTAAAAATATGAGATGTAACTGATAAATATTATTTTGCGCTTATGTTAATAAAATTACCATCTACAGGGAGCAAAGTTTCTATTACTGTCTACTTCAAAGTTACTGTATTCATGTAAAATAAAATTTAAGAACCCAACTAGCACCGTACCATAATTTGAAATCTATCCTCATCCAAAAATAGAATCCTCTTACGAAATACGATAAAAATCTACTCTACACATTCACAGCGACCAATTTTATCGTACATGGAAAACATTTTCTACATTTTCAATATCCTGGTCGGCTCGCTTCGGCACCGACAGAGCCCAATACTTTTATCTAAAAAGACATGTATTGCGTACATAAGGAGTAAATCTAATACTTAGTCGTAGTCATTGAATCGACACATAGAACAGTGTTTATGGCAAAGCTTTTATGGAGCTGTTAGGGCGTCGTCTCCTACAAACGCTGTATGCGCACCGCGTAACGCATTACGCTGCGTCAAGAAATACTATTTGGTTGTTGGTTCGTGGTTAAAATCAGTGACGTATAGTGAACGAAAAATGCTCATGTCATATTTGACGGCTAAGATGCAATGTTGAGAAATAACTAGAGAGAATAACGTCAATAATAATTCTATAGCAACCTGGCTTATCGCGTTTATAGTAAACCGCGTCGTTAGTGAATAGTTTGGTTAACGAAATGAAAGTTACCGCACTTATCTGACCGCAATGAAAAATTACGGCTCATACAAACTGGTAACAACATTAACAGACGTTATAGCTCTACAGGAAATTCAATAACGCCTGCAAAGGCTCTCTTACAAAGTTCATAACTTTGTTACGGGAAAATCCATCATGTGCTGGAAAGCTTTAGTGTAACGTAATAACTAGTCGCACTATAATTTAAAGTAATCAATGTATTTATATTTTTTGTTATAATAATCTCATCGTCATCAATATTTTTATTTTGTTTAGGTAGCAAGGTAGCAAGGTAATTATGTATAAGTGTGATTTAATTTAATTTATTTACAATTTAATTTAAAAAGCTTTTTTTTAAATACTGTCTATAGTTTACGCGAGTAGTACACATTTAAATAAAACACTTTAACGGTTTAAAACGCGATTAATTAGTTAAACATATTTGAAAATGATTTTTAACTTCGGCCCGACGTTTCGGATATAAAATAAACGCAAATAAGTTTAACTAATATATCGCGTTTTAAACCGTTAAAGTGTTTAATTTAAAAGCTTTTTTTATAATAGAGCAGGACGGACAATCATGCGGTTCATTCGTTGGTAGGTGAAATTCCTTAGCCATATAATATCTAAACAAGATGCACCGTTGACCTATATTGGCTTTGGATTTTTGGAAATCCAAATACCGAAACGCAATTAAACTTCACGGATTTTTCTTATGGAATATGGATATTCCTACCTCCGATTTAATATCCAAATGTTCAGACGAAATCTAACATGTTTGAGAAGAATTATAAATTGATTAAAAATATTGGGCCCGGTGGAGATCGAACCCTCGACCTCTTGAATAAAGTCTTTTATTAGAAGGAACGAATCCAAAATTGACAATTAACTTATCCGTAGACATGAAGTCATTTTTCGTAAAACGAAAAGACTTGGCCATTTTCGGCATCATATTTCTGGTTCTCAACAAAGATTTAAAAGATACAAACATACAAATTCCATCCACGCGACATCTCATGTGCTATTTCATTCGCACATCAATAACACTGTGTGTGTGGAATGTTGATCCTTGTATTATTCCTACTTGCCGTCTGTCCCAGATATTAGATTCCGCACTCGGCATCTTAACAATAGCGGTATGAATACCAAATTGGATTTTGCATATAAGAGCTTTTTTGAATTAAAAATTATCAACTATTTGTTATAAAGTTATATACGTAACTTAGTGGGTGGCAGTTTTATTATTTGAAACTTTTAATTATATTTATAACACAAAGTTTCCTGGAAAAGTTTTTCAAAATAAGTAAATAGACAATTTTTACCAATCACTGAAAAATACTGTGTACTTAATCCAAAGTAAACAAGGATCTTTCGTCATTTAACGATTTTCAATTCGAAATTCGATTTTTAAGTAATGCATTTGAATGACATACACCGTTACTAATACGTTTTTATTCTTTGTTCTTTTCTATTTTCATCGTAAACCTGGCTAAGTAAAGGCTGTTCTCATTTACGGAACGTCTATAGAATATAAATATTTCTCCCGCGTAAATTATCGTGATCTAGTTTTGTCACAAATAAATTCCGCTTCTCTTTGAGCGCTTCTCATCTTCAAAGCTATTAAATAGATACATAAATTGTAGCAGTTGTGTACTCTCAGCATTTATATTACAGGCTAAAAGATAAGGCGAGGTTTATTATTTCTCGGCCTCGTTGGTAATGGTTGTGATTTATTGCTAATAAGCAACGGGTCGCGGGTTTGGACCCCACTGGATCCCAATTTATAATTTTTCTTATAAATTAATTAGAAATTTGTTGCTAATGTCGTAATTACGTCCGAGTCACGGACAACCATAGATGGAAAATCCGTGAAGCATAATCGCGTCTCGGGTTCAGTTTGTGAATTTCCGATTATCGAAAGCGTAAACAGGTTGACAGTATCTTGTACAGACGTTAATGGACATTCCAGCTGAGGGAAATAGGGAAATATTGTTTAGAATAATATATATATATTATTCTTAATAAGAAATGCAATTTTTGGTGCATCTAAGAAATTTACTAAAAACGCGGGTGAATATAATTTGTGTCAGAATGTAATAATGTTTGTCTGTATATGTATAATCTAAAAAACGCAAAGTAACTAAAAGCCTAGCTACAGCCTATAAATTCTATAATCATTATTAATCACTTCACAAAAACGCCGCAAAAGGCTCGTCTATTCTTCTAAAGCATAACTAAACTAGTTTATGAAAATGTAGCATCGAAATATTCAACATAGGAGGCGAATAAAATATGTATGATACATTATGCTATTGTCAAGCTACTCGTAAATGTTAGATACAAATGCACTCAAAACTTTCATTTGGAGTAATAAAGTTTATGGCACAGTAAACTTGGTGTTTGCTCTTGTCTCAGTGAATTCGACCAATGAATTAGTTTTAGTGGGATCTTATGGCTGGAACGATTTATGGCTAATTGTGCTCATGTTGTGTCAAGGAGACGGTTTAACTGTAATTTGAATTGAGTCGAGCGGCGGTTTGATAAACAATAAATAATTATATTAGATACTGCCTGTACTTTACGCGAGTAGTTTACATTTAAATAAAACACTTTAACGGTTTAAAAAGCGATATATATTAGTTAAACTTATTTGAAAATTATTTTTATCTTAGGCCCGACGATTCGATTTGCAGCAGTCTCCCCGTGCCCACGGCTGCTGCAAAGTATCCGAAAATTTTAACTAATATGTATCGCGTTTGAAACCGTTCAAGTGATTTATTTAAATTATATTAGCTAGAATAAATAATTAATTAAGCTTGTTAAGCATTTTTTTTAACTTAAGAAAGCACAAAAGTTATAATAATTTATAGTATTTTTTTATTAAAATATACACATTTTTATTCAGTTCCTTTACTCAACGCATTTACTAGACCTCGTTAAGCTTGAGGCCGTAGGTTTGGACCCGGTTGAACAAGGACACAGAAAATTGTTCGCTCGATGCCTAAAGGGAAACGGGATTTCAATATGATTGGACAAATAATTTGACTTCAACTATCGAGACTATTAAATAAAGGTTTTTAAATGTTCTCATATGTTATGAAAATGTAAGGAGCAATCATAAAGACATCACGATACCGCTATGAATAAGAGATTAGAATGCAGATGAGTTGTCTGCTCCAGGCATACGTTTATTCAAATTCGAGTTTATCTTTGGCCTAAACCAATAGCAGTGTACTAGTTTACTTCGAGTGAAGTTTACAACGAATTACATATTTATTGATTGTTTGGGTTGTTATCAAAAGTCTTTTACCACGATAAGTACCCATATGTACTTGAAACTTAAATACTAAGCAACTATCATAAAAGTGCGCGAGTAATCTACACTTGTTTAAGAAAATCAACTTGTAACTAGGACCCAGCATTTCGGATGCTCTGTAGCCGAGTAACGGTAGTGTATTTTTTTATATAACTTATTCTATCTTAAAAGGATAACCCGAAAACCATAGAAATATAAAAGAATATAAAGATATTCAAATTTACATCGTTTAATTTATCTTATCTCTATGATGTTTTTGTCAATTTACCTAAGCTGCACATGATAATGTCTATCCTCTCCTAAAGCTTGTTTATAACTCGTATAGCATGAAAAGGGGATTTTATAAGCACATTGGTGCGTAAGTAAATTAATATATTGAGCTAATTAATTTGTTAAATGTGTTTTATGTTAACAACAAAATTATATAAAATACAATATTTTCAAATTCATTCTGTTTATCCAATCTACTTCAAATCCTAACCTATTTTAATATGGGTGCTAAAATACTTAAAGTATACAGACATGGCTGTGACCACAACTGTACACAACTGTGACAATTTCTGTCTTAGTCCAGTCCAACATTTATATCTGGTTTATGTTCCGGCCTTCATGCCATTTTCGATACTTTAATAAACTTTGCCTTGATTCAAAAGTGATTTTTTTCGTTTTCGGCACTTAACTTCAATGTACAAATTAATTCCAAGAAGTTCTTAACACAAAACGCTTAATTAATATTTAATTAAAACCAACGCGGAATATGGCTTTCTTAACTGGTCTTTGAGATTTTGCAAAGCAAGACTTCTTTTCAATCCAAATTAGTTTTTCTCTGCATAAGGAGAAATGTATGACTTCTTAACTTTAGTTTTTGCATTATGTATTACTTGTAAGCAAAATATGTACGTTGTATGAAATCCGGCCAAGTATTACATTTATTATTAACAGTAACACTAATACAACATCTATCTGCTGATAGACAGACAACGGAGACTTGATTTTTTTGAAACGGTAAATTCATTTAAGTAAAACACTTTAACGGTTTAAAAAGCGATATATTTGTTAAACTTATTTGAAAATTACTTTTAACTTCGGCCCGACGTTTCGGATGCTTTGCAGCAGCCGTGGTCACGTGGTCTCCCCGTTTTAAACCGTTAAAGTGTTTTATTTAAATGTGTACTACTCGCGTAAACTATAGACGGTAAATTCAATAATTTTTATCAAATGCAAATACGTAAAACTAACAAAGAACTTGGCTGTGGATACATAGAAAATTCAATTATTAAACAAATTAAAGATTTTCAATAAATGTTTTCTTCCCTGTAATGTGACGAATTTAAAACTTCAGATATAAAAATGTATTATCGCTGTATACTGTAGTGTCGTTCACAATTCCTTTTTAATTAAAACGATTCAAATAAATTAATTGCATAGCAAACAAATTACTAGAACAAAGTATCTCTTTGTGGTCGCTCATAAATCGAGATAGTGCAGAGAGTGTTCCGGCAAACTTGATAAAATCTTAATAGTTCTTGCACGTTCCAACGAATTGTTCCGCTTTCAGGTAAGTTTGATCGCATCTTCCTTTATTTGAGTGCGGATACAACAACTTGTAACTGCGTGATAGGATTCAGCTAGAGTGCGAGTTACAGAGAGGATACGAGATTCACACTGGTTCTTAGCATTGTTGCCTGGTCTAGAAAATGAAGAGAAAAGTCTATGCAAAGAGTAAAATTCCGTTTCCCGTTTCCCGATCCCGATTTATACACAGGCAAGTAGTTGATCAGACTTCTGTGTTCTGCCCGATCGAAACAATTTAATATCATTATTTTTCGGGCTGTTCGGCCGAAGTAAGTGAGAAAAGGTTCTAGACGTTTCACCATCACGAGCGGACGGTATCACGAAACAATACATTATTAAAAAAAAACCCCAATTACCAGTAGTTTCTGAGAGAGCGCGTGCAAACCAACAAACAAACTCCTCAGCTTCATATATTAGTTAGCGTAATGGCATTGATATTATGAAATAAGCAAAATATTGTACGTTGGTGTCTGTTATTGGTATCTAAACTGTATTAAGCGCGAGAGTACCACGCCTTCAATAACTTTTAGCTAGCTAAAACATCCAGTACGTAGTGAATATTTCATCGTAAAGTTACTCTTGGCAAGTCCCTGCATCAATGTTCACCGAAACTATGACGTCATAAAGTGCGGACTTAATTAAAACTGTTCTTGACCAAGATGAGAAAAGTTTTACTGAAACAATTCTTGTACTCTTCGTGTATTTACGCTGTAATGTTAATCCGGGTGCGGAAGTAAAGATCTACTACATACAATTGGAATCGGTGCTGTTTAGAATATAGGTCAGAATTTAAAAAAAATAGGTCGCTCACATTGAAAAAAGTAAAGTTTTTATAGGTAAGTAATAAAACAAAAAATAAATAAGAAGGAAAAGAACGTGTAGTTAAAGTAGTTGCATTCAGTAATGCACAATGAAACGGACGCAATATTGTGTCTGCCCCTAAAATCGACGTCTTGATTGTGATAGAAGAGGATAGACTTTTGATTATTATAAAAAGTTGGACACGGTGGGGACGGAAACATACACCCGTTGGTTATTAGCCTTCCATTGCTACCATTACATTGTGGTAGTAACAAACAGATAAATAATTTCACAACCAAAGCTTACACGTAAAAAGCACTGAATATTCATAAGAAGGCAATTTATCTATAAAGGCACTTAATTATTCATCGCAGCTCATATTCGGAAAACAATTTTTCATTCAAAACAACGTGTTCGCTAAATGCAATTCATTCCGCTTAATTAATTTGCTTTGTTAAACGTTTTACACGTAAAATTTAACTCGATATTTATTTGGGAGCGCTTGTATGAAATTACGGTTGGAGCAAACGTTTGTGCAGTATTAAATCGGCCACATAACTTTCGCTCGCGATATTAATATACCAATTAAAATAACATTTACACATGTTAAGTAAGCAAGGAACGTTTGAATAAAGCTTAATTCTAAAATAATGTAAAAGTAGTATTATCTACATTTAATATAGGGTTGGCATTTTAAAACACTTTTGACCGCTTAAAACGCGTATTATATAACATGTAAGTTAATTTTAAACCGCGGTTGCTGTATGACATCCAAAACGTCAAGCCGTAGTTTAAAATAAGTTGAGTATTATATTGTGCGCTTGCGACCGTCAAATTTAAATGACTGCAGAATTGAATCAACAGTTAACATTACATATAATTAAAAAACATAAAAATTAATTAATTAATGTTAACTTCGTTACTAACAACTAACCCAGCTTAGTGGCTGTTTGAAGCTTAATACTCGAAAAGGTTTCATTTTACATAAGAAAAATGTTGATTTTCAATGTTTAAGAATTGTCTGTAGTTCACACTTTGAAATAAAACACTTTTCACGGTTTAAAACGTGAAATGATTAGCAGATTTGACTTTGACATTTGGGACACTCTCCATCTTAAGTCACCTAGTCGATACGACTACTGCAGCACATCGGAAACTTCAGGCCTTAATTAAAATAAGTTAAATCATCAAAAGTGTTTTATTTACAAAGTTTATTTAGCCTGTCATATTCTACGAATTCAAAGAAAAATAATAATAAAATACTTAGAAAAACCAGTTAAACTAAACGGGTTCTTAAAGAAAAATAGTTTAAGCGACTGATTAGGTCTAAGATTTTGGTTCAACAAAGTTTTAGATCCGTATTCTGTTTGAGAGTGTCTAAACTTTAAACAATGTGGAAACTTTTGGGTTTAGGAAGTAAATGATTACCCTGTAACTATTTCGAGGCTTGCAAAATATTTTAAGTATTTCTACCTTTCAAATGAAACAATTGTTTCAGCAGATATATTTTATTTGAGTATTTGCTAAGGGGTTTAAGGCAGAGCCCAGAAATTAAGATATAGGTGATATTTTTTGTTATAAGTCGCGTACATAGTGAGCGTCCTAGTCTTATATAATAACTATTTATATAAAATTATATTGTATTATAGAGAATTACACCTCTGTTTACCATGCGACTGCGTCTTCGATGCGCATGCAGCGAAATAGTTTAATGAATATACTTAGTTGGAATAATCCCCTTAAGTCGCGTTCTGTTAGCTCTCCTCGTGATGTATGTAACTTACCACAGTACACCATTGATTTCTTTGTTTCTTTTTTTAACTAAGAATACAACAGTATTATATATAAGTATGTAATTTTAATACCTTTAAAAATAATGAGTTACCTCTTTACGTAAAACGGGTTTCTGTTAAAAAAACGGAGCCTGTCTATCTGTCATAAAATATCTAGCGAAGCGAAGCGTAATTTACGCTAGTTTGTAAAGAAAATTGGTCTTTTTCCTTGAATTAAGAAAACACACAAGCGCAGTAAGTGCAGAATTCACTAAAAGCCTAAATTCAGGTTGTGTAACAGGACTGCAGAGTATATGCAAATCGTGTTTGCTTATGTACCGAAAGCCAATTTAGCTCTCACCGTGTTTATAGGACAATATTTCGTGTATATTTTCACGAAAATTATTTCTACGAGAACAAAGAGCTTTTCGTATTAATCCTATATAAGCGTAATTACGAAAACATTGTGAACATACATACGTCACAAGTTTAAACATAAAAACAAAGGACAATATATTTAAAAAATACTTTATTTTGAATTCAGATGTGAAATAAATGTTTTTTTGCATTGCTTAAGGCTATCACGAAAACGGAAAACACAAACGCTCACACTCTTACGAATATGGACGACTAGATTTTATTCTCTACGTCCATCACTATGGTCCAGTGGCTGTCTCTAGAATTACGTAATATCGTGCTATTCACAAAAACTATTTAACTAATAAATACGTGCCCGACTGGTAAATTATGTTTCACCTATTAAACGGATATACTCTACGTTTAATAGTATTTTATTTAAATGTGCACAACTCACGTAAAGAACAGCCAATACTTTTATATGTATTTACTGTGTATTTTAAAATATATTTTTCGTAACCAATACTTTTATATCAGTTTACTGTATTAATTATATTTTATAACGCCACAATGTTTTCCATTTTCTCTGTAAAGCAGGGATATACCTATTCTGCAAACAAAAACGGGATCAAAGCTAATGCAATAACCTGAAGCGTAGTATTGTCAATGCCAGCAATCGGGACTCCTTAGGCAATAAAGGAAAGCTGCTTGAACAAAAAATTAATCAAGTTTACAAGAAATGCTTTTGAACATTCTAGAAAACATTACATGAATATACAATGTAAATAATATAAATGAGAGGGTTTTCTTTCTTTTAAATTGATTAAGGTTATCGAAATATTATAAAGAAAGCTTGCAGGCACATTTTTTTACCCGTTTCACTGATCTATTTTATTCACAGACAAGTACTTGATCTAAATTGTCCCATGACCCCCGAAACATCTCAGGATTCGAAACTAATGACCCCTTATTTACGTTTTATTGAAATTTTTTTTTGCAATTAAATTTGTATTTATTTTCTTTACTTAATCTCTTAAATAAATTTCAGCAATTTTAGTCTAAAAAAATAATATCTTTCACGTTATTGCACATGATAGCACTATATAATTTGAGTCGGTAGCTCAATTGGTTAGAGCAACCGCACGAAATGCTGTAGATGCCGGTTCAAGTTCTGTCTAAGTCTTTTTTTTTAATTATAATCAATTTTTAATTAAAAAAGCAACGATATCAATCTAGAATAACGCTATAATACGCTAGCTTACCATAAACTATGACAAATGTTTTATCTTTCCGCTTATTATTTATGTTGTAATGTTTCACAATAAAGAAGATTAAATTGTGTCGCGTTTGTGAATCTTCATTTAGGAAGCGAGGTCAGAACAGTCAATAATATTATGACGCCTCTGTTTGCTCTATCAAAGGAGCCAATTTGTATTCACAAATTAGTAGGCTTCGTACACATCGCTGTAAAACTGATTGCCGTCTTAAATTTTAATTAATTCATTATTTAAGGTTATAGAGGCGTTGACGTAAAATATTAAGACTGGCTCATTTAAGCAATAAGTTACAAGCGATTGATGAATAAAACAATAAATTTTATGTTTTTTTTTATGATGGTTGAGGTTAAGTTCACTTGGTAGTAGGTAAAATATCCAAGCCATATAACATCTGAACTGCGCTGGCGATCTATTTTTGCGTAGGATATTCAACTTATTTATATTATTCAGCGTTGGATGTTATGTGATTCTATATAACTTTTAACTGTTTAAAATTACCACGAGTACATCAGAAAACTCAGTTCGTAGTTTGAATAAATACTAGACTAATATATTTATCATTTTTAAACCGTAAAATGTTTAATAACATTTAACGTGTGCTTGGCGACGTTTGCTTAACTGGGCGCCGGGGGACGTGGTCTCCCCTGGACCCCTATAACTAATATATCGCGTTTTAAACGTAAAAGTATTTAATTATATATGTTTAGTAGTCGCGTAAACTATAGACAACAAAATTTTTTTTACACTACTTGCGTAACAACATAAAATATTTAATCATATATCAATTCAAAATTAAAATAATATATTGATTGAAAAATAAACATAGTGCCTAATGCATTACGCAAAGAAGTGGGTATTATGTGGTGTATGTGTAATATTAAATAAAACGAATTTAAATGAATTGAAACGCGATAATTATTCAATGAAAATGGACCTGCGAAATTACTGCTAGCCAATCAATGGCCAATATAGCATGTTTCTTTATAAAAATTGTTAATCTATGAAAAACATATTCGACTAGTTGGTAACAAGCCTCTACTATCCACAGTTTGCTTGACGTTACACACTGTTGTCTCTCGAGTCTTAATAAGAACAAACTTTAATTAAAACAGTGAAAGAAAAGCTTTTACCAGTATTTACTTTTTTAAATGTAATTCTCTTCTCTGAAGGTCATTTCAGCTTGAGAGATTAAAACTGCTACTCAACAGACGTATCTAACCGTTAAAATAATAGTTACAAATGCAATAATACTGGTAAAGATATTAATAGTGTTTATATTTTATTTCGTCACAAACATTAATATTCTAGAGGTACAAAGCTCCGACATGTGTGTGAAAACCCGTTTCCCCTCGTGGGCTCCGCGCAAACACATTTCTGTGTCCAGTATTATGCCCTGTTCAACTAATACAATTTATTGATTCCCAGCATTCGAACCGAGGACCTCTCGCTCTTAAAACCATGCTAGGTAACACGTTTAACCATTTAGCTATAGAAGTGGTCAAACTCCAATATACAATAAGTTAAAGAACTACAAAATAACTTAATTTTTATTATATATATTGTAAAGTAAAAGAGTAAATAAAACACTTTAACGGTTTAAAACGCGATATATATTAGTTTAAGTAATTTGGAGATTATTTTAATTACGGCCCGACGTATCGGATGCTTTGCAGTGTCCGTGGCTAACTAATTTCGCGTTGTAAACCGTCAAAATGTTTTATTTAAGTGTACTACTCGCGTGAACTAGAGACAGTATTTAAGATTGTTATTTTTTACATTTTCAAAAGTAATTCATAGTCATATAAAACATGTGCCCATTTCGCATATTGGTTACAATAGACAGAATAGGATGTGGTAGCAGAGCTGACTAATCAAAGATCCTCCACAATGCGTTTATTCGCTCGAATGCAACCCTCAGATGGCGAAACTTTGAATGTGAGGAAATCGTTATCCAGAATTGCTTCTATGAAAGCGAGTGCAGTCGAAGAAAATTGTTTTTCGCGCCGCCTGCAGTATTGTTGAGAAAATCGTCCTGCACAATCTATGAATTTAAATGAATGGTTATTACAAATTCGAGGCGCGGACGAGAATATTCTCATTTTTTATTTAAACATTCAACTTTTGATCTAATCTTAAGCTATAAATGCAAATTCGTCATTTACAATTTACAACGGTTTTAAGTAACTAAATGTCATATTTCAAGACTATTTAAATATTAAATATGTATTTAGTCCCTTCGTTTAAGTAAGTAAACATGTAACCTTTTTAGATCTTATTTTTTTATTCTATTATGTTAATATCTCTTATCTACTATTGGAATAGATCGCTTAAGCGATAGCCGCCCATTGATCCATAGTATCATAAGTTTTTATTCTGTATCATTATCATGTTTTGTGCAATAAAATATAAATAAAAACTAAATAATTTCTATCGCTATTTTAAAAATCCAACCAAGTTTGGGTTCGCACATAAAATGATGTTTTATTTAAAAAAACCGAAGATGTCAATTTTATTAAATTTATAATTATTTTTTGTTATAGCTGCAACAAGTTTATTATGTTTTATGTGTTGGCCTATACGCCCTAGAATAAATGTTCAATTTTCTAGCATACGTCTGGCGATGGGGAAATTAAATGGCTGAGAGGAACATCGAACCATCGTCCACAGATTAAAAAGCCGTGAAGTTAGTTTCAGTCAGTGGCATTTCTAATCCAAAGCAAAAATAAGTCAACAGCACATTGATTAAGCGCGTGTAAGATGTTTTAAGGCTGGAGTGTTTCACTTTCCAAAAAATACGTAATATCATAAAATATTTTTGGGAGACAGACCCAGGCAGACAGCAAAGTCTTAGGACCCTTTCACTCTCTGAACAAGTAACCCTAATAGGAAATAACAGTATGGTTGGCATATCAGTAAAATTTTCATAAAAATCTATGATTCCAAGCTCTACTACTAATAGCGTAATCTAAATTGTGAGAGTTGACAGATAGTCTTATTCAAGTGACTAATGAATACTTTATATTTTTTAATAATAATTTTGTTTGGTAACGTAATTAAGAAACATAATTGGTGCGTTCTCAAATTTTAAAATACCAACCAAAAATATGAACGTTTAGTATAACTAGGTATGAAATGACTACTTTATTTTTAAATAAAACACTTTAACGGTTTCAAACGCGATATATTAATTAAACTTATATGAAAATTATTTTAACAGCCCGACGTTTCTTTTTTACTTTATTTAAAAATTTTAATTTTCGATTATAAATTTATATAATTTCGGTTTAAGTGTACCCGTGTCGTAAAATTGTTTTTTAACTAAAGTTGTTTTTTTATTTATAAAACTACTTTATTACCAAGTTTAGGTACAGAGTCTTAATGCTCCCGATAAATATTATAAACCTACGCCATAGTATGTGTATATGGCGTTGGTTCATAATACAAATTTACTTTTTAATATTTTTGATGTCGAACCGTTATTATATAAAAATATTAAAGTTTTCAACAGAATTCCTTTAACCCTTAGGATGCGGCATTTAAAAATAGTCGCTCAACAGCCGTTCATAAATTTACAAAAAACCGAGACCATTTCCCATCTAGAAACAGATCTGAATGAGTCACGAGGACGTTTTGTTTATCTCAGTACTCCATGTACGAGGAACGATTGAAAGTGAATTCACTATTAACAAAAGATAATCCCAAACACCTAGGCTGCGTTATTTTACCTATAATGTGCTTTGTGCCCGATGGAACAATGATGATTACCCGCAATAATGCTAATTCAATGCGCATACAAAATCCAACAAGCGCAAGCGCAAGCTTTAGGGTTTAAAACTGTGCACAGGAATCTATTAAACGTAAACTTAAAAGTGCTTACAATTTAAAAATGTCTTTATTTTCTAATTATCTTTGAATTTATTCTTTACTGAATGTATTTTACATCCTTCATCTTAAATACTGTCTATAGTTTACGCGAGTAGTACACATTTAAATAAAACACTTTAACGGTTTAAAACGCGATATATTAGTCTCCCCGTGACCACGGCTGCTGCAAAGCATCCGAAACGTCGGACCGAAGTTAAAAATCATTTTCAAATAAGTTTAACTAATATATCGGCGTTTTAAACCGTTAAAGTTTTTTTTAACCCTTCATCTTATAAATTAAAAATCAAAAATGTATTACAAAAATTTTACGACTCGGTAACTCAATTGTTTAGAGTAACAACACGGAACGCTGACAATGCCGGTTCAAGTCCTGGCCGAGTACATGTGAACAATATTAAAGTTTTCAAGCCATCATTTTAATCATTTTAAAAACTAAGCACTTAGTGTACAAAACTTTGTCGTACAAAACTTTTAAATCATCCTAAACATCGTTAAAAAAGATAAAATCTAAATATTGATAAACACATTTTTATATCTATATCACGAAGTAAGGCAATGCAATGCGCTTTACCGTTATGCTATGAAACTGTCAATAAATAGTAGATAAGCTCAAACAAAAAACCTAGTGATTTCAGTGAGCGCGAAGCCTTTGTCTATAGACCAAGAGGACGAGCAAATACTGCAAAAACCAAACGGAATTAATTATCTACTCTTTGTTATTTTCAACACAGTAATTGGATTTTAGTCCACAACGGTGTGTCGGGATATTTGGAATTGCATTGTGCTCATACTGTGTTTAATCTCCAAGTGACAATATAATAATTATATCATTCAAATTCTTCTAATAAAGTAGTTCATTAGTATGAACCTACTTATATTATAATTTAAAATGCTTTCACCATTTCCTTGGGATATTCATATTACAAAAAATATAAGACACGCAGAAATGAATACGTATTTTAATTAAATTAAATGAAATAGTTTACTGTTCAAATTCGCTTATTTTCTGTTAAACATTATTTTATTATTACCGTATAATGTAATCACCTTCATATATACAAACGATGTAGTTATGTGGGAGCAAACGTATGTATACAAATTAAATCCAGAAAATCAATTCATTAAGTTGTTTAAAAACACTGTAGAAGGTTGTAAATGCAACTTGAAATACCCAACGCTGTTTTTGTATTGTAGTTAAAAATGAATTAACTAATATAGTTCGCTTCGTATAGCGTTTTATTTTGAACTGCTACGATGTAGTATGAATAAAAAATATATTCTTCTAATTAAATATTACATGTTACTCTACTTTAAAAAGTTTATATTAACACCTACTAAAACGTATAATACCTGCTCCATTGAGTTATGAATGAAGGTGTATTCTATATATTTGAATATCTAAGTGGAACATATCTTTTTATCACGCAGAATGCATCTCATTATAAATTTCCAACAGCCTCATTCGAATGTACCTAACTCAGCATTTTCTGCACCATTGCTCTTAAAATGCCCCATTTTATTACGGAGGCAAATTGTAACAAAAAGCCTACAGTTCGGTTTTCATTTCAACTGTAAAATTTTATGAGAACATTGAAACAATTCAATTTAATACTAGACGCTTCAACGAATGAAATAAGGAACAGAAATTAGGTACAGTTTATTTCACGATAATAATTTTAATAACTACGTGAAATTTTCAATACATTTATTGTGTGATGTAGCCGTTTTAATTTATATACATAAAAGTCTATGTACCTTATCAAATTTCTTTAATATAAGTTTAGTTTAAGTAAATTTATGTTAAAGGTTTGTTTCTTGTTAAGATATAATTAATATGCGGTAGACAATGCTAATTACTAACCCAAGACTCAATAACAAATCTGAGATGACAGGCTAATTTTGTAAAGTAGTGTAATTTGAAAATCATTAAAATTATTGCCATGACTCAAATAAAAAGTAAAAAACAAGCGCAATAATAATTAACAAAGTTGGAAAAACATTCCAGCTAATATAATATTAATCAACATTTCCGTAACTTTGAAGTATGCTTGAGCATAATTAAAATTTATTTTTAAGTAAAATTGACTGTAAAATATTAGAATAAGTTAAGCAACACACGCAAATACAAAGGTTTGACTTTAAAAAACATAAATGTATCAGTTACATACATAAATTTTCAAGGTATCATTAGTCGTAGCAACAAGAATTGAGACTTTGAGTCTAAGATTGTTGCTACGGGTCGTAGCTTCGTAGCAGAAGCCGTGTCACGCCATCTTATGACGTCTTATTCGATCTACAGTAAAATGTTCTGATGTTTTAGTACAAGGCGTTGAGGCAAGATGGCTCTGGTTTACAGAATCTTAAAATAGCCTCAACTACCTATTACGTTCGTGTTTGGCATGCTGTAATTATAGTATTACATATACGTATTTTCCATATACGGTAATATAAGGGGGGGGGATTATATTATACTTGTAGTATTCCCCCTTATAACTACTATATATTAACAAAAACAATAGTACATATGTTAAATTTCAATAGTCTAAATCCACTTTACCACTGAATTAATAACAAACCTAAAACTAATAACAATATTTGTTGTTCATAGTCAATAATGTAATGCCTGAGAGCTAATCTCTGCTACTTAAAAATAAAGGCACGCCTTTATTTTTGTAGCAGAGATAGTAGTTTAATTCAATTGAATATAATTACATAATACTACGATCGTAAAATTTTAAACCTGTGGTAGAATCAGATGACAGGAGCTATAAAAATGCCACAACCGATAAATTCGAACGGTCCCAGATTGTGACAAAATTTATATACCCTCATAAATATTATGTTCACACGTTGGTACAAACCGTTCTCCGAGGACAATAACGTATTTGAAGAGTATGTCTTATAAAATATGAAAATTCACGGATTTTAAAACTGAAGTGCTTATCGATCACCTATATTTACATTGGTATGAATCTTTCCTTTCAATTCAAAATTTTAAACAAAAGACGGTTCAAATCTTTTGAAATATAAAATAAATAGTTAAAACAAAATGTTTGTGTGTATGTGTATAATGAGTTTTTTTTAGTTGTAGAATGCAATATTTTATAAAGTCGTTTAAAAAATATATTAATTTTTCAATATGAACATAATAAGAAAAACATTCTTATTATGTTCATATTCAATAAGGGTAAATTCACTAGCATTGTTTTACTTAAATTGTTTATAATGTCCATGTAAACAAACCCTAATCATAACAATTGGCCACTCAATCACAGGCCGAAATGAAAACAATTCCGAACAAAGAAACAACTTCACACTCAGTTGATCGTCCATTAATGAGAACGAAGGTGTTGATCCTTATATAAATAATATAATCCTTTAAAAAATGTGTGATAGCTGAGATTGAAATACATTAAAAGATGACTCGTGAAAGCTTTTTTATTCTCGCCGTTTTGTTCGTCGTCTTTTCCATTCAGGTCAGTTTGCTAAGCCTTTTTCACAGTTAGATTTTCACATTCGCGCATTTCGTTAGACTCTGGTTAAGATAGTCACGTTATTCAGAGATAGCGTGAAGAATTCCTTTTTTAGATCTATCTTGTACGAGATAGATATCGATTTTAAAAACCGCATGCGATTTTTTGGTGTTTATTTTTACCTTTTAATAATTCCAAAATTGAACTATTTAAAAAAAAGAATACTACTTTTAAATTACTATAGTATTCATTAAAATTTTGAAATAAACAAACGACTATGACAATTTTAATGTGTTTTATCTTCAATAATGCGATCACGCGGCACATGATAACAAGAAAATGTTTAATTGTTAAGAAGGTGATATTAAAGTGAAAATATTTTGAAATATATTCTCAGATTTACAAAAAAACAAATACTGCTAACATTTTTTTTAATAACCTTTATATTTCTACCTGTAACTGTGAATATCTCATTTAATAATTATGATTGAATTAAAATTCTATCCATCTCTTTTGAAGTAGTAAAAACTCCATTAATGAAAACCTCTCAACTGTTCACAATTGTAAAATCCCTATTTCTCAATCTCTCGTCCTAATATCTTATTTACCGACCCTCGTAAATTTTATATATCCGTATTCCATTTACTGCTATTTTACGTCGAACTCACTTTCCCAAAGAGCATGTTAGAAAACAAATGAGGTTTGGGATTTCGATAACTCTTTTAATCAACGATATTATAACTTTTAAATGTTTACCTAAATTAAATAACCTATCTTCAAAATCACTTGATTTGACGATAATGTATATTTTTGTTACGTTTATTGAAGCTATCTAAGATCATAGAATATATCAATTGTGGGGGATCCCCACATAATACAAATTTTCTTAATGTTTTTGACATTGGAAAATAAGAAAAAAATGTATCAAATAAGTACCATACTGTAATATACAATTACATACATTTTGTTTTATTCGAATTATGTTATTGTTTTGAAATTCTAAACTTACTTTAGTGATTGAGCTATCAATTTTAGCTATCAAGAAGACACCTGGACATTTGGACGTCTTTCTAAGTTATTCAATTTATGTTTTTCTTCCAGACAACTGATTTCCAGGATAACTTAATAAACGGGTACAGAACTTTAATAGCCGATATACAAGTGAGAACGCAGAAGTCAAGAGAGGATATGGACACATTGGTCTCACAAATAAAATTACTCATGAAGAACGAAGCTGACAAAGCAATTAATTATATGACAGTATATCTCGAACAGATATCGTTATATTTTCAAGTAAGGTTTCATCTCCCCTTTGTAACATGTGTTTTTTATAAGTTGACTCTTAGACTAACATTATATTTTCCTATCTACATTTTAATAAGATATATATTTTCAAATACTCTGCTAATACTTTTCACCATTATGCCAGGTATAACGACGTAGGTAACTTATGCTTTTGTTAAACAACTATAATTAGGTCACAATTTTTTCAAATTACATTTAATTGCTTCGTAAAGTAGAAAATATGCAAACGAGTTGGGAAACAGGTCACGGATCATTACTCACTCAGAAAATGCGCGCGAAAAACTGGTTTTAGATTAAATTCACATTACAATTGGTGATATTTGTTCTTAATGTGTTTGTTTATAAAGATAGTCAATTACAGGTGTATATGTTATAAAAGAATATTGTTAATTAATACTTATTAAATTGAATTTGAACAAGAAAATATAATGCCGATTACGCATAAATAAAATACAACCATGCGTTGTATTTGACAATTAAAGTACCTTATTTTTTTTCCTAAGATAGAGCTAGACAGATAAGCATAGTGTTCACTCGATGGAAGGTAAAATACGCAAGCCAATTAACATCTGAACTAGAAGCGCTGTCAATTAGATTTGGATATTTCAAAATACTAAGGCATTTATATTGTACTGTTATTTATTGTTAAGTTAATTCATTAAATCAACCGATCGTTTCAGTTGGTTTTCAGTAGTCGTGGACACAAAAGGTTATGTAGTTTGATATAATAAATACCTAAAGCTATATATTTTGCAAACATATTATTAATATATGTTACTATAATAGTTCTCTTTTGTTCTCTTATTGAAACTGCTATGATCTTCGCACTTGCTAAATATAACGTGGATAAAACTTGCTAGGTTATAATTCACGATCGTAAACCGCGCAACGGCACTTATTGTAAGGAGAGCATCGTAAAACTGCTGGGTGAGAACCTGCAGCTCGCTGATGAAAATGTCACGCTCTGCTTGGCTTTGGGCTATCAGCGGGTACAGAGATTGCCAGGTTAGTTTTATGTGTACTTAAATTACCTTCATTTCAGCTTAGTTTTAAGTGAGTCTGTGCTTAAGTAATTTGGAGAATAAAAGTCTTATTACTAGACCTATAACGTCAAGCGGCATCCATATGTAGCCGTGCTGATGCTATAGCCGATTGAGCTATCGAGTTTTATAATCGACTTTTAATTTATATAGTGCCATCATGTGCAAAATATAAATTAAAATTTACATGAAATATGCAATAACATGTGAAAAATATTAAAGGTTTCAATGCTTTGTTTAAAATTATAAATTTAAATAAAATAAAGAACATTTTATATGGTGGAGTGTCAAGCGGCATACATAGCTTTTCATGCTTTAGCCAATTGAGCTACCCCTCTCGCATGACCTTATCGAATTTGATCAATGATACGTGCGTTTGATACGTATACCTCTCTTTTTTTTCAACCTCAAGAATTTCTATTTTATCGGAGATATTGCTTAGTTGTGAAACATAATATGTCATTAGTTTGAAGCCATAAGAAACGAGTTGATCAACCGACAGACATAAATAAACCTGTCTTATACCATATGCAGTACAAGATAACACTCTTCATTTAAATTGTATTTGAGAGTCCGTATTGTCACAGCAGGTAAATTTAGGTCAAGTCACCGCCGTATCCGGCGAATGTGTATCAATTATTATCGCCGAATACACAAGCCTAGAATTATTATGGAACAGCCTTCCTTGTTTACCTAGAGAGCATGTCCGTTTTGAACAATACAGGATGTGATCATAACTGCGTACTGCTTTAATAGTATGACTAATAAATTGATAAGCTACATACACTAGATAGATGTATATGATAAGAGACGATTACAATTGCTACGTATAAGTTATTATATGTAATGTGTATGTGACTATTGGTTTTCAAAAATGTTTCAAATACTTCATTTGAAAACTAATTTTAATTTTTTTTTTACTTGTCATTGCACTATACAATTTATAAACCTAAAATAAATTTTTAAACGACTCGGAAAATACCGGTGCAACGTTCCGTGCTGTTGCTCTAGAGCGACTAAACTAACTCATTTACAATGGGATGGAATAAATCCTATCTGTTTTACAAAACGGTTTTTTAATTACATGCAAGTAGTTCCTACATCAAATGGTATTACCTTTTTTCGAGTTTCAAACGAGAGTGTTATTTTTATTGATTTGTTACAGAGAAACTACAAGTTCACTTCGAAACCTTGGAGAACCTAAAGAAATATTCAGCCTCGAAACTGTTCGAATGTCAAAAGCAACAACAAGTCGGCGGAAATTGTTCTCATGAAAGCCAAGACCTGGAAAGGACTGTGGTGAGAAGAAGATATTAATAATCATTTAATTAATCACTTTTCAAATCCGACATTTCAGCAATAGTCATAGAATCGAAGAAAAATACTAATTTCTTAGTTATTAACGTTATTTGCCTATTTAAAAATATTTTCCCTACCCAAAAGGTTGCCTGGAAGATATTGCCACAGGCGATAAGGCTGCCTTTGTACTAACTCTCTTATGTTAAATAGTTTATAGTTTCGGGTAGTACACATTAATTAAAACCACGATAATGGTTTAAAAGGCGGTATATTAGTTAAACTTATTTGAAAATGATTTAACTTCGGCCCGACGTTTCGGATGCTTTGCAGCAGCCGTGGTCACGGGGAGACTCTCTTATGTTATTAATCTTATTAATTGAGTATTATAAAATTTTTATTTTATTTGTTTGTGTTTATGGGTGTTGTATAATTCAATTAATGTAAATTAGGATTACCGAAATTCCTTAGTCGCATTTCGATTTCAATCTATGGATATCCGAACGTCCAGCAAAATAAGTCGACAGCGCTTAGATCTTGCTTAGACGTTATATCATTCAAACATTTAGATTCTTAAAAAAATCTTTCAGTTCCTCTACGAAACGTCACCATTTCCGGTGGTCATGGCGGAGATAGCTATACACGGTTTCAAAGAAGTGTCCGATCTTAGCGTGTGCTTAAAAGACATTATATCTCGCATGATGACGCATTCCGTCAAAGTTATCGGCGACTTCAATAGATGTATTCACAATATAGAAATGCCGAAACTCAAATATCTACTGAAGTTTATGAAGAAGTATGCTTGAAAAAAATTAACACACATAGAACTAGGTGCAAATTCAAGATTGTAAATAATAAAGTTATCTTTTACTAATCGTGTTTTTTTAATGTAATCTTTAGTCTACACCGACTTGCTGCATATATTATGTATATCTTCTTAGTACATTGCAACTGTCGATTTACATGTTGTTTTAATAAGTTACTCGCCATATTTAACCAAAGTTTTTAGTTTTGAACTTTTCCAATGCAATAGATGTAGTTTTTTTTTATAGCGCAATTGCTATAATACTTCTTCGGTTTGTATTCATATTCATGCTAAGAGCTTTCAGTTGTTATCAGTATATCTTAATATATGAAATGTAATGATGGCCAAATGTAAATTGCATTATGATTAGATTACATTATTATCCACATGCTATATATGCCTGTATAAATGAAGTATGTAATGTTTTAGACTTCAGAATATTATTTTTATTAAGATTGGAAAATTAGAATAAAGAGTTATAATTTCCTATTATTCCAACAAATCTATTCATTTTCTTACCAAAATAATCGCAACGTCAGTCGAACAGGGCTGATACTTAAGCAGCCTACTGAACCGCAGAGTCCTTTGTGCCATGGTCAGCGGTCCCACAGGCCTAGACACGTGTATAAGCGGAGAGGGCGGCGGGCGCGGAGGCGGAGTCGACACTGGTGGTATGTTCCTACGCACAGTCTCCAGAGGAACAGTTCTTGCAACCAAGCTATCACTGCCGATCGATGTGGCGCTACCACTAAACATGTTCATTAAATCGCCTATCGACCCGCCTCCGCTGGACCCAGTACTACATCGAAGCTTATCTAAGTCCGTCAAACTCGAACCACGACGGACCCTAAGCCGTGTTCCACTACAGCGATTAAACGTCTTATCCTGACGCACGTCAGCTTCGCTAGCCGCCTGAACTTTCCGACTTCGAACCATTGTGAAATAAAACAAAAAGACAGTCTCCCGCGACGTTTGAACAAGGACTACAAGTTAACACCTGAAGTGAAAACAATTTGCATACAAATGACTGATAGGACTCGTAAATATTGAGGCCACGGCCGCCCGCAGGAAGATATCGCGCCCTCGCGCGCTTCCGCCGTCATGGTTTACGCGCTAACCCTGAACGGGCGTTTTTTTGTCGAGCACTAAAGTGTGCGACCGATACTGAGTTCGATTTCTAACTGAGCGAGAACGTAGATTCGTTTACGGATAAAGTAACTTGAGTTGAACTAATGAGGTGATCGAGTTCAAAGGCGTCATGGGACCCAGCGGGTGGGACCACTTACCCCGCGGGATGCTGGCGAGGGTGAAAAGTACATTGCCACAGCGACTCGCGACACGAAATCTTAGGCATTAAGTTATACAAAATGGTAGATGTAGACGTGGGGGCGAAAGGGTCAATTTAATTTACATTGGAACAAATTGAGTGACATTGAAACAAATCTAATCTAGTGTTTCGCGGCATAGAAAGAGTATTTATATATTTGGGTATCTCAGCTATTATTAAAATATACAATAGTCGTGTGATTCGCCTTCAATTAATTTGGAGTACACACAAATTCAAAAAAACATTATTGAATAAATAGATAATGGTTTTATAATCATTATTAATTGATAAAAAATACACCTTAAATATCATTCTAGGCCTTTATCATAGATCATTCTCAATATTTATAATTTAAACTTGGTCGTACTGCCGCCGAATATCAGAAACAAATTATTGGCTTTCTATCCGTTTTTAATTATCATTTTTCATTATGTGCAATAGGTATATTTTATTGTTTATAAGTTTAATGTTTATAATCAAACAATAATAGTCAAAAATTTAACCGATAAAGTACTCTATTAAAGGATTCCATTGTTGTCAAGGCAAGGTTAAATCAGTAGGAGGTAAGTCTTGGTAACAGCTTTTTCATATAACACAGCTGGCAATGGATTGATTAAGTATTAAGTAATAGCGTTTCACAACGGGGTCCCGAGAGAAATAGCTGCCAATTTATTTAATTGCTGTCTTTTTATTTCTATTTAATATCTTTTAAAAATAAATGGCTTACAAAATTAGTACTTTTTTGGTATTATTAAGGTTACTTAGATTGTCGTGTGGTTATTTTTAATATGTAGAATCTATATAATCATTGATTAAAAATACCACTTACCTTTTATTCCTCGAAGTTTCGTCTTTTCTCTTAACTTATCAATGATAGATAATAATTCTCCATTTCATAAAATAAAAAATACATATGTCTACTGAAACGGATTCCAAAATAATAATACATTTACTCTATATTAAATTTTTTATAGGTTAATAATAAAAGAACTAAAGAATGGAAATCTGTTTCGATAGCCACTTAATTATAAAAGTACTCACGTTGAGCTGCATAACAATCTTGTTGTAGGCACGGTGCCATCTCTGCTTCGGCGTTAGTTTCGGTTGCTGCGGCTCTATTTCCAGTTCTTCCATTCTCCTATCCTGCTCTTGGAATTCTTCTTCATACTGCTCATCAGTTTCCTGAAATTGATCTTGGTCTTCGAATTTCTCGTCCCTGTAAACCTCATCTTGGAACTGTTCGTCGTCTTGGAATTCACCGCCTTGATCAAAGGATTCCTGTCGTTCGTGGAATGTGTTTTCATCTGGAACTTCGTGGTATGTCGTTCGTTCATCTTGGAAGGTGACTTTCGATTTTTCTGCGGCCGTTTCTACAAACAAAGAATTGTATGCTGTCTATAGTTTACGCGAGTAGTACACATTTAAATAAAACACTTTAACGGCTTAAAACGCGATATATTAGTTAAACTTATTTGAAAATGATTTTTAACTTCGGCCCGACGTTTCGGATGCTTTGCAGCAGCCGTGGTCACGGGGAGTCTTGCCGTGTATATCGCGTTTTAAACCGTTAAAGTGTTTTATTTAAAAGAATTTTATGTACATAATAAATTAATATAATATTTAATAAAATTCAAATTCTGTCTTTGTATCATTCAAAATTGAAATAAATTTTTTAACGGGAGTTAAGAGTTACCTTCTTGTGTAGTCGTTATTGATAGCTTTTCTTCTTGGTGCGATGCGAATGAACTTTGTGAAGTTTTTCGATCAAGTATTGAAGGCGTTTGACTCTGGTAACTATCAACGGAAGGTTTTCTCGTAACTGAACCCTTCCGAGTGGGCGATGCAGTTTTTTGTATACTTGGGGCTATTTCCTCAATTTTACGCTCTTCTTCAATAACATCTTCATGAATCGTATCATGAGCAATATTATCTTCATCACGATACCTATCCAAAGAAGTTCTGTCACGCTCTACTTGATCTAAATCAGTCTTATGGTACTCGTCCTCGTAGGCACTTTCGTCGAAACTCGACGTGAAATCGTCTGGAGCTTCAGGTAATGTCCGCGTCCTTCTCACCGACGGTCGCTGTATTGATTCCTGTCTTTTCAGAGACGGAGTTCGTGGCAATGACGGTGCTGTGGTCGTGGCATTTGTAATAGAAATTTGTGAAACTTCTGGTATTATAGTTGTTTCTGGCGCTGCAGTCGATGTAATTGTTGTAACTGGTGTTATACCAGACACAAACTGGTTTATTGGTGCTGTTGTGGCGGCTGGTTGTGGTTGACTGACAGCTGGTGGAGCGACTGCGGCAGCGGCGGCGCCAAAAAAGCTACCTAGTTTTTTAGCTCCTCCAGCCATTAAAGAACCCAATGTAGCTGCACCTGTAAGAACTGAAGCTTGAATTTGTTGAGCGGGTTGTTTTTGTTGCTGCTGTTGTTGTTGCTGTAACTGCTGCTGTTGTAACTGTTGCTGTTGTTGCAGTTGTTGTTGTTCATGTAATTGTTGCTGCTTGTCATATTGTTGTTGAGCCTCATATGACTGCCGTTCGTATTGTTGCTGTTCAAGCTGTTGATCTTGTTGATATTGCTGTTGATAAATTGCATCCTGCTGCTGATCTTGTTGTTGTTGATAATGATCGTGAAATTGTTCCTGCTGTTTATCATAAACGCCTGTTTCTTGTTGATATGGACCCTGTTCATATGGCAAACTTCTTCTGTGACCTTCCGAATATTGATGATTGTATTGATCTTGGTACTGCGTTTCATGTTTCTGTTCAACGTATGGTTTCTGGTCATCATGATAGTATTTATCTTGGGCTTCTTGATTAAACTGATTGTGATCCTTATGATATTGACTTTCCTCATTCTGATGGTATTGATTTTGATCTTGATGAAAACTATTTTGCGTGTCACTTTTTTGATATTGCTGATCGCTATACTGAGACTCGTAAGTTTGATAGGTTGTGTCACGAAGGACCTCCTGTTTCGTAACGGGCGGTTCTACCCGTGAATATGTTTTTGAAGGCGCGGTTGTCGATATGTATTTATTGTCATCTTCCGTTACCGTATATGAAAACTGTGCACTCGTATCACTTTCACCCCAAGTCGTTTTTTGTGCTGAAATATTAAATAAACACTTAGTTATAGACAGCGTTAACGAATTATATAGAGTGGCTATATGAGCCGTCATATTTACTGAACTTTCAATAAAAAACTAATATGCACTCGACACGCTCAGATTGGTCAAGGTCAAAAAGCGGAAGCTTTTATCTTTCAATGAGCTCACGTTCATTGTCAAAGATAATGAATTATTCTAAAAGTAATCATATTTTTCATACAAAATAAAGTAATATAACTAGGTTAATAAGCCACGCAAATTAAAATAAAATATTTATCACAATGAAAGTTGATAAAACTTTTAAATTGTTATTTATTAAATAATGGGGTTTAATCAAGTAAAGAATGGAATATATATTAATTTTTTAATCTATATATAGATATTTTTAACAATATATTCCTGTTGTTGCGGAGGGTGTCGCATGCGGAGTTTCATTAAAGAAAGGCTGCATTCCATCTTCATCACTGAAAAAAAATGTCATTAAACATCTTCAAAAATATTTCCAAAACGTTCTTTGAAATTCGCGTTAGATTCTTAAGAGAGAAACAAAAGACATGATTTAAAAAATGGACTACGGAATGACTACGGATGAATAAGAAAAAAGTGTAATGAAGTTTATTCTTATTTTTTGTCAAGATTTAAATAAAACACACACATTTGAAAACTTTAATATTTTTTACATCTATATGTATATAACATTGCACATGAAGGCACTATATAATATAAAAATCGAAAATAAATTGAAAAAACGACGATTTTTTTTTCAATTTATTTTCGATTTTAAAAAAAAAATTCACACATTTAAAAAGCTATCTATATTAGTTAAACTTATTTTAACAACCCCCCGCTGCTGCAGCAGCTGTGCTCACGGAGAAACTAAAGATGGAGGGTGTCTCGTGTACTATACGTACAAGAACCAGAAAATATGACATGAATGTTTGATGTTTAGTTTTGGCCTACAATACTTTGGAGAGTTCCTGTTGTGAATTAATAAAAGAAAAATTACAAAGCTGAGAAAGAAAGCTCACCTCGTAGTATAAGTATTATCCTGATAGTGTTCAATGGCAGTGTCTTGATATTTTTGGTACCCATAAGTTTCATAACCATAACTAACATTGGGCACCTTCGGTATTCTCTCAGGTTCTGAAACATACAGTACAGTTGAATACAATTATATAACGGTTTTTATTTACCCTGACATGTTTAATGGTTTAGTTACGGGATATTAAAGATGAGAGCCCAATCATAATTATATGTCTGTTTGTATGTTAATGATTTAAAAAAAAAATATTCTACAGTTGAGTCTAGATATGTCTACGATATAAAACATAGAAAGTTTTGAATATTCGGAAATCCATAGACTAAAACCGAAACGCGATTTATCTTCACCTTATCTATGTTCATTTCATCATCTTCATTTTAGGAATTGAACCGGCATCCACACGTGCTGCTGCTCTAACCAATACTATGATACTAAGTTAAAGTTTTCAGAAATTCAACATATCTCAGGAAAAGTTTGATCTCATAAAAATCATATTGGACCCGGTGGGGATCGAATCCAAGACCCGTTTATTAGCATTGTTATCATTATCATTAGACCAACGATTCCTCTTATATAAATATTAGTCGTTGGAGATTCATACCTTGTGTGTAAGGCACATTAGTATAAGAGGCTGGTGGCACGGGTTGCTGTCGCTGCGTTGCAGGCGGTCTTGGAAGCCGCCTCCCACGTCGGCCCCAACCCGAATCACTGCCTGGAGGGACAGGCAGGGCACGACTACGTTTCGGCGTTGAAGATGGCGTCGCTGATGAAAAACGTATACCACTGTTACCACTAGCTGTACCCGCGATTTTGTCCCCGTATAATTATGTAGGGTATCAAAATTTGCTTTTGCAAATCTCTCCTCAAATTTATAAATTATAATTGTTAGCCACGACGTCATCCGCATCGTGTCGTTCTTATAATTCCATTTTAAAAGATTGGGCATATACTGTCGCGGACATTTTTTTATCGTTATAGAGGAATCATCTTAAACCGTTTTCGTAGCGGAAAACATTAAAAATGCTTAATTTTTCCCCTTCCTTCCATATTACCCACTGTTTCAGCGCCGTAATGTTTTATAGCCTTCAACTCTAAAGCCTTCCTCGATAAATGGTCTAACACGACCATTTTGGACGATTTATAGAAAAATTCGAAGACGTAACTTTGTACCGAATTCGAAACGAAAAATAAGTACATTTTCGAATAGAACTTACTCCTTGTATACATGCGGAAGTTGTTGGGTGTTAAAATATTACTAAAAAATAATGAGATGTATGCAAACTGTTCAAATACCAGGTAGACTAGCCGCAGTACGTCGCGGCCGCGGTCTGTATGGCGCCATTTCATTGTAGTCTGAGTATCGGGACGAAGGTGGTAACTGGAAAAGAGACGAACCATTTCAATATTACGTATCATAGAAGTATTAGTATCGCTAAATTATGATCCCACGTTGGTTTTGCCAAAGCGGAGGTTACTACAAGTGCTTGTAGATCTTCAATACTCAATTTATTATTACAAAAAATCGATTATAATTTAAAATGTTTTTTTAGATTGCGCTTGAGGTGCATATAACAATAGAATTTAAAAATTTGATGATTGTAGGCACTTAGTAACTAAAGCCTGACCCCGTTAGATGACTTAGTTTGGTTAATTCTGAGATGTCGTCAAAACGTATTGTACTTGCACATGTGTGTGGCTATGTAGCACGACCACACACATGTGAATAAATGATTACAATTATTAGTTTAAATAAAACACTCTAACGGTTTAAAACGCGATATATTAGTTAAACTTATTTGAAAATGATGTTTAACTTCGGCCCGACGTTTCGGATGCTTTGCAGCAGCCGTGGTCACGTGGTCACGTAAACTATAGACAGTATACAATTATTAGGTTAGCTTAGCTACATTATGTAGTACCTTCGCTACAATGATTTTAGGACTTGGTTGCTCAATTGGTAAGAGTAACAGAACGTTGCGGTTGCCGATCCAATTCCTGCCTAAGTCTTAAATGTTTTTTAATTTATAATTTATACAGTGCAATTAAGTGGGAAAAATGTAATAAGTTTTTAAACACGTACATTTTTTGTTAAAATGTGCTAAGTATTTAAAAACGCATTTTTAATTTATTTTAACTTAGGCCCGACGTTTTGGATACTTTGCTGCATACGTGGTCACGGCCGTAGTCAAAATATAATTAAGTGAACTTATATACTTAGCGTATTAAACTGTTAAGATGTTTAGTTGAGTGTATTACTATGTATAGTTTACGCGAGTAGTACACATTTTAATAAAATACTTTGACGGTTTAAAACGCGATGAATATTAGTTAAATTATCCTCCCTGTGACCACGGCTGTAGATAAAAATAATATTCAAATACGTTTAACTAATATATCTCGCGTTTTAAACCGTTACTGTTTTATTTAAATATAATAATGGTTGCTCTGTTTGTACAATATTGTTCTTCAGTTTGTACAACGAGTACTTACGAAAGTCGATCTCAACAATATATAATTCGATAGAGTAAACCTTAATGAAACAATCGTGTTAAATTCAATATGAACTACTATTATCTTAAAACCCGAAAAAAAAATTGAAAAAGTTTACGACTCGGTCAGGACTTGAAGCTACCGTGTCCTACACCTCATCGTCGAGTTTTTTCACTTACATGCACCACTCGAGCAATGTAATTTCAACCTTAAGGTGATTTCAACACCTGTTAAGGTACCAGGATATTAGGATCCAATGTCTTATGTTTTGCAGCTTAAGAAAATAAGACGAATCACGAGTTATTTTTGAAAACTTTAATATTTTTCACATGATGTCGCTATATAAATGTAAAATTTTAGAGTTTTCAAATAGTATGTTATCGTATCTTTACCTGTTTGGGAGGCATCTGCGGCAGTTGTACAACAGAAGATCGACGTTTATTGATGATGTTCTCGTACTCGATCGGGTTGAGGGTACACTCGTGGTATAAAAACCGCTCGTCCCACATTGCTATGGGAGGCTCAAAGGGGTACGGGTAGCTTGTTGTGTCATAGTACTCCTCGTAACTCGGCTGATGAGATAAATGTGGGTGGTCCCTGAAAGGTTTAGGAGATATTTATAGCTTATAAGTTATTGGCATACATTATTAAAGCTAATTTTGATATTTAATAAAATGTGTAAGCCTTTCACGGCCATCGTTCAGCATGTCATTGTCTTTCGGGCTGTTCGGCCGACGTGAGTGAGAAGAGGTCCTCGACGTATCGCCACGTTAAAGTTGTTTTATTTAGACAGGAATTCTATTTATAAAACAATTGAATGAATCCGGCGTTAATGCACTATGGCTGTATGGTTGACTAGTATAATTGCCAGTTAGTGGGTTTGGTGTATGGGGTATTCGCAACTCAAATACCTTATTAATTTAGACAAAATATATTAAAGTTATACTTACATAATGTGCGTACCCGTCGTATAAGGGTCATAGCCGTAACCCATCCCGTCGTCATACAGAGTATTCTGTCTCTCGAGACTCGGCCTTCTTTGATCTTCTGAAAGATATCTCAAATATATCCAATTTCATATTCTAGGAATAACATTGCTAGGGTATATGTTTTAAGTAACAGTATTTCAACTTAGTAATCGTAACAGACGCATTAACAGCAGTTGTTTTATAAATAACTTTTTCTATTCATTTTTCGATTACTTTTCTTTAATTTATTGTAATGAAGATTAGTAGTTTTTATAACATTACTAGTTTTCTGAAGTTTCGTTGCTGCATGTGGAATTAGGTACTTTACTTTTTTTCCATCATTAACGAGAATTTATTAAATGCTTTTTAAATAGTAGTTTTTATATCTGCCTGATCAAAATGATAAAATATCTCCTTAAGATTTGAACCCTAGCTTTGTGCTTTACAATAGACTATACAATCCATCTTTAAAAGTCTATATATTCAAATATTTAACGACATTTGATAAAAACAGTGTTCTACTTATCTCTACCTTAACTTTTTACTTAACCATTAAAATTCTTACCTGCTGAATGCCAATCCGCCGCTGTTCGCCATGATATTGCTGATTCGACACTCGCTTGCGCATGTAACTGTGACCACGTGTCTATCCTGAAAGATGAAACACACTTTAAATCGCAATCTTAGCTTATAAATGTATGAAGAAAACTTGTTTTATACAGTTTTTAATGAGAGAGGAAGAACGAACTTCACCTACCATCAACTGAACTTCTGAAGTATGTGAAGTACCCCAGCCATATGATATCTAAACAAAATGCGACGTAGACATATTTTGGTTTTGGATATTAGGAAACCCGGCAAATATATCGAGCTCGGCAAATATAAAATAAGCAAATTATAGATATAAGTGCATGTAAGTGCATGTTAGCTTTTGTAATTATAATTAAGATCCAATTTTGCTTAAGCAACACTTTTGAAACTGAAAAATTGACTATAAATTTGTTCTATGCAGGACATATATCAATGTCTGTTTTAGAGATCACTCTTTCTTACAAACATCACACTTCTCTGCCCCGTGCATCTGACATTATTATATTTTTCCGATGGCATGTATGGTTTAAAGATGGCCATTTTGAATAACTTACCTATTAAACTGTCTATAGTTTACGCGAGTAGTACACATTTAAATAAAACAGGTTTAAAACGCTATATTCTTAAAATGATTTTTAACTTCAGCCCACGTTTCGGATGTTGCGGCAGCCGTGGTCCAAATAAGTTTAATAATATATCGCGTTTTAAACTGTTAAAGTTTTATTTAAATAACTTACCTATTAGTTCTAGGTTGACTGTTGTAGTACAACGGGTCAGTATCGCCGTGCAAGTGATATTCCTCCTCTCGTTCGTATGAGTTCTCTCTTGATGCCTCCAAAGATCTCTGTAATTAATGAAAATATTATTTATAAATTATAAATGGTATATAAACAGATTGTATACAATTTTTGACAATCATAGGGCGATTGAGGGTTTGCGAACCAATTTGAAATATTTTACTGAAACATCGCTTCGTGATATTTTCCTTAAGGCTATATTATAGATTTCTCTATAAATTACCTATTTTTAGGTCATTAAGGTATAGAGTCTCTAACATCTATAAACCAACACAAAAATATTTTTTTTAATTCGAACCCGTAGTTCCTGAGATTAGCACGTTCAAACATACGAACAAATAAACAAAGTCTTCAGCTTTTAATTTAAGTATAGATTATAATTTCACGACCAAATAACATTTTCTGGTACCTGTGGCGTATGCATCTGATGGGCTGCGTTCCGAAATTGCGACGCGCTGCAATTCGGGTGCTGGCCGACCGGAAAATTGAGGTCCGACGTGTAATCGGAGTCCTCTGAGTAACCCGCTGAAAATAGAAACAAGTTACGTAAGCCGTTGTAGCTAAATAATCAAATGGCTGCCTTAATTTGAATTTTGGCGAAGGAATATATTATTTCAGTCGGGCAGTGCCGAGATGTTTGAACACAAAAATATTAAACGGGGGGGTAATAAGATGTCACTTTCCTATGTAAGACTTTCATCATGTGAAACAAAGCATGTTTCACATGATGAAAGTTGAGAGATTAAGGTGTGCCGACCTCTCTGGCTTTGGACACTCAGAAATCTATACTTTCAGGGATTTGTGACTCGGACAGATTTTTCTACGCGAAATCAAACAAGTTTAATAAAAAGAATAAAACATATAACAATTATGTATATTGTATTATTGTTATATATTTTTTTATTAAATAAAATTATAACTTGATTAAAAACATGTTAGATCTGTTATCGGTCACACCAATTAGTTATTATAATACATATACTATTAGACCAATGTCAATAAAATTTAACAATAAAGTCAATATCTTGGGTAATTTTAATATCTTGTATAAAACTGACGCCTAAAATTAATAAATGCTACAAAAATTGGTTTATGGGAAATATAATCAATGAAGTATATATTAAAATATGCGAAAAAGAATAAAATTTATCTACGTTTATTATAATAAAGGGGCAGGTATAAGTGTAGGTACTTTAATATCGTATAAACAAAGTATTGATAATTTTAAGAACTTGTCTTGGTATTTAAATAAGTTTAACCCAACCACACAAAGTAGAAACTTTATTGAATTTGTAAAAATAAAAGGTCAAGTTCAAAGCGATAATGGTGAAGCCTTGTATCTCTTCTTTTGCAGACCGAACTCGATATGTGTAAGTGAATTGTGGAAAGAAATAAATCCCAAGAGACCGAGAAGTTTCTTCTACGGCTTAATGCATGTTGGGATACTCGAAGTTTAATTATATACTTATAGAGAATAATACTGGCTTGTAGCATATTAGATAGAGCGAGAAGGAATAATTCGTGTCCGTTAAAATTGCAACAATTGATTTTTCTAACACACAACAAAAATTAGCAAAAAAGTAAGAGTATAAGTTATAGTGATAAGTTTTTTTTTTTTACTGTTGAGTACAGCTTTTATATTTTGTAATTTTTAAGGAACCCAATTTACTTTGGACATTCACAAATTCATATACTGAAACTGAAATATAATTAAAAAAATACATTTCGACCTAATCCAGTTCGTAACTAAGACAATAGACGTACAGACATACGGTCTACAACTTAAGTATTAACAATACTTATGTATTAACTTGCTCACAGAGCATAGTTACGGTATAGTAACTTAATAATTCTCATATATTTTAAAACAACACACGCGGAATTGTACCCACTACAAACACTTGTATCGTCGCTCAAATAGTTAGGCTACTATATTTTATATGTTGTCTGTGACAAATGAGATACCTATCAAACACTTACAGTGCGCAACGTACTGCAGTTGCCGACGAGCCTGCTCAGCGCGTTCCGCGTCCAGAGCACCATTGAGCAGGTCCAGTTTGCGTTGCAGATCCGCCCCGCCTGTGCCTTCTGCGTCTGAAATCAAATAAACAAAACCGTTAGGACCCAACAGTTTCTCGAAATATTAACCACGAAACAGATGTCGCTAGCGTAGCAGACTTGGCTTTGACATTAGGAACGCCTGCATCTTCCGCCTCCCCGTGACCACGGCTGCAGCAAAGCTAAACATCAGGCTGTAGTAAATATAAATTAACTAAAATATTTCGCGTTTTAAACAATCAAAAGTGTTGTATTTAATTGTGTACTACTCGCGTCGACTCAAATAAACAGTTCTTAACCACTTGACATGAATAAATGAGCGGAGTAGAGAGACAGCAGTAAGTCAACTGCATATTGTTCTTTCAATAATATAAATTCTCCAACCTCATTATTAATTATAGATTTGATGCTTATTAATGTTTAGTAGTTATTTATTGGTTTGACATTATCCGTAGCTCCGTTATCCATTCGTCATTTGTTTGATCGTAAAGAGCCGAATCAATCTTGACCCGTTAATAGAATGATCTAAATAAAATCAATAAGGGAAATAAATACAAAAATATGTCTGCCTGGATGGGATTTCATTTTTTATCGCTTAGTAAAAGAGTGTGTTTGTGTGAAAAGCCAATTAAACCTTTTAACGACTGCCTTAGCCTTCTAATAACATACACCACGGTTGGAGTCACGTAAATTGTGACCTCATGTAAAAATAGGCTTCGATGCAAGAGGAAATTGCATAATTATACACATACCTACTTCAAACTAATGAACGACATTGCATGTTTCGGTAAACGATTCGAATTGTTCATATATTCATATGTAACTTTACATATTCCAATATGACACAAACAATCGATAGAAGATGTTTAATTTATAACCATGATTTATAAACGTCTGCGCTTATGAATACAACTAGGACCAATTATATAAGACCTTAAAGTTAACTATAACAAAACGGTTGCATTTTATAATTTTCACATGCTGTCCACATGGCTTAGATTAATAAAAAAGTGACAAAGATGAAATCGAACCCACGGCTACAGCGTTCCAATGTTCTATAATTCGAGCCCCGCCCTTGTCGTTAAATTATTTCAATTTCAAGCCTTTGTTTTTATTCGATCAGATTTTTTTTAACGATGTGCATATGAGTTGTGCATTTCGTTACTAACCCTTAAAACTTGTTTGTACATGGAGTAAGTAAGTCTTGATACTTAATATTTTATTTGCTAATAATAATAGTTGTTAGTATATAAAAACGGCCATTTCAAACAATCAGTAACGTGTGTCGTTATAATCAAAAGATAATTGACTTCTAATATTGGGACGAAAATAAATTAAGTAGACGAAATTAGGTCACACTGTGAGTAAGGCGAAAATTTGGGTTATCGCTATCAACTGCAAGTATATTGTATAGGTTTGGTTTAAGAGTATTATTTACGTGCTTTGTATCTGGTCCTGAAAAAAGAGGAAGAACTAGAAGCAAAACTTATAGGCACAGTATTTAGCTTTTTGCTTTTCAAACTACTAAGTCACGATCAAGTCTACTTCAAACTATTTTAATCTCAACTTCTACACGATTCTAAGTTTTATTAGTATTCCGTTAACTTGTCCGCGTCCCTAATGAGCTTTCTTGGTTTTTAATTAAATACGATTTACCGCCATTATAGGCTGTTACGTGAGCTTGGACCACCATGTATAACATAGATTCTTTTAAATTAACAATACAAATTTCAAGGTTTGAAACGCAAAATAACATTCAGTCTTCAACGGGCCGTCGTTTTAAATACATTAACTAATATTTTTGCATTTTCCCAGTTATTTTATTTATTTAACTTTATTACTTATAAACTCACAGGATTTGTTTTATGAATACAAAAACGTATAAACTTACTTATAAATAAAAGTTCAGGCAACCTGAAGTGAAGGGAAAAACTAATAGGGCACTATGGGTATGGGTAGCTACTGAAGAAAGGCAATTAAGAACCTAATTTCAGTATTGTATTTCAGGAAATAGTATGTATTTCCAGTTCTTTAATTTTATGTGTACGAACATCGTCAATGCAAATGCAAAAATCCGTTAAAATTGTACTGTACGGGAGTGATACATTAAGTACCTATCACTCCCGTACATGCCAGGTAACCGTATTATATCTAATTATATCCCAGTTGAACACCTAAACGTAATGTTAAGCTCTTATTAAGAAGAACTAGTTTTTTTTAAGAAGAGATATAGATAGTTTAAGAAACTTTTTAAGCCACATTTAAACCAAATATTGTATAATGAACTATGTTATTGACCCTGTTGTTCTATGCATAATATAAATCGATTATGACATTTCATAAAAGGTAGATCCTACCGTACAAAACTCATATAATAAGGCATAAAAACATTTTTACGCTTTAATAAAAGAAACGATTTTATTCGTAACGAAACGAGGGACATTAAAGACATTTACGAGTTTCTATGTAACCTTATAATATGTTTTATAGTACACATCTATGACATTGTAATGCAAGATAATTTAATACACAAACCCTCTATAAACTGGCCAAGTGTTTGTTGGCAATAACCAAGATTTAAACGCCTGTAAAGGAAGTATACAATTTCATAAAAAAAATATTGTTACAAGAATTTATAATGCTTATTTTTGAAAATTAGTTCTTTTTTAAGTATATCTGATAAGTTTTAGCTTTCTTTATCCAAACCGAAGCTAATAAACGAATTTAATTTTTCTTTAAAGACAACACTTTTAACGGTTTGAAACGCAATTTAAATTAACGACGACCCAGACAGATTGCGAATAATGCAAGATGAACTCATTTACTTCAGAGCAAACTCTAAACTGTAAGCAATTTGCTATTCCAAACTAAGTTAAAACACGAAAATTACAGAACTCCATTTGTACACCTGTGTTCTAGAGACGGGTTTAATTCGAAGCATCAATTCCTAAACAGCTATCACATGCAGCCTTTAGTAAATACCAAGAATAGACCTAATCAAGCGAAAATGTTCCTTATTGTATGTGAATACGCTTTGAATTGGACTGCTCTTTAATGTTTGGTTAATCAAATCGAAATTGATTTCAAGTGAAGCTAATCTGTTTATCCCTTCCATTGATTGATAGCGATCAGTCGGATATGTCTGTGAATATCAAAAGTAACTTGGTACAATGTTATACAGAAATAAGTTAAAGACAAGAGAAAGTATATTCAAATAAAACACTTTTATTAGTTACATTTATTTGAAAATTATTTAACTACGGCCCCACGTTTAACTTTTTTTACTTAAATGTGTACTACTCATTTAAATAAAATACTTTAACGGTTTAAAACGCGATATATTAGCTAAACTTATTTGAAAATGATATGTGTACTACTCGCGTAAATTTCAGACACAATTTAAGAGAAAATCTAACTATGTACTATTCTTTTTCAACAAGGCAAGTAGTATTTTTACAATATTTTCTCGCTCAAGAAACATGCAACAGATATATCACTTATAATAAACTAGACACATATTTTGTGCAAATTGGCGGTAAGTAATGGCTTCACCGGTTACGTTAAATATTCGCTTAGAGAGTACTAAAGTAATTCTTAAATATAATAATAAGATAAAAAATCTCGCCGGGAGATCAACTATCTAGACTATCATCTATCACCTCTTTGAGCTACTTTTTTATAGAGGAGGTAAAGACAAATGCAGAGACAAGTCATTTGATGTAATGGACTCAACAAGATGCTAGTCCAGTCTCTAGTGAAATCCTCGTGGGGCATGGGGCGAACACATTTTTGTGTTCGTTTCACTGATCTGTTCTTTAACAGGCAAGTAGTTGATCAGACTTCTGTGCCCTGCCCGACCGAAACAATTCTTTGTTTCCCTGGGATTCGAACCCAGGACCTCTCGCGCTTAGCGCAATGCTAGGCAATACGTTTAACCATTTGGCTACAGAGGCGGTCGCAACAAGATGCTCTGTCTTCCTATTTTTGGCTTTAGATATTCGAAAATTAGACTAAAACAAAAATGCAATTGCAAACTTGACGACTTTTTTCATCTGTGGACGGTGCTTCGTGCTCCGAGCAATCTCTAAATTATTGTGGTCCAAATATGGCCCGAAGAAAAACAATTTTTGGAAATACTTTATCTATAGTTTATATTGAATAAAATCTTGGCTATAAAACATCGCGCATCTTTGTGGGTTTCCGATGCCTACAGCGCGAAAACGGCTCTTTATATGATCTAAAAAAATGTCCTATACATATTTTTATATTATACTTCGTGTATCACAAGGACACAAAAATGTAGACATACACTTTAATAAACGTATGGTTCAATACCTTAAAACGTACCTCCGGTCCCGTGGTTGTCCTGATTTAATTGCACTATTATTGTGGCGTGTCTTTCTGTATCGTTACTAGGATTCAATTTCGCCCATATAAAAGGAAATTTCACTATATTAAGAAACAAAGTGGGTCGGGAATAAAATTAGGTCACGTAGTATGCACACTGAATTTACGATTATGTAAAACTCTTAATAACGCACTGGACTTATACTTCTATTTGGCAGTCACAACTTAATAAAAAACTGTGCCCAATCAACTCACACGAGTTACACCCAATAGCGTCTGCCGCGCGCTTCGCTTTCATTCGGTCAACTTATCGATAATCCAAAACTACCCTCCAATTAATTATTTTATTCCGAACACGTTGAGTTTATTTTGAGATTACATTATGATTACATTATAATATAAACTCCAATATAATAGCATTTATTCTGTTCTCCGATTTTGAGATTGCTTTAATTTAAACGGTCCAATTTAAACTAATAATTATATTATTAACCAAAATAATATTAACAGTTATTCGTCATTAAACAAGATTTTGTATGTGAATTTCATGGTAAAACATTGAAGTAATAAATACATTTTTTTTTATCTTATGGTGTCTAGAGTGAGAAGTACGATTAATTTGAATTGAATTGAATGTAACATACGGTTTAACATACATAACTGAAACCTGGTTTAAAAATAACATCGGCATACTTTTATATGAGTAACTATGTTGCATATGCTTTGAAAAGTATAATTAGAACGTAGCTAACATGACAGCTTACAAGATGCCCCCATTTCATAGTAAAACCCATCCAATTATCCAGGCGTTGCGAAATGCTACAGCTCTATTCCCTTTTGTGCGCGAGGATACAATTTTCAAGTTGTAATTGAACTAACATTACATATAACGCTACATATCTATACTAATATATAGAGCTGAAGAGTTTGTTTGCTTAAACGCGATAACTACAAAAAATATATTTGTGTTGGTTAGAGCATTTATCGCTAAAAGCCTATAAAACATCGCCAATACCAATTATAGAAGCGTAGAAATGTGAATAAAAAAATAATTATACTTTATTCTCTTTAAGATTTCAAAAATTATTTAGATTCGTCAAAAAAATCGTCTGTTTTTTAAGATTAACTTGCAAGAACGACGGGGCCCGGACAACGTGTTGGGTAACAGGCATAATTGATAAAGTTGTAAAGGAGGTTTGCAAAAACAAAATTTGATGCCCAAAATAACTATTCTATGCGGACGAAGTCACAGCTAATATGTACATGTGTTTAAAATGAATTTTTAACGGTATCTATTTTTAATATCAGTTGTTGCCTCTAAACAAAGTTTTAAACCTTTATAGTGCTTTATTTAATTATGGACTGCTCGCCTAAATTACAGACCTAAAATACTGTTTAAAGAAAAGTAGACTTTAATTAAAATATTATTCAACAGTGTTGGCGTAACGTTTAAGAAAATCTTAACACATTTGTGGATTGCGTTACGTAATCCACACTTGAAAAGCGCCTGAAGCCTCTCGTTATTGTGCGCTACGGCTGACCAGCTTAAAATAACTTTGCTCAATTCCAAATGTAGCTGTAAGTATTGTTCTTTGAAATTACATTTATATATAATTTCTACTACAACTAACGTGTAATTCATTCCTGAACTATTCCATTTTAAGGAGCAGATGCTAATCCAGGTCAACTTAACCAAATTATTTTTTTTATTCATCGCCCAGGTATTTGTTTTTTTTGGTTAATGTTCAAAAATTTTGGGGCTAACTACAGATTTATACCTATTAATAATTAAGTGCAGTGCTCTGCGTATGTTAAATTTAAGTATTGTCTGTTCTTTATGCGAGTAGTACACATTTTAATAAAATACTTTTAACGGTAAAAACACGAACTAATGCCCCGGGGAACCCCGTAACCATAGCTGCTATATTGTAGCAGCTATGGTTAGAAGTAGCTTATGAATATCATTCTTAAGACTTTTCATCTATCTATAAATAAATTTTATTTTGAACTACCGATTTACTGCCAGGTTCTAGAAAGAGCTTTTGCAGACGAAAGACAAAACCGCGTTTCGTCTTTTTGTCCCTTCATCGGGAAATCTCTCGGAGATAAATTAACTTACCGTAACCCCATTAGGATATATTACAAAATGACAAAAACATTACGCACGTAACGTAAGCACTGAAAGATGAATATTTTTCCCGCTTTTTCCACATTTCTTCCATTTTTCACTTCTATTGGTTGCCGCTTGATATTTTATAGCTCAAAGCGGTACCCGATAAATGGTCTAACCTACATACAAATATTTATTAATTTAAAAAAACGGGTTCCTGAGATTAGCGCTTAATACAAACATTTCAGCATTATAATATTAGTGAAGGTGTTTGTGTTGCAATGACGTTAGTAGTTGTGATATTTCGTTAATATCCTATTTCCGGAGCCCCCTGCGACTCTCATCTAAATTAGGGCGGCGGTTTATTATCTAGAAAGATCCGAGCTGCCGAGTTAATCTATTAATCCCGTAAACTGAGTGTATGTGTGTCAGAGCAATATTTATTAAGAACGACCACTTAAAATTATAGCTATACATTACTATGACGTCAATGGCGTACCTATAGCCTTATGACTTGTATCCTTTAGTATACATTGTCTACTTACACGTTTTAATAATACTAAAGAAATCGAATTTCGTTTTGAAGAATTCGATTAGTTTATAGGTAGTACAGTAAAAGTATGGTAGAATATTTCTTTTCTGCAAGCATATTTAAGCAAAAGCTGAAAATCACCTTATTTATTGATCTTACGCATTACGCATTCAAAAAGTGCCTAGTCAAATCCTAGTAAACTTCAGAAACTACTTAACAAGAGATGATTTAAATAAAACACTTTAACGGTTTAAAACGCGATATATTAGTTAAACTTATTTGAAAATGATTTTTAACTTCGGCCCGACGTTTCGGATGCTTTGCAGCAGCCGTGGTCACGGGTCTCCCCGTGTCATTAATCACAGTATTTAAGAGATGATTTGCAAGTATAATATAATAGTAGGTAACGAGTTTACAGTATAGTTTAGTAGTAGTTCTGTTTTAAAACATTTTGCTTTGCATTGAGTAGCTCTGAAGATCAACCTTCAAATCCTGATTTAGTGACGTTTAGTGAATGATATTATTACTCCAGATACTTTCAGTCCTTCTTTTATTATAGAAAAAGACAAACGAATATGGAGTTCACTGTAGTTGAAATAAACAACCCATATATAACATCATACAAAGTGTGCTGTCGACTTATTTTGGCGTTGGATATTCCTACTGAAACCTAAACGCGACTAAGCGTTCAAATCCTTTGATAGTATATTTTTTGTTAATAGTTTAACTTCACAGAAGATATGTCTGTCGAATGCCCCGCGAAGGAACAACGTGGTTATATAATCATTTCATGTATTGGTATTACTGTTGTAAAGTAAACTGGGTCTGTAGTGGCGTAGGTTGATTTGTCCGCAGCATAAACGAATGCTATTGAAATGGTATTATGGTTTGCCTATACTAAAAACAAGACCACTCCCACATTTTCAATCACACCTCTTAGATTGCTTTTCCTTATTCATACTATAAAGAAGCGGTCATATAAATATTAAATTATTTATATTCATATATTTTTAATTATCGCTGCTTATCTAATGGATAGTACAATTTGTTGAATTAAATACAAATACACTACGTATAATGCATAAAACATCTCTACATTATTTTGTGGAGGAGATATCTATACTAATATGATGAAGCTGAAGAGTTTGTTTGTTTGAACGCGTTAATCTCAGGAACTACTGGGTCGAATTAAAAATATATGTTTGTGTTGGATAGACCATTTATCAAACAATATAAGACATTGTGCATCAATCAATTGATAGGAGCAACGAAACAATGAAAATTCTCCTTTGCTCTACAAAAACTGTTTAATTAACGAAAAATGATGTAAAAAATATCCGCGACAGTATATGTCTCTCTATCTTCTAGGAATAACACGCAAGAACGGTAGCAGCTATAACTATCTATAAAGCTTGTTTGCAAAAAAAAACTCAATGCCTAAAAAACTATTTCACGCGTATGAATTTGAGGGCCCAGTTAGTCATTTATAATGGAGAGAGAGAATATATATTACACCTAGAGAATGTATATAGATTCAGGTAATTTTCTCGAGTGAACGCAAGTGGTAATCATGAAATAAAACATTTTTAACAGCTAGAAACTCAAAATACATTTGATAATTTATTTCTAACTAGATCAACTTTTAACAATCGTAATATTGTCATAAAAATCCTCAATTCGTCAAAAAAATAAATACACGCCGCCATTACGTCTCAAGGGAATGTGAAACTTGCCATTCATTTCAGATGATTCTGTGACCTCCTACATGTATATTTCAGTCTGGCAACACCGACCAGACGGCGCCCTCAGTACCAACTATGATATAAATAACGAGTAAACTTCCAGAAAAATAGCGCAATTATTCCTTTTTCGAGTTTTCGTCAACGACTTCCCGACGTCGAATAAAATCAATTAACATTTTATTATGTCGCGTTGAAAACTTTAGTATTATAGAAGCTTTATAAAACGTTTCAGAGTTTCACTTCAAAAACTTCTGAATCTATTTTTAGTACCTAAAATATTAAAAAAACTAAAAGTCACTTCGAGGTAAGGGAAATAATTTTTACAGTATTGTGCAATATTAAAAAAAATATATATAAACTAATTTACCTTACATTATTTCTAGAGTTGCGACGAGTTACGCTTTTGCCGAGTAACGAGTACCGAGTATTATCGCCTATAATTTTTTTAAAAGCAAGAGTCCTTTCGAGTAGTGGACAGGGCACAAACTAAGGTATCCACAGCTGGCACGGTTTTCAAGAGTATTTTTAGCCTATTCCTATTTTCTTCGATTATTTTGGGAGACCACAAATTAAAGGAATAGGCTTTTACCAGAAAGTGCAGTGAGCCTTGTGTTCCTGCATCATAACTTTCATTTATTAAATTATAAATATTCATTATTTTTATTACAGTTCTCGTAATTTTCTCAATCAATAGCATAATTTTGATTTTATGAGATTTTCAAAGATTTCCTAAATTACTAATAAACACTTTTGGATTAACATCTGTTGTTTTAATTATATCTACATAAAATATTGTTTATCTGAAAAAAAGTATACTCGTTATTAAATAACAAATTATAACCGAGTTATTCGGTCGAGTACGAGTATCAAAACACCCGCTGAGGACGCAGTGTACCGAATATCAACCGGGGACGCGGCCCATCTCTAACTATTTCCCAATAATCTTAGAAAATCGATAAAATATTGACTATTATAAATGTCGTAATGCCACCATTTCTGAATACTATAGTTATCACTCGATTAAATCTATAATAATTATTATTACGACAGTGTTATTATTTTCTTATACTGTGCACTTTCTTTGTATTTACCAACATGTGATAGCTTCGTTTCATTGAGGGCAGGTGCTGTTCCGATCGAATCTTGATCAGTCATGTGAAGCAAACCCGACCGCACCATAACTTGGCAAGGTCAATTATTATTCGCCAGACGGCGCCTCCCCGACACACTTCAGACCACTGCCAAGTTGTAGCGGAGATGATAGTTTTTATTTATAACTGAGCCCTTATCAACGACAAGCCATGAAATATTTTGTGACACCTATTTCTTACAAAACAATTTATTATTTTAATAATGTAGAGGGAATTTTTCAATTGTATTATTAATTTTTTTTTAATGATAAAGCAGGACAGATACGCACGGGGTTTACTTGATCGTAGGTGATATATTATATCAATTAAGCAACTGTTTTGTACTGGGATATTTGGAAATTCTATAGACTGAACGGCTTTATGGCTTTTCATCTGTGGTCGGCGGTTCGTGATCCGAACGTAATTTTTATATTCCTATCACCCATTTAATATCCAGATTGCCAGATGAGGTCCAACATAATTAAAAAAAAATTAAACATGTTATACCCGGTGGGGATCGAACCCAAGACCCGTTGATTAGCCGTCGAATGTACTAACGTACTAGTAATGAATGTCCACTTTTTTCTCAATAAAATAAATAGCACATTAATTTAATAAATTCAGATGAATAAAAAATAGTTTACAGCAAGTAGGGCGGTCGCAAACTGCTATCAAAGATGAATGAAATTCTTTAACGTGAAAACGTAATCAAAGAGATATCTACGTCGGAAAATGAATTTCCCTGTTAAGGCAATATGGCTCTTTAATTTCACAAGTAGACTGTTGAACTCGCTTTGAGCTAAGAGTTTTTATAATTACTGATTTTCTAAAAATAGGTATCTTAGAGGTTGGTTTAAAAAATATTTTTCATATACGCTTTTCAAGTACGTGGCAAAGCATAATTTATTTAATATCTACCAAATGTATTTATATAGCTGCGATAAAACGTGCAGATGACCGTTAAAAAAGTTACATTGTAACTGTTACACAAATACTGACCAAAAGGCGGTTCGAATCTGCAGTCGAGGAGTAGCGCATGGCCCGTGGGTCCAGTTGTCCCGACCACGGCACCACCGCGCATCATCAACTGGGCCTCCAATTCCACCCACCGTCCTCCGCACTCTTGCTGCAGACAAATCAGAGCGAAGCGTTGAAGTCTTTGTGTTATTTTTCCATTCGATAAGAATTGATTACTTAGAACACTTTATTACTAAGTATGTTCTTAATTCGATTTGTGTAAATGCTTTTTATGTTAGTTTGCGCATGACTTCGTCGATTATAAATCCACTTTCATAATCCTTTTTTTTATTAGATATTTATAAATCACAAATTACGGAAATCGATGGGAACTTTTAAATTCGTGTGGACTTTGGTTTGTATGTTTTTTTTCAATCGTACTTTAAAACACTACAATTGAATAGAGGTTAGGATGAAGCCGAGAGACAGTCGAAGGAATTTCTCCTATGGTATGTTATGGTAGGTAACGTAAAAATTTTTACGGACCGTGTTTAATACAAATAATACAAATACAAATACCAATCAATGGTGAACACAATACTAAGAATAATATAGTTTCATACTTTGAAAATAAAGATCATCTATCCGCACTAGAGCAGCAAGGTAGCTCACAACTTCTCATATAAGAATAAAACCCTTCTCTCAGTAAAGCCTCTTCTATGTTTTTTTTGTAAAAATTTACCTCGTCATAAGCAACAGACGTGAGCGGCAGGTAGTGGTAACCGAGAGCTCGGTCCCAGATGACGCCTTTGTTCCACACTTCCACAAGGAGGCCCAGGTTGATGTCGTTTATTTCACTGTAATAATAAGTATACATATAGTATAGTTGACAATAATTACATATTTTATATTCAAAGTAATTCTATATAATATATATAATAATTAAGTATTCAGAATCCAAATGGAAATTATATTTTTAAGTTGAACAGAAATAGGTAATGTGAAATTAATCGATTATGAGCACTATTAAAATATACTTAATACAATTAGTGAAACTCCAAAGCCCTCAATAGTTCTTGTTACATGCCCTATATGAGATAAGCACATATTTGTTTGTGTTTTACTGATAATAATTTGAAACCAAAACAGTTTCTGTTTCTTCGTAGTTTGAATCCAGGACCTTCCTTCACGACCACTCTTGCTTTGAAGGTGGTCGAATTATTTTATAAATATAATTAAATACATTGTATTGCGTTAATTACTGATTAAGCTTCAAATGATGCAATGAATGAGAGACAAGTCCCGAATTCAGCCGAAATATTTTTTAAGAACCCGGTTTCCTAAACACAAAATAAATCTTTTCGTCGGGACTTAGACGATCAACGCTACGTGTTCAATTAAAGATTGAATCGCATAAGATATTAAAGATTCACGACACAATTAGGGGAGGAAGAAAATCTCGCGAAGCAATTCACGTAAAAAGGCTAACAAAACGTAGAATATATTTGGGTATCGTAAAGCCAAACTCGATCTCGGCTGGGTGTTCACAAATCGCATAACATACGACTGCGATATTGGGAAACATTTAGTGTATTGAACCGTGAAACAGCTATATACACGCTATACTCACAAAATTGTGAGTAAACATTCCAGTAAGGTATTTATTTGTATTTGGTATTCAATTTTCCTTTTTTTGTAACAGAGACATGTGGAATGTTCCAAAAACTCTGCAGCTGTGCATCACATCTAGATAAAATGCGTTGCCGACTTTTGGCTTTGGGACCTTCTGTTTATCCACAGGACCGGACAGGATTCCGATATATCGTATACCTTTATTATATTTATATTTTCCAGACAAACTCCACCATGTCTTAAATTTAATAACTTATTTGAAACCCGCTGGTGGATCGAACCACACTCCGCTGATTGTTAGCAGTATTATATATACATTGCCAGTATTATAACAACATGGCCGTGAAACTGTTTCAAAATATTATTTACGGATTAAATTAGGGAACATAAATATTTTCATTATTTTATTTCATTGGATTTTTTGGTCTAAAACATACCCATAATATACTCGTATACATTATTAATTACAAAAAATATATATGAAATATATTTTTTTCACACAACCCAATTTCAAACCAGTAATCCCTTCTCGACGGCTACGATGTGTTTCTGAATGCTACGATTTGCTACGGCGCGGGTGTTACATTGAATTTAAATAAATTTTAAAAATGAATTTAAACAAACTTTCTTACTTAACTGAAATAATAATGGTTTAAAAAATAAAATACTTTTTGTCGAAAAGTAGAGATAGATTTATTGCGGTCAGCTTCGGTGAGACCGAAGTAAATCTTTTGAACGGTGCGTGAATAAAGTGGACATTTGACTAACAAACAACATTTAGGACTCAATTTGAGTGCAATTATAAATAAAACTATGCAGATTTTCATAATGCAAAATGTTTGTTCTTATGATATATAATATCTATCAGCAAATTTATAAGCATAGGGATCATTGACGTTGTAACTACTCCTCAACTTAACATATCCATTACTAGATACATTTTGTAAATTAGTAACCCTTTCAGTGATGAATTAAAAAAGTAAATTATACACATAAACGGGTCTGATCAACTATGATTATTTGTGTAGTTGATAAGACCCGTGTACTTTGCCAACAATACTTGTTATTTATTCTGCATTTGAACCCAGGACCGCTTATCGCAATGCTAGCTAATTGATCTAGATCATGTTTAAGAGTATCTATACTAATAGTTAAATATGACGAGTTTATTCGTTCAAAAAAATGAAAATTCATGAGAAAGGCATATATACATTAAGGTTCGACCAATATGCGAGAAAAAGCAAAGGTAAATATGAAAGGAAACGGGGAAAGTAATCTTTGAGCGCTTCCGTTGCGTAAGATGCAAGAAACCGAAGAACTATGAAAGAGAGAATGATTTTTCTTGAAATCTAATCTAAAAAAAATATCCGCGACAGTTTAAGTCTATCTTTTAAGATTAACTCACAAAAATAACGCGACGGGACGCGAACGACGTCGTGGATAAACGATTTATAAAGCTTAGGAGGCTGTTTGCAAAAATAAATATGATACTCAATATAACTATTCCACGCGAACGAAGTTACGGGCACATCTAGTGAAAAACACATGTTAATTCCAGTCCCAGGATGCGATATTTTAGTTAAGTAAACTAATGGCGCTAGTTAACTTAGCAGTTCTTTACTTTGAAGTCAAATACACTCTCCATATCTAGACTCCCCGTGGCCACGGCTGCTGCAAAGCATCCGAAACGTTGGGCCGTAGTTAAAAACACTTTCAAATAATTTCAACAACTATATATCGCTTTTTAAACCGTTAAAGTGTTTTATTTAAATGTATACTCCCCACGTTAACTACAGACAGTATTCAAATAAATAATTTAAAAAAATACAGCTTATTAGCATAAAATTAAAACATTGCAGTTTATTTCAACTGTACATTATGTAGCCTTAGAACATCCGACGATTCAGTTGGTAGCCACCTCAGCTCCCTAATTGCACCTATTCAGTGTGAAACAAAAAGGCTTTGTACGTCATTATAACATTAATGGCCCACATTTCTATATGAATCGTCAGAGAATTTCGCAATTGAGTTTTTTGCGAGCCTCTTATATATTCTGAGTAGGTTTTTTGCTTACAACATTATGTAACATTGTTACGTTTAGTCAAATGTATTAATAGTTAGAATATTTATGCAGAGGCGACAACGGGAGGAGCAGCGACGGCTGGATAAGCACCTGAAGCGGTATGCTAGGGCTCTTCGTGAGCAAGCTTCGTGGCGTGGACGGCACTTTCGGTTAACGTGATGACTTTCAGTTGCATAGTGATAATTCGTTAAGGTATTTTCTCTTAGAAATAAAAACTTGTTCCTAATATGTTTTTGTTTTATTTCATACTTCACAGCTTGTGGTATACCTCTTTGTAAATGTCATGACACACCGGTTTTGCACTCTGACAAAACGTGTTCAAATAGCTTAATAACATTACATCGATGTCGATTTATTCTTTGAGATAATAGAGACTCTGTATTTTATGCATAGATACACTTTATCACTACACCCCGTAACACGGTTGCATGAGCACCGGACATGCTATTTACCGATAGGTAGGTATACACTGCACGCTACGTGCACCAACATTATACGAAGTACATACGATTACAACATTGTCTTGTTCACTATCGTTATAATTTAGCCAAACCGGTAAGCTATAGAATGACTCTCTTAGTATTAGTGCATCTTATATGTATGTTAGGTAACAATGTTATACATGATTAGAATGTCACCAAACCTGTCAGGTACAAGGCGAATAAACAAACAAAATAAATTCTTTCTCTGATATAATATTCTGAAGCCGATCCTATCTATATAGAGCAATAGGTGAAACGCTGGTTGGTAACAGTCTTTGCGGTTATTCTATTTTCGGTTTTCCTGTAGTTAATACTCGCGTCATGAATAAGGATAAATATTATATTTCGATGTGTCAAGTTTTAATAATAGGAACACCTGAAAGGTTGATGGCTCCGCAGGTACGTGTAATCGCCGGCGTATACACATTCAGGCCTTGCTCACGCTTTGTGATAAGCGCGTTCCTGCGCTTAATTTGTCATAACAGGGTTATGCATTCAATGTGCTTATAACTCTAATCAGTACACCTTGCGACTCAACTGTACTTTACCACTAGCGGCATCAAAACTTTACTCGAGTTTACCTAACATACAGTTGTCATGAGAGGAATTACATTTAAATGTGAAGCAATACAAGAGGGAAGTGTCTTAACATTTTACCTATTAAAATTTCCATTATTCTACGTCCATAGGGGTATAAGAAATAACATAAGACATATCGAAGACAAGTATTTATTTTAATAAACACGAAAATGTACATGCCCAACACTATATGGATATTGCTGGATCCGAGACCTCACCTGTGATATTGCGAACCGACTCGAGCAATATGTCCGTGTCTGTACGGTCACCTGTCGCATAATAGTTTAATATGTCCGGGTTGTTTCTATGCACCTTCCCGATGTATTCACTAAATAATTCCTTGGATTCTTTCAACAGGATCGCCGGCACTGCATAGTTTTTCAACCACGCGGAGATGTGCGTGGCACAAAAATGATGCAAGTGTGACGTGTTCTTACACTCGAGTCCTGGAGCTACTACTGTGTGTGGATTCTTTCTGCAGGAGCAAGTGTCGGTAGCGAGCACATTGCAGCTTCCGTAGTGCACCTTCTTCTCGATCAAGTCCACTATCGCAGGGAGTCTCGCCCAAGACTTGGTACCTGGCGGTGGCCCCCAAAAGAGGGGCATCAGCCAGCCCCAATATATTAATAACTTGTCACCCGGGGCTCTCGCCGGATCAAATGTGTAGTGGACGGTCAATTCGTCCCCGGTAAGGAAAGTCAACTTCACGCTACCCATCGAGAAGAAATACTCGCCGCATGCATCGTAGAACTGCTCGAACTCAGCAACGGTGAACGGTGGTTCATCCGATATTGAAGGTTCTTGCGGTTGTAACGACTGCTCAAGTCCCATCTTTGATCACGGGGCTGCTGAAAGTCTAGTTGATTCCTCCGTAACCGCGCAACCGTTAATGTGCATCACCGACTTTTCACAGATCAATTTATATCACTCTCATTCCGATTTATACTGCGTGAATATAATAATAACACGGCGATAAAGACTTTTAACAACCTTGCTTTGGTGTTATCGATTGAAACAACCGGTTAGTTATCCATTAAATAAGCAATTGAATATTAAAATACTCTCGGCAGTAACAGTCGCACAATCATGTTTATGTAACCAGGTGATTGACAATTCATCGCACACTCTCCAATCGGCGGCCCGGGAGTTTAACGTGTTATCTCTACCTGTTACGTAGGTATGATAGATTGTATGACGCTAACGATAAAAGTACTGCCTCCATCGTTTTCTTTCCCTAATCCATAATAGAGCTTCAAAGGTTTGTATGTACTGTTGAGCGCATACAACGTTTTGTGCATGGTAGTGGCTGTTATCAGTGCTCGCTATGTATACTGCCCTGCAGTTTTGTATCATGCTTACGTTATGCAGAAACGGTCAAGTGGTGTACGGCTTACAACTGCAGCCATGCAGTTTGCATCAACGTAGAAAAGGTAACCTGCACTATCAAGGAGTAGACGGAAAGAAAATAAACGACGGGACAAATTTAAATTAATTTAATACCTATCTTAGTCTATTTTATTACAACATTTATCAGCATCTCACTAGAGTTTCCGAGCAAAAGTAGGGATAATCTAATTAATAATACATAACTTAACTACATTATCACAACATTCATTGTCTTCTCACTGAATCGCGTAGACAAAATAGGAATCACCAAGGGAACGTGCTGATTCCAGTAGAATGTCTGTATCTCTGCAGACCTCCGGTGTATAATATTTGAAGGCATTTGGATTGTCCACGTGTGCTTCTTGGATAGCTTCATAAAACAGCTGCTCCGATTCTTGGAGTAAAATCTTCGGCTTTAGGTACAGATACAACCACGAACGGACATGTATCGAACAATAATGGTGGGAGCGTCGGTCGTCGTACGTGTCCCAATAAATATCGGGATACTCTGGCTGCGTTCCTGTGCAGGAACAGAAGTTGTACATACCAACTTTGCACTTATCTAAATGGATGTGCTTTTCGACGAAGTTTGATATCCGCTCCAGTCTGACGAAACTTCTATGACATTTTGGGATTACTCCGCCGAACAGAGGGGTGAGAGTGTCCCAGTTTATCAGCAACGAATCTTCTTTTCTTCTTGTAGCATCGAAGTTGTACAACACTTGAAAGGATTCGCCGTTAAAGAAGGTTACGTCAATTTTGCTCGTATTCAGGAGAAACCGTCGGTATGCATTATGACACTGCGAATATGCCTTCTCGCCGATAAGGGTCCGAGACGATCGACGAAATCCACGTTTTGTAAAGGTATCCAAGGCGTTCATCGGTTGTCTTACTTTGGTGTGGCGCCATTGTCAGACGAACAAGTTTCGCGACAATGTGGCGTTTTGGTAATGTCAACTATTCAGTCGTCGGACCCGTCGTCAACTGTACAGCATCTGCCATCGACTCTCTTTTATAAGTGGTTCTCGAATGGACCGTGCCTACAGACTACTGATAACATTAGAAACAAAAACAAGGAAAACTAAGAGAATTAAACTTGTTCTTAAATAATACGTAGTGATAACATATAAATTATTAACAATAATTTAGGTTTTCCCCAACCTTTGACTTAACAGTTATCGGACGGGGTCGACCAGGCCAGCCGAACTATCTATAGAATATAATAATAATAGTCCACCGTCATGAGGAAACTCTATACCCAAAAACAAACCCCCAATACCTAGCGCGTCCAACCTTTAACCGAACGTCGATAACGGAAGAGTTATGAAGATGTTTATGCTTGCAATTCCGTAGAACCGGTTACTTATCCGTAATCGAGCAAAATTGCAATAAACAAATGGATTTCCGGTAATTGCAATTAATTCCCAAAGAATAACAATTTAAACAAAGATCAAAAATCATGCTGAGACCGTGTGTACTCGAAAAGCAAATGTATATTTTTCACGTTCATTCAACAAGGAAAGCAACCACTAAAAGCATATAGCTAGTAATAAAAAACAAATCTGGGTCACGATGACCCATGACTTGACTCAGATATCACAAGCGCAATAAATGTGTAAAATACCCAGCAAGATAAGATGTCCGTTATCGAACATATTTTTAACAAACAAGCCATGTGGGTAAATTACTCATCTAACACCACGTAGCTCACCTTTAGGTACACAATACAGATGAAAGATCGAAAAAAGGTGAATTGTACAACCTGATGACAGGGCATTTCAGGTATGCACTATGCTGTTATAGGTATTCTCACACTCTTAGTACATCTCTTGAGTAACAACATCATTTTTAGCAGTAGTTGGTCTTGTGAGTACTCGCCACACATGCAGCACTGCAGTTCAGCGTCGCGCTTGCATAATGCACAAGTGGCAGGTTGTGTACGGCGTATGAAACGCGGGTAACTACTCCATGCCAACGAAGCAGATTGTACAACAAGACGTATGTCGGTTCTAGGCGTTCTAAGTGCCGTACCCCGACAACGTGTGCTGCAGGCTTGTGTCCATCTAGTCCCGGATGCATGTTGATGCAGCGGACACGGACGTTCATCTTACTTATCGCTTTGATCTTTATTAGAGCGCTGTACAGGTGGCAAAGCCGGCGTTCGCTAACGAAATAGCTTCAATTTTTCGAAAATTCATTTTACCCCATGCATTATATTGTTGGACCCCCTGAATACGCTAATGCCATCCTCGCCTTCTCCAGGTGTTGCATTTTAATTATAGAGACCGTACGTTCATTTAAAACTGACTGTACATTGGTGGGGAATTCATATATACCGTGTGGTAGAACAATTATGTTATTTATGGATATATATAATTTTATTATTAACAAACACTACAGAAATGGTTTAGATTAATAAAAAAATGTTATCTATATGTTAAAACAAACAAAATCTATGTGCCCACTATGTTAATAAAAATTTAAAAATGCTTACATACACTTTTAAGGTGCAGGAATGCAAAATGCAAGCAATTTTTCGGTTTTTACATTTATTAGGCCTCGATATAGATTATAAACGAATGAAGGTTGACTACTATTTATATTTTAATTTAACATGTTCGATAAAATAAAGAAACGTAACTGATTAGTCTCAATACTAATTAAAACAAATAATATCATAAACATAAAATAAACACCAGTTTTTATGTATCTTGTAGTTATTCAGCTTTAACTTTGAAACGGTGTTTTAATAGAAGTTTAAATTGATCCCTTTTATTTACAATTTGGCCGCCTCTGTAGCCAAATGGTAAAACTTATTGCCTAACGCAATGTTAAGCGCCAGAGGTCCTGGGTTGGAATCCCAGGAAAACAAAATAATTGTGTCGGTCACAGAACTCTAATCAACTACTTTAAAGAACCTGTTAAAGAACGGATCAGTGAAACGAACACAGAAATGTGTTCGCCCCATGCCCCACGAGGGGGAAACGGGATTTCACTACTATTTACAATTTGAAAGCGTTTGCTTTTATATTTTAATTGAACTCCGACGATAAACTGTTTCAGTCTATAAAATACTTCTTTGTAGGTCTTTAAAAAAAGCAATAACCCATTTGAAATCTGCTTTCATAGAACGCTTGTCTCACTTTATTTATATGTTTTCACTCCCACGTGGAGTCGCTAACTACTAATACATTTATTGCGCAATAACAATCCACCTTCACTCGTAAGGTCGGATCTTAACGCAATAACGTAAAGTATTATTTGCTCTGTTCTTTCAATTCTATATTTAAAACTAAATAAATATTCCACGTTTAAAATTTAAATAATACTAAAAGACGTAAGAAATAGATAAGTTGAACGTATGTTACACCAAACAATTTTAATATATCTTTCAACTAAGATTAATAACCATCTTTGATGTATGCATCTCAATCGATCTCTTGATAAGATTATCGGATTATTGGCTGGAGCTTCCGTGGCGAAACTATAGTGTATTACCTAGCACGATTTAAGCAAGAAATGGAAGAAATTGTGCAATACATTGCTTTGCGTTTGTTTTATAACAAGTGTCTTCTAGTCCAGAACCTGAAGATGCTAAAAATATATTTAATTAATATCGGTCTTTCGGTCGCGTATAGGCATTATTTTTTTATTTGCAATACTACAAAAGAAGGTCGTAGCTTAGATTTCAAATAAAGAACAATTTTTCTGACGCACAAAGTATAATGTCAGTAGCGTAACTGACCTCATACCAAGAAAGGTGCACTATGAAGGGTACTTGAGCTAACGCTATTCTTTTTTTCAAAAAAGACAACAATGAATGGCTTGTTCAAAACCACTCGTGTTGTTTTCAAGTAATATTGCGCGAACATAACTTTATATAGCATTTATTTAAAACTGAGACTTAAATACTGGATATATAAGTACGAAAAGTGTTTTTTAAGTTTTAATTAATCCTAGTTGCGTACCTAGTGATGATAACTAAAATAATAAAGTTGAAAAGTTTGTTTGAACGTTCAGGAACTAAAAAAAAAAAAATAATTCAAAAAAATTGTGGTTTTTGCATTTTTTGAGAAAGGTTTTAGGCTATCAAACATCACGCTGCGACCAATAGGAGCGATGAAACGAGGGGAAATATGTCAAAAACGTTTCCGTTGCGTACGCTGCGAAAAGGGTTCAAGTAACAAAAAAACTATGAATGAAAGAATGATTTTTCTTTAAATCTAATCTAAAAAAATGTCCGTGATAGTATGTTTATCTTTTAATATTAATTCTCAAGAAAGACGGGATGCGACTGACGTCGTGGGTAACAGCATGAATTAATGCAAAAATAAAGGGGAGGTTTGGAAAAACAAATTTTCATGGCATGATAACTATTCTATGCGGACGAAGTTGCTGACACAGCTAGTACTCACATGTCGGTTGTATATACAATATAGTATTCACTTCTCAAATTGATGGTTTCAACCAATTAATGTCCCAATATTTGGCACAGGTCTCTATTTCATATTGGAGGGTTTATGAGCTTAGACCCACCTCCCTGCACCACGGCTGGCATGCTCTACCGCCTACTACTAGTACATTAGTGATGGTAACGAGTACCAACAACCTTTTTAACTTTGATGACATATGGGTGATGATAATCGTGTATTTTCAAATAGTACTAACACTGGATCTCTATATCCCCAGTACTACATTTTTTATGATAGAGGAGAACAGAGAAGCATGGGAGTTTACTTAATGGTAGGAAAAATAAGCCATAAAACATCTCAACGAGATGAACCATCGACCTATTTAGGCTTTTGGATATCCAGAAATTCACACACTGAAACCAAAACTTCAGGATTTGGATTTAACTTCAGGGCTTTTGTATCTATGGATGATGGTTCGCAACCATGAGATTTCTATATTAGTACCAATCATTTAATATCCAGACTTCAAGAAGTAGTCCAACATATTTCAGAAAAAAATATAAATTAATTAGAAAATTTAAATAAAACACATTAACGGTTTAAAACGCGATATAATAGGGGAGTCTCCCTGTGACCACGGCTGCTGCAAAGCATCCGAAACGTCGGGCCGATGTTAAAAATCAGTTTCAAATAAGTTTAACTAATATATCGCGTTTCAAACCGTTAAAGTGTTTTATTTAAATGCACTTTACATTTACTCGCGTAAACTATAGACAGTATTTAAATTAGAAAATGTTGGACCCAGTGAGGTTCGAACCAACGACGTAAAGATACTAGTTTTGGAATACAATTTTTTTTAAATAATATTAGACTGTTCAAAACATCAGCAAACTCGTAAATTAACCACTAGATAACGCCGCAGTTAATTTAGTAGAGGGGTATGCATATTTTATTTTTCATAATCAAACAATTAAAATTGATCGAGAACTAGAAGTTGACCTGAATTCAACGAAAGTTTACTTAAATCTAGTTTCACTTTCAGAGAGCATCTCAATTCGTGGGTCAAGGCTGAGCTTATCTTCCCACCTGTATTAGAAAAAGTGCTTAACAGTTATATAAATAAAGTGCAAAATAACATAGCCATTGTGTTTATATGAAAAACAATAGATGAACTCACAAAAGGAAGTCTTGCTCCCAACATGGAGTTGGGCCCTTCACTGTCACCGTAGTCGACTTGACATTTTGCAACTTGAGTGTTACGTATGTGTTGAACTGTGTGCCTGCAAACGGAAACACACTTTATTCACTGTAAGAAAAGTTTAAAATCACTTGCAATGTCTCCACATTGATGATGCATTATTTAACAGCTAGTTTATTTGTTTCTTTTCGGACTTCTCCCTTTGAGTGAAATATCTTGTGCATTTTTTAACAATTCTTCTTCCATTCTAACTGATAAATTACTTTAGAAAGTTTTTGGTATATAAACCTATTAGCCGTAAGGAGAAAAAGATATCACTTACCTTGTATACCAACATATCGCGCTTTTTTTACTGTAACAAAAAAGCATATTTTAATCATAATAATTATTCTTATCTACTCAGCATGGGCTTATCTAATGCAACTCTTACGTCAATACTTATCCAACTAGATAGCATGAATAAGGGCAAAAATATGTTGCATAGTGATTAAATGGGAACAATATGATATTGCCGCGTCCGCGATTTCCTCTAAAACACATTTTGCATGTATTGGACTGTTGTTTAACTACAGTTTATCTATACACTATTCATTTCATAAATTTTCAAAAAGCGTTTGTTTTATATTGTTGTGGTTATTTGTTTTAAGTGTTTATCTAATCTATAGCATTCTAAAGATAATATTGTTTAATAATTGTTGTGTTATTTGAAGTTTATTATTAGTTAAAATGTCAAAAAAATAATGTTTTATTAATACTAAATGTAAGCGATGAAAACATTATTTATACAAGTAACTAATCCATCTAGCAGCACTATTGGAACTATCTATTAGCTCAATTGACTTTGATGACTATCCAGGAATGCAGTGGCAGTTAAACTAAATCTAACCTTCGATAATTTTATGACTATAGTTGCTAAACCGAGTTTAAGTAGTAACCTTGTCGAACCTACCTTACGTAAAATCACTACGTAGTGATTAAGTTGCGTTTTCATTCACTATCTATATGGAATTATAAATAACTGAAATCGATGAATGAGTCTGTTTATTAAGGCTTAATAAGGCTTTATAAAAATGGCAAGATTACTTTTGCGTGCGCGTGTTACACGCTATTTACCGGAATAGCCTATTATAATCGATTTGAACTGGTAACTAGTCCTCAAATTTACGTATTAACCTTATTAAACTAATCTTTATACAGTTAGTATTAATGAATGTATTAAAAACTATATCGCAGATTGATGACGTCATCTGGAGAGGTTGCGCGATCTTTGACTAAGCAAAGACTGTCAACGAATGCGTAACATCATCTGATTTTTTTACGATAGATGAGGATAGGCAATCGTGGGGTGCGTTTGGTGGTAGGTTAAGCTATATACCATATAAAAAGTTGGGCTGTCGACTTATTTCGGCTTTGGAGATTCGGATATCCATAGCGTTATACCGAAATACGATTAAACCTGACGACTTTTCCCATCGTGGTGGTTCATGACCCGAAAAGATATTTTTTTTTTCAGTTTAATGTTCAGATTTCCAAACCTGAGTCGGTTTGGAACATGAAAAATTATAAATTATTTAAAAAGAAGTGGGGATCGTACCCACGATCCGTTGATTATTAGCCACCTCGAGCTTGTCAAAAAACATGTCATTCAGCTATTTTCATTAACCATTTCTCAATTCCCAACTTGTTCAAATTCCAAAGTGAAAAATAGTCGCGAAAACCTTATACAATTTATGAAATTATTTAATTAAAAAAATGCATAAATTAATGACTCTGTCGGGACTACGTCCTCTTCTTTAAATTTTGCAACTTCATTTACCGTGAGACGTACGTCGAAAGGATATTGAACTTTATGTATAAGTGTTAAGGTTGTAATTACATTAGAGTCATGTATCAATATCTCAAAGCTCCACAAAAGCAACACGAACATCGAGTGGTATGTAAATGTGGGCAGACGAAGCAAGTATTACTGAAAATTTGCTGAAATATGTATATATAAATAAACGGGGAATCGTGAAACAAAGTCGAGACCGTTATGCAAATGGATAGTAACATTTTTTCGTATGCATCTTGATGAGAATATGTATATTATATTTAGTCTGTATCACACACTAAATTTGTTTAATGTATATAATGCCTAACTTAAATAGGATAGCAGATAGCGTAATACCGTACACTGTTAAAATTGTGTTTTTGATACATCGCTAACAGGCTAGCAGGTTTTTTTTAAATATCTAAATTCAATCTTTCTTCGATGTTTCAAATAGTCGATTACTCTCCTATGACCTGCTCGACATAATAAATTCGAACTTGTGATCTTATCGCAATGCCTTCTACTTTTCAGAAATGTACTAATGTTCACTTGTTTTTTTTAACTTTATTCTATAATGTATGCTAAATTCAAATAAATTTGTGTTTAACAAGTCGAAACGTGATTTAATTTTAAATTAAAAAATTATATCTTATCTGGACGTTACTGGTTTAATTTACGTTGAATTGCGTTTTTAATTCGTTTTATATTGATATTTGATGTCCTTTATAATAACGTCAATTACACATCAGACTAATTTAGAGAAGTATTGTTTGTATCGTTAATCCATTACATACTAATTTGTTTAATATAAGTAATAATACATAGTACACAAATATTTTTTTATACAAAACTTATGTACAATTAAATTTAAAATAATTACGGCTAAGTATGACTATAAATATGATTTCTAATATATATAGCAAAATAAAAAAATCTATAAATATTACAAAATATTTATAAGGCATTGTAAACTTTGTACTAAGCCTTGTCTAGAAATGGCAAGTGAACACGCGACGAATTTTACCGAACCATGCGAGCTCCCAAATTAGGTCAACAATCTTTCGTTCGATACATATTTTACACACCAAACTACGTTCGTGAAATAAAAATGCTAATATTTGTATTACGTCATTTTTAGAGATGAACAATTCCTAACTTTGAAAACATTAATATTTATCACATGTTATTCACATAAGGCACTATATAATTTAAAAATCGAAAATAAATTCGGCATCGTCAGCTTTGCTCTAGAGCACGGAAAGCTACATGCCGGTTCAAGTCCTGCCCGAGTAAACATTTTTCAATTTATTTTCTTTTCAATTTAACATTAAGTTAGTATGGCCCTTTATCTAAACCTTTGTGTATATGTTACCAAAAAAAGTATGAAAATCTTTAAATCACGCGAAAATATCCAAAATTCCAAATACATTTCCTAAATGGCTTTGAAATTATGTTAATTAAATCTAGGATTTCTATTCACTTCCTGAATTTCATACATTTGTTTTCTTTTATTTAACACTACCACAGCCTGACTGTTAGTATTAAATTGATTGTAAAATATCAAAAAGGGTATATATTATTAAGTTTACAGCTAAATGCATTATGCTGTACACTTAAATAGTGAAGTTTTGCCCACATATTTTTATCCAATTGAGTTTAGCTAACGTCTGCAAAACCTTTAATATGGTGGATAAAGAGAAGATTAAGAATAAGGTTTCGATAAGTACTAAAGGCATTTTCTAAAGAAAATAAAACTTAGACTTTGAATTTAATATATTGTAGAATAAAAAAATATGTAAGAGGTAAGCTCAATTCGTGGAGTAGCAGCATAGTACGATATTGGTTTTGGGTTTTAGCCCCGTCTATGTACATACCATCTGAAGTCGTTATATATAAAAAATGTAGAAGTGTCTAATTTACTTTTCGTTTTGCTTAAATATTTCTCACTGACCGTTATTTGTGTTTACAACATTGCGCAGAATAGCTTCGGCTCTTTTAGTAAAAATAAAAAAAGAAACAAATGAACCGAGATAAAGCGCAGTTATAGAAATAAATACTAATTACTAAACTAAATTAAACATATATTTCAATAAAAAAGCTTGAAATGACGCCTATCTTATAAATATTGACATTATCAGTTTGTAACACTGCATAGATTTTAGCTTAACAAATGTTTGAGAGTTTTAAATTTAAAAATATTTTATATAATTGCGAAATTAAACCTTTAAATGTTATTTAAACATAACTAGTCATTTTTTAAAACGAATTATTATCATTCACGGTAAACACATTTATTTATACAATTTCAAACTTTCAATCTTCAATGATTTAGGAATATTACATAATCAAACAATAATAGTGAATAATACGTACGTTTAAGTCAGGGTATAAAACTATTATCATTTTGTCACATTGTTATTATTTTGACAAAAATAATAGAAAAGAAACAAATAACGATAATTAGTGCATTTAAATAATTAATAGCAACTGAGGGTAGATTACGCGAGTTTTAAAAATAGCAAACTTATTTCTATATTAATATCCAAATCGCTTCTAAACTTTTCTCTGTCTAGATTTATTTTTTTTGTGTCTAGATTTAATCAATCTCCCACGATTCATAGTATTCCATTGAAATATAAGTTTTCTTTGAATAAGATCTTAAGAGCACTTAGGACTCAGACAAACCCTTTTTAGGATCTAGCATCTAAATATAAGTCTATTGTTGGATCTACACAAAAGGTTATTGATTTTTTAATATAAAAGAATGGAGTATAGCTTGTTGATATACTTTTTAATTTCCCCAAAAATTTGTTACTTAATTAAGATGTAGACCTGAACGTGTCATCGAAATTATTATGTAAATTTTTATTCTTTAAAATCAAAGCTTGTATGATGAGTATCACGGTGGGATACAACGTTCAAGTTTAAATGTTAGTCCGTATATCCAATGCCAAAATAGGTCGATAGCGCACCTTGCTTAGATGTTAAATGTCTGGGTTATTTCACCTCCCATCAAATGAACCAGATGCTTGTCTCTATATTAAAAAATAGTCGTATTTTTTTAAACTTTGGTTTTAGCTTTAGACGTAGTCGTTTCATATTAAGTAATATAAATATATATTAAAAAAACAGGAAGAACATATGCATTTACAAATACATTTTAAGTTTTGTGACTGACGCCCGTTATGTGTAAAAAAGTAAAAAATGGCATTTCGCCAAGAATATCGTTAAGTCAGCCTGCTTTAATACGACCACATCAGTGAAAAACATTGCTTGTAATACCATACAACAAGTGAATGTGTATATAAGAGTTTATGTGCAATAAATACAATTAAATATTGTCTATAGTCTACGCGGCTTCACAGTTGTATAAAAAACTTTTAACGAATGTGCGGAATGTATTAGTTAACATATTTAAAATTTATTGGAACTACAGCCGGACGTTTCGCAAGCTTTGTTTTAACAGGTGGTAAGTAGATTTAAGGTGTCACTAATGGCATAATCATATCTGCTACGCTAGCGCCGTCTGTTTCGTCGCAGTTGGTAGGTATTTAGAGAAACTACCTAAGTCATTACAAAACTGACTCACGGTGTCCTTTCATTTCTTGGTTTGCCGTTTTTGGGATTTATTTAATATGCAAAATAAAAAGGTGTTTTTTCGTAGGCAAATATTCAAGAAACGCTAAAATACAGACTTTCCGACTTTTGCGTTTAAAGCAGAGTTAAGCAAAAAATGTCATAGAGTCACCGAGCTTTTCGTTCGAAATAAAAATCAATTATTTTAGTTTGACATTATTAACCACCTTCTTAGTCCAGTGCTTAGTGCACTCGACTTCGGATAACGAAATCCCGGGTGTTACTTTAGTATTTAAATTGTTTCGAAGAAATCTAAAAAGAAAGACTTCGTTAAGCCGTCATTAGTCGGTCCCAGTCGTCGCCACTAATTTAATCGGTAAAAATGAAAGCGGTAGCCAGTCAGGTATTTATAAGAATTAAGTCTTTTTTATGATAAAGAAGGACAGACAAACATAGGCCTCAGATGCGCTGTCCACTTTTTGCCTTCGATAATCGGAAGTCCACAGATTAAACCGAAACGCGGTTGATTTCACGGCTTTCCGAATTTCGATATTCCGACCTCCCATTGATTATTAGCAAATACTGCTACCATTAGACCAACGACAATAGTCTGGATTTTATTGTTAAATTTTCTATTTTCCTGTTAAATTATTACAATAGCACGTACGAGCAACTATTTAAAATCTAAAAAGTATTTACGCCAGCAAAAACTAATTTCGCAAAACCTCCCACGTTAAAGCAATATGGCGGAGAACTTCGGAAACAGATGTTATGCTTTCTCTGAGTGTTACTTTTCCCAGTAGCTTTTTAGTTGGCAGAGCTTTCAAAAAGTGAGGCATACATCGCGTGAATTAATTATACCTACTTTTCTGGCAAGCTTCTGAAACCTCACTACGTGATCGTAGTTTACTTCTTAAAAAAATATTAAAACTTTATATCACAATAAATAAAAAAGTATATACATAAAATCGAGACAACTAGGGAAAGTAAACTTCAAATAAGTAGGAATGCATACGAAAAAGGAGAGTCGACATAAAAGAAGAGAATGATTGCAATATATTCAATAGAAAACAATTAAGAAAAATCGATGTCGTGCGATAAAGCCTCGACGGAAGACAGAAAAAATATGGTGTCTTTATCAACATTTGGTTATAGTTACAAATAATTAAAATAAATAGCAATTATGCTAGAGAGAGGGGGCAAACCTCTCTAATTGTGGTAAAATAGTTAATTGTGCTGCGAGCGGATCTGGGTTTGAAACAGTAAATATATTTTCTTGGACAGCGCTTGAAATCTGTACAAATACTGGCTGCTTTTTAAAATCGACCAGTACAACGGGGACAGAAATATGTCTGTTTCATGTAAATAAAGCGAAAGGTCACATTAAGAATGTTTACTTTCAACCAATATGCAGCGCGTTTTAAATAAGCATTATTATAGTATTATATAAATAATTATAGCAATTATTTTGTCAAACATCCGACGATTGAAATAATGGTCAAAAGGAATTACATGTAATAAGAAAAGCGTACATTTTCCTGTTAAACTTGCGGGCAAGTACTCGAGACATGTTGCATTATTCACTGTGCTTGTCTGTCTGTCCATAGACCTCAGAGTACGTGCGTAAGTAGTGCTAGAAATTACGTACACGTTGTGGTCTGAAGGATTGTACTTGAGACACGTAAGGGTCGTAAAACACTATTATCCTACGTTTGAAGGGCACGCCTAGCATAATGCAACATTTTTTCTTGAAACTGAACATTTTAACGGTTTAAAACGGGAAATATATAAATGCACAATTATTTTCTTTGTAACGTCGGGCCGTAGTTAAAATAAATCCTACTAATATTATAAATGTAAAAGTTTGTATGTGGATGGATGTATGTTATTCTTTCACGCAAAAACTACTGAATGGATTTCAATTAAATTTTCCAATAATATAATATAATAGCTTATACATCAGAATAACGCATAGGCTACAATTTATAAAGATATTGTGTGAGCTGTTTAAAATATGACATTAAGTGTCAAGTAATTAGGAAAAACCTACCTTTTTACGAGCTATTCTAGCGTGCGCTGCCATAAACGTTAGTTACACATATTTATGTCATATTGTTAGTTCTTTACTACGTAATTATGTTGTAATTCATTTCTAAAAATATAAAATACAAATAAAGAAATAATCAAAATCTAATCAATATAGATTAAACTGTTCTACGCATTTTATACTATATATTATATAATCTCAATTATTTTAAATATATTATTACAAAATGTGCTGCAAGACCTGGCCGTAAAGGCAAACTCGAATGAGTTTTTGTGAACGCTTTTTAGTCAATAAGTATAGATTTCTAAGCAATTATATAAATTAATTAAATATCTCCGTCTGCTAAACTCTTCATCGCTCAACTTTAAGTAAAAGGTTTACATATAACATCGGTTTCTTCAAACAGGTCGGATTAAGCAAACTTTAAGGAACTTTGAGGAAACTTTTCATCTTTAAACTTAATTACTACACTTTTACTTGGATTGTGTTAATGAAAGTACAAGCCTAGAATATCGATGTCGTTAGGGTCGCGCTTAGTTAAGCTGTGCTAATGAGAAACATAACACCCTTAAGCAAAATCTTGTCTACCAACTTGGTGAACAACAAAATCGAGTAAAAGCATCTGTTAATTGAGAAGATGATTAGAGAAATTATAATATACATAATAAATTTAATATAAGTGACAAAACATAGTTATAAGAAATACAATTTATATTATTGACACAATTGTTATTAAGTAACGTCTCAACGCAATTAGTGCTTAATTAAATAAAACACTTTTAACGCTCTAAAATGCGAAATGTATTAGTTAACTTATTTACAATTTATTTTAATTACGGCCCGACGTTTTGGATTGCAGCAGCCGTGTTCTCATTTCCTCTTTTAAACATTTCGCTTTTCAAAACGTTAAAACAATTTTGATTACATCAATAAAAACCACGCAATTAAATTTGCTTAATCAAACCGACAGACAATTTCTTTGCTAAACTCTAAAATAGAAAATATATTGTTAAATTTACACCTCGTACTATTTCAAGAAACCACGTAAGACCGCATTGTCGAATAAAAGAAGATTCATAGCCGTCGATCATACGCATGTCAATAGATCATTATCTCGAATGAGATAATTAACTTGGATATCCTAGATGTTTGTATATCTTAAAAATAAGATGCCTAAATACTTTTATTTCAAACAATAGTTACTAGTGTTATAACTTACTTGGTAGATTTTTCTCAGATTTAATAGTTTATCAACATAATACATTAATACAATCTCTAGTTTACGCGAGTAGTACACATTTAAATAAAACGCTTTAACGGTTTAAAACGTGATATATATGTTTTTTAGTAAAATTTGATTGAAAAATTATTTTTAACTACGGTCCGACATTTCGAAAGTTTTGCAGCAGCCGTGGTCACGGCGAATCTCCCCGCATCCGAAAGGTTGTTTGATTTAAACATAATACGTTATTATACAACAATATTCACCGAGATAAAACGAACATTTCTTTATAGTTAGTTGTCTACATTTCGACTTCTATTCTGTAAACGTACACCTATATCCGTAGCGCAGTAATATTCAAAACCCATGGGAGTTAAGACAAAATGGTATAAAAATAAAAGCAGCCTGCAGTGACGCAACTTACGCACGAGTTCGGCCTTCACCTTGCTCGGTACTCGGTATTTCGGCCGTGAGCACCCCCCCTTCCCCACTTCCCCCACAACCCTCCCATCGTTACATCCAACGTATAGGTTATTGCATTGTTTGTGGATCACGTCAAAACAAAAGGGAATACGGATTTGTTGTTTGAAAGCTTCGTCCTCGTCGAAAGTAGCGGTATTTTAATTATTCGTTTACACAGAATTTCATATTTTTAATTTGCCATTACATTTTAACATGAACCTACGTAATTTATAACCGCGTTGAATCCAATTGTAGCAACGGTCCTTAGTTCGATTTCCACCGGTCCAGCATGTGTGACCAGACTTTAAGTATAGAAATCATTATCTGCAAACTGTACATAGACAGGTCGGAATCGACGACATGTATTTCAACAAAATGAAATGAAATAATAAAAAAAAAATCATTTCACATTTCATTCATAATATATTCATATTTATGTCTCGATGAAAAAAACAAATTACCTAAATGTATAAAGACACCAACCGCCCAAAATAAACGCAACTAGAGAGCAAAACGTTTATGAGTGCTTAATATAACATTTGAAAAAGCAATACCAGTGCGTACTTTACCAAATTACTTACTATAGGCCTGAACATCGGCATAAGTACTCTTATTTTTCCATTCGCAGGGTTAACATAAGAAATCAATTACCGCGAAGTTGAGAAATTATTCCAATCCCGAAAGGGTCAGTCGCCTACGCGTTATTACTTGTAAATTTTCATCCAAGCGATCCTAAGTAAATGACGGTTGAATTATTAAAGATTGTGAATGAACAAGACTATTAAACGGGAGACGAATATTAGGTACCGACTCACATACAGACATGCAATTTATACTAATATATAAAGTTGAAGAGTCTGTTTGTTTGATCATTTAACGCTCAGGAACTACTGGTTCGTATTGAAAAATTATTTATCTGTTTCTGATTAGCATTTATGGACAGAGGCTGTACTAATAGGAGCGAAAAAACAGCGGGAAACGTGAGAGAAACTGGTAAAAGTTATTAATCCTCGTAACGATTTAAGATATCCAAAAAATATTTATGAAAGAATGATTCCTCTTTCAATGACCTAAAAATATCCGAGACAGTATATTTTAAAATTAACTTGTTAAACGACGGTACGTGGACGACGTGTGGAAAAGGCTTATAATTTATGAAGATAAGGAGATTTGCAAAAACAAGTTTTGATGCCAAAAATAACTATTCTACGCAAAGGAGACACAGCTAGTAAGTTTATATGTAGCTACGCTCACAACTGAAAATTATTAAAATTTAGTAAATTATGAAGGTAGCCCGATCCGTAGTCACAAAAAAATAATATTTAACTTATCAACATCTTATCTCACAGCACATAGGTTTATAACTAAGCTAACGCCCATCACGCTACTGCACTATGGATTGGCGGGTTTTTACGACGGTTTAACGATCTATCCAAGATCGGAGTCTTTGTTTTACTTACAAACCCAATACTAGAAAGTTTCCTAGATAACATGTAAATACCAAATTAACAATTTGCTTAACCAAGGATTAAAAGCCTGGAGCAAGTGTTGTCTAACGACCAATCTGTTGTCGATGGATATAACCAGTTCATTAAGTATGCAAATATATCTTTTCAAGGGCTGGACAACTGTCTATAAAATAAAATGGCATTACATGAGGGTCGGAAACAATAAATTGCTTACGAGACAGATAATCTTCGTAGAGAACCTTCTTAAATCACTGTAATCCACTAATTAAACATAATTTCAGTATCACTGTATCACTAAACACATCAAATAAATGTTTTTCACAGATGAAATTTTAATTTGCAATAGATATTGACTTGTGTACCTCGTAGCACAATGATTACTGAGGCTTCAGTATTAGCGTTACATATACTTACGTATTCAACATAACTGATGACATTTTCATCCATTCAAAGTGTGTGACGTTGCGTTTTAGAATGTGCGCATGTGTGTGAATCATTGAGTTAATACTAAGATACAAAATAAAATGTAACTATTGAACGGTTTAAAACGCGAAGTACATTAGTTAGCTTGTTTAAAAAATATTGTAACTTCGGCACGAGTTTTGAATGCTATGCAGCAGTCGTTGTAACGGGGTAAATAAACATGGAGGGTATCTGTAATGTCAAAGTAAAAAATTGCTACCCTAATTTTTAACTAATATATTTCGTGTTTTAAACCATTAAAGTGTTTTATTTAAATGTGTACTCGCGTAAACTATAGATAGTATTGAACATTAATCTATTTTAATGTACATTAAATCGGCATAGTTAAAAAAAGGTATGAAATCTTTAAGACTTGAAGAATAACAGGTAATTTCAAGCTATTGGGCGTTTGTTAATATAGAGTTGTGTTAGTATAGATCGTTGTGCGTATAACAATCTCTACTAATATATAAAGCTGAACAGTTTGTTTGTTTGTTTGTATGCGCTAGTAACTACGGGTTCAAATTGAAAAAAATATCGAGGATGGCTATAAAACATTGCGCTGTGACTAATAGAAGCGAAGTTACAACGGGAAATGTAAAAAAAAAAACGGGGAAAATGTTTCCCCGTCTCTGTAGGTTTCTGATGCGTATGCTGCCAAAACCGTTCAAGTCACCCAAAATCTATATATAGAGGAATGATTCCTCTTTAAATAATCTGAAAAAATGTCCGCGACACTATATGTCTATCTTTTAGGATTAACTTGCGCAAAAATTTATAAAGATGTAGAGATTTGCAAAAAACAAAAATTTGGATGCCCAAAACTACTTTTCTACGCGGACAAAGTCGCTGACACAGCTAGTTATAAATATAGATAATATAAAAGCAATATAAATCATACTTTCTTCACGTGTGTCTCGTGGCAACACTGTACAGCAGCTCGTGACGTAAAAACTACGTTCCGTAATATTTTATTAGGAAACTTACTGAGAATAGAAATTGTCGTGAAATTGGATGGCTTTCTTTATAAAAAGGTTTGCTTTTAGGTATTTCTAAAGCTATTAATAGTAGGTATTTCTATTAATAGTCTGTACTTGGTTAAATGTGGTAAATTTAGTTATATCGTCTGTAGTTCACGTGAGAAGTATGCGTTTAAATAAAACACTTTAACGGTTTAAGACGTGATATATATTCGATAAACTTTTTTTAACTTTGACATTAGAGACACCCTCCATCTTTAATCTCCACGTGACCACGGCTGATATAAAGTACCGAAACACCGGGCCGAGAAAATAAGTTTAACTAATATATATCGCGTTTTAAACCGTTAAAGTGAATTTATTCCCTGGGCTTTTATTGCAAATAATGATAAGTCAAATTATAACAAGAACGAAACATCAATAACAAATTTTAATATTTGAACTTAAAATGTGGGTAGCGTGATTAAGGCTAGAATACACTCTTGACCGCCTCTGTAGCCAAATGGTCAAACTAACATTGCGTTAAGCACAACAAAACAATAATATCTGTCAGTCGGTTAGGACACAGTAAAACAACTGATCAGATACAAAATTGTGTTCGCACTACATCGCAGGGGGAAACGGGATTTTACTTTTTTTACACTCTTATGAGGGTAGTCCGACTTTCTTAACCGAAAACCAGAATTTCAGTGCAAAAGATACAACGACAGAATTATATTTCGGTATAGTTTTAATCAATGAAAAATTATCATGAGGCTTCTATTTACAAATCAGTGATTTTTCATTTAAGAACGAATCTGAATGCTCACGACTTCGCGAGGCACCAAGGCCGTTTGAAACTAGTGCGATTCAAGCACCCTCGCTGCAGTCGTTGGATCCATTTGCAAATGACAACTCTGCTTTCAGAAACGAGAACGTAAATATTTATATGGATATACAATATACATATATTAATAAACGTGTATATTTGGCTGGAAAACTAGTTTGCGAAACACTGAAAGGGAAAACGGGTACTTGCCGGGAAAACAACGGGAAAAGTTATTAATATTTTTACAGGTGACGTATTTATAATACTTACATTGTAAAGAAAGCATGTACATCTAAAAACATATAAAATTTCTTTAAGATTTAACTTATGTAATGGTATCAATGTACGGCTAAGATAAAAAATCAGTTGAGTTTAATCGCGTTTCGGCTTTAGTCAGTGAATTTCCGAATATCAAAAGCCAAAATAAATAAATATTGTTTTCTTTTTTTCAAAATAGATCGCCAGGGCATCTTGTTGATATGTTCAATAGGGTATTTCATCCCAGGATTGTCTGTCTACTTCTATCATATAAATAACTTCTATAATGTTTAATTATTTCGATAACATTTATAGAGGAAAAGTGCAGAACCCTTCGTGCGACATTCCGACTCACACTTGACCTTTTGATTGAAAACAGTATAGATACTCAAAATTAAGGCGGATATATGACCTTTATTATAATGAAATGGCCTGAATACTAAATAACGATCTCAATAGATTTTCGCATAATGGCATAAATAATTGAACCGCAATGAACAAGATCAAGGACAGATTCATTATAAAATAAATTGTATCTTCTTTTATGATTTCAATTTTGTTTTATTAAGTTCGTTATTCTGGGATAAGGGCTTAGTTGTGCTGACTCACTATCGAAAATACTCTTTATATTTAAACGAATTGGATATTTTTCAATGGTTAACGAGATCCGTATTGCATATAGAAGATATTTTGCGTCATTTAAAAATAAAATTGTCTATCAAAATAAAATTGTTTAAATTAATTGTGTGGTTTTTAAATGCATATAAAATAGGTAGGATAAAAATTATGATAACGATTAAGAGATACACAAAACTAAGTCATCGTCGAGATACGAAAAATATTGTATAATTTTGAGTAGGAGTTTACTAAAATTACTTATTATATTTATATGACTCTCTTAACGGTTCCCACCGCTGGGCCATGGGCCTCCTGTAACAGTGTTACCCAATTAGATTTGCCCCTGCGTGTTGGCAGGGACTTAGACTTTAGGCATTCGAAACGTCGGGTCGTAATTATTCGTTGGTTTTAGTTGCGTACGCTATGAAAGGGTTCAAGATAGCGAAAATATATGTATCCACGAATGATTCGTCTTTAAACGATCTAAAAAAATGTCCCAGACAGTATATCTTTTAAGATTGACTAGCGAGATCGACGGGGACGCGGACGGAGTCTGGGGTAACCGGTATAATTTATAAAGATGTGGATTTATAAAGATTTATAAAGAGGTTGCACTTTGCCCAGTTTCTTAAAATGGGATTGTTTGGGGTGCTCGGAGAAAGATTGCACTATGAGATTTCGGAAAACGATCGACGACCCTCGATCTTACGATCGCGTAAAAGTCCGATACCCTTGCCTCGGCGAACATATAACGTGTTTTATGTGTTTTGTTTAAAGCACAGAATGATTCAAAATAGCTATCGCTATAAGTTGTTCAAAAGCCCGAGTGCTAAGAACAAGGTTTGCCGCGTGCTTCTAGTTCGTTTTACCAGCATTTGAGAAATCCATTAGCAAATACAAAGAATAATATAGGCCTTCTAAAATACAATACGTACGTTTTGATAATAAGTGTAAATAGTACTGACTGAAAATATTTTAATCAGATTTTTATTATTGCGCAAACGAATCTATAACTATAGTTGTGCATGTGTCTATAGAGCGGAGCGAAAATTCGGCCTATTATTTTCGTCTCATTGTTCTATAATTGTAGTGGAAGACACAAAATAAATCCGTATAACATCTGATTATAATGACTATGGAGTTTAATTAGGTCGATAGCGCATCGGAATTTTACAAACTCACGCTTAACACGGTAATCTCACAGTTTTTTCGTCACGTGGACGGCCTACCACATCAAAAATGTATAACTTTTCGGATGAAGTCCAATATATTACAGAAAACGTAATTATTTTATATTGGATCCGGTAGGCATCGAACGCACATTCTGTGGATTATTAGTTTGGCGATTTTGATATAGATGTACAAATATATTTTTTTATGGTAAATAAATTATAAAAAAAAATCTTATGAAATCAATATACAAATAACACACAAGGCATAAAGTTAATCCCTCCAGATTCGCTAGAATAATTTCGAACCGGAGTAGTGCACGAGTGGAGGGTACGTGCCTTGGGATCTGAACCAGTATTCTCCATTCTGCGCTGGAGGCATCGATAGGCACCGACATGCAATTTTGAAGCGTTGAGCTCGAGATGCACACTGCCTAGAGCGGTATATCTGCTTTACATTTTGATCAGAAAAGATTTGAATAAAACGTGACGGGAATTTCGAACGTTATGATAAATTTAATAGGAGGTTAAATGTTGCTTACCGAGCCTTTATGGGTTTTCGGCTGTTCGACCGTCGTAATTAAGAAACTGTCTTGACGTTTTGCCATCGCGAGTGGATGTTGCACTGCGTTAACCACGAGAAGTTCTTGTTTGAAATCTCAGGGAAGCAATTAATTGACTTGCCTGTAAATAGATTGCGCGAGTGAAACGGACACAGAAATGCGTTTGGCCCGTGACGGTATTCATTTATTTTTATTTAATTAAAAGTTTATTTCCGATTTTGAAGTTTAAATTTGATATACCAAATATTTTTGACATATTATAACTTTATAATCCTTCACATGTTTTTGCATATAATGGCATTAAATCGATTAAAAATCTATTTAGTTTTACAAAAATTGACACCATGGAGGAGACACGAACCTTGAGCTACCGTATCGTACACGTCATTGTCGAATCATTTATATCTATTGATACATCCACCTCGCGCAATATGTATTTATGTAAGTATAGTAGTTAATTCCATCATGCACAATGTTATATGAAAAAAATATTGAAGTTTTCAAAAGAATTAAGTCACAAATGCTATTTTTGTTTTTTTTTATAACTCATTTTTATTTCTATCTATTCAGTTACACTTTATTATTGTGAACTTAAGGAATAAAATATTAAATTAAATACAGTATAAAACGTGATCTGTATCTGTTAGTTAAACAACAGACTGGCCGTAGCAAAACATTAAGATCATTAAAGGTCTAACATACCCATAAATTCTGATACCGTAAGTGTAAAATATTGACTTCCTTTGAAATAAAACACTTTAACGGTTTATAACGCGATATATTTTAGTTAAACTTGTATTTAAATGTGTACTACTCGCGTAAACTACAGACAGTGTTTCATTTAATTTTTTACAATCCTTGCTTCGAAAGTATTTCCGTGTCATGTTGTTTTTTCGATAGGGCGTTTTCGTTTCAATAGGGGCGTGTTTATGTGTACCTTAAGTATACAATTATCATTAATACATTATTTATCTTTATAGTTTTTTTTATTTATAGTTTCTAATAACGATACTTAGTTACTGGTATAATGACTACAAATTGCCAAGTACTTAAATTTAAGTTCTCCATCTTGCTTATAGTCACTTAAACAATTATGCACTACTAAGATACTATAAGAGCCATTAGTTTTCCATTATTGACCTATGACCAATAACTAAAACCTCGTTTTGTATCGTTCATGATAGCGATATGATACACAAGTATAGCTCAAGTTGATCGGATAACAGAAAGTAGGTTATAAATTGATTACTATCAGTTCAGATAGTTAAGGCCATGATATTATTTACTGATCTATAGAATGACGTTTGACGAAAATTTAATTCTCGGATATATTTAATAAATCAATAATATCATTTTTGATTTAGCAAAAAAGTTGTAAATCTAAATTGTTTAAAATAAATCCGTAACAAAACTAAATAAAAAAATCGATTTTAGATTGAAAATCTATGACACCGACAGGACTTGCGGGGGCCCCGTCTTTGTTTTTTAAAAAAAAGGGGGGGGGACGTGTTTTCGGGGTCACTGCCCTTTATTTTTATTTTTTTATCTATTCACACATGAACATGCGCAATAATTTAAAAACTTTAATAATTTTCCACAATGTCATAACATGTGGAAAATATTAAAGTTTTTAAATAATAATTTAACTAATATACTTCGCGTTTCAAACCGCTAAAAATGTTTTATTTAAATGTGCACTCGCGTAAACTTCTTTCTTCTACAGCCGTTATTTACATATAACTTGTTTCATTAGAACGTGAAATCTATAATTATGTTCAGCTATAATTACATTAATTTTGTTAAATAATAATTTATCTCTTTCCGAAATTAACCCTTGATAATGAATAAGAGTTAATAATTATTAAAGACTTTCACATGAAGTTCCCTAGTCACCTCACCATTTATACTTACACCTTATTTTCCTCGCTAATGGAACTCGCAATAAAAAGAGTTTTCGGTCACATTCGGACCGCGGGAATTCCGTATTTCTATTCACGTTCTTCAAATCGTACATGGAATATGAAATGTTAACGTATTTACCACGTAATAGGGCGTCTTGTAGGCTACTATTAAAATTATGAAGTGATGAATGTTAAGACAAGCACGGGATTTTAGGAAATTTAAATATCCTAGCCATATAACACCTCATAAGATGCGCACTTGACCTTATTGGCTTTGGATATTTGGAAATTCATACACTGAATCCGAAACTCGCTTAAAATTTGCGGTATAAGCTTTTTTTGTACACATTAAGTGCGTAAGGATTGTAATAACAACTTGGCAATTAAAAGGAATGGCGGCGAGTTTCTTGCCAGTTCTTCTCTTTAGTTCTACGCTCTAAGCTTGGGATCTGGTAGTAACTGTCATAATAGAGTTTTCCATTTTTAACTTTTTGACGTTCATAAGTGTACTAAGGTGCCCACGTGAATAAATGATTTTTGATTTGATTTGACTTCTATTGAATTTTTATCATGCTCTTTCTTTTCAGCAAGAAAACAATTACAATTATATTTACTACCATTTCTCAAATTAGGACTCCATGAATAGAGTTGGCAAGAATCTCGCTGTGGCTCCTTTTATCGTCAATAATCTGTGTTTTGTGTGCGAAGTTCTTTACGTTATAGTAACAGCTATAGGACACAAATTAATAACCTTTTCGTTGGTACTTATTAAAAAGTGTAAATAGAACTGTACACGTCCTGTTTGCCATAAAAACCCATTATAATCTTTGAGAAATATATTTTTGGATTTTGTAGTTGGTGTTTCATTTTTAATGAATGTTACTTCAAGTGTGGACCTCTTCGCTAAAAATACCTCAAGGTAGGTAAGCTATACGTATAATATTCTCAGTAATGTCGACTCGCCTCCCTTGCTAGGTCACGTCCCGTCTATTAAGCGAGTAAAGTGCTGTTATATGGCGGGTTATCAATATAACACACGCTTAACGACAAACCATGCACTAGTGGCGTACAGCTTAAACACGATTTGGAAAATATTTCATGAAGTTTTAAGAAAAGCACGAGCAAATAGCATTAGTCATAATATACATTCACAATACGAGAACGCGTTTAATTAAACACACATTTGACCAAAAAAAAACCCCCCCAAAAAAAAAAAAAAAAAAAAAGGGGGGGGGGGGGGGAAAACCCCCCCCCCAAAACCCCCCCCCGGGGAAACCCCCCCCCCCCCCCCCCCCCCCCCCCGGAAAAAAAAAAAAAAAAAAAAAAAAAAAAAACCCCCCCGAAAATTTTTTTTTTCCAAAAAAAAACAACAAATAATAAAAAAAAAATTTTTTTTTAAACTTTTGTGTCTAGATTAAAAAGGTTAAAAAAGCTCGTACTGACCTACATAAACAGAAAAAAAACAAAAAAAAAAATTTAAAAATCCCAAAAAAAAAAATTTTTTTGGGTGGCCGGGGTTTTCAACCAGGGGTGCGATTTGATTGTGGTAGATTAAAGGTTAAAGTGCTTTACGAGCCCCGAGTCCCATTGGAAGCAATAAATACACTGATGTCGATATAAAATGGAATGGTGATTTTGCCAGGCTCATTGGTCTAATGGTAGCATATAGTTCAATCAATCAATTTTTTCAATTTATAATTTTTCTGAAACATGTTGGACTTTGTCTGGAAAACAAGACATTTAATGTGTGTCAGGAAATTTGAAATGCCGCCCGTGTCACAAGCTACCGTCCACAGAAGCCACAGATGAAAAAGGCGTAAAGTTTAGTCGGTGGACTAATAATAGGTGGAGAGCGCATTTTGTGTAGATGTTATATGGCTGGGGTCATTCACCTCCCATCGAGTGAACTCCATGTTTGTCTGTTCTCCTGTGTCATTAAAAAATCCATATCTCCTGTGTTGCAGATAAAATTTAGTACCCCACGCACTAATAGATAGTATTGACGTATTATCTGTTCGTAGACTTCTATGCCTAGCAATAATTATTTTCTGAGTTATGACGAGACTCCAAGAGAATTTAATAGTAAAGTTTATGAGTGAAAACTTTGTTTGGGTTTATTGTTATATTAAGTGTTTTTTAAGTTTAAGCTGTTAGGTTCTAAGTTTCCAAGTATTTTTAAAAATATACTTTTCTTATTTACTTATGCATAAATATTAAATAACTTTAAAATAGACATTCAATCCAATATATAGTAGATGTTATTAGTTGTAGAGCATTATGCTCGCCAGTGCCCGGAAACACGATGCGTTTAGGCGTTTTGATTTATATAATATTCTGTCACAGTTTTAGTGCCCTATTAATTTTCAAGTAAGCAGCAGTACTAGTTGTATAGAGAACAATAATCGGTCGAAGTGAGCACCCGGAACAACTGACCTATTTGGCTTTGAAATGAAACGTACGAACCAAAAGAATAATAACAAAGAAATGCTTCGAAAACAAAATGCCGAGTCTCGCCTGCGAACATTTGCGTATTCATTTGTTCGTTTTTATTCGCGTGTACGTTTAATTGAAAGTCTCTCAAATCGAATGGTTTTCCAGTTTGTTTATATGGAACTCTTTGGTTTCTAGATACTATTAACAAGCATAAAAAGTTTTTAAAGGCTAAATATAGGCATAAGAAGCCAAACTCAAACTGAATCCGCACACGATTTTTTATTGCAAAGTTATGTTAAATTTGTTATCTACAGCAAAATGCATGTTGATAAATGAAACGTAGTCCAATTTATATTCTTAGAGCATGGCAAAATTCGTGTTTGTTTTTTACACCTTCAAGAATCGATCTGAATCCGAATAAAGATAGGATTAACCACTAGACCGGCGTAGACGCAGCTCTTATTAATAAATGTGTAATTAAAAATAATAATTTTATTGATATGTCAATTCATGCTTTTGAATGTCAAAAATTTGACAATAATATGTAATTTTCGCAATTAATATGTAAAAATACGTTTCTCTTTTAAATAATTTACTTTTAACGGTTTATAACACGAAACATATTAGTTAATTTGTATTTAATTTAAATTGACTACGGCCCGTCTCTTTTTAATTAAATTGAAAGTTAACTTATATATTTCGTATTTGAAACCGTTAAAAGTGTTTTATTTTAATGTGTATATTTAAGCGTAGCATTACAGACAACTTTTTCTATCAAAATAGCAATCAGACAGAACCAATCTGCAGCTCTACAAAGGACATTACACGCGCCCACGCGATCCAGACCGAGCGTAGGTTTGTAACTTCATGACATTTGCGTTCGTCTACTTGGAAAGGTTAAATTTTCACAATAACATTCGCTAATTTGCTTTATCTTAGATATTATTTTCACAAGATGTTTAATGTCAAAGGGCAGCCTGAATCAACTGGAAAGGTTCTCGTCAGAGTTTCACGGAGTATTATTTATTAAGATATCGTTATTGTTCTCGAGAACAAATTGACATACTTACAATACAGTTTAATTATATATTCAAGCTTATATTGTTAGTTTTACAAGTTTGAAACTTATTGTAGACATAGAACTCTGCAGACTAAGTTCACAAGTTAGGACCTTTTTTTATTAATTAATAGCGATATACAAAAAAAATAAATAACGAAAATCTTACAGCCCATCTCTTTACTCATCTAAAGATTTATATTTCAATCCTCACTGATATTATAAATGCGAAAGTAACTCTGTCTGTCTGTTACTCTTTCGCGCCAAAACTACTGAATGGATTTAAATGAAATTTGGTGCACAGATGGTTTAGACCCTGAGAAAGTACATACTTTACTTTACTACTACATACTTTTTTATTGCGAAAAAGGGGTTGTAAGAGGTTAAAAGGGGGGGTGAAAGTTTGTATGGAAATTCGTGGTTTTTGAAGCTAGAACAATGAAACTTTCTTCTTTGGCTTGAATAGGAATGGGAGTGGGCGTGGGCGTAGGAGTGGGAGTGGAAATGAGAGTAGGAGTTAGAGTAGGAGTGATGTGAGATGAGAGTGTTGCGACAAAGTGGCACAACATAGATTGGCTGCCTTAAATGCGCCCTTACATAAATTAATAAACAGCCTAAATTATTAAAAATTCTACCCCAAGTGACTATTACACGCGAACGACGTCGCGGGCACAGCTAGTATTTTATATTTTTCACTTGCGGCAAGATGGCAAGAAAGCTCCTGTCTTTGGGGAAATCTACAGGCTCTGTGCGAAGCGTTTCAGAGAAAAGAAATAGAAAAGAAACAGAAGTAATATTCTGCTTATTTCTTTTGTATTGATATGTAATATTGTAATAATTTAAAACTCGAATATAGTCTAGTAATATAGGTACCTTTAAAGAAAACACTTTTAACGGTTTTATTTAAAGGTTAAGGTGTAATTAAATTAAATTATAAAATAAGTTGCCTAATTTCTCGTTTTAAACTGTTAAAGGGGTTTATTTCAATGTGTACTACTAGCGAAGAATACAGACAATGTAGATATTTCAACAAGGACAAAATATCAAACCTACACAGTACCTACACAGTACCTTCTTCATAGAAAAAAAATATTAATCTGTTATAAAATTCCAAAGAAAGTCCAAATATCGTGACGTCACATAAGAAACTTTAACGACGCGGAATTTTCCTAATGATTTGCAATGAAAAGGGTAACAAAGCTGTGTATATGTTGGCTATAAGTGTTTTAAATAAAACTGATAAGGCCTCTTACAACTATGTTCATGTAGATAAAGTGATAAAAATGACAATTTAATGTGGGCTTGTTAGTTAGAGCGGTGAGTTATATTCTTGTTTTATTACAGCGATATTATTAATAGTATTCAGTAACTTATAAATACAAAGTATGAAACAACTTCTAATATGTATCTTTGGCACTTCTATTGTCAAATGAGAATTGCATTGTATCCTAAATTTAATTAAAACCGAATTTTAGGAAATACGTTCGTGGTCGTGTCGAAATAATTTCAATTCATATTTCATTACCTATTCATTTGTAAAGTATGCATCGCAAGCTTAGTGCGTTCGAATCGAAAATAAGTTTTGATACCCACGTGTACAATGATAGTAGATAAATAAAAAAAGAATCGAAATTTTACAATGAAAATCCAAATATACTTTATTTGAGGTTAAGATAATCACAAATTATTAATGTATTACCCCATTACTCATCCTAGTACAAATTGGTGTAGAGCCAAATGGGAATAGTCTAGATACATTACTTTTCACATTATTGCGAGAAGCATATAATAATTAAATACTGTCTGTAGTTTACACGAGTAGTACACATTTAAATAAAACAAAAAAGCGATATATATATTGGTTAAACTTATTTGACATTTTTTTATCGGCCCTACGGCCCGACGTTTCTCGCCGTGTCCACGGCTGCTGCAAATTTTCAAATATGTTTAACTAATAAATATATGTCGCGTTTTAAACTTTTAAGGTTTTTTATTTGAATATAATAATTAACACAATTAAGGATTGTTTTAGATGTTTACAAAAACGCCGATATCGGAGTGTTAGGTGTTGGATTTTGATGACAAAATGATTGAAAACTTTTTTATTGCACATGATGGCACTATATAATTTAAAAATCGAAAATAAATTGAAAAAAATCCGACTCGGGCAGGACTTGAACCGGCATCGTCAGCATTCCGCGCTGTTGCTCAGAGTAAATTCTAAGAGTCGAAAGTTTTTTTAATTTTCTTTCGATTCTTAAATTTTAAAATGGTAATCAACTTTTTTTTTAATAAACGAATGTTATTTTGTTGTTACTATTAAATCAAAGTACTATAATTTTTATTGACGTAACTTAACGCATTTCGTTGATGACAAAAACCAAACCAAAACCACAATTCGTATCTAAAGCTTCACTAAATGCTTTGAATAACGTTCCAATTACGTAATTTTAAGCGAAATTATACATAGCTTCTGTATAGTAAAGTCGCAAATGCAATGGCTGCATCGAGGCGAATATCGAGCCTGTTTTATATTTGAACAAATTGGGCTATTCCATTTCATTGTAGGTCATTCAACCTATCTGCATGTATTTTAAATCCCTCTTGAAATTATTGTGTTTCTAAAAATGACATGTAAATAACTACTGTAATCTCAAAAACATATCAATAAAACTTTCCCAAAAATATAGATGATTATTTGATTTCTTTATTAATCTCATTTTAATATAATTCGTTATAGCCATTTTTGTAGTGCAGGCAGTAAAAACATTATTTTGTAGCCTAGTATACTTATTAAATAGTAATTTAACTATATTTATAGTTCACTCCAGTAACATTTAAGCTACAAAAATTATAAAGTGTAAAATAAATATGAAAAGACTAGTACTTTGGCTGACCTAGTTCTTTTGACTCCGCTAGAGCGTGATAATATTTTAAATAAATCTGTTTCTAATTAGAACGGTACGCTATTATTGTACCATGATAAATGTAATATTATAATCACATGTCTTTGACTCATATATAACGAAATCTTATTGAAACAAAAACGTCGAAAAGCTCTACAGTCTACGAGGCTACGTATAGCGCTACGAACGTAGCAACAGAGTCTACATAAGTCGTATAAAGATTGAACATTCTTAGTACTAAGCTCCAACGTAGCTTTGTATTATAGGCGCCTCCATAACGACAAGAGACAAAGAGAGTGAAGTGGCGCGAAAGTTACACTACCTGTGACGCTGAGCAAGGACATGGTGGGACGAGTGGCCGTCTGGCCTGGCTGGCCCGTCGACCCGAGGCGGTCGGCGGGGCCGGCGCCTCACCGGCCGCCGCGGGGCGCCATAACTCGCACACGCGCGCCCGGCTCTGCGCGGCCCGGCGACCGACTGACGGGTTCCTCCCCGCCGAGCCATCAACCTACAAACGGCAGGACGCGCCTCCGCCGGCCGGCTGCCTCGATACCGACATTTCCACTCATTGCATCACAGACGCGCACTAACTAACATCCTCTGAAATCACCACCGACCGCGCGCAGCGACACTCGCTGAACGAAAGCTCGTCGTGTCAGCTCGACTCGTAATAAGGCTTCGAAAGCGCATCCACACATTTTTACGTTCGCGTCGAGCGCGCATGCGCGGTCGGGACGTCTTCTGACATCACCGGCACCCGGATTATTTTTGCCCGGCGAGGTAAATACCCTCACATCGATCGAACCCGGTTAAACTGGATGCAATTATTGCACTGGCCTAGTCCTAGAAGTGATGCGGATACTAACCGGTTTATAGGTAACTGAGCTTTCGTTCGCAGACGAAATAGATTAAGCCCTTACTTTTTATACCTGGACCTTAACCATTACTACATTTTTTTATATAACAACTACATAAGTTCTCTTGTTGCTTTTTAAGAACTTAAAAACTTTGAAATTTTACCTTAAAAGACAAAGTGTACGGGAAAACAGTGTTAACGATATTTTTTGTATTGCTAAATGCTTAAAATTGACGTATATAATTGTACATGTGCAAATAAAGGTATACGCTTAAGGTTGAACTTTCATAGCTTTAAAATTTCTTGCATGACGCAGAAAATAATGGTCTAGCACACGAAATAAGTTCTTGCCTCTGTCTTCTGAGCTATCTTGTCGTTTAAGATGACTGGTGGCACAAAAGTGAGTCTTTTGTGCTTTCATAAAATCAATTTTGTCATTAGTCTAAATGTGCTCTATTCTAATGCGACCCGAAAGCTTTGAAAATTTGATTTCGTTTTGTAAAAGTGAATAACTTAAAAGCAATAATGTTGAACTCTTTAAAAAAAAAAAAAAAAAGGGGGAAAAAACGAAAAAAAAAAAAAAAAAATATTTGAAAAAAATTTTAAACCCCGCCCCCCCCTTTCGGATGCTTTGCAGCCGGCGTTGTCCCCGGGAGACCTCTTGTTAATTATCCACGATATTTTGAATAAATTCTCACACCTAATAAAATTTACCATATGTTTATAAAGTGCGACATCAAACAGGCTTATTTACCGATGTACCATATAACTACATTAGTAATCTATATTATTAATCAGAAAACGTATTACTCATCATTGCATCAAGCAACAAGGTTCTCAACCCGGATAATACAACACCTTAACTTATACTGAAATCAACTACTTGCCTGTATAAAAGATTGAGCTGTGAAACAGACTTAGAGTACGTCTACCCCACATAATGGGAAAAAGGGAATTTACTTCTCCAGGTATACCTATCGGCAGTAATAAGCCTGTCTGTGATGATGGATGGTCTATATAGGTTCACAAAAACATCGCCTAATCCAAACCCGGACAGACACATTTAGCTCATATCACACGATCCATCGCAAAGTACGAATTCCAGTGGCACCAAAATGCCTACTTAGCTGTAATGATTATTGAAAAATTCATTGCACGTTCCGAGTGGGAAAGAGCACGTAGACAGCCTATTTGCAGTTTCTTGCCGCGATACCTTTGCAGTAGTTTGCTCGTTTAATTGTATCTATAATATTGAACAGTTTCAAAACACCGACATTTTATTACTTATTTTTACACGACTACGGAGAACCCAAATGTGATTATGCATCAAATGAAACTAAGATAAAATTTGTGGGTGTAAAATTTGTTATACTAAAAACTGTTTGACAATGACGTCTAAGATAATTATTACGTTGTGCTTTACAGTTTTATGATTATTTCTCCTTTCATCAAAGAATTATATAACTAGTTCGATCTCTGTAGGCAACTAACGAATTGTAAGTAAATGAGATGGCTTCTTTCAGTGTTAACGATATCATGTTAACATTGAAAGAAGCATTCATCATATTCCCTTTCTCATAATTTAAAACCTCAAACTCCTGACAAGAGTTTAAGCTTTCAAATTAATAAAATAATTATTATTTGCTCGAGACATAACCTAGTAGTTGCTAATCTTCTAAGTTTTACTCTATGATTGTTCTGCTTTAACACTAAATAACCAAAAGCTTACTGGTAACAGTATTTTCAGATTATATTATTATACAAGTCGTTAAGAGTCTCAGTCCCGAGTGCTTAGAGGGAACGAGCTCCTCTAAGCACCTACACTCAATGCAATTCAGGAAAGGCACCCACACAGAGTATTTCCTTATTATTAAAGTTTTTCCTAGAATTAAAAGCTAGTTAAGAAAAAATTAAATCAAACTATTTTTACAGCAAAGATTTTTGAAAAATATTTTTTTTTACTTGAATGAAATAGGTATAATCACAATATTTTTTTTTTGTATAATTAATAAAATTAATAATGGTTTATAAAAAAAATTGATGTTAGGGTCGACAGCTAAAAACGTTACTGTGGGCAAGAAAATAATAAAAGCGCACAAAACTTTCTCAAAAGCAGATACATGGTTTGTGAACAAGTGCGATGAGCAACTTTTATTAGGTAAACTTATGTAATATTCGAAGCTACACAAATAACCTTCGTCAATGAGTTGTAGCAATTCCAGTTATGTAATTCGCACGTGGTGTGAACACTAAGCGTCGGTTTCCGATCTCCCCCGGAAATACGCGAAGCCGAATACAATATCGATCGAGGACCAGCGAGCGGGGGACACATTTGTGACGTCACCAGCGTCACAATTCCCACCGAGATACGTGAAACTTGCTTCAAAGAAATGTAATTCATACCTAGACGCATTACAGCATGTTTTACTTCTTTCGATCGGCGACTTACTTCTGTTCAGATAGAAGGTGGTCGGAGGTTTATCGCGTATGCAAAACCTCCTGACCCATATAAAGGCCAGTATACTGAAGACTACACAATGCGTATGCAATTTTAAATAGCGCGTCCTGGATCCTTTCAAAGCGAATGAAAGGAAAAGATAGTCAAATATACCTAACTGGTGTTATACATAACATGAAACTGCTTATCTGGGTGTCTAACTCAATTCTTCGAAGCAAGGTTAATTCCTAAAAACTTTAATGTTGATGGTATCTTTAAATATATACTAATAGATAAATGTAACACACATTAATTGCACACAAGTAGAAATAAATAAAAAAATATTTTTATAATAAGCATGTCAGGTGCGATTTATTATATTACACATTTTGAAACATTAGAATACTTTTAAAAACAATTACGCTGGCACGTCTAGAAATTGCAGCAGTATTCTTCTGCGCTTGCAAGTGCTTTAATAATGTTAGCAGGCACTGATATGCACCATTTCTGTTGAAAACTGGACGCCTTTGAAACTAGCACTGCTGAAATAATGAAAACGGCCGATTTAATGTCGACGACCAGATTTGTCGACGGACGTACATTACTAAAAAGATGTAGATTATATTGCGAGGTCGGTCCAGTGCTAGTGGGTTACTGGACTGAGATAATGTAAAATTGGCTTTATTTTTTTTATGATAACTTAAAACACATTAAAACCAATAATAGCTACAAATTACGAAAATACGAATCACACGTCTCCCTACTGTGTTACAATACTAGGTCCGTAAAGGCTTATTTGGCAGGGCAATTTGAAAAGTATTCTGTGACACAAACGGGACTCGAACTCGCAACAGGTGACGTCAGATAAGGAAACTAATCCCAACGGCAGCAGGTGGCTGGCAGCAAACAGGACGGGACCAACAATTTATATATACCTACGCTATGTGATTACACAAACTTATTACCTAAACAAAATTCAAAATAGGCAAACAAAATTAAATCTTTTATTTTTCTACATTTATTCGTGCATAGAATCAGAATATTAACGTAAATACATGTTTTATAATAAATTACAAATACACAATTTATAAACAACTGATTAATGTTAAGACATAAATACACCAAGTCATTATATATATCACACCTAGCACACTCAAATAAATCTTGAAGTTTTAGAGTTCATGAGTTCAGTCTTCGCTTAGTCAAGGTACGCTCAACATCTCCCCACCAACCACTCGAGATGGCGATGCGTCAAGAATCGTTTCTCAATTACGACCAAAGAACAACTGAAAAACGTATATCGCAAAATGGCCGCGAGGTCTCAGACTGTATAAATGCTTAAATAAATAAAAAATACTATTGAAAAATATTTTTTATAAAGCTATAATAATAACATTTAAAATAGTAATGTTTCATATTTACGAATTGATTTGACTTGAATATTTTTTACACTATTAAAATTAAATTATGCAAAATCAGAATATATATATTTTCCGATAAGATTATTAACAAATATGACATTACACTTATCAGGAAACTGTAATATACATCTGATTGTAACATTCGTTTTTTCCAGTCTTCAGTCATGAGACAGTTCTAAATGATAAAATCCAGAAAATTATCATTTAGAACTCAAAACAGATCTCAACATATACATAATATGTGAAAAGCTTTATAAAAGTGCAGTAAAAAAAACTATGTCTACTTATGTACAAGACCTCTTTCAGAGTAGTATGTCTATAGAGAATAAAACAAAACATATACACTGTGCTAGTTTTTACCTTTTTATATAAATTCTCATATTTACATCACACTATTTAAACCTTGAACAAATTTCAAATACTTAACATGTCTATCTGCATAATTGTCACCATCCTTTAACCTCTCCTCAACAAACTTCCTTTCGTGTGATACAATTACTTGAAACAAAATACTGTTAGAAATGCAATCACCATCATACCTGGTGATTTTAGCTTGTTTCTGTCTCAAATCATGTGATCTACACTGTTTACATGTTTTTTTTATGAGAACTCCATTACACCTTACTAAACCAAAATGATTATACATCATATTAATAATTTCATGCAGTATAAAACGTCTATGATACCACAATGACTCATGATGCTTATAAAACCTTACTAGCTCATTATTAAGTATCAGTTCGTGACATAAAACTTCCAACTTTCTACATAATATAACATGATCAACACTACAAGAGCATTTCTTAATATCATAAGAAATCAATAAGTTCATTAAATTTTCATCTGAAAAACACAATAGGTCTTGTTCAGACATTTGCATAGTACCATCTTTTGGAAAGTTCATTGCAATTATTCTTATGAGACCTTTATGGAAGTTATCAGCCAATGAATTTTCAAATGCCTTCCAAGATGAATTGTTAAATTGATACATATTTTTGACACAGAATTGGCGATAATGAAAACAACTAAAATCAGAAACATGCTTAGACGTCCATATTTCTGAAAAACTATACTCTTTAATTAATAATGACGTTAAATCGTAGTCTTTGTGTGTATCTCTTAATTTGCTTATTAACCAGAGGCGATGGCTCCAACTGTGGTAATTGTTTGGGCTTTTATCTGATGCTAAGTCACATAACCTAAGCTCTGTGTTTATTGTATTCTCCAGTGTATTGACATGCTCACCATCTATAATTAAATAAACAATTAGTTGTTTATTGGTAACAATTATATTTCAAATATATGCAGTAGAACCATACTTAATATAAATGTTTCCAAAATCCATCTTCTGTAAGCAAACGCATCATTACACTTTGGTTTCCTTGATAAAACAAGACTTGTGAATTTCATTTCTAATGTGCTGTCTAATAATGATTCTTGTAACATATTTCTCCTCTTATTCCATAGCACACATAAATCAGGGTTTATTAGTAATGTTACATTTAATAACTTCACCAGACTCTCTGAATTCAATAGAGATGACTTTTTATATTGTCTTTGAGATTTTGCGCAGATGTTTTCCATTAATTCTGAATAACAATGTAAGTACACTTGCTTGACACACCACGATTCCAGACCCAGACAGTTCTCCACGCATACAACAGGAGATTTATTTCTTAAGTTAGTATGTACAGGTATAATATCGAATGAATACCTGAAAATATTCAACAATTATGAAACCATTGTATACAATAATTGTAATAAGTAATAAACAAAAATAATAATAATTTCTATATCATGAAACTTACAAATCCACTGTCTTACACAAAACATTGTGCACGTCTTTGACAATTTTTTCAACTAGAGCATACTTTTCATCAGTCATTTTTGGGCAAAACTTAGATTCCATTGTGGAAAATTATATTTATATTTTACTTCGTAATTAGTAACTTAAGTTGATACATTTTTAACAAAAACATTATAATTAAAAAACAAAATGTGTGACGTACAATCAAAAGCCAATTGCCAATTTTGCCAAATTGTGATTTGTGACACTGCGCACTATTTATATGGTTATCTATACGTTATGGAGTTGATCTGCTGTGGCTAATGGCTGTGGGTCCTAATCTGTATTCTGTAATTTAAAATGTAAGCATTGAGTTGGATTCCAATAAAATAATTAAATATATTGTCTTAGTGATGTAAAGTAAACTAATATAATAAAATCAATTTTCCTTGATATTTACCATCAACCAATGTGCATCTGTTTTAGGTTTCAGTGGGTTTAAGGCCTACAACGTATTATTTTCTAGTGCTGAACGAATTCAACGGGATTATAAAATAAAAGCCAATGTGTAATAATTATTCTGACACATTGCATTAATAAATATTGTAAAAATACAAACAAATTTATGAAAAGACAGTTTTGATGCCACTATAAGTATGGTAAGAAATTTAATTTTAATATTTACATACAGACACTATTGTAATGTAGTTCAAGTATTTGTAGAATTAAAAAAAATGTTTTCAGAGTGCAATATTCAACTTCCAAAGTCTTCTATCAGTGATTCTACTCTTGATTTGCACCTGCGCTTATCTCAGATCATTTTTTCCCACTTTAATGGATAGAAATAAAACTGGGTAAGTTAATAATTTATTTAAGAGGTTTGTGCTTACATCCTATTTATTAACCTCACACTTGGTTATGTACGGCCAGGATTTGAATCCCTTATTATTTTAGTAATCGAAAAAATTATTAAAAATTCTATATCTAGCGTTTAGAGGACAAAGTTTAGCCCTCATATCTTGGAGAACATGTGAAACAATTGCACTTGACTATCCTGACACTTGTTTTTTTAGTTAATATGGAACCCAAATTAACATGTAAACTAAATATATATTTTACAATTAACATTGTAGGAATTTTCTATTTACAGACTTTTAGGAACATTTTGGAAATGTGCAAGAATTGGAGAAAGAAAGTCACCATATGTTGCAGTTTGCTGTGTAGTAATGGCTTTTACTATATTATTTTTAACATAGGGTAAATTAAGGATTAAAAAAAAATATTTTATACTTTTATGAGAATTTTATTTAGATTCTGGATTCCTAGCACAGATAAAAATTTTATAGAAAACAGTACAAGCTAAGGTTAGAATATAAAAAGATTATAGAACAGTCACATAATCTAAAGCTAAAGGTTATATTTGAATCTATGAATACAAATCAACTGTAACATATTAATAACTAAATGCGTTTGAATGTCTTAATAACATGTTTTCTAGAATGCAGATGTTAACAAGTGCACAAACTGTGCATTGATTTGCATTTCTCCAAAAAGAGTATAAAACATAATTACATACATTGTATAAAGAATACATATAAAAACATAATTCTGCACAAATAAAAATCTCTGCAGTGTTCTATAATTTTTCTCATGGGGATATTATTATGAGAAGCAATACAACTGTGGCTTTGAGGTTAAAATAATTTTTAGCTTAATCAATATAGAGAGGTGAAAATTATATTGTAATCAGCAATACCAAAACGTTTATCTTTTCTTAGTTTCGCGACTAGTACAAAAGTTAATGGAGCCAAACGTTGGAAAAATATTATTCATTACAATTTTAATAGAATGTAGTGCTTTATATTACTTACAATTATTGTTATAAATCTAATAATAAATGGAGCGTAAATCAGTCTAGACATTTTCCTATCATAAGCTAACACAGTACAGCGACACATCCACTAGACCTACAAGCTATTGCCTATTGCTAACTTAATACAGTAATTGTTTTCGATGCAATTCTTACTATGAAGCTTATTAATCAGTTTCAATGATTTAGAACGCAACACTGAGAAATAATACATACATATAAGACATTTAATGGAAATGGTTCCGTACACCCAAGTATGTCATGTTTGAGTATTCATAAAACAATTGTAACATTTCAATAAGAGAAAAACAAATTTGTAGTTAAACTTCATAATTTTAACAACATATGATGACAAAATTTACGATAGACACCTTATCTTATAAAAGACAGTTTATTTTCTTTGACAATTTTCACTGATAAGTGAACAGAGCGAAGAATTGAAAATAAATAAATTTTATTATGGCACCACATTGAATTATTTGAGCATTTATTCTTCTCCACAGAGAGTGTTGGAAGTTTAATTTTTAAAATTAATTCTTAATCTTAGATCCAGTTTTTGTGTCAGGAAAGAGCGTGGGATTTCAATGTGATGCGGTTTTCCAATAGAACTAAACAAATTCTAGGACCCTGTAACTGTAAATTTAAGTTTACAAATCTTTGCTGCATTTATAATATTGGGTTAGGTTGTGGCTGAACAATATTGAACTGACAGCACCTACATAAGAAGGAAATTTGTGTGTAAAGTTTTTTTTTCGGCCGATTTTTGCACAAAAATTAACATGTATAAGAAGATTTAATAAAGTAATAAAGAAGTTTTCTTACCATTATCACAGAATCAATTATCGTAGGAAGCGTGGGAAATTGTATTTTATCCATAATATATTATCACATCCTCCAATACAATTCGCTTAATAATTTTGGATATCGCGAACGAATAATAAGTCTTAAATCTATATAAATGAGGATCGTAGCAAAAAGTTTTTAATGATGTTAATTCTCAGAATTATTATTTACGACCATTGAGTATTGTTCTATGTAACTATTTGTTAGCCAAATATTTTAATAATCATACGTTCCATTTTTATTTCAGGCTTTTTTGATTATTCATTTTGCAAGATATATCAATCCAATAAAAAGTAAAAAAAAAATAGAAAGTTTCATTGCATAAAATTAGATTAGGTTTGACTTTTTGAATACTGATTCAACTTCAAAAATCAATAACAGAAAAAGGGTTTATGATTTCTTATGTTGTTTCTACCGTTAAAAGTTATATTCTAAGATTCAGACTTGATTATAACTGGCCTAATACAAATGTCACTTGTGAGTCATTTTGTCAATTGTGATTTTCGGTACGTATCGTTGAAGTATACTTAATTTTGTTTATATATGTTTAAAAATATAAAAATCGTCACGAAGTCAGTAGTCTTAATAACCAACTAAGCAATAAATAGGACTTAAATGCTAAAGAGATACTTCCGTTATACAATATGTAGAAGATAAATTTTATAAAAATTCTAGTCTCGAAGGCGCCTGTTATTACGCAAAGTATGAATAAAAATGATAACCTTGTAGAGATAGATAAACAAAAAACGAGTTCAGCAATCTGCTGTATCTTAACGTAGGAATCAGTCCAGTCTATAACTTTAACAAACTTGAAACAAACTAACCACATCCTTGATATTTTGAAATAAAACCTTTTATATAACCTTATGGCAACACAGGCTGGAGATTGAACCTCTAAATATGAGCTACGAGAAAACTTGGGACCCCCCATCTTTAGTCCCCCCCCCCCCCCCTTGTGACGCCATTTCGTAGATAATTATTAAATACATTTCACGTTTTAAACATCATTATAAGTGATTTATTTAAATGTGTACTACTCGTGTACACTACAGACAAACATTTTTGATACTTTAAACGAATACTAAATTTAGACTTACAGACTGAACTGAGAAATGAACTGTTGAAATCCTCATTTGACCCTCGTCAAATATTATTAAAAACCTCACAAACAACTTTATAATAATTGTGGCAATAGACAAGGATGTGATTGCATTAGTTTCAAATTCGCAGTAGAAAAGTTTTATATCGATAGGAAGCTAAAAAAAATGCTAAAGCTAAAAATGACTACACGAGTACGACTAAGTCCCGTCGGAGACCGCTAGACTACTTCTACTGCTTTCCCTTAATGCTTTTTACCCTGAAACAAACAAAAATAATTAGACAGATACACAAAAAAAAATTAAATTTAGATCAATAATATGTATGTTGATATTCATCGAGCAAACTAAAAAAAAGTACTTGTGACGTCAATAAGACGACCGAAATTGAAGTCACCAAAATTGGTCCATCTGATATTTTAATCGCAGAGACGTACTATAAACAAATCATATGGATTCCGGGACTCCTTATAGAACTTCAAGGTAATATGTACTTCAGGGTCTTATGATTATAAAACATCTACCACTGGTGTTGGTTGTATCTCCACACAAAAAAATATATGGTTCACCTGTCTGACATGGAGACGTGTCCTATCTGATCATCTCGAGGTACTTGTGTTTGTGCTTAGTGAGCATCTCTGTCACTGTCACTAGTTTCCTGATAGCCGGTTGACTCTTTGACAGGTTCTGTAATTCCGCAAGGTGCGACACGCAGATGTGATGGATGGTCGCTAGTTCTTTCGCTGGAATGAAATTAAACCCAATTCAATACATTATAATGAAGGTGAGAAAAATACCAAAGGCTTAGCTTAGAAAGATTAGGGATTAGAAGAAGTTTTATTGGACAGACATAGTGATAGTTAGTTAGTTAAAATATCTTGACTCAAGACTAAATAAATACGTTTTTTTCAGAGAGGAAAGAATTTAGTTTACTCAGTTGTATTTTGACATACCTATATCAAAGTTATTGTTAGAATTTGTCTGTATATTTCCTGGGTCTTGTACTGAGCTGAGTTGGTCTAAAAACACGACCATGCGTTCCTTATTCTTCAGTATAAACGGATTTACGACCTCCATGTAAGGTTCCTGAAATAAAAAAAAACTGTTTAGTTTCATTTTGTGTTTGTTATTGTTAAAAGGTAAATCTAATAAATAATATTTAAACTTATTTAAATAAAAAAGGAGAGCAGCTATTAAATAGTTTTAGAATAATATAATATATACCTTAGCTCCAAACTCGACGAGGTTGGCAAGATTCTGCAGGCACTTGGCGACCATGAGAAGGGATCTTTGGGCGTGAGGTGGGGGCGCTGCGCTTAAGAGGCCCCACGCGCGTGGCTCAACCAGCGCCGGGCAAATAAGACGCAGGAATATAAACCCTATAAATTAAAAGTATATTATTGACAATATTTAATTTAATTTACAAGACACGCACTATAACATAACAATTTACAAGACACGCACTATAATTCCGAAGCTAAATAATATCAAAGTTAATATTTAATTCGGACGCTGGATCTTTATATTACATAGTTCGACGCCAAGATTTACGTCTGGACGGAATCTTTACCTGAAACCACTCTCGTGCGGACAAATCTCTCATTTGGCCATTTAGCGACAGCCGCACGCTGCAGGCATCCACAGAGATAACGAATGGGCCGAGGGCACGCTTCCGGCGACGTAAATATTGACAACGTTATCTATACAGAAGAAAACAGAATGTATCTTAGTTTAAACCTTTCTGTACAAAGCAAAGCATTAAATTGACAGCTCCTTTGTGTATAATAGAGAAGAAGAGACAAGCACGGGGTTCATTTGATGGTAAGTGAAATATCCCAGATGGCTGTGCTTATTGGTGGGGTTCGGAAATCCGCAGACTGAAATCAAAACGCGATTAAACTTGAGGGCCTTTCCATCTGGGGACGGTGGTTTGTGACCCGGACGGTATTTTGATATACCTACCACCAATTTAATATCTAGATTTCAAGACGAAGTGTTTTGACGTATTCATTTTAGTAGCAAGGTTAGCGACAGACCCTTTTTGTGTATTATCATTTCCATGTTTACTGAAATCTTTGAAGTTAAATAACAAATTAAATAGTTATTTACATTCACCTAAAGCGTGTAGAACTTTAAGTCTCTTATTTATTAAAACTATATAATTCTTAAATTTTATTAATTTTATAGCAACATCAAGTTTTAACAGTATTTAAAGCTGTAGACATTTTGTATCTATACCTGATCCAAAATCATAAGTAAGAACTCTGCATTGTTGCAGGCGTCATCCGGAGAGTCCATCTTAGTGGGGTTAAGTTCCGCAGACTGTTTTGCATCTATCAACTTTTGCACTGTCTCTGATATTGCCGCCTACGAAGAAAAATTTTGGTCAAAAGCGGCGCCCTACTGACTAAACTAGAGAAAGTAAATCCAAAAAAAATGTATGGAAAAATTATTCCTCTTTAAACCATCTAAAAAAATTCCGCGACAGTATGTTCCTACCTAAAAGATTAATTAGTCGCGGCCATAGCTAGTTACTCATATTCGGTACTTCAAAGAACCTCTTCAGCCAGCTCTTCGTAGCAAAGTATTAATTCATCAAATTGTAGAAAACAGCTAACTATACAATTGTTATAAAACCTTCTATACAAAAATATTGTACCTGCAAGAAAGGTTTGCAAAGGGCATGCATAAATTCGTCCAGTACAGCGGTGGCCAGCGATGCACCGCGGAAGAGAGCACGGTGGTCTGCTTCCCGCGCCACTTCCGCTGCAGCCAACTCGTGAGCTAGCTCCGCGCCCCGGCCGCACTCGGAAAACGCGTGGAGTACCGCTGTAATTACAAAAAGTGTTATAAATAAATATAATACAACGGTGTTCAATACATACGGCAAGTCGGCGTTTACTTAAACTCTGTATTTTCTAGAGACAAGACTTGTTTCTATGTAATTTTTAATGCCTATAAATTAATAACATTATCTTTTTTAAGACATAATAGTAGAAGATATTGCTAGCAGTAGGTATTTTTAACATAAATTATATCAAGCGTTACCCTGTACCGAATTAATGATATGATCAAAGAGATAGTAAAGAACTGTAATACTCACAAGTTGCTAACGGTTGCCTGTCTGTTCTGCATAAGTCAGCTAGCGCCTTGACAGCAGGTAAACCAGGTTCTAAAAGTAGCTGCCGCAATGGATTATATTCCTCGCGGGGCATCACTAATTCTTGCATATACCTATTTAAGACACATACATTGTTTTATTCTACTTTTAAGGCAGTAAATACTATATAATGAGGTGAAAATGTAAAATTCTATTTTCCTTTCACTTCGTTGCACAGACCTTAAGCATTTCCGTACTTTTGTGTTGTAATAATCTTATTATTTTTACAAAAATTAAATGATCATTTAAATAAAACACTTTTAACGGTGTAAATCGCAAAATGTAGCCGAAGTCACGGGAAGACGTGCTGCAAAATAGACGAAACATCGCTCCGTACACAAAGTAGTTTTTAATAAGTTTCCAAGTAATTTCGCTCTTTAAACCGTTAAAAGTGTTTTATTTAAATGTGTACAGACTTACCTAATACGAAGTCTTAGAGAACCCCATTCGCCAATTGGCGTCATCCCCGCAAGGGGATACCACTCCTCAACCTCTTCACCGTTAGCCAGGTTGGCTAATTCTATGGTCAATTCAGCAACCTATAGAGTAAAAAATGATTTATACCAACATTTAAAAAATATTATTATAGTTAAGAATGAAAGCAGTACATACCTCCGATTCCTTGCCTCTCTTGCCAGTGTTATGTACGGTAATAGTAAAAGATGTAACATCTGGTGGGACATCACTGAAACAATAACATTACCAATGTAATTTTCAGTTTTTATTTTTAGTCTATCTTTTTTATGACGATCGCCTCTGTGCCAAATGGTTAAACCTAGCCTAGCATTGCGATAAGCACGAGAGGTCCTGGGTTCGAATCTCAGGGAAACATAAAATTGTTTCGGTCGTGCAGGGCACAGAAGTCTGATCAACTACTTGCCCCTCAAAAGAAAGGATCAGTGAAACGGACACAGAAATGTTTGCCCCAGAGGGGAAACGGGCTTTCACTTTTTTTTATGACAGTGATGGATGGGTCCACTTGATATAAGATTAAATATCCGAATACTGAAACTAAACGGGATGTGTGTGATGCCACGACCTATTTTGATATGGACTGAAACGCGACTAAAATTCACAAATTTTCCATCTGTAGACGATTAATATCGAGGACACAATATTTAATATTCCGGTTTTCTAAAAAAATCAATTCACATGCCAAAATTATACGCTTTGAGAAACGCGTTAAACCTGGTGGGGTTCAAACCCAAGCCTCATTGATTACTAGCCATACCTTATTACCATTGGACTATTGAGCCTGTCTTAATATTACAGTGTAGTCTAATGAAATTTTACTTACTCGAACACAAACTCATCATCCCAGTGCGGGTCGGGCGAGGGTCGCGGCCTCGTACGCGCCACCGGAGCAGCGCCCAACGCCAGACGTAAGTATGGCCGCGGAGCCAGACGTGCTGGCAAACGGTGCGCTGTTACGCAGCGTACGCGCAAAGCACGAAGCCAAACTACCCGCGACACCTGTACAAACCAACATACAGTCTCTTATAAGTAAAAAAAAAAAAAAAAAAAAAAAAAAAAAAAAAAAAAAAAAAAAAAAAAAAAAAAAAAAAAAAAAAAAAAAAAAAAAAAAAAAAAAAAAAAAAACAAAAAAAAAAAAAAAAAAAAAAAAAAAAAAAAAAAAAAAAAAAAAAAAAAAAAAAAAAAAAAAAAAAAAAAAAAAAAAAGGGGGGGGGGAGGGGGGAGAAAAAAGAAAAAAAAAAAAAAAAAAAAAAAAAAAAACCGGGCCAAAAAAAACCCCCCCGGAGAAAAAAAAAAAAAAATATTAAATTTTTTTGTGCCTCCGTGTGCAAAAACATGGGAAAAAAATTAATGTTTTCCAACAGTTTTATTTTTTTCACATGTTATACAAATGATGGCACTATATAAATTGAAAATCGATGTAGTATTGAAAAAAAATTACTATACGGACAGAACTTGACCTGGCATCCACAGCGTTCTGTCAATATGCATTTAAAAATATGTGGCATGTAATTACAAGCTTAACACTTGCGCATTAAAGTTCGACGTCTTCTGCTTTGTAGTTTAAGACAGTCATTGTATATGAAAATATCGAGTTTGACGTTCGAAACTGTAACATTTTTACATGATGGCACTATCAAACGAATACTCGACACACATCATGAGTCACGAATTCAAGCACTATCTGGTTTATAGATACTTTATTAGTCTAGAAATATAGGAGGAACTAACCTTAGACTGATGTCTAGCCTGTTGCGGCACGCAGAGCGGTCGAAGCGCATCGAGCCAGCCACGCAGTTCAGTGGCGGAGGAAGCCGCTAGGAAGGTGTGCGTAGAGAGACAAGGCAGAGCTCGCTCTACCAGTTGGAAACAGAATTCTCTCTCCCACAGAGACTCGTGGACCTAAATATACATAATCATCAATTACTTTCAGAATTCTGATGTCTACATATGGAAGTATCTACGAAACTGGTAAATCAAAGATTATCGATATTGGGTATGTCAGGTGACATAGAATCAGTTGTAGATACAGATATAAAAAGGAAAGTATAGTATAGTATTCTTGAGTGTAAAATATCAAGTAAATTGGCAGCAAATATATCGAGATAAGACTTTTTGCAGCTATCCAAATCTATATCAAATCCAAGGCCAAATCCCGGCCATATAATCTAGTTATATGGCCGGGATATTTCACCTACCATCAAGTGACGCTCATGTTTGTCTGTCCTGGCAACAATATTTACCTGATATAGATAAGCACACGACAGATCAATAAGGCCCTTCGGCTTTGTTCGCTTCGGTGAATCATAGAAGTACAGATGGGTATCAGTTCCCTCTTGAAGCAACACGAAGTACAGAGCCTTCCACTTTTTAGCGCCCTTATCTGATTTCTTGTGGAGGTAGCCCTGGTGTTTGATTCCCTTCATCTTCTTCAGACCTATCTGGTCACGACACTCCCTTAATGTTGCGTATATCTTCTCCGCTGCGGCGCCCGTTGTGCTTTGCTGCGGTTCTATTTGATGACCTTCTGCTATGAGCTGGGAATGTGTAAAAAAATGCTTAATGTATGCTAATACAATTTTAATAAAACAGATTAAAACGTGATATATATTTGTGGTCGTGAGGACACCACGGATGCAGCAAAGCATACGAAAGGTCTGGCCGTAGTTAAAAATAATTTTCAAATAATCTTAACTTATATATATCGCGTTTTAAACCGTTAAAGTGTTTTATTTAAATGTGTACAACTCACGTAATCTACAGGCAGTATTTAACTTAATATAATTTAAATAGTTTTTGTAAAAAAAAAAAGGTTTTTTTTTGTATATGTAATTCTATGTATCCATGTTGTTATGTCTATGTTTGTGCAATAAAGAGTATATTATTATTATTATTAAAAAATATTAATATTTACTGGCTGTCCCAGCGTATGTCCTTCTACGATCTGCTCTTTTCTGTATCTATTGATTACCGCATCCAAACACTCAAATGTCCGACCACCCATGAGGTAACGTACACCTTTCTTTTCAATCCTGAACCTCTGAATTTGATTATTGATGTGGAAAAACAAAGAGTAGTCACCGGGTGAATTGTCTGAAGGCCTGAAATAATATATGTATCTTAAAATCTGCTAGTAGAGATTGGATAAATCATCACTTTCAATGTTTTGTTTTACCTGACCAAGAAGCTACCAGGTCCTGCTTTGACTAGCATATCGACAGCTTCACTTTTAGTACAGTTCGGATGAAACCAAGAGAAAACAGTGTTGGGATCAATTGATGGATCCAGATCCTCAACTAACTCTCTAAAGATCATCCCTTGCTCGCCAGTTCTATGAAAAATCATGACATTACATAACACACCCAACATATTTGTACAACAGAAAAGTCTACTGTATTACTACAGTACTTTTGCTACTTTAAAAGCTAGTAGTTTCATTATAACTATATAAGAAAGACAAATTTATCTGTTTGAGTAGTTTATGAAAATTTACATTAATTTAATTCGGCGGGATCGATGAAAAACAGGGAAGTACATGGACTATGGACTTGTATGATATGTATGTACTACTCGGTAGCTCAATTGGTAGAGCAACAGCACGGAACGCTGACGGTGCCGGTTCAAGCTTCCAAAAAAAATTCAATTTATTTTCAGAATTTAAAGAAAATTAATATTTTAACTTTAATTTTTAAATAAAAGCGAATATGTAACTCAATTTCTTGAAGGGAATTTAATTTTAGTAGTTGCTCTGTTAAAGAACGTTCCCGAGTTCTTAAAGAGTATTATGAATCATGAGTCACCTGTGTGCAGTGACCCAGAGCCAGCCGTCGCCCATGTCATTGTGCACGAAGAAAATGTCGCCCTTCTGAAACGTGAGCTCGTCCGTGTCCGGCATCTTAGTGTAGGGTAGTATAGCCACCACGCGCTAGTGAACATAATGCTATCTATTACTAACTTAGTAGCAATCTTTAATTACACTTTAACGCATTGTTGAGTTACACAAAAATATACATTACGCCTTTATGCCTTGTTGCTGATTCTTTAATTATTGAGTTATTGTGTTTTGTAATGGCAATTCTCTTATATGATTGTATATGTCTTCGATAGTACAATTCAGTCAGTCAATTTGAGGTTTCGTAAAAAATCTAGGAGGTATTGACATTGGATCTTTTGGATCTCATTTTACTATGAATGCAGAGATAAAAACGTATCATTCAGTCTCGCACTGCAGTAACCATATATTGTCATGTCAACAACAATAAGATTTCTAAAACATTGTAACATGTACGTAGGTAGCTATTATACACAACTGTTCAAAGACAAGACACCAACCTTTTTATCATTAACAGGTTCGGGTGGGGGAACTGGCTCGACTAGACGCTCGCGTTTCAGCAAATCCGAACAATGGCTATAGAAACCGACTAGCTCCGTGAGGGAGTCGAACTGGCGTCCTCCAATGTAATAATCACCACAAACTGCAGTTATGCTATACAGAATAAATTAATAAATAAGAGTAAAGAATCTCCTTTGATTTAAAAAAGAGTTTTATTATTTCCAAAAAAAAAAAAAAATACATACCGAAAATGATTGATGCCAGTGCGCCCCAAATAACTCAAAACGTATGAGCCTGGTTTTCTATCACTCTCGCGAACTAGAAAAAAAAAATAATTTATAGATTATTTGAATTGAAGTCTTAATTCAAATTTAAGAAATATCTGATCTTTCTTTACGTTTATATTGTTCAGCCTTTTTATCTGATACAACAAACAATCTTATTCTTTTTGGCAATTATGTCTTATTAAAATTTATTCTGTGTACTCTAAATAAAAATACATTATCTATAATCCAGATACTAAATATAACACTTTTTCACCATTATTTTATAATATAATTCGAAAGAATGTTTCAGTTAATTTATTTATTTGGACTGTGTAGAAATCACGTTTTCCAATGTTCTACATCAATGAATTTAACAAAATTATACAATAAAAATACAGCATGGTTTAAATCATTGCCTTATAAAGTTAACATAAGTTGCATTATGAAATGTACTGGTCATAATTGTGAAGAATCAAGAATAAGATGACAAGACCAAAAAAGAAGGTTTAAAGGGAAAGAATAGCATTATAGAAACCATTTATTTAAAATCTAGTTATCCACCTACTTCCAAATGACTGTTACAAATACAAAATTTTGATCTTTAGCTTGATAATATCTTCATCTCACCTAAGTAACTTCCGTGCTTGCCAGTAGCCCACAATCTTTCCTCAGAAGTGTATCTGTCGAGGCGTCCATGATACCACTCACTCTCAGGGGGAGCAAGGACAGCTTGCCGTTCACCTGTTTAACATAACATTTAATTTGAGGAATGGTGAAACCATCACAATTTAATTCACCTTACAGAGCTAAATATGTATGTATATAAAATAATAATAAGGTGCTGTTGGCATTCTTGGCATTCAATCTCTGATGGTATAAGTGAAAGGATGTTGCATCCAAAAATTTTACTTAGTTTAGCCTAAATACATTTTTACTTTTGCGTCAGCTAATGACCGAAATAATTAATTTAGTGCAATATTAATTCTTAATAAATCAGTAAGTTTAAAAATAGGCGTATATACCATTGGTGCTTGGCCCATCAGCTTCGTCTAATTCCAAATCGGCTGTTAACTCGGCAATATCTCCTCCGCCGTCTTCGGATTCCGTAGAAGGCGATCCTAACTTGTCCTTTATAGGGGGTCCAATCGGTGCTCCCACAGCACGTATTAAATCAGCCATTATAAACACGTATTTGTGTTTTTAGAACACGCACTGTTATTTCATTAATAGTAGGCCGCAAAGTAAATAGTATTTTACATTTTCATTAATAATACACACATCGAATTTAATTCCATATAATAAGGTAAGGGAGCTCTGGAAGTGGTAAGTGGACGTCGGTTTAGAAAACAATTCCAAAATCTGGCGTGTTACAAGTTAGACACTAAGAATAAATCCAATGATTCTACTTTAAGTAATTATCAAATGAAATAGGTACATCATCATATGAATTACAAATACATTGTTTATAATAAGTACCTACACACTTGAAATAAATTCACAATACGCCCGAGCCACGAACTAAAGAGTATACTCAAACGAACGTCGATATACAGAATCGTCAAATCTTCATTCCCCCAAACGTCAGACCATTTTTTAGGAATAAAATGTGTGCTCTGCTGTATGTGTTGCAATATAAAAAAAGAACAGTGTTTATAAATACCATAGGACAACATTCGCCCAGACATTTTCGATTGAACCATTATTTGCGGATAGTATCTAGAGAACTTTGGACGTGCTAATTTAGCAAGCATTTTAATTTATTAGATTTTCGGATTAATTTCAATTTGTGCATATAAGTTTAATTTTCGAATTAAGTTGTAAAGCTGTTTGGGGCGCTTACACCCAAGTAAGTATTTTGAAATAGGAAACATCTATTTTATTGCGTCATCTCTAAACAAAGGACGACGCCATTTTGTGAACCCAGAAGGTTCTTTGTTTGGAACATTAAATATAGATGTTTTTGTGTCATTTCTCGAACCAACCCACCAAATCAACAATTTTAATTTAACATTTGCATTCAATAGTTACAATATTTATTCAGAATCTTGAAATTAGCAATATATAATACTGACCCAGATTTTCCTTTGTTACAGTTACTAAAATGCAGATCTTTGTTAAAACCCTGACTGGTAAGACTATCACATTGGAAGTTGAGCCTTCCGATACGATTGAAAACGTTAAAGCTAAAATTCAAGACAAGGAAGGTATTCCTCCTGACCAACAAAGGTTAATTTTTGCCGGAAAACAATTAGAAGATGGCCGCACACTCTCAGACTATAACATTCAAAAGGAATCTACACTTCATCTAGTATTGCGTCTTCGCGGAGGAATGCAAATTTTCGTTAAGACCCTCACAGGGAAAACCATTACCCTGGAAGTAGAACCCTCTGACACCATCGAGAATGTTAAAGCCAAAATCCAGGACAAGGAGGGTATTCCACCAGACCAACAACGTCTTATCTTCGCCGGCAAACAATTAGAAGATGGCCGCACACTCTCAGACTACAACATTCAAAAGGAATCCACTCTTCATCTGGTATTGCGTCTTCGCGGAGGAATGCAAATCTTCGTTAAAACCCTCACAGGGAAAACCATTACCCTGGAAGTAGAACCCTCTGACACCATCGAGAATGTTAAAGCCAAAATCCAGGACAAGGAGGGTATTCCACCAGACCAACAACGTCTTATCTTCGCCGGCAAGCAATTAGAAGATGGCCGCACACTCTCAGACTACAACATTCAAAAGGAATCCACTCTTCATCTGGTATTGCGTCTTCGCGGAGGAATGCAAATCTTTGTAAAGACCCTCACAGGGAAAACCATTACCCTGGAAGTAGAACCCTCTGACACCATCGAGAATGTTAAAGCCAAAATCCAGGACAAGGAGGGTATTCCACCAGACCAACAACGTCTTATCTTCGCCGGCAAGCAATTAGAAGATGGCCGCACACTCTCAGACTACAACATTCAAAAGGAATCCACTCTTCATCTGGTATTGCGTCTTCGCGGAGGAATGCAAATCTTTGTAAAGACCCTCACAGGGAAAACCATTACCCTGGAAGTAGAACCCTCTGACACCATCGAGAATGTTAAAGCCAAAATCCAGGACAAGGAGGGTATTCCACCAGACCAACAACGTCTTATCTTCGCCGGCAAGCAATTAGAAGATGGCCGCACACTCTCAGACTACAACATTCAAAAGGAATCCACTCTTCATCTGGTATTGCGTCTTCGCGGAGGAATGCAAATCTTTGTAAAGACCCTCACAGGGAAAACCATTACCCTGGAAGTAGAACCCTCTGACACCATCGAGAATGTTAAAGCCAAAATCCAGGACAAGGAGGGTATTCCACCAGACCAACAACGTCTTATCTTTGCCGGCAAACAATTGGAAGATGGCCGTACTCTTTCGGACTACAACATTCAGAAGGAATCCACTCTTCATCTGGTATTGCGTCTTCGCGGAGGAATGCAAATCTTCGTTAAGACCCTCACAGGGAAAACCATTACCCTGGAAGTAGAACCCTCTGACACCATCGAGAATGTTAAAGCCAAAATCCAGGACAAGGAGGGTATTCCACCAGACCAACAACGTCTTATCTTTGCCGGCAAACAATTGGAAGATGGCCGTACACTCTCAGACTACAACATTCAAAAGGAATCCACTCTTCATCTGGTATTGCGTCTTCGCGGAGGAATGCAAATCTTTGTAAAGACCCTCACAGGGAAAACCATTACCCTGGAAGTAGAACCCTCTGACACCATCGAGAATGTTAAAGCCAAAATCCAGGACAAGGAGGGTATTCCACCAGACCAACAACGTCTTATCTTCGCCGGCAAGCAATTAGAAGATGGCCGTACACTTTCAGACTACAACATTCAAAAGGAATCCACTCTTCATCTGGTATTGCGTCTTCGCGGAGGAATGCAAATCTTTGTAAAGACCCTCACAGGGAAAACCATTACCCTGGAAGTAGAACCCTCTGACACCATCGAGAATGTTAAAGCCAAAATCCAGGACAAGGAGGGTATTCCACCAGACCAACAACGTCTTATCTTTGCCGGCAAACAGTTGGAAGATGGCCGTACTCTTTCGGACTACAACATTCAGAAGGAATCCACACTTCATCTGGTATTGCGTCTTCGCGGAGGAATGCAAATCTTCGTTAAGACCCTCACAGGGAAAACCATTACCCTGGAAGTAGAACCCTCTGACACCATTGAGAATGTTAAAGCCAAAATCCAGGACAAGGAGGGTATTCCACCAGACCAACAACGTCTTATCTTTGCCGGCAAACAGTTGGAAGATGGCCGTACTCTTTCGGACTACAACATTCAGAAGGAATCCACACTTCATCTGGTATTGCGTCTTCGCGGAGGAATGCAAATCTTCGTTAAGACCCTCACAGGGAAAACCATTACCCTGGAAGTAGAACCCTCTGACACCATCGAGAATGTTAAAGCCAAAATCCAGGACAAGGAGGGTATTCCACCAGACCAACAACGTCTTATCTTCGCCGGCAAGCAGTTGGAAGATGGCCGTACTCTTTCGGACTATAATATTCAAAAGGAATCAACTCTTCATTTAGTTCTCCGTCTTCGTGGCGGCAACTAATTAAAATTTTACCTTTATATTGTATTGCTGTCTTCTTACTAGAGTTATTATTTTTCTGATATTAATGTAACCATTCCAATTACATACAATTAAAGGCTTGATTTCTCAAAAAGCTTTCGTTTCTTCTTTCCTTTATTGTAAAATCTCTGCAGTGAATTTTATTTAATTTATAATGACAGGTCTTAGCTAGGGTAGTATTCATCTAAATTCTTGACCCTTCTCTTGTTCTTAGGGAAAATTTACCCCTAAGTTATTCATTCATTCATTGACAAGAAAATTTTCTTTTCTTTGTTAAGTTTATTTTTCATTCAACTCATTTCTTAAAACGTAGTGTATAGATATATGTTAATTTGCTTTGGGTTGAGATAAACTGCCTTGTTTGTAAAAATCAATCTTTACAACGCAAAAATGTATACACAATATAAGTGATCGAAAGACATTGCCTTATTTTAATCATATTAGTGCACTTATAGAACTAATAAGCGCTTACATAATAATGCCTATATATAAGAATATAGACTACTAAGAAGTGTTATTTTTATAAATCCAATTAGTAAACCAAATACCTACAGTATGGCTACCTGCCGACATAATCAAAGCTTATCGTAAAACCATTTATTGTCTTGCTTCTAAAAATGGACATGGTAGACAATAAAGAAGGATTTTTTATATATTTTATAAGTATTGACCTCTGATAACGTAAAGCGATTGTAACGTACAAGTTGGTAATTGGAAAAGTATGTTAGAATAGGTACCATCTCATGTGTGGTTCTTACTTATGTGCAATATGTGAAAATTTTAAATACACACAAAATATATTAGTTTCCTACCATATAGTATTTTTAGATTCGACACTAACAGGGTGAACGTTCCAGACGAGACGATTACCGGTCGATAGCAGTCTCGACTTTGTCTCGATACAAAAGGAGGTTAATGCCTTTTCAGAGGACATCGACTCACTTCTACAAAATATCTAAATAATAAGTAGGTTACACGAGGAACGATAAATTATAACGGCGTCCGCTACGTACGTACTTACCCTCATTCTATACTTATATATATACTTCAATGCTACTTTTTCATAAAGTTGAATTATTATTTCTTCAATTACTTTATTTTTAAAAATAGACGTGAATATAATAAGTATTCGGGGTTTTTACAATTAGTTGAGTGTTAACTTAAAGAGAACAATTTATTCAGGGGATTTGTAAATATCACGAGGCCACAAATAGCTTGTTTGACAGGCTCGTTGGTCCAATTCCAATCGGATACATCATTTTTGTAAAAAGTTTGTGTAAAGTCGCGTTTTTCTCGGCGGATTTACGAACGTCCATGCCAAATAAAATTGATAGTAAATGTATTGGCTGGGGATTATGCCATCAAATTAATTAATGTTTTTTTGTTCTGTCGTAAAGTGGCACTTAAGGGGGGTAAATAAAACAAATTAATTGTTAACATTTTATTAGGAGGCGAAACGAGCAATAAGTTCAGGATATTTTTTTAATATAAACAAATATCTCGTAAATTGTCAAGTTTAGCTATCAATTACAGTATGTACTTAGATTTTTAGATTACAGTAACATGGAACAATACATTTACGAAACAGTTATACCAGCGCGCGTAGACCTCGAATAGGTAATACGCGAGGCGCATATTATAAAAATATAACTGTTCTAATTTCTCTTCACATTACAAGCACCCGGATGTAGGTATTCGTAGATAGCATTCAAGTATACTTCGGGTAAATCTATTGGGGATTATTAAAATACATAACAACAATAAACTCACTTCGTGGAAGGATCGACGTTATGAGCCATCGAATTTCACAAGAAGAAACATTTATAAAGAGACATGAGGCGGCGGGCGTTGTAAATGTGCAGAGCCCGCCCCCACGTTACATCGAAACATTACACATTTTAACACCAATATTAATTTATTATTTGCTCAAAATACTTAGTAATAGACACTTGAAGGTAGAACGATTATCGTTTAAGAACTTACGTACACCTAACATTAGATCTAGGTATTGTCTTTTATATGCCAGAAATTATGAAATGGGGTCAATTTTATGTCATGAAATGAGTCAATGGATGAATTTAAACACTAGTATGTCATTAATATTACATTAACACCGATACATATAGTGAAACGCGAGTATGCGTGTGAAATGTTTATAATGCATGCATTTAAAAGTACATTCAACAACTATGAAATAGAGGCCACATGTTGGATTTCAAAATAACATCTATATCGTTATTTAACTGTTTCAGTAGTCACAAAATAAAAAATACAATACAAATAAAAAATTGACCGCAAACGGCACTGCCTAATACATGATTATTTATATTATCACAATAACATCATGTCGTTATACATAAGTTATCTTAGAACGTCGAACATCGAATAGCCACAAATATTTACCAAGATTCAACAACTCTTACGTCCCTTAATGCCACCGTCCTCTTTCGACAAATACCCGCAAATAAATCTATGCAATCTAATCTCAAACTTATACTATTAATACACAATACGAAATGGAGGAGTCCGTTATGAAATCAAAGTTGATTAACTTCCATTACTAATATATCCAAACATATGTAACACTACAAAAATATCATTCATCGGGATGTCACTCCGCATCGGGTTTCGGTTTGCAAGCATTCATTAGCCACAATTATATATCTACTCGAGTAGACATATTCCTAAGATTCTTAATAGTACAGGAATGATTTATTGTAAAAGAACTGTGTAATAGCTAAGGTTAGGTTAGGTTATAATCTCAAACATTATGCATCTCTATTAAAATATTTTGCTCATTTACTAACTAATAAAGAGTAAAGACATACTCTAAGTAGGTTTAACTTAACGAATAACAAATAGCTTTATAAAATTAAGATTTAAACCTCTCAAGTCAGTTCACCATTGTAGATTCTTGCAAATCATAAATACTTTCGTTGGGTTTTATTTTGGCATAAATTTTCACCTGTCCCCACGTTATGGAAATGGGAGATCAAAACTAATATAACATGGAAGATCTAAATATAATGGGCAATAGGATTATAACATTTTTATTTATTGAGCTTTTGACACGCTTATTTGAAGTTCATCAAATGTCTACATGCGACTCATAAACGTTCTACATGTAATACTGAATTTGGGTGAGTGCAACACAGCCATTCTTAGGCGATTAAAGTAGCTACAGATCAGAACAGTGTAGTCCACAAATTATTTTTAAAAAGTAGCTGCACATTTTTCTCGGAAACAATCTTTGGTTGAACGTCGTATTACTTAAATATACATAATTTTAAAGATGTCTACCTAACACTAAAATGGCAACATCAAATAATACATAATTTTAAACTTTTGAGTAATTCAACACTAGAAATAACTTCTAAAGACCGTCTAGAAGATAGATAAAATACAATAAAATAATATAATAATGGAAATTATACACGGACACTACAATTTTGTTCAAATGAACTTTCTGAATTGGATAAAGAAAATAATTTAACATAGTATATTATATATAATATACATTTCTACATCAATACGTTAATCTTGCGTAGCAACGAAAAAAAAGTATTAGTTTAAACGAGCTAATAGAGTCGTTTTGAATAGAATGGTGTGTTGCAGAATAGCGTAGGTATTTACATGTTGGGTAGAGGCACAGTGACTTGTACGTAGCTGATCGGGAAGTAACCGGTTTTTCCATTTAAACTGCCCTCGAACCAATTTTCGTCGACTTTATTGATCAGCGTGATAACGTCATTTTCCTAAAAGAAGCACAAATGTTATCTCTCGACCTTATTTCTTATTTTACATATTTAATCTATAATAAATAGATATCTTATAGATGTACAGTGCCCCATCACGACCAAATGACCCAACGCTTGTCCTTCCCACCTTATATATAACAGAATAAATCTATACATATATTGACAAAGCTTTGGCACAGAGCTATATTCTGCCGGACCGCCTCTGCAGCTAGATGATAAAACGTTTTGAATTCAGCGATTGAGTTTAGGTCGGGCGCAGAAATCTGATCAACATCTCGCCTGTAACGATCAGTGAAACGGACACAGAATTGTGTTTGCCCCCATGCCCTACGGGGGCAATTTATTACACAGTTGATAAAATGAAATTCAATTTGAAGTTTTTAACTTCTATTACTACAAGTTATTATTTTACTAACCGATACGGGAATAAAATAGGAATATAGAGTATCACAGATAAAAAAATATAATTGCAATGTAGATTATTACTAACAAGCAATATTTAAACAGCGGTAAACTTAAGCCTTTATTAAAACAAATACTGCCTGGTTTAAACCCTTCTTTATTTGAAATCCTTATTACAAAACGAAGTTTAACGTGTGCACTGGATTAAGTATGGTACTAACTTATATACATTTAGACTGGTTTAAGAGGTAAACCGCAGTTCTGGTTTAAGTATGGTCTTGATAACGCCGTTCATTAAATACTGTCCCCGTACGCGAGAGAAAATAATTAAATAAAAAGTATAACGGTCCTTAAAACTAACAATATTAGATAAACTTATTTAAAAAGTTACAAATCATTTCTTAAGTAAGTTTAACCGCAGTAATCTCGCGTTTTAAACGTTAAAGTTTTTTATTTAAAGAACGTTAATGTCACCTTGAATCCGAGCTCTCCTTGGTTTTCTGGGTCGAAGTCATAAAGGGCCGTGCAACAAGGCTTTTGTTGCACGTTCGGTGTTCGCGCTGGTGACTTCACGGGAGACGGCAGTGGTGATGCTGCCAAATGTAATTTCGTGTGATACAACAATATACAGCAGTCTTCAAGACATATCTACTGTCCACATTAATGTGGGCAAGAGACTTCTAATTAAGGTGAAGCAAGTATTTTAGAGAAATTGAATAAACGACGCCGATGTAATGGTAGACAAACCGAACTGAAATAAATTATGGTCTGTGTCCATCCAAAAACTCGGATCTTCACTTTTAGGTGTAAATTAAACTGCTCGAATTGTCGTGGGTTCGAGTCTCGACTGAAGTACAAACATTTTTCAAATTCTCTAAAACTTTCTATCTAAAGCTAATATTCATGCTTGTATGAACAATAATGTCTGAAATGACGGTGAATTCATCTATATTTTGCACACAGCAATTTTCTCATATGCATACACGTAGTATAAACGCTAAGTTGTGAAAACCATATAAAACTAAAATTGGCCCATTCGTTTATTCTGTAAAAAAAAATTAACAAACGTTTTTGCCAAAAACTCATTAAATTACAATGCGATAACTTTTATAATTTACCTACATGCAACATTAGTCATAAATATAATAAGTAACATTGATCAATCTATAATTAGTCATCATTTATGTTTTCCTCATTGCACAATATTTGGCAAAAATGTCTGTTTAAAAGTGAAGCGCACATTGACAACAGTGCAAACAAAATGATGAAATGTATCTAATATTTTTCACATGTTATTGAGCGCTATAAAAATTAAAAATCGATTATAATATATTGCAAAAAATTAGGACTCGGGTAAGACTCGAACCGGCATTCACAGCGACCGTGCTGTTGCTCTTACCAAATGAGGGTCGAGTTCAGCACCTCTCGCGATTTTTGCAATCTGACCTCTCGCTCTATGAAATTTCAACCTTACTACTTGCGTACTAACTGTGGATACATGCCGCTTTAAGTCCTGCCTGAGTCGTACATTTTTTTCAATTTTTAATCGCTTTTAAATTTATTAAATGTCCGTAGAATGGTTGTTCAGTAACGATGACCTAAAGCATGACCTAAAGCTATGCCGACACGCCTTTTCGTTATATAGTTGACATGCATCTTAATTGGAGTTCAAAATTGCTGGATGGAGTTGTTCTTAAACCACTTGGGCGTTCGAGCTGTTCGTGCTAATAATGAATCATCAATCCTTGCTTATAGCATGAATTCTTCATGGAGAAACGTTGGGAACCTTTTCTCAACTTGAAAACCCAAATAGCTGTGAAAAATGGCCACGAAATCCGTTATATATGGAGTTGTTTTCGGTAGCAGTGTCTAGCAGAATCTACTCTATAAAATACGCAAAAATAAGCCAAACAATCGACTACAAAATTGTATGAAAATGTTAAAACCCAAGTGTGTAAATGTGTTTGTTATCAATAAAATCAGAGATTGGCCTAAAATAATTCCCATTTTACACTGTTTATACGCAATGATAAAACTTGTCGACACGTAACATATTTTTTCTTATACGCATCTAACGTTTTTCTTATACATCTTGAGCAATTATAGTTTGATATCTACATACAATCATACAAGTATTCCATTGGGGTTAATGAAGCACAATACCATTCCATATCATTTGCAATTTGGTTTTATCACTGTAAGAATAGGTTATAAAAACCTTTTTCCCAATTTTTCCGTGCCGTGTTACTAAAAAAACATTACTAAACAATATAAGTAAACATTATCAATATAGCAACGGTGAAGGGATCTACATGTATGGAATGTGTGTGGAGTGTGTGTGTTACCATTGTTGGAGCGCGGTGCGTTGGTTGTCGGGAACAGCTCAAGGTTGGACGGCGGCTTATGCTCCGGCGAGCCAGCTCGAGAGCCGCCTGCTCCCAAATTACTTAATATACGTCAGTGTACACTATACAATAACTTGACTCATTCTTAAAACCTTACAAGAACGATATTACCCAAACATTTGTTTTTCCTTAACCATTTCACCCCAATACTCAGTATTAGCAATATCCAAAATTTATTGTATGCGATGTGCATGTCTGTTTGTTTTGTAACAGTAGGTAAGAGAGCAGTAACCACAAAATATGGACTACGAATTATAAAAGAGACATTTAGATGAGATAACATCAATTTAGTTTCCGGTACCAGAAAACATCGACTAAATACGCAGCATCAGAAATACCACACGCAAAGATAGACGTATGTGTTATTGCTTAAAATTATACGTTATCTTTGCATATACTGTGAAAAATGTACAAGACATCTTAATTCTAAGGGGATTAATGGGAAGTTGGGAATGGGAACGGAAGAAAGACACCTGAAAACAAAATGTTTAACCTTTCTCCTCTGTTAAACTTTCAAATTAAACTTGAAGATATAAGAAGCAAAATAAACGGATATTTGTGGTTAGATTTAAAAATACTAGAAACCATAACATTACTTACAAAAAGTAAAGACCCGTTTCCTTCCGACTGTGTCTGATTTTAACATCGCTTTTATTTACAGGCAATTATAAGATGAGACTAGTGCCCTACGAAGGCAACTATTGGTAACCCTGGATTCAAAGCTACCTCACGTGCTTAAACGCAATTATACATTGAAACGAATAACGATTTATTAAAATTGTACAAAATTATTCTTATTTAGACTGTTTTAATTATATCAAGTATACAGATATGAACCGACCAAAGGCAGATGTTAGTTACAAAATGGAAAGTGCCACGGTAAGCTTTGCGAGTGTTTTTGTTAACATAAATGGTGTTTATTATTTTTGGTTACTCTGTAACATAAATGTTTTGACTCTGGACTACATAGTTTTATTATATTTATTTTTGTTTTTAAAGGCTTGCTTTCAATTCTTTAGTTCTACTTTAACATGATAACGGTGTCCGGACCAAAGCTTAGTTGTTACTCGTAATAAAAAAATGTTTAAAAGAAAACACCAAAGCCCGCCACCATAGTAATCCACAGCCAAAAACCACAAGACCCAGCAAATAAAAAAGAAATCACCTGTCCAGGGGTCTCTTCCGTTTGTATTGCGTGGGGCGGGATGCGGCTTGAAGCCGATCGGAGGGGGTTGTCTCTGGTAAGTCGGAGGAGGCTGTCTCTGGTAATTCGGAGGAGCGTCCCAGGCGCGGTCAAGGGAGGAAAGGTCGGCGAGGGAGGAGGCCAAGGGGGTAGCGCCTGAGGGGTTCTGGCGGGTAAGGCTCTGCGCGGAACCGTAGCGTTTACCGTGGTTCAGCTCGTGGATCCCCTCGATGTTCAGGTCCGCGAGTGTCTTCGGCACGAACTCCATCTTGGGGCGGTTTATTGCCTCCTCCTTCCTGGAAGTGTTGATAAGGATTATAAGAAATGAGGCTTTATGTCGTTCATGAGATTTAATAAATGTAAATTATGGTAATTCTTTAATCAATTTAAAAAGAAACAAGGAACTTACTTCTCCATAAGTGTCGAAACGAGTCCTTTCAGAATCTCTGTACACTGCTGATGGTATTCAAGTAGTCCTTCCGCGAAGAATGATACCTGTGCCACTTGCTCCACCTATTACAAAAGTGAAAATGTAAAGGCAACAAAACAAGAAAATTAAGTAAGTAGATTATGTCAGATAAAATTCTATGATCTATTATAATTACGGGCCGGTAGTTACTTGGTAAGAATAACAAATAGCCTTGGACACAGAATGCTAAAGTGCAAGGTTTAAGTTTCACCCGTATTAGATAGATTTTAAATTGATTATTTATTTAATAGTTAATAGAATGATATGAAACTATAACAATACCAACTTTACAGAGAACAAATAGTTGTCAATATATTAACACCATATGGGCTCTTAGCGCCGAAACATCAGTATTGTATTCTAAGAGAAACTTACATCATTGTCAAGTAGGTTGAACATGCCAATTTGTGCGAGACTTAGAGACTCAGCAAACTTCTCCTCCGCCTGACGTATCTCATCGTCTGGAATGTGAGAGCCTGATGTATGTAACCTCACATACATGGCGTATAGTAGGACCAAAAAAAAAACACCACAGTGAAAAAATAAAAACAAAAAATACAGACCAAATGCAGAAAAAAAGTCGAACGTAAACATCGCGAGCGAAGATACGGTGCAAGAGCGGAACGGGAAACATGAAAAAAAAAAACGAACTAGCATTATACAAAACTGAATTGCTATAAAAAAAAAGAAAATAATTTTTTATTACATATAAAGAAGAAAAACATTTTTTTTTGTTTTATGAAAATCATGTTAGTAAAAATATAAATGCTTGGATGCTGTAAACTCAATGTAACGATACTTAGGTAAATTTTAATGTGATTTTTTTGGTTTGAAGGTGTACGCCGTATGCATAGGCATTGTCTGATGTTAGAGCCCACAATAGTTAACTAGCGTGGGCGCTAAGATCAGACAATTCAGGTAATTATTATTCTTATTTTATTGACATGATGGTAAATTAACTTCGTTACATCGAGTTAGGTGTATATGGAGTTGTTCTATCTTCTCATCACTCTGATGGCTTATGAGAATCTAAAATACAAAACTGACGGCACTTGAAATCACAAAATTCCCAAAATTCATGAGAGCCATTTGATATTTCTATGTAAATTACAAGCCTACATCGCTAGCGATAAATCTCTCACCGCCTCTTCCGTGACTCGGGCTTGCGTAAGGACCTATCCGGACACCTTTGTACATTAAATATAATCGTAAATAATTGATAAAAAAATATACTACGAAACGCCAAAAAGAGGAGTATTTTAGAATGGCAGCACTATAAAAAATCACCTTTGGCCTGTCTTCGCCGCTTGCAGTCGAAATCAAGCCTTCGCCCCTGCAGTTTCTTACGGTGATGCTGTGAAGAGTAACAGTTTTTAAATTAAATTTATTCCCATTCTAACAGTGAAAATGCGTATCTGTTAGTAATATCAACAAAGTACACAAGAAAAGGCCACTGTGACAGTAGCTACAATTACATACATAATGAAGAATAGAGTTTTCATAATAAGCATATTTTGGTATAAAAGTCCGCAACCAAGCACAGGTCTCCTGTTTCATAACCGTTTTGTTAGGCCATTCACGCTGTTACAGTGCGGATCAGCAGGGTTAACAATAACCACTGTCATAATTGTGATGGTGATAGGTTTAAAGTTATAGAAGGGCACCAAATGGTTCGTCTAATAATGTAAAGTCTTCTTGTCATGTTAATCTCATTGTAAATGTAATTAAGATTATGAGAAATAAAGTCTTCTATAAACCTAATAAGCACTTAGCGCTGCCTAGCCAGTTCCTTTGCTTGAACTCGGCTTGGCACGCTGTCGCGTGTCTAAATCGTACAATTGTATATTCCTCAAGCTTACCATAACTTCCTTCAGGTCTTTAGTCTGCAAGTGGTGCAACGGTTCGAGGAAGCTCTGTTTGATGTTGTCGTCGAGGGAATATTTTACGTCTGCCATCTGCTTGAGCGCCTCGCCCATTTCGATCATACATTGCGCTGAAATTAAATATATGTTATAATTATTATTGATATAAAAATACGTCGTCTATATAATATACGAACAGACATATGTATATAATTAAATATCTAAGAAACCGATTTGACTAAGAGAACGTGAGTTTATGTTTATTTTTTTCTAAAGTGTCGTAATTATATATACTAGACTCATAGGAAAGATAATTTGTCAAAACAAAATAACGTTCCCATTGAAAAATGTTAAAAACTATTTATCGAGAAAGCATAGGCAAAAGGTATTATTCATCTTGGAGGGCTTTCGCGATAAGCGCCGCAAAAACGGCTGAAGAAACAAAAAAAAGTGTATGAGATAATATCCATGATACGTACCAAATACGGTGTCCTCTCCAAGCTTCTTTCCGTACATGAGCATACAATCTCCCAAGACACCTTCAGGTTGAGGGTAAGTATTGCTCTTCGCCTGCCCGCTGAGTTTGCTGATACCCTTGACGGCGGCCATCTTGGCTCGTGCCGTGGGATTCGGTTGGAGGAACTCTTTGGTTTTTATCTGCAACTCTTCGACTAGCTCACATGTCACGTCTGTTTTCTGGAAAGAGAATTTTAAAATCAGTATAATAAAATGATCAATATCACACTTATGCCTGATAGAAATAGATATCGTATGATAAAAATCTCGCCACCTGGCGACTAACTTTAGATTTCTAGTTCTAGAATTTCTTAGCGTTACAGTTATACCGAACCGGCGATTGGAAAGTGTCAATAGTGAGACACATTAATTAGTCTTAGAAAATCTGAATAATGCTACATGAATAAAATCAAGAAAATACATTTAACTTAGTTTCTTACATATCAGTGAATTATAAAAACAGTATTTTCCATGCTATATCAATAAATCGGTATTTTAATGTATCGACGGTATTAATTCAAGTGGTTGGAGGCTGCGCTCTATTATGTAAGCCGTCCGCATTGGCAAATCTTAGTACTAAAATAAGACGCGAAACGAAAGGAAAACTTCAGATGACTGTTTTTAAACATTTACAAGTGAAAAAAAGTAATAAATAACTCACTCTTTCCATTTCCATGAAGTCCAAATCCAGTTTTGTGCCCTCGGCACCGCCCATTTTTTCTGTGACATACTGTAACAAATCAATTTTATTAATAGTAATAAGTGTGAAGGATAGTAACGCGTTTCAGTAAGCGCTTGAAAGATTTTTCATGACGTTTCGGATCTAGTAGCTCAATTCATTATTAAATTAATTTCTTGCTTTACCACACTCAACGCTGTGGCCTAGGGTTCGAATCCTTCATGCGTTATCAAACCATTTAATCTATTATTTATTTTCATGCAAAAGTTATTTAACATTATACCTTTTACTAACTGAAAAATTAACTTTATCAAATATGATTCGACCCACGTGTTTACAGACGTTTATAAGCAATGTTTTATCATTGTAAGTGACCATATGTGTCCACATAAAATACTGGCTGGCGGCCCGTACCCCATCCATGTTGGATGGTATTGTCGCTAGACGTATATGCAAGATGGATAGAGAGAGACAAAAATACGCAAGGTGTACCTCAGGCGATCTGATTAATGCGGTAAAAGTTGACTTATAATAACATTAGGAGTATTACTGAAATACAAAAGAATTGAAGTATCGAAACGCTCGTTTGAACACAAAAGCTTAGGTCGAGGTCTAACCTTGACCGAATTGTGCTCAGTCGGGCAAAGTTCCACGTATATTAGACAAAATTGCACCGCAGATGCTGCTCCTGATCACCACAATAGGCATAGCACAACTCTGTTTGAGATGAGTTCTAGCAACGCTGCATAACGCTTGTCCGATCAAGTCACAAAGGTTGGCGACCAATGGCTTTATTTTGGCTGTCTATAGCCTCCATAAGTTCGTATTGAGGTGTTTTTTTTTATGATAAAGGACGAGAAACCAGCATAGGATTAACTTGATGAAAGGTAAAATACCCCAGCCATATAGCATATAAACGCTCCGTCGACCTTTTTTAGCTTTGGATATTCGGAAATCCACAGGCTGAAAGCGAAACGTGATTAAACTTTCCTTTTTCATGTGTGGTCGGTAATTCGTAGCCCCGGGCGGAATTTTGATATTCCTATCAAACATTTAATATCCACATTTCCAGATGACGTCCAACATGTATCAGAAAAATTATAAACACATCGGACATGGTGAGGTAGAACCCAGGACCCGTTGCTTATTAGCCATGCCTTCCTTCTATTCGACCAACGAGTCCGTCCATGGTGAGTTAATTAAACAAAAGATAATTGTTTTAATAACCTACCGTTTACATTTTATACCGCGTTACGTGTTATATGCGTACCACGATATAGAACGATGAAGTCAGCCCTAATCCATTTCTTATCTGCGTTCTTGCCATCTATTTGGTACTCGTATTCGCATTCTAGTTTAATAGCGAAGATAAATCGCGGTTCTTGAGTCGAAAAATCGAGTCGATTAAAATATAACTGGATATATATCTCAACTCTTTGGTATTTTCAATCATTTTGTTCTGACTCTACAATTTTCTCATATTTTTTGTATAAAAGATAGGACGATTCATAGTTGTATAATATATATTTGTACTGTCATAATTACTTAAGTCTGAAATAATTAATTACGCATAATTTTAGTTATATATGAACTTAATATAATGTTGTACTAATTTTAAATTATTAAATAAATGATGCATACATTTGGAGGATTTGTTTCAGAATTCAATCAAAATTAAAGAAGCGTTTGTAACTTCTTGTAGCATGTAACTCCCGTTTTGTAAACTTATTTTATTTTAATAGCATTCTACACATCTTCACATGATATCTACATATAAAATGTATTCGAGATTCTAAACAGGCTGTGGGTTTGACACCAGTGAATAAACGTTCGCGAAGTCTAAACGCTTACATAATTTTTATATATGTATGTCAAGTATTAAGCGGTTGCTTAGTTAGATCATAAAGGACGAACGCTCTTCCGCATTTACGGAATAACATATGTAAAAGATGATCTGGAGTACTTAATACAACCCGAAAATATGCGGTAATATATTGTCAATAAAAAACCCTTACTTAGATTGAATTGGACCTCACCAATGGTTTCATACTCGTCAAATGTTCAAGAAACGTTTATATAGACAATTAAATAGTTATATTAAAATGTTCTGTATTTTCTTCTTGTTAAACCTTGCCTATACGACAAACATTTGAAAATGAGAATTAGCTAAGTCGATCAAGCCGTTCTCGAGTTTCAACGACACAAACTAATAAAAATGTATATCTATACAGTTTAACCACATCCATTCCTCTATATTATGAGTATATGTTAGCACAGTATATTACACTGAACAGATAATCATCCACGGTGTTCTGCAGTTAATTATGCGCCATCAACAGAAGATTAGAAATTAATGAGAAACGAGAGGGGAGTCACGCTCAGTAAACAGTGATATTATACGGACTAGAACTGATATTGTCAGTAATCCTGTATTTCAACGGAAATAACAAAACTATTGATGTATTAAAGGTTGTATGAGAATTTAAAACGTTTTCAAATTAGTACATAGTAGGTATAATCATAAGTATTGTAGAGATTTCGAAGGACAATAATTTTAAAAGTCAAGTCTTTGGCTAATTTATCAATCATAAAAACCATTTAAAAGTTCGAAAAATTAACAGAAAAAGATATAAAATTAACATGCATCGTCGTTAAATTTATATGTATAATTGTCGACTCGGTTACGTACTTATGCTCGTCAATATTGCTTGTGTGTATTCCGCCATCGTTCTATCCAAGTTGTACGTCAATGTCACAGGACTGTAGGGGGAAGGCTACAATAATTAGGCCACATCGACAATATAGGGCGCATTGTGGGTCACGGTCATCGCCAACACCCTTCTACCCTCGGGGAGATAAACTGAATTTGTAAAATGCGAATATCACCCCCGCCTTCATAGATCACGTGCAATCTCAGGAAATTGTGCAAGTTCAAATTGCGGAGATGAATAACGATTTAATGAAGAAAATGTTTTCATAACTAGTTACTGTAATACGTGGGTACGGTAGAATTTAAATATTACAACGGTAAATTAGACCCTTTTAAAAGAATATAATTGATCATAAGATTCATATATATTATTTTTACTACCCAATTCTTTATAACAACATTTGTTTTTACAAATTCGTAATGTAGAAAGACTAACATTTATACATTATGTGCCGTTCTATTAAAAAATAGTCTAGAAATCGGCTATCAGACGCAAACTTTATCAACTCGGCTTCGATAATCTCTAACAGACCGCAAAATCATTTCAGCGTTCCTACAGATTTTAATCTCAGCGGCCGGTTGATCCTGTGGTTAAATGAGACGCAACTTCATAACTCTCACCTGATTAGCTTTGTTGATTTGTTTCTTAAGTCCAGCAAATGCCATGATTGCGCCGTAGGATTAGTTAGTTTCTAATAAAAAACCTGAAACAAAACGAAAAGGTAAATTTCAAAATATTTCTTATTTTAGATAACAGGGAGCTACGGAGTTCGCCGTAGCAAAGTTATAATTAACTTCGACACGAGAAAAGGTTGAAGACCAATTATAAATATTCTTAAATAGATCAGCCAACAGGTAAAACAGGATAAAATCCAGATTTTGGTATGAGATACGAGACAGAGGTAAAACCGTCTTTTCTCTGACTGGATTGGGCCTTGCGTGCTGAATGCAAAAGGCAATACGTCACAATTGAGCCTGAAAAGAGGTTATACATTTTATGCGTATAAAAGCTTATTATTGGTTGAAGTTTTGACATCATATAACTACATAAATTACTGAGTGAATAATTAAGTTACTGTGTCAAGTTCTATTGGTTAGAGTAACAGTATGGAACGCTGTGGATGCCAAGTTCTGCCGGTGCCGTAATTTTTTTCAATTTATTAATCGGTTTTTATTTATATAAAGCCAACATATAAAAAAACATCAAAGTTCTCAATCATATAACTTAAATAATGCGGGTAGTCTAGATTATCAAGTGGTTAGTAAATACTTTTTGTAGTGTAGTTTACGCGAGTAGTACAAATTTAAAGAAAACACTTTTACAATTTAAAACGAGATATATTTTTGTTAAAACTTGTTTGTAAATTATTTTTAATAACGGCACGACACTTCAAATGCTTTGTCTTGGTCACGGGGGTTTAGTATCTGAGTCTCACAATCTGAGGAGAGAATCAATTTATTGGCAACTACTCTCGCGTCAGGATCGATAGGTGTGACTAACATTATGCAATGGAGCCTTCATAATGAGGTTTAATGATCTAAAATCTTATGAAAGTAGATGCCGGAGCGGAGCTACCTTCGACCTCTTCGAAATACCGAGCTCAAGCTTCCAGGACTTTTTTACGTGTTATGGGATGCGTAATTTTAGCAACAGGTGGTTTAATTAGGTGTCTACACTAACTAGACACTCTAGAGTATAAAACAATATATAATTCTTTGTACTCGCAATATATTAAAAGCAATTTTCGAATAAAAAAATTTTTACCTGAGATTTAAATAAGAATTAACAAGCTTTTATACTCTCAGTGCCCAAATAACTCAAACGGCAATCACACTTTTTTCATATTGAGGAGGACAGAAGCATTAAGTGAACCCGTGATAATAGGTGAAATATCCCAGCCATAACATCTAAACAAGATGCGCTTTGAACCTTTTTTTGCTTTGGAAATTCTATATACAGTAGAATTTACATTCCGTATTATTTGCCTTCTTGCCAGCTTGTAAATCTTGTAAAAAACGATGTTTTTGTTGACGCGACAGACAACCTCAACTTTAAGACGGAAAAGCTTTGAGGTCGAATGCGAAAAATTATGTATTTACATATATCTTTTCAATAAGTTTCCGTTACGACCGATTCGGGATCGTAACGACCGTTTCCATAGCCGAACATGAGTTTGCTCATAGGAAAGCTGCCCCTAAGCGGGTCGTTGGGCTCTAAAGATTACTGCCACCTACTCCACCACTTGAGCTACAGGGTTGAAAATTTGTATATTCCCAAAATTATTATCTGGCCAAATGAAACGTTATGCGTGACCTTAAAACTATGTACATGAATGTACGTTTTGCTTAAATTACTGGTAGCGTGTCACATGCAAACTTTTGACTCGGAAAGCTCTGATTTAGCAACAAAATAACGTATTGATAATGATAAGTTAGAACATAAAGGTTCTACAGAAAAACAATAATTGTTTTCACTTAAATTCGCTACTTATTATTTATTAATTGATGGGTAAAAAACCTTAAATCTCAACATTTTAATACAAAGCACAGCTAAGGCCGCCTAGGGTTATTAAAAAAAACTTTTGACCTATTTATCAGTAAAATATTAACCTTAGTTTCATTCACTATAAACACGTGAAGGTTAATTAAGACAATAGAGTGCCATTAGAAACTATCAGCGAACTAAATAATGTCATTTCAAATACTGCCCACGTCACTATAGAGATGTGCCCTCTCACTTCCCAAATTGGATTCACCCCGTAATTGACTCGGCTCAAAATAGCAGAGCAAGCGCTAATATCCCAGTAAGTGCCCATAAAATTAAAATATGCATGCATAATTCACACGAAAATCTACTTCTGCCAATCGATAATTGTACGATTATTTAATAGTCGTAATGCGTAAAGAAAGACGCGGAATAGAATAAAATTGTTTAGCACATTAGTGAAATAATATTGGAGCTGATTCTGTACAAACTTGTATAAACGTATTTCCGTGGAACATACCTCACTGTCCTCAGTAAAAAGCCTCAAATTGTGTAGAAGTGCTACGGGGTAAATTGCTACGTCGGCGTAGCGGTCACACGTATTTCGTAGCTCGGGGGCAACTACGTCCCTCGTAGAGCATGCAAGTGCGCGCGCAGCCTCGCCCCCACACAACATGTACCCAATATCAATCCACGATTCTATTTCAAAATGATTTAAGAATGTATGGGATATTTTATTTTCCATGCGTCCAACTGGATGATATCAACATTCTTTGAAGCCATTATACACCAAAACATGAAATAATTTTTGGGAAAAAAATGTAAACTGGTATAGAATTAACGACTTATTGAATAGAAGTAATTAATATCGCTTTGGATGTTAAAGTTTAGAAATATAAAAACGAGTTTTAAAAAAAAATCAACAAGGTACTTACCATGTAAATTTTGTGTAAGTAGGTGAAGTAAAATAAAATATCACCAAGACATCTTGTACTACGAGTATATGTTTTATCACAACTTTGTCCATATTGCAGTGCACGTTCCGCTAAGTTTCTCTTTACGACCGAACTTCTTTCATGTCCTTTTCGCAGTTTAATATTAAATTAAAGGAGGTTATAACAAATAGATGTACATTTTACACGAATAGCATTCTTAAAAACGTATTTCAAAGAGATATTATAATCATTTGTAAAGGTATAATTCTATTATATTATTATTTATTGTGTGTTCGACAATTTCAAACCGTAATAAGGCAGTTAATAACACGAAGACGCGTGGGGGTGCTTCATCAAAGGATAACGTTCTACTTCACTGAAACGTCCTACAGCTGAGTACTCGCCTACGTATTCGAGGAATAAGACGCGGCGTAAATAACATTACCGGGTCTAATTTTGTAAATGATATAAATAAATTTATTTCGTGGTTTTTTCTTTTCCCTTTTGACCAAACATTTATAGAACCGTAGTAGTTTTCTCACTTACATCAATCAATAGCAATGTGGTACAAAAAGTATTTTAGATAGTTGGGCTAGAAGCGCTAAACAAAATTGCTTAGCGACGTTTTATATATATTAACATTATAATTGCTTTAACTTGTACAATTATCAAAAAATAGAGCTATATTATCATTATAATTGGTTAATTGTATAATAACCGCTAAGTCAAATTAGTAAATGATGTTCCGTATTAAGAATTAACTATTAAGAGTGATTTATAAGGGTATGATACGAAATAATGTTTTTTGGGAAAATTTGTAACCTATTCTGCTAGTATTTATTTACCTATTTCTGCATATAGATTACGTAAATTATATTATATTATATCTATTTTGAGAAGTCTTAATTCGGCACGTATCTTAATTAAATAAATCCTCACATCAAAATAATATAATAACGGGCCATTCAAACCTCAGGAAGGGGCATCGGATCGGTAACTAAGTAGACAAAATTATGACCCGGCGGTTCATTCAAATGCCCCAACATTTGGATCGAAGTTGGGTGCGCGCGCATGTATATTGCCGAAACTGAAGATCTGACAATATTACTTTGGCTTTATAAATTATTTTACATGTGTAATTAATTCTGCACACAATGGAAAGTTATATTTTGTTTGAACAGGCGGTGTGTGCACACCGAAAAGATATTATAAAAATTTGAATTTTACAAGAAACGAGTGCCCAAATTATCAAATAAGAACTGAAAGGTACTTTAAGTACTATAATTAATCACAGTATTTGAAGGATTCCAGAGGAAGGACAATTCACAATCCAATTTACGAATGCCATTTTCATTATATGTATATTTCCTAATTTTCAAAATCGGAAATTTCTTCCTTTCCTGTGGGTTAATTAACTAGGATTTATCAATAATCAAAGCCATAAAGCCTCTTTGTAAAGTTTACTATTTTATTTTCTTTATCTGTACAACCAATTTTTATAATTTGTGAAACTTATTATGCCTTGATTTTGTAATAGGTTTTGTTCGTTGTTATAGATTTTGTGGTAATAAATAATTATATTTATTTCTAAAAAGTAGAGGCATAAATGGCATGAATAAAGGATAAAAAATTCTCGGCATAGCTGTCATGTCATTAAGGTCATCACATAACCGACATCTATGAAGTTTAAAGATGCCAGGGCGGAGGCGTATTGCTGAGATCAGGCGCCCGCCCGTCTGCCGTCTTGGCTTAGCCCTGAACCAGCCAAATAGACCAGTAGGCTAAATACGTCATTCATTAAACCTATCGTGAAAATTATAGAAATTGAATCTTTTAGAGTAATCATTTTGGACGAGCTCGTTGGCCTAATGGTAGCAATGTATAGCTAATAATCAACGGGCGTGGGTTCGGTCCCGACTGGAATGAAAAATGCTGGACTTCGTCTAGTAATCTGGGTATTACGTGGGTGGAAGGAATATCGGTTACTTTTTCACCACGCAAACATTATGACCAAATTTTTATATATCGTACTGAAAGTGAGATCCGGCAATAATTCGTCGCTAGAAAAGATTTGACTTGAAAAAAGCCCGTAGTTCAAGCTGAATTTCATATTAAAAATATCTTTCAAAGATCCTTGTGCATTTTGACTCCCTTGTAAAGAAATCTAAAAGGCTTGCCGATCCATTCATTCAATGACACATTGCCTGCACGGGTAATATGGATACCGTGTAAGAGTCCTGCGACGTGACTCCCCCTTCTTGGAAAAAGGATATAGTTAAAAAGGTATTTAGCTTAATAAGGAAATAGAAAACATGAGCGTTAATGGAATAAATACGTTAATTGTGTGGACGGAGGGACGTTTAAAAATAGAAGGACCCCCGCGTCGTATCTGCTTATGTTTGTAATGACATTTAAATGATGTATTATATATCGTTTCAAATGTGCTATCTCAATATGTAATAATCATAATATTGTATACATAATTATAAACTTTTTATTGACTAATTATTCGTAATAAGTGGAACATAAGCACAGAGAACATATTATGAACACAAAATACACGTTATATAAATCTAAAGGCTAGATTTTTAAAAAATCGACACAGGCAGTACCGGCTTCCACAGCGTTCCGTGCTGATGCTCTAACTAGTGCCAAGTTCTGCCCGTGTCGTAGTTTTTTTTATCTAAATAGATTTTTTATTTACATGATACCATCATGTGCGTGTATTAATTATCATGTAAAAGCTATTTATAGTATTAGTCGCTATACAATTAAACACCTTGCTAAACGATAAATATTTTAGACAGCTACTATAAAGCTTCCAAATCACATACGTTGATTTCGGGTTTCAAACCGTTAAATTATATTACCTAATTCACACCACTCGCAAAAACAACAGACAATATTAAATGTTGGTTGTACATTTAAAACTACGAAAGAAGGCTCATAAATTTTTGTAGATATGATAAGACCACTCACACAATTTCTTATCTTATACCATAGTAAAAAAGTTCAATATTCTCTGATTGAATTTTGGCAAGTGACTTAATCATTGTAGCTGTTATTAGTCTCAATTAGGAGCATATCTGTTCATACATAACCATTCATTCATGATATAATGAAGCAGGAAACAAAGGCCAGTGAATCCAGATTCATCGCCACAGAGCTGATATAGACACAGTATACAGTTTAGAGGTTGTAAAATGATACATTGTAATGATAAAATAAGTTATTGATTGTAAAATCACTCATTATAATGTGATAATAAAACATTTATTGAGTTCAAATTGGAGAATTAGTCATCTCAAACAACAATAATTTATGACGATATATTTATCTGGTTTTAAAATAGAGAATCAACAGAACACAGGTGCTTACCAGTTGAAGATTTTTTACATAATAGTATCCCCTACAAATAATAACTTGCAGCATAATTTTTATATCTTTTTTTGTAGCATCAATAAGTCAGTCTTTATGGACTTTATCTCTTTAGGGACTCAGAATATTAAACTTATTGTTTTATATTTAACTCAAGTCACTTTCTAGAAGTCAAAGTAGCAAAATGCAAAAGGGTTAATTTACTACGAATCTATTTTTGTAATAAAATTATTACAACATACAATTCTTATCATACCTATTTGTGAAAAGCATAGTTGCATTAAAGCATAATAGCACTTGAATAAAATTACTAATAATTGAATACTTTACTTATAATTTATACCAATACCTGATCTGTCAAGATATTTAGTATTCATAGAAGGTCACATTCATTAAGTAAGAAAAGAAAAAAAACTGTGCTGACTCTCCTACATAGCATATATCCAGAATGGGAAATGATATTCAAACATTAAACTATGTCAACTTATTGTCGAATTCCTAACTTTTAAGTTAAATAATTTCCAGAGTTACATGAAGAACAAGAAATGTAGGATCTAATAAAATTTTGTATTGAACTCAATTATTGATAATTATTAATTAAAATGTCAGAATTGATACTGCACAAACACTAGAAAATAACATCAACCATAAAATAACTTACCTGGAATGTTTATATACTTGAATTCCTATAATTATCTGTTACTTTCTTTATCGGCTCACTTGCAGCGTATTAAAAAAAATTGTCTCCCAGAACGACACTTGGTGATTTTGTATCATAAAATTATTAAAGTACTGAATAAAATAAAAAATAATAACGTTATCTCTTTAGATATTTGACACCGTAATTGGTGCTGAGATTTTTTAATGAATTAAATATTTTCTCAAGTGAAACTACAATTAATTTCTAAATTACACCATTGATTCGGATTTCGAATGCCCAACAAAATTATAGCTTTATAGTTTACAATATGTCAATTGTTAAAATACTGTCAATCTTCCGTTAAACTATCAAATCACCCATGACATTGATATCAACGGTATAAAGTGACGTTAAGGTAGGCAAACTTAGAAAACACAACTTATACTTTATTATTAATACTGATAAATTAAACATATTTTTGAGATAAAAATGCTGTTATTCTTATTAAAGAGACATTTAAAAATTAAATAAATGTGTTTGATATGCCGTCTGTGCTTAATCATAAAGTAAATACAAGAACACCGTTTATCGACGACGACGTTATCAATTGAACATGAAAAGAATAAAAGAAATTATATAATTAAAACTAAACTTAAGTCTTAAAATTTTATTGTTACTTTAATAGAAACTTGACAAAAAAATTAATGGGGTCCGCATTATAATCCATAAAAAGGCATATTTATGACTAAAAAAAGTTTTCTTTTACTATTATTTTCTTATGAGAAAAAGCTAACGAACACTGTGGATTTGATGATGACATATTATCTACTTTGGGCATCTTATTGTTTATTATGATGGTAACACATTCAATGTCATGCGTCAAGAATATACGTCATTCTTTGATGAGTTTAATCTTTCACGTTCGCTGTGTGGTTTCCTCCGTGGTTTCACATAGAAATTAGAAAAAATCTTATTCATAGAAACTGTCTTATATAGTGTTAATTCGGTTAGTTAGAAATGATTGTTAATTATGTATTTCTTTAGTAACATTGTGACAGTGCAGTGCAGTTTCTTGGTGCAAACTTAATAAGAAAATATAATTATATTAGCTCATAATGAACTGTCATCAAGTTCTCAGTGGTGCCTGTAATTCAGGAGATCAATGTTTTGCTGTTGGTTCCGTGGAAGGAATTCCCTTTACAGTAAGATTCATTGTTTGATTTAAAGTAATCCTTATTCAGGCAAATGCTTGTTTTTGTAGGTCAATTTATTACTTTAGTTCAAAATACCAGGAAAATTCCTGCATAGTTAATATTATAATGTGTTTACTATTCAATTCTAGTATAATAATACATTTTTTTTTTATAATGGAATATTTAGGTGAATTATAGCAGATTGGAACTGTGTGAAAGAGCACCTTGAGTTTAGCTTTGTTATTGAAATCATATTAATACTGTCTATGAGATGACATTGTTTACCTTGAGCAAGTTAACTCATATTAAATAGATACATAGTTTAATAGCATATATCTGCCTCATGCACAGTTTCTCTAGCAAGAGTAAATGACTTATTAATTCTTTGTTATTGCTTAATATAATTAAAAGAAAATAGATTGAAATATAGAATTGCATAGATGCTTTTGGTAAACTTGGTCTTATAAAACCTCATAGATTCTATGTTGATCAAATTTTTACTTTATCAAAAATATTTCTATATATAACTATTTTTCTTTATATACTTAGCTAAATTTAAGATGTAATCTTGTTCAGCATTTTTTAGCTTTGTTTAAATTGTCTTATCATCTCCTAAGATGATGATTTTTGGGATAGAAAGACACATTTCTTTATCAATAATATTAAATCAGGACATAAGCTGGCCTATACAACGTTGAAACACTTTGAAATAGGAAAGGTAAATAACAGCACTTGTGTGTTTTAGGCATACGCAGCAGGATGTAATATAGTAATACTAGCATCAAACTTTGAACGTGTTCAAATAATTCCTGGTGCCATTCATGGTTATATCCGTATAAGTTCCTTGGACTGCAGCACAGATACTGGAAAAATTGCTGCAGCGTATGGAGCTGAAGTGTGCATTTTTGAACCCACACCTCTTATACACACAGCATCTACAACACATGTAAGTTATATGTTTTATATATTACATAATCCACTTAAATTATGAAACATGACTTAGACCTAATTATGTAATCGTGTCAATATGAAATAATGACTAATTTTGGAGATATTCTTTCGAAGTTCTTGCTAGTGAAATAAGTTTTCAAATGTCAATTACCTAGTGTGTAAGAAGAAAAAGTGTGAAATTATAAATATGAGTCATATTTTACAGTATTGTGTTTAATTAAATTGTCAATATTAAATATTTTTTCTATATTTATGTATACAGATTTATTGAAAAACAGGTACTTTAAAAATATAGATAAGCTATTTAGTTTTAACTTATCTTTGTTTACATTCTTATCTGACATGTATTGATATATTATGTTCTTGATATAGGATAAAGAAAGTTAACCTTTTATCGAGTTTAGTCTAAGAAGATATGTTTTATACATTTTATTAAGTACTTGTGTTTCACATGGTATTTAGCAAAGTAAATATTTAAATGAAACTATTCCTTACACTGTATTTGTTTATGATCATTAAAAGTTCCAATGCTGGAAGTCTACTATTCTATAAGAATATTGCCTAATTTTCCAGTTGTCGAAATGAGTACTTCTAGGACTTCCTAGTTTCTTTATTATCTTAGAATCTCTTCTCGCATTTTATAATAGGATTGTGCTGCTTTTGAATCTTATACAATGTGAGTTGATCGTCTTTCTCCTTCCAGTGAAAGCTTTAGATTGTGAAAAAAATGTTTAAATTGTATAAAAATTCAATGAACAATCAGCTGAAATAAAACTATATGGTCGAGCGTAACCTTGATGCTATATACACTTTACTGTTTATTTTCTCTTCAATTACATGTTCAACGCACATCGCGTCTGAAATATCTGAAAGTAAATGAAGAATTAGGTTAATGATTAAAATGTCCAGACAAACGCGTGGAAAGCACGCACTATTTTTATCATTGTACTTAACTACTTTTGTGAATCGTATCTTGAAATAGTCATCTACCCATAATATTTATGTTTGAAATAAACTTTTAATTCCAATGATACATCGAGAAATAGATTATCATATCCTAAACTATTATTTATGCGGTACATTAAATTAAATTAAACGTATAATTATACTTAGCTAGTAAGAATTAACAATTTTTCGTGTATAAAAGCCACTCTATGTGTTAGGTCTAGCCGCTCTCGTCTGTGTGCGTTTTTAAGCTATTGTAGCAGGGAAATAGCGACAGACATACACAGATCCCTCACATGTGCAATTAAAATATTTGTGTGAATATGGGATCAAAGTAGTAAATAAAAGACATTTAAAAGGAGTAGTCAATACCATTTTTAATCTTCGAATTGAAAAGGTGTTGTATAATTACTGCGTATTAATTTCTATTCTTGCTCTAAATATACACTGAATAGATGCATGTAACACGATGCGCATCATTTGTGCTACGGTTTTTACAATAATTAATGAGTTTAATCATTATTAATTTGTTAGGCTTATTTCACACTCGTAGGTTGTAAAAAAATTACTCCCTGAGAAAGTGTCTGAGGTAGGTACGTCAAGTGATTTGAAACATGAATATTGAATACCTAGGTTCTGCCGCTTCGACCTCAAAATACAACAGTGGAATACCTATATATGAAGATTAATTAATACGCGCTGCGCAATTACGTCCTGTTGATTATATTATCTTTTCAGAGAGAAGGAACGCTTCACTAAATAGTATAAAACAAAGTCGCCTTTTCTGTCCCTATGTACGCTTAAATCTTTAAAACTTCACAACGTGATTCGAGAGGGATTTTGTGGAACAACGGTGACAATTTTACTGTAGTGTATTATCATTGCACTCTAGCGAAGCCAGGGCGGGTCGCTAGTTAATAATAAACTACCATTAAAATTGAATGGGTATCTTAAAGTGTAACAAAATTGAAGCGGACGTATTGAAGATATCTAAACGGGTTTGCTGGAATCAAATTGTTCAGCTCGAGTCGGTCACATGACTTACAATTGTGTGTTGAATTGCTTCATAATAATGTAATAGCGTTAACTTCGTTACGTCGTGTTACTGTTACTGTTACGAAAAGTACAGGTTTTAATCGGGCAGTTCGGCGAAACGAAAATGAAGGCTGATTGATCATTGTGTGTATGTATTCAGTTTAGTATGTGTTTGTCTAAACCCGCTAATCTCAGGAACTACTGGTTCGAATTGAAAAATAAAATGTGTTGGATAGACCATTAATCGAGAAAAGCTTTAAGCCATATAACATCAAGCGACCAGTTGGAAGCAAAGAAACTGGAAATTTTGGATAAAACGGGGAAACTCATTTAACTTTGAGGGATTTCTTTGCGTGCGAAAACGGTTCAAGAAACCATAAAAATATGTATGAAAGAATAAGTATGTCTATCTTTACGAGTAACATAGTTGTGAATATAAAAACAAATATAGTGGAAATGTAAATCTGAATTATAGAAACCAATGTAAAGCATGAAATTAAACATTATCTATGAACTAAGGGGACATTATATAAAAAGTGTTAAAAATATAGTTATGTTGGTCGCACTTTTCAGGCGCCATTATAGTTTGGTAAACTTTACGACTTGTTATAGTAGCGACCGCTAAAATCCATAGAATGCAAAGGTTAACTGGGGTTATAATCTTCGTACGAGGCCTTAAATTACAAGATTAGGCCCAGCTAATAACCTAACTAAGAATGAAGTTGTACACTTTGCATTAAAACACAAGTAATGCAATTAAAATAGTAAGTGGGAAGTGGAAATCTTACAAGAAAAATTAACTATGGTTTCATTAACAGTAAACATATTATTTCCAGTTGTTTTGTTTGTACTTGGGAAAGCAAGTATGCATCGTTGCAGGAGAAACAAATTACGATACTGCTAAGCAGTCGTATTGTTCTTCTACATCACTTAAAACCTAATAGGGAAAATCTATTTAGATTTACTGACTCGAACCTCCGACTGCGCTACTACTGACTAATAGTCAGAGTAACAGCACGCAACGCTGTGGTAGTGGGTTCGATTGCCAGTGATTATATAAAGATATCACGGGAATAATATTAATGTTTCGAATCTTAAAAAAAAAAGATTCAAAAATAATAATTTATGTATGTATAATTTTAAAGCAAGAATGAAAGTAACTTTTAAAAAGATGAAAGAATATCTCCTTCTTTCATCTTTTGTAATTAAAAATAATCGTATATCTAGTTCATCAGTTTCTATAGATGTAAACAATGCCTGCAGTGTTTTAATTAATAAAGTTTAATAAATAAATGGTTTCCAAATTAGCAAATACATTGTATTTAAAAAAGATGTTTAACCGTTTTTCTTTTCTTTTCTCAAGAAGTTTTAAAACAATCCGTTTGTAGCTAAGTCAACGATAATACAGAATACGTGCGTTCCAATAATAACTTCTGTATCTTTATCCTGTTGTCTGATGACGTCATTTTAATTTGCTTCAAGGGTTTAGAATACAGATGGGTTCAAACTGGAAAGTTGGTGGCAGATGGGCCTATAACAGCGCTATCTTGGAACCTGGAAGGGACGAGGCTTCTCACCGGTGGTAGGATACTTCAGCTGTGGCATCAAGCATCGCTATATCAAGATGACAGTCAACGTAAGAACCCATTTGTTTTAACAACTTTCTTCACATGTATGGCTTATAATTATACGTATAATTAATAAAAGATTCTAATTTAATTAATAAGAAAAATCAGATGTTGAGACTTAATTATGATAAAAAAAATGTTTTACCGGTTTAAAACGCGATATATATTAGGTAATCTTATTTGAAAATTATTTTAATTACGTCCCGACGTTTTAGATGCGTTGCAGTAGCCGCGGTCACAGGGAGACTAACTTTGATTCTCACTGTTTAAAAAGTGTGTGTTTGTGGTCCTGTAAACCATTCGGTGAACACCTACCTGTGTCTGTTCTTTGGTTGATAATTTTCACGCCAAATAGTAGTAGTAGTAGTGATATTGCTCTGCCCTGCCCGACAGAAAAGTTTTGTTTCCCCAGACATCGAACTCAGAATCTCTTTAGCTTAATACAAAGTTAGGCAACACTAACCACTGTGCTACAAGAAAAAAATGTTTAATATTTATCCCCGCTTATAACCAGGGGAATATCAAATTACTTCGGTAACAGACCCTGGCACATTTCCAGTAGCTTTTCTTAGTTAGTGTTTTATTGATTTTCTGTTTTAGGTCAAATTATTCGGCTTGAAAAGAGATTAGCTTGTATATAGTTTCTGTTACCGTAGACCAGAATAGAGTACTCCCTTTAAAGTTAAGCAGCGCTCTTGACATATTGAATGGTCTTAACCTTATTGTTACGACGGTGTCACAAACGCTACAGAGGGTAGTATGTTACTCTGTGTACCACCCTGCAGCGTAATCTTTAACTTGTTTATTTTAAATTAATAGTTTATATGCCTAAATATATTTTACATTAAACATGTATTACACAATTTTACAATAAAATGAAATATAATTCTGAATGTTGTGCTCCGTGTGCACATATAGTCTGCACTTCAAGTTCAATTAAATACCTATAATATATTAGTAAATATAAAACTTTTATAGGTATACGTTTCCATTCAAATGAGATCTTATATCCTTTTTGCCACATTTACATGCAATAATTATGTAAGGCAATTATTAAGCACTTGAAAGACCTAAAGACAATATGATATTTGTATTCTTACTATTGTTTACCTATTCTATGGTATGGAACCTTAAGTACGCAAGTCCGAGTTACACTTGACCGGTGCCTTTAATACGTTTTTTTTTTTTAATATTTCAGCAAGTTCAGGCGTCACGTTCCAAATTGGCGGTGACAAGGACGAGAAACCGAAACCGGCCGAAGATGAGGAACCGGTGAGCCAAATTGATCGAGTGTATATTGTTAGCTAACGAGATAAGATAAACAAAACAAGCGCGCCACTGATATCATTGTATAATTGTAACATTGTGTACACTGCCTTATAGTAAGATCAAGCATACGTTTAACGTTTTAGTCCATAAAAAATATGCCTTATGAGTTAAAACCATGAAATATAACTTAAAAGCGTTAACTAACAATGTATTAAACATGAGAGATTTCGGTTCAAATCAGGCAAAATAAAAACTAAATAGTTTTGGTTGAGTAACCCTCTCGTGGCGTAAGAGAATCCAGTGCCTGTGAATGAAACTGTTCAGGTAAATGGTCACAGATTGCGTTCGGTGTAAAATGGAATAGTGACCTTCATACATCACTCTTAATGGTTTCGAGCATTTCAAGCTAATCCTTCGCTTGGGGATAATTTAAAATCGATAGCGACATTCGTCCAACGTTTTTCATATGGTTGGAACTGTGAAACTTAGAACCTTATGTGATATGACTTCACTACTTTGGTTGAATTAAATAACTTACAGGTCGATCGTATAGTGGTCAGTTAACTTGACTGTAGAGCCCGGCGTTCGAATTCGTGGTCGGACGAAATGTTAACTTGTTCTGTTCTGTTCTGTGCCTCGCAGAGCACATTAAAATATCGTTCTTGGTTATCTTCACTATTTTTGAGCTGTAATTGCTACTCCCATTGGATATTAGCTTCAATACTCTCTTTTCTTTGGAAAGGAGACTTGTTGGTATTGGAACATTGATAGAATGAACCAAAAAGTATGAAGTACCCTATAAAATTATGTTACCATTTTATCTTTATACAAACACTGCATTCAATTCAAATTAGAAAATAGATCATTTGTTCCCTTATTTTCTTTTCAAATTGTATGAGTCTTATTATTTATTTCAGGGATGGTTATGCGTATGGCAATGCCATACAGCAACGCCGGCGCACCACCTTGCGTTTTCACCCGATGGCGTCCTTTTCGCTACCTCCGGCATAAACGATAGGCTCGTGAAGATATGGTACCAAAACAAAGGTATACAAGTTTATCTAAATCTAAGTTAACCCAGTATAATTTATTATTGAACCACCTCTTTATTAATATACATTTTAAATTACATTTCTTTAAATATATAACTAATTACTCGGATTAAAACTTATGTACCAACATCATGCAAAGAAATATTAAAGTGGTAAAACGTATTTTTTTACGATGTAAATCTAACAGAATCGTTAGATTTCATAGAATCAGGGTTTCTTTATATCATCTACTAATTACTGACTGATACTTCTGTATCTTATGCTATCATATGCTTCTTGATCTGTTATTTTCATATCAATAATTGCAGTATTAGCTCACACACACGGCGAACATCCACCCCCGGATTTGAACTACACGTTCATATACGTCGCGCATCCACGTGCTGTTACTCACCTCTCGTGGCGAAAGACAAGCAAATATATGCCCAAGTGAGTAAACTCGCTAATCATTAACACACTTACTTCGTTCTACGATAATTAACTACAGCCCTATAAGTATAGCTGAATTGGTAACCTAGAAGAAGTGAAGGGAAAGTTGCGCCCGTTTTTGGTGTTTTTTTTTCACTCCACATGTCGTATTGGACGTAGAGTAATAATAATTTTAGTATTATATTCTTAAATAGAATTTGTACATTTATTCTAAACTGTCAATTGCATTTCAGTACATAATATTTTCTTATTAGGGGAAGCGTCGGAAACGTATTAGTGACGTCGTGCGTGGATAACATTTGCCGCGTATGGGCGGAGACGTTGTTGCCAGAGGATGAATGGGGGAGCTGTGGAACGGCGCACTCGCGTTCGCCACCGCGTCGGCAGCGAGCGACTCACCGCCATAAACACCGCTTCATGCAGCGACTTAAGCATATGAAGTAAGCGTTGGGCAATACACAAGACATACACTCAAACAAACTTTACTATCTATTTAATTGATTTTTATGAAAGTATATTTAATAGATACAATTCGTGAGATAATACGTGTTTACGTGTTATTATAATTACAGAACATGTTTCCACATCAGACGTACGGCTCAGTCGTCTAAACAGCCCGGTGCTCCTATCCCGACTCTACCGTCGACGTACAGTGCTCACGACTTCCATAATCCGACCCACGCTACGTCATACACAGCTGGTTAGTAAACCATCGTATTTCCGAATATTCTTTAGTATAAATATTTTTTTTAAAGTTTATATTTTTTAACATCAAATAAATTACAGCAAGACCTAAGTGACTGGCCTATGTTGATAAAAAAAAATATTTCATGATTAGCGTTACGTTGTTTAAGCAAAATTCCACAATCCTGTATTATTATTTGTAGGTCTCCACTTCCATCTAGCAGCGTCAATTAATGCCGAAACTGACATTCCCTTGGTGCCATCACTCTCAGGGGGTGGTCGATTTATTTTGCATTGGTTGCATAATAAGGAGATGCACTTTACAAGCCAAGCCGAGGCGATATTGCATGATCTAACCAAAAAAGTGAGTAATATATTAAAATAGTTAAAAATGAATATGATTTTTATAGTCTTTTGAAGCTTTAATTTGATGCAGTAAGATATGCCAATTACCTTCTATTCTAAATAAATGTTTGAAGATTTTATCCCTTTTTCACAGATTTTAGACAAAGAAGAAACCGAAGAAGGTGGCTCCGCGTCAGATCAAACCACCCAATTAGATGGCGAGAACCACGAAAGTAAGACATCATTAAAGTGTGTTCAACGGTTTAAACTAATCGAAACGCGATTTTAAATACTGTATCAGACTTCTTATTAATATTAATATTTCCTACTACTACAACTACAACGGGAACATTTTGTTTAATGATAAATGTCGTGTTTTAATCCTTTCATTGTGACGTGTCGTATTATTATTTTTATAACATCAGTTAATCATCTGTTCTCGATACATTGCAACTAAAGATCCTATATGATTACACATAACATCCACTAAAACTATACATGCATAAACACACACTAACTAATCGTAAAGGATCTAATCGTAGTTTCATGCAAAACGATAAGTTTTGGCTTCTTGATTGAGTTGAATGCTTATTTCATGCTGCTAAGTAGGACATAGGCGACCAAGCCAACACTTGACTAAAGGGCTTTCTGAGGATAACAGTAATAGCGACGAACAAGCAGGTAAAAATCGACGGGCTTTTGCTTTCATTTACTGAAGCTTTTATCTGAAACTCTTGTTATTTTGTCCCATTACGATACAAAGGTTAATATAATACGTACATTTGTTCGCTTTAGATTGTAATTGAATTGAAAATACTTAGCATTGGTATCTAGTTGTGTCCTATGGATCACAGATGGTGCCACGAAGACTACAAGCCAAGCAATAGAAAGATCAACGTGTTTCTTTAGTAAAAAATAACACTTTAGCGATATTCGTGCTTTGTTAAACAAAACGTGATAGATATATACGTTTTGTTTTACAAAGCTGCTCTAGTCTATCGTAAAGAAAGAGACGTACAGTATTATACAATGCTAACATACTCTAACAGGAAATGGAAATAGTCACCCAACCCTCTCCAATACGACCTCAATCAACTCAATTGCGACGGACGTCACCTGCACCCATCTACCTGACTCGCTGGACGCTAAAATCGAGGCGTTACTACGTGATTGGCATCAGAGCCCCGATTTACTGTTTTCTATACATCCTGTTGACGGTAGTTTTCTTATATGGTGAGTAGATATGAAAAATCTTAGATGATACATTGCAATTTCAATACAAAGTGGTACCTCCACTTAATACCAATCATTACATAATGTATCTAACCAATACTATTTTATGAGACTTCAATCTTTCAAAGGGTTCCAACCCTGTCTTCATAAAGTCTATCAATCTTTGCTAAGTCGTCTTCTGACCTAAATTGAAATAGCATATAATATAACAGGGTTTGCGAATGGCTTGATGAGTTACAAGCTGGTGCGATACGTCAAGCTCAAGTGTCCTTCTCAGCACGAATACCATCAGCATTCCCTCTCGGAGACGCGACAACGATGTGTACACCAGCTGCCTTATACCATGCGGCGGCGCAGCCTTTGTACGTGCGACATAGAACTAAACCAGTTATAACTGGTATGTATTAATTATGAACCGATATCTAAATTCACAATGCGGAAGCAATCAAAATCGTTAATGTTTTTAAACGATTAATAAAATTCTCAAACCAAATTATTATTTATTAGTGCTATTGCACAAGGAACTTTTAGTCATATGTATTGTGTCTAAACAACTTAATAAATAGTAATTATCATCAGGACAACAACCGGAAACAGTAACCACACCGTTAGCAAGTGTCCAAGAAGAGAAAGAAGAGGCCGAGTGGCCTCAAAACGAACAAAATCAAGAAAATCATGAAAATGGTAAGTAATCGTATAAATTTTAAGACATTGAATTACAATTTTTTTGCCTTTTTGTCCGGATGCAATTGGAATGCTTCCCACAGTTAAACGCGCTTCGACGCATTATAAGCAAAGACACAATATACACTATGTTTCAGAAGATTAATCTGTATATTATAGTTTAGATATGAGAAAGTGTCAACCAGAAATGTTTATTCCTTTTTGATGAAACATTTTTCCCTGTGATCTATAAAACAGTATCTTCTACAACAACGTTACTTAAAAGTGATATTTATAGGTACAAGGGAAGAAAACAATAACGAAATGAAACGTAAAACGAGTGTCGCAACTGAAGATACAGAGAACCAAGATAGCGACGTGCTGGAATCTGCTCCCGTTATATCGATGGTCACCAATCACACTAATGGCACATTAAACCTGTGGCAGTTAACATTCGATGACAAATCGAAATTCTCTCAGGTATGTCTAAAATCATGAAATCTCAAAGACAATAGTGTATTTGCTACACCTTATAGAATAGTTACTTGTTCATTTAAAAAAATACTTTTTAAGGTTCTCTCTATTGGTCATGCTTCAAGAGCCTCAGGTCATCGGTTCAGGGTGAATGACATTACATGCCATCCAGTATTACCTTTATTACTCACTACTAGTCATCACAATATATCTGGTAAGTTTAACATTTAGTCCTTTGAGCCGGATACATCGCTAACTTTTGTTATACTATTATACCTTATTAAAGAAATATTTATTTATCTCATTCTCTATGCAATAGATGAAGCGCGAGACGCCGGTCCGACAGACGATCAATTTGCAGCGGGTGGCCTATGTTCAGAGTTGATAATGTGGCGAGTCGAGTGCGTAGGTCCTCTCGGGAAATCCGGTGGTGTATCTGAACTGGCGAGAGTTAACTCGCCTCACCTTTCCGCCTTCAGTAATGTAGCTTGGCTGCCTACGTTACTGCCAAGGTTAGTAACTCATACTATACGTTATATATCATATTATACGTTATAACAAGCGCAAATTATTTTAAAAGTCTTAATGTATTAAATTATTTTATAAATACTATTATTAGATACACCTATTAAACGTATTTGTATTTTACGTTGCAGCACTACATTAGGAAATCTATCTAATTCCCCATCCGCCTGTTTCGTTGCGAGCGATGGAGAAAGTTTACGCTTATTCCAAGCTGTCATAGACGCTAGAACTTTACTAGCGGAAATAGCTTCCTCCGAAAGACGCCATAAAGATGTCATGGTAAGTAACATTGTTTATGTAATATTAAAATAATTACAATAAATAAAATAAGTTAATTCTCATAAATATAGGTTTTAGAGAACTAGAAATTAATAAAGATTATTAATATTGGTGACTTCATTGCTACTCTTTTTTCAGCACGATACGATGTCCATATCATCTGATTCAACTGTTGAAGAGGGAGGAGGTGTACCCCTTCATGATAGATTCAAGATTGTATCGCAGCAGTCAACGGCGCGTCCCGGAGCTATTATTCAGTTGCATGCTATTGCTGATGCAACCCACGACTGGCATAATACGCAGCTGTTGCACGTATTCCAAGAACAGTTAATAACAGGTACCAAAACCGAATCGAAGATTTTTTTTTCTTTTAATGATAGAGAAGGACAGACAAGCACGGGGTTCGCTTCATGGTAAGTAAAATGTCCCAAGTCTATAGCGCCTAAACAAGTTGCGCTGTCGACCTATTTTGACTTTGGATATTCGGAAATCCACAGACTGAAACCGAAACGTGATGAAACTTGGCTTTTTCATCTGTGAACGGTGGTTTGTGATACGGACGGAATTTCGATATTCCCTACCACCCATTTAATATCCAGATTTTCTGACGACGTCCAAAGTATTTCAGAAAAATTATACATTTAAGAATAAGAAACATTCGGCCGGGCGGGGATAGAACCCACACCCCTTTGATTATCAGCCTCAGATTTTCTACCATCACACCAACGAGCCCTCCAAAATGTTCCATAAAATGTAATAATTTCGGAATGTTTATATATTGGTAATTGTTTCATAGGAGAGAGATCATCAAGCGATACAGAGAGTTCAGACTCCGGTGTAGAAGGAGATATCAATACTATTACGGAAGCGGGCATGGAAGCAATAGTAGATCTACGCAAAGCCGCAGTTTTTAATGAACCGTTCTATATCGTTGTGTTGGAGAGAACAGATGGTGGTTCTACGGTTCATATGTGGAGACTCACTGTTTCTTCGCAAGCTGATCCTAGCGGTATGAGAAAATATTTATTGTTATATATCTAGCGGACGCCGGTAGATGCGATCTCCGCTAACCGATTTCACTAGCAATAAACCTTTGATTTAGACTACTTTTAAAAGTCTTCTCGTTTTATAACGTATTGTAAAACAACAATGGCGCAATATTCACCATTATCTATATCCGCCATTATACGCGTAGGTATTTTCTCGTCGCCACAGATATATATGCAACGGACGCGTTGTACTAAAACACAGCGTCGTGCGAGCTGCTTTAATAAGTATCCGATTAGTATCGGACAATAACATTTGACAATATTTATATTTGAACTCACATAAAAAAAAAAATTGACGTAGTGAAAATAAATGTAATTACAATAAAAAAATAATAATAATAAAAGTAAAATAATAATATTACGACAAGCTTAAATTAAATTTTGTTACAAAAGATTACCTTTTTTAAGTATTTATTGTTGAAACCAATTTATTCTTATAAAAAAAAATACTTTCAGATGACATGACCAACAGTATGATGTATGTTCCGGATAGTGCTCTAGTACAGGAAGAGGAGGGAGGAGAATCACGAAAGAACTCCGTGTCAGCAGACATTGATCAGGCTGCGCCCACCCATCACATACATTCGCATCTATCTATTTCTACTAAGAAGGTATGTTTTCTTAAATATTCTGTAGGTTACATAAACAATTTAACGGTTTAAAACGCGATATATATTAACTAAAATTATTTGAAATTTGTTTTAATGATCACGGGAGACGTCGAGCCGTAGTTAAAATAATTTTCATATAAATTTAACTAATATATATCGCGTTTTAAACCGTTAAAGTGTTTTATTTAAATGTGTACTATTCGCGTTAACTACAGACAGTATTTTATCCTTTAGTTATTATTTAAAATTAAACAATGAATTTATTTATTGTTAGAGAAACCTTATTTGATCAAGAAGTATTTGCTTATAAATATACCTAATAGTAATTATCGTTTTATTCCAAATACAGGTATGCGAGTGCCCTCTATCTCTCCCAGAAGGTGTGGATGTCATCCACGCGACACCGGCTGCTGGCCATCTCAGCTCTGCTTCGATTTACCCAGCTTGTCTTGCTCCATACATACTTGCTACAGCTTGCTCCGACAGCACCCTGAGGTATTCTATATGTGAACTTATAACACAATAAACTCTTATAATGCATCCATTGTAAAGCTATAAGTTTTAATTGTTACGCATGACGCTACAACAGGGCATTGCTTACAAGATCATTAGACCTTGATTTTTCGTGTTTCCATTACATTTATGTTGTTTTTATATTTTTTATTCTTATATCTTTCACCTGATATTCTGTATCGGTCCATTAGCAACGTTTGTTTTATTATCACCAGATTTTGGAAGTGTGACGTGACTAAAAAAGATGATGATTTTGAATATTCTTGGAAGGAATGGGAGATGATGAACAAAGATCAAGAGTCTACTATCGATATTCCAGGTACAAAACAATATCTATAAATATCAAGGATTAGATGTACAGTTATTTATAAGAAAAATAAAAACAATTTTTTTTTTGTGGTGGGGTGGTGGAATGTCGAAATTCCGTCAGGGTCACGACATCCACGTTTAATCGCGTATTGGTTTTAGTCTGTGGTTTAAGAATATCCAAAACTATAATAAGACGACAACGCATCTTGTTTAGTTACTGGGATATTTCAACTACTATCAATTGATCCCCTATCATTTCTGTATTCTTCTACCATAAGAAAATATTTATTTTGGTGCTGTAGCGATGTTGTATGTGTCTAGGTCAACCGTTGCACATAAGTGCGGCGTACTCCGGACGAATAGCGTGCGCGTACAAATGCGGTCGCTCTTTCACGCGGCCCAAGGGGCTGTCCGCAACAAATTTGAACAACCCGGACGCACGTTTCGTCAACCTGTGCGTTTGCGTCTACGAGTGTGAGAGTACCGGGGGCGCGGAGTGGCTGCTAGAAGACACAATACCTTTGCGCAATGTCAGTCTACCCCGCGTTGGAGTGTGTACCGACACACAGATTGATCTATCGTACTTGCACGACACTACGTTCATGCAAAAGAAACAGAGGATCAATCAGGTTTGTCGAACCGAAAAACATTAATCAAGAATATATGCTTCATAAGGTCTATTTAAATAAAATAATTTTAACGGTTTAAAACATAAGATAATATTAGTTAACATTTTTACAATTTATTTTAACTATGTCGGGACATTTGGGATGGTTTGCAGCAGTCGTAATCAGTGATGGACTAGATATGGAGGGTTTTTCGAATGTTACACCGTAGTAAAATTATAAATAAGTTAACTAATATATTTCGTTAAAAGTGTTTTATTATAATGTTTACTATTCTCGTAAACTACAGACAATACTTATTATCACTATAGCCAATATCTGTCCTGCTATACCTATATAATAGCGTAGTTAAAAAAATTGTGCTGAACAAATTGATAGTTACTTATACATATTCTAATATTATGAATGAAAAAAATAAATAGGTATTTCAATTATCACTTAAAATAAAAAAAATATATCTAGCTAGATAATAATATAAATATATATTATACGATAATAAAAATTAAGTACCTACTAACTTGATCGCCTTTCTTTATAATGATTCCCAGGTCCTACAAACATTATCATCAGAAGAGAGCCGTAACAATCGCAACGGGGAAGCGGACACTGGCAAGTCTGCGGGTTTACTGGCGGTACCCTCGTTCAGTACTCTGCAGTCGTTACGCAAGAGCATAATGGAGAACGGGAACACTTGCCCTCTCACACAGAAGCATTTGGTGCAACTTGACTGGGTGTCTAAGGAAGACGGATCGCACATACTGACTGTAGCTGTTGGATCCCGGGTACTGCTATTCACGCCTGTCTCGAGCGATTTAGCACAAGCTAATATCAAGGTAATTAAATAATGATAACATTATGAATTTACGAATATCTAAAGTTAAAATATTTCGCCAGCCGAATCTTGTTTACATGTTATACCCCTGGGCTGCTTCATCTACCATGAAGTGAAGCTACCTGCTTGTCCGATGCGGTCCTCTACTATCATAGACAAGAAACATGAGTTCTAATAATTGTTTTTATTTACTTTGTTATGAACATGATTCAAGTCAGTTTCTTTGATTATAAATATTGACAAATTTCGATTGTTACTTATATATCTCATTATATATAATTTTATAGGATGGATTATGAAGGTTTCTTGCTTTTAGATTGTAGATCTCTTGTATTTTTTTACTTTTAACAGATTTTTTAATTTATTTTACTAGGCGATGAAAGAATCAATAAATAACAATCGGCCGATTCTTCGTAAAGCGTCGTCCCTCGCGGCGCCATTATTTGTCGAAGAAATCCGATGGATGCAACTCCGTCGTATCGAGCTGAAAACAGCAGATGGCCTACCACCTCTACCCATGCAGATTTCATGGGTTAGAGATGGAATTCTGGTGGTGGGAATGGATTCGGAAATGCATGTTTACTCGCAATGGAAGCCGGAAAATCCACAAATCACATCTGGACAACAAAATGGACAGGTATACTTTAATAGTTTAGTAGGATATTTTTTTGTTGGCTTTATTTTTATTAATTCGTATAAGTTATAATTGCGTTCATATTTTCAGGAAGTCGAGGAAGGCGGCGAATCACGCGCACTCCGCGATTCAGATTTGCGAGTCTCTGCACCGCATTTGCAACGCGTGTCCTCTATAAACTTGCAGCTGCTAGAGCGGGATGCAAGACGCAAGAATAAAAGTCAACCGGACCAACCGCAGGTAAATATTAATCTGGCCTTAACTCGCAATATTAATTCATTTCTTATATAAAAAGTGCAATTCCGTTTACGCCATGGTGCATGGGGCGATCACATTTCCGTTTCCGTTTCACTAAGCGGAATTCGAATGCGGGACCTCTCACGTCTCAAGTAATGCGACAGAGGCGGTTATTCCTTGTTTAAATATGAGTAATATTCTTCCTTTTTTTATAAAGGCATAACAAAAAATTTGCTCAAAATTAACCTGTATGTGTTTTCAGCCTCTATTGAACTATATGCCAGACTTTGGTCTCTTTGAGGCATCACAAATGGCTTGCCCGGTGTTACCACAATATCATCCGAAACAATTGATGGAGCTGCTCAACAGCGGCAAGATTAGATGGGTGAAAGCTATTCTAGCGCATTTAGTCAGGTATAAATCTGTAACTAAATGTTTATTGATGAAAAAAATAGATTTACATTATTTTTTTTTCTCAGATGTATAGGTGGGACATACACGAATCGAAGCTCACAAGGTGACGAGGATAGTATATCGCGACAGGTTAGCTACTCTTTACTAGTTTCAATGGATCATTGTTGGTTATGGTTGTGGTTTGTTTGACTATTTGATGTTACAATGTATTCCAAACAGACACCATATTGTATTAAGACGTTGTATAGTGGGATCCCTTTGTTCTTTACAGGTGTGAAGATATATGTTTTAGAATTATTAGATTCAATCCTTTAGAGAATATTATAAGTCTGCAAATATTGTCTTGACTTAGGTGGAAGTTCACATTATTTACCACAGAGTCATTATGCAATCAACCCACCTGGTCTCATTTTAGTCTTAAATCCTTATAGGCCAATAAAATGGTTCTAAACGCTCATTCCAATTAAAGCAAACCCTCGGATATAAGTTATAGGCAGAATATGTAAATACGAGTCTATAGCATGGCACAAGCCAATATGTTGCCTGGCTTATGCATGACGCACGTTGTTGCAGCGAGGCTGGTCAAGGTCACGCACGCTGTCCGTCTCATTCGCAGCCGGCGCCGCATCGCCCCTTGATGGCGTTGCACAGGTAACATACAACATTCGTAATAGATAAAAATAGAAAATAAAAACATGCTATAATTATAGGAGAACGTAACATTTTTTGACAGTTTAAAACCTGAAATATATGCGTTGTTTATTACTTTTACTTACGTTTCGGATTTTATACAGCAGCCGTGTACACGATAAATGTTTTATTTAATGGCATATATTTTTCATCTTTCCACTTAGTACCTAACTATATAACACGACTACAGTAATTATTCCTTAAAAAGCCGAATAATGTTGATTATTATAATTATTATGGCATATGTTTATAGCTGTACATAATATTGGTTGCAATATTAATAAATCCCGTCCCCGTCAATCATTCTCTTCATTATTCAAAAACCTTAATTGTTATTTTAGTCAGTGCATTGTAAAATTTACGTTCGTTAACGAAAGTAAATCGCATAAGCGAAGATTCTAAAAGCTTACAAATCGACTGTTAATACGATTGTTATTTTTTTGCATATAACGAACCTAACGAACGAATAATTAATACTCAATGAATATAGATAACAGAAGATGTTCAACTAGACTACGCTGAGCTTACCTCAGTACCGCCCTTACCACTCTGGACATTGCTAGTTGCTGACAAAGAGTCAGCACATCATCCATCCACAATCCAGGAAGCCAAGGTAATGAAAACTTTATTATTTTTTACATTTCACATGAAGGCACTATATAAATGAAAAATCGAAAATAAATTGAAATGATTTCTTAAGCTGCAAAGCAGAAGACAATGAGGTGTAGGATTTGGTAGCTCAATTGGTAGAGCAACAGCACGGAACACTGACGATGCCGGTTCAAGTCCTGCCCGAGTCGAAATTTTTTTCAATTTATTTTCGATTTTTAAATTATACAAGGTAATGAGTCTAGACTTTTTGAAAATTTAAATATCTTTCACAAGATGGCATTATATCAATTAAAAATCTATTTTAGACTAAAATTACGACAGCGGCAGGGCTTGAGCCGGCATTCTCTACTACTGGAGCACGGACCGCTGTAGATGACGGTTCTAGTCCTGCCCGTGTTATAATTTTTCTAGTCTTTATATAGTCACATTTTAAATCATCGAAAGGCACTTGGAATTATTACAAAATAATATTTTCAGGATTACAACGAATTGTTTGAAGGGACGATGGAGGTTGAAGAGGATCTTGATGCGTTGCTCCTAGAGGACGAGGACGTAGTTGACCGAAGACCATCTATGCCAGAACGGCAACCGTTATCGCATTTTGGTCCTAGACAAGGTTTGTAATGTTTTAAGCTTACCGTATATTTTCAATTCATTTAACTTATCTTAACCTCATTTAACAATGATAGAAGTATGAATGATTCTTACCTAATTCGCAGGTCGCATTTTATCTCGACTGCTAACCCATACTCACTTGCCGGGCCTCAGCTCCTTAGATCAAATGCATCTGTTGGCTCTGGCCGATACAGTGTCGACCTGTGATGCCGACTTCACAGAACGGCTAACTAATAACGCTAAAGTGGATGTCACACAAGGAAGTGGACAGGAAGTTATGCCAGGTAACTTTTGAAGAAACCATACCACAAATTTTGTTCTATAAATATTTACCTAGTCTAATCCTAAAGTAACAGGGGTGTAAAAGCACGCCAGCCATATAACATATAAACAAGATGCGCCGTCGTTCTATTTTGGCTTTGTATATTCCGAAATCCACACACAGAAAACGAAAGGCGTTTTAATTTTGATTCTGACCACCAATTTCATATCCAGATTTTCCAGATGAAGTCGAACATGGTTCAGAAAAATTATGAATCGATTAAAAATCTACCAAGTCCAACTTGATCTAGTAGGGATCGAACCCACGAACCATCGATGCTACCATAAGACCAAAGAGGCTGTTGAAAGTTGCTGTAGGTGCGAAAGAGACAACTCTATTAGGTTTCTACTTTGCATAAACGTATTAAATAATATCGTTTATTAATGGAATAATATTTTTCGACAGATTCTCTTGACGACTGCGGTCTTAGGTTCCTCCTAGCAATGAAACACTACGGTTATCTTTTGCGATGCTTGCCGCTTGCTCAACGCGCCTCCTTACAACGCAGTGGGGTAGGAACATGTAATCTTGTATGGGCTTTCCATTCGGAATCCCATGAACAGCTACTGGCTTTGGTTCCCGGATACACTAAAGGGCAGCCCAAATGGAGTACCATGAGAGAACTGGGTAATGTCATTTACAAATAAATTTTTTTTCCATAATATGTAAAGCTGAAGAGTTTGTTTGTTTAAACGCGCTAATCTACTGGTTCGAATTGTAAATTTCAAAATATGTATTAAAGAATATAAATAACTAAAAAAAAGGTCCTCCCTCCCGTATTTTTTTATTAGATACGGCTACAATACATTTATTGTTTAATTAACTTGTTTAAACATAATGCTTAAACACTGGAAATGGACACCTGAAATTGTTGTTTCATGTTATTACAATAATATTTACTATTCAAAGGTGTCGGCTGGTGGGTGCGTGGTGATCTTTTACGTACCTGCGTGGAGAAATTAGCCCGTGCTTCGTATATGGCAAAACAGGATCCCATGGACGCCGCACTGTACTATTTGGCTATGAAAAAGAAGACCTTACTATGGGGGTTGTTCAGGTCCAATCATCACGACAAAATGACTGGGGTGAGTTAAGCTATTGATTTAACTTAAAAAAGGAAAATGACTACTAATGCCTTATACATCATTTTTAATTAGGTAAGAGTTAGTTGCATTAATGGTAATTATATTTTACAGTTCTTTGCTAATGATTTTACTGAAGATCGATGGCGCAAAGCTGCTCTTAAGAATGCCTTCGTACTTTTGGGAAAACAGAGATTTGAGCACGCGGCGGCTTTCTTCTTGCTAGGAGGTGCTTTGAAAGATGCTTTAGAGGTAAATATGTAATTTCTGTATAGTATGCTATTTACTTTTTTTTATAATTGAGAGGGTTCACTTAATAGTAGGTGACATACCCCATCCGTATAACACCTAAACAGGGTCCGCTGTCAACCTATTTTGGCTTTGGATATTCGGAAATCCACGGACTGAAAGTGTATCTTAATTAAACTTCCCGGCTTTTTCATCTGTGAACGGTGGTTCGTGACCCGGAAGGAATTTTGATATTCCTACCTCATGAAGTCCAACATATTTCAGAAAACCCCGCGTGGTACCAATCCCAAGACCCATTGATAATTATAAATAATAATTATATATATACCGACCAACCAACAGGCCCGTGATATACTTACTTTATAAAAATACTTTCACAAATCTTAATGCCTTTTTTGTTGCAGGTGCTAATTACTCGATTAGGAGATTTACAATTGGCCATGGTTATAGCGAGACTTTATGAATCGGATAAAACTTTGCCACCGAGTTTAAAGAAATTGATAATGCATGAAATTTTGGGGTGAGTTTTTTATCACAATAGTGTCAAGCTAAAATGTTTTATTTAACATATTAACGAAACTAAAAAGTTTTTTCTTCTATTTGCTTTATCAACATTTCGTTTCTCGGTAAGATGACATACAGACAGACAGATGACATTAATAGAATTCAGTATTTGTTAATATTCTAATATATGTACTTCGATTGAATTTTCAGTGGCGATACGGAAGACGGTGAAATAGACCTAGAACGCGCACATCCCGACCCATTTATACGATCAATGGCGCTGTGGGAACTGAAAAGATACGGAGAGGCGCTAGATACCCTTCTGAGTCCCGCTGGTCGTCTCCATGCTGCTAGGGACAATAATGAACCGCAACCGAGTGTGTTTAACTTCTACGTGTACTTACGGACACATCCGAGACTCAAGCGTCATAATATGCCTAGTCAGGTATGTATGACTTTAATTGTACACTAATGATTAGCGCACCAGCGTTTACAAATGGTTAAAAATCTATTAAGATAAAAAAAATACAACATGGACAGGACTTCAGGACCCAGGTATGGTTATAGTGGTCCGTTCTGCTCCTCGACTCAGTTGATTTTGTACAATGTACAATAACATATTGACCCAAATCTCTGCAAGGAGGAAATGGGGAAATGGGTGAAATGGTCAGCGGACAACGTGGACTGAACCCGTCCTGCCACGGGTGTCCCCGATAGAAAATAATAATAATAATAACATATGCAAAATTTTAAAGGTGTTGAAACTTGGTTCTCCCGTCATACTGTTTCATTCAGTATAGAAATGGAAATTATTATAATTTTAGCAATAGATTATCTCCTAGTTTTCTTTCCCTAGATTTTTATAAAGGTTTTTCTTTTCCTTAAAATAATTTATGAAATGTCAAAGGTTTTCCAAGCAATGAAAAATGTCTCTAAAGTTGAAATACCTTAACTACCCACAATTATATGTAACTTTTCTTTTATTGTGGTTTTTAGGGCGCTACACTCGCTCTTCTCAACCAAGAATCTGACGAAGGCATAACACGGCTAGAACGACGATTATATTTCCAAACAGCCCACGGCCACTTCAAAGCGGGTTGTCCTGCTCTCGCTCTAGAAGTGCTTTCAAAGTTACCGTCACGCATTCGAGATGATAAACCGAAGGGTTCAGTAGCAGCGACAACAGTTGAGCACGATGTTATACACACTGGACAATTGGTCGATGAGAAACCTAAAAGTAAGTGAAATGGACTAATTCCCTTAATAAAATAATATTTAGGGCATTTGTGTAACTTCTTCTAATCCGGATAAACTTTAAATCATGAGAGAATTCATTTTTAAATTGTATTGCTAAAAGTAAAATTTATAAGCTTTGAAGTATACTGTATTCGGTGGTTCTGAGATAATCATTGGGAAGAGTGAAAACTACTGATTCCTACATCCTGGATTGGCTCGAGTGTAGAAAATCTTCATGTTACTCAATATATATATGTATGTATAAAATTTCTTACGGGATTTCAACTTTTTGATGATTTTAGAAGAAGAAGCGGCTAGTACGGACTGGGGTGCGTCGACAGTAGACTGGAGTGCTTCGGTCAGTGCACCCAAAACAGAAGAGTTAGTGTTAGATTGGAGTGCACCTGTTAGTTCTGCTAAAAATGACGAACTAGTATTAACCTGGGACGACGATGACAATAAGTTTGTACTTGTTACTCTTGAATATTTTAATATTATTTATTAAAACAAATTATAACTGGGTTTTTACTATTGTCAGGTCTGATGCATCCGGTGCGTCAACGCCGCCTCTAGAAATTAAAATAAATAAGGCGGAAGAAGAACCCGTCGTGAAGGGTATACCCGAGGAAGAAAAAGAAGAACCTCCTACAGTCGATATCATGGCACAACAGCTTAAGTTTGTCGCTTGCCTCAAAATACTTATGGAAGAACTAAGTACACTCGCTACCGGTTTCGAAGTTGATGGTACTTATATATTTTTTGGTATTCGTAGCTATTTGATGATTTTCTTTTTTGTTATGTCAAACTTTTATTTTTAGGTGGTCACCTTCGGTATCAGCTTTATATTTGGTTAGAACGCGAAGTTGAAGCGCTCCGGCGTCTCTGTGGCTATGTAGCCACGCCCCCTGCCGGTGAGCTACTGTGCGCAGACGCAGAGCAGGCGCCCCTTCCAGATAAACCGACACTACACCAACTATTAGTACGTGAGAAAGCTGATTTTGAAGCCAAAGTACAACGTGCAGTAAGAAGGAAAAAATGGCTTAAAGGTATTATAAAGGCACACACTTTACAGATATTTTTGGACACCTAATTTTAACACTAAGTTTGTGACAAGTTTTGTAACCCTAAATTGTAACTAATAATTTTACCATTTTCTTAAACCATATATATACATTTTTATTTTAGTTTAGTTAGACATTACACCTTTGACATATTTTGCTTTGGTTTTCAATTCAATTTAAGTGTTCGCAATTTTACCTAGTACTTAATAAATGTTCCGATTAAATATTAATACTAAACATTTTTTTGTTGATTTAAAAAATTAGTATAGTACATAATCACAACTTTCCTTCAGCCAACGAAACGTTACTACGCACTCTTCTGTCGTACTGTTCCCTGCACGGTGCGGGTGGAGGTGGTCTTGCATCAGTCCGTATGGAGCTAGTACTTCTACTCCAAGAGTTGGGCCAGGATAAACAACACCAGCAGCTGCTATCGCCGCTGCCTTTCCCCACTACATTGCCGTTACTAGCAGCTGCTGTTGCTGCCAATAATACGGTTGTTGCAGATCCCGTTAGGCATTTGCAGGTAATAAAGTAGCTTTCTATGACTGTTAATATAGTTTAGCGTATATATGCTGTCCTTATCACATCGATATCATTAAGATATTGAATTAAGAGTACAATATATAAAATTACCAATACTTAGTTATTCGCATGTTTATCATAGTCAGCATTATTACATTAATATGTCTCACTCACATTTAATCCCGCTCTCACTAATTGAATGAAATTGACATGAGACGAAAATATGCTTACTTTATATCACAAAAGCCGTGTTAAGCTTGAGGTTAAAAAAAGAATAAAAAATACCGTTATTTATAACGATAAACAACCTACATTTTGAAGTACCTGATGTAAAATAAAAATTGGCGATAAAAGGAGTGGTAGCGTGTTTCTTGCCAGTTCTTTTCGTTCGTTCTACGACCTTGATTTGATAACCGGTAGTAAATGCAAATTCTACTTTTTAAGTGGTTTGACGTTCATAAGTGTTCCTAGTTACCTACGTAAATAAATGATTCTTGTCTTATATAATCTGTATCCATCTTGTTGTCAGGCGGTAGCCCACGATATGCTGGGCACGATTGGAGAGTTGGGAGTGCCAGGCGGTTCAGCCACCCGCATCCTTCATACACTAAGGGAATTGGCGGTGGCTCTATCTGCTTGCATCTACCAAAGCTTGTGCGACTCCGATACGTTTAGTTTAAAGCACCCTCAACATCATGATGGGTAAGCAATAAAACGTGACTCCGCAGTGACTTTTATGTCAAAGTTTGCCAGGTAAAAATGATTTAATGTTGAATCCTAATCCTTGTTTACAGAATCATAGCTGAAACGCCTGGTACCACAAACCTTCTTGTCCGATCTAGACGTTATTCCAGTGAGGAATTGTCTGTAACTACTCCGTCCAATAAGTGGCCTGGTAAGTATTTTTATGGGGTTTGGTTATATTGCTTTCAATATTTTGATACTCCTAGAGCAGTGTATCACAAACTTTTTTAGTCTGCGGCACGCTAACTGATGATTTTTTTTTCCGCGGCACACTAAGCTAAATTACATTATTAAATACGTTGAGTGGGGGAAAAACCACGCCCAGTGCTTTTCTAACCAATTCGCCCTCGCTTGTGCATCTTGTTGTTACGAGTACCTGCGTTCTGGGTTATTTAGTTAAAGTTAAAATATTACTTTTTGGGTAATTTTATAGTTATCAGAAATTGGTTTATAGATTAATCTCAGAATATCTAGTGCAACTTGGAAAATCTTTTGCGGCACACTTAACATTCTCCCGCGGCACACCAGTGTGCCGCGGCACACAGTTTGCGAGACACTGTCCTAGAGTAAAACAGATATATTATATAAAAAAAACATTGCATATAACTAATGAAAAAAATCCTTATTGTTTTTTTACTTGCTCATGCAAAAACCTAAAGCTATATACTATAGATTTTGGTTATTTTTAGGTGTCTCAGCTCTCCGTGGCTTGGCTTTACGCGCAGCCGAGGAGGAAGATGCACCACGCCTTCCTGTTTTACTCGCCGAAGCATTTTGTGCTGTCTACCTAGCACTTTTGGGCTGGGCTCTCGCAGCCAGAGATGCTCATCTCTTATATAGGCTGGCCGCACATAATATGGAGACCAAAGTACACCCCAGACTATTTGGAGGTGGTGTACGCAGATTGCTTACCACTGCTCCAGCACCACCACAGGTAATTAAAACGTATCATCTTAAAACACATTTAATGAAAGGCTAGAGTCTTTCTGAAACTACATTTATAATTAAGTTTGCAAAAGTGAAATCCCGCTTCCCCCCGTGGGACATGAGGCGAACACATCAGTTTTTTTTACGGGCATTCACTCACAATTTTGTGCCCGCCCGACCGAAACAATCTATTGTTTCCCGGGATTTTAACCCAGGACCATCGCGCTTAACGAAATGCTAAGCAATACGGTTAAACATTCAACTACAGAGCTGGACAAAGATATTTGCAACCTACATTAAAAAGTAGAATTACGCTTTATTACTTATTAAACATCGATGTAATTATTATAGCCAAAGATTATAGAACGAACAGAAGGAACATCGGTGTGGTCATCTCTTCGCGAGAAGCGTGCTCTTCTGCACATGCGGCTATTGGGTTTGGGACCGACAGCGCCTCACACAAACATACAAGAGGGGCGCCCCACATACAGAGAACAGTTTGTGTCTCCGCAGTGCAGTATTCTCACATTCCTGCTAACTAAAGTAAGATATTGTAGATTAGAACTAGATCAGAAGAAGTGCTCAACATTTTGAAAAATCAATACAATGTTAAGCGTTTATCACATGTTATTATTGATTATACGCATGATAGATTTTTTATTTGTTGATGTTAATAATTATTTTTTTGCAGCCGTCTGCAGAGCAAGATCCAGATAATAATGATTACGATTCAGCGGAATCAGGCATAGAAGACGAGAATGAGAGTGAGAGTGAAACTGAAGACGACATTTTCGATACAAACGTTACAAAGTGAGTATATATCTTTAAGCCAATAAAAATACAATGTAACAGTTTGAGATATGCGCATAAGTCTATCTGTGTACATACCGAAAGACGACGAGACGGAGAAGGTTTTGAAAATTACATGGATGAGTTTGGAACGACAAAGTATGATATTTTCTCTTAATTCCTTTCTTAGTAGGCCGACCGCACATTTACTGGGTCGATACATTTAATTAAAAAAGGGTTTTTCATGAAGTGTATAGCTATTAAGTATAGCTGTATATTCAACAGTTATTTTTAGTAGTTACTAGTGCCTGTAACTACTAAAAATAACTGTCCTTGTAACATAGCTTTTTTTAAATATAGAACGACAAAATCCCGAGGCAACATAGAACATTCGGATCCCGAGTCGTACTCATGGTACGTGATGAGGGTCGGAGTATTGCGTCTCGCACAGAGCAAGTTGCAGAACTTCCTGCAGATGTGCGGCATTGAAATGTCTGGTGAGCGAAACATGTATACATAACATAGGATTATAAATTTGTCTACTTTACTTTAAAATTCTTTAAACGATGTCGATCAGCTAATGAGAAAAGAGTTAAAGGTACTTCTTCTAAATACTGTCTATAGTTTACGCGATTAGTACACATTTAAATAAAACACTTTAACGGTTTAAAACGCGATATATTAGTTAAACTTATTTGAAAATATTTTTAACTTGGCCCGACTTTCGGTAAAATGAGTACTCTGTATCCATAATAAGCCAAAAAATACATAAATATGTATTTTCAACAGAGTTGGCACTATCATTTAGCTAAGTACTCACTTATTAAAATTAATGTCACTCGTGTCTGAAAAAAATAATAATTATTATTAGTTTCTACTGGGGTCACCGATAGAGGGCCGGATCTACATTATCTGCTAACCATGTCACCTATTCCTCCTTTACAGAGGACATTGGATTATCCAACTAACAAAATATAATATTTACTTGCACAGTTTTAAATCTCAAAGTTATTTTTCTACATTAAGCATAATAACAAATATATTTCTATACATATTATGATAAATATATAATGTTGCGTATTTTCCTTTTAAAAATAGAATTGGCAACGACTAGTCCCACTGTGCATGCAGCACTGCGTCGTGTAGAGCAGTGGCAGCAACAGCTATCGGAAACATTGGAGTCTCGTCCAGCACCCCAAGACTACATTCCGGGATGCTTCCCAGATAGAACTACCACCGGTCCGCCTATCAATAAATACAGGTAAATCAATAAATAAGAAATACATTTAAAATTTAGATAAAGCCATAATTTATAAGCAGGGGGAAATTGGGGACATTAGTTTCAAGGGAAACCTAAAAGTAACAAAAGAAAACGTAAACTTCTTGTTCAAATCATGTTGAAAATTGATTTTGTTTTGTTCCACATTTCTGGAGTTACAATAAAATATATTCTTACAAATTCTCTTTCTTGAATTTCATAGATGTCTTCTTGAGAAACACAATACGCCATTCAACTCGTCCGTGTATAGCTCGGCGCCAGCGAGACGTCTTTGGAATTACCTCGTGAGGCAGGAACAGATTCAGGTGATTTTTTTGAATAGGCCTTCTTTGGCCTTTTAAGTTTTTTTTTTTAAGAAAAAATGTAGCAATGCATAATATATTTTAAAAAGTAAATACCTAAAATGTAATATTAATTTAACTCTGTTACATTTCAGGACATATTTATTCGTGCCGTGTTCTCTCGTCGCCGTACACAATCGGTGAGCGGCGGAGAATTGGTTCCGACCACAACTACCACTGACGGTCGCCCATCTGCCCTTCCTATTAAACCACAAGACGATGACCTGCATAGTCCTGTGCGAATCATTCACAAGGAACAGGATTCGATAGCAGCTTTCTGCCTCAATAAGGTTAGTTTATAAGAAGGAACCAATTTCGATTTTTTTTTTTGTAAAGGCTAGTTGACATCCAAAACTTCGGGGTCATTTCAAAAATTTCAAAAAAATATTTAAATGATTCCACAACTTTTACAAGGCATTGCGTTTTTTTTTGTAATAATGTAATTTAATTCATTATCTCCAATAAAAACCCTTTTCGGAGTCTTAAAAGATGCAAACGAATCTTTTACTTCAAACTAGTTTTTCAGTAGTCATATGTTTCTTTGAAAAAATGCTATTATGGACCAATCATTAATGTAGTTGTTTCTAAATACATTTTTTAAGAAATTCGTTCTTACTAACAACGCGGTAAGTATAGCTGAATTATTTATGCCGCATAACGCATCAACCCATAGTAGGTCTTGACAAGGAACAGCACTTTAAATCAAGTGTAATATTGTTTACTATTGACTTTTATAGGTGGGCGGTGGTCTGCTTGCTGTCGCCACAGCGCGAGAGGTGCAAGAAATGGATGTGTCTCTTCTGTTGCGTGGCGGGGCTTGCTGGGCAGAAGACGAATGTGAGGTTGACCTTCTGGCACTGGCCGCTGATCCTGCTGCACTGCCCGACACTGGATTTCTACTAATACAGCATCATGACAAGTCAGAGACACATTTTTCGCTATCTCTATATACATTATTTTACCGCGACTTATATAATATTGTATGTATACCACGGTGATATAAATGCATGCCAGGAAAATCAAAACAGATCCAGAAGGCCAGATATTAAGAGTATTCTGTGAAATTCTTTTTCACTGTAGGATGCCGTGTAGCAATGTTAATTCCCGTAAATCGGTTTCTTTAGGTAGAGCAAGAGGGTCGGTCAAAAGAGTAGTATATTTTTCCACCAATATCACTCGTTTATTTTTATTATAAAAATTAAACTTTTCTATTAAACCCTTATTGCTCCTCCAAGAACTAACTTCACATTTTATTTAGGGGCAACAGTGGTTCAGTGCCAGGAACAGGCAACAGCTCCCCGTTGAACCCAAATGCTCCGCAAGCGCCTGTAGGCATGGCTAGCCAGACTGGACGTGGCGCGAGCGTGGTTCGTAAATCCTAATTTGTATTACACTAGGAGGCAATTTCCATATAACAAGGAATTTTCCTCCAGATATTTGACAATATTATAAATTTGAAGTCGATCTATTTATAATACTTTTGAAACAGCACGCATTGCATAAAGGTGGGGAACAAAATAACTGATGTTATAATAGTTTGTATACTTTGTTTATGTAAATACATCAAAAGTACCGCTTGGCTAAAATTACGTATTTTAATAGATTATTCATTAATTTATTTACATGTATATGTTCTAAAATACTAATATTTTAGTCGTCGGTATTAACTATTTATCTAACGAATTGTACTAATATTTTATTGTATCGGTATATAATCGCTTAGATTCTAACAAGGATAAAATTCACAGCACGAGCGACGGCCAAGCCAAGTTGCCACAAAGCCAAGTGGGCACGAAGCATTTATTGTCACAGTACGTGAACGGTATATCCACTAACAACATTGACTCGATGCGAATTGAATTGAGCAAATGTACGATTGAACCAAAAAGAGAAATCATGATATTGATTAAAAGCTCTCTAAATATTTCGATTTCAACTTCATATGGAATCCTCTGGCTTAACTTTTAGACAGACATATATATTTAATGTATCTACACATTATAAATGTACTAAAATGCAATTTACTTTTACCTTTTTTAAATACTTTGACGTTCAATCTTTCATTCGAAATGTATCGCTGGGTTTATAAAACGGTGTCGGTTAATTGTGACGTCTTGCGTGTCGCCTCAACGCTTGGCTTTTAGCTGGACTTCAGTCAAGTCTAATGCGATCTTAAAAAAAACAAAGAAGTTCCAATATCCCAAATGGTATGCAGGAATTTTCAAAAACGGCGGAGACAAATACATGGATAAGTGAACCTAGGGCATATTAGATTGGATTTTAGTTATCGTAACAAGTGTTGACCGCAGGTGAAAGGATTGCAGTTTCCGGGTTGCCACGATGCGAAATACTGTCGTCTGGTGCTGCATCGCTCCAAGCTTCTCATGAAACCGGTCAGTGACTACCGAGACCCAATCCCTCCTATACATATGCCCCCCCCCCCCAGCATTACCCACATCCCCCCTTAACCCATACACGGCCAGATGCTTTATTTCGTTGTATAAAAATTTTGGATGTCTTTTTGTTTCTCATCACGCTCATCATTTTACAATTGAGTTGATAGACGTATTTCAATTTGTTTCTACCGTTGTCGTTTTGTTCTGGCTCCAGATTGGTTTTACATTTTTTTTTATTTCACTCACGTCATTTTAGATATTGGAACTTTGTATATTTTCCTTTAGCAAGAATGGTTTCGTCTCGTTTTGGCCGCATAGCGACTTTATGCTAACGTTTTGTGTTTTTTATATATATGTGCTCGTATTTTGTTTTTTTTGCATTACTATAGGTTTACGTAATCAATAACCCTATTATCGCTTTTTATGTCGTTGAATATAATACATGTAACATAAAGAAGGCAACTGTTAACGTGTATGCTATTTTATCAACAATCATTTACGTGATGTAGCTTGTAAAATATTGTTTATAGGTCTTGAAGCACAAAATCGACAACATCAAGCGTATGGCGGCGCATCCTTCGCAACCATTGTGTAAGTTTTGTCTTTCGTTATTCTTATACGGGCCTATGGTAGTTTTACTCATCATTCGTTATCCATCCAATACTTGGTACATTGTAGACCCTACCTCAGATCTGGATTTAAGCGGGTGGTAGGATATTTATAAACTTAATCGTAATCACTAACCACATTCTATAGAAATAAAAGTTCCTTAGCAATTCACGCCTATGATTTTCTATTATCAAAAGCAAAATTAACTGTCTTCTTCATTTATAAAGAGATATACAGTGTGATGTAAATTATTGCAGACCTGACCGGAGGCGCAGACGGTTCAGTCCAGCTTTGGGAGTGGGGCCACCCATACTGCGTTTGGTCGCCCCGTGCTCCTGGTGCCTTCGCCAAAGTCACACGAGTGCGATTCTCCGACTACGGCAACAAGTTTGCAGCGTCAGATGCAGATGGGAACCTCGCTATGTGGCAATTGCAACCATCTGCGAAAAATACGACTAGTCAACCACAAGCGCCACCTAGGCCGTTTTTCGTAAGTTGGATAAAAACTGTTTGTTCACATGTTTGATAATAACTGCCCTACATGATACTGCGTTTCTTAAAAATGTCACCTTATTATTGCGTTCGTGTTCGTAAACCTTTCAAGGACCGCCTTTGTAGTCAAACGGTTAAACGTATTGCTTAGCATTGCGTTGAGCGCGAGAGGTCCAGGGTTCGAATCCCAGGGAAACAAAATAAAATTGTTTCGGTCGGGCAGGACACAGAAAAAACCTTTAGAACACCGTTGGACACAGAAATGTGTTCGCCCCATGCCGCACGAGAGGGAAAACGGGCTTTCACATACATAAACCTTTAAGAAAAAAAATGATTTAATTAAATGTAACTCTTTATGCAAATGGAACTATTCTCCCATTGTGGTAATATGTCAGGCTCCTATTTCTTTGAGCGAGCAAATTTTCCATGGCTAGCATCAGCTGCACCAATTGAGCTACCGTGTTCCTAATTGAATTAACTAAACTAAATGAAATATAGAATAGATTTTTAATTTATATAAAACAATTATGTGCAATGACACGTGGAAAATAATGTAATGCTTGATCAGCTGAAAAAACTCTAGCTACACTCTACTCTTATTATATATTTTTTCTGTTTCAGACTCACCAGTGTCATAGCAAAGGCATAAGCGACTTTGTTTTCTTAGGTTCCTGTAGTTTAGTAGCGACAGGTAAAACGCGGTTTATAAAGATCTTTGACAGAAAAAGTCAAGCGACATTTTAATATTCACGTTTTTTTTGTATTTCAGCTGGTCACAGTTCTGAGAGCAAAAACGTTGCAATTTGGGACACGTTAATGCCTATTAAAAAGGCTTTGGTGGTTTGTAAGTATTTTAAAGAAGTTCTATATGAAATAGGATTTTTAAGGAAATTTTCTATATATTGTTGGTATAAACCATCATGTTTTTCTCATAATAATATACTAAAATTACGACGTGGATTTCCGAATATCCAAAGGAAAAATAGTTCCATAGCGCATTTGACCAGGGTACACCTTACAATAAGTGGACCCCATGCCTGTCCGTTCTATTATAAAAAAAAAACTAAAATTATTATTTACATTTTCGTAAAAGATTTTTTTTTATCGAATAAAACTTTTTTTTAAGCCTGGACGTGCCATGAAGGCGGTGCGTCCTGCATAGCATGGGCTGGTGGTACTGGCGCTCTGGTATCTTGCGGACGGCGAGGTGACGTGCTCGTTTGGGACTTGCGTGCACGTGCGCCTCGGCACAAGTTACACGCCCACCACGCCCCACTAAAATGCGTCGCACTGTCCCCCAAAGAGGACTACTATGCAATTGGCGCTGCCGATGGCGACATTAAGGTTCAATTTGCTAAATATTAATGCATTCACGAAGTAGCTATGTGCATAAAAACTAAGAACCCCAATCATTTATTTAAAGTAAATAACGATATTTAGGAGAACGCGACAAAAATTAAACCATTTAATAGTTTCATAATAAACAAACATTGTTAAAAACGTTACACTTACCGTGTGTTCATTTTACATGTAAGGTTATTCTTTGTATATAATAAAAGCAGAATAAAGAAAAAGTTCGTTTTTTGTTTTGCGACCTTAGACCCTTGAATTTTCGATACGGCTTCAAAAAAAGGAGACAGCTTTAGCCTTTGTCTAAAATATCCTTGATTTACTATTGAAGATTCAATCATTTATTGTTACCTACTTTCAACAGGTATTCTCCTTAGCAACGCACCAACTTCTTCACACGTTTGCGGGAGAACACGCTAGAAGCTCATTCTTCAAACATATCGGACAAGGTGTCACGCAAATACATATTGGTGAGTTTTTCACTATTATCTATGGATCTTGCAGATGTTATCTGCTTTTAATAATACGATCAAGTAAAATGTATAAAAAATTCAGATAATGGCGGCCGACTGTTCTCATGCGGTGCTGACGGCACGATGAAAGTCCGGAAGCTGCCAGAACGGGATACCCCTATACATCATCACCCCCACTACTCCACTTAGTGTAAGTCAGAACTGTGCTATTTTCCTAAGAGATGGTTAATATGAGTAAGTAAATAAAATATTGCAGGGTCCTGGGCTTGAATCCTTGGTTACAAGATATATAGAATTAAGGACGCGTTCTACTTAGGTCTTATCACCATACAAAAACATTAATTGTATTTAAGTAAAAAAGTTTAACGGTTTAAAATTTTAAATATATTAGTTTAACTTGTTTGGATGCTTGGAGCGGCCGTGGTCACGGGATAATAAAGATGGTCTCTATTGTCAAAGTTGAAAACTGCTATGCATCTGTTCCGTCGTACTTGATATTTGGCGAAACTGGCCGGCTAATATATTTCGTGTTTTAAACCGCTAATAGAATTATTTAAATGCGTTCTACTCGTCTAACTAAAGATTACTGTGCTTTTTAAAACGTCACATAAATTAATTAAATTAATTCCCAGGTAAGGACTGCAGTAGAAAAAGGAATGTAGGTAATATAGGACAAATGAAACTCCGCCCGGACCGGCGTCATTGGTGTATTTACTTTGTTGTTGTTCGTGTTACGAGTATTGATTGTACGCCCTAGACTAGTCACTGAGTAGCCCATGTTCAAATTTGTAGCCTAATTGATTACTATGAATCTTTAGTTCAAATATATAAACCCTTTATTTATGCCTCGTGAGAACGGGCAGATTATTTATTCACCTTACACGAATGTATCGCTGTTTGCTAGGTGTCGGCCTAAGAGATAGGATGTGTGATTCCAGTAGTCTGTTTCTGCTAATTCATTGAATTCGCACAGTGAGAGGACACTGGTACGCGAATGGCTTACCATTGGTGGTAGACACGACGCGACGGTGTAAATAGCAGAATCAGGCAGTCCTAAGTGCAATAATCCCTCACTATCTTATGAATCCGACTCCAGTCGAGCCTTTAATAGTTACATTCTCTAATATTAAGATTACGAATGCCCGCATTCATCGTATAACTTGTTGACGCATAATAAATAATTTAATTATATTTCTATTCGTCATCGTGGCTTAGTATGTGTAATGTTGTATTTAAATAATTATTCTTATAATCTCTATATCAAATAATAATTCACTATCTCATTGGAATTCTATAACGTTTATTGTCACGTTAGGTGTAAGTGTTGCTCCTTCAATATTGTATATTTAATCTATCTAATAATGGGTGTCATTCTAAAATAGTTTATTTTGTGAGAGCAATATTTTCCAGGATATCGTAGCAATAAAGACAGTACTAACAGCTTTCTACGCCTCGTAAAACAGTATTATAATATGGCAAGGTAACGAAGGCTATTTATTGAAAAGAATATATTGAAAAATTTTCAACATTACTAAAAATATTTTGATGTTGTGTTGTGATAGAACTGGTGTCGTTCACGACAGTTTCGCATTTTGTTCCAGTAAGTTATGAAACTATTTTGTGATAATTTCAAAATCGCTTATTGAGACTATATTTTTATTTTAATATCTTGACTATACTACTACTATCGAAATATTATATTTTCTAATTTCATTTTATTTCCAATTAATAATTATAAATTTACACAATGTTAGAGTCTGTCCTAATTTTCGAAGTAATTTATTTAGCACGGCCAAAAGACATATTTTTCTTTGATGATTTCGTTGTTTTATTTGGTTAATTAATTTTAATGCTTTAGGATAAAATTATTTAGTCACCAAAGTATATGCATATGTAATTAATTGACACAGAACGGAGTTACCAAACATAACATATTTTAAGGTCCGCACAATAATATTTGTATTTTTTACACAGCTCTTAGTGCATCATTGTCATTGTTATGTGCAAACCAACGCCTGCGCTGTAATTGTTCAAAAGTAATATGTTATTGTTATATACTTAGAATGTTATAAATACATTTATTGTGGTCTTACAAAATTTCATGTTCATAATGTCGATATTACTTGTTTTAGAAATGATTTATTAGCTGTTACTTTCCATTGCTACCCCAATTATGATGATCAACTTTTAGTCTTCGTCGCGAATTATTTAATCTTTACATATTTTGTCTACATCACTATTTTACGAATAACAATTAGACTTCGGTGTCTGATGTTATTAAAAATATGAAGCCACACCATATCTGTGTTATTATATTAATTTGTGAACATTGTATAATGCTTATTTTGTTTTATTTATAAATAAACGTTTAAAATAAAGATTAAATCAAAATAATTCGTTTTATTATTCCAACGTCCAAAACTATATTACGGCCCACATCGCATCAGAATTAGCTGGCCCCACACTTGTCTGTCGTCTATCCTATGATAATGACTTCAGTTTTTATGTCGAGTACTTTCAAGTAAGTGCAGTTTTATTTATAAAAAAAAGTAATTGCAATAAATATATTTATTTTAACTTAACATCCGAAAAACATACAACAATCAATCTTTTACATTTTAAACGTAAACATTGAATAAGATACATATCTGCATTGCAAAGATTTTTTTTCTTTTAACAGTAAAACAGGGCATGTCATGCTTAGTGTTAATACTCCAGTTACCATTGATTAAAAATCATTTACTTTTATACCATAGTGACTTGATAAAAATGCCAAGGCTTCACCTTTAGTTACTGTAACCTTTCCTTTCGGATTTTCAAGGAAAATTGTCGCTGTTTTCTTACCATTCGCAACATTCACAAATTTACAGAATGGTACAGTTTCTGCTTCAATAGCTTTAGGTTCTGTTAAGGAAACCACTATTGTCTTGGCATTTAAATCACCAGTATTTATTACTTCACGTCCCTCACACCATAAAGAAAATTTCATGCCATACAAACCAAACAATATTTCTATTTCTTTGTATAGTTTGTCTAAAAAAATATACTTATTATCGCCGTCCTTGAGAATAATACTTCCTTGACTAGCTTCATTTCCAAATCTCGGTGTTACACCTTGAAGAATTACATTTGCCCACGGACTAACTGGCATTTCAACATCTTTCCTCCAGGTTATTACTAACTTTAATTCAGAGCCTTTCAACTCTTGCGTTTCTTGGATAACAACGGGCTTGGAAACAGACAACTCTTCTATGGGTTTGAGGGGAGCTTTAACTGTGCTTTCAATCAATTCCCGATGCATATTGATTATTCGTGAAATGTCGCTTGATTTGTTAACGGCGAAGTAAACATCCACTTCATCTGTAGGAACAAGATGGCCTTTTTTTCGTAATTTCTGAACTCTATTTATTATTTCTCTTGCAAAACCTTCATCGAGCATTTCTTGATCTGGCGTTACATTCAATAAGATTAAAACGTCATTATCACTGTGGGCTTCATACTGATCGTTGCCTTTAGCTTGGAATATTATTCGTACTTCTGATACATCAATACGCTGACCGACTAGTTCCACATACCCTTTTGAGATAAGATTTTCACACTGTTCATTTGTGAGATCTTTCAAAGCCTGTGTTACAGCTTTAAAATCGCCCTTCAGTCTGGCACCAAGAATTTTATGATCAGGTTCAGCTCTCAGAGTAATGCCATACTTTTCTTTATCACTTGACAAAGTTACCTTTTTTACATTCATTTCCTCCAAAACAAAACTCAATAGAGAGTTGACATCATCTAAATAAGTTTGATCTTGATGAATAATTACCATTTCTGGTAAAGGATACTTAATTGGAATAGTTTTACGGTCCCTGACAACTCGTCCTAATTCAATTACAGCCTGCATCCTCTCGACAGCCCTTTCAATGACAGAATCCACAACATTCAATTTGGGTTCAGGGATCATGTTAAAATGAACACTCTCCATAGAACTTCCTGGTAGCAATTGTCTCAATGTACTGTATATGAATTCAGTTAGGAAAGGGGTAAATGGGGCCATCACCCTTACCATGTCGTACAAAACCCCAAACAATGTGTCAAGAGCTACTTGACAATCCTTGACACCGTTCTCACCCTTTAGCCTCTTCCTGTTCATACGCACATACCAATTGGTGAGATTATCAATGAATTTAGTAAGCCTCGGTACTACCGTGTATAAATGATACGCGGCCATTTCTTTTGTAACAAATTGAATAAGAGACTGCGTAAACGAAGTTATCCATTTATCCATAACGTTTACCCTATCCGCATTTTCATTGAATTTATACGGAATTTTGTCTTCCTGAATAATTCTTTCTACATTTTGCATCAAAAATCGGAAAGCATTATACCACGGTAAAAACACATCTTTTATAACATCTCTCACCCCCTCTTCCTTGAATCTTAAATTGTCTGCCTTTACCACAGGGGAATTGATTAAATATAACCGAAGCGCATCTGCACCGTATTTATGTACCACGTCAAGGGGGTCGGGATAATTCTTCTTACGTTTTGACATTTTTTGTCCATCAGAAGCCAGAATGAGGCCATTTGCAATTAAGTTTTTAAAGGGTGGTTTCTTAAAAAGTGCAGTAGAAAGGACAATTAGTGTATAAAACCAACCCCTAGTTTGGTCGATACCTTCCGCAATGAAATTTGCGGGAAATACTTCCTCAAATTCTTTTTTATTTTCAAATGGATAGTGACATTGAGCATATGGCATAGAACCCGATTCAAACCAACAATCGAAAACTTCTGATACTCTTTTTAATGGAGGTTGTCCTGGACGAGATGATGGAATTTCTAAATGATCAATGTTTTCCCTATGTATATCTGTTATGTTTTTCCCAGTAAGCTTGTTTAACTCCGCAATACTACCAACACAAACAATCTCTTGCTTATCTTGTGAAACCCACAGGGGAATAGGGGTACCCCAATATCTATTCCTACTAATAGCCCAATCCCTAGCGTCTCTCAACCAGTTACCAAACCGTTTCTCTTTGACATAATCAGGAACCCAATAGGTTTCTTCACTTGACTTTATAAGATCCTTGCTCATTTGTTCGACTCTAACAAACCATGAAGGAACTGCTTTATATAAGAGAGGTGTTTCAGAGCGCCAACAGAACGGATAACTGTGCTTTACTTGCCCTGAATGCAAGAGTCTATTGCGTGATTTTAAATTAGCAATAATATTTTTATCTGCATCTTTTACATATTGGCCTAGAAAATCTTTAACAGGTTCTGTAAATTTTCCACTTGCATCGACAGGACATATTATTTCTTGGTCTCTAGTTATAATACCATTTGCCAAACAAACCCTAAAGTCATCTTCACCAAAATATGGAGCCTGGTGTACAATACCTGTACCAGAATCATCAGTGACATATGAATCCGTTAACACCTGATATGCATTTTTGCACTTGCCAACAAAGTAATCAAAAATTGGGGTGTACTTAACACCCTTTAAAGTTTCACCTGGGAATTTTTCCATGATTTCAAAGTCTTCAATATTTTTGAAAATAACTGGAAATCGGTTTTCTTGCAGTACATAGCACTGACCTGAAGCTTTTTCTTTGATCTTTATGTAAATAAGCTTTGGATTAACACAAAGACTTAGATTACTTGGTAATGTCCAGGGTGTAGTTGTCCAGGCAAGTAATGAAAAGCCCCTATCTGTTGGGAATGTAACCACAACTGTTGGGTCCACAACATCTTTGTAATTTTGACCAGACTCAAAATTTGAAAGGGGAGTGGAGCATGCGGTTGAGAATGGCATTACCTTCACACCTTGATAAACTAACCCCTTATTGTATAATTCCTTAAATACCCACCAAACAGACTCCATGAAAGATGGGTAGAGTGTCTTGTAGTCATTTTTAAAATCTGAAATCAGTACCCACATTTTAAACTACTTGAAATAAGTTGCAAGTTGATTTGTGTATTTTTTTTTTTCATACAATTACTTACCTATCCAACGACCCATTCTTGTGATTATATTTTCCCATTCATTTGCATATTTCATAACAATTTTGCGGCATTCAGCATTGTACTTGTCTATTCCCATTTTTTCAACATCACTAGGTCCTTTAATACCCAAGGTTTTATCAATTTCAAATTCTACAGGTAGCCCATGACAATCCCAACCAAACCTTCTTTCGACATGATAACCCTAAAACAATTTGATTGATAGAATATTTTACTAGGAAAGGGTAACGTGTCGTAAATCAGTGTTTATTATGTACTAAATCAATCTACCTTTTGGTGAGCATATCTTGTGACAACATCTTTTATAGTACCCGCAAGAATGTGTCCGTAATGAGGTAGCCCGGTTGCAAAAGGTGGGCCATCGTAAAATGAATACCTAAAAATATATTCAGTATATAAGAAAAAACAACATTTTACACAATCGCACCATATGAAAGAGGTTATACCTTGGTTTATTTTTGGATTGCTTTAAGCATGTTTGAAAAGCTTCGATGTCTTTCCAGTACTTTAATATTTTCTCTTCTTCTTTAGGAAAGTCTATGTTTTCGGGAACTCGAATTTTTTGACCAGATATAGACATGGTGCAAGAATTAATATAAGTTTTTATTTCAATACCTATCCTACTCATTTGTAGTCGTAAGCTGCCAAGCTGGAAAATATTTTGACCCTCTAAACTGACACTGACATCTTTTCGTCTCTTGCAACACAGTTAGCACGGTCTTGCATTTGTACACTTATACGTCTGTATAATTGTATGATAATGATTGCCATAGATTGTTAAAACATGATTAAATAAGATATATTCTTTGGTTGAAACGTATTCCTTAGGTCTGGCAATACAAAAAATTTGTTTCGAGTTGTTAAATAATAAACTTAAGAAGGAAGAGTCATAATATACATTACCGTACACATCTAATTAAATGTTAAAGAATGGATTATTCTTGGATTAAAGTGTCTCCTAGGTGATTGATAACTTTGTATTAATATATTTTGGAACCTTATTGAAAGAGATTACATTAACATAAATACATTTATAATAAATAATTCTTGATTTACAATAATTTGTTTTTTAGCTTAAGCAAAGGAATATCAATTGTGAACTCATTGGATGAAGACAAATATGAACAGTATCTGAGTCGAATTGTCACAAAGTTGAAAAACCAAGAATCTGATCATATTTTTACTGAAGAAGAGAAGAAAAAGTTGCAAAAAATATTTCAAGTTGATGCAGACTCTCTCACACTAGCAACAAAGACTACTGTTTACATATTTAAAAAGATTTTAAAATACATTTTTATGCCCATAAATTTAAAAAGAGATTTATTAAATATAGGTCTTAATGGGCAGAAAACAGATCTTTTCATAAAACTCTGGTCTACGGAAACAAGCTCCACACTTGGTGAATTAACAGCTGATAAAGACTACTTTGAAGACAATCCTAACTTTTCATGGAAACTTAATGCTGAAATCAGTTCAGGTTACCATAAAAAATGTAAAGTTCCAAAGGCTTATTGGACCGTGTCTGGTAAAAGGGATTTGGAGGTTGAATTGACACATGCTGAACTTCAATCAATTTTTCTCCAAATTGAATCGATCCAACACGAATTTGATAATTTAATTTTACCATAGTAAGAAAATGTGCAGTATGTGTATTTCATCAATGATAATTGTTATTCTTATGCATAGTATGTATTTTTTATGTTAAAGAATTTCTATATAGGTACGTCTAGTAAATAGAAATTTCTGCACTCTGATTATTTCTTTATTCTATCCGGAATCTTTTGTATTTTGATTGTTTGTTACACCATAACAAATAATGTTTTGCACTTCAAAATGTACAAATAATATCAATTCAGTGTGTCCTTAGAAACTGCACACATAAACGAAAAAATAGAATGTATGTAGAACCATTTAGAAAAAAGTTCTAACAAACGCACTTTTCTAAAATAAAATAAAAATATATAGATAAAGATATTAGAAAATGGAATATACACATTATTAATATTCTTTATGAAGAATGAAGATCAGTATTACAGTTGGGGGAGAGAAAAATAACTATTATTAATCTGGCGAGTCTGTGGAAAAGCAATTATTAAAGTAAATCTGTGACTTTTTACTGTGTATAGACAAGAATTTCTGTCAGTAACTAGCAGAATTTATAACATTTCATTATCTGTATCTGCCTGTTTGTACGTCAGAGATTTTGGCAGTCCGTAGGTGAACTATTTTCTTCATTGTTGACCTTTCCTAAATCTTAGGTGTAATTATTTCATCATTAGAAGTTATAGCCAGTACCTTTATTTCTCTAGTGCTTAAATAATTTGAATAAAAATGGATTCCGAAGACGACACAAAAGACGATGTTGATTCTGGCAATGAATCCAGTGGAGACGATGTCGACTTTGTCATGGACGAGACACACAGTACCAGGGAGCGACAAACAGAACTCGAAGAATATCCATACGAGGTGCTTTCTACGGAAGAGATTGTTCAGCACATGGTTGATTGCATCAAGGACGTGAACACAGTTGTCGAGGTCAGTATGTTAGTGGTAAACAATGATCGGACTTAATGAGGTTACTCGATCATAAGTGATGTACTTTTCTTTTATGCCATTTAACATGCCATAGTTCTGTGTAAAACATTACCGTTTTATTTAAATGCAGACTATGTTTTACTGTTTTATGGCTCAAATTGGAATGAGCTAATTTAGGTAGATATTCATAAAGGAGAACAAAAGAATTGTATATTTACTTGCTTTTTGCTATAAATTGTTCCTATCCATGGTAACTTCTGGTATTCTATAAGAACTCTAATAATAATACATTAAAATAGACTTATTATCTTCATTTTTATTTTCATGTAAAAAAACGTAATAAGAAAATGTATATACCCTAATAAAAGGGTATACCTTTTTTTGATGATCATATTATATGTATCTAAGAAGTGGTATTTAATGGGTATTTGCTAATGTACTCTTCTTAAAGAGTATATTTTTAAAAATGTTAATAATTGTTTCTTTGTTACCTTAGTCACTTATTTGTTGACAAAAACTACATTTGTTGCTTTTCTAAAAAATGCTTTGAATTATGTTGTATGCCAAGAAAATGTTTGCCTGAGTACAGAATCTAGTAATCTATTTCTTTTGTATAGACACAAAAGGAACACATGAAGGAAAAATGTGTAATTGTTCATGACTCATCTAGAATCTAGCTGTTAAAATTCTAGTAATTCTTTAGCTTATAGAAGTAATCTACTTTCAAACATGAAAACAATTTACTGCTGGACACAATTAAGTATGTTTAATGTGGGATATTTTGTGACACACACAAATTTTATGAAATGCTTTTGTTATAGATACCTGCAACCACGACTCGTATACTTCTCAATCACTTCAAATGGGATAAAGAAAAACTCATGGAACGATTTTATGATGGAGATCAGGATCAACTTTTCTCAGAGGCTAGAGTTATAAATCCATTTAGAAAACCAGTCATACAGAGGCCAAAGGTGAATGAAAGTGGATTAGTTATGGATGTAAGATGTTGCATGGCTTCAAACTATATAAATGCATAGAAACCTAAATAGATACATTTTTTATTATAGTATATCTTTCCTTAATGAGGTCATCATCTCAAATATATCTTATGTCATTTTATTTCACAACTTCAACTTATTTGTTGCAAATTATTGTATAATGCTTACTCTATCAGCATGACTCATTGGGTTTTTTAGGTCAGGTCACTTAAATATTAATCTGACCCAGTTAGAATGTTTAATTAAAAATTACTTTTTTAAATTTTCAGCTGCCCAGAAGGATATCCACTTCCGGGACTGAGGAATGCGAAATTTGCTTCTCTATCCTTCCCACTTCAGTAAGTTATAATTTGCTTATATGTTAAAGTGGATATGTAATTTATTTGTTCAAAACGTTAATATTTTCTATATTGAATTTTATATTTATTACCAGCCATAAATGAAAAGTAGAATGCTGAAAACCAATTAAATATATGTATATATAATAAAAAATACTAGATATATATTGTATGTTTATGTTTGTTTTAGATGATGACTGGCTTGGAATGTGGTCATAGGTTTTGTACACAGTGCTGGTGTGAATATTTAACTACGAAGATTATGGAAGAGGGTCTGGTAAGCGATTAAAAATAATATATATATATATATATATATCTTTTTCGATGTGTAATTCAATTATTTTATATTGTTGAAGAAACAATTGACTTACATGCAGGTTTGACTTCAATTAACCCTTTCATATGGGAAACCCTTTTTTAGTCTTTAAATTATATATATATGATTTAGTATATAATGTAGACAAACTAAATAGATATATTCTATGATGTATGGAGTGAGCTCGTGAAGCTTTTACAGTTTATGATTTCATATGGATTATAAAATAATAAACTGATAATTAGTAATAGTAAACTAAGAAGTAAACTAACTAGTTAATATTCAGCTATAAGTCATAGTTTAATCGTATTCTTTTAATTTTTAAAGTTCAGTGTCAATTTGGACTCTCACCTGTCATGACATTGTAATTTTAATGATTAAATTAAATAAATAAATTCTTTTCTCTACAGGGTCAGACCATCGCATGTGCAGCACACGCCTGCGAGATCTTGGTCGACGACGCGACTGTGATGCGGCTGGTCCGCGACGCCCGTGTCAAACTCAAATACCAACACATTATCACCAATAGCTTTGTAGAGGTAAATCTCAATACTTGAAGAAGTGAGGAAAAGAAACATGAGATTCTGTTTCCATGGAAACAGATTTCCAGAAGAGAATACAGACAAAATTTCTGCTCTCAATATCGCAATGTCACCTCATATTTAAAATGTATGGAATTACAGTGTAACCGGCTACTTCGTTGGTGTCCGTCCCCCGACTGCAGCAACGCGATCAAAGTCGCGTATGTGGAAGCAGCACCAGTCACTTGCCGTTGTGGCCACACATTCTGCTTCGCTTGTGGGGAGAACTGGCACGATCCCGTACGCTGCTGCTTGCTCAGGAAGTGGATTAAGGTTGGTCCTGTTTATCTCGTATTACTCTGCGTCTGACTGTAAACCTTTGCAAAACGTTATCTTTTCTGCTTTTATTAATGGCAATAATATTTCTTATAATCTTTAGAAATGTGACGACGATTCGGAAACATCAAACTGGATAGCTGCAAATACGAAGGAGTGTCCGAAGTGCAATGTGACGATAGAGAAAGACGGCGGGTGCAACCACATGGTCTGTAAGAACCAGAACTGCAAGGCCGACTTCTGCTGGGTGTGCCTTGGCCCATGGGAGCCGCACGGCAGCAGCTGGTATAACTGTAATAGGTTAGTATTTATGATCTGACTCTGTCCATAGGTATATTTTTAATGATAGAAAAGGACAGACATAGTATGGGGCTCACTTCATAATAGATGATATACCCCAGTCTATAGCATCTAAACAAGATGCGTATTTTGGCTTTGGATATTCGGAAATCCACAGACTGAAACCGAAACGCGATAAAGCTTTCCGAAAATCCAAAATTTGCCAGCTTTATGTCAATAGAGAGTGTAAGGGACGCCCCCTTTAACTCTCTACTCTTCATTTGTCTGAAAATAATATTTTCACGAATTTACTTTGGTAGTACAATGGTTTTACAATATTTTAAATAAAAGCCAGCATGTTAATTATTATCTTAGCGCAGAATTATGTTCATACTAAGATGTATATGAGACTTTTGTACAATATAATATAGTTCGTTAAAATTTATCAAATGTCACTGACACTTTCTCTCCTCTGTAAATAATTACTCTTATATATTATTTTCTACTATAATAAAAATTAATAAATTATTAAATTAAATAAGTTAGAAATGTATGCGTCAAATTTAACTTTTAACCCTGACGGTATTATCACCTTTTTGCGACAGATATGATGAAGACGAAGCTAAAGCAGCCCGGGACGCCCAAGAGAGGTCGCGGGCGGCACTCCAGCGGTACCTCTTCTACTGCAACCGCTATATGAATCACATGCAGTCCTTGCGCTTTGAGTCCAAGCTGTATGCCTCCGTGAAGGCGAAGATGGAAGAGATGCAACAGCACAACATGAGCTGGATCGAGGTGAGAAGATAAATCTTATTTAACATGGAATCGAACTCATACAAGGGGCACAGAGTATAATAGTTTATGCTATTTACAGGTCCAGTTCTTGAAGAAGGCGGTGGATATCCTTTGCCAGTGCCGGCAAACGTTGATGTACACATACGTGTTCGCGTACTACCTGCGCAAGAACAACCAGTCGGTTATCTTTGAGGACAACCAGCGTGACCTGGAGTCGGCGACGGAAACGCTTTCCGAGTACCTCGAGCGGGACATCACTAGCGAGAACCTTGCGGACATCAAACAGAAGGTGCAGGACAAGTACAGGTTGGTTAAAACACATAGAAATTTATTAGGTAAAAAAATTTCAACCTATGTATGTGTAAGTCCAAATTACGATTGTGAAAACTTTGATGCACTTATGAAAACATAGTTCTGTGTGGAGAGATTGATTAATAATAATAATAATTTCTTAAATATTCAAAATGGAGTTTGAAGACCGTCTATAGCTTATGGGAGTAATACGCATTTTTAGTCACCCCGTGATCCGGTGCTGGATAGCATCCCAAACGTCAGGCCGAACAAGTTTAAAGTTAAAGTGTTTTATTAAAATGTAGTTTGGATATTATGTTTTAGGTCTTATTATGACTCTGCTGACAGAATGTAACTCATGAAGAGATAGACTGTTGAATTTCACAGATGTTAAAACTGTGCTGCCATTATAACAACAAATATTAAACACAGAACAATATTAATATAAACGGGTGCTTCCATACAACAAACATGTAGTTTTTAGATAATAGCAAAATGGCACTATGAAATTTTTGTCATATATACGACATAGAATACCGTTGATAGTAAAGTATTTGTTTTTTACTAGTTAAAGATTGATCAAGGAATTAATATTTGAATGTCTGTCACAATTTCAGATACTGTGACAGCAGACGTAAGGTCCTTCTGGAGCACGTGCACGAGGGCTACGAAAAGGATTGCTGGGACTACACAGAGTAAATCCTTCTCTTTCTCACTCATACACAAACTCATTAGTGCATCTCAATCACTCGCAACACGAAACACTAATACATTTCGGTTCCGGACTGTTGTTTTTTACAACGAAATACTTTTTTCGTTTCGCATCTCGATATAGACGGTTTTTGATTATAAAAACATTTTAAGTTAGGACTTAAAATGTATTACAAGGAGACGAAATAGGTTTCGTCTCCTTGTAATCTAGTTTTAAATGAGATATTAACGCGAATGTGTAAATATAGAACAGGGGTTGGACTTCACTTATATACGATAAGAGTTAATACGAGACGTGGAAAAGCTGACTTTAATATATTTCACTACTGCTATAGAAATTTCTATTGATATCTTTCGACCTATAATATAATTATAGAACACTTCGTTCACTCGTTTTATCTACCAAAGCATGCGTTGAATAATAATAAAATGACATAAAAATATCGTGTGTTCAAAACATTTTACATGACAAACCTAGATATGACACGACAAAAATATTATGTAGATGTAAAAATGTCATGTGTAATATAGATTGTCGTAACATAACGAAGTAGATACGAGCATTGTAACAATCATTTTTTAATAAATAATAATCGTTCGTCTTTTACGCTAAGTTTTATTAATTGTAAGAGTATTTTTGTAATAAATCAGATCTCCCATAATACTAACTGTGTCTAGTTCATATTAATTTCGACGGTGACGAGTAGATTTTTTATTGTAATAGTATATTGTTTTGTCCGGTTAGTCGAATGAAGTAAAATTGAAAAGCCATCTTTGAGGTTATATTATTGTTTTCAAGTATAGTAAGTTTGGTGTATTTGTGTTTTTTAGAAGAATTGTATGTTAGCGCAGTGTAGCTTGCCTAGAGAACTCGTTCGAACGTGGACGATTTGCTTAGTTCATTTTACTCCATAGTATACCTCTCACTATATGTATATATTTATATTTACTCAGCGATCTTATCTCAGTCAATAAATGGCACAAGATTTAAAAAAAATTGTTAATTGTAAGAAGCGAGAAAATATTTTTACCAAAAATCCTATTTTTGTTATTAGAATATTTATCAGACTTATAAGATAGTTCAATGGCGTTTTATTCTGTGATCAAGGTTCATTTGGCGCCTCGAAGGCTTTGGAATTAGGTACGCGTCGGTCCCGTCGTTGCCGATGCGTTAGGTTCGTATCACGGATAAAATTACGAACGACTGCTTTGTAAATGCTGCGGACAAGTTCTAACGCGATGTAGATTAGATAAATTTTGCTATATATCAAAAATGGTCCTTCGACTGTCAAGAACTGTTGTGCACTGTAACTTTGCACAGACACTCAACACCGGATGCCTCAATATGAATGAAGACATGCTTGCCTGCACTTTCGCAGGTTTCTAGACATTCGCTTAGGGAACAGTTACTATACAGCTACATATCCTTAACTTAAAATCGGATACGCGTCGTGCATAAGTTATTGCACTGCCAGTATATTGTCTTTAAGTATAAACAAAGCTATTTAAACGCGTTCACATAGTGAACTGCGATAGTGGTTATAGTTCTCGACGCCTATTTCAGAACAGTAGCAAAAACAATAAAATAAAATTTGAATGCAGCAATTTAATTGCGACAAAGAAAGATACAGTGATTATTTAATTTAAGTATTGACTTTACGCGAGTGCTTTTAAATAAATCACTTTGAATGTTATAAAAATACATTATTTTAAAGAGTTTAAAAATTTTGGGTGATGCTGATCTCCAAGACAAATCTTGTTAGAGCTTTTTATATTGTTTTATTCAAATACTTTGATAAGACCATACTCGCATTTGCGCTTGCTTCGGTCGTTATTGAAAAAGTCGTCCACAAATCCTATGTTTAAAATATACAATAACATCTATCAACAAGCGCTATACGTCGAATATTTTAAAGTAGTTATTACAAACAGCATCGTGTCTGAAATAGGCGTCTCACCAATATCACAACTGATCGTGGTGTGAACTGTGACGGATACACACATACATTGTACATAATATAGATGCTGTAAAAATAGTGATATGTTAATATTCATTATTGTAATGTATGGTGAGCATCTTGTATGTGTGTCTTTTAAGACACAATAAGTATGTTAAGACGGAAATAAAAATAGTAACATCATTATTATTTTTTATTTAGACACCCCCAATATAATTCAACTTTGCTACAATAATGTAAACTAAAACAAAATTTATTATTTTTATTATTATTAGATTAAAACTTGGAAAATAAATTGTTAATGACTTTGGCGGTATTTGGAATGCTTCTCACAATATTGCAGCAAAGGGCCGAGAAATGCCACAGATAATCGTATCTCCATCCTAAACATAGTTGTTGCTTCAGGGACGCCTTGGCGCCATCTCCTACAAGACCTGGTAAGGCCTGATGAAGTATGTGGTGAGTGTTTGGTACTCATGTAGACCACCACCATGGGAGTAGACTCTCGTCAGCCATAACCCTCATTAAATTGTACATACCAAAACAGGTATTAATTATATTATGGTGTTCGCTTTTACTTGTATATCTTTTTATTAAAAGAATGATTCAATCAAATTCAATGAAGAATCTTTGGGATATCAAAAGTTCATTTTATTCGAAAATCAGGCTTGTCAAAAACATTTTCAAATAGTGAATATATTGACAAGTTCTAAAAAATTTTACCATAATTTAATTGATATTCTTGGAAAACAATATTTAACACGCAATATTATTGTATACGTACTATTTGGTTTTCTCGAACAGTTTGGCCGTAGTAACTAAGAAATCATAATTAGGAGATTACGAATTCCTCGAATAGGATGATATAATCTGCTCGAAACCCCAAGTAACTGCAAAATTGCCGCGAAATACAATCGACATAATTTATCTACCTTTATTTATTATTTAGTTATTGTACCTACTTTATTTTATTAAAAATAAAAGTTTTATCCATCTCCAATTCTTACAGACGATCAAGTGACATCGGAAAATTTTATAAAATTTAATCAAGTGAATAAAGGCTAGTCTTGTCTCGATAGTCCACAAAAATACTATTTTTATTGTTGTCAATATTGTAATTTACAAAATGTACAGTTATACTCCTATATATCGTATTATGTATTATTTAAAAACAAAATAAATGTAAAAATGGACATTGACGAATTTTATTGTCCGAGTTGTACGGAGCTGGTTTTAAAATATTATTTTACAACATCTAGTGGCTGATGACTGCTTTTACATATATTTACAAATTTTATTACCGACAACTTAAAAACATTAAAGAGTAAGGACTGTACTAGTAATAGACTTGAAATAAAATAAACTTCTCTTTGTGTCTTTGGAATATTTTATTTAGTCGAAGAAATGACTGAAATAAAACAAGGAATAAAGCAGTCAAGTTCTATATTATCGTTTACTTAATTTATTTTGTACAAACTTCAACAATATATATAATATAATAAATACTCAAACCTCTCATTCAGCAAACTGAACTCACTTTTTGTCATAAGTTTAATCAAAAGAAATAATACAATGATATTATAACTTATTGTCTAACTTATATAAACACAACTTTTTTGTGCCTAATAGTAGATAAAATGTTTGGTTTTACCAACACAATTATTTTTACATTCTCAACAAAAATAAAATTTCACGGAGAAGAAAATCGCCGAGTCCGATGAGATTGGGTTTGAAAGTCGACCGCGTGGTTGCGCTACGCAAGCGAGCAACGATAATAAATAAAGTTAATTATTTATTTGCCTCTCGATCTAAGATGAGTTTTGATTTTAATAAAAAAAACCGTCTCGTGTAACCTTCACTCAAATCGGGGTAGGGCTCGACCATTTCCTTTCCCCTATCTTAAATGCCTGAACACGACGATGTTATCCATTACAGCATTATAATTTGCAACTGGAACGTAACTTATGAAACCGTTAGATTGAAGGCACGAGAGACGTGCGAGCGATGGGGAACCTCGCCGGCCCGCCTCCCGTGCGCCGTTTATAAAAGTATCTACAATAATATTATATTAATCGTTATCTGTAACCGTAATTATTATTTCAAAATATGTGCAAAAATTTAAGCGTCTCATACAATACACCGACTTCTGCGACAATTAGCACGCTCCATTTTTCATAATGCACTTGTTAAAACGAATTAAAAACAACCAACGCACAACTATTCGTGACGGTTTCGTAATAAAAAGCGAAACTCCAGCACGCGTTACGTTATTGCTCGAAGCCCGTATATGCGCAAACGCCGATATACAGTGACGAAGTAACACGATATAAGTGTGGCGAGTTGCTAGTCGGGCTCCTCCCGGCTTAAGCTTTCAATATTTACATTCGACTAAAAAATTGACCAATCCGTAATATTCACTTAAACTTCCGCAAGACATTCTTTATTAGGTATATTGTGCTAGAAGAGACATTACACGAATCTAGTTCTTTACTAACGAGGTGTTAACGTGGCTATGGCGATAGGCGTACGTTTATGATATTACAATCGCGAATGTTTCGAATAAAGCAACTGGAATTGCAAAAATAAAACCCTCCATATTTTATCTTACTCGGGAAGGGACGTTTCTTAGTCGTTATAATTACTTATGTCTAATAATTACGGTCATGTCGTTCAGATAGCCGAATCGGTCCGCTCGACGCTGTCGAATGCACGTACCGAGAGAGATCTTGGATAAAATGGTGTGCAAGAACAATATTATAAATTACACCAAAGCAATACCAGCCAGCTGGCAATTGAATACCTACAGTTTTATCGGTTAGAGGTACCCCACGAGAACGGGACGCGATTACGTGACGGTGCTGTCACCAGTGTTCAATGCAATCTACGTCGAGTGAAGCCGTTGTCCACGTGTCACATCATTGCACCTCTCTCGTGAAGTAGTTGTAACTTTGCGGCGGACTAGTGCCGCTGCGTGGGGAGTCGCGCGGCGCTTCGCCGCATGCGAAGGTAATGTAACCCAGGGGAAGGAAATTACATTAGCTACGTGAAGGTGCGCATTACGTAAAATGGCTCGATTCCTATGATGCGATTGAATTAGGACGGAAGTGAACTCTGGTACCAATTTCACTGTTGATTTGCTAAGCTTATAAAGACAACGTAGCAAAAATTTTCTAAATTTCTTCTTCGAATTCTGAGGCGACCGGCCTCGACATGGAAGGTTAAACTTTTATATTGTTCCGGTACGAGAAGCTTAAAATTGGGAATATTAAAACTATCATGGACATAATTGATATGAATCGGCGTCGCCATTGCTTATTAAGCGTAGAAATAATGCCATAGGGGTGGCAATGACGCTCCGGGGGATGACGGATCGTTTTGTATTCATTGCTTCCCTCGGATTGCGGTCATCGCCGACACCTATATTAATTAAATACGATTCGCTAACGCCCGATCGCGCGGACGATTTCAAATAAACAGTGTAAATATCAACTTGTCGAAATTTGTCTCGCCCTAGTTTAATAAGAATCATAATTTGAGCTTAGTTTCTTCACAACATATCAACGCCGTGCTGCAAATTGATTCTTTATTCAATTCGAGACGCATTTACTGCATCTATATTTCTTCCATACTTAACCTCTGTGCGAAACCATTTTGGGGAAGACAAATGACGTCCCACAGCGGTTTAACTCGATCCCATATTACATTTATAAAGGTAGTGATTTAGTTTTCAATACAAAAATAAGCATTTTGAATTTATCAATTCATCCGATACTTATAGAACTAGTGACAAAAAATAGCGTGCTCACTAATACAATTCTCTCGAACACCGTTCCACTCCGGGTACAGAAAGTAACGTGTAACACTAAACGATACCGATAAACGCGAACATCGGTCGCAAAACAATCTCTTAAGCTTCGGCCGTACGAATATAAACACTCGGATGAACACTCGCGTTCCACGCGCACGTTTATCGTTCGGAGGCGTCGCCTCGCTCGCCCGCCGACTCTAAGTAAATATCTAGCGTAAAAAATAATTAAGTGCGCTTGGGTGGGCTCAAGAGCTCGGGCAGCGGTGCGGGCAGCGGCAGGGGCTCGTCATCGATGAGCGCGGGCAGCAGCGCGAGCGCTAGTGCGGGTCAGACGGGCGCGGGAGGGGGTGCAGGGTCGGGTGGACGCGGCGCGGCTCCTGCCGCTTGCAGGACTACGTGGGCGCCTCCCGCTCCGCCGTCCAACACTACCGCAGTCGGAGCGCCCTCTGCGCCCTCCGCGGCGTCTCCGCCCGGTCCGACCGACCCGTTCGGAGACTGCGCTCGCCTATGCCGCCTCCACGCGTGCTGTATCAGCCGCGCGCAGTACTCTTCGCGCTGCCGCCACAGCGTCGATGACACTGGCTCGTACCCGACCTCACCGGGCCGTCCGACGATATCGCCTGGTTCCTCGATAGGATTTCCTTTTCGAGCAAAGAAGTCTTTAGTGAGAGCGTCGAGAATATCTACACAGAACATCATATCGCCTCGACAGATAGGAATATCCATCGATATAATCTTGTATTTGTTTGGCTTGTGAATCTGTAGCGGTGGTTCTAGAACATCAAGGAAATCTGACAGTTGATCGTAACGGATGTACTGAGTTCCTTCTGGATCAAATCGCTGCCAGATTTCGTAGTACATGTCATAATCGTCGTCGGTTAAGCCTTCCTGCACGTCTTCTGTTGCCTGTAATTGAGGGGATGGATATAAAAGTTTAATTCAAGACAAACAACATGTTGACCGGGAAAATAGCACAGACACATACTTGTGAATAGTTCTCGAGAATAACGGCAATGTACATGTTGATAACGATCAAGAAAGATATCACCAAATAGGATAGCAAGAAGGTGATACCAATGGTAGCTGAGCCACAGTTACCAGGGTAGCCTCGCTCATTGTCGGGCAAATCACATTCTTCTTCATTGATTATGCCGTCTAGCACACCATCCCAACCCGCTGAGGTTGACATCTGGAAAATGTTTTTATTGCATTGGTGTCTAGTCGTATGCTATCTTTTGACAAATCTATGATTTTTAAATGTTATGTACCCACCTGAAATAGTAATATCATACTTTGTACGAAGGTCTTAAAATTGTAAACGTCGTCCAGACCACCTTTGTTCTTTACGTGCATGAAGAACGACATTCCGAAGATAGCAAAAATGAACATGACCAAGAACAGCAGCAAACATATATTGAACAGAGCTGGCAGTGACATAGCCAATGCGAAGAGAAGTGTTCGGATTCCCTTCGCACCTTTCACGAGACGCAGTACTCTACCGACTTTGGCCACCCTCACAACCCTCAAGAGAGTTGGGGATACAAAGTATTTCTCTATAATATCACTCAGAACCAAACCTGGAAAGAAAAAAATCAAATCATAGAATTACTAACGAGTACTGACAAAAAACAATAAACATCAGTGTGTTGTATATTTCATTAGTTTAAGGTATTATCTTTAGAGGCATATTTATTTAATTTATCAAAAACTATAAGATTTAACTTACTGAGTATAGAAAACATCACAACGACGAAATCAAAGAGATTCCATGGCTCAACAAAATAGTGATAGCGTAGAGCGAAAATTTTCAAAAGACACTCTGAGCTAAATATTACAATAAATATCATGTTCAGGTAATCGAGGACCATGCTGAATGTTTCAGATTGTTGGTAATGATCTAGGGTCATGGTCAACATGTTGAATCCGATGAACAACATTATAATCATGTCAAACTTCTTATCCGTTACTATTTCAAAGACGATGGCTTGCGGTCTCCACTGCAAATGAAAATAGATTATGAGTTTTTTATGACAACGGAGTACAGACAAGCCCTTGATGGTAGGTAAAATAACCCCAGCCTATAGCATCTAACCAAGATGCGCTGTATTGTGGCTTTGGATATTCGGAAATCCAAGACTTTTCAGTCAGTTCAGCCGAACCGTGATTAAGCTTCAAGGCTTTTTTTACATCTGTGGCCGGCTCGTTATCATGCCCGATAAACTAAAGTTAATAAAACTATATAAAAACGGCTTTTCAATAATTTATTGTAATGTTATATTATATTTATAATTTTATATTTAAATTCATTTTGATTTATAACGTAACCCTCGCGTTATTACGAAATTGACGGAGAATTTGCATTTATTACATCTTACCCTTGGTCTAGGTATAGCTTTCAGTGGCTTTTTAGATCCCATCTTTTTCATGGCATTGTAATACTTTTTCTGATCTTCAGTCATAAACATTTCCAAACTGCCGCCCGCTTTTTTCTTCTGTTCATTAAAGTTATCAATGATAACTCCAATGAATAGGTTAAGAGTGAAGAATGATCCAAAGATAATGAAGAAGACGAAATATAAGTACATGTAGATGTTTGTTTCCCTAATGGGTTGACGGCCGACCTGCAAAATTTATCACGATTGATGAAAAATATTCTCAATTTCAATATGAATGTGATAAAACTTTGTATGAATTTAAGTAACTTACTTCTCGAGAGTCAATCGCATCATTCATAATTTGGATCCAACCCTTGAACGTGGCTACTTGGAATAAACAAAGGTATGCTTTCCCAACATGATCGAAGTTCATCGGTGAGTTTTCCCAAGTATAATTTTCCAAAATGCATGCATTTCTATCCGGAATGATTTCATGGCTCAACGTTGTGTGGTTCATGTCTACACACTATAAAAAAATGACATTGTAAGAATACAAACTGTTTATCAATGAATATCAAATTCCATCGAGTAATTTACCTTGAAGTATTTTCCGGCAAACAGTTGGACACCCATGATGGCGAAAATGAGCCAGAATATAAGACACACTAACAACACATTGAAAATCGATGGTATGGCTTGGACCAAGGCGTTCACAACCACCTGTATATGGAATAATAACATTAAATAAATACAGACACAATCCTAACGGCCAAACATTCTATTTCTTGGACACTAGTTAAAGTATTAGTATTGTGAACTGGCTAGATTGCAAGGTCTTGAAATGAGAAATGAAACTCTGTAGTGGTCTACTTAATGTACTACTAAATTATATGAATAAGCGTTTACAATCATAAAAACATTGTTCATGCATAGCTACTACGAAAAAATAAAACTTACCAAGTCTCTGTCAGATTTGCAGGAAGATAGGAGCATATTGCATGCCGCTCCGCTTTTAGCACACTTAAGCAAGGACTTTACTAGGATCTAAAGTGCATGAGCTATTAAAACACACTAGAACTAAGTATTTATCTAGCTTGAAATAAAGTCAAAGACAAACTAAGAGACCGAGTTATGAAAATGGAATACTCTGGAAACGATCCCAAAAATAGTTACAAATACGATAATCATGATGTTACAAGCCATTCAAGGGTGCCATCGAAAATTTCTCTAGGAACCAAGACAGTCGATGAAGTCAAATAGACTAGCGAAGGTAATACGGAGAGATCAAACTGGAAATATTGAGTTTATGAGATGTGAACTGATCGTGGGTTGTAGGTGAGTGTGTTCGGATGGTGTTGGAGGCGGCGACTGCGGATGAGGTACGTACCCTCATGCCCTGCATACGGCTCATCGCTCTGAGCGGACGCAGAGCTCGAAGTGTTCGCATCGTTTTGAATGCTTGAATGCCTCCAGCACCACAAAGCGCCGCTACGAAGTTTATAAGTGACACCTGACAAATTAACACTTGTATTTGATATTTACAGTTTCCATCTAATATTCAGTATACAATACCAATTATACATCGCCCAGACCTAAAATAAAGTAGCCATTGTATATGGCAGAAGACTTTCAACGCTAGCTACTAACAAAACAATTGACGATAGATGTTTTCGAAGAATGCCTGAAAAGCTCTCAATAGACACCGAAGTGGGAATACAAAGTAAGAAATTAAAAATATACAATAATCTGTTAAAATAACAATACATTGAAGGCAGTTAAAAGAAAAATGTGCCATTTTCATTTATTTTTACAAATAAGCAATTTGTTTCATTTCGATAGTTAATATACAAACAGAAGTAAAACAATTTTGAAAACGGCACAAAGTTATCAGCGCTAGAGTATATGTTTTTTCACACCATGCACTCAATAACTCTTGGTTTATTCTTAATTAGCACAGATGTTGCAAGAGGAATCACGGGTTGAGAACATAAAGCGGTTCACGCACATCAAATAGACACTGAGAGCTTTCCACAGCGAGTGTCCTCTCGACTGCAACGAACACCGAACAACCAAAGCTGAAGTGTCGCGTTGCCCATGTAAAAGACAGACACAACATTGCTTTAATACATGAAGGTATAAAAGAAATCGTAGACGGTAATGGGCATCGCGACAGAAGTATGTGGTGTCGGAGAGGCGCGTTACGCGTACTCACGCGCATGCCCTCCCATCTGGAGACTGCACGAAGTGGTCGCAGAGCTCGTAATGTACGCATGGAGCGAAATGCTGGGATGTCGTCTGCGCCAGCCATCACCGCGCCGTGGTTAATTAGCGACAACTAACACACCCGTCATTATCAATCAAATTTATTATATAATAAACGCTGTATTTTTAACCTGACCGAATACAGCTAGAAAACTCGACAACTAGGAATGTATATGCAGTTGTCCTATGCATCCACTTATTATGTCTAGTAATACATTATTGGGGTCGGAAACGTTTTATTCATGGTCCCATAATGTTCCTGTAACTTAGACTACTTGACCTATTAATTAAAAAGACCTTGTATAAATCTATAAACTTTATACTTATGTATAAGGCACGACCGAGGTTATTTCTTGATCTCACACTAAAGTCAAAGAAAAGTAGTCAATCGTCTATGTATTTACCATCACAATAATGAAGTCAAGCCAGCACCAAGCGTTGGTAAAGTACTTTTGAAATCCGAGGGCAAGCCATTTGATTAACATCTCAATAAAGAATATAACTGTAAAAATACGATCCATGTAATATAAGATGTCTTGGAGTATAGGCCGATGCGGTAGATGTACGTCTTCTAACGCCTAAAAAAATATAAATTTTAAACGGTTTCGCCATTATAGGAATAGAACACGCTTGCAATAAAAGTGTAAACATACCAATGCCAAACTACTGAGTAAAATCATTGTTATCACAGCCGTTTCAAAGTATGTGTTCTCAATCAATCTGAAGGTCTTTAGACGAAGAGTACCCCATCCTTGCCAGAAAGGAGACTCATCGTCCCCAGCCAAGAATGGAAAGCGAGAATAGCAAGGTTCTGGACAACAGTCGGCTGGTGTTAAGTCTACTACATCTTCATCAGCAGCTACTTTGATATCTATTTTAGCTAAACCATCCAATTTCCCATCTTCTTCATCCTCAATCATTTCTGGTTTGAAAGCATATAATTTAAAATCGATTTCATAAAAGTATTCTTACACTACCTACTTACTATAATTCTGATATTACCTTCTTCCAATCCAAGCTCTTCTTTACTAGCATCTTTCTTTTCTTCTCCGTCTATTGTATCCGCTGAGCCTTTATGACTGTCGTCTTTGAATGACCTTATTTTATGACTACCGTACGACTTCTGACTAATGGTATCATCGTCCTGCAATTTATAATTAATTCATTAAGAAATGAAGTTAAAGTATTCGGTATTTGCTATTGTGATGAATTGAAATAATACGTCACCTGTATTGGATATCCATGATGGTTTATTTCACAATTTATTCTATTATCTGTGTGGTTGTCTGTTATAGCGTTTATGTTGTTCATTAATATTTTACCCTTCTTGTATTTATTGTCACCTGTTGATGTATCCTTAGTTAAACTCACTAACTTCAGTAATTATTATTGCCTTTACTTAATATTATTATCGCGATTACCTGGTATTGTAAACTCCATGCCGTCGCCTATCGCTACTTCCACTTGATCTTTTAGCTTTTTATCCTTATATAGTACACCATCTTCGATATCAGCACCCAGTTCTAGCTCGTTGTCGACTCGCTCTGAAGAAACACAGCGGCCACATAAAGCCGCTTTTAAACCTACACCCCGTGCGTCAGTTGCCGCGCCACAGCCAAGCATAGAAATGAGATCAGGACCAAATTTAATTTTGAAATAGTTTTCCGATTATGATACGACTCCTCTTATATTTTTCATTTTTACATATAAAATACTTTATAATATATAATTATATTTATAATTCATTGATATAATTTACGTGGAAGTACAAAGTTGTATAATAATTATTAATAGTGTAATTTGTATCTATTAATACGCCGTTAAACATTAAGAATCTTTACCAAGCTAAGATATACACACATATTGATTGATAAATAGTAACTTAATAACATAGACATTAGTTAACAGTAAAAAATATATATTTTTTGTACATTGCATGCACAACACACAAAGCGTTTATTCTATACTACATTTAAACACGTATATGAAGCAAATATACAACAAAATATATAAATACATATAATATTTATTGAGCGAGTGTATCGGGGTATGTTTAGGACTTTCTACACTTGACTGCTAGGGCACAAGCAACGCACGTTACAATTTTCAACAACATGCTTTAAAATTTTAAATACATCAATTTATTACATTAATATCAAACACACCATGAGAACTAAATGTATCACACCGGTTTGACTACTTAAAAGAGTACGACAGATGCAAGGTAGTGTAGTACCTCTGCAAATATGAAGTTATTTCATTGGAATAACTTAAATTATATGAGTGTGTTATCCAACATCGTATAATTCAACTTTGTAATGCGTAAACACACAAAACATGCCACTCTGTCGGTATTCTAAACATTGTACACTCATCTTACCTGGGGCGTGTATCGCTATCTGATTGGTCAATTTGTTTTTCACCATTTTCAGTACGTCCGCAGCACTTCGCTTGACCCAATCAGTAAACCTGGATATTCTGTTGAACGCTTCAGCAATTTTATTCGTATCTTGGTCCGCAGTTGGTGTTGATAAACTCGAGGAGCCGAAATTTGACAGTAACAGGGCCAAGAAGAGGTTAAGTACCTGAAATTGTGAATTATTTAACCATGTATTGTCGCGAGTAGTACACATTTAAATAAAATGGTAATAACGGTTTAAAACGCGAGTCGTAGTTAGTAACTATTTTTTGTTTATATTAATTAATCAATAAAATATATCGACGGTTTCGCTCCTTCATTTAAGTGATAGAATATTCCTAAAATATTTATTTGGAAGAGACGACGTGCATTTTCATAATCTAAAGTCTCTTACTGTTGACTTTGAAATTTATAATTCCAAGCCTAACAATAAATTAAAAGTCTTCACTAATTTAGGATTCGTGATAAGAATTTATATTATGAATGCTTTTAAAAAACATAAGTTTATTTTATAGTCTTTGTCTGTCTCTCAAAGATTTTTATTTTTTATATTCTTCAATCTGATTGCGTTGACGCTGATTAAACAAATAAATACTGACCACAAGATTGCCAATGACGACGGTTGCTAAGAAAAAGGGGATACATGACACGTCTCCGACAAGCATGCAATCCCACATGCTCTCTATCCATTCTCCACAAAGCACACGGAAGACAATCATGAAACTGTGCATGAAGTCTGTGAAATTCCACCTCGGCAGTTCTCCTCCGGGAAATCGGTCGACGTAATCTGTGCACGCAGTCAATTGTCAAATTAAATAGACTTTCATGATGTACCCAACATTTTCTTGCTTTAGTTTATTTTTTAACCAAGAGAATCACTTTTATCTCTTTATCTATTAAACGTGTTGTAACTTATAATTTAATTATAATAAAAAACTAAAAGCCTCTACGTAAATACAATATAGCATGTAGCTACCTATAGCCATTACTTTATATCATTTTTAAGCATTACAAGTCACTTACGTATAGACATGCGGCACTGATATTATAGTTTAAACTAATCGAAGAAAGGGGCATAGTTACCCTCGGATTCAAATAAAAACATTCGGATTCGGATGCACAAGGTTCGGTTTAAAAAATACCATAGCAACAGTTGGCTTCCCGACGCGAAGATATATACATTACGAAAACTTTTTGTAAGTTGAAAATGATTATGGTTGTATCTTTTATCAGACAGACCATGCATACTAACTATATATATCCACTATATTAATAGCAGTCTATAAGGGAACGTACACAAAGTAGCTTTAGTTTAAAAGATGGAAAATAAAGCAATAGAAATATGGAATAAAGGTAAATATGGTATGGCATGACAAGAAAATGAATTCAAGGATAGGAAGCTTGCTTTAACGTTTCACAAGTGAGGCGCCATCGCTAAGGGGCTGCAATAAATACATACACTATAGTTTAAGGTCAAGCTCACTTGGGTTCATAACGACGACGTTTGCCAATCAACAACATGAGCATAACAGTGTGACGCACATCAACACAATGATCTCTAGACAGTAAGACGGCGATCCCACGTAAAGTGTGGATTTCGAATTTGGAAAATACAATTTTACACGTCCACGCTTTAGCATTTTCAGTGAATGTATTTCAAGATTAATCCGTTACTCTCTTCCGATAAGCCGCGGCCGAAACATTTGGTTTACGATTTGATCGAAATAAATTCACTGTCCCGAATCGCCGCAACAACAACGTCCAATCATACACCAACGAACATGCAACGTACTCCCACCAATCACCACTTACCCACGTAATTTTTCCCGAATAGTTGCATACCCATCACGGCAAATATGAAAATAATGATGCACAATACGAAGGTCAGGTTGCCCAAGGCACCCATCGTCCTACCCATTATAGAGATGAGTAAATTAAGAGTCGGCCACGACTTTGCCAATTTGAATACTCGAAGCTGCAATTATAAATTGTGAACAAAGCGTCACACGAGCTCGCTTGCCGGCGCTTCACCTATGCTACTGCGGCCTCTCACAAAAGACCCATAACCACTGCCACCGCCTCATGATTATGGGTCCTTACGTACTAATATTAGCGGGATGTGTGCTTCAGTATTCTTTCAAAACATGTGCATTTACTTTGATTCAGTATGAGTGGGATATATGTTGACTATCTATTGCGTTTTCTACTGTTTGGGAGAGCGTTTTGATTGATATTATTTTGAAGTATCATCATGTTTATGTAACTTGTGTCGGTCGTTGGCGTTGAGATGTGACATAGATCCCATCAGCTGTCCCGATGCAATACCCTTCGCAAGCGAAGCTGCATGTCAAATGCTAAATTACTCGATGCAAAGCGTAGTAATTATGATCGTAAGCGTGATAGGCTTATAACGAGATTTCTCTAGACCCACTGGGAGCCACATTCCGTGTTAAGCCGCAGCGAGTACTGAACAATTCTTATAAAAATAATATTCAATCAAAGCCCTGTGTGGGACGTTCGATAGTGTAAAGCTGAATAAGGATTCAATCAAGCCTTATATTTCAGTTATCATTTGAACCTGTATAGTTTTTCCCAAACAACTGCATCCCCATCACGGCAAATATGAATATAATGATGCAAAGTACAAAGGTCAAGTTCCCTAAAGCTCCCACTGTCCTACCCATTATGGATATTATAAGGTTTAGCGCCGGCCAAGACTTAGCCAGTTTAAATACACGTAGCTGAAAATAGGTCATTAATTGTAACAACAGATAAAAGTTACAGTTTCTTAACATTCTCTTTGTTTTCTCGGCATAAACAATTCGATATACCTTTACCAAGTGTTAGAAACACGGATAATTGCTGTATAAATAGTCAATATAATTAAGAGAGATAAAAAATTGTTTTATATCGTAATCGAATTAAAAAAGAACTCACCAATCGGAATGAACGCAATACGGACAAACCCTGAACACCTTCGAGTCCTAATTCCAGTAACGATAAGGCCACAATTATAAAGTCAAATATATTCCATCCTTCTTGAAAGTAATATTTCGGACTCATTGCTATTAATTTAAGCATCGCTTCAATACCAAATGTTGCAGTGAAAAACTGAAATTCGTTAATATTGAAGTTAATATTAATTCAGACAAAGCAAATGATAAACATAAAGTTACCAATAAAGAGACTCACATAGTTGCCGCTTTTTAATGCTCTCTCCATATCTTTGTCCATGTCGTGGTGATCCAAGGCCATGAACAGAGTATTGACAACGATACACAACGTGATAAAGAGTTCTACGAAAGGATCGAACACCAAAAGAGCGACGTACTTCTGGAATTCAAGCCAGAGCCAACAGCAGTCCCACACACAGAAGAAGTCTATTCCTTTCATTAGCCATTCGAGCATTCTCTCCTTGAACGTGGGTCCTTCATCATCATCTTCAGCTGTTGAGAAGTAGTACACTGACACTGGTGTGTCACGTTTACCGGAGTGTGTGTGTAGTGAGGGGAGAGACAAAAATAATCTTGTTAGTATTCGCTCATTATTACCTTAATTTGACCCAATAATACCAACAATAGCTACGAATAGTACAGCCAATGAAACTAGTTCTAAGCAATATTCATATTTTTTGAATTTTGTCGGCTGTCATTTATCTTGTTACGAGAAAACAAACGAATACAATTAATTCAATTGGATGTTACGCTTAAACTATGTGCGGGGATACTGTGCTAATAAAACCATAGGTTTATTTCGCTATGAGGTAGCGTAATCTTGTTTGCAGCGAAGCTATTTACTATAAACCAACTTATACTTTACTGCGATGATGTAACAATGGTTTCTTTTCCATTTGGAATCTGTCTTTGTACTCAAAAAATATGAATATTGAAAACATTAGACTCTACATGACAAGCAGAAGCAAACCTCAGTCGCAATTGTATATATATTAAATTTTAATGCAGATATTTAATAAATAAGCGAACTTCAATAATTCATGCGAAAAAGAAAATCTCTAAAATAAGCATATTATATGTCTTTAATGTTACTTTCGTATAATTATTAATTCGGCATAGTTCTACGGAAATGTTTTGAGAAATAAATAAAAATAATAACTACGATTACTATACGAAGGGCTATGTCTTTAAGGTAAATAGTAGGTACTTTGTAATGTTACAAGTGAAAGAGGAGCGCAAATAAAAGTATTTCTGTGTAAGACAGGATGTGCTAGTGCTCTTTTACGAATATTTGTTGAACATAAATGACACCCATATAATATATGTAATGTTATGTAACTTGCCAATTATGCTTGTAGCATAATGAGCAAATACCGTATGTGTATGCTGTCATATGCTTCGTGTGTATACATAGTGTTAACTTATACACATGTGGTGTTTCTTGTGTGTACATTTAAAGCGAACACTTTTGAAATAAGTATAATAAAACAGAAAAAATCGTAAACAGACAACAGACATGTTTATTGTAAAGTTAAAGACAAGACAAAATGCATTCATAGCACCAGAACTAATTTTACATACTTATAGGTTATTAAAATCAAATTTCGTCACACGATTTATATTAAAGACAAATAATTAAATGTGAATATTAAAATTAGTTCGTGGCTGTCCCAATCAATACATGGCTTTAGTAAATGTTTTCGCCATAAACACAAACCAGAATAACAATGACATACATACCATTCTGTTCGCTGGCCCTGCTTTGTCTTCCAGCTTGTTCAATTATTTCATTTAGTACCATTACATCTGGAAAATATATTTATAAGTTTTTATAAGTTGCATTACTAGTGAAATGATAGAATTAACATTTGAATAGGTAGCTCAATTCCTATCTAATTTAAAATGTTTATTAGTGTAACCTCTAATATCGCATATAATATACATAGTAAGTGTGTAAGAGATTGTTACTAGACTGAGTACAAATGAAACCTCACCTCTCATATCTACAACATTTGGCTGCTGAGACGACTCTATAAAAGGATTGTCGTTTGATTGCTTCAGAACTTTTCCAGCTTCATCCGTACATTCGGTCGTGCTAACCTCCTAAAATAACAAAACAACATCACCACTAAACAACAACAACGACACACACAAACACACTTGCTAATAACAATGGACAGTGCTGCACAGCAATATTTCTTTCGATCTATTATGTTCGTGTACGATAGTGAAAAGTTACGTGTGTAAATGATCGTGTGTCATTACGCTGGCAAATAATTAGTCGACGCTTATAACAAAAGACTGATAAGCTCATACATATTCTCGTAATGGTCGAGATACCAGCGACGATTCTTGTCTGGGCAGCGGGTAGGCGTGGGGTTGGGAGGTGATGCTGTGGTTCCTCGACGCAGACCGTCCCCGAAGCCTGGCTTCCTTCGTCTGAGCCTTTCCTCCTAGAAGGTCCCCGTGCGATGTGTACGATAGTCTTGACTGGTGTGATGTGTACGAGGAATGTCTTGATCCTAAAAAAAGGTTTTACTACACATTTAAAAACTGTAGAAACAGTATACGTTCGTATCACTTGTTATCTACATTTGTTACGAACGAATACATTTACATTTTTGCAAATTATTATGATCAATATTAAAAAAATATAACAATATAATACACAATGTTTGATAGTAATATTAATTTAAGCGACACAGATGACGACTTACTCTGCTCTTCAAAAGTTATTTACTTATCCAAATATTAATATCCAAATACCTACATACCTAAATTCGCGTAGTAGACAGGTATAATTATAGCGCCGTTTTCTTCCGACATTGGTGTTACCGCATTTGAATCATCAGCGTATGGTAAGTGTTCCTGGGCGTCCAAATATGTTGATAAAACCAATGGTTTCCGATCAGCTCCTGGTGGATACCTGTTTCTTCCGTTTGGTCTTAAAGCCATCTGATGAGAACCTCTCGAGCCTCTTCGTAAATTGAATGGTGACCCAGGTAACGATAAAGAAGCCTGAAGCATTTCTACATCTCAGTATACTGCTTTAGTACAAAGCCCTTTTACAAGTTTGTAACTATTACTTTATTCATCTCAAAAGTATTTATTTATTTTGGATTCGAGTAATACTAATATTTGATCTTACAAAATTATGTTCCTCAATTCAGATAGAGTAGTGAAAATGTTTGGGTTGTTACTACACAGTAGATTTTCAGGTACAGAGGCTTTGTTGAGAATTTATGCGTGATGTAACTAAGAGTATTATGCTACCTTATAAGAAGTTTACTTTCATGTGCCAATAAACAAGTAAACAATAAGAAAAAATAATAATTACCTGAATGGGAAATCTTCTGTGAAAAACAATAAAGAAAAAATGTTTGCCTGTCGTATTGCATCAAATCATGATTTGTTAAAATAACTAGCAAGTGAATTTAATGTCTGTGAACTGTCATGAATTGCTGCAATTTGACATTGTATTTTTGAATGTAGGGTCTCACAAATTAGGCCAAGAAAAGGTACAATAGTTCAAATTAGAATTAATTCAACGGAAGGAGAGGGAGCACAAACACCAATGAAGAATAGGACAAACCTGTGAGCCCTCCCGCAGTGGCCCATATGACAACTGTCCATATTTATTAATGCGTTCAGGATGGGGAACCTTTAATGCACAGAAAAAGACATTTTAAACAATCTCCGATCAGCAATTTCATTAGACATAGATCACTAAGGACAGAGGGTAGATATAAGGAACCACAATTTGGAATAAAGGATCAAGATTGCAGCCTCCAAGCAAATATAGTGATTAATTAAGGAAAAATGTAACAACGATCTACGGCGGTGCCAGAATGAAGAAAGAATAAGTTGTCGAAATAAAAGATTAAGTAACGGATGCAGTTAATGTGGTAATAACGTTGTATAAAAACAAAAGCGTTAGCGATGACTGAAAGCAACAGTTAGTCAAGTAACTTTGTTTATAAACACATGAAGTATTATCATATTATGATATTACAGTACATGCACTTTCGCATACTTCTAATCCTATTGTAGCGATGGCTCGCGTTTTGATGCTACATCTATGGTCATGAGGACTGTTAATTTCTTTCTGCGAAAAGCCTCTGTCTCACATCGAATTGAGGAATTAATGGATTCAATATATTTGAAGTATTTAATGAAAAATTAGTTCACCGAACCTACCTCTCCTTCGACGATATGTTCAGTCTCAGCTCGGCCGCTTCAATCGCTCACAAAATGAAAGAAACAATCTAACATGACAATAGATTATTTCTCCAATAGTATTCCATATAACCTTATAAGGTTATCGAAGGTTATAACCTTCGTTTTTAATTATGAATTTAAATAAATACTGTCTATAGTTTACGCGAGTAGTACACATTTAAATAAAACAACGGTTTAAAACGCGATATATTAGTTAAACTTCGGCCCGACGTTTCGGATGCTATACAGCAGCCGTGGTCACGGGGGAGTCTCCCCGTTAAAGTGTTTTATTTAAATGAATTTAAATGTATGCAAGTAAAATATTATTGGAGACATTATCAATGGCAAACTAAGATGCAATGATCTACTGATGTTTTGTTTAATGATGAATATAACCATATAAAGACTCATGCTACGAATGAGTGTAATTAAAGATAACGCAAAAAAACTCACTATTATTTTCATGAAAGTACTATCGAGATGAAACCTATTGCAATCTAGAATGATGTACCTATGTCAAGCCGAATGCAATGATCACTACAATCTGTTTGAGGAAATAATAACGTTTGCAGGCCCAAAAATGATTGCATTAAGTAAAAAGAAATGAAAAGACCATCTAATAGCATGCCTCGAAACCAAGTTTCAAATAAACGTGTTCATAGATTTTAAATCAAAGAGTGTCGTAATAGTAATCATATTGTAAGAGAAGAAATAAATATTTAAACTGAAAATATTCAGATGTGTCTCCAATTTAAATGAATTTAGACTTCGCATGAGTCACATCTGCATATTTAAGGAAAGTGTTAACATCAAAAAGGACGGTCACATAAATCAAAGCTTTGAGCATTAGACAATTCATCTGAAATATTGAACATCTTTCCAACTTGAAATTGCATGTGTCAAATATTCTTACTATGTCCTTAAGTACTTTATTCGTTTCGTGCATTTGGGAAGCGTGAATCAAGTTGAAAAGAAATCTCAGCTGACAATGATTCAATTACACTCAATTGAGAAGACGGGAAAACTCGTTTATATTAATTATTATTAATCTTTAATACAATAAAAGTAATATTTTCATTTCATCTCGAGGTGTACTGGTTCGGAGGTCAAGATCCACTTTTGGATGTTTGAGTGTTACCAGTGTTATTCGATAAATATTTTTGGCAAACATCAATGTTATAAGTTCTGTTCGTATTAGATAATTAAATTATTACATTTCTACGCCTCCGCTGTACTACTAACTTTTACTTTTATTTGGTTATAAGTGTAAACACCAGTGTCTTGTTCAGCAAAAATTTTCGGAATCATTCAACTGTTTGTTGTAATAATTCAAATTCAAAAGATATTTACACAAAGAAGTAGGTACAGTAGAGGTAGACTATATTGTAAGGGTAATAAAGATATTCTTATATATTTAAATTTACTTGCTTCCACAAGTAGACTTCAAAGTTTTATAATGATGTTAATACCCTGTGGATTTTTGAAAGTTAAATCATTGTCAGCGGCGGTTTAACGCGTGGGTACCGCATACTCACCATGCTGACCTTCCTCTGTCGGCGTGCTGTGTCGTGGTGCGTGTCGTTGGCAGGCTTGTGCGTGGGCTGTGTGCTCACCGAGTCCTGGAAGGGGTCGCTTCGCAGTGACATGCGTTCCCGTGTATTGTCGTCCTGATTGCCTCGCTCCTGGTTCACGAACAGCTCGTAGCTCTGACAGGAGAAGTCGCTGGGTGACTTAGCGGGATGGGCTTCCGCGTAGGCAGCCGCTTCTGCCGCAGCAGCTTGCTCCCTTGCATGGGCTTCCCTCGCTTCCTGCTTATCTGCTCGTGCTGCTGCTTTTTGTTCCGCTTCCTAATTTAAACACAGGATAACACAGGTTATTTTTGTAATAAAACACTTGGTAAAATTGCTATTAATTTTATGTTTTAGTTAGTTAGCTTATCTCAAGTTGAAAATTGATTGTTTGGGCACTTATTTCAGGAACTACTTGTCTTATTTATATAATCTATATTCTGACTAAAGACCATGATAGAGAAGATGATTACTCTCAAAGCTATCCCTGTGTGCTTTACGTAAGCCGTTTAATATGATTCTCTACATTTTTACAAAAAGCCTAAATAAAAACAAAATCAACACGTAAAAACAGCAAATATAACAAAACCCTTACCCTCAGAGCTTCTTCTTCAGCCTGTTCTTCCTCCTCAGCTTTCTTCTGCAATTCGTCATACGACATGGCGACAATGGCCAAGATCAAGTTGACGAGATAGAATGAACCGAGGAAGATGATCACTACGAAGAAAAGGACGTGCCAGGAGCCAGCTGATCTCAAAACCTACAAAAGTCGAACAAACGTTAAAAAATATATTTATAAAGGAATTTTAATAGGATAAGAAATAGAGCCCGATATAAACATGTCACATAGTATTTATTTGTATTGAAAAAAATTCCGCAGGGCAGGACTTGTATCCTACACCTCATCGTTGAAATTTTTTCAAAGTAACTCATACATATTGTTTTATATATGCATAGTGTTTTATTGATATATGAGTTGATAAGGAAAATATCATCAGAAGTATAGTAAGCATACTAAAAATATAAAGTTACCAGTTGATACAAGTTTTCCCAATAATCTTGCGTCATCAGTCGGAAGGCTGATAGAAACGCCCACCCGAACGTATCGAAGCTCGTGTAACCGTAGTTGGGATTCGGTCCGTACCCTTGTAAACAAATGTAGCCTGGCTCACATTGCCTACAAAGAAAACTCAATTTGTTTGTGACAAGGAAAAATATCGTTATAAGGTTATTTTAATTTAACTAAAAACCTTTTAACAGTTTAAAACGCGAATCATGTTACATAATCCAGTCAAAATCAAATAAAATCAAATCTGTTCGCCAGCAGACTTGCCTTTGACATTTGTGACACCCTTCATTTTCGATCCCCCCCGCGACCACGGCCTCAACAAAAAATCCGAAACGTCGCGTTAGACCGTAGTTAACATAAATAAAAATATATCGCGTTTAAAATGTTAAAGTGTTTTATTTAAATGTGTACTACCCGCGTAAACTGCAGATAATACTTAAGTTATATTAAAGCAAATGTGGCAGAATGCTGTAATTATTTAGAAACATTTTACTGATATAAATGGGACGCCAGTGTAGACACTATTAGAATATGTAGTGATGTGTATTTAAGCTTAAATATTATTTTGAATTCGAGTTGTGTAAGCACATTAATACTGTATTTAATCATTAATAGGTGTATTTTGATTTATTAGTAAGTTTATGTTGTTACACGAGATAATGAGATTATTGTGACATGTACAAATATTGATGGTTCGTTATAGTTTCCTATTAGATACTATTTCCTACCCTAGGACTTAAGTCGTGACTTTCATCCCATCACAACACTTCCACAGAAAAGCAAATATTAATTAGGTATTCAACTCACCCCGCTCCCGATGAATTCCCGCATAAAGGATAGTCTCCATTTTCACTGTACCAATTCGCTGAAACCGTTTACAATTAGTCAGTCACTCATTGCGTCCCGTGTTCAATGATTAGAAGCAATGCACTAAGTGCGCAACGGTACAGAAGTCTGAACAGCTATTTGCCTAATAATTTGTGTAAGGCTTTCACGGCCATCGTTCAGCTTATCATTGTTTTTCGTGCTGTCCGGTGGTAGCGCAACGTCGAGGAACCTCTGCTCGCTTACGTCGGCCGAACAGCCCGAAAAACAGTGATAAACTTTTTGCTTCTTAAAGTTAATCAGTACAACAGATACAGACATGTCTGTCGCAAATTCATTTTTAGCACATCGAAAAATTCACGCTTTACACTATACTCGTATCATTTATATATCGTATATCTTACTTTCATTTTGACAAAATCTCTCCCAGCTCTCGTCAGTTAGGTTGCCCCAACTACCGTCATCTGGGAAGACCTTTACACATTTTTGCGTCAACACTCCCATGTAGATTTGTAGGCCCATTAACGCGAAAACAGATAGAGAGAACATAGTCAAAATAATCACATCGCGTAGATTTTTCACAGACTCTATGACAGCACCAACGATCGTCTTCAAACCTGAAGAGTAATCCCATTTGTTATTTGGACAACTTATTACTTATTCAACACACGCGTTCACAACCCTCTATTAAAGACATACTCACTTATCTTCCTTACACTTAAATATTTCAAATTTCACCTAAGCCTACGTGTTCCGAACGTCTACGTAAAGCTCGTGACTCTAAGAATTAGACTAGACATTGAATAATCTCTAGATAGTTAATAATAGCACAAATAGATTACCCGGTACGATGGCCACAGTCTTCAGCGCTCGTAGAACTCTGAAGGTTCTGAGAGCGGCCAAGTTGCCGAGATCTATGCCCATCGTCACATAACTGCAACACACACCCCACACAACGGCTAGGTTAATATATCTAACTACCGATTAACTATACATTTACTAATCACATATTGTCAGCCTCCACTACTATCTGCAAATCTTAAAAATTGTATGTTCGTTTCCTTATCGCCATTTAGTCTATTACATATTGTCTATACATTTCTATAGAGAGACATCGAAAATAATAAAAACTACATTTAAATAGTTGTTACGTTATTCTACTGTTATTTTATTAAAATTGTCTACTACTCACGCTAAAGCTATAACTACGAAGTCAAGCCAATTCCATGCATCTCTAAGGTATGTGAATGGCTGTAGAATGAAACCCCTGGCCATTACTTTCACCGCTGATTCGAACGTGTAGATTCCCGTAAAGATAACTCTGGAAAAATTCACCTCCATTGTGGAACGCCGCTCGTAAAAATACATAAACATTTCTCATAGTTACTCTATGATTTAAATAAGAAAATCTAATTAGTATCAGTAATTATGGTTCAGAAAAGTGTAGAGAGTCTATTAGAACAATTGACTACATACACCTAGTACTAAATGGATTAAATATTAAGTACATACCGATGTATTTTACAAGTGTAACACACCTTATAATGTGATTTAAGTCGAAGGATTTATAGATGTACGCTAATTAAACACTTTAGTGGTCTGTTGCAAGGTTATTTTGTCTACTTTAACATTATGAGGTCACAGATGCATTCCTTTAGGTAAGTTGAAATCAAGAAATTTAAGAGAGTCATGAAAATGTCAAATAAAATATTGGTTTCATACGAGATGTCTAGGAACTGCATTCAAGTTGTTCGGTGGGACTGTGATCGTGTCGAATGTATTGCAGTTAAACCCAATGAGGTGTGGCTCTGTGAGGAAACTGTTTGCCATGGTCACATCGTAATCTAGACGCGTTTAATCTATCGACGGATACTTCTGACTAAGATATTATTATGTTACTTACTAAACTGAACGCTAATAGTTTGAATCTATCGTGCACTCTACGAAATATGATTAGATGGTATAGATCACATAATAAAACGGGAAACAAAGAGATACTCACTCAGTACTTTCGACGGTCGGCGTGGTGGGCATTATCATAAGGATGCAATTGACAAGGATCGTTGTTATGATGAAGAGAGAGAAGAGGGGGTGCACAAGAATGTATATGGCAACCCTCCTTATTGGATTGAACGGATCCAACATCCATAAAGCATCTGTCGCCGAAAACCTGAAGATATCTTTACCCTTGCTTATCACTACGAACGTCTGCAACAAATAATCAGGAAATATAATGACTGTTGTTGTTACTAGGCAGGATTTTTTTAATTTTAAGCGATAACTTTGATAAAACCCGGGGGGTAGTAAGTGGACATCCCGAATTAATATACAACCATAGTACGGGTTTGTTATATAATATCCATTGTATTATAAATGTTCTTTTACGTTGTAAAATCTTTTACAAACAAGTTATTTCAATGTTCCTCAAGTTCTATAAAACGTGATATACATGTGACTCATTCGCAAATAACGAATCGTTTGACGCTGCAAGTACTAAAATTTGGGTCAGTATTTTTAGCACTAGACTCAGAATACACTAATTTAATATAAGCTCAATCGTCGTTGTAGGAAAAAAGTATTAAAATATTAATTAAAAGAGTCTGTAGTCGGTATTCAGTTGATTTATTTTGTGAAGGTCTGATTCAGGGACACAAATGTTACCGCAGCTACATCAATAATATACAAGGTCAGCCTGAGTGGGAATTTAAAAGGAATACGAAGTGCGGAATATAACCTAATATATCCTCCAAACTTGGATAGGAATGTACATTATGCAAATCTTATCAATATAATGATCTCCTAGTAACGCTTCTCTAGAATTTTCTGTAATACTCACTGTTTGATTATGGTAAAAAGGATCGATGTCTTCGAGAGGTGTGGAGGCAAGTTCCAGGGGGAAGGATCCCTGCATCCGCACAGGCAGTGGCAGACCCTGCTCCAGGGTCGCGTCCGGCTGCGGACCTTCGTCTTCATCCTCGTCATCGTATCGCACCTACATAACTCCAAATATGTCAAACTTCGTGATTAACTTCGAAGTAAGAGCGTCATCATATAAGCAAGCTATAAACATATTATTTAATTAGATTACTGTAAATGTATTAGGTGCAGACCGCCGTCCATGCATATGACAACGCTCTTCAATAGAATTTCTGTTTCCTCAATTTCTTTTAGTCCGTATGCGATAATTATTAAACTACGTAAGGCGGTGTAACAATACTGTTATTGTCTCCGTGGCTTTAAATGAAAGGTTAAACGCCTGAAGGCACTATAAATGCTTTTCAACTAGTCGTCGAGATCACACTTCCTGAAAAGCATTTGAAGCTGCATCTCGTTACAATGCAAAACAATAGATGGCGTGACTCAAGTCTTTCATTTCAAAGATTTTGTAATATTAATGTTTCAAATCTCTCGAAAAATGAGAATTCGCGTCAACAGCAACGAGTATTATTACGAAGTTGAGCATGTCTTGTGAGCGCATTGGAAGCGGTTTTCATAATCGTGCTGCCTGTGTATTCATGATGCGTTTCGCTGCCAAACTAGAAGCGTATTGCATAACGGGCCCCGCTATTGTGTTACCATTCCGACTCAAACCGTATTCATTGAAATTCTTCATATTTTACCGAAAGAGATTAAATAAAACGCTTTTAACGATGTAAAAGTAAAATATATAAGTTAATTTATCTTTCATTATAACCCGACGTTTTAGTTGGAATATAATTCGCGTTTCAACCGTTTAAATAGTTTTATCTGGTCTGTACAACTCGCGTGAACAGACAGTGTTAAAACAAATTCGTAAATTTTTCCTCCACCGGTCTTTATTAATTTTATTAAGTTAAAAAAAAAATTAATTTATAAATCTTTAAACATTTTATATATAAAATAGAGTATTGAGACCTTAACCAAATTACCAATTACAAAACTATTACGAAATCCATAAATCACAGAACAGGATTGTCATACACCGTCGCTAGACAATATGTCAATCCTGTACATTATCAAGGAGGAATCGGAAGGCCTCAAAATAGGGGGTCGTCAGTGTTGCACTAAACTAGCCAGGAGATGCCACCTAGACCTACATGACCGTAGCCGATGACGTGGCGGGAGCCACTCGTGTGCAATGCATGATTGGGTGATTGTCGTGTGCTAGATCTTGGTTACGTTACATAAGTGCAATCCTCAGACCTAAAATTAAGTCCTTAGGAACACAAGGTTTGGCTTATTCACTGTATGTCGCATTAATTAGGTTCGCTACAGGCACTATCTTCTATCGGGTGGTTCAGGACTTTACGGCTATCAATATATCTGCTGTTTTTGTAAGGTTTGTCTGGAATATGTCGATGTGACTTGGCAAAGAAATGTAAGCTTCAATTTTATTCATCTCTAAGTTTCTCTGTTACGAAGGTAACAGCCAAACTCGCACAGATATTGCCGACAAAGCGATGTGTTCTTAAATGCGTTTAATGCGTTATGCGTTATTCAGAATGCGATGCAAGTTATCGCGCCAAGACAAACGTCACGCCAATACAAATGGAGTCTGTGAGTTTCGAATGAATTTCGTTAAGCGATAACTTGCTAAATTTCCGCTAAAACGATCCGTAAAAGGTAAAAGGGGCAAGCAAGCAATCTTACTTCTTTTTTCTTTTTCGTCCGCCCCAAATCGGTCTGGAATAGTTTAAAAATTCGTCAGACGTACTGTACTTGAAAGGTATCGAGTGTGCTGTTACAAACATGTACCTGTCGTTAACTTTGTACTGTATCAGACATTTTTGTCATCGTAAATTATGTTATGGCAGCACTAGACATATGTGAGCACACTCATAGCTGTACAAGAATAGGGTTGGGTCGTTACCTCGCCCTCTGCGCGCTTCTTTTCGAGTTCCTTTTGCTTGGCATGTTCCTCTGCGATGCGGGCTTCGATAGCGGACAATGACTCTCGTGTGAAAGGTCGGAACAAACTTTGTTCTTCCTCGCTGATCGAGTCCAAATCTTCGGACATTGTCTATCGAACTCCCACTGAGTGAACTGCCTACTGCAACCATATTACTTATTAATTACCAATTATAAATAACATCATACGTTCTTTGTAAATTTTATATTATCTAATGTCAGGAACTACTGGTTCAAATTAATTCGAGAAAAATATATTCGTGTTGGTGAAAGTATATATTAAAAATCGCGCTGTGACTAATAGAAGCGAAGAAACAGCGGAAAATGTGGAAATACGGGAAAAATTATTCATATTAATGAGTTTCCGATTCGAAAACGGTTCAAAGTACCAAAAAAAATATGTATAAAAGCATGACTTCTCTTTACGACTCTATATATCTTTATCTATAGAGTTAATTTGCAAGAACGACGGGGCGCGACCGACGTCGCGGGTAACTGATCTTTAAAGATGAAAGTAGGCTTACGAAAAACAAATTTTAATGCTCAAAATAATATTCCTACTCGGACGTAGTCGCTGACACAGCTAGTTTGCAAATATAGGTACATACATGAATAACCGTAGAGTACAATCTACAATGTAAACATTTCAAACGAGACTAAACTCGTAAATTTCGTTAAATAAGCTCATAAAGAGGATTTCCTGATCAAGTCGCGTTTTCTTTGTCGCGTTATGAAGTCAATCTTACTCGAGTTACCGACGTGGATAATGGCAAGTGTCAGTTGAAGATTCGTCATACGAGCGGAAAAACACTCGTATAAATATTACAGTAGTGAACGTTTCGTTTTTATATTTTTTCCTTCTTCTTCAACATTAAGGTCAAGGATAAGTCAGCTTGAAGTATCATTTATAAAGTATGCAATTAACGTTTAAGCGGTCTTAGTTTTGTTTGTTTGAACCTGTCAGCCGAAGTACTTACGTACGTTGAACAATAATGTTGGTTGGAAGAAATCATTCCTAATATAATTAGAACATACATGTATTTAAAACAATCATCTTCCTATATTGAATAATGTAGATAAAGCGTAATGTGTAAATAAAGTTTCCTTTATTGAAGTAGATAGTTGAAGCAAAATTTGTTGTTTGAAAATTTAATATTTTTTTTATGCACGTGATTTTATTATGTAAATTAAAATCAATGTAGATTCAAACTTACGGGACTTACGTGCTGCTTTAACAATTGGTTAAAGAAGCAGCACAGAACAGTTTGATTACCGGGTCAAGTCCCGACCGTGTCGTAATTTTTTTTCAATCTAAATAGACTTTTAATTTATAAAATTTGTTGTTTTTTTAAGTTTTTCACTGTTAATTACTTATACTTACAAATATTCGTTTTACCTGCTAACAGTGAATGGGCGGGTGCGTGTGGTAGGGGAAGCGCGCGCGGCTACACTCCCTGCGCCCGCGATCTTCCGCCAACCACCTACGGGCGGAGCGCCCTTCTATACAAACAACAAATAATGAATCCATCAAATAGTAACACTTAGTCTACAGAAAACCCAAAAGTAAACTTTTCTATGACTTAGTGAACTTAGTATCACCTATCTATCAAAATTCTCCCATCGCTAAGAATTGTATAGTGTGAATTAATATCGTAGATTCAAAACCTTAGCTGACGTGTGACAGATACCATTTTTTTTAACAATCAAGACAAGAAGTTCTACGATACCTGTCGTCCAAGAAAACAGTGTGGCCGCGGCTACCAGAGAGATGAAAGTTACCACGTATTCGCTGATAGGGACAGCCAGCAAAGGAGCGAGATTTTTCATGTCCGACCTACGAAGTACAAATAGAATATTAATTTCAATTCTCAGTGACCACCGCTGCTGCAAGGTATCCAAAATATCAGGCCGTAATTAAAAATATTTTTAAAAAGTTTAACTAATATATTTCGCATTTTAAACCGTGAAATTGTTTCCTTCGAATAACATAATTAGTAATAATTAAAACCTTTTCAACCAGCACCTAATCAGTATCGTAGCGCTCGCTACGCCGTAGCGTTAGACACAGATGTGAGTAGCACATATTAAATTTACTTTGCCAAATATAGGATAATTTTGACCATTTACAGTGGGTGTATTAAAAGTTATAAATTTATTAATGTCGTTATTTCGATTAACATTCAAGCGCATACCAACCTACATAGTTTTATTAAGTACCGTATAATAAATCCTAGGCGCGTTGTTGTCTAGATGGCGCGCCGGGTGGTGGCCGCGTCGCTAACAGGCCGCGCGGCTCCTTACTGCTGCGTCGGCGCACGTGCAACATCTGCGATCTTACCGCCTCTGCTGTTTAAACATATAAACTTATTACTCTTATATAGTAATAGGTTAGTTACAGATATTAATAATATAAATTAGTTTCGGTTATACAGTATATAATGCTCCGAGAAAATAAATGTTGAAGACAATCATAATTGTTTCCACAGATGAAAGCCATCAAGTGAATACTGTCTATAGTTTACGCGAGTAGTACACATTTAAATAAAACACTTTAACGGTTTAAAACGCGATATATGAGTTAAAATTATTTTTAACTTCGGCCCGACGTTTCGGATGCTTTGCAGCAGCCTCCCCGTGACCACGGCTGCTGCAAAGCAACCGAATATCGCGTTTTAAACCGTTAAAGTGTTTTATTTAAAAGCCATTAAGTGTATCGCGTTTCGGTTTCAATCTGTTGATTTCCGAATATCTATAACCAAAATATTATCGCATCTTGTTTAAATGTAGGATATGGTATTTTAACTTCCATTAAGACAACCCCGTGCTTTTCTATCCCCCTTTATCATAAAAAAAATCTGGCAGCGATAAGAGATTTGAAGCATTCTTTCAGTACGTCCTTACAATACGCATTGTGTTCATGATGCCTTCACTATTAATTTTAAATGAACGAAGCTAAATACTGTCTGCAGTTTATGCGAGTAGTACACATTTAAACAAATCACTGTAACGGTTTAAAACGCGATATATATTAGTCGAATTACGGCCCGAGGCTTCGAGTCTCCACGTGATTTTCAGAAAAGTTTAACTAATATATATCGCGTTATATATAAACTGAAAGAAGTTAGTTTCAGTAAAGGGGAGGCCGGTATATTCCTCGTTTCAAAAATGAAATCAACGTCAGTGACAACGCCGCAGCGAATTATATTGCGTCATTACTTCGTACGGTTCGTGTTAAAACATGAATATGTTAATTATTCCAGTAATCCACTTGGGTCGATTTCAACTTTTATATCGCCCTCATATTCCGTAACGCATACATTCAACTTTTATTTCAGTGTACAACGTAAAATACTGCGAAAACGACAACAAAAGCTTTTCGGGGATTGATATGAAAAATGCTTGGATGTTTCAATTATTTAATGCTGTCCGATTTTCAACAAAACAAAGCTCGTCGATTACAATACGTAAAAATTGTTTGTAAACAAAAAACGTATTTAGCCGTATTAAAACTTTTTAAACAATTTGTGTTTTTCGTATGTGTTTGTACATTTTTGTGTTCATATTATGTGTATGGCTTCGGGATGTTAACTGCGGCACCTACAGGCATAACATACATTTTCTTCTGGCCGTTAAAAAAACAGAATCACACATTATTAGGATTCCTTGTAAATCACACAGGAGCAATATTATTGTCGTTGAACGAGAAACTTTCGCGCTTTTAATAAATGTATTCTATTATTTGTAGTTTTTTATCAAATGGCTGGTAGGGATATCGAAAATTTCTTCTAGGTCACAAACGACCGTGAAGTTTATTCTGAATATCCAAGTGCCCAAAATAGTTGACAACGTCATGTTGAGATGGTATATGGCTGGGGTTTGGGGCTTGGTTGTCTGTCCTCCTTTATCAAAGTTTGACTACATCAAATAGAATATAGAATATTTAAACTAAACACAAAATTATATTGTTTGAATTTTTTTTGTCACAAACGGACGTTCTAGCTACCCACTTACTGAAACTACAGTTACAATAATATATTATAGATTTAATATGATCGTCAGTCCACCTACTGTCCCATTGTCAAAGCTAATTTTATTTTACGTGAACAAAATGCGAACGGCGCTCATTAGAATTCGAGATAGCGCCATTTTCCAATGAGGTACGTCTATTTTAATTCCCGGAACGTTTCATTCAGACCAGCTGCCTCCGAGCTGACTGTGACACGTCTTTTCCGCTTTCAGACAGTACGAGACATTGATTATATCCATGTACCCAATACGTAATAATAAATTAGGAATGTTTGTTTTACAGCTGTTTTGTCAATAAAACTATATTGTTTCAGCGTATTATATTTCCCACTGCAGGTTGTGCAACCCAGTCCGTCTCTTCTTATTAGGTTTAAGGCCCACCAAACTTTTGTCAGCGCGGGCATTTTTTTATTATTAAGGCAACTTATTAGTTTATAACTGGGACTATCACTTAAAATGGTTTAAGGGAAAAAAAAAAAAAAAAAAAAAAAAAAATAATTTTTTCCCCTTAAAAAAAAAAAATTTTTTTTTTTTGAAAAAATTTGAGAAAAGTTTAAGTTCGAGTTAGGATTTATGAGTTCAGAAAGTCCGTAGATAAATTTAGGCAAATTGGTATACCCATTTAATTAAGTGTACGTAAAAAATAGTTGTAATTAAACAAAAATTATGAAAACTCTATAGGCTGCGCGAAACTCCAAAATGATTAAACATAAACTCACTGAAAAGCTATTATACTCATTATTATGGTAATAACATCAAACAGTTTTTATCATTCATTTACACAGCGATGGACTTAGCTCAATTAATTTTATTCAAAACCAGATGAAGCCATTCAAGAGCGAGTTTTAACGATCCTCTTTGCGGAAAGTCAAACTTGAAAAACGTACCCTTTAAACGTAATTTCCGTCATGTAATTAAAAATACAAGGAGAATACAATATTTTTAAATGATGCCCCAGTTTCTCTATCTTATTACCTATTAAAGAATGTTCGCAGGGCAAGTATTATTTCAAAATATCTGAATCTGACATATTGAGTTAAGGTTAATTTTCTTATTTACTTTTAAACAGCATTTTTCAAAGTCAAAGTAGAAAAATAGTTAAAACCTAATTTCAATTTACATTTAATATCAGTAGAACGAACAAGAAGAACTAGTAAGAACTGTATAAAATAGATAATAAAGAGACAAATATGCTATTTACATATTTTTCTTTATATAATAAAATAATTTCGTCAATCGTAAAGTTAAAATACGTTAGTTCGGAAAGTGACGTAGCGAGTTTGAAGGCGATCGAAGGCGTGGACACGATAACATGCAGATTGTCCGTAAAAACCTGCAATTGGCGAAACATAGGGCGCATGCGTGTACTTCGTAGGACACTGTATGATTTTCTTTAGCCTTATTCAGTGTGGAACCGACTGGTAACTGTTTATGTTTCATAAAAGAGATGCCTTTTTATGATAGAGTAGGACGGAGAAGTATGGACTGACAAGAGACGCGGTCGACCTATTTTGACAGAAGGTTCAGACCCCACAGTCTATAACCGAAATGTGGATTTATATTATGGTTTTATGGATGGAATCCAAGTGTTTCATGTTTTAGAAAAGTAATAATTTGTTTGTTTTTTTAATGTTTAACTCATTGATTATTTTAAGCTTAAATTTCATGATTGGGTATTTGTACACCACACAGTATGTTGTATCTAGGTCATGACTTATTAAATACTTATTCATTTAGTATTAAATTATTTAATTTTATTTAAAAAGGTATTATGTTAAGTTGTATATGTGAAAACAGAAAATACGCATTTGTTTATTTAGGCTCGATTTGAAATTCATAGAAATTTCATTTAAATAATTGTTACTGATTAACTTTACAATCAAATGTAATTTCCAATTTATATTTTAGTAACACCTTCTTGTATGTTCTAGAAAGATTTTCGCGTCAGGCAACACAGTGAGCATAGACATATTGGGGATTCCAGGTCATATAGCGCTATCGAATAATTTTACAGACAGTATGGCGACACAGGCGATAGTAAAACTAATTTACAATCCCTTCATTATTTACGGAAAGCGCTTAAAAGCTTTGAGGGTTAGTTTGCCATACATTTGTGTAATGGAAGTACAACCTTTACAAAAGCATAACGCAAATATTGATTGAATACTATTTCAAAGGAGGTTTTATACGAACCATCTTTTAGATTGTTTTTAGCAGCCAAGATCACGAGGAGGCACTTGAAACGTCGGGTCGCAGTTAAATATCATTTGGGTTACAATCCATTTTAAATTATTTTACGTAATCGCTGTTTCTGTTGACCTTTTGGAGAAAGATAATTTTTTTGAAAGCGGCAATCCTATAACTCCATTTGTGAATATTTCAAAACTAGCTGAGCCCGCGACTTCGTATGCGTAGAATAGATATTTTGGGTTATTTTTTTTTGTAATCTTTATAAATTATAGCTGTTACCTACGACGTCGTCCGCGTATCGTCGTTATTGCAAATTAATAACAAACGATTGACTACGTTGGACATATTTTTTAGACCGCTTAAGGGGGGAATCATTCTTTATAACATACGTTTTTAATTTTCTTAAACCGTTTAATCTAGACGGTTACCAGTAAAGATTAATAATTTTCCCCACTTTTCCACATTTTCCATTGATCCTCACTCCTATTGGTTGGTCATGATGTTGTATAGCCTAACTAACCTTTACTCTAACCAAACTAATGAATTCGAAACATTAGTTCCTGAGATTATTGCGTTCAAACAAACAAACTCATTAGCTTTATAACATTAGTATAGATTACACCAATGGAATGACTTACAATGGCAATTGTATAAGAGAATATAGGTCAAGGATTGACATGAAAGTGATGAAAATATCTGAGCGAGAAGCATTCAATAAAGAATCGAGTCTTATGCAGACAAAGGGATTTATTTTAGACAAACTGCTGTAAGAAACTCATTGGTGAAAACAATGGATTGATCTTTAAGTGCCTGTTTCACGTTTATAGCTTAAAAATGAGAGTAGTCTAGAATTAGATTCCTTTCACACTTTCCTAACGATAAAGTTAATGGAATAAAATAAAATAAAAAAACAAAACTGTTAACATATTTTACGTTTCGTTTCCTGTTTAATCATATTAGTTAATGTCAGGGACACGTTTTGCGGTAAGAGCCTCCTCCATACGCTTCCACTCCGTTCTGGTGATATATAGTTGATGGACATATTATATTTAGCTGTGTCAGCGACATCGTCCGCGCGAATCGTTATTTGAGGCATCCAAATTCATTTTTGTAAGCCCTTTAAAATTTATAAACTAAAGCTGTTACCACCGACGACGGTCGCGTCCCTTCCAGTCGTTCTTGCAGGTTAATCTTAAAAGATATACATATAGCGATGCGGCCTTTTTTTAGATAATTAAATAAAAACCATTCTTTTATACATATTTTTTAGATTCTTGAACCATTCTTGCAGCGTACGCATCATACATACATTTTTTCCACATTTCCCGCGGTTTCTTCGTTTTATAGCTTTTCTCGATAAATGTTTTTACCAACACAAAAAGATTATTTTAATTCGGACCAGTAGCTCCTGAGATTAGCCCGTTCAAACAAACAAACAAACTCGTCAGCTTTATATATTAGAGTATAGATTGTATATTAGTTAAACTTATGTTAAAATTATTTTAATTTAATTATTACTGTATAGTGTGAAAACAGCAATTGATGTGATTAGTTCAAATAGCACATTCATATTTTGCATTACCTCACTCAAAGCCTCACCCAAAAGGAAATTTTACTGAAACGAAATTAATTAACAGTTTCGTCATGATGTGTTCGTATCAACGTTTCAAAGACAACGATAAAATCTTTCAATGTGCAGCGAAGAAGCCTCTCACGGCCTCTCACAAGTGGCATTCACAAAAGAATCGGCTACGAGTTCCACCAAGAACATCTTTTGATTTACACCTCCCGCGAAACAGAGCAAGGTTTATTGTCAAAGCCGTACAGTGTCTCCGCGGCTTAATACGCGCATAGCGTCAAGTCGTTGCCAAAATATTATATGACTTTAACTCCAATCTAGGCTAAATGCAAAATCGCTTTCGGCACTTGAGCACGGTCGTTCCATTGAGGGCTAAAAAATACTTTATTAAAAACCTTGTGCCAATTTACTTGCAAAGCTTATCTACAGGTATGTATGTACATAAGTTTGTGTTGAAGAGTTTCAATATAATAATGTCATAGATAAGACTTAGTCATGGTTTGAATAGTAACGGGTAATATGATCGGAGAAAAAGCAATTGGTTAATTCCTGTCTAACTTGTAAATATATTTTTTAATTTGATTTCCCTTTATATGTAATGTAACCTTTTATATAAATAACGGGGTTTCTTTACACTTCGCTCTATTAAACGTTTTACCACTACAATTTTACTCTGTCGAATGTAGTACGTATACCTACAAAAAAATTGGTAGGTAGTTGTAAATAAAGTCCATATTCAAAAGTTTTTATCGTAAAAAATATGGGTCACGGCCCGACGTTTAGTCTCCCCGTGACCAATACAAAGCATCCGAAACGTCGGGCCGTAGTTAAAAATAATTTAGAAACAAGTTTGACTAAAATATACCACGTTTTAAACCGTTAAAGTGTTTTATTTGAATGTGTACTGCTAGCGTAAACTACAGACATTATTTACATCCTTATTTGTAAGTATTTAAATTTTATATTCCTTTCAGTTTTAAAATTCTCGTTTCAATTAACGAATTCAATATTGAATATATACGTGTTTTAATTTTATTTAATCATTTAATTTATTATCAATGAATTATATTATATTAATTAATAACCACATGTATAAAACAAAGTTGAAAATCTAAGGTCAACAATCTCCCCTTAGTTCATTTTGAAACACCGTATTTACCTCATAAAGTCGCTGAATATCATTAATCTTTCCGGGTCATTATAATGGGTTTTCCCTAATTTGTCACTTTATAAATGTGTGTATTATATACCTTTCACGTGACTTTGCCTATTTCGTTAAGCGCGTGTCTTTGATAATAATAATACTGAATTGTACATGCAGAGCAGAGAAGACCGTTTTATGTTCCTGAATATCGATCTGTCATACAAACACAGAAATGCGTCTGCCCCGTGCGAGGAGGACATTTTACTTTTTATTATATACGAGCTGTAGCTGCGACTTCCGCGAGTTATTTTTTTTTTTAAACAACTCCGCTTCATAAATTTTAGCTGTTAACCACGACGTTGACGGCGTCCCGTTGTTCTTTCGAGTTTATCTTAAAAGATTGACTTAGACTGCCTGGACATTTTTTTAGATCATTTAAAGAGAAATCATTCCTTTATAAATATTTTATGCTTTTTTCGACGGTTTTTGTAGCGCACGAACGGAGGCAAAATTTAAGGATAAATGAATAAATTTCCCCGTTCTTTCCTACTATACTACTACTATTACTATAGCCATAAGCCTTCTTCGATAAAAAGCCTATCCAACAAAAAAAGTTTTTATTCGAATGGGTAGTTCTTGAGATTACCATGTTCAAACAAACTCCTTAGCTTTATAATACCTATATATTACTATAAATCTGTCAGCTTATATGACGGACCGCAATACGGCATGAGTTCTGGCGCTGTACGAGTTTACAAGCTTGAACGTCCGCACACAAAAGCGGTTGGCATGATCTCCATAACTGGAACGTAACCACAAGGCATCCATGCGATCGCCACGCGCTGGCAACACGATCGATTTCAACCCGACCCGGTCAACAGAACAGCCTTTGTGACCCCCACGCTCTCGATCGATATTACAGTAAAATCCTCGCCTAAATGACACCGGCTGTCATTAATGTGTTCTATATTTAAATGGATTCATTCATTGCCTAATGATGATGATCACAAGACCACACATTATAAGCAAGATGATTTAGTTTTGTATGTAAATGGGACCCGTCTTGTTCCTTCGCTAAATGGGGACAGTTTTTTCAGGGATTTAAATAGTGTTAAATATTGCATTAAAACAAATGAACAACGACTAGTAATGAGTACTATATGAATTATTTCTATAGATTAGTTTATTTTATCGTGCTAAGTAAACAGCTTGATAAAATCCTAAATAATAGTAACTGGATCTTTATATGTAACTGAAAATTTCTAATTTAAACAACTAAAGCTTCTCGTAATTGCATAACTTTTATTAAGCGTAATATTACCGGTAAGTTTTCTAAACCTACATTTAAAAGCCTACTTTCGGTTTAAAACGCGATATATTTTAGTTAAACTTGTTTGAAAATTATTTTTTACTTCGGCCCGACGTTCCGAACCCTTTGCAGTAGCCGTGATCACGGGGAGACTAAAAATAATTTTCAAACAAGTTTAACTAAAATATATCGCGTTTTAAACCGTCAAAGTGTTTTATTTAGATGTGTACTACTTGCGTAAACTACAGACAGAGCCTACTTTGATGGAATATTGACAAATCTCAAATCTTCCTAAGTGTTTCTTTGTATTAACTTTGAAATTTAATATTCGAGATACAGTCAGCGACCGTGTATTGTTTCTTTAATAAGTGGGCACTTTGCAAATGCCGTTGGAATTTTGATAAAGCGCCCTTTTTGAAAGGTCGAAGCAGATATAGGTTTTTGCAGGACTTTAGATGGGTATCTATTGACTTCGCGTGGGTGTCAAACGACAAAAGTGAACGATACAATCTTTTGTGAAGTAAGACGAAAGTATATATAACTTAAAATATTTTGTATTTGTATTGGTATAAATATACGTTAATATATTTTGTATCTTATAACATATATAATAGAAACATTGCGTAATTTATACTATTATAGAAACGTAGAGGTATTAGAGAAATAAAGATAGTCCAGGTCAATATTTTTGTAATATTTATCTGTACTGACCTTTATAGTCCTTTATATAACTATACTAATATTATAAATGCGAAATTAACTCTGTCTGTCTGTCCCGCTTTAACTCCGAAACTACTTAAGTGAAACGTAATGAAAACGAAATTTGGTACACAGTATTTTAGAGCCTGAGAAATTGGATAAAAATTCGTGGTTTTTGAAGCTAGAACAATGAAACATTCTTCTTTGGCTTTTTGGGAATAGGAGTGGTAGTGGGAGTGGGAGTGACTGTAGGAATGAGAGTGTGAGTTAAAGTAGGAGTGATGTGGGGTGAGAATGTTGCGGCAAAGTAGGAAAGTAGGTTGCATTAAATGCGTCCTTATATAAATTAATAAACAGCCTAAAATAATTAAAAATTCTACCCCAAGTCACTATTTCACGCGGACAAAGTCGCGGGGACAGCTAGTAAAATTATATATAGTATAGTATTAGTTATTTATTATAATAACATTCACTGTAACGTAATTAAATTCAAGAACTATAAACTTCAAAGATAGATTTATCCTGAAATTCAAGACATGGAATATGGTCGGTTTATTAAAATTGATGTTTTTAGTCTTTGATATTATAACGTAAGGACAAAACAGCATAATTTAACAACACCGTCAAAACCAAACAATTCAACCATCTCCCTATAGTTAATTAAGGGCCCATCAGGGTAAACATTTTCGGAACATGTTGTCGAAGGTAGTAAACAGGGCTCGACCGATCCTATGCTCCAAGCTAAACACCTGCCCACAGTGACCCAGTTTTAGCACCGACCGCATCGTTGCGATCGGAAAAACAGCGGAATTTACGGAATCTGCATTCTTTAATTATGTAGCCTTTGGTGACCGCCTAAGCATGTGCTCGACTGTGCTTTGATCTCGATACCTGCATTATCTTTCTTTCTTTTGTGGTACAAGCATCATGTTAAGTTAAGAATACTTGAAATGGTAATGCCATCTTCTTACAGGTAAAAGATATATGAAGAATAGATATTCTTTCTCGTATTACAGAAATAGAATAGATGCTGAACGTAGGTATGTATCTAAAGTGGCAATCAAACACTTGTTACAACAGTCCTTGGAGATGAAAGATGATTATATAAAATTGAAAAGCTAGGCTTGTCATTAACAACTTTTTTTAACTGATAGTGTGAATGCCTAATGCACGCCCACGTCGGGCAAGTGTGACGTGGGGAGTGTGGTAAATCGTATAGCCGACCAGAACCACTAAACACACCACCAGCCCTCTACGGTGCTTTAAGGGTAACACACAGTATTGTCAATAATTTTAGTTTTTTTCCGCGATTCGTATCATGCGCCAATTCGTATGTGTCACGATATCTTCCTGTGAAAACACACGGGCGTAAAAATTTGAAGTTTTTTTTAATGTGCGTTGCGACTTAAGTATCTACGGCTTGGTGAAACTGTTAAATATACATGTTGAATCACCTGGGATTATATAAAGTAATCCATTTCAAATAGACTAGAATCTATTTAAATTCTGTTAATAACATAATGTATAGATTTTTCAGCCGAATTTTAAAATTTAAAAGCCCCTTTGAACAATAATAATGAATTAATTGCATTTTATACCGGCATTTATACTTAGCGACAAGACACACAAAATATTACACTAAGTAGGTACATTAATGGAATACGAATTATCTTTCAATTATTTAAATTGATTTAATAATTCCTGTCGCCACACTGACCTACATCCCCAAGCAAATGTTACGACCACAAAGGTTGTATAATTTCTATCTAAACGCCTGCTACGATTACTGCTTAGTATCTTTTTTTGGGGAAAAAAAAAAAAAAACCCTTTAAAATAAAATTTTTTTTTTTTTTTTTTCCCCATTTAAAAAAAAAAAAAAAAAAAAAAAAAAAAAAAAAACCGGGCAAAAAAAAACCCTTCCCTTTTTTACGCCCATTAAAAATTTTCACTGTGCATAGTAACAAAGCAAAAAGCAAAAATTGTGTATCTTAAATATTGATTTGTTTATGACTAAATATGGCAATAATTTAGTTATTTACATAAGATCATTTGTTTTTTATTTTATTTCAGAATGTATATACTACTTATATCACTGGCTTCTACACATTAGTACATTACGTTTAAAAACACAGGCTTACGAATAATCCGGTCTATGTAGGTATGTATCCGGTAATATAAACATTTATTGTAACGTGAAAGTTACACATAATATCACCAGCAACGGATAATCCATACTTGCGAATGGATTAAAGTAACAATCATCTCCATATAATTTTAATCCATTCACTGAGTCTGAGATTAAATTTAATTATTGTATTTTACGCGAAATCAGAAGTCAAATAATTAGTAAAATTATATTTTCCAATTCAATACTTTTACTTTAGAGAAACTTTTAGAATTTTGACCATTTCGTTGTTTTATAATATATAAAAAAGGACCAGATGGAGTTCGAAGAGTGGAAAGTTTTAGGCCACTAACATCTAATTTACATGAGTTGACGAGCTTTTTTGCATTTTAGCATACGTAAATCTATGGGTTGAAACCAAAACGCGTATTTATATTGCAGGGCTTCCTCCTACTAGATCAACTTGCAAATTTCATCATGTTTCAAAAGCACATAAAATACTGGAGTCGGTTAAAACCGAATGTATAAGTTATAGCAATACTTTGCTTTCCACAACTTAAGGTAAGGTAAAAGTAAGCAAGATATTTTCTCTATAAACTTTGCAGATAGTTAGCATGTTTATCTAAAAATTCAATAGATATAATCTTGTCCGTTTATTAAAAAGGAGTTAGTCTTTGATCTAACGTAAGGGCAAAACAGCGTTGATATAGTAGTTTGCTTTCCACAACTTAAGGTAAGGTAAAAGTAAGCAAGAGATTTTCTCTTTACAACTAGCGCCAAACGAACACTGATAAGAACAGCTAATCTCATTAATTACAAATAGAACGTGTATCGCCTAATGAAAGCGCTAAATTGACAAAAAGAAACGTAAGCAAGGTCAAAACGTGTAGACTGTAGATTCTGGTGCGGCCATTAAAGTAGGTAGAACTTGCATTTGTAAACGTTTGCGTGTCAACTGTTATTTGCTAAAATATTATTGTAAAAGTAAAATCCTTATGTACCTATAATAATTGTTATGCTATAAACACGCTACGCTTTAACAGTTCCACGAAACTCGTTTTGATATTTCGCCTTAATTGCAGATACTTTATTTCTTAATGCAATAATTATATTTTGCTAATAGTTTTTTTTTTATTTATAGAATATAGGAGTACGATTTTTTTGTCTTTTTTTCCCAATATTAACTATTTTTAGGATATTGTAAGGAACAACTAAGTACTACATATCATACGGATTTCTAAGTTCACTGGTTAACCGGTTTGCATAGCAATGGCAATTACATAAATGTCAAGAGAGTCCCTCTAAGTTCATATTTAGATAGATTACAATCGTCAGATAAACTGCTTGATTCTAAATAATAGCTATTACTGCAGCGGACATAGAAAAATGTCCGCCAATAATCCATAGAGATGAAACAGAATTTTAAATAATTACAAATACTACCAACGAAGTTTACGGTTACGATCGATATTCAAAAATATAATATAATTTATTCTAAATATTATTTCTATTCCTTCCAAATTTAAAAATAAAGTTCCAAATGTTTCTTCATTTGCCAACAAAGTGGAACAATCGTTTAACGAAGTTATAGTTTAGAAGCGTAATATTAATATCAAATATTGAATTTCTATATTGCGGCGATCGAATGTAGAATGATCTCGAATCATTTTCGACACAGATAATTTAAATATTATCAGCTGACACTCTGGCAAAGCCGACCTCTTATTCGCCGTAGCGTCAAAGCTTTGCTCGACTCGTCAAGGCGAGCCAAGTACCACACTTCGTGGCTGTCGAACTTTCTACGTATATATATAAATATATATATATGCTTAGTACTTTTACGTTCCAAGCAACCACTAAAATGGGTTACTGGTACATTACAATTAAAATATAATTTTAGATAATGATTTTTAGTCAAAATAATAAATACCTACTTTTGAATTTGTTGCCTTATTGAGGACTCGTAGAAAAGTAATAGTGTTAAGTGTTTCAGAATGAATACATTGGCATTTTTTTTTGCGAACTATTGGTCTTTTCTACATAATATAATCTATAACCGTGGTTGGCAACTAAAGGGCAACGGAGTGTCGTTGTCTTACGGGTCGTAGCCCTTAATAAAAATTCAGCATTTAAATTATGAGAATCCTCGTACAAGATGTAAATATGCATGAACTCCAGAGAAAGTAGCATAAATAGCTACTTACATTTGCATGCTACTAAGTGAACATTTCAGACTAAAAGAGTGGAAATATGGTGATGATTTGCAATGGAGTTGAAAAAAATGGATACTTAGAAGTTCAACTTTACTGCGAATTTTTTAACTTTTTGGTTTGTTTTCAGTTATAGGTAATTACAAGGTTAGTGTCGTTTAATTCAATAAATTGATAAGAGAATTACAGAAGGTGTCCTAAGACACTTTCTTTTTAGTTTATATGTCCTTACTCATCTTTAAATAGGTAAAATAAATACAATTAATTTCACAAGTAAGTCTTTATAAATAATATTAATATTAATATTAATAGAATAATTTGTAAAGAAATAATAGGGTTGGTTGGTAGGTACAAAAGATGTAAAATATATATAATGTAAAAAGGGGTGTAGAGTAACCAACATGAATATATACGATTATCATGTTGGTTACTCTACACCCCCCTATATTCAGAATAAATTATAAAGTTAAACTCCTTTGTAGGTCTTCTTAAAGGTCGATAAAAGTATCATACCAATATACTTCCTTAAAATCAAATGTCATTCCTACATAATATTATAATATTAGCTTTTCGTGGTTCTCACATAAATCAGTAATTGGTAAGGATGTAACTTAAGTGTTTATGGTGTATAGCTGCACTCATTCCAAAAGTTACTTTGTGCGTATATGATACAAAAACCTAGACACTTAGGTCTACATTCTGTGTTGTGCTTCTGTCAACGTCAGAAAATCAAGTATTTTATTGTTTTAAAAAAGCTTAGATATCAGATAAGATAAAGATTGGATATCGGATATCTAGTTATGTAATAAGACACGGGTTAAGATATTTCGACTAGTTTTACGTAACAAGAAGTGCCAAGCTCAGTTTCGCTAACTGGAAGGAATTCTATCACCTCCCTGGCTTAGAAACAAGCCTGCCAATAGAATAAGTTACTTGTAAGCAAACCGTTTATAGCTGTATTACCATATAGTTACCCATTACTAAGCGATGACAGTCATAAAGTCAAAAGCTATTACAAAAGGTGGATCGCTGACAAATAGACCCTAATTGCCTTACAGTCTGCAGCGAAATTCACCTTTACGTCCCTGGGGCGATGACGTAGCCAGTAATAAAAACAGAAGCAATCGATAGATAAGAAGATAATAACGTGAACGATGGCGGCGATCGGGTGGTGGTGTGGCGCGGCGGAGTGCCGCAGCCAGCGCGGCGTCCTCGCCTCTGCCCGCGGCACGCGAGTCACGCGACGGAGGTCGATAGCGGCCAGCGGCCAGCCTCCGTTCTATTATTCAGCCGCGACCACCGCCATCGGGCACGGGACAAAGGCAACGCACTGCGACACCTACCGGCCCACCGCCGGCCCGCCGCACTCCAGCTCCTTGCAAAAATAAAGCCAGAAGCGACGAAAGCCAAAACGAAGCACACTTATTATCACACCAAACCTTATCCGTTCTCGTTTGCGACGACGTTTAAGTGAGCGCGCGTTACGTAAAGGGCGCGACAGAGCGCGTTGCGCGTGTCTGCGCGTGGGGCGCGCTCGCGGCTGGCGCTCGGGGTAAGGTCGCGCGCGAAGTGCCGCTACGAAGTTATGCAACGCGCCGCCACCGTCGCTCGGGCTGGAAAATCGAAGGCGAGGGGCGCAGGCCCGTGCGCGCGCAGCCGCATCGATACCCTCCGCCCGTAGACCTACAAAGGCGACCTCGCGCTGCGCGCTTCTGCGAAACTTTAATCAAACACAAGTAAACGAATACTTCAAAATGTAGATCATGGACAGTCGTGTTGTGAGTAGTAGTACCGTGTCTATTCGCACAAGCGGTACCTGGCAATGAGAGTTAGTTCGCAACGGCGGACACCCGCCGCTGGCGCCCTAGCCACCGCTGCGACTGCACGGCTGAACCCCAGCGGACTTTAGCTTCCTAGTCGCACTGTCCACGGCGCTATCGCGACCGTTATTTTTTAAGACCTTGACCCTTTTACTCTTACAAGTATAGTTGTGTAGTACGGACTTTGAAATGTTTTTTTTTTAATTATTTATTTTATGGATACTGATATGCAGACGTACCTTATCTTAATTATTTTTTAAAAGTTGCATAAACTAAAAGGATTTTTTATATTACAATTTTTAAATTGCACTCAGCATTGTTTCAAAATTATAAAAAAAATAATTAAATAAAAATTAAGTAAAAAAAACAAAGGAAAATTAAACCTAGATATACAAACATAATAAAAAAAATATACCATACAAAAATCTACTTGTAAAACATTATATGGAAATTTAAAAGAATGCAGCATGTATTCAAAAAGTTGTATTTATTCCTCTATACTGAAATAAAAAGGATTTTCAATATTTAAATTATATTACGTGCATGACACATAATAACACATGTCCTCACATATGTGACAAATAAATTGTCGATGTTCAAGAGCAGAATATAATATATTGAGATTATCTCCTGTTATTCATGTTGATATATATGATTGATGGTCGATACACAAAAGTGGTTGTAACGTTTGAGTTTTGACAAAGCGAAGAATATTCTACGAGTTTGGTAAATCATAAGCAGATGGCGCTTTAACGAGAAATATGTTTTTCTCTCTTGGTAAGCGAAAATCGTATTTTAGAATATCAATTGAAATATATGTTTTTACGTAGGGAAAAATAATAAAAAAATAGCTGAAAAAGTCTAAAAATTAAACTGTTATATACTTCCATACAAACGATTCGTAGTACTATTTAAAAATTGAACATAAAAACCCATTGGCACTAGTATCCTACAAATATTTTGCGAAATTATAATGGTTGTTTATTTGTATGTAGTAAGGATATTATTTTTTTTTTTATAAATTGGATAAAACTAAAATATGAAATTAAATAAGTTACGCGGAACAAAGCTGGGGCAGCACAATTTTTTAATAATACACGGGTAAAACCAGGACAGTTGTATTAGTTTAGTAGGATTAGTGGTGCTCTATAAAAACTTCACCGACCCGTCGACAGAGGGCGTTAGTAGTGTCGTAACCATTTATTTGTAACACACTTTCCATTTGTTCGTAGGACCATCCAGAAACAAATATAAAAAAAACAGTCCAGCTCAATTTTATTAAAGAATATTGAAGTCAACTAAGAAATCTTATATCACAATATAAAATTCCACAATATTATAGCTTATTAATTATATAGCTTAACATAAAAATTTTGATAAGCATCGAATAATTGACTTTTTAAGAAAATTAATTAAATAACATTAAGTGTTGCGCGTACACTTACATGCTACATACATATCATTATTAAAGTCAGTCTAACTAGACCATATTTTAATACTAGTTTTGTTTGGTCCCATTTGTCTAATACAATTTCACTACAATCAGAGTTTAACAACAACACATTATATTTTAATATTACATAAACAAAATATGATAAACCTCAACAATTACATTCTTAGTTAAAATATTTTCCTTATTAACCTTGATAAAATCTAGTATAATACGTTTAATTATATAAAAAAAACAATAATTACTCAAACAATAGACAGTTAATGTCTGAGTCATGGACATCTAGTTATACCTATAATACTGCAATTAACTTCAGAACTTGTTCTATTTGCTTTTCCAATGGCTCTCCATCTTTGCCATTATTAATGATTAGGTCCCACTCTTCGTAATCGTCTAAATCACATTCAGAAGCAACATCATCGACGCCAGGTTTGAACTGGTATCCCCTTTCTATTCTAGTTTCTTCGTCAGCTATCAGCCGTATTGTTCTGATGTGGTTACCATAGGTTTCTTTGAACCATCTTACATCTGTTTTGCGTCTAATATCACTTACTATCCATATGGGTTTGTCTTTTGCTGAAACATAATGTTTTAATGTATTTCCATATTTTACCAACGGTTTATATATGGAAACGTGATGGTACAGTAAATGGGTATATAATATGATCAAAAACAGGTCAGTTTATAAATAATACAATATGTATTGGTATCCAAAAAGGATTATAAGCATGGAGTTTATACTATGTATATAAAATACCATTTTCACAAGCAATTCTACAGAAACATCCATAATCTTGTTTCCTCATCTTATCGCTCCATTCAATCATCTGTAGTCTATAGTTTTCCTTATATTGGCTGTCACCTAGCAGCTCATTCAAATTTAAATTCATTTCCTTTGCCCAATAACTTTTTATAGGTAAAGATATTTTTACAATTTCAAACTGATCGTCCAGCCTGAAAAAGGAGTAAAAGTTTTTTTAGTAATTAACTATTATAGGTTCATAATATTTTATAGTTTTCTTTAGATCACTCTCGCCAGGATTAATTTTAAATGTAACTAATATTATTTTTTACTTTTTTACTATTAAATTGAAGCTGTCTAACTTTGTCTATATTATAAAATTATAGTTTGAATATAATTATAGCTGTCTTTAAATTTATAAGATTAAAAATCAATATTTTAAGGCACTTACTTAGATTTTAAATGGTCAGTAAGAAAATCTTTTCCACATTTTCTCTTGCCGCTGAATAATAAAATTATTTGTGGCATTTCTAAGTTATTTCCTAATTATAAATACGTAAGACGTATCCAACTAATACTGGTTGTTTAACTAGTTTAATTCAAGTAAAACGGAAACGAAATTATAACATTTGAATAATAACAATGGAAAACGTCTACGTTCGAAAAATAGATAGTACTGAATTGTCACGCAAGATAAAGTTTACTTAGTGTTAGTGACAGTTGGTATTGTCACAATTAATCGATCCTTATATCTTTATTCGGATCGTTCTATGTGCATTTAGGCATTATTTTGTATAATATAATTGGTATAAATAATAGATATCTACCGTAATAATAGATCTTAGATATTTTTTTATTACTTAGGGTTTATGTAGTATTTTTCATATGAAATTAAACAACTTGTTATAGTTATGTCACAATCGTTCTTTCTGTCAAAGTAGTAATCGATTATCTACCAAATGCTTAAAAGCGCCATCTTCTATTTTTATAGGAAACTTTAGTACACTATAGAATCGACAGATGTCGTTACTTGTAACTTGTCTTGTTCAGTGGTAATTGCATCTGTGTTATAAGGTGTTATAAGTAAACATAAAGTATACGATATTTCCCTTTCTTTTTAATATTTCTTCAACTGAATGTTGAATAGTTGTTTAGTTAAGGTATTAAATATTGAAAGATTGTTTATACAAATAAGTAAACGGTTGTTTTTCGAGATAAATAAGAACGAATAGGTATAGTTAGTAGGTTAATATCAAGTAGTTAAAATTATCAAGTAGTTTGATAATTTGACGTACAAAATATGACTTAAGAATTCTTTTATTTCAAAACAAAATTTTCTCATTCCTAGGATAACATTACAATCACTCTCTAGAATTCTACGTATTTATATCTACTCAGGATAAAACTACGGCGTAAGTACCGACTACATAAAATTAATTATTATGGTGTCGTGTCGACATGAAAAGATGGCATTATTTGAGTGCCAGACAATAATTTTTAAATGTAGCAACAACTGCTTTTAGCTTACAACCTTAATTGACTTAAAAATGTTTATCAATACGTTGCGTTAATAATAACGTAAAACAATTAGCCGTCAAGGAAAATTGAACTTTACAGCGAGGAAATTCAATATGAATTTAAAGGTCAACTACATAAACCTGTTCCTTTATTTCATAAGAATTTAGTTCGAAGCACGATGCACGCTCACGACTCTCAGAACAACTCCGGACATGACATTCCACGTTTCGTTGTAGATTAGAATGGGACGGATAGCGAGCGTCCCACCGTAAAAAAAACGAGACAAGTGACTCCGGAGCAGTCCACGTGGACTACTTCATATCAACACAGGAGCAACGACCAATAGAAAACGGTACCGCTAATGTATTTCTCACCTCCGCACTCACACCCGGATCCGCTTCTACCGTAGAGTAGGCGAACGATTCTCGACTCTCGAACGAGGCGCTACGGTCGCAAATACGACGTAGGCACCCGAGATAGTTGTTTTCGAAATGACTTAAAGAGCGTCGTCTACTTGAAACTCGCACTTATTGCGTTCTACATAGAGCGTAGTGTCCTTCGCAGAGTGTTCTGCGGCTGTTGAATTTAAAACGATTCCCAAGAACAGGGTCGCAAGTTGGTGAAGGTTGGAGGAGGCCGCGCTGCAAACTGCATCGTCTCGTCACGGCTCCCCGGACGCCTCACCCCGCGGCGCCCCCCGCCGTTATTGTAGTACGCCGTGTGGATGCGGTGTGCGTGTGTCTGTTCCAGTCGACTGTTGTGCTGAGCACGAGGTTTTCATTCGAGAAGTGCATGCAGCCGCACTTTATATGCTCGTAATATTTTGCTCTCGCGTTATTTCTTTTTATTTGCCCGCTTCGCTCCCGAGTTTGACCAGCTGAACAAAGCTATTCGAGAAATGTGAGCTTCTTTATGCGATATGCTAGACGTATATTAAAGAAAGGAATTCTCTGAAGCCTTAAGAACAATTTTGCCCATATATTGCGTTTCGTTCTTTGTTACCGGTAGCCGGTACTTACACTTTACAACTTACTTGGGTAGTGAATTCAATTTTATCCTAAATGTCTTTGATCTAATATGTATGACAAAGCATATTATTTAGATAAAAATAAAGTAACTAAAATAATTATTTCATTAAGTTCTGGATTATGTAAATAAAAATGTTTATTGCTCGGTAAGAAGACTACAAAGATCAATAACATAATTATACAGGTTTATTCGTGAAACAAGTTTAAAATAATAATGCGAAGGGGATAGCCGAGAAGCTGCACTAATATAAGCGCAGGATCCGAAACAAATTGTCATTCAAAAAGCTGCTTTATGATTATAGGTATCTCTGATTCTCTGATTCAATAAAGGGATCGTTTGTCGACAAAGGGCGGAAATGTTAGGAGTTCCCCCCTTGTTACGTGACGCGAACCGAAAGGGCAACTTATCGTCGGCTTAGACAGGTAGGATTTGTTTATTAAGCCCTCCCCGAATGAGGTCGAACTATAAAACGTAAACGCCAACAATTCCACAACGACCTGGTTATATCAATATTATTGCCTATTGTTCGCTATCGGCTGTGATCGTCTATGATTTAAAAAAACAGTTTAAGTATTATGGGATGGTAAAGGCCGTGTCGCTTAATAAACAATCTGAAGTCTGATTACGAAGGTGAGAAAGACCAATGTGATATATAGAAAAAATCCGTTGGACCCTACTTCTACTATATCTAGAAGTATCTACAAACTCAGTATTTTTCAAGTAGATTTCAGATTGTCTGTTGTTTAATCAATTACTATAAGGACCCAGCTAGTTTAAGAACTTTCAGAATTAGAAATAGTAGTTATTCCCCCCCCCCGACCACGGATGCTGCAAAACATAACATAAGTTAAATTAATGTATAATTTTACGTTTGAAACTATTTAAATTTGTTTAATTTTAAATTAGATTTAAGATGTATTTCTAAATCAAAAGTTGAGATAGATTAATGTGATGCAAAAAAAAATGATGTCTAATAATATCTTCCCCATTTCAGTATCCGATGAACCGTTGGTATAAATGAGAAAAATCAGCGCTAACGTCCCCAGGGAGAGGGTGGATCGCTGTGCTTAGGGGTTGTTAATACACTCAAATACTTTTATGCCTTTCAATACCGTAGACAAGAATTAATTTAATATGGAACGCTGGCTCGACATTTGATGCAGCATGGCAACAAAATAAGAGGAATTAACGTATATACTCTTATATTCAGCAGATAATAATTAATTCCTTCGAGACTGAGTTTCTTCATATATAATGATAAATTTAATGATATAAACATCGTTTTTATTAATAACTTAAGTAATCGCATTAAGTAAATTTTATCTACTTAATATCTTCGAAAAACATTACTTATGTAATTACTTATTTAAAGTATGAAATACTGGCAACATTTAATAAAAAAGAAAGTTACGCAAGCGGAGTGTTGCAACTATCAATATTGCTGTCATCTGTCATACAAGTATGGAAGGCGTTTGACACACCGCATACCGCTCGTGAGCATTATTCAACGCAAACAAAAAGGGAATAAATGCTCGAATAAAATACTTTTAATTTCCCCGGGCGCCGCTAATCGGGCGGTGGCGATGGAGGGCGTCAAATCGCCCTTTTTATTTCGCCGTACGAACGCAAATCCGGCGGGAAAACGAAAACGAGAGGGCAAGCGCTCCGCGTTGTGGTCACGCGCTCCGAATTAATGTGCAACCCCCTCATTTGACCCGGACATGTCACTAAAAATAACCGGAAAAGGGGGGATAAGTTAATTATTCTAACGTTACGTACCTGCTATTTTTAATAACCTAAGTTATTCAAAAATATGTAATTGAAAAGAGCGACACAAGCGGGATTCGAAATTACGGCGGAAAATCGGCGTATAATCTCGGTAACCTATGTGTTTATCTGATAAACTTTCCATAATCATTTTCCAAGGTTGATTTTGTAATTATTTTTCCTTTAACTGCGAATTCTGGAAACAACACACCTAAACATAGTTGATACTGACAATTAATATTAGCGTAATCTCCGAATGTTTCCGCTCCACACCCATTTAACAAATGTAAGCCACTAATTGACACGCAAAACAACTATGCTCACCGCAAATAACATATAACAATATATACAGTAAGACAATTAGTCACCTCTGTCGCATACCTACTATATCTGTTTGTATTTAAATAATTAACTAAGTTATTTCTTTAGTTGTTTATGAAATGAATAACTTTATAAATATCTATTATGTCCGTCACAAATTCAATCACTCCTTGGGTCGGGGTTCGAATTTGGGAAAAATTTTGGTTACAATCAACGGAGGCAAAGATGCCGAATCAACTTCTTGCTTGTGACTTAAAATCTAACAGTTAGACACACAAATGCTCGCCAAGCCTGACAGTGGAAACGGTACCACTATACCTACCCTAAAGCTTAGTGACAAAGTTTTATACAATTTTTTTTTTACTTTCAAAACCTGTAGCTATGTAACCTTTTTTAAAAGGTCAGTTTTCTAAAGAGCTTCAAATATGTATAGGTAGGTGTTAATAGGATAATCATTATTTTCCATAACGATAGGTGAGTATTAAATATAATTCTTGAAGCATTTATGTAACGTAAGATTATGGACCTGACGAGTTTGTTTGAACACGCTAATCTCGGGAACTATTGGTGCAAATTAAAATATGTTTATGTTGACTATAAAACATTAGGCTGCAACCGATAGGAGCGAAGACACAGTGGAAAATGTGGAAAAAACAGGGAAAATTATTCATATTATTTTTGAGTAATTTTATTGCGCGCGGTGCTCTTTACACGATATAAAAAATGTGCGCGACAGTAGGTATATGTTTTTTCATATTTACTCACAAGAATGACGGGATGTAGCCTACGTCGTGGGTAACAGTATAACTTATAATGCTAAGGAGGTTGTTTTTAAAATTTAATTTAATTTCACACGTATTGGTAGCCTAGTCTAAGGATATATAGAAGGTTATTCTTTAGAAAAGTGGACGTCTAAGTAAGTAAGTAAAGTCTAAGTAAGTAAGTAACACATGACGGCGAATGAGTAAGTTTGAATAGCAATCAGAAGAAAATCGTTTACACAGTCAAGAGCAAAACTAACAAAGGCAACTTTTATTGGCAAAGTAAATCATTCGTTACAGAATTGTGGGCGCTGCGTAGTTTTGCACGAACTCAACACCCTGTTGGGCCATTTCTCAGGCTGGGAGTGCATCGTGTGCGGCAACACGGCTGCACTTTGCACCACAAATAATATTTCACCCAAGAGATGTCTATAGAGAAAACTTGAGCAATCTAATCTAATCTTTTGACGAAAAGCAAAGCAAAGTGTAGCGTGACAACACTCGCTTCATTGTAAAATATGACCCGTCGTGTTGAGACTTGCGAGTTTTTCAAACTATTTACGATCTGGAACATTAGGCGAACACATTTCTGAGTCCGTTTCCCTAATCAGTTCTTTCACAGACAACTCTCACTTCTGTGCCCTGCCTGACCGAAACAATCTATTGTTTCTCCAGGATTCGAACACAGAACCATTGACTACACTTATTCCCTATACCTATTCTGTTATAAATTAGAGATTTACTCCATCCTGAACTACCGTCTTACCTTATTTTCATTCTACTACATGTATCAAAATCAACATAACATTTTAGTATAGTTAAGTTAGTAGTGTAGGTAGCACTAAGCCTCAGTTTGACCATGCATAACTAATTGAAGTTTACATAGCGAGGTAATAAAAGTTAAAACACGAGTCGCTTAATCAGTAAATATAATTACATATTGTTTCACAAAAACCATATTATTTATAATGATCGCTTCCGATACAAGAAAACGGGTTTTATTTAGGTAGGTTAGTAACTTTCACAAAGTTGCCAATAATAATACTGTAACATTTTAAAACCTGTTAAATATACCTAGGTGCTTATACTTATTAAATAAAAATGTACATATTGATAAGTAATCAATAAGGAAATCTTGTTAATTAAGTGTTTTTATTATTTATTATGTACCTACCTACCGTGTTTTAAGTTTAAAATATTAACTTCTCCATTGTAAGTTGTAATTATTGTTACAATTCTGAGTTACGTAACTTACTTATATACCGACTAGTTTTAGTATAAATAAGTACAGAATTTGTATCTTTCAAAATTGGAATTCTTATTAGCAAAGTAGCTGACATCGCGCAATAACCGCGGGATCACGAGACGTGTGTTTCATACGCCAACCGATAGATGTCGCCGGGCATTAGCCGTCGCCTGTAAAAATATACGTCTCTCGCACCGCGGCTCTAACGATAAATAAGTGAGTTTGCGGCCGAAGGGGACACGGGGGGAAAGCGGGAGGCGTTATTTGTAGGGCTCGCGTGTGAATTATTCGTGGGTTCACGCGCGCTGTTTGCCCGCCGTCTTGTGAAGTGCTGAGCCGACCCTCGTTAATGAAATTTCATATCGTCTCGCTCCATTGTCGGCGCGTAATCTTCCCGCTGCCTATTCGACGCCGAAACACTCGACTGGCCTATTATGCTCGTCCCGAAATTAGGCCTCCATTCTTACCGAGTATTAAATAAACGTTACGCGAAAATTACCGGTATTGAAACGTTTTAATGAGAATTAAATTATCTTTTGGACGTAAGCTTAATTCTTTGTTGGCGATTAGATAGAGACGGATTTCCGAATATCAGTAGATTATTTGTAATATTCGATGTTACATGAACAATTATCGAGTGGTATTAATACAGCTGGTTGAACAAATGTCTCATCAAGCTGTAAACAAAAGAATATCAATTGACGCACAATGCATACGCTATGTGCACAATTTACACAGTTGTTGTCTAGGCAGACGATACGTACCTAGCTTTCAAAACGAAACTGTGCCTCCCTTTTACATAAATAACTTTACCTAGGTACATATCTTTTTTAGAAAGAAGAAGACATTAATATGAAATTCTCCAATCCTATGCTTTATACCTATTTTTGCTTAGAACTTTCGGAAGTGGCTTTCTTTACTATGGGTAAATAAGTAACTTATAAGTAAGATCAAATAATATTTGTAAACATTGAGGAAGACATACAACCATGGAGACGAGATGGAAGATGAAATACCTTAGTCTCCTAACTCGTTGTCGACCAAAAATGTACGTTTAAAATAGACTAGGAAGCTAGATAAAATAAAGGTAGAGACCCACTTATTTATTAGACAGAACACAAAACAAGTGTCTGTCCTGGCCACCCCATTGTTCAGCTTTCACGCACAGCGGGATAATATAAATCCAATTTTGCTCCTTTTATATTAGATCAACTTCGAGTCTCTGTTCACCAAAATAAAACGGAGTTTTTTTTAGTTTCACAGAATTATTAAGTTACGTTTTTGCCTACGGAGAGCTATTCGGGTTTCTAATGGGGGTTTTAAAGTTTAATATTGGGTACATTAGAATTGGAAATACAATTATTTAGCCACATATTAAAACAAACAAATTAATAATAAGTATTACCTACAGTGTAAACTTCGTACGAGCTTCTTTTTAACCAAAACTTTTTTTAGAGAACTCGATTATATAAATATATATTATAAGGATATTACAATGTTCAATTTGAATAAACAGTTTTAAATACTGTCTGCAGTGTGTCTTTAACGGTTTAAAACGCGATATATTTTAGTTAAACTTGTTTGAAAATATATACTTATCTATATATCGCGATTCGCGTTTTCTATCTTTATATAACAGTTTTAAAATAAACAAAATGTTCGTTTAAAATTCCGTCTTAGAGAAAGAGTTCTGTATCCTTAGCGACCCTGTTTACGACGTGTGATGTATTTACTTATTTTTTCTTGTAGTTTGTATGTTGGTACGTATTTACATTTATTTAGATGAATAAAACATATACGCATTTGAAAACATTATTTTTTCACATGTTATTCCACATGAAGGCACTATATATTTAAAAATGAAAATAAATTGAAAAATTTTCGACTCGGGCAGGACTTGAACCATCGTCACTTTCCGTCTGTTCTCTCCAATTGATCCGATCTACACCTATTCAATTTTTCAACTTATTGATACATGCACCTCTCGGATGTAATTTCTCCTTAACATTGCGTATTAAGGCTCAATGTCTTATGCTTTGCAGCTTAAGAAATCATTGAAGATGAAATTACAAAGTTATAAGTTTGAAAACATTAATATTTTTCACATGTTATTCCACATGAAGGCACTATATAATTTAAAATCGAAAATAAATTGAAAAAATTTTCGACTCGGGCAGGACTTGAACCGGCATCGTCAGCTTTCCGTGCTGTTGCTCTACCAATTGAGTCGATTACACCTCATCGTCGAATTTTTTCAACTTATTGATACATGCACCTCTGCGCAATGTAATTTCTACCTTAACACTTGCGTATTAAGGCTCAATGTCTTATTTTGGCTTAAAAATCATTGAAGATAAATTAAAGTTTAACTTTGAAAACATTAATATTTTTCACATGTTATTGCACATGAAGGCACTATATAATTTAAAAATCGAAAATAAATTGAAAAAATTTTCGACTCGGGCAGGACTTGAACGATCGTAGCTTTCCGTGCTGTTGCTCTACCATTGATCGATTACACTATTCAATTTTTTCAACTTATTGATACATGCACCTCTCGCGCAATGTAATTTCTACCTTAACATTAGCCTTAATACCAAGTGTTAAGGTAGAAATTACATTCGCGAGAGGTGATGTATATATTAAAAATTCGACGATAGTTAGGACTCGGTAGTCAATTGTAGAGAACAGCAGGAAATGACGATCGTTCAAGTCCTGCCGAGTGAAAATTTTTTTCAATTTATTTTCGATTTTTATATATAGTCCTTCATTGGAATAACATGTGAAAAATATTATTTTTCAAGTTATAATTTGTAATTTCATCTTCAATATTTCTTAACTGCAAAGCATAAGAATTGACTTTAGATGTTAAGTAGAAATTAATTGCGAGAGTATTATCATAAGTTGAAAAAATTCGACGATGAGGTGTAGGACTCTACTCAATTGTAGAAAAAGGAAATGAATCGTTCAAGTCTGCGAGTCGAAAATTTTTTAATTTATTTTATTTTTAATTATATAGTGCCTTCATGTGGAATAACATGTGAAAAATATTAATGTTTTCAAACGTTATAACTTTGTAATTTCATCTTCATGATTTCTTGTGCAAAGCTAGACATTGAGCCTTAATACGCAAGTGTTAAGTAGAAATTACATTGCGGAGAGTATGTATCAATAAGTTGAGAAAAATTCAGATGATGTAGGACTCGGTATAATTTAGACAAAAGGAATAATGGTTAAGTTGATGAAAATTTTTTCAATTTATTTTTTTAAAATATAGCATTTACATAGAGAGGTAGGAATATTCTATGTATAAATTAGAATACTTCGGAGCCAACTTTTTGTTCGGCCAGTTATTCATCGCGAGGTATCTAGATCCATCATGCAGCATAAAATGTACATATCGATCAGTCAGTGAGGCGTCGCGAGCTTATTTTCTACGTTGATTTATTAACGACAGTGAGCCGTAAAGTCGAGGAGCGAACGGCATTTGCCATGCGGGCGAGGAGCTCTGAAAGTAGGGCTCGAGAGCCACCGCACCCAGTCGTTGCGATTCAATTTGCGGATGTCGCACGCGGGCGAGCCGCTTTGTTTACATTAGAGCGAGCCGCGTCCGGTGCGCCGCGATTAAGGACAAATCAATAAGGCAGTCGATAGCGAGCCAGTTTAATAGAGTGAGCGAGCCGAGCGCCCTCATTACCCCCGCAATTAGCGCGCGCCGCGCTCCCGTCGACGACGCACCCCGCGCGAAAAACGAATAAAAAGAGCTGCCCTCAAAATGGCCGCCGCCTCCCCCGCCTCTCCTGCCACCCCGCGCCGCTTCGTGATTGCATCCCCGCAGCTCTTATAAATATGGCCGTATTCCTCCCGCCTTTACTGATTGCCCGTATACCCCCCGGCCTCCCCCCGCGACCGCGCCGCCGGCGTCTGAATAGATAAACGAGTCCACGTGGACTGCCGCGCTTATAAAAATCGCCTCGTCCAATCGCGGCGGACGCCGACGCCGTATCCGCCAATGTCGGGCGAGGAACGCGTGTAACTCCGCCCTTAATAAGCGATCTCGGCGTTCCGGCCAATGGAGAGGCCTCGTCGCGCGGATTCGGTCCGTCGTCGACGGAGCGGTCCACGTGGACCGACTCACACACGTACGCGAGCATAATACCTCGAGTGGAAATAGCTATGACGGCGAAATGTGCGACAGCGAAAAAATAAAACGCGGTCGGTGCGGCGGATCGAGCGAGCGAGTGGGTGTAAACAGGGGATATTTCGGTGTGGCTCGTTCGTTATTATTGAATGCGCAGCGCTAATGGCACGTCGCGGGTCGCGGGTCGCGTCTCCCGCCCTCGCTCCTCGCTCCCGACTCCGATACGATCCTAAGCGCACGATCACTCGTGTAAAACGCTCGCTAAGAGAATAATGAGATTAGAGCTTCTGCGAATCCAATTACGTGGGTGGCGTTATCGGCATAGGCGACCGGCTACTTTATTCGCCGCGTCAGGTAAAAACCAGTCGAAGGAAATAGAAGTAGTGCGAGGCGCGAGAGATAGGTATCCGCGTGGGCGGATCGCCCGATAAGTATGCTTGTCCGGTGTCGGGCCTAAAAACTAATGATACCGCTCGCATCGGACAACTGACAGTCGGGCTACTGTCTGAATACACAATGTCTAACCATTGTTAAAAGACGAAGCTGCGTTCCGAATTTTAACAACTGGGTAGGTAACTGGGTACGTTTCTAAAACTGAAAAACTACCTCCGGCTGTGTAAGACTGGCACCAAATCTGTGATCAAGCTTCTTAGGATTTATTTACGTCATATTTTGAATATGTGGCCCTGTCGACCATCATTGTGAGTCATCAACCCTTTTAAAATGGGCTTAGGCCTAGTTGAATGACTGCAGACCTACAATAGATTAACAAAACGACAAATCCTTCGGGCTTCGCCAGCTTAACAAAATACTAGGTATGTCCACGGTAAACCCTTAATTCCGAATAGCAGATAACATCCGAATCGCGCATAAATAGCTTAATTATACGTCGAGCACGATATTATCTGTAAATAATATATCGGCAGCAAATTACTTACGTAGGCTTTAGACAAGTCTAATCGTAAATCAATCGGGGCGTGTTGTGTAAAAGTCAATTAGATTAAAGAGCTGTTTGTATTGAGGCTTGTGTAACGCTGGCTCGAAGTGAGAATGAACTCGGAATTAGGGATGGGCCTCGGTTCGGTTTAACCTTAACCGAAATTTCGATTCCACATTAAAATGTTATCAGTTACGAGTAAAATAAAACTTGACATTGCTTTGATTGCTATTAGATAGGTACTACAGCTTAGAGATTTTGGAATTTTCTTTGTGCTAAGCAGGAGTTGATTAAGTGCATAAATAAACTACACGTTTTAAAGTTTATTAACGAAATGTAATTATTTTTTTACAAAAATATTCGGATGCAATCCGGCTTCGGTTCCGACCGATCTCGGCGCGTCTCTACTAAGAATAGTTAGTGGGTTCTTAGTTGTTAAACTATGACGCACGTCGAACAATGTGGCTTGGTCATTAAAATGGCATTCCTTCACGAACAATACGCGGCAGGGTTACCGGATACCACTTGAAATCCCAGACGCGACTGAGCACTTACCCTGAGGGTTAAAAGTTTAAATCGAAACCCGGTATTGCTAATAGGTACTCACTCCTTGTAACGCTTAGCGCCTAACTAGCTTTTCTAGGAAGTTCCACTCTCGCACACTGAGCGTCACCTACGCAGCTAAAACCACTAACTTCTCCTAAAATTGTGAACTCGACCTAATAACAATTAAGATTGGCGTGTTGACTTTTGTCTGCATTTTACGCGAGTAGTAGGTGGGTACATTAAAATAAAACTGTTTAAAACACGAAAGTTATTATTACATTCGTTAACAAATATAGGTGCCGCTACTAAGTGCAAAGCAACCAAAACTTTGGGTAATTATCGAAAAATTAAGTTAACTAATGTATTTTGCGTTTAAATCAGTCAACAGTGTTTTACTTCATTTAACATTGGAGTATTTTACCCTATACATATATTGGTTCTCAATTTTTACTGCTTTCATTTATCGATGCTATTACTATATATAGAATAGTGACGAAGTAGAAAGTGACTATCGAGTCATTTATATTCATTATATGCAAGATTACCTATTGTTTTCTCTTTGTATCCACCTACAATTAAAAAAATACAATGGAGCGCTTTAAAAAATATTGAATATTCACATTCACACTATTATTGTGACATAGAAATAATTAAATGCATATTGTACCACTTTATACCAAATCGTATTGTGCACGCCATTTCGACCATTAGCCATTCCGAATAAAAATAGACGAATCAACAAATTCAAACCTTCTCGGAAACACGCTTGGAATTGCGACGGCCCCGTTGCACCAATTGTAGCAATGGTAAAAACCAACTGGTCGCGGGTTTGATTGTTCTTATTTAATTATGTATGTAGTAAAAACATTGTAATAGACGTGTGTAAATTCGAGATTCGGTTATGAGAAATTTTAATTGTCTAAAAGCAAAAAGGTCGACACCACATTTATTGAATGCTAAGGGCTTATTTCACCTTCCATTATCCTCTGTAATAGAAAAATTTCGTAGCAATAGTACGTACTAACTAATTGTTTGTGTTAATTATGCACTGTTTCGAGTGTAGCTGGCGACGAGTTGTAGTGTTTAAGTTGTGTGTAAGTTTTAACTGACCGCGAGCTGACTTGGCAATTAAAGCACGCTTTCAAGGCGCTACCCATGTTTAATGAAGCTAATAATGTTACTTTAACTATTGATATGTTTCGATTAATTGCACGTGAAACATTAACGTAGTAATAAAATTTAATTTTTTTAGCGTTTATTTATTGTCCTCGTAACCTCGGCTGCCAGAACGTTATTTTATTAATATATATATAATAATAAAAATAACACAATACGCTATTCAAAGTCCCACAGACGCATATTTATATGTTATCTGTATTATAAATACCGCCATAGTTTACCCTTCTATAGTCTATGATTAAACAAAATATGTCATCTGCTATTACAATGTCACATCAGTCAGTCTGTGGTTAAGATCTATTTGTTATACTAAAAGTTCGAAGGGTTGTATTCAAATTGAAAACTTAATAAGTAAGAACGGTTGTGAACATCAACATTTTTTTTGCGTCGGCTCGTTACTTGCGCTCAAGTGCACGTAAATTACAACACGCGATTTCTTTGCAAGCTTTTAAAACTATATTTATTTTGATTGGATTAAATACTTCAATGTTTTAATGGGCAAACACGTGAAGTAATCCTTAAGTGAAGGTACATAAAAAGAAATAGTAGGCAGTAGCACTACACATGCACATAGATATATAATGATTTTCCTCTTTAACATTTAGGTAGGCAATATTAAGTACGTGTTTACATAAAGTAGGTAATCACGCGGCACTTTACTTAGTCATTACCACTCATTATAATATTTATATACAGCCTCATTTTGTTCAAGAGAGTTGTTATATTCTAGCTTATTAGAGGTATTTTCCTCGAATTAATTATCTTAAAAGTATAATCTGTGTTATAAAAGTAGACAGAAATGTACCTAAATGTGAATAATATGTACAAAACTCTTCGATATCTACTAAAATACGTGAGACATTGAAATCTTTATACATCATATTTTAGAGTTAAGATAAATAATAATGTCATGTTGAGATTTTATCTGCAACAGAATTTATCATGTTCTTAAGATTACCTAGGTACCATTTCATTCGTCATGTTGCTTTAGGCATTAATATTAAGCCGTTTTGTTATGATAATAGATAGGGAGGTATTATAAGGTGAAGGTGGCTATAATTCGATATCTCGCTAGTTGTACACTGAAAAATATTAAATTACTGTCGGTCGCTCATTTGTTAAAATAAGGGGAGCGCTTTGTTAGTTTCTCAAATAAAAAAATATATGATGATTTATTAACTACTGTAAGTTTGTAGTAAATATGATAAAAACACTACTTAACAATATTTATAAACGACTGCCTAGAGTTTCCTCTCTTTTCTTCTTCTTATAACGCTGTGAACTGGTTCATAAATGTGATAAAGCCAATTTATAAAGCTCTCGCTTCGTAAAGCATTAATATAGAAATAGACAAGATTGAAGGAAATTATGAATTATAAAATTTAGCAACTGGCGCGGCATGCAAACTGAAGCGAAGGGTGGCCGCGGGGCAAGGGAGCGTCCCCCGCCCGCCCGGGCCCCTCGCGGCGCGCTAGTTCGCTCTTAGCTCTCAGAAGAGGAGGTAGTGTTTCGCATTTGTCTATAATTTATTCGTGTGTGTCTGACCGCGCGGAGTGCGCTATCTTGCAGTGTTGATTTTTGTGTTATAGAGTGGAGTGTGTGGGTGTTTTCATTGAGTGTTTTGCAGACGATGACCGCGTGTGCTTGACGTGGGGATGTATCCAAGCGCGGGCGCGATGAACGCTGCCGCCGCCGCTGCAGCCGTGGCGGCCGCTAGGCATCCGGTAACCCACGTTTTGACCTAACGTCCACTATTCGCATATGAAACATATCATATATGAACCAAAAAGAAGGTTTAATAGCTAATTCGAAACAAAAATACTCAAATTAATTTCAAGTGACATAAAGTTCAGTATTACAACGATGTTCCAAACCACACGTATTCTCGCTTTTTAGTTAGTTATTTAATTTGAATGCCGATAGATACCTATCTAAGTTATTGTGCGAAAGTGTGTTAAGTAACAAAGCTTATTATGTGAAAGATGATTTACCGCAGCTAACGGCTGCGTTTATTATAATAATTCGCACATTAAGCAGCATAATAGCGCAGTATCTTGATAAAAATCAAGTTTCGGCAATAAAAACCAAACAATACGGTATTATCGACGTCACAAAAGCGGCCCCCCGCGAGGGTCCGTTTCCCACTGAGTCGACGTTGACGCGATTGCTTCTGAAAGTTCCAAGAATAAGGCGAAAAGTCCTTAAATGTTATCTATGAAAAATGTACATAAAAACTGCCTTGTTTTCCCGTAAATAAGAGATGTTGCCGCAAACATGTCAGATAACCACATTTCGAGTTTAATTCGAAGCGTGTTTTGTTAACTTAGACCTTATTTCTATAGGCATAAGCTGGATATTATATCGCCGCGCACCGACCGCAATTGTGGAACATCTGTCGAGCGTTTACCGACGGGTTCCGACCGCAGTATTTTAAAATCCTCTTATAACATGGTTTAGGTCAGGAAAATGCATTGAAATTAATAATCCAATATTATTACTATGTTATTGACAAGAATTGTGTATTTCTTATTTGTAGTAATATATATAGGTATTTCGCGTTTTAAACCGTTGAATTGTGAAAATGTTTTTATCACTAATGATATATTACAACACACCATATAAGACGCGACTGTTTTATAAAGCTAGAAGGTTAATGCAATTCAAATAGTTTTACAAAAAGGTACGGCCAGCTTTTGTGTTGATAATGCCGTTTTGCTTGTTAGACACGCTTGTTTACGGTCAACACAAATCGATAATAGACCTTTCCAATGAAATGTGCACAAACAATAATTTTACTCAAGCACCGAAGTACCGAAGGCAGTAAAATTTATGGCGATGTTCAGTCAGATTTTCCGATTGTTGACCGTGTTTCAAATGGCGGACTTTTACTTCACTCTTTTACGACAGTCTTTTATGACGGCGAGGGGACTGCGGGGGAGGAGGGAGGTGTTAATGTAAATGCCTATTTGTATGTTTGCTTAAAATCCGTGTCGCGTCCTAGGTACTCGGCACTCAGTCAATATTTGACAACGAGTGACGGAATTACCGCTATAACAAGTGGTATTATGAGTAAATATCATTGGCGTCGAGCATTATTTTCGACTAGTACTACGTACCTAACCTAACATTTAAGAGAGTTATAAAATGGAAAATTTTGTTTTTCCTAGATAAAGAAAAATGCCTTGGCCGAACGAAACTATAGTCACGTTAACCAGTAAGACGAACTCTAATATAACTAGCGTAAATCCCTAAAAACTGCACGCTTCGCCGCGTAAAATATTCGATTTTCCTCTAACGTCAAAGGTCCGCGACGTGTGACAATTGACATGTACCGCGGGAATATTAAGCGGAAATGTGAAATCGAGAAATGGAATGACGTCGCGTGTCGCATTTCATCAGATAAGCGGGGTTCCTTGAGTCAACGTTCCTCTGAAATAATTCCCTACATTTGTGTCGAGATAACGGCTTTATCAGCGAGCAAACACCGTATTTGGAGTACGCTAACAATGCTTCATCGTAATCTATATGCCATCAAAATGTTATCTTAGATTATTTCATATTCTCCTAATACAATTTTGGCTATTTTGATTCAAATAGAGGTGCGTAGTTTGATAAGCATTGAATTAAGAACAATATTGCTGCAGAAACATTTCTCCCTAGTTTATGCGACAACTACACACTGTCAATAAAACAATTTAACTGCAAAGCATACGATTGCGATCCGAACACTATTGTTGTGTTAAAAATAAGTAACTGATATTTGTTTTAGATTGTAGAAGGAAATTTCCGTCAAGCTAAAGTTATATTTAAGAAATTTTAATACTACGCAATAAGATATGCGCAGAATTTCAATAAAGCTTATAAAAAGCCATCTAAATGTTGGATCTGTGGTGCCAAGTTTTTGATCACCTTATTAAGATAAAAGCTTTCAAAACCCCGCTGGGCGCTACCATGTCAGCTTGCACATACAAGCTTATTTATTCAACGGAGAAACAAATTTTATACTTACGCTTTATTTTGTAGAGCTTAAACTGACAGGCACTGAGTACAAAATTGCTCAGCAATTAAATCGGGCATAGGGGCCAATCTTCTTGTTTAAATATTTGTTTCTGCCTGTTTAGTTTGTGAGTGCAAATGGTGTTTTTATGTTTACCCAACGCAGTGCTGCAGTATCTACTTATATTAGATAATCAACATATAGATATTCATTTAAACGTATTTTTTTATATCTCCCTGTACGATCTCAGCGTAAACATATTTTGGAACTAAGGCGACGAGTAGATTGTTGTTCATTGCTTATATCAAATTATAAAATACATTAATACTTAGCTATATCTGTATTATGAATTCCAACAGATAATATAAACGGTTTGATCCCATTCAGTTAACTGATTCGAATTCCAACAAAAGATCAGCCGGCGACGAACAGGTAGACAGAGGCAGACGGATTCAATAATTCGAAATACACCTATTTCTTTTTATATCCGTTTAAATGCATTCTGTTTAGTTTTGTTTTTGTAGGGACGCGGGCCTTTCATCCGGCCCTCCGCACAATACTGACACTCAAAAACTGCTCATTGTATTATAATTTGACCTTTTCGGCGATAATTTATTGGAACCTTCTTTAGAAACGTTTACCCAGTCTATTATAGTCGTGGATTATTGAAGTTTTTTTCATCGATTTAGCTCGGAGCGGCCGCTCCATGAGAAACGAGGGGTTCGAATAATCCTGTTGCGTTTGTCGTTTTAACAGTGTTGTTGTACAAAAATACATTCGATCACAAACAATTAAAATAACTTGTATTTTGTATAGTTTAAAACGGGAGTTAGATACCTAATTTATTTCACGTTAACGTTTTTATTTTAATGGATACCTTAAAATGTGTATTTTACCGTTATAATATGGGATAGAATGCATGCTAGAAGCATGGGCTAGCAGCTATCCGTTCCATATGTTTGTGGTAGATATAGAAAGGCGGACACGTCGTTCGATAAAAATAACCCACAACCCGTAAACAAACGTCGACTCATCGACATTTTGTGTACTCGTTACTCCTCGAATCGAATAATTAAAACGGCGTTTATTATCAGTAAACCAATATGCGATGCATCTGTTCTTTGCTTCTCGTCTTAACTTCAAATAAAACATTCTAATACCGCACCCATCTTTGTTTAAACTAATAAAGTTATTTCTGTACTTTAGCGCGCCAATAAAACTGCAAAGTATTCCGTGAACAAATTATTCAGGCTTGTATAAAGTTAAGTGCACACCGGGCAATACGCGAACGCGCGATGTCTCACTGCGTGCGGTCGAATCCGTCGAAATGGCTACTCTTTTTGTTTCGCTCGTGACGTGTTTAATGTTTGGCTAATGTATTGTGATACTTTACGAATGAGTAATGAGCTCTTTAAAATGTCGATAAATATGTCGACGGCCAATAAATGTTTCGTAGATAATGGCGCCGTAAAAGGTCGGATTTCTCGCGGTCGTCCTCGGTATTACGTTATTAAGTGCGATCGCCCATTACGGCAGTCGGTGCGGGGCGCGCGACCGCAGGCCTCACTACAGCGGTCGCATTCACTAAATTCCCGCCGCATTTTTCCCGGGCCCGACCGTCCGTAGTTCCATTTACAACGTCTACATGCCGCGCTAGTTCCTTTTACGCTTTTACGCTCCTTTTATTATTTTTAAAGTCCGTTTGTTCCTCTCGCGCCGAGCGATGCTTATTTATTTTTTGCCGCCCGGCCTCCCGGCGACCGTGTGTTGTTGTATTCCTCGCTTTATTTTTATTCTCCGGCTTCTTATTATGGAGTTGGTTTTTTTCGCTTTATTACTAAGTTCTTGCGTGTTCGCGTTGCTTTATTTGTGTGTTAAGAGGCGAGCGTCGGTTGTTTTTTTTTTCAATCGAGCCTCACACCGAATTATGGTCATTAAAGGATAATTTGTATTATGGTAATTTGGGATGCGTGTAATTTCTGCTTCGTGATAGTTTTTTTCTGGTACTGATGTTAGAGAGCTTTTTATATGTTCAATAACTTTTACAGTATCATTAAAATACCAACATTAGACGTTTGAGTATTGTTAATAATAAATCAACACCATATGAGGTCAGATTTATTAACGTTCTTTTATGAGCATAAATATATGCTACTTATTTTCTTTTAAATAGTTCTTATCTTAACCCAAACAAATGTATTTACGTACGTATATGTCAGCAGGGGCCACCGCAACCGGGCCAACCCATCAAATTCACAGTGGGTGAATCTTGTGACAGGATCAAAGAAGAATTCAACTTCCTTCAGGCTCAGTATCACAAGTGAGTAGCCCTATCTACATTTAGGAGTTATATATTTTCTTAACTAGAAACACTTAAGTAAATATTACTAAACAGTTCCGTTCTAGTGAAAATATTTTCACAAGATCCGTATCGACATTCATGTGACAACCCGACGACGGAGATAACCCGTTATCGGAATACACTTAAATCTCGAGCACATACAAAAATAAAACGTCTAAGAGGGCTTATCCGGGATTCCTTCTGTCGTCGAGTATCAGCGGAATCATTTCTTATCTTCCCTTTGTGAACGCTAAATAGTCCTTTTTCACATTCAGATCCCTTTGTGACCTTTTATTTGTTAAGAGAAACATCGCGACTCGAGCAGGTAACCGCCGGATTATTTCGCACGCAACGACGTGAATAATCTTCCGAGAAGTTTTCTAAGAACGAAACGACTTCAATCTTGTCGGGCGAGATAAGTGTTTCCTACTGTAATTGAATAAAATTTATCTTATACGTGGCCTGCGGGTTATTTAACGAGAACGGCGCCCGATAAAGATTACACGTTTGACCAACTCGATAAGGTTTATGAAACAAGTTTGGTATGTCAATAAAAACATATTAAGTGCTCAGTGAACATCTTTAATACGGAAATATTATGTTGTGTTGCGATGTTAATACATTATATATATAAGATAAATAAGTTCCTTTTAACGGTTTCAAACGGCTCTCGATGCTGTTAGGTACGCCTAACGTCGAATATCTATATAGGTACATTATACATATTGTTTTTTGTATCACCACTAAAATGGTTAATCGTGTTACCTAGCATTGCGTTCAGCGCGAGAGGTTCTAGGTTCGAATCCCGAGGAGACTATAAATTGTTTCGGTCGGGTAGGGCACTGAAGAAAACTTAGTATAAAGAAAAAATAGTGAAACGAACACAAAGGTGTGTGTCCAATGCGCGGTAGAAAACTGGATTTCGTTTTTATTGCTTTTTAAACCGTGTTCCACTCGCGTAATTTTTGTTTGTTTTTTGTTACAGTTTAAAATTAGAATGTGAAAAACTGGCCAGCGAGAAAATTGAAATACAAAGGCACTATGTAATGGTGAGTAAAAAACGTTATTGAAATAACTTATTCAAAGTTACGACGCAGTCACGAGCAATCTAGAGTAACTAGTTTACAATCAATAGGTACTCAGCCTGATACTTAGTATCTATTGTTCGACGCCCGCATATTGAGCGTACTGTTTCCAAGTGATCGGACAGTCCATTATAATATATCCCCCCGTTATTTAGAGATAATCGTTGACATGAATAATATGTACGCTCGCGTGACAAGTGCCCTGTTCATTATGAATGACACCCACTGCACTCCATTATTGCCTGCGACTGTTTTAGAATTATGATATGACTGTTTAATGTACAGACAAATGGATTATATGAATGTTGTGACTGAGATTAAAACATTACATGATCAATACTAGGTATTAAGAATTAAAATTTAAAGAAACAAGTTGTGGTTTAGTGGCAAATTAATGCTTTCGAGTTTGGAACAGGAAATTGCAGTAGCCATAAGTATCCTTTAATTAAAATTGGAGCTACCTATTTGATTTTTTTAAACCAACTTCAGAACTTCACTTGATGGAAGGTATATCCTTATAATTTATAAAAAAAATGCGCTGTCAACACTCAGCTTTTGACATTCAGACTCTATGGACTGAATCTGATACACGGTTCAGCCCTTGGATTACTCCGGGACCACGCCTACCAAAGTCGGTGGTTCCTGACCTGAATGGAGATTCGATCGTTTCCACCTATTTACTGCCTAGACTTTTGCAGAAAGTGATTTATATAAATATATTGGACTTAACGGGAAATGAATCCACGACCCGTTGATTACTAGCCATAAATTACCATCGGATAGGGGCCCGTCAAAGAAAAGTAGTGGCATTTTTCAAGTAAAGCGAATAGATATTTGGCAGCCCCTAATTCCCGCGCTCGTTCCGTTCCACCCGATATGAATCACGATTAAGTGTTGCCAAATCGCCTGCAATTTATTTTAATACGCTCCGGAGGAAATTTTCGCGGAGTTTTTATATGTCGGAAACACTTCTGGCGGTTCGCCAAAATGTTCTGCGGATGTTTAGTCACTCGACTCAAATGATTTGAGGAAGCTAATCCGTGCCAAATGCTTTCTGTGTCACGTCTACATTGTTTGCCCACTAATGTCATTGATCTTTTTAATCTGTGCCGTTTGTGTTTCAGTACTATGAAATGTCGTACGGACTCAACGTGGAAATGCATAAACAGGTAATTTATCTTCACTTATTTTTAGAATATATTTGATTAATATATAATGGTTTACAATTTATTAAAGTCCACATGCCAACGTCGGTTGCATAGTGGGTAGTTACACAAAATTAAAAATATAAATCATATTCGACACGAGTCTTTGTATAAATGATTACAAAAGTGGAAAGCTGAAAAAACTGTTATTGCGCTCAGCGTCCGTCGTAGCGTTGTTCGAGTGGGCGCCGTGGGCAGCCCGGCGGAGGGCGGACGGACACCCACAAAGTACGGGCGCGTTTTGTTGACATTTCGCTTTTTAATTTACAACCTCCTTTGTTTCCTACGCCAGTGTGAATGAAAAAGAAGAACCTCTTCGTAAATTGCAAAGTGCAGTGATTCGATGTTGTGACGGCGTTTATTTCTATGCGGCGTATTGTTATCGATATATTATAGGGATCGTCTGCGATCCCCCTAATGTGTGCAAGTGGCGCGGAGATAATACACGTATATCTTCTCGTTGGGGACGCTTAGTGAAGTTTACAAAATGTGGATTAGTTAGGGTTACCACTAACAGATAAAATTTCTACGATGTCATTACAAAATTTATTTTTAAATTAATAAGTAACTCATATGATATATCATCATAAATGCATGTACTAAATTACTTCCAAAGTTATCTTAATTTTCTTGAATATGAGCTACAAAATCAGGTTTCATATGTTCGACAATGAATTGCAACAAATTATACACAATTTTTCCCTAAAATTATTACTTACCTTTTAACTGAAACAGTAACTTAATTAACTAATACGTTACGCGTTTTAACCCGTTAAAAAATGTTTTATTTAAACGTGTAGGTACTCGCGTAAACTACAGACATTACCTACCTTTTCTGTCATTTGTCTACAATAATGAATAATATTTGTCCTGACAACCCTCGCCGCAGGCACAATAGAGGGCAACGAGTTATTACTTTTATGCGCCGAGGGTTCTTTCGCTCCTAGGGCTGTAGTTCGCAGGGGTCCCGTAATCTGTTGATTTTACGCTCGCCGACCCCTTCGCTACGCTCGAACCCCACTTTTAATAAAAGCCTTGCAACACGTCCTCTAAACGGAAACAAAATCAATTTACGACGCTCGCCTCTTAATAAGAAACACTTTTTCGTTTCATTACGCGGTTTCATTTTTCCCACGATCATTGGAGAAGTATTAGATAAATTATCAAAGCTATACCTGAGTCATTCATTAATACAATTACCAGTTCTACAATATTTACTTTTTAATTTTATTTAATATCATAAATTATAAACGAGAAAATAAATGTAAAGAAAAGTTACATACAAGTTGTGTAGATGTTTATTTCTTTATGCGTACAAAGAATAAGTTCATATATAACAAAAACTTATTTTCTAACTTACGCAACTATGACAAACAACTTTCAACTATGGTCCCTATCTATTTTATATATTTAAAGAAATGTATATAAAAAAAAGCGTTACAATCTCAAATATGTTAGACGTATCCTATCCCACTATTAAATGAAAACTATAACAAAATGATAATAATTAAATCATTATAAGTTTTCGTACAAAATTATAAGGCAGGGGTGGGATTCGGGTACATATTTGTTTAGGGTCGCGCAGACCGGCGAGTAGGGTGATTAAGAAGGGTCGTATTGTTCGGTGCGGCGGGCAGATGTCGGGCCCAGTTCTGCTCGAAAGCGCTATTTAGCGTACAGTGCCGCGCTTTATTGTAATGGATTATTACATTAGCACTTAACACGCTCAGTCGAGCGGGAATCGGAACGCACCCCTTCTCTCGTCTAGCTATGCGGGTGCTTGTTACTTTTTAACGACTTGTTAAAAATTTAGTTATCACTAGCGTTGGGGGCTATTACCAAAGAAGTGATATAGGACGACGACTTTTACGCTTTATTGTGTCGGTCGTAAGTTTGTAACTCCAGTTGCGTTTTGTCTTATTAATCTGACATATGGTTTTTCGACGGTTTTGTTCGATATTTCTTATCCAAGTCCCTAGTGTAACTCATAGGCAATTTTTTATCAAGTACATTTATAAACATTTTAGTTTTGAAAAGGAATTGTTTAATAATAATTTTTTAATAAGTTTAACTAATATATTTTGCATTTTAAACCGTTATAGTGTATTGATTAAATCAAATTATTGTGTGAGTTTCTAAGAATGATTCCATTTATGCGGCGATAAGTGTAATATCACTGTTATCAGAATTGCCCTCACTAGATCGTTCCAACAAGAGTTCAATTCTAAACGCGCTCCATATTCCGCCTCTTAACCGAACTTTCAAGGCCATCTCTAGTCATTACCGAAGGCGTTAAGGTCGATTTTGTCGCTCGTCGAGATTGCATCGTGACTCGGCCCGGCGTGACCGTCTCTAACGCGCGTTTTCCGCTCTTTCTGGCGACGACTAATTGCTTAGATTTTCTTTTGTTAGTCGCGGGGCCGGAGCGCATTCGGACCGTGCCGAATTACACCTACTTACTCTGTCAATTGATTGTTTCGTCGTTGTGTGACTGAATCGACACGGACGCTTATTGTTCTACGACTCTACGTCGTTATCCATGCTAGAGATACGTCCGACTTTTGTTACGCAGATAATCTCCTTTGCTTGCGTATAACGTGGACATAATAACTGTAGGTATTAGGGAATACTATTATTATATAGTCGTCAGTATTCTCTCATAACTAGTTGAGCTTAAAAGCGTTAGTTTTGTAGGGGAAGCCTTCTCCAAAAAAGGGCAAACAGACACGGTACCTGACATCTGCTATGAAGTAACAACTGTCACATACTATATTAGTATATATATATATATATATAAAAGGTTATAAATAAAAATGCTAGTTGAATTCAACTTCAATATTACTTTTTCCCGATTAAAACTGAATTTTATCGTACCTAAAAAAATCGTCAACAACACTTCCAATATTAATTTTTAACAGACAATAGCAATGTGTTGAACAAGAGTCAATAGTTGAAGAGTTATAAATTAATAACGCCGCAGTGATTTCATGAAGTGTCGAGAGGGAACAATAGGGTTATGCTGAACAAATAGCGGTGGGGGGGGAGTGTCGATGAAATACTATACCGTGTTTTACGAGCGTTGACACCCCTGCGCGAAACGCTTCAATACACATATCACCCATTCCACAGGCTCATGAAATATCATTCATGCGGAAAACGAAATCCGCGCGTTGTCGTCCTAGTGATGAGCCATTTGAACAGAAACCGAATTTTGGCCGAACATTCGGTTCGTGTTTGTTTAAGTCTGCTTCTCAATAATGTAATTATTTAATCTGTATTTTTTTGTGCTTGACAAATAATATTGGCTTCGTTTGCTTTAATTGTACCTAATAAAGATAATCCATAAAATTCATTTGATCAATAACAACTATAATTAAATGATAAGAAAACTAACTTACGATAATAATTATAAAATTAATATGTTATTGGCATTTTTGCAAGTATTTTTCGTAATATATATTTTTTCATATTCTTAAGTTTATTTAAAATTCCGTTAAAACGTGGATACTCCAATATTTTGTTTAAAATATAGGCACCTAAGGGCCATATTTGTTCATGTTAAGTAACTTTATGTCTCCTCGTAACAGCACTTGTCTTATAACTTTGCAAGATTTACGGGCTTTTGGCATTGTCGACATAATATTTTAGACATAAATGGTTTTACATATAATACAACAACTGCTTAGGATATAACGTAGATCAAATTTATTTACCAGTTTCTGCAGAAATCCATTTAAGCGAATGTAATATATAGACTTAATAAAATTAAAAAACAAACGTTAACTCAGTTAATTAACTTTATGTAGATGGTTGTGACGTTTCGATAGCAGTTGGTTGTTTGATGCGTTCAAATTATTCATAGATGGGGTGGAAACTTGTTTACCCTTGCATTAGGGTGCGCCCGCGCCCGCAGCTCTCCTGATAAAAACATTGCACGTGCCCGATCCGCTTAGCTACTATTTATAATGAAACAACCGGGGAGTCTCTTGCCCCTAATCCTGTTTGTTTTCGACCTTCCCAGCCACCATGGAAACGTAAGCATCCAACAAATCTAATAATGGATTTAGGATGGATCCCTTTTCCTTATTTTTTCACGATTTCATTGCGCGGTTTCTGTTTTATAATAACGACATTCTAATAACTATACTAACGATACCCCAAAGCCTGTATATTGAGCTTTGTAAAACCAATAAACTTAATAGGCTATCTTGTAAATCTATTTTGGCTTTCATACTTTAAAAAGTGAGTCTACGCTTACTGTTTTCTAAGCTTTGGGATGGAAGCATTGCTTAGTCTTTCGAATTCAAATTGCTTAAAAAAGGGTTCCAAATACAAAATAACATTTCGTCGAACAGCATAAAATATGAAATGACAGTTAATTGAAAGCAGGTTTGCGAGAGCGCGAGTCGTTTATCGTTACGAGTCCCACAGGGTGTGTTATCGCCATATCTCGTATCTAGAAGCTGATACAACATTGTGAATTGTTTAAATGAACTCCGCAATGAGCTCGGGCGTCTCCCCTCGCTGTAAAAGTGAAATTATCTCTCCATCTGACAAGTGAGTCGCGCGACAGATGGCGCTTGCAATAAAACCACTAAACGCGCTATCGTTCGCTGCCCCTCTGCTGTATTATTTGATCGGGGAGCCAAATTAAAGGATTTACTAACCCCTCTAGCCCGACCCTCGCCGACGATCACCTCTGTATTAAGTCTAATTGTGTTTTCAAATACAGACCCTATAATGATACAGGGGTATGCCGTGTGCGAAGAATGAGACCCGCTCATTTTAGTGATTTATTCAATCTACTGCTGCTCAATGTAAAACTTCAAAAGCTTTATTAAAGCTCGGATCGCCCTTCATATTGTTATTTAATTTTAAAGTTAAGTCCCCTAATGCCTTATCCGAACAAAATTGCTAAAGTCCTTTATTGCGATAAATATAACGATAAAAGTTCAGATAAAACTGATAGTTTGGCGTAATCAGAGGTAAACCGGAATGTTGAGTGATTATGGGATTTGATTAAGTCTTTACGGTAACACTTATTTTTATCAGCGCCTTATCATGTTTAAAACTATCAGCTGGAGGAACCTTCGAACCCGGGACTTCTCGCCCTTCTATTACCTAATCATAGTGTAGGTAAAAAAGGGCGAATGTAAATACAAAACACGTAATGTACACTCGTGTTTAATTATACAGCTATCGAAGTTCCCCTCCGCTCGCGGCACCGGTGTGAAACTAATTACGGTCCCTACTCGGGGCCGCCTTAATTGCACTGATTGAGACACGGATATTGATTTGGAAACAGTTTGCGTTGATGCGGAGCTCGGCACTCGGTCGAGGCGAGCTCATGAATAATGGACGCCTTGTTCGCTCCTTGACTCCTCATATAAAACAGACGATTTCTATTCGACTCGTAAGCCACGGCACGCTCGTTCGCTGACTCACTCATTTACCATTCAAAGTGATGCTTCGTAAAAATGCATTCGGAGTTTCGTAAGAATGTCGGGAACTCGCTGCACTGTTTTCTCTTACTTTGTTATGCAGTGTTTTATGACTGATTCGAGCGCTTAGGGCATAAGACACTGTACTGGTTAGCTTTAAAAAAAAACAGCGATTAGGACACGGTCTGCCCATGCGCATAGAGTTGTCATTAAACAAACGCACACATTTATGTACTGAACACTTTAAAAATAAATACTGTTTTAAACCATAAAGTGTAATGTTTAACATCCATTTCCATGTGCGTACGCCTAGCGAAGTCATCACGTATTTAAATTTTAATTTCGCGTGAACAATACGAAGTTGACAACGATTAAATCTCGCTTACATATCATGAAAACAGTTAAACAGTTGTGCGGCGTAGTCCGCGCACTCTACACAAATAGTGAAACAATTCCAAGTGTGGGGTGAACAAATAGAGGGTGGCTACCCGCGCAGCTATTGATGCTCTCGGTCTGAGAGTTGCACAATACGCTCCAATAAATTCGCCGTACGATTGCAAATTACGAAAGCAGATTAACCGAGCTCCCTAGTCTCATATGCTTTAATGTAATACCTCTTTATGTTATACTATGGCAACAAACGACAAAACAGAACTTAACTAAGGTATACAACTGTTATACACAGTTTCAAACACACTTACACCCTCTCCCGGCTGACTTATGATAATATAAGTTATTAAAGAACAATATTTTACAGTACAGAGGTATAAAATTACTCCATAAGTTTTAGTTATATAATGTTGTACGAATTTAATTAAATGAGTAAAAATATTTATTTCTTAAAGTTATTGGAGTTTCATCGCAACAATTCTTCATTACGTTCATTACTTCTATGTCCGTTTCAATGATCCGTTCTTTAACAGGCAAGTAGTTGATCGGACTTCTGTGCCCTGCCCGACCGAAACAATTTCTTGTTTCCCTGGAATTCAAGTCCGGGACCTCGCGCGCTTAACGCAATGCTAGGCTACAGAGGCGGTCCGTATATAACAATAACTAAACATGATTTTTTTAAATAAATAAATTAATCAATAAATAATACATTATCTGTGTATACAAAATAAGTTATCGTGAAAAAGCGTTTATAAATTGCCTTTATCACTCGGAATTAAACGATAATTGTATAATTGTGAGAATAATAATGCTTATTCTTATTTGAAACATATTAAGGCAGAGTACATTTGAATATTATAGATATCGACGTGTGAACATGCGACCGCCGTCACGCGATCTGACGTGTCGCACGGTACCAACAGCCAATATGGCTAACTGCATATAATATTTCGCTTATAATCGCTTATTAAACGCAGAATGTGTTAACACGGTGTACATTTCATTATAAACATGTCATGACTAGTGCTCGTCTGTAGAGTTCTGGATTTAATTAATTGATGTGATTTTTTAATTACAACTTTTACTTTAATACATTTTAATGTGTCTACTTTAATTAAATTAACAACTCTGAAGTTTAATATCAGAGTGTAGAGCGTGGGCAATTAGTGAGACATATATTTTGATGCAAACTTATTTAGGGGAATGCAAAACGGTAGTATATTGTCATGCTAAAAATCGCGTTTAATGTTTGTTTTAATATCAAAGTAGCTGCCAATATTTGTTTGACGTCTTTTTTGCTTTTGTTATTTTACAATCAAACAGTCTCATATCCATGCCCTTAACCATACCTACATTTTTTTAAAGACAGACGCTAAACTGTGTAGATATAAAGGGATAATTATTGTCACCGAAGAAGTCCAATAAAAACAGATAATGCATCTTATAAACCTACCTTTGAATTTATGGCATCTATTCTAAAAAAAGATGTACGTTATTATTTATATTCTTTCTTCTCAAGCTCAAATTCTCAATTCCGTAGAATAAATAAAAATGGCGTAAGTTTTAATTCCGACCGCTGACACAGGCGTAGTAAAAGACAGCTCGAGCTTAACAGGACAAGGGTTGGGGGCAAACCGCGTACCGACGAGCCGCAACGCTGCGGCGCGTGCGGTCTGCGGTCCGCGGACCGCCAACCCACCGACCCGCCAACCCACGGACCCTGCCCGCTCACATACAATATTCAACAATTTGTAAATTACCTACTTCCAAATACTTATGCTTGATTATCTATGGTCTTTAGTTCATAAATTGAAACATAATGTGGTCCTTTATAGCTAGACAAACACTGTAAATATATAAAAAATAATAAACATAAGGCATATTCTTATGGCTGAGAGAAATCCTATCTATCACGTTGATAAGATAACGTTTATTTGTACGAAACACTAGAAAAATAAATATAAAATTCCAAGCGAAGATAAATATGCGATACCGTCAACGGTCATCCAGTAAAAACATAAAAACCGTTGCCCCAAGTTATAGATGCGAAATTGAAACTCGAATAATCTCTAAAGTCATGCTCCTATTAGCTGGAAATCTGAATTAATTTGAATCCATTGACCTTTTCGAATTACCATATTATGATACTAATAACTTCATTTGAAAAGGCGATACGACATAAATAACTTTGTATTAATATTACAGCTAATTGAACAGAATAGGTGTGATAATTTATGTCACTAATTAATCAGAACATGTGATGATACAATTTATTATTCATAATTTACCAAATCACAGTATGGAGGCGAATTAATTGTACCTTATATTGTTTTATACAATTATAGAGAACTAGCTGCGCCCGCGACTTCGTTCGCGTGGAATAGTGACTTGGGGTAGAATTTTTAATTTATTTATATGTATACCCAAATTTCATTCAAATCCGTTCAGTTGTTTAGGCATGAAAGAGTAACAGACAGGCAGACAGAGTTACTTTCGCATTTATAATATTAAGTATATAAGTAAGGATCTAAACATGCTACTAATATTATAAATGTGAAAGTTTGTATGTGTGAATGGATGTTTGTTACTCTTTCAGAAAAACTACTGAATGAATTTCAATTAAACTTTCCAATAATACTTATAGCTAGAATAAATATAGGTATTATAAAGATAGTTATATAATATATATTTTTTTTTTGGCTGTTTATTAATTTACGTAATTGCGTATTTATCGCAGCCAATCTATGTTGTAAGTGCTACTTTGCCGCAACACTCTCACCTCACATCACTCCTACTCTAACTTCCACTCCCAATCCCACGCCGCCATCCCACTCCTATTCTCAAAAAGCCAAAGAAGAAAGTTGCAATGTTCTATCTTCAAAAACCACGAATTTCCATACAAACTTTTACCCCCCCTTTTAACCCCTTACAACCCCCTTTTTCGCAATAAAATTAGCCTATGTTCTTTCTTAGGGTCTAGACTATATGTATACCAAATTTCATTCAAATCCGTTCAGTTGTTTTGGCATGAAAGAGTAACAGACAGGCAACAGAGTTACTTTCGCATTTATAATATTAAGTATATAAGTAAGGTTCTAAACATCCTACTAATATTATAAATGTGAAAGTTTGTATGTGTGAATGGATGTTTGTTACTCTTTCACGCAAAAACTACTGAATGAATTTCAATTAAACTTTCCAATAATACATATAGCTAGAATAACATATAGGCTACTTATAAAGATAGTGTATATATATATAGTATTTATTTGATTATCACGATACATTTACATTCATTTGATAAAATAAAACTGTAACTATTTGACATTTTATAAATCTGATAAAATCTATCTATCAATACAATATTTTTTTATTGCTTTTTAATTAAATTAGTATTCTAGATACGAGAGAATTGAATAGCTTAGTATTATCATACTTAATATATTTTTTTTCTCTATACAGTTGAATTTTTGATTAAATGGCATTATATTTTTTTTTCTAGCTTAGCAATAAGTAAAGTGGGCTCTGGATTCAAATCACGGGAAAACATATTTCATAAGTAGTTTGCCTGATATATGAATTATATGAAAAGCGCGTAAAAAAACGAACACACAATTGTGTCCGTACCATACCCCACGTAGGCGAGACAGGATTTCCCCGTATAGAATAATTTATCTTATTCAAACAGCATGAGACTCGTCCCGGGTAGTTGGGGCTTGGGTACACAATAAGCGTCGTCGGGTGGACAAACAGCTTGTGCAAACAAACCGAGTAAACTTGCAAACTCGGACCCTCCAATTCCAGACAAATGTTATGATGTATACTATTTAATATTTCACCCTCAAAACATTTGGTTCGTACCTACGTAATAGATTCCTTTGTTATTCTAATTTATAATGCCGCGCTAAAACATGTTGTTTATTTCATGCCATTAATAAACATGTAACAAGGTGGTTGTTTGCGATATTCGATAAAAGAAATGCTCGGTGTATATTCCACCTTAGCCTTCGTTACATCGTGTATCATTGGACGTGAAGCCATGTTTGCGATAGCGCAGCGCAACGAGCTTGTAAACACTGCTGCGAACGGCTTCGTAAATAAACACCCGCTGTTTCAACGGGCGTACCTAGCTCTTGCACTATATCTGACTATTTACACATGTCATAAACCAATCTCGGCTTATTACTCGAGGCTTTTATCAAATAGGTTTTACTCTACCACAAGTAGAACTAATACGATTATCATAAAAATAATTAACCGTCTTGTATTATCTGCCGTTTACACAAGAAATAAAACACTTTAACCTGTTCAAAACACGAAATAAATATATCAGTTTGTTTCGGATGATAACCTACATTAACTAATATATTTCGCATTTTAAACCGTTCAATTGCTATTAGTTTAATAAAGTAGTCACTATCGGCCTTATACAATTATATAAATTGAGTGGAACTAACATAATTAAGATTTAAACACAGATAATCAATGTTTGGTATCAAACGAAGGGCCGTGAGCACAAAACAAAACTGTAGATATATGAAACAGATTGCAACATATAACTACACGTATACCTACAGATAGGTACATAAATCATGTTAGTGATCGTCTAGACTTTAGATTTTTCTTACGCCTTTAATACTTGCTATCAATTCATTATCCGATCCATCACGTAACACAGTAGATATCATTTTATTTATCGCTCACAATATATACTTATGATTTATTGTAATCAGACCGATCGAAAAACTAAATACGCGTTATCGTTATCCAAAAAATAGATAGCGTCCAAGCGAATATTAGATACATTTTATCATCGCGGTTATTAAAAAAATAACTTAAATTGAATAACATATCTCTACGCTTTAATTATTATAATTTTTACCACCATGTGTGTTGTTGATAGCAGTAGAACGCTGTCGTGGCTTCAAATCTTGTTCGTTTGAAATTTGTTGAATTTTAAGCCTATTCTTAACTAATATATGGCATATTGTTGCTAATGTATAATTCCTATTATCCAATTAAATACTAAACTATCTTTTCCCATTAATTTAACACAATTGTTCAACGATAATAGAACAGAGTGACTAACAACAAAACCTGTTATTTCAAAGTCTAATTGTCGGAGCAATATCTATGTTACACACAATATAGTTGTATTGTTATCGTTCCATTGTGTACTTACAACCGGTACCGTAAAGGCAGAGAAACGCGAAGTCATTAGTATCGCCGGCTTGTATCACAAAAAGTTCGCTTCTATAATGATTGATAGGGATGGGCTGCAAATCGGTTGAAATTCGGCTTAACAGGATTAGGGCAATTCGGTTAATATAAACTTTGCACTGGGAAAAGTTTTACCTCTTCTCCGTAGATCAACAAATATCGTACCTATATAGTATTGGAAAGAATCTTTTTAGTTTAATTATTTTTTTATCAGAGTTTATTCTTTAAATTCACAATCATTATGTTTACGATACCAAAACTTTTGAATTTTTACCGAACATTCGGTTTCGAGTCAAATCACCCACGGTAGGTACATCACTAACGATTGATCCATTCGAAGAAACAACTCTGTCTTGTAACCTATTAGTAAATTGAGCAAGTCATGTGAGCGAAGAAACGTGTTTTAAACACTTATGTAACACGATCCTTATCATTGTTCGGCTCCTATTACACTTAATTATGTCTGCCGCAATAAGTGTTTTATTATGAACAAGCATTTTAATTGTTTTATCAGCAATTATCGCGATGGGGATCTTTTGGACAATTCACTCGCATTCGCAAGCACTCTCGTAAAAAGTACCGAGTCAAAAAGGCTTCACGCTTTAGTGGGAGGCAGGATACATAAAGGGCTGCGAGCGTTCGGCACGGACCTAAACAAATAGGGGTAGCTAGGAAGCCGGCTTTTGTTTGGCGAGAAACATGCGAGTCAACAGACCCTAACAAGCACACAAGTCTACTCATATTGCCTTCGACGAATCTGTCAACTTCGAACTTATCTTAATTAAATGTTAATAACGCTAAATGTGCTTCGAAGCGATTATCCAATCTATTCTAATTGCTTTTATACTTGTCTAACGATTAAAAATAAATTACGTAGAATTGGAATATAATTTACAAAATTTGGAAGTTTAATACGCGTTTCTGTTGTTTAATTTGTTTTTAATGGGTAGTGATCGTTACGACTTATTAATGTTTCACTACTGGACACCACCGCAGGCTGGCGTTGAAGACTTCCGACTAGTATAGTAGTAGTTAGACACTAAATTACTGTAATAATGCCACCGACTTCACTTGAAAATATTAGAAAAAGTCTGAACTAACCCGATTTTGCAGCCTAGACTTCTACATATATTTTTAACGATAAACGAAGATAGACGAGCATGGAATTCACTAGGTGGTAGGTAAAATAGGCCACATAACATCTAAACAAGTTGCGCTGTCGACCTATTTTGTTTTTGGATTTGGTAGTAAAGATGGTATTTAAGCTACTTCGATGTATTAAACGGCAAACAGATCTAGATGCCCTGACAGACGGTGTTCGAAGCGCAACTCGATCGCAATTACAATCTGATTACGAGGCATCGGATCGGCGTCGCGTACAACTTCGCTCGATACTTGATTCGATATCAAGATAACGATGTCTCCCGCACACTCGCCCACTCGACTCCACTTTACTCACGGGTACTCGCCAATGTAATTATATCCATTTGTTTATAATGAATATTAATGATACGTTCGCGATACTAACTTGTCGATCGTGAGATTGTGGAGAAAGGCCACTCGTTTCGGGGTCAACTTTTAATGTATTAATTTCTGTGTCTATGCGTGTGAAACGTGTTTTGTCAACTGTGGGTAGGTGCCATAAATTACAGCACGTTCGGAGGGAGGTAGGGGACGACCCGAAGAGTGACAAGAAGGTATCAGTTCGCCTAAACTTCGTGACGTCATTGCAAAAATAATATAGTTTCTGTAATTTTTTAGTTGTAAGATGGCAAACGTTTGACGTCACAGTACCAAGACGTAATCTGTGGATGTCCTTATTCCAGGGCGCTAATTTTCTGCTGCGGACTATGTCAAACAATTATTGTTTCGCTAATGCAATACGACTCGTCGACAATGACACCCCTGCGCACTAATAATAGTCCGTTTATCAAGAGCCATTTCGCCGGGGGCATTATTTATCGGCGCGCCATAAGAGCGACGTCGCTTACAATACAATAGAGCTTTCCGATCGACTGTTTTGTTTAATAAAGTGGAAACTTAGCGAGTCGCCGGCAAGATAAGCCGAACGCGGCGTGCATAAATAATTCATAAAAGCGCTGGCAACCATTAATGAAGGTCGAAACCGCACCCGGTTCGCGTCAGTTTGCTTTATTTCGCGAACACAATCGCGGTAAAAGTTTATCGGGCAAAGTGCTCAGGGGGACGCGAGTTATTACCGGCTGCCTACTTACGTTTGCTGGCGCACAATAACTTTACTGAAGTATTTATCGTTTCTAAGTCAGAGTCTATCTAGGAGATAAGCTTTAGGAAATAGGAAAAAACATACATTAATTCCAACGCTAAGACATTTTAAAACGAAGAATAAAAGTTGAGCTGTCGACCCATAATGAAACGTCACGTCGTACATCATGTTACTTTGCATTACCAACACTTGTATATAATAAATAATATCGCAGCTACGAACGTGTTTACCGTATAACGTCGCAATGAGGTTTATATGAAGCATGAGCTTGCTGTAAGAGATAATAAGTTGCGGTTCACGAGCGACCCGCATTTGGGTCATTCCCTCGCCTTATGCATCCCCTCCACGAACGCCACAGTTGACATTTTGCCCAAATGACTCGTCCTCCCTGTTACCGATGTTTTTGCCTGTTCAATATTCATGTTCCAAATTGTAGACTTCAACTGTTAACATTGGAAGTGGTTGCTTGAGCCTTATGTTACGTAAATGTATATCTCCGTTTTTTTCATAATAATTCAATAACATCAGACCTCTCATTATGTAAAATAAGGCATTTAATAACATATACCTATGATCTTAATACTAGTATAAAACTTCATATAAAAAACAGATAAATGTTTGGTGCCAACAAAAATATAGTCTTATTGTTTATCATTTAACACTCGTCCTTATATCCGCAAATTAAATAAAAACTTTTAAACAACTCCGCTCCGATCACATATCTATTATAACAAAGTGCATATTTCTGCACTTTGTTATAATAGGTAGGAGAACAAATGGGGCGTCTCTGCAAGATGCAACTCCAGATTAAAAGCTCGACCGAGTAAACCACGTGAAAATCGCGCAAAAAGAGGAGTCACCCGCGGCATTAGCGGATGAGTGTCGGAGCCATTAGTGCGCCCCCCTTTCCCACCTCCGGGTTCCCCCCACGCGCCCGGCCACCACTAAGCCCACGTACCTCTTTTATTTCTCGCGCGGGATGAACTCCTTAATGACAAACCTTACTATATCTTTTGTGGAGAACTGGCGAAAGTACGTATTTGCGGCCTTTTTGTAGATCTCTTTTTATTCTCGTTCCGTTCACGGCTGCACAAAAGGGGAGACGTATGGATTGAAATGATTAACCTTGCGCTACTTTCGCTTTGAATTCTCGCTTATCTATCTTTTTAATGGCTAAAACGTTTTCAAACGCTCGTAATGATAATAACATCATCAATTGAATGTCGATTTTAAACGCCGATTAAACGACGTCCGAACACGAAGCGCAAACATTATGGAAATACTTCATGAAACCAATATGAAGTCACCAATATGAATGTGCGATATTCAAAAAGCTTATTATGTTAATTCATTCTCGATTCAGTGCAAATCTGTGAATAAAATTAATGTGCATTTAAACGGAAAATGCGAACAAAGCCAATAAATAGCGGCAACACGATTTATCATTTTATTTGACCGCATTGCATATTGTTTATCGTGTTAATTTTATTTGTTGCTCGCCGTTCGACTTATCGAAATTATAATTGTCAGAATTGAATTCGAACCGCGTCGGAATGTGGATACATTATCGAATCCCCATTCGTATGGAAAACGTTGAGCTGTTAGCGTTTATAGATGATCGCCGCCATCTTTACTGAATGTTAATTCGTACAAAGATTGTTGACGAATTATAATTGCTCGTATTAGACGCCGAATAAGTCGTCTTCCACGACTTCTTTGTCCGTGTTAGCCTCGTGTCTCTCATTAATTATTCATTCATTGGGCAATAATACGATTACTTTTTTTTGTTAGTTTGATTGTGTTTTTATAACGTTTCCTTTGGTAATTTGATATAAGCTTGATATACATTTTAATGTCACGCAATATAAACGCTATTTCTTGAACATTAGTGAGGTTGTGTTTATATTTCTGATTGATAACTCTGATACGTTTCTTTTCAGACGGAAATAGCAAAGAGATTAAATGCAATAATAGCTCAAATTTTGCCGTTTCTATCACAAGAACACCAGCAGCAAGTCGCCTCGGCCGTAGAGAGGGCGAAGCAGGTTACAATGACTGAGCTCAATGCAATTATTGGGGTAAGTAGATTTTGCATTTTTTTATCACACTAATATATTATTTTTGACTACGTAAGTACTATTAACTAATTGTAGGAGTTGTACGTATTAATGAAATACTTGTGACTGTTTTAAACGTGAAAAATATCCTCCTCGGAACCACGAATGCACCAAAGCATCTGAAATATATCTTTCCTTAAAGCTTGTTCTACTAAATTTATATTCAGTTATATGGTGTCGTTTTTGTGTTGTTACAAATTTAGGAATTATTTTTGGAGCTAGACAAATAAAAAATGTAAAAAAAAAATAGTCAATAAGGAAATATAAATAAAATATATTTGTAAACTCGTTAGTTAAACTTATTGAAAATGATTTTAACCTCGGCCCGATGTTTCGGATGCTTCGCAGCAGCCATGGTCACGGGGAGACGTGACCCGGTCTCCCCGTGTAAGTCTAACTAATTTATCGCGTTTTAAACCGTTAACGTGTTTTATTTAAACTCGATATCAATGAAATCGTTTCGGATAACACGTGTTTTATCTGTACAGCAGTCAGATATAAATGTGGCACGGAATGTTTCGGCTGTCGTTACTTGTTACTCCCACTGACGAGTGTGGCATTTGTCCAAATAACTCGCGCCGCTATTCGACACGATACCTCTCGAAATTATAATGCGACTGCTTAAATTATATCCTCATAAAATCTTGCAAAATAAATCACTACTAACGCACTAACGGATTGCTAATTGCCTCGATAGAAACGTCTACAACGCTGATATTTAATAGTGTGAGAGGAACTCGTGTGTAACGGAATTTATTGAGTCGAAACAACCGACTCCACTTGTTAAGTAAGATTTTGTAAAGGCGGGCTTTCAACAGGTCGAAAGTTCGACGATCGTTAATTAAACGATCTAAGCCGCGCAACCCCATTTGGCCGCGGTCCAAAGTCTGAATTGATAAAATTGTCGTCTAGAGTTATTTTATACTCGTCATTTATTTTATTTCATCGTGTCATCGCGTACGCAACGTCCGACGTACCGAGTCACGTGACTAGTGCTAATTAGCGGCCTCAAAGTCCTAGGTATAGCTAAATATGATTTGCGCACCTCGGTGTAACAAGATATGTTTTTACCCGCTAACGTAACATGTAAAAATTAACATTAATTTACGCTTCGCTAAACACGACCGTCTAAAAAATTAGGATCTACCCTCAAAACAAACTACTAATTTCGAATATTTTTATTGCCTTCATCTAAGTTTTTTGAGATCTCTATTATTGTTTAAGTCAGCCAAAGATATTTGATAGTCATTTGACTCGTCTTGACTCGACAAAAGCAGTAGCCGCGATCAAAATAAATCGTTCTCAACATAATGAGCACGAAAATAAAGCGGTGAAACTGCGTCGTCGCTCATCAGTGTAGTACCAGCGGCTCTTATGATGCCCAGAAGCTGGCCAGTTGCCAATTCGATTAGTACTCTTAACTCACACATCACAGCCTTGCGTTCTCTGTTTCGACTAATTTATTTAAGCATCAATCGTTATCATGTAAATAGATTCGAGTTTTGTTTCGACTTTGAATTTTATTCTTTTTGTTTTACCTAAAGCTCTATTTTTTAAGTCTTTTACATAATACTGTTAACAATAGTGTCATAATAGCGTTTAAAACGTAATATTTGGCCTTTTACCATCAATATTCACGCTAAAATACGATTTGTTTTTCGCCGTGAATCAACAATCTCATGAATTATTTAACACACGCTCGAGAACTTGTGTCTTGTTAATAACACACCTTAATTACTTATTGCAGCTCCCCTCGAGCCATGCGGTTTATTATAGACTACGAGAATTTAATGGCAATATATTTGCATAATGTCCCCATCTTCGCGTCTCTCGACGTATCGACTATTACAGGTACAAACTAAGTATGACGGACGAAAGATTAAATGAACACAACGAAAACCATTCTCGCGATAATATAGGTATAGGCCTATTTACATAAATTTACGTATATGGGATTCCCTTTGAGATACTGGCAAAACGCAATATCGCTCTTCCCCTATAAAACACTCTAATTTAAATAAAAAAGCGGCGCCACTTTCCGTATGTCGGTCCTTTTTTATTAGGAACCTTTTTTATTTTCGGGTCAGCGAGGGATCAAAGGGGCTCTCTCCCGAGAGCGTCGAACGCTCCCTCCGTCTGATTTGCGACCATTTCGTCTCGCCGATTTGTGAAGAGGGATACTCTTCGAATTGGAGAATTGTTTGCTTTCCTATTTAAATCACTCGTAGGTACTTTAACGGCGGCTCAACCCCTTAACTAGATTAATTGTGTGTTGTCATCCTCAGTTGTTACACACTAATCAATGAATCGTGTAATGTAACATTTGATTTCGTAAAATGTTTTTTGCAAGTATGTATTTGTTTTATAAATTAGGTATAAACTAACTCCAGTTAAAAGCCATAGTTCGTCCCAATAAAGCGATAAAAATTGTCCTCAAAGATCTAAACGCGAGTTTGCGTACATCGAGTTTACGCAACATTATCTCGAAAGATATGTGAATAAACGCGCCCGTCGTGTAAATAGACCGTATCTGTTTCCCCGTCGATGGCTTTATAAACAAGCGACTCGTGAAAACATTTCTAGTCTAGTCTAGTTTATGTCGGGTCTCGCACCCTCTGATAAAAATTACGACGGGAATAAATCGGGGCGGAACGCTCGGGGGGCGGGAGGCATGAATTTGTCATTTTTTCCGAGGCACGTTCGCGGGCGGGTGATAAATATTGCATTGCGGGCCTTCGGCGTTTCTTGCCTCTTTGAATTCAACATCCCGAGCTCTCGCATTAAGTGCGCCTCGCTTTTGTAGGACTGTTTATTTTTTCAAGCGAAGGAAGTGAGTCGGGACCGCTCCGCTGTCGCTTCCGATCAAATTATGTAATCAGTTTTACGACTCTTCCGTTTTGGGACCGTATTCCTTGTTTATCTAATCCGTAGATCTCGATTGTCGATGGGAATATGAAACAATAAAGATTGAGTGTTATTTTCGGTCTAATCTCATCGCGATAGCATCATCACGACTCCATTAACGAGTATTGAATGCTTTCTCGCGTATGTTTGTCGATATTTCCAACCATAAGCAATTATGTTGAAAGCTGATGTTGTAACAAGTGTTGGCGTCGCGTGCGAGCGCCCGGGGCTCCGGAACTAATGGTGCGTGATCATCCTGGGGCTCCGTCGTTACACCCCATCTCCTTTCTACCCTATTTGAAGCTTACACTAAAATAAAACCTTACAGTGAAGCCACGTACTGTAATTTCAATAAAACCAATGTCTACATTTGTTCAGCACATATCTTCCAATATTGCTATTATTAACAAAATAAATGTCTTTTCTATTTTCCCCGCTATCGAGAGTTGTTTTGTATCTTTAAAGACATTAAATCATCTATTGTTAAAGACTCGACAACAGAGATACGAAATTCTTTCGTAAAATAACGTGAATACAATGTTTAACAGTTAGATCCAAAATGCTATGTTGGACGTTTCCAAATAATACAGCTGTTTTTGTAAAAAGGATAGAATTTGAAAATCGAAAATAAATTGAAAAAATTGAGCTACCGAGTCAATTGGTACAGTAACAGCACGGAACTCTGACGATGCCGGTTCGAGTACCTGCCGGAGTCGAAAATTTTTTTGAATTTATTTTCGATTTTTTAATCATATAATGCCTTCTTGTGCAATAACATATTTGAAAATATGAAAGTTTTCAAAAAATTACAGAGATGAAAAATGTTTATTGAGTTACCCTTTTTAATACAGCTGTTTTAAAACATCGACAAGTTAGACAAGAGTGGAAAGTTTCGTCTCGATTGCACTCATTAAAGCGTAACAGTTAATTGGAGGTTAATGTTATAGATTACACGCCCACCCATTTGTTGCTTAGCTCCACTATAATTACTCACAGAATTAAGATATAATGTATTTATCTTAATTTACCCACTTCAAGGTTCATTAGGCGTATCTACACTACGTTTTTATCTGTGTCCATTTACTTTTGTACTGTTGTTTCTTTCAATGCTCTTAACATTTAGTTATATGACATTAAGTGGTTCCTACTTCACGTATTTGTCCTATATTTGACGTCAACTAATACTGTCTTTGACTGTAGGTACTGCTTTAAATTACGAGTGAACGTTACTGAAATAAGATAAAAATGCAGACGCTCAAACGTCTCCTGTTAAAATGGAATAAATAATGAAATTAATTCACTATGCTCTCCGTAAAACTCTAATCTCCCAGATCGGGCCATAACCCAAAGTTGAGCAAACTTTAATTTGGCCGATAATATAAACAGCAAAGTCGACTTGCAGATAAGTATCGTCGGAAAAGTCGTTAGGGGAAACGAGGGATCTCGGGGGAGCGACGCTGGTATTTAATCACTTCTTAAGTAAATGCACTCTGGAAAAAATATTGCGGTACGGTGGCGGTGCGATATTGTCATTCATAATAACAAGCGGGGTGGTGGGCCGAGAGGCGGCGGGAGGTAGACCGGGGTGAGGTGTGAATCTCAATAGCTCGGGGTCGTGTCACGGCAGCCGTTTCAACGCGTCTCCTTTGTTTAGAATCCCTTGGTTTCGCACCCATTTTATACGAGCTACGTACAACAAACTTGCAATGATACCGCCATTATTTGCGTAATTCAAGCAGCAGTCTGAGTGCTATTTAAACTTTTGTTGGCTGAAAGATTACTTACATTACATCAATAATTCCTAGCTAATATGTAAAAGGTACTCCGTATGTTCTTAATAGACAAAATACGTTCTAAATTCGATTTTTAATCTATGTATAAAATACTTTACTAGTAATAAAATAACTCATTGTAGTTACGAGTTTAAGTAACCATCCAAGGTGTTCGAATGATTGGCCACAGTAAACGTATTCATACGCGAGAACTCAACGTTAAAATAGCTAACTACCCGCAGCGCGCAATAATAAAGTTAAACGAGACTAGAAAGGAACGGGAAGTGCTGGCAAACGAGGAAAGTGGAAAAAGGGGAATAATAGAGAAGGAGTAATCAATTTCAACCGAGTCGTCGCCGCCGGCGAAGCTCTCATTTAAATTTTAAAATATCGCAGTGTCCCGGGGGGACTCTGGAGGAGTTTTTAATTTGGCCCAGTTCAATTTAAAAAATGCACGACACTGCGGTGATACGCTGATTCACTTTATCGGTGACATTAAAGGGAATCAAAGCTTTTATTTTCTTTGCGATATTTTATTTGTTACTGTAAGCTAGTACAAGAACCTCTACTTAAGTACTCTATTATAATTTAATATTTTAATTGTTACATACATTACTTTCTTAATATTATTTTATATATAGCATAATTAATAGCTAAATATTTGTCCAACAGCAACAACGACCGGATTTACCAAGATTACTTCAACAAATGCATGCAGCGCATCTGCCAGCGCACGGGGCTCCGCCTCTACCGTTGCTAGGCCAAGGAGCTTTACCTCCTGCGGGGCTCCTAGGCCTTGGAGTACCACCTCACCATCCCTTATCAGTGTTGGCCAAACCACCAGACATTCACCGGCCCGACGACAAAGGCAACGGTATGTAAATTTTTCTTATAAAAAGTAATCGACTAACAAAATCGTTCTCCTTCTGGTTTTGTCGTTTTCGAGTAAAAAGTCCTTACAAAAAGAAATCGTAGCACCTCTCAATAAGATGAATATTTTAAGAAGTGTCATATGTTTGCGTGCTTGGCTTGTTTGCGTACGCCCTCTCTCGGGACTATTAGACCCCCCGCGTCCCCACAGCTCGAGACTGACGTCTCCAATCCCGCTTCTGTTTCAATATTTACCACTTCCGAGAGGCTTTTTGAGTGTGTTTGCATATTTTCGGATAGATGAAGCCTATACCCGGTCCGATATTGCTTCGAGTGTAAATAAAGCACTTTGAATCGTCGTTTACTTAGCCACTTGATCGGGCAACTACACGATTATACTTATACATTTATGAGACACCCCGATACAAAAAAAAAACTCTGTTTGACTAAGACTTAGTAATCATCTGATTTTACACGTTATATGTTTTAACTTAGTATTTAATATCTGATCACTTTTTAAAGATCGATGTATAGATATTGTTACACTGAAAAGTTAAACGTGACCCTTTCGATATTGGATATCGATCAAATCAGATATTCATACAGCGGCGCGGCGGGTCGAATCGCGGAGCGGTTAATCCGCGCATCGGATCCGGGAGCGCGCCACAAATGAAAATGTAACACAGAAATGGGTTTGGAAGCCGCCCGTCGCCCTGGTTAATTACAAAAGCAAGCGGTAATCTGCGCTCCGGGATGTTCCGGCTTAGCGCCCCCCGGGCCACCCCCTCCTCCGCTGCCACTTCCCTGGCTAATTTGTGCCATTATCGGTGTACTGATGTAAGAGTTACCGCGCAGATGCCCCGCCTCACCTTGCCCGCGCCCAATTAATTATTCCTCGCTGGTGTTAGTCGCGCGTTTTAGTCAATTAGTAACGAAATTTTGCGGGTGACTTGAGTGTACGTCGACGCGGACCTACTCGAACGCTCTATTAAATATTCACCTTATAAATGCTGCAATTTAAACTATAAACAACCGCTCGACCTCGAATTTATGTTAATGGTGTTTAGGCTGTGGTCTCCTATAAACGCTTTGGGCTAATAAGATCCTATTCAGAGGTAAAAAATCTTATTTAAAAATCGACGCTTACCGACTCAATCAAATCATGCTTTAATAGAATAAATGTTATCGTACATTCTTCTGTAAAAATTACGTTCAGCAACATCTAATTCAAATAATTTAATCAACACGAAAGATCACATACAAAGAATATACATACAGAAATTGTATAAGAAAATACATAAATGGTTAACAATTATCGCATACAATGACTTTCCTGTGGAAAAACATAACTCAGCTGCTATGTATGGCTTTTAAACATCGCTTTTTTTGACACAGTAAAGGGAAATACTAAGAATAAAACAAGCAAGCAATTGCTACTGTCAATTGACGCGTATTTTGTCTGTAACGAGCGCGTGTTCCCGTGGATAGCGAATACAGGCGGTCAGTTGGCCAATAATTGAGGCTATTACATTTAAATTAATTGTAGTCGATGCAGTACCTACTCGAATCGTCATATAACGTGGATGCAGTAACTATAATCACGGCTTAGAACCAGTAATTGCTCAGCTAATTGATGAATATTAACCGCAGCGGTTAATGCCTTTGCTGCTCCGTTGTAGAATATGGAATTGGGGCTTATCGTGGGATTACTTAGTGTAATTAATAAATTACAGACACATAGTAAAGTTGTATATAATATATAGGAAGAAAAACTTTTTGGTAGATGGCTGTACACATAGATCTACGATCAAAAACATGACGAATTAATTACTGTTTACGCGAGTAGTACACATTGAAATAAAACACTTTAACGGTTTAAAACGTGATATATTAGTTAAACTTATTTAAAAATGATTCTTAACTTCGGCCCGACGTTCCGAATGCTTTGCAGCAGCCGTGGTCGCGGGGATACAGTCTCCCCGTGACCACGGCTGCTGCAAAGCAGAACTATATGTAGGTTTTATACGATAAAACCTAAATATAGTTCTTAATATACAGAACATGTATAAATATTTAACAAGTTAAAGTTATTTAGAAGTGAGTGAAGTATTAATTTATTAAATCATAGAAATACACCTGTTGAAAACGATAAACTATGTAATAACGTTTTAATTTAACTCACAAATAGTACCTACGTTTTATTCAACATTACGTTTCTGTATGTTGTCAGAATGTATATTATAATCAGGTGCTCCTATACACATACGTCTTACACGTAATTAAAGCTTAATCAAAGCAATCCACGCCGCAATATATGTGCTATAATTACTCTGTCATCTATTCTGTGTTCTCTACTATTATATTATTAGAACACACCACAGTTTATGGAATGTAATTTAGAACAACAGCGTCACTGTATACATTTTTGATACTATGTTGCTTCATATTTATATTGTTGAACATGGCATTGCATAAATTAAAAATCTATTTAGATTGAAAAAAAAAATAACAATCTTAATAATTGAGTGAAAAGGTGGAAATAGTAGGTATTGATGGTTTGAAGAATTTTGACGATGACGTGTAGGTCGGTTCAACTCCCGCCCGTGTAGTATTTTTTTCGATCTAGATTTTTAATTTACTAAGTATGTAGGTTGTAAACAGGTGTTTTAAAAATTAAACCTCGAGTAGCGTATATAAATTTTAATAAAGCTGTCGTTGTTCGCAGGTATCAGTTCAGCGGAGGAGAGACATGTGAGTACAAAATTCCAACTAACTTCAACTTGTTAAAAATTCACGACGAAATTTCGCTTTGAAAAATTCTCGAACAGCCGTGTACCACATTTTCCATTTTCCATTTGGGAATGTGAGAGCCGAGGAGTGCTGCGCTCGAACACGTTGATTTCATAACACGGCCTCTGAAACAAGTGGGTGGTGCAAGTGACGCAGCTCGCCGAGGGCTGCCACCGCCTCGAGTGCAGTGCGCTTGTTCATTAGAATTTTTAATTATACCGAAACCAAAAGGAAGTATGTTTGTTTCATGGTTTTATAAGAACAAATGATCCTAGTACTTATACTTGTATTAAAATTGGACAAGGCAACTTATTAAATTCAAATTACAAAAAGAGAGATTTAAATATGTAGATGTAGACTTAAATACCCCTTAATATCCTAATTCGTATATTGCTTGTCATTTGAGAAATGGCAACTATATAGTAAATGGGAAATATTGTCTTAAAAGTACCTGCTCTATTACGTATAGGTTGTATTTTTTTTATTACACTTAAAACCACCATTCTAACCAAATTCGTACTTAAAAATTTGGCAAAGCAATTTCGAAGTCGCAAGCCCTAATTTGAAGTGAGCTCACGAGCGAGTGCGTCGTTTGCGAGGTGTTGCGAATGTCGGGTATCGTGGTAGCGGTGGTCTAGTGGGTGGGAGACTGCCACCCTTGTCGTGCTCGACTGAGCAGCGGCACACCGCACAGATGTGCCACCGCCCGCAGCGCGCTGCAAGCGAAATGCATACGAATCGATATCGCGCCCCTTTCATAACATTGTCTTTGTTGCCTAACCTACTTCTGACGACCTTTGCTTTTACGTACCGCGTTTTTGACGTCCCAATTTAAGTAGTCGCTGAATGCATTCGCAATGAAGCGGCGATGAAAGACTCTCTTTCAATGCCCAATTCATTCGAGATTAAACTTATTTAGTAGAACTAGAATAATCTTGATAACTACGGAACGGAGTCGTGGAAGAACTTATGCGCACCCGGCGCAACTCGAATGAGAAATACAATAATATGGTACTAAGTTACGAACTCGTGCAATGAACACAAGTGGGTAACTTTACCCTGAGAACTTTCCGTGTGAGATGTGCACTCTGGCCTTATTACGTGTTGGTTTCAAATGTTTGCTTTTTAACACTTCGCGTTTGAGATTTTAATTCTTTATTTGAACTTTACGAAAAGCATTAAATAAATTGTTTGAAATGTGTTATTATTACTTTCTATTAATGAATGCGTAGTAAACATTGTTTGTATTCCTCTAATACCTAGTTAAAACAAAACAAAAATTTCCGTCTTTATTTTATACAAAATTAAAAGGTCTCGTGAAAAGATCTCGTAAAAAAGAAAATGTACCGAATAAAACTCATAAACCGCCTTCTATGTAGCCACATGCCGGCGTCTCCAATTTCATTTCGTATTCTTGCCTCGTTCATTTGTCCGGAATGTTTTTGTTACGAAATCACGGAGGCGCTACACTGTTGCCCTCTCGTACCAAAACATCAGACTTGTTTTATATTACACCCGGCTTTTCGCAACATTATAATAAAACATTGAGGGAAGTTTGCCTTCGGCATTAAAACACTGAGATTCAAACGCGCTCAGAAGATTTTTAACGTTTGGGGCGTAACGATCTCACACTCGCGTATTAAAATCTACACTAATTACGCATCACGAGGTGGCAAGAGTGGCGAACGCTTACGAAACGGCATTACAAGTGCCAATTTACACCGAGTCGAAATTAAGCGAGCCGCTCCAGGCCCTTTCTACAATTTCATTTGGGTAACGTAATAACCGCGGATTTATTTCCGGCGCCCAGTCGTTCGCCGTCAAATCGCGCCTAATATTCAATTTAGCAACAGAACCGCACAAAAACGGAGCCGGTTCATTACGCCGCGCATCTTGCCTCTTCATCCTCCTTACCTTATCTAAGCCATTCTGAATAGCACCCTCGTCACCCCCGACCTCATACCTCCCGTATACTCATTTCGAGTGGAAAACTCGTAGGGCGAGGGCCGCTCAACCTTGCTTAGCATTCTACGCGACTTCTTTATTTAATAGATGCCAGAAAAAACCCGGACAGAATAAATTTGCATTGTTCTTTGATACTGTCTTTGTTTCGTGGATTCGTACCTGCGTCTGTAATTAAAAAGTCGCGTTAGACTATTTTTGTCATTCCACGATGGACCGAGCACTTTGTTGGGGCTTAACAAAAACATCTTTAAAGTCGTCTATAGATGCGCGCTTTAGAGTGACATGTTTACGATGCAGAGGAACTTAGTAGACGTAAAGTGCGCTCGAGGCGACAACCCTCGCTTTATCGCCGAGGCTTTCCTTAATTGAAAAGAATGGGCACTTGCAATTATTAAAATATAAGTGGAACGGATTGCAAGATGGTCTTTTATCTTATCTTTGTTTCGCCTTTTATTGTAAGTTTATGTTTTTTTTTAGTTTTGATTTGAGTGGCTTAAAGTCTGGTGTGTCTTAGAAAAGGGATGGTTGTTGTATTTTTATGTCATTGTAAAAAATATTTTTGTGACAGTAAATACTTCTTTTTAAAGATACTTTTATAGGTGTATAAGCAATATGCGCCTATTTGTAATAACGATTATAATTATAACATATACACAATTTACAGAAAAAAATTATAAGGAAATGTTGTTCAATTTTATTAAGTAGGTACAATACTCTGTAGCCGTTTCCCGACACTCTTACATATTCCTTTTGAGATCCAAAGTGGTAGCAGGTACATCCACTGTCCTCGACTTAAACGCGACCTTATTCTCCGAGTCATATAAAATTCTGTCACGTTTCATCGCATTTCTAAGTTACAATTTGCAATCGTTTCTTATTCAAATCTCAAGAATGTTCCGAGAGCACTTCGCTGAGCATCGCAATGCAATATTGCACGTACAATGGCGCAGGTACCCGTATTGCTAGTCTCAGACTTGCGGCTTTGTTCGGATCTTGGCGTATCGCATCGATTTATGCAGGCTCGATCGAATCCTCCTCCTCCGCCGTATTATAACAATGCCCCCCCCCCGTTCTATACGTGAGAATATTGAATATTACATTCTTATGCAGGAAGTTCGCGCTCGGTATAATACACGGCCGGTACGTGCATCAAATCAAGTAATTCTGAAGCGATCAATGGCTCCAGCATAACTTACTTACCTACGGGATTACAGGCTGGGACTTAGTAATAGATTGCCTTTATGAAAGCAGAATAACCCTTTTTTTTAACCTAATAAAATAATCATATATAAGTTCCTGAAGATATTTTGTAAAAATAATGGTAAAATATAAGATAGTAAATCCGATTTTACGTATAATAAGCATATAGTTACTGACCATTTGAAACCTAACAAGTTGTACACTTAAGTCAAAAAAAATCTGTTCTTATTCAGATATTCAAATCTTATTTTTTTAACAGACAAGACAATCAAAGTCCTTAGACGGTTATTGAGAGACGAAATAATAATAAATAAACACAACATAAAATGTTATACTCCGTTTCCTCAAAATGCTATAAAGCCACGTCGTCGAAGCTACAGCATTGAACTGATTAATTTGGAGTACATAATAGTATCGCACCAGTGGTCACCGCAAGTGACGTGTGGACGAACACGCTCCTCTGCTGCGGTTCTGCTACACGTCGCGTCTGTGCGACGCGTGTGGCCCCGCCGCATACCGCAAACCATATGCACTATGCACTGTTAATATTACCCTTTGAGAGAATATTCCACCTACACGGACCGATATATTGCACATAACTATTCCGCTCATAATTCGAAACGCTCGATATATTATGTGAGCTACACTACAATTAATCTCGTTTGAATGAACGCTTACACACACAGCCTATCTTCTATATGTATTAATGTTTTAATTAAAGTGCCGAACGCTACTTTACATAAGTTATAAATACGTATAATAATAAATACAACTTAACTGTTGCAACTGTTTCAATTCATCGCAGCAACTTTCACTTGAAAATTTGAAATTAAATTTAAAATTAGAAGAACTTTTACGTATTAAAATGTAACACGTAAAAGATCTTGCTTCTAATTTTAAATATACTTAATTTAAAATTTTCAAGTAATAATCCGTCATTTATCACGGAATCACACCGTTTATTGAATGTAAATCGGCAGAGCGCATCGAGATAATTGAAATCGGTGCATATAATTAGCAGTTAGACGGGCGATAGCTCGCGGCGGCGGAGTGTCTTCATAATTTATCTCAATTAGTCGCCGGCGTAATGGGCGGAAGGGCGGCGTCTTGCGTCTTGCGCTGCGCAACGGCGATACGTATACATCGCTCTCCTAATTACCCGCTGTTTGCCGTGCTGCTTCACTTGACATTTGAATTTAGGCGAAGCGGCGCTTGGGCACCTAGCTGATTACCATTTACTACTTTTGCAATATATATTTAATAAATCTATTTTAACCAATAGGACAAAGCCTCCATAACGCTTTGCCTTTTATTACATGGTATTACTTCGATAAATTGATACGTTAAGGCACAGTTTGTTCCCCCTTCTATAAAGAGAAATGCATTAGACCAAAAAATGTTTTATATAATGGTAGAAAGGAATAGGTAGCCAAATATGTACATCTATACAACACATGTTTACTTTTTTATTAGTGCTTTCATCTTAAAGATAAGGAAAGGTGTTGAAACGTCCGCGACATACCTACCTGTATACGTCTCGTGTGCAGGGCTCTTATATCGCTGCGGTACTGCAGCTCGGCGGCATGTTTAACAATGCGGTCGCCGTGGCCTGTTCCCATCCAGTCGACACGATTCGCCTCTACCACACGCCCTGCACTCTACGCCTTAGATTTACATATGCTACGGCCGACGACGGCGTGTACGAGCATTGAGAGTGCTCCATGAATAAATTTGTTCACCGTCGTCTATCTAATCGCTAATGTACCGGTGAAAAAGAAACATTCAATTAAAATGCCCGCTTAACGTGTGCGGGTCGCAGCCGTTTTTTGAGTTTCCTCGTTACGGGCTAAGACGAGAATCATTAGGAATTAAATTTCCCCTTTCATTAGTCCCTCAACCCTCGTATAATTCCGGACGCGGAGCAATAACAATATAAATCCCCCCGTCGCGTCGAGCGGGGGGATTAAGGCTTGTCTCGACCCTAATTTAGGGCTGCCCTCGCCCCGGATTAACGAAGTGGTGGAACTCGCTAGGGTTGTCGTTGCGCATAAACTTGTTACGTGTTTAATGTTTTATTGCCGGGCGGCGGGGAAGCCTCGTGCGAAATAATCGGGCGCTCTCGACGCATTTCGCGAGGCCACGCTACGCTGAACCGGAATCTGAGATTTATCAGTGTTAATATGCATACTGGTTAGGGTAAAAAAGATTTTTATAAAGCCACACTTAAGTGTTAGTTCGTACACAATACTTGAGTGTTTTAGATCGTATGAATGAAAATCTATTTCACTACCCTCTTATCAACATACCAGTAATAAAATTAAATTCAAAACTACCCCTTTACATGCACAGAAATCAATTTTTCTCGCGACTACATTGCGGCAAATCTCTTGCGGAGGTGTAACGAATTGCTTATCCCCGGTATTAAGTTGGAGCGAGGCACATATTGCACTCTCGGAGGGATTGATCCCTCCCTTAGAGGAGTATTAAAGACGCTTGAATTTGTCAACACTTTTACTATGTAAGTTATTAAATAATTTATAGGCTATAGACAACTATCATAGTAAACTTGAAACTGACAATATAATAAGCGTAAATATTTAAAAATTTAATATGTAAATAGAAATCTGAAAAAAAAAACATACAAAATGAGCCTTCACGCTATTATTATAATTAAAAACTATGCATTACGTAATTCTTTGTTGAATGACTAAATGATGTAATTTAAAACTACATCGAGTAAGGCCATTATATGAGACTCAATAAAAAGATATTTATTTTCTTGTTGATAGTTTTGTACACTTATTAACGTCTGCCTATTAATAATTAGTCATTCTTGTGTAAGGTTACGATATCCTAATTATTTTGCCCCCGTAACTCGATTTGTTATAGCAACAGATTTACGCTGGTGGTTCATCCGTCCACCAATTTTCCAAACGAGTTGCCGGGCGGCGACGTAACCCGATTCTAGGTAATTTATTTAAGTAATTCCACAAAGCGAGCCCGCGCACCGTATTAAAATTTGCCCTGCGACCGCAGAGTTGACGCTAACACAAAATTAAAGTCGTTGACACTCAAGGGCTTCGTAGTTTCGAGGGGAGTTTCATGAAATTTCTCTTGGAATTCCGAAATGGCGGATGAGTTTCGCAAGTCAACTCAATTATCGTTTTAATTAAGGCGCAGCGTGCCACGTGACATTTGTTTGCGTGCGTGAAAGCGATCGTCTCCCCCTCTCATACCTCTGCCCTCCCTGTCCGCTCGTGTTAATCGCGCTAATTACTCCTGTAATTGAGCAAAGGGTAAGGTGAGATTGCTTATCGACATTTACATACTGAATGTAATATTTAAACGACTTTCCACGGACGGTTTAATGTTACTTTATGGTGAATAATTTCTTGCGAAGCCGTTACAATCCGAAAGTGTGACAGCTTAGTGATGCAATTAAAAATTCAGAATATCTCCGCTGTATTTTTATTAGCCTGTATCGCCATGTTAATATCTTGTGTTTTTATACGAACATAACAAAATATAATATCACGGGCAATTCAGTTATTTGGGGTCGGCCATAAACCGATAGCGCGCGTAGTAAACGCAATCCACCACTCGCGACTATAAACTTTACGAGTCACGTAAAAACGCGCTCGATAGCTCGACTCGCTACCATAAATTTATGCTAATGTATTCTTTATAGGAGTTTAATGCGTATTCAGAAATTCCTTTATTATTTATGTATGAACCCGTGAAGTTAATTTTAAAGTCGCGACGCGCCCTGCGGTTCGGTCGCTCGCGCTCGCATCTTTTTCAGCTTTATCATTTCCGATTAACACGCGGCCCGTTTCCATGGTAATTACTTATCGCTTTAATTTTACAAATGCAGATGGAAACCGTTTAATACCGTACAAATACGTATCAATAAACGTGTGTTACTGGACACTTAATATAAATGTTTTATTTGACTGCGCAAAAGAATTACACTACGTTAAAGGAACTATTTACGAAATCGATATCAGCGATAAAAGTTGAAAACGTCGCGTGTAAATCACACAACTTTTCAAAACTATTATCCCTGAAATATAGTCAGGACTCAATCCGTACATTTCCGAGCGTCGGGTGGTCTATTTATCTATTTCCCCCGTTTCCGCCCCCCTTCCGGTTAACCGGGCGGCGGCGCGCGCGGCTAAACGGCTCGTCGCGTGACCGCAGACAATAAGCCCGGGCGGCGTTAACAGCGTGCCTGTGTGTTGCCACTTTATATGTAGCCAGAGCCACCTCTCGCCACCCCGCGCTACGAGCTCCGACACATGTGGCGACCTCTGCGAACCGAACGGTAGCCGATAAGTCCTGTTGTCGGATCTTGTACAATCTCATACTTGTTTAGAAGCCGCCCCCCGCATCCCGCCCGCCCCGAGGCGCCGTATCCCACTCGATTGCCTTTTCTCGTGGTCGACCCGTGTAATAGGATCAAGAACAGATTAGGTCTGTGTGTACTCTAAAATAAAAAGGTTACAACATATTATCACTATCGACAGGATAGGTAACGTACCTGCCATTAGGAAAACACATTAATCCTATTTTTCTTTCGGATCGTAACTGCTTATATTCTTATATAATAATAACATCGCACTATAGAAGTATGCCCGACTAATTCGAGTCGTAGACCGCAAATTCAATTTATTAATGACTAACCACAAATGGCCTACTCTCACGCGAACAGCTCAAACGAGCAACATAAAATCCAACCGATCGAATTCGACACGTCACGTCAGCTCGTTCCGTAGGTCTCTCGAAATAGCTCTACTTGAAATTCGATATCGAATGCCGTGGATTGGGTGGTCGTAAAATTAGGTCTCGTACACACGCTCTCACTACGACGTTAGTGTAGACATCGCTTATCTCACTTCGACGTCTTCGATTGAAAGACATTTATACGGACCGCTCATTAAAGTATCGAATGCCACTTATATTATAATATACCCTTTTTATCTCGACCCGCTCTTATCTGGTCGTTTAATCTCAGGATAGTAAAAGTTTATAGCTCGAACGGTGTGGTTAGTGACAATCATGTAGAATATTCAATTAAGGTGTTTTGTGGCATGAGATAGGCGTATATAGGGGGCAATAACTAGAGATCAATGCGGAGTCTGGATGTAAGTGTAAATATAGGCAGTGTGGGGGCCGCCTCCGAGTTGTAAGTCACAGCGGGCGGCGACAGGTCGACGGCGTGGCGAGCAAATTAACAGCCGCTTGCCACTAGCCTCTAACTTAGTGCCTCGTAAAATTAGGCCCCGTTAGACCCCTCCGGGCGCTACGAACCGTGCTCGACGTATTCCCCGGAGGTTGTCAGATTAAACCCGAGCCATTATTCATTCAAGATCAGTTACGACACAAGCAATTTGGTGGGAACTGTTCGGGGGATTTAGACTATTGCGGATACATTCCGGGCATTCTTACGTATTTTTGACATACATAAACCCGTGTACCTATATCATACAGTTGTATAAATAACGATACAACTGATATGGCTCCCTACGGCGACGGCGAAGGCGCAAGCCTCGTCAGGTATAACGGATTATGGCTTATCTATACGCTGTAAGTACGTTGCACGGTTTCACTCCCTGTTCAAATAGCATCTGCCTGTGCAAATCACGGAAAGCACTCAACTGAATATTGATAAATCCACGTGGGGATATGCATATTTATGACGTGGAAACTTAGCGCTCTCCGTATTTATAGCTACAGACTAGCGCGTACTGCGTTTTGTATAATTGCGAAATAGGCGAGCGAGGTGGTCGTTTGACACGTATATGATTATTTCATTAGACCGTATTTGCGCGTCCAAACGCGGCTCCCCTATTTCCCTTCCCACGGGAGGGGGGCGATGACCACTCTCGAAGCTAATCATGCGGTCAGTTTGTTCTGCCTCAGCGTGTTTTGATATTGATATTGACTGTAGCGTCCGCCTCGCTGCACGCCGATTTATTTGCGAACAATGATCGATTGATTGCTGTACGTAAGCTGGCCCGTAAACGCTTTGATTATGTTTACGTGCCTACACTTATTTGCTCAGCCGATACAGCCGACGCGGCCCTCTATATGTTTTAATTAAAACGAATATTTACTTATCCCACGTTTATTTTGTTGCAGAGAAATTCAATATCGCCGGGCGAGAGGGAGAAGTACAGAACGCGAAGTCCCATGGAGCCCGACCACAAAAAACCGAAGAAGGAAGAGAAGGACATGGGGCATGTAAGTTGAGATTTGTTTTGCTTGACAATAAACTAGTAATTAACACCTTAAACCGCTTAGAGAAAGTTGACTTTGTGGTTGCGGCTAACGTAAACACAAAAAGGTTTACCAAGGCTGAAGCTACGATTTTATAAAAGAACCATTTCCTTTCAGGAGTTAGTGGTAGACGATGCAAGTGAAGAACCCACGTCTCCACACAATGGCGCCCCATCACCCAGAGAAAATGGCTTGGATAAATTGCAGCCAAAAAAAGAACATCCACCACACAGCCCGAGGTAAATAAACAAATATGGCAGTCTTGTTTGTTCATATAAGCTTTGGATTTTATATAACCAATATTCAAAATACAACCCCATCCCTCTTACCCTTATCTCATGCTATAAGCAGGTAAATAAAGTTATTTCTAATACAAAACCACCTACCTATGAGCCCTCGATAAAAGATCGAGGTCGTTCCCTCAACTTATGCCGCCACGATAAATTCCTAATAATTACTTTATCCGTTTATGGGAAGCCGTACATGGTAAATGATTCCATGTACATATTATGGTCACTAATTGACGAGCTTTTGCTCAGCTAAGACGATTTAAAGCGAAACCATAGTACCCAGCTGTTTAGTGAAAGAGATTAGACGCAATCTTTGAACACTTGATATACTATAGTGATATTGGGTCGTAAGAAAACCACCGCTTTAATTCAATTATCTACCTACATAGCTTACTTATTACAAAGAGATTAGACACGCAAGCTTGGGTACGGCTGATCTTTGTTGTAACTCGCAGCCAGACTCGCTCTTGTTTAATTTAATAAGTTCATCTTATAACATGAGTTGAATAATAATCATGGGGTGACCTCAGGCAACCACTTTTAACGGTTTAAAACTCGGAATATATTACTATTAATCGTATTATTATTAATGTAAGCGTTTAAGTATTTTATTGAAATTTCATTCCTTAAGAGGCAAAATCAGGCCTTGTGAATAGATGTCATTGAGCGTTGGATAGAATTGGCATAAAACTATATAATAATAAAATATTCGCTTTTTGCCTAAATAGCCTATAGTAATAAATCATACTGTTGTATTATACAGTCGATTCGTCAGTGATAAATATCCAGTCCAGCTTCCCTTTTCCACAATATTATATTTCTTATCAAATTCAAAATTATGGAGTAAATGACAGCTTTATATAAATTATATAAAAACGTAGAATGTAAAAATACCCATTTACAAATAAATCATATACCCAATATATTTAGTTTTGATTTAAAATTATTTTAAGAAATAAAGATATATCAATATACCTAATCTACATATTTCAATTTCAAAGTTCGGCGTCTAATGTTGTCTACTAACATTACAGATCTGGAACCTCTAGTAACGCATCAACACCTTCAGCAAAAAAGTTAGATGAGAAACCAAGCACGCCTATATCGAAGCCGGTGACACCTACATCTGGGGCCAGTGGAGTTGCCGCCGGTGCTCCCTTGAAGGCCGCCGTGAAGCCTCCAGCGCTGCAGTACCCGTATCTAGGAAATGGCGCTCATGACGCGTATGGGTTGGCGGGTTATTCAGCGCGAGCGGCCTTAGCGTATGAACCTCTACGCCCACCGATAGGACCAGCGGCGCTTGCGCCTATTCCTGGTGGAAAACCGTAAGTGTTCAATATAAATATCACCACACTGTTCTGCCTTTACCTATGTATGAAAACGTTAAATTTGTATGCATAAAAAAAATATATATTGTTCTCACAAGTTGGTGCAGTTAAAGCATTGGTTTACATTTTAAAAAACTATTTCTTAAATTGCTTCTAGCATAATAATATATCTAAAAACTGTAATGTTTTTCATATATTATTTTAATTTTAATAATACGTTTCATATCAACGATAATAAATCTGTGTAATAAAATATACTCAATCAATTTCAGGGCATATTCATTCCACGTGTCAGCGGAGGGTCAAATGCAACCGGTGCCCTTTCCGCCGGATGCCCTAATGGGGCCTGGAATACCGCGTCACGCGCGCCAAGTATCTGCGCTCGCGCACGGCGAAGTCGTCTGCGCAGTGACAGTCTCTTCCCCCACTAAGTACGTGTACACGGGGGGGAAAGGTTGCGTCAAAGTGTGGGACATCAGTCAGCCCAGCAAGGCGCCCGTTAGCCAATTGGATTGCTTGGTGAGTGGGTAACTGTCGCCAATTTGGGATATTTGGTGACCAATTTAATATATAACGAAACAACACGATCTGATGATAATATTCATGCTAATATTATTGCAAATGTGGATGTTGTATGTTTGTTTATCCCTATTTCACTCGAAGATACCAGTCTATTTCACTTCCATATGAGATCCCAGGGGAATAACTCCTTTTGGTATCCGTGTCTCATTTCCTGCGGCCGCACGGTTCAATTTATAGAGCAAACAAGGCGGCAGTTTACAGTATTAGCTATTTTTGTAATATATATTTGTTTTTCGGGCTGTTCGTCCCACGTGTGCGAGAAGAGATTTTCTCCACGTCGGCCGAACAGCCCGAAAAACAATGATATGCTAAACGATGGCCGTGAATTATCAGACCAATTTTCTCTGTATTATTCCCCTGTATTCTTTAATACTATATTTAACGAGTGATATCAAATATTTTCAGCAACGGGATAACTATATCAGATCAGTGAAGTTACTGCCAGACGGCCGCACCTTAATCGTCGGGGGCGAAGCCTCCAACCTCTCGATATGGGATCTCGCGTCGCCAACGCCGCGGATCAAAGCAGAGCTGACATCTTCAGCGCCCGCCTGTTATGCGTTGGCTATCAGTCCTGATTCTAAAGTAAGTCTACGTCTTAAATATTTGAGAAAAAAAAGACTGGAATTTCTTTTAGTGAGAATTTTTTTTGGTCTAATATATGGTTAAAAACCATCAGATTGCGGTTTTGATTCTCACCGGGTTGGCTAAAACATGTGGGATTTTGTCTGGAAATCTGGATGATAAATGCTTTGTAGGAATATAGTAATTCCGTTCGGGTCACAAATCAACGTCCAAAGATGAAAAAACCGTCAAGTTTAATCGCGTTTCGGTTCCAGTCTGTGAATTTCCGAATATCCAAAGCCAAAATAGGTCTACCGCATAAAATAAAATCACGAATCTCAATATTCCACTGAAACCAATTACTAGTAACACTAAAAGAATACAATTTTATTAAAACATTTAACTGTTTTAAACGGAAAATATTTTAGTTAACTTATTCATACCTATGACCTGACGTTGAGGAAGTTAAAAATCATTTTCAAATAAGTTTAACTATTATATCGCGTTTTAAACCGTTAAAGTGTTTTATTTAAATGTGTACTACTCGCGTAAACTATAGATAGTATTTGACGTTGAGGAAGTTTTGCAGCGGCTCGGAACGAATTAATGTATATATTTCCCGTTTGAAGACGTTAAAAGCGTTTTATTTCGACTAGCAACACGTAGTCTCTAATACGGTAAAGACACATAGTTTTTATGTTCTTTGTGTCATGTTTACACTCAATTTAGTTTTTCGAGAGCTAAAATATTCGACATATAATATTTATTTTGTAATTCATAAAAGGATTACCAACTAGATATACAACTTAGCTCAACATAAGTAATAAAGTGTGTTTGCATATTTAACAAAATAAACATTGACATACATAGAATTAAATGCATAGAATCGCTTTTATATATAAAATGTTATGCGCTTTTAGACCAGAGCGCAATTCAAAACATTTAAATGCCTCATTGCTCATGTTTTCTCTATTTATTTTTTGGATAAAACAGTTTCAGAAATAACTGTCTTTTTACATCCAATTTTAAAAGACTGTTAGAGTACACATCTCATTAAAAAAAAAAACTCTCTTATTATTAACACTATTTGTACTACTTTATAATAGTATTACGAAATAGAATTCTAATCTTAATTGAAGTATTACATTTTTAAAGAGAATAAGGGGTAGCCAGACATCAGGCACCATAACGCGTTCCGTAACGATTCGTATGCAACCACAAGAAAGTGTTATTACCATATTATTAAAAAAACAATTAAAAATAGAACGGTTTAAAACGCGAACCTTATTAGCTATAAACCGCTAGTGTTTTCTATATTTACTACTCGCATAAACATGACAGTATTTTTTTAATATTGTTTATTTCTGCACTTCTAGGTGTGCTTCAGCTGTTGTTCAGACGGAAACATAGCTGTTTGGGACCTTCACAATCAGACATTAGTGCGGCAGTTCCAAGGACATACGGACGGAGCGTCGTGTATAGACATATCCGCGGACGGGACCAAGCTCTGGACCGGGGGTCTTGACAACACTGTCAGGTATTTTACAACCGCCAACCTTCAAATACATAAATGACTACAAACTTATCTAACATTAAATATTTAAATAAAACACTTTAACGGTTTAAAACGCGATGTATTAGTTAAACTTATTTAAAAATGATTTTAACTTCGGCCTGACGTTTCGGATGCTTTGCAGCAGCCGTGGTCACGGGGAGACTTGAGAGGGGGCCGAACTTAAAAATAATTTTTAAATTAGTTTAACTAATATATCGCGTTTTAAACCGTTAAAGTGTTTTATTTAAATGTGTACTACTCGCGTAAACTATAGACAGTATTTAACATTAAGTATTGTAATTTGTAAGAATAGCACAGTAAAAGTGTTTTTTTTTTAATTATCTAGCAGTGATATGTCAAAGCCGTTTGAAACTACTACTAATTATTTTTTTTTTTTGTAAGAAAATCCTTTGTACCTTCTGGTTATCTATCAATTACTATATTTATTTATTTTTATATTTAATTACTTACAGATCATGGGACCTACGAGAAGGGCGGCAGTTACAGCAGCACGACTTCAGTTCACAAATATTTTCGTTAGGATATTGTCCAACGGGTAAGAATGTTAAAATTATTAGAAAATCAAAAACAGTGGCGCCATTTCTGCAAGTAAAATTATTGTGAAAATCTCAGTAAAAAATAATTACACTTCATCAAAACAATGCCTACATATTACGGAAACCCACAATGATTAATAACTTCCCCCGTTTTCCACATTTCCCGCCTTCCTCGATAAATGCTCTAACACAAAAATAATTTTTCAATTCGAGCGCGTTCAAACAAACAAACTCTTCATTCATATATATAAATATACATTTTTAATAATAATAAATAATTTGCAGGCGAATGGTTAGCAGTTGGCATGGAGAATAGCAATGTGGAGGTGTTGCACGCCGTGAAGCCGGACAAGTACCAACTACACCTGCACGAATCCTGCGTGCTGTCCCTCCGGTTCGCCTCCTGCGGCAAGTGGTTCGTCTCCACCGGGAAGGACAACCTGCTCAACGCGTGGCGTACACCCTACGGTGCCAGTATCTTCCAGGTAACATCCGAAACGCAATTAGTATTATTTATGTTCATACCTGCCATAATCATGGGTGAATGCAGCTTTGGCGCCAGGAGTCACATAGTCATGGTCAAGTCAAGAGCATTTAATTTTTATAACATTAGATACAAGTAAAAGTGGGTATTTTATTAATGTACATACGTAAACGTACTGTACTTCAAAATATTCATTCTTAATTGTACACTTGAAGATTTAAGGGGGGGTCATGACTTCATCACCACACCCCCCTCTCCGATGCGCCGGTGAGCATAGTAATATTATTAGATGTGTTGTTCAGTCCCTCCCCGTAACCCATAAAGCATCCGAAACGTCGGCTCCTAGTTAAAATAAACTAATAAAAACATAATAGACAAATAATACATTTCACGTTTAAAAATGTTTACGGCAATTTTATAAACTTAAATATTAAATATTATATCAAAAGAAATATTGAATAAGTTTGTACGTAGACGTTAACATCAAGATCACAGAATTTAAACAGCCCTAAAGTCGTAGACGTAATCGTATACGCTTGCAAGAAATAAAGAATTTATTAACGAATACCTACTTTGTGAACTCTTAATAAAAGTATATCGTCTACGTTTTATTTCTAAAGAAATAATAAAAACATGGTCTATCGATATGAAGTTTATAATGACACAAATAAGGTCAATTGTAAACGGTTACTGAACTGTATGTAATATTGATAATAGAAATAGTATTTCTTCGTAATTATGTTTTATCTCGTATAAGTAATCGTTAATAATGAATAGATAAATAACTTAAGAGATCTCTTGTATAGATATATGTACCTACCTCTGCCCTAATCTGCTGTTAGGCTTTTAACATTCAATTGCTAGGACGAATTTAAAGACATTATTATCTTGTATTTCACAAATTTTAAATACTTATAGTAAAATTCACTATTATTTATATTTTCATTATTTTGATTAGATCTAGAGATATTGTCGTTTCCGCTAGTAGTACAGATTCGAATAAAACAATATTAAAAGTTTAAAACGCAAATATATTTGCGCGGATGATTTTCAGCAGCCGTGGTCACGAGGGCACAAAGCTAGACGAAGTGTCGAGTCGCACTAAAAATATATAAGAAACAACTTTAATTAATGTATCTCACGTTTTAAACCGTTAAGAAAGTTTTATTTTCCGTCACTGTAAATAAAATTTCAAGCAATAAAACATGTTTTACTCTTGTTTCAGTCAAAAGAATCATCGTCGGTGCTCAGCTGTGACATCTCATCGGACGACAAGTACATAGTGACGGGTTCGGGCGACAAGAAGGCCACAGTGTACGAAGTGATTTACTAATGTGACGGACAGACGGACGAACGGACAATACAACAAACGAACAAAAAAGATCAACGAGTGAATGAACGTTCCGCGAACGACGAGTGAAAAGTGGTGATATAGCTTTAGTGTATGTATGATATCGGGAGCCTGTATGTACTTAAGCGACTTGTTTATATAGATTTAGTGCGCGGTTTATGTTTATTTGTTGAGCGCCCGTAGTGTATGTTGGCAGCAGATCTCAAACTGACGATTTCGTTTCAATATTGTTGTAAAATGCTCGTATTAAAAAGATATGCGCAAATTATATTTTGTTTTCTTCACATTATATCTGTCTATAGAACTACAGGAACTTGGTAAAAAAGGAAAATTTTCGTGAAAACGATTCACAAATTTTTCCTATACACCCAGCAATCATTTCATTGTTTACATTTATATAATACTAGCTGTGCCCGCGACTTCGTTGGCGTGGAATAGTGAGTGAGAGCGAGTTTTTAATTATTTAGGCTGTTTATTAATTTATGTAATTGCGCATTTATCGCAGCCAATCTATGTTGTAAGTGCTACTTTGCCGCAACACTCTCACGTCACATCACTCTACTCTAACTCCCACTCTCACTCTCTTTCCCACCCCCACTCCTAGAAAATTTCATTGTTCTAGCTTCAAAAACCACGAATTTCCATACAAACTTTCATCCCCCCTTTTATTAGCCTATGTTCTTTCTCAGGGTCTAAACCATCTGTGTACCAAATTTCATTCAAATCCGTTCGGTAGTTTTGGCGTGAAAGAGTAACAGACAGACAGAGTTACTTTCGCATTTATATTGTTAGTAAGGATAAGCTATGAGAAATCATTTCCAGTTTCACAACTCTCTCACGTTTAGCAAAAATATAAACTAAGGTATTCAATAAGAAAGGGGTTTTCAGATAAAAAATATGTTGATTAATTAGATACAAATCTATATACGGATTTGTTAAATTAGACAACACTTAACATTCGATCGACGCTACCACGAAAAATTATTAATTCGCACTGTTATATGCAAATATTCCACTGTTCTTTTGATGACGCTGCACACGTGTAGTAATTATAATTTTCCATAATAATAGTGTCTTTGTTGCACTTTAGTGCTAATAAGGAATTACTTTCATATATTCTTTGAGTTACATTTTCATCGTCGCGGAGTGCGGACATTGTAGAGTGAGGTCCCCAATATTAATTGTACCCATACAATTATTAAATAAACGGAATTAAGTCCAGTAGTGGATTTTCGTTTTTTTTTTTAAAACCTCACGACCCGGTGCGCTAAAACAAATTTGGTGGCAGCGGTGGGATACCCGACAGTTATAACGACAGGGTATTCCAAAGAACAACAGCAGCATCGTGGTCACGGATCGACAGTAAGCCTTCTATATATATCTATACAAGCCTGCATCCCTCGTCCGTCACCGACATCGTAGCTCCACTGGGACTTTGGTTCCTAAGGTTTTCAGAACCTAACACATAAAGTGTGAATTTGGAGAGAGAGAAGAGAAGTGAAGGTCTAGGAGAGACACGAGGTCCAGATTTCGCGCCCCTCGTCCAATTGTGAAGTGAGTGAATTTTAAAACAAAAAAAGAGGCAATTCGTGAATGCAAGTGATTAAAATATGCTCCAGAAAATTATTTTCCTATTGTAAGTTTTTCTTTTAGTGTTTAATAATTAAGTAGCGACTCTTTCGTAATTTTCTATCTCATTTTTTATTTGTATTTGTTTCAAACACCATGTCAATCAAAGTAGAAGCAGATAATAATATTAGTTTGGGTGTGTTGGTTAAGTTCATAAAGCCTTATTCTGGGGATAGGGAGAGCTTGCCAGCTTTCCTTACCAACTGTGATAATGCAATATCATTAGCATCAAAGGACCAACAAAATATCTTGTGTAAATTTATAATTTCACAATTAGAAGGAAAAGCTCAAATGACATGTTGTTTGAAAAATTTTAACGAATGGTCTGAACTCAAAGACTTTTTAATTTATTCTTTTGGTGAGAAAAAACACTCAACGCATTTATTATTAGATTTACAAAATTGTAAGCAGACCTTTTCTGAAAGTGTTACGCAATATTCGATTAAACTAGAGACATGTTTAACGCGTCTCTTAGCAGAGACCAAGTTTACTTGTAAAAACAAAGAGGAGTTGCCGGGAAGGATAGCGGCAATGGAAGACTTAGCTCTGAATACATTTTTATTAGGTCTAAACTCTAATATAAGCAATATTGTCAGATGTAGGAATCCGGCAAATTTAAATAACGCTATAACTTTGGCCGTCGAAGAGGAAAAAGTTTTTAATCTAAATAAGTGCTCTACTATGTCTTTTAAAAATAAATTTTGCTCAATTTGTAAAAACTCAAATCACAATTCCTCAGAATGTTTTCGGAAAATTAAGCACACAAAATCAGTTCATATTATCTGTGCCTATTGCAAAAATGTAGGGCATAGGATACAAGAATGCAGAAAACGAGAATTTAATAATAAAATGCGCAACAAAATTTCAATCCGATCGCAATCCGATCCTACACCGCGTACTAATAATACAAACATGCATATGTGTGAAACACATGACTCTGCATGCGAGTGCGCTTTAAACTTAATGTGATTTCGAAAAAGTGCCTTTCGAAATCGATAAATCAAAATGGCACAAAATATATATCTAATAATAATATTACTAAATATACTAACTCTTATAAAAAAATCGCATCTCAGTCAAAGCCGCTGAGTCTTACTATTTCTCATAACAAAAATGCATCTCAGTCTCAGTCGCTGAGTCTTACTAAATCGTGTACTAAATGTTGTAGTAAAATGGTGAAAGAAAATCATAAAAATGATTTATTCGAGGTTAATCAAGACCCGAATTTTATTCAAGAAACTATAAAAGAAAATTCTAATTCTAAGTGTGGTAATAAAATTAATACTAATTCAGTTCCTATTGTCGAAATGTCTGTCTGTCAATATAAGGTATCATTACCTTTCACGTATTTAAAAACGTGTTATTCTAGAAATAAATTGCAAACGCTTATTGACACAGGCGCAAGTGTAAGTATAATAAAGCATACGTCGCTCGAGAACATTCCTAAGTTATCAAATGACACTATTCAACTAAAAGGAATAAATGATACAAACTCACACTGCGAAACGTTAGGATCGCTTTCCTTGCAATTTCAATTGTGTAATGAAACAATAGAATATAAGTTCCACGTAATCAGTGATGAAATTAATTTAAAATATGATGGGATTATAGGTACTGACTTTTTAAAATATTTTAATTGCATTAACATATTGATTATTGTAAAATGTGCAAATGATATTTCAGAACATTCAATTCTCGGTACAGGAATTGTACAACTAACGGATGACTGTAAAGGACATTGTAAGACTTATCAATTGTCACCTTCCATTTCTCATAAATCCTACGTCCAAGGAAGTCAAATTAATAATATAAATTTTAATATTTCAGAAGATGAATGCTGTAAAAAGGAGAAGTTCAATCATACTTTACCATTCCTCACTCCTATATCGCTATCTAATATAAACTTAGACTCTCTTCAGTATGCATCTCACAAATTAGACTTTTTAGAAAAAGAAATTAACATGGCGGAAGAACAATCTCATTTTATTAAGTATGCATCGTATTACTCAATTATAACATATATTTTAATACCTTTGATGTTTTTGTTTATAATATACAAAATAATAAAATGCTATTCAAAGTCCAAAAGTTCATGTTGTATTACTATCTATAATCAATGTAATAATAAAAAGAAAAGATGTAATCAAACTCGAATTAATAATTCAATTGAGATGACTGAAGCAGTAGAATATAGTTAAAAAAAAAAAAAAAAAAAAGGGGGGGGGGGGGGGGGGGGGGGGGGGGGGGGGGGGGGGGGGGGGGGGGGGGGGGGGGGGGGGGCCGGGGGGGGGGGGGGGGGGGGGGGGGGGGGGGGGGGGGGGGGGGGGGGGGGGGGGGGGGGGGGGGGGGGGGGGGGGGGGGGGGGGGGGGGGGGGGGGGGGGGGGGGGGGGGGGGGGGGGGGGGGGGGGGGGGGGGGGGGGGGGGGGGGGGGGGGGGGGCCCCGGGGGGGGGGGGGGGGGGGGGGCCCCGGGGGGGGGGGGGGGAAAAAAAAAGGGGGGGGGGGGGGGGGGGGGGGGGGAAACACCCCTGGGGGGGGGGGGGGGCAGAAAGGGGGGGGGCCGGGGAAAAAAAAAAAAAGAAAAGGGGGGGGAAGGGGCAAAGGGGGGGGGAAAGGAAAAAAGGGGGGGGGGGAGGGGAGGGAAGCAGTAGAATATAGTTATACATCTCCAAGTAAATTGTCAAGGTCTCATTCCAGAAATTTAGATAATTTCTAAATAAATTCGTTTAGGTAATTAATATAAAATATGTTATGTTACTAATTCTAAAGTGGATCTGTATACAATTACCATTTTCTATTTCTTTACTATATCCTATAAGATAAATTTGAAAGTTTATAATACTATATCTTTTGTTCTAAGTTTACTAAATCTTAAGTAATCTAAGCTAATCCTACATTTTTAAATATGTTTGTACTAGTTTTAATACATTTTGTAAGCCTTACTCTACAATCGCGTATATTTTTGAATTTAAAGATTTGCTCATCTACATTACTATTTCTTTTTCGCTTCACCCTTAATGGGACAAGCTCAATCTAAAAGGGGGAGGTGTTATATGCAAATATTCCACAATTCCACATTTTGATGACGCTGCACACGTGTAGTAATTATAATTTTCCATAATAATAGTGTCTATGTTGCACTTTAGTGCTAATAAGGAATTACTTTCATATATTCTTTGAGTTACATTTTCATCGTCGCGGAGTGCGGACATTGTAGAGTGAGGTCCCCAATATTAATTGTACCCATACAATTATTAAATAAACGGAATTAAGTCCAGTAGTGGATTTTCGTTTTTTTTTTAAAAACCTCACGACCCGGTGCGCTAAAACAGCACACTAAACAACACTTCTTAAATTATTTACATCATCATCGAAATACGTCTTCTTCTATCTTCGATATACCCCAGCCTATAGAATCTAAACAAGATGCACTGTAGACCAATTTCGGCTTTGGATTCGGAAATCTAAGGGGATTCGGATCCGGATTAAGCTTCACAGCTGTGAACGGTGGTTCGTGACCCGGACGAAATTTCTATATTTCCAGACGAAGTCCAACATGGATTAAAAATCTGACCGAATAGTTCTGCCGATTATTCGAGGAGGCTAACCGAATAATCTATTCGTTCCTAATTCACGCCATTAAAAGTAAGGCATACACCACTGAACTACAGAGGCGATATCTATTAGTAAGTCCCATTAGGTGATGAAACCCCTAATCAATGCCATAGATATGCGCGAATGACCGAAATTCGAAACTGATATCACACTTGACTATCAATCGCAAATTATCCAGAACACCATATGCGCGGTAATGAGTTTCTTATCTATGCCCATAAACACAGATTCAACCAATATTTATCTTGGGATTTCTACAGGATATGTTTTCGGGATTTCCACAACTGATGTTGTTTTTTTTATGAATATTTGATTAGAAGTTATGTTATAAGTACGTTGCACGGTACGCAGAGATTTTATAAGCACAATATGCTTGACGGAGGATGGAATGGTACCAATGTATGCCTAATAATCAATGGGTCATGACTTCGATCCCCACTACCTCACAATTAATAATTTCTGAAACACGTTGAACTTCTGGAATCTGGAGGTTAAAAGGGTGGTGGGAATATCTCAGGTTCCGTCCGGCTCACGAACCAGATGAAAAAGCCGTGAAGTTTAATCGCGTTTCGGTCAGTCTGTGGATTTTCGAATATCCAAAGTAAAAATAGGTCGACAACACATTTATTTTACTTGGTGTGACTGGGGCATGTTAAACCGTATTTATTTTTTATGGCGCTAATTTAATACTATCAGTTATAATACATTAACAAATGACAAATGATTATTTTTTTGCCTTCATTTATTTATATAAAACTAAACTAATTTAATTAACAAATCACTAAGTTTAAACATATAAAACTATTTAATATTAGCATTGATGTTCAATTAGATTATTGTTAAGTTTCACAAAATAAGCCCCCACCAAATTTTTAACTAGATAATGCTTACATATTATGTATCTATAATTTATTGTAAATAAAGTACCTGAAATTGTCCCCAAAATAGCGATCATATTTTCGATATTGTTTGTTTAAAACGGTATTATATGAAACACTTGTTATTTTCCTCGAGTAGGTACGCAGTGAAGGAAAAAACGAATGATTACAGAGCGGGTCCCAACAGACGCTGGCGGTGCCAGTCTCCGAATGTTATCGCTATTATATTATGAACTGTGTACTGTTTGGCTGTGTGCTCGTTACGTACACGAGCGGTTACGTGAAGTGATCCGGGGATCGATGTATTCACCATAATTACTTCATTGGAATGAAACATTTTTATTGATACTCATGATTCATTTGCGAGGGAATTTATACCGACCACGTGTGTAAACCGGTGCCTATTATCGTACGATAATATTTTTTATCTGAGATAATTGCTTTTTAGTTGGAATAAAGGAAAACATATGGTTATAGGTACTGCTCGATTTGCATTCGTAATTTTTGCGTAAATTTCACTACCCAACATCTATATGAAGAGACAAACGAGCGATTTTAATAAATTGAAGATTAAGAAAACTGAAATATGTACTCACTAACAAGAAAAACGCTGTATATAACAATTTACGTATTGGAAACAAATTTAAACGTAGTATGTATTGAAATCTGATTCTGGCACGCGTAAAACAGCAGATGGTGGCGGTGCCAGCCACCGTCCGCGTCGCCGACAGCATCTGGGATCTTGTTATCATGAAAAAGATATATTTGATAAAATGAGTAGGTATTTTATATTTTCAATACTTATTAACATGTATCTATCTAACGTTCGACGTGGCTGACGAAAGTGGACAGTGTGAATCAAAATAAACTAATGTGGGTTAACATATAAAACAATTTCTCAGAAAAAAAATATTTAAAACTAGCTTTTGACACATTTGATGTAACTTAATTAACCAAATGACCTAACATAGTACGATGTCAGTATTAAACGAAAACACAAAGTAAGTATTAATCTATTTTGGACTAAATTGACTTAGGCCAAGAATATTTAACATGTTTAAATAAAACACGATTTAACGGTTTAAAACCGATATATTATTAAACTTATTTAAATTTTTATTATTTTCAAATAATTTAACTAATATATCGCGTTTTAAACCGTTAAGTTTTTATTTAAATTTACTACTTAAACTATAACATATTTTATTTAAAGTTAAATACACAATTAATTTCTTGAAATATTTTTAATAGTCTAATTTTCTTTCTATTTATCATTTGTTGCTATTACAGACATAGATTTGCCTCTTTAGTATTCTCTCATTTCCGAAGAATGTTATCACACATTTGCGTGTTTATCAGGGGAAATAATATTGCAAATATAGTTTTGATTCCGGTTTGAACACTATTCCTGAAGCGTGGGTTAGTGATTGCCACTTTTATAAATAAATATGTAAATAAAGAAAGAAAACAGAGATATTCCTTAAAATTTTCTTCCCAACATTCTTTATTTCTTATCTATAGATATCTAATAATCACCCAATTACGAGTAAATGAAGATAATCACGTCCTTTATGTACATGAAAATAATAATTTGTATAGTTAATTGGCATTATATCAACTTTTTAATAAAAAATATAAAATTGATTCTATCGAAAAAGCTTATAGGTAAAAGATCTTTCGGGTAGGTCGTGCAAACAAATGATAAGAACAGAGAAAGTGAATGATCCTACTATCGTAAACAGCTTCGTTAATTGATTTATAATCGCATACAGTGCGCAAAAAATTTAATGTGCGATGGAAGAAAACTTTGCAACTATGTAAAAGCAATTAAGCGGTCGTTAATCAAAACGTTTGTAATTAATTGTTTTTCACTCATTTTTAAAAGTGCTTCGGCGAAAGGGATAAAATGAACTCGGGTAAATATATATTTGTTAATACCCAAATTTTACATTTCGTTCTTCGTCATCGTGTCGTAGTTAACTTCGCTAAAACCCCATACGTAAACGAGTGTTTGGCGCGGCCGGCGATAATCGCGATCACTGTTATCTTGCGTCCGCCGCGGTGTCCGGCGCAGTCACGACCACGCTCACTCTATCCACAACACGCGTCGTATGCGCCGGTCAAGCTCATCCCGTCACATTTCCGACACAACAACAATAACGTGATTTACATGGAACGGCCTCTGTACACGTAGCACTTGTAAGCATCAATCTAAACAACTATTTATAGTCCGGTACCGTTTCTAATCGATTGACATTTTATTATTTCAGAATGAAGATGTATCGAGAGGACTGTGGGATTCTTTTCGAAGACCCCATGTTGAACGATCAACTGCTGTTCGATTATTCTCCCGCTGAAAGCCTTATTAATTTTGAGCTCCCGACGACCGCCGCCGAAGCCGATGCGTGGCAGTTCAACGATCTGGACTTCCACTGTGACGCCTTTGTAGGCGCTTTCAACGACAGTAGTAGAAGCAACTATGGCCCCGAAGAAGGTTCATCGGTTTTATTTGATTTTGCGGACTTGGACAAAAATATCAATTTAGATGCTTATCTTTTGGACGCGTTGAATAGTGATAAATGCTGTGACGAGCAACCCTGCGCGCCAGTTTCTCCCGTTAGTGGGGACTCGGAGCTGGGCAGGCTCTCCGTATTAGGTATCGACCTCGAAACTACATATCCCCAAGATCTAGAAAGTATATACGACCACCAAAACATTAGTGCCAATACGGAGTCGACTGACCAGGAAGTGAAGGTCCAGTCTTGGGGGGAGCCTACGTACTGTCCGGATTTAGGTGCGTTTCGGTGTCCAGTGCCGGAGTGCGGTAAACTATATGCGAAAGCGTCTCACGTTCGCGCGCATTTGCGAAGACATAGTGGTGAGAAGCCGTACAAATGCACGTGGGGAGGGTGCAGTTGGCGATTTGCGCGGTCCGACGAGCTCGCGCGGCATCGACGAAGCCATTCGGGCGACAAGCCCTACAGGTGCAGCGAATGCAGCAAGAGATTTGCACGCTCCGATCATCTGGCCAAACATCGGCGCGTGCACGCGAGACGCGCCGCGGCCGCAGCGGTCGCCGCCAAACGCACTGCGACGCATACGGCGCGAAGACGGCTAATTTGAATTTACGTTATGGACATGTTTTGGAAAGTGACCTTTAATTATAATAATAGTGAAGTCAAGTCAAGTTAGTCGTGACCAATGTGCCAAAGGAAGATACTTAAGTTTAGTTTAATTTAAAATAATATGTTTAGAATAAGTTTTTACTCCGCTATCTGTATGTTCAATTCTACCTACTTACTATAACCAGATTGTGCTCTGGCTAGTGAAAATGTTACAGATAATTGCAGCTAATGTTGCTGTTGCACGATGCAGTCGCGATATGCGACTTTTTTCCCTATTTTGAACGTTTTTCTGAATATAATTACATAAATAAAACTTAATTCGTAAAAACTATGAGTAATACTATGACGTACTTTAACATATAACTTAAAATTACGTTGCGATAAAAATAATTTAAATATATTTAATTTAACAAATGCATAATCGTGATAAGGAATTGATCTGAAGTATCTATTGCGTGATACTATTTTTATTTAAAGCCGGTCACGACAGTCATTGCACTTACGTGGTGACCTCTCAAATCAAATCTCATTTAATGCCCCCGTACTCAGCATTACTTTGTTATTGTTATGAACCTTCTTCATATACGTAGCGGTTAATGTAGATATAACTCCAATAAATATTACTTAAGATATTTTTATTTTCATAAGATAGCATAACGGCAAACCAAAGTACTGATTATATTATTTAGATATAGATTAAAACTTTTATTTGATCGTGGAATTTTTATTTTATACAACAATTAAAAGGCGCTAGTTATTTTGTATTTAAACTAATATTAAAATCTTAAGTTTCTCGTTTATATTTATCGTAAAAATCTTACTAAAATTAAATGCCTAACTCTTGAGTATTAAAACAATATCACAGTGCAACAGTCACCGAATTTAATGTCCTTAGGTACAAAAGTGGCGCATAAAATGTATCAGTAACTCGTCTCTGTATTATTTAAATTAAAATTTAAAAAATTTTAAATTTTGTGTCTACTTAATTAATGTACTTTCGCTCCATCTAGTTTATGTTAACTGAAGCATGTTCGAATTTTTGTTACATATATTTTCTCGAAAAGTATGTTTTTGTTTATGATTATGTTTTCTATTAATATGTATATATTTTTTTTATAATAATATAAAAAGTGTATATAAAATCAAATTAGAAACAAATTTTTTCTAAAGTCGGTTGTAAAGTAATATGTCAAAGCAAAATTGCCAGGACTGCCATAGATTTCGCGGGTTTATGTAAGTCACCAGGACTTTTACGTTAATATTAATTACTTCTGTTATAGCGTCAATAGCTATAGTAAAAAGTACTAAATATATTTAATATCGTAAGATAAATTTAGACGTTACTTATTATGTAGTGATCTGTAATATATATAACAACTGGCAACATTGATGTGGATTCACGAGAAAAACAAAGGACCAATAAACTTGCATTCCGCCTAAGTCAAATATTAAAAAAAAAAATATTTTAGACGTTTCTAGTCTATGCTTATTATTATACTTCCAAATGAAGAAACCACATGTTAGTAACCGCGCCAATGTAAATTTAAGGGCAGTATTTTATGTTGTATAAAACATAGATACACGAACACGATTCAATTAAATTTTACACACAAATAAAAATGGTGGTTGGATATCTTAAGGACGTTTTATTTATTGGATTTTATTAAAACAATGCTAGTTTCTGTGTTAATAGTGCTATAAATGCTTTTATATGATTTTAAGAATAAAGTTTTAGCGTAAGTTCGATTACGTGGTGCCTAAGCGAGTGTTGTGTATGACAAATAACAGGTTGTTGCAGATACCGAAAGCTTTTCTATTTTGTATAAATAGTGCTGTTTATTGGTGTCGTTAAATTTATAAATTCAAGGAAGTCACATAAGGAGGAACCACCGCTTTAATAAGGTTATAACGTCATAGAGCTATTATTCGAAGATGCAACCTGGATGATTTTTAGACTATCAGCATGTGACCCACATCTGAGATTTCTCCTTCTATTACAAAGCTATTCAGCCCATTAACAATGTTAAACTTTAATACCTTAAATAATTGTTTATGCAACTGAATGTGTGTAACGGAAATCTCCGTTATTTGTACCCCTTAACAGCTTTTTTTGGTGAATATCTTGACGCACTGAGGGATCCATTTATTGTTTAATTGAATCTAGAGAGAGAAACTTTATCGCATTTATTTTATACATATTGTTGAATATGGACCGAAACATACGCATTTAATTGCCATATATGAGAAATACATGTTCACCACAACATCTGGATGTGGAAAGTGAACACAATTCATGAAATGAAACATGAAGTGGAAACATTGACATACAATTTTTACCACATGCAATAAAAACCATGAAGAAGGATGGCACTTGCAGAGAATCATAGATATATTGTGCAGGTCAGTTACATGCATGGTACCTATATTTGAAATTAATTTATACTAGTTACATCTAAGTTTTGAATTCTAACTAGCAATCTATTCCTTAAATCCTTCATTTAAGAAGTGGAAACATAACATTTCACTAGAATAAGATGAAGTCTATCTAAATATTAATCTAGAAAAGAAAATACTACAACTAGATCAATACACATGATTTAAAAAACTGATTTAAGTTGGTTTGCACAGCAGTGTCATTGAATGTTTCAAGATGAACTTACAAGTTACTGTTGATACAAGTATTAAGTAGGATTAAATTCTTCGTTCATAAGTTAATTGCACAAAGTGGTGTAGGTTTCTGCTATGTTGATATTTTTTTTTACTTAATTTCATGGGAATGAGCCAGACATTATATACTTGTACCGGGTTTATTAATTAAAAATAGATAATTTAAAAAATAGCATTTTTCTCTAAACACAATATTTTAATTAAAAAATGGTTTTCAAATTTTTTTCTTATGCACTAGTGCTATTTACATATATATCTCATTCATTGTGTTGTTTATGTCAATGAACTTTTAGTGATAGTACAACTTTAATCAACCTTTGAACATATTATCATCATGGCTTAAACTGTAAGAAATATGTGTATAATTTTATAATATTTATCATCATTCTATTTAAAACTATGTAATAATAAATGTGTTGTCATAAATTATTTTGAATCTTATGCAGCAAAATTCAAATATTCTAAGGCAGTACATGTTAATTACATCTTGTTCTTGGTGCAATAATTGACCTATGATTGTCTGTCCTCTTAAAAAAAATACATGCATGCATGGGGCAGAATGATATATCTGTCTGTTTTATTGAGGGGCTTTATATATATTTAAGTGGACCTAGTTGCCCTTTGGAAATTTATGTCTACCTGGACTCCTGTGCTCAATGCAATGATGTGCTTTTAGAGGAGCGTGTTTTTTAGGCATATCATTAATTATTGACTAAATAAGTTACTTCACAACATGATTGTATATCTTATAATAATCTTGTTTTGTGTTATTTTTAACACCCTGATTCAGTCAAATGAATTTGAGTAAAATAATTTTCTAGTAAAGTGTTGTTTGATAGCAAATAAAAATGGCTTTGTTTCTTTCTTATTTTAACCATTAATGTACTCTTTGCCAACAAATTGTTATATTGTTTCAAGTCAAGATAATATATTTTATGAGTTTGTTCTCAGGTGTTCGTCGGAGCGTTATCTGCCCAATATGAGGCTCTCTCAGTGGAGGCCTCAAAGCAAACAAGCTCTGAAGAAATTGTTTGCTGTATAGCTGATAAACTCAATTTAAATGATGGATCCGGCGGTCCCTATGAGCTTGCTGAGGTATGGTTTTAATACAATAACTATATTTATTAAGCTTACTTGTAGCGTACTTCATTGATAATGCTATCTTTTATTGTATTAGATGTCATCATTTAACAATCTAATTCATATCAATAGGATATTATGATAAGAATAAAACAGCAATATTTATATGTTGCATTTTAATATTTATATGTCTGAGATATACAGAACTATTTTTAAGATCGTATTATACACCTAGACGAAGAAACGACACGGGAATGGCTTAAGCGAGGATTGAGCATTGGTTCATATTATGAGTGAAAGTCTCTTTTTTATAATTTTTTTTTCTATCTTTTTTGGTAATTTTAAATGAATCCAAGCCTGATATGACCAAGACTACTAACGAGACATTAGATTAGTCACAGCTGATATTTATCGTAACTTTTTGCGTCACTTGCCCGCTCAGAGATTGCAGTAACTTCCTAACCATTAAATATTTACCATTTGTTAGACAAAGTTCTTAAATCCATTGTTTTAGTAGCGAACAAAAAACCGTGTTTACCTTGCAAAGTCACTCATTGCATTGTTAGAGAGGTGACCAAATATTAGTTACTTGCATAAAAGTTGGTGTTAAAAATATGTAGTTAGGTGTTTTAAATGTGAAGAGAACCTATTTTTCTGACAGTAAAATACTGTTTAGGTGGTGGGTGACGTGGTCAGTGGTGAATGCAAGGAGAGGCGGCTGGGGCCAAACGAATCACCTGTGGCGGTCATGATGCTGTGGCCTAATAGCAATTCTGGCCAATACTACAGGTAAGATAATGTGTTTTTTGTAGTTTTTTTACTTCATTGTCTCTTTTACATTAATTGTGTAAAGAATAATGTAGTGACTGGTTATAATTTGTTTTTTAGGAACATGAAATACCTTTATCTTATGTCGTCGTATATACACTTACAAATGAAAAGTTCGATCAATATTCTCTTTTCATTTGTCAAGATTCTAGATTTAAAATAAATTACGACACAGGCAGGCTGATCCCATCGTCTGTCCGAACCGTTCTAATTTGTCATCAAAAGTGGTTGGCATCTTCAGATATTGAGCTTATCATTTCTGAACGACGGTCGAATTGGTCAAAACTATATTGTTTCTAAAGACTCGATTAAACTATTAAGTTTTATTTCAATACTGTGCACAGTAATAAATAAGTGCATAATATTAGATAACTTCCTGTTCATAATTATTATCATAGACAAGTATATATTAAAGCAATAACATTATACAATTTATGCAATGGGATCGCGGACATACCTTTCATATGTACATACTAGTAATAAAAATATTTTACAACTTTACAAAGAGCTGATATTTTCCAAAAAATATATTTAAATGTATTTTAATACGCAATTGAACTATTAAAAACTAAATCAACTTAAATTGGTCTTTGATAATATTTAAAACGAATCTTTAAATGCGATAGATTTTCCTATACAAACATCCAGATTGAAACTCTTCATCCGGCGCCTGAAATACCTAAAGTAAACAATTATTGTTTACGAATTTTGAAGAAAACGGCATCGATATGAAACTATGTATCAACCTAGATTTCCCAATGAAAAATTTATTCTACTAGTTAAGCTAGAACTTCACATTCGTAAATAATTAACAAATAATAAACTAATCGACCGTTAAATTAATTAGTAGGAAGACTAAATGGGAACTACAGGACTTATAGCCTCGATCACAAATCTGCTGGGTAAAATGGTAATTTTAGAACGCCACCTATGTGTGTCGTATTATGTATGTAATCTGCGTATTCATAAGTATATATATATATACTATCGCGGTTTGTATCTTAAAACGTTTTCGAAGCGAACGTAACGGAATCCCTCAATTATAAATAATTTTCCCCTTTTTTTTTCGATATGTTTTCTGTTACCTCCTAGTTTATTGGCCGCAGTTTTTCAATTCAAACTTTATTCTTCCTCCGATTTGCGCGTTCAAACAAACAAACTCTTCAATTTTATAATATTAGGATAGATTTAGCTTCATAAGCGGTAAGATAAATAAGATAAAAAAGTGCAGAAGTCGTTATTGTAGAAGCTCATATGTTTGTGGATAGGTTTATTACGATATGAGCTTAGCCGTCGTAAGTACTAGACGGCTAGTCGACATTTTCATTATCGAACAGCCTTTGATTACCACTTCCTCCCAAAAAACGAATTGTGCGATTAGTCATTGCGAACGGAAAGAAATGGCTTGCCTCAATTTCAGGTCGGCGTACTTGAAGTCTGCAGTTGGTATTTAATACGCTTACTGTATCATGTATATTTTTCCTCTACAATTTAATTAGTGTAACGAGTCTTCAACATAATTACCCTGGTATTTACAACGTAGGTTTAACCTTGCGAGCATATTTATTTACATTCATGTAAGCAGTTCTGAATACGAAAATCGGCTATTATTAGGTGTTGCCGTAGTAATCGGTCACGCTTCTTAATCTCTGATAAATTCGATCAAATAATTAATAAAATTATGCTGTCATATTTCCTTCTATATTTTAAAACAGACATACAGTTAAAATATATTATCTATTTAGAATAAAACAAACGGGACTCGAATGGTGCTCTCACCAACTGAGCCACCGTGATACATTCTTAGAATAAAAACTTTCGTTTAAAACGCGATATATTAGTTAAACTTATTTGAAAATGATTTTTAACTTCAGCCCGACGTTTCGGATGCTTTCGCGTTTTAAACCGTTAAAGTGTTTTATTTAAATGTGTACTACTCGCGTAAACTATAGACAGTATTTCTTAGAATAAGTTACATAAAGTTTTCATAAGTGGAAATAGTAGTTGTAACACAATAACTATAAAATATTCTAACACAATTTATGCAAGTTGTGGCATTGCTCTTGATATCTACCGGTTCATTAAATTGTCCTGTCATTGGATAACTATTTCTAGACGGAGGTCTCGATGTCTTACTATGAATCATGTAAACGTATTATGTCCTTAAATGTACAAACAATACAATGAGACGGCGCAGAGATGCTCAACGCTAATGACTCGAGGTTCATGCGTAACTCGTTAATGTCATATTCGGAACAAATTTGATTCGAGCGTAGGGCTTACGACAGTGGCTGGGATATTGTTGGTGCGCGTGAGTCACCCTTCCTGCCGCCCGCGCGGCGCTCTGATAACAACCATCCTGCCAATCAAACATAAACTAAATTTTGCCGCTCACAGTAAACATGAGCTTCATATTATTTCTTAATTAACCAACAATTATGACACAGAAGTAAACATAATTTCACATTTTATTACTTATTTGTTTCTAATTACTACTAGTTATATATTAATTAAGTTATTTTTCGGCAGGTTTTACCTTCGAGAGAAGATTCCGGACGAACCATGGATGGAGAATTTTTCCGTGGACCCTCAACTTATAAAGGATTACTTCCAAAGGTTCCTGTATCAACCGAAGGACCGCGAGTATCCAGACCTTTGCCAATTGCCAGAACTCAATGAACAAACGCTCCTAGATAATTTGAGAGCTCGGTTTGGCACGGGATATATTTACACCTATGTGGGCTCCATATTAATAGCTCTCAATCCGTTCAAATTCTATCCTATATACAACCCCAAGTATGTGAAGCTCTATCAAAACAAAAGGATAGGATCCAGTCTGCCACCACACATTTTTGCGGTAGCAGATGCAGCATACCATTGCATGCTACGCGAAAAAACGAACCAATGCATAGTGATAAGCGGGGAGAGCGGATCCGGGAAGACAGAGAGTACAAATTTTCTCCTTCATCATTTAACAGCACTAAGTCAAAAAGGATCCCACGGCAGCGGGGTGGAGCAGACGATACTTAGCGCTGGACCCGTACTAGAAGCATTTGGAAATGCGAAAACCGCGCACAACAACAACTCGAGTAGATTTGGGAAATTTATACAAGTCAACTACAAGGAAAACGGAATGGTGCACGGCGCTGTGGTGCAGAAGTATCTCTTGGAGAAGTCTAGAATATGCAGCCAGGGTAGGAACGAGAGGAACTACCACGTGTTCTATTATCTATTGGCCGGTGCTTCGGAGCAGGAGAAGGAACAGTTGCATCTGTTGAGTGTTGACAAATACAATTATCTGTCGCGGACCGGTTGTAGTGTAGTGCCCGGTGTGGATGAACAATACGAGTTCTCGAGGTTAAAACAGTCCATGGACATGGTAGGCTTCACTATGGACAAGCAGAGGAGACTGTTTGCGGTTTTATCAGCTGTACTGCTGCTCGGTAAGCATTTCTAGCTAAATCAAGCCATTTCCATCTAATAAGTATGGAAACATATCCGGTTTTTCCCGTTTCATAAACAGATCGAGACTGGAAGTGAAATGTTTTGATTTCCGCGCGAAACGTCCGTCGCTTTTGACGTAATTGGCAGTGGCAAGTTGCGAGTTGAGAAGCAGCTGACTTTTTACTTATTGTATTATAATTGCATTTACATGTTGCGTACTTTGGATATTCAAATGATTCAACACATCAGGGAAAATTCAATATACTAAATACAGGCTGGTGAATAAATATTAATAAGTCAAATTAAATTTAAACCAATTGACACGCAATCTAAAAATTAAACTTCCATAAAAACTTTAGTTTATCTAAAAGTAAAATCCCGTTGTTTCATAGTGCGAACACATTTATTTGCTCGCTTCGCAGATCGGTTTTTATTATAGACTTATGTGCACTGCCCGAACGAAACAATCTATTATTTCCCTGGAATTCTAAACCAATACCTCTCGCGCTTAACGCAATGCTATGCAACATGTGTAACCATTTAGCTACAGAGGCGGTTTTTTTGCATTATATAAAATGTTATATGAACAACAAAATTGAACAAATCTCTTTGGCTCCTCCAATATTATTTTAACAGTCTCATACAGACATTGAGTATAGTAATCCTTTTAGGATATTCAAACATGTTGCGTGTAGTGCGTCTTAAATGTGTAAGGTTTCTGTATTACGCTTTGTCGATCTTAATTATAAGTGGACACTAATTCGTACATTATAGACTCTACTTTGTCAGACATTTATTTTTCACTCTAGCGCATAAAATATCAACTTTAAAAACATAACGTGGTATCAAATTATGTTAATAATGGCGCGGGTAACAAAGCCAAAAAAATAGGAATTAAATGATAAATGGAATATAGGAGAAATATCTTGTAAAATATACAATGATAAAAATACATTTATTTTCGCTAAAAATGTCAAGTCAAGTTTGAGTAACCATGAGCTTTTATTGTTTTCAGGTAATGTAGAGTTCCAGCCTCAACGCAAATCATATCACCACGACGAAGCGGTTGGAGTCCGCAATCCTGAAGTAGTTTCGCTAATTTCGTCCTTATTACGAGTGAAACAGGAGACATTACTCGCTGCACTTACTTCGAAGAGGGCTCGAGCGTCCGGTGAAACTCTTGTCATTAACTACAGGTATATTGTTAAAATCTATTAAAACGTCTTAGGGTAGAAAGCCGACAGTACTAATAACATGATTTTCATCAATTTTACACATGCCCAAAAAAATAGTCCCTAACCCGGTGTTAACTGGTGGAACGTGTAATGGGCCAAAACGTGTCCTAATATAGGATTTATTTGTTCAGAGGTTTTCATAACATTCATTAAATCATTTACTTACCAAGTTAGGTTTGCATCAGTCTAAAGTTTTATTTGTTTTTTTTTTAATTATGTGATAGGACAAATGAACAAAATTTGCCGTAAAAGTAGAGAATAGTAATTGTCTTATCTAAGCTTGTATGTATGTATGTCTCCCATAAAGTTAGAGTCTAAGAACATGGTGTATTTTAATTGTTAATAATTGCAATTTGTCTTAATAATTACTATTATAAAATTTTACAGAAAAAATTAAAAAAATATATTGTAGTTCTCCTGTCTCTATTTTTTTTTTTGTTTATTTTTATCTTATTTTCTTTTTATTGTATGTTAAAAAATGTTGACAATGCAAATAATTTCTTTTTTTTATAACGTATGTAATTTCAGGCTTCCAGAAGCGATAGCGACACGCGACGCTATGGCGAAATGCCTTTATGGTGCTCTGTTCGACTGGATTGTGATGCAGGTGAATCACGCGCTGCTCTCCAAAAAAGGACACACTTCGGGAGCATCAAGGACATAGTATAGGTCTGTATCAATTCTTATTATTAATTTATCGCAACTAAGACTTACTAAACCAACTATATATGATAAGCAATATAATATTTTGAATTACTTAAATATATACAAAAAAAAATGTATAATTTTTCACGGACTTGTTGGTGAATGGTAGCACTGTTTGCCTAATTACGTAAGATTCGATCCTTACCCGGTTTAACAAGTTTCTAATACATTTTTAATATGCCTGAAACCTGTTGGCCTTCATCTGTAACTCTTCATATTAATGAGGCGGTAGGAATATCCAAATTCCGTCCAAGTCACAACCCACCCTCCACAATACGATTTAATGCGTTTTTCATAAATATAACTGTTGGACATTTCCAGGCGTCCTCGATATATTCGGCTTCGAGGACTTTGGTCCGAATAACAGCTTCGAGCAGCTCTGCATCAACTATGCAAACGAACACCTGCAGTACTATTTCAACCAGCACGTATTCAAATATGAGCAAGAAGAGTACAGACGAGAAGGCATTCGGTGGACGGACATTGGCTTTTCTGATAATACAGGGTGCTTGCAATTAATTGAAGGGAAGCCGGGCGGTTTGCTCTGCCTATTGGACGATCAATGCAAGTAAGTATTGAAAAAGCTTCCGAGATCCGTTAAAAACTAAAAGAAAGAAAGAAATATTTATCTGCCAATTTGTAGATTACGCGAGTAGTACACAATTTAATAAAACAGTCAACGGTTTAAACCACGAAATATATCAGTTTGGGATGTTTTCTTTCCGGACCACAGCTGCTGCATTATTCTCTTGTTGTTATTGTGTATTATTCACAACCAACCAACAGGCACTACAAATTACATGTACTGATAATATTTGCGATACTTTAAATAAAACAAAAGAACAATCAAATATCCTTCTTTTGTACCGCTACATTAGTATTAAATACATATTTTGTATAAAATTCTAGTTTTCCATGGGCAACTAATGAGACATTACTGCAGAAGTTTAATTCTGTACACGAAGAGAACTCGTTCTACGAGAAGCCGACGCGGCGAGAACCTGCGTTCGTTGTTAAGCATTACGCTGGGAGAGTAAAATATCAGGTTAGAAGAAGACCTTTCTAGAATTACATAGCCAGTTTTGAGTTATAAATAACAATAGTAGTAATTAACTGAATCGAAAGTATTGCTTCAACATTGTTTTCATATGTAATATTGATTTCTAGGCTACAGCGATGAGAGAGAAAAACCTAGATCTAATGAGGCAAGACATAGTGAGCGTACTGAAGAACTCGTCCCTGGCATTTGTGCGGGAACTGGTGGGTGTAGATCCAGTTGCCGTCTTCCGATGGGCTATCGTCAGAGCTTTCTTTAGGTATGTCTTATCTAGAAATGTCATTAAGTAAAGTCATTTAAACTAATCATCATGTATTTGCACATGTGATGTTTTGTGAGTCTAGAAATATATTTTATTCATCAATAAAACAGTTGATACAATTGTATAAACATATTGCATAGTTTGTTTCTTATCTAAGGTTTAAAGTCTTGAGTAAACAGAGTATAATATAATATAATCTTTTACAACACACTTGTAGTCTTATTACTACAAAAATAAGCGTTATTAAGGAGGTTTATCTATAAGAATCGCTTTCCAAATGTGTGCGTACTAAGCAAACTAAGAATTGTTAAATTCTTAGTTTTTTTTTAAAGTTAAATACTGTCTGTAGTTTACGTGAGCACGTTGCACATTTAAATGAAACAAACGGTTAAAGTGTTTTACTTAATTGTATAACGTTGACAACTTCCATTAATAATTAAATTCACGCCCCTTTACAGAGGTTACTTCGCTTTCATGGAGGCGGGGTCACGACATCGAGTCAACAGAGTAGATGGCGCCTCGAGAGTTCCACGTCCATCGATACATGCAGCCAACGAAAGCATTGTCAGGTGAGCACCAATTCTCACTCTTAACTCCAACGTCATTGTGTCCAAATTGCTTTAATAATAATGTTAACTAATAAATTTCAGATAAGACATTAATCGCCAGGCATGACATATCTGTACAGAAGCAGAACATCCTTTAAGAATTAGTTGTATATTAATTAAAAATTGATTATGAGTTGAATACAATTATGACACGAGCAGGACCTGAATCGGCATCTACGCGGTGCTGTTGCTCTAATTAATTGAGCCGAGTACTGCCCGTGTCGTTCTTATCTTTTAATTTATAATACATTTTAATTTTTATAGTGTCATCATCATATGCAATAACATGTGAAAAATATTAAAGTTTTCGATAGTTTTATATTTACCAAAAAATATACAATTAATTTGCTATTACTATTTCGAGTAAAAATGCTAATACAAAAGGGTTGTTCAGTTTCTTGAATAGTTGAACCGTTAAAATTGTATGTTAAGTTATATCTGTAAGCTTACGCTAATACGAAGTTATGTGACGTAATGAAATGTCTTGTTGCTCAGCCAACTGGTGACAGTATCGGCTATCAATCTCGCAATCAACAGAATTGCGTAAGTCACCATTTATGGCATGCTTTCTATTCTGTGTGCACTTATAGCATGGACGAAGCACGGCGGCTGTGGTTAGACGCCTTGAACGATGTGTACATAGTTCTCTTGTACACATACACTTTGAGTCTGTAGTTTACGCGAGTAGCACACATCATATAAAACACTTAACGGTTTAAAGCATTTCTTCAAAATACCTAAATCTCATCTCGTAATAATATCCTAGTTATCTCTTAATTTAAACCGTTAAAAGGGTTTTTACTGTTTATTTTAAGCACTACATTTAGTTTAGTAGACACAGTAGAATTTTATAGTTTGTCATATGTGTAGAATGTAGATCTTAATAGCACAGTAACCAAGTGTGTGTTAATTCTAACTCGTAGGACCTAAGCACAGCCACTCGTTATCACTTGTACACTTCCATCTCAATGTGTCACGTATTTCAATGTCCACGATGCACGAGTCACGATCGGCACCCATTTATTTTTGTTTTTCGCTAAATTAATTTATTATTGACGGCGTGAATAGCAGAACGCCACAGAGGGCGGCGACGAAGGTTCGAGAAACCGGAAGGACGGCAGACCGAACGAGAGGCGAGGTTACTACGGGGGGGTCTCGAACGACCGGGAAACCGGCTAAAAATTATAGGACAGCCGAGACTAGAACTCGCCGATCGGACCGCGACATGGACGATGCGGACGTGCTGCAGCGCGCCAGTCAAATCGTGATGTACGTCCGCTCAACGGATACAACACAAGCTGTCTTTCACGCTATCTCGCTCTTCATTTCTCGCTCGTTCATCAAACAAAGCCCGCGCTTGTATCTTTAGTCGCTTGAATTGTACAGCCTAATCGTAACTAGTACATAGAAGTTTGCGTACAGTCGTTCTTTACGAGGTTACAGTTTGGTGAATTTTATGTTTAATTTTAATTAGAATTGATTATGCATGCAGACACATAAAATTCGCTAGTTTTTAATGATTTGTTTGATGACACTTGTTCTTCTCGGTTTTCTTGGGTGTCTAAAGGTGGTGCGGTTTCTCTGGGTCTAATAAATTACGGTCGATAGTGGTGAAAAGTGTAAACTTTAATTATTTATGTTAGCTTCAATTGTGTGGGTATTTAATTTAATGGCGCATGACAGGATATCCTAACAGGAGTGGTATAAAACATTAAATTTAAAGCCAGTTTAAAGTTTTCTATCCGGTTTCACAGGAAAAATAAGTCGTTCAGGCCACGGGAACGTGCTAAAAAGGGGCTCAAGAATTTACAGAGTGTAAAAACGTTGGCCGGAAGAACAGCGGCAGCTGGTAAGAGAAAGCAGCCTCTTACTGTCGCAGCGCAGTTCCAGCATTCTCTAGCTGCGCTTATGGAGACCCTGAATCAAGCAAACCCCTTCTTCATCAGGTAAAATAAAACATTACTCAATATGAATTTGCCTGTAGAACTACAAATTTAGTAAGAACCTCTTACATTTTAATTTCGTACACTTCAGATGCATTAAGTCAAACAGCGACAAAATCCCAAATGTGTTTGATGAAGAGACAGTTCAACGCCAACTGAGGTATACGGGAATGCTTGAAACTGTACGCATTCGGCAAGCGGGATACAACGTGCGGCTCACGTACGAGGAATTCATACAACTGTACCGGATATTACTACCGAAGGGCTTGCTCAGCTCGCAATCCGATGTTCGGCATTTCCTCGCTACACTCAACTTAGATAGAGACAATTATCAACTTGGTAATGTATCCATATTTATTGTTTTTTATATAGAATACCCAGGATTCTGGTTACTAATTGTACTTGTGTGTTTTAAGGTGCTACGAAAATATTCATGCGGGAGAGCGAACAGACGAAACTCGAATACAGACTGCACCAGCAGATAATGGCGTCGATAATCACGATCCAACGATGGTTTAGAGCGTTACTGGAAAGGAGGAGATTTCTTGCCTTGCGTCGTGCATCTTTTACCATACAGACGTATTGCAGGTCTGTATAATATAAGTACCCTACAGTTTGTCGCTAAGATACTCATAGCAATTGTAACACAAGTAAACTAACATGTGAGAGTCCTATCAGAATCGGTTAAGGTGTTACAGCTGTATCATAGAGAAAGCTGTAAATTGTACGCACACATACATTACACTTTTTTATTTTAGTCTTAACTTTTACACAAAATACGCGATGGACACTTTAAAAGAAACATATCTTCAGTTCTTGCATTATGTTCCATAGTTTCCTCCTATTCGTCTATGAAATATGTTTTATCCAACAGTAAACATTTCGCAAAGATGATTAAACATTTTAAATGACCATTTTAACATGATATCAAATAACACGTACACAGGCAATGGCTTGCGAACCGTCACGATGCAGCAACAAGATTGCAGGCGTGGTTTCGGGGCAGTCGCGTGCGCAGATGGTACACGAAGTTCCGAGATTCTGTTATCGTCTTCCAAGCGGCTGCAAGAGGTTTCATGCTGAGGAAAACGTTACCGGAGCTAAGAAGGAGAATACCACCCCCCAAACATAGACCAGAGGTATATAAAACACTTTGCTATTGTCTTGCTGTTTACATATTTCTTATGGCCCTTTATATATGCTTTACCCCAATTTAGTTAAACTGTGTTTACAACCTTATGTTGTTTTGTTCCTGCATATATAGTATAAACTAAAATATAATTCGTTTTGACTGCATAACCATAGTACATAATTAGTCCTAAACATCCCAGTCAGTGTTTTTTTGATTTAAGTAACTAACATGGTGTTATTCGTTTTGGACCGTAACAAAGTGTCGTAAAGCACACAGTCGGTTACATTGTTGCTATGTACAGCATGCGAGGGGCGCGATCGCGACGGAATCTGAGGTCTACAAGTCGAAACAGCCGAGCATCGAGCAACTTAAGAATATCATTGATATACAATTGTAAGTACTATCTAACTAAACTGAACTTAAACGTAAAATGTTTTGGGGAAACAAAAAAATCGTTTCGGTCTAACAGGTTGACGTTTAATCAACTAGCTTATAATAAGTAGACAAAGAAATAATTATTTATGTCCCAAGCCCCAAATAGATCAAATGGGATTTTACAACTACACAGCACAGTAGTAGTAGTCGACAGTTTTTCTATTCCATTTTTATTGGAGTAAAATATTGGCACAATATTTTTATGATATTAACTATCTCGCTCTTCAGGAACATGCTGATACAGGAGGAAGCAGAAAAAACAAGACAGTTGCGCGCTACTCAATCCCTCCCGCTTGTCAGGTATAACTTGCAACAAACTCGCGTATACAAATATATTTGAAAGTAGTCTCTTAGAACTCACTCACATATGTTGCTGTGTTTCAGTTTGGAGAAAAAACGAGATAACATGACGTTGGAGACGTCGGCGCAGAAGACATATCACAAACGAAAAATATCGAAAACACAAAACATCACCGAACAAACATCGAAACAGGCTAGTCAGAAGTATGTAGACGTTGATAATTCATTTTTACATCCTTTCGCAAGCACAGATCAACAGTTACAATATTTTCAGCTTAATCAACAAAGAAACGAATGAGTCGTCGCCCGAGGAGAGTTGGAACGCGAATAAAAGCAAATACCCTCAAGGCATCGTGGCGTGGCCCAACAAAATCACGGCCGAAGATCTCGCTAACGAGTTGCTCTGGCTACGAATAGACCAGAATTATCTCATGGCGGAGAAAAATAAGGTATGTAGTGGGGGACAAACTAGAAAAAAATCGATTTAGACGAATTAAAATGTCTAGTTTTAATTATTACTTAATTATTAGGGATTATCTTCTACTGGTATTCATTAGAATTGTTACAATGGGTGCTTTTATTGTATTATACTTTTTTATATCCAGATGCGAGAAAGAGAATTGGCGGAAACGATAGCGAGCAGCAGTGAAGAGTACTTAAGACAAGTGGGTGACTGGAGTCCTGCTGATACTACGGAAAATAACACCGCCACTCGGTAAAGCCTTTTTAATAATACATTGAGAAATAAAAATTAACAAAATACTATTCCCTCGAAGTTTTTCTCCAGAAATAATAGTAATAATATTTCATTAATATAACTAGTATTTGTTATACTGTCAAGCAAAACAATGCTCAATAATTCCTGGTGATTAAAAAAAGACTTTTAATTGTTTAAAACGCGAAATATATAAGTTAACTTATAGACGAGGTCATAGAGGGATTGTGAACACAGCTGCTGCAGAGCATCGGAAACGTCGGGACGTAGTTAAAATAAATTGTAAATAATTTTATTCGATTATTGTTTAAATCGTTAAAAGTATTTTATATAAACGAGTAATATAAGCGTAAAATAAGATAATGTCAATGTGATAATGCCGTTCATGTTGTTAAGGCGAAAGTCATGAATTATTTCTCAATTACGACGCACAACTGCAAAATGGCCACGAAAGCCTTATACAATTTATGACACTTGAAAATTTCGTCAGAAGGACATCGCCACAAGTGTACCAACGAAGTCTATCAAGCACGACGCTAGAACCGACGCGGGCCCTCCACAGCCTACCACCCGTGCGAAGGGACCCTCGCGACTCGCGAGATATGCGTGACTCCAAAGATTCGAGGGTCACCGAAGCGCCACTTGATTCCTGTGAGTATTTTATTCATTTTAAAAGTTTGTTTCATGTTTTGTTGTGACTTAAGAATAATGGCAAAGTCGTATCGACGTAATGTCCCAGGTATCAGGAACGCATTATTTCTTTACCTCAAATAACATCTAGAGTCAAATCGACCAAATCTTCAACAAGACATTTGGGTTCGGTCCGGTTTCTCATTTTATATTTTAATTCTCTGCGTTTAAAATGATTTTTATATACGTTTTAACGGGTCGTGTCCAAAATATTTCTAATAAATTTATAACTTTTCTGAAACATATTAGACTTAAATACTGTCTATAGTTTACGCGAGTAGTACACATTTAAATAAAGCACTTTAACGTTTTAAAACGCGACATATTAGTTAAACTTATTTAAAAATGATTTGAATGAAGCGTCGGGCCGAAATTAAAAATCATTTTCAAATAAGTTTAACTAATATCGCGTTTTAAACCGTTAAAGTGTTTTATTTACATATTAGAGTTCTTAAAAATCTGGATATTATAAGGGTGGTATTAATATCCAAATTACAAATCACGAATCTTATATACAACTCACTACCCTATGCTGCAACAGTGTACTGAACATATTCTTGGTAATGAATAAATATAATAGACATTCACCTATTTAAAATATTTAAGTAAAGAACTTGAAGAACAAAATATTTTGTTAAATTCGTGTTATCTCTAATGATAAAGCCCCCGTTACTGCATCCCTAATGTGTTTGTTGTTTTATTTTGTTTACTTCGAATGCGATAATCATTCGCTAATCACCTTTGCGCCATACCACCCTCCAAAGTGATCTCACAAGTAGTGTCGTTGGCATTATGTGCTTTTCTCCCGTGTTCCTGGAGAAAACCACCACGTCCGATGTGAAAGAAAAGTGTTTGATACATGTTTTGTGGATTATATTGTGCGTGCTATCAATGGGCTATCAAGTTGTGTTTGTTAAATTAGCTTTTTACTACTACGGTGAGCTGTATATATAACTATTATGTATTGTTGTTTGATAAAAACTGTGACATCAGAAATATTTACTTTAAAATTCTCTAAAGTGGCATCAATGTATAGATTTTGTATTTCCATGAAAGCGTAGTATTGTTCTAAAGATATCTCATGGTTAACGTACTTTTTAAAATTATTAACGCTTTATAACAATGGCATTGGAGTAATTGACTATAATTTTTATAAATAAATTTGGTGGCTTTAGCATGTGCATCACTCGTGCGCGCAGTGGAAGCCCCGGCGCCGCCCGCGCGCACCGCACGCCGTGATACGCGACGCGCCGTGGATAAGCTCGATCGCGTGGAACCTTCGGACCGGCTCTCGAGAGCAGACGCCGCACTCCCCCTCCCCTTGCCCTGTCCCGACAAAAGGTAAGGTTTTCTCCGTAATTAGGAATATATAACACATTGATTATTAATATGAGGACTACTACTAGAAATAATGAAGTTGATTTATGCGTAAAATTTATAAAGCTGTCTATTATTTTTGTCTGTTTGTGATATTTTCCCTCGATTGACATTTTGGCTACATTTATAGGTTAATTTCCCCGAGATTTGTTAGGATTGTATTTATATATTTTTAATCGTTTTTAACAGAGCGGCGTCGGAAGTTCCAGTTAGCGCGGGTGACCCTCTGCGAAGGCGAAATTCGGACCCCGCGCCGGAACCTCGTGTCGCAGATTACATTGGCCACACGGCGAATGGACTTTTCGGAATCGCAGGGCATCGGTAAGTTTTTTGAAATCAGTTTATACACTTTATTTTTCAACCATAGCAACAAATTGATATTTGAATTTGTAGGCATACTATAATAATACAAAAATAATACCTAGCTACCTAATTATTTACGTTTAAATGACTTTTACAGCTTTCGAAAAGGAACGAGATTCGCGAAAGGCGACAAATGTGTATATTGCCATCAAGCTATCGACGCTTTTGTAACGCAAGGCCAGAGGTGCATCGACTGCAAACAGCTGTACCACACCAAGTGCATTCAGAACAAAGGCGTCATCACCATGCCGTGCCCCAGTCCCGTGACGGTCGCGACCCGGGGAAGGCATAAGAATAGAAAACGAATTATGCTCAAGGAGTCGCCGTACAATCTACTTATGGAACAGTCCAAGGGCAGTTCCAACTTCAGTTTGACGGGTACCTCGGAGTTCATGGACCGGACGGACAAGATAATATCCGACGCAACCGAGTTACAGGCGATGCAGAATTTTATCACCAAGAAGATCTACCAAATGGAATCCTCGGAAAATGCTAACGCAAAACAATCGGAGGTAATTATTTTTATTAGGAGATAAATAATATTGTAATACTAAATATAGTCTGTAGTTACATTAAAAAAAAACGCTTTAACAGTTTAAAACGCGATTTCTGTTAGTTAACCTTATTTGGAAATTATTTTAAGTACGGCCAGACGTGGTCAAGGGAAGTCAAAAATAAGTTTAACTAATATATACATCGCGTTTTAAACCGTAAAAGTTTTATTTAAATTGTAAAAGTATGCTATTTTGTTGGCGCTTCGTTTAAAGTGGTCACATAAATAATTCCTCAATTCCAGGTTGACAGGGTCTTCAAGCACGCACTGAGAGAGTTCAAAGACAACCTAGTCGCAACCTACAGCGTGGTGGAAACGCGGGGCTCTGCGCTCAAGTACAAAGACCTGATCGGAAACTTCTTGCACGTCATGGAGACGGTCTGCGCCAGGGAAGGTTCCACTCTGTCTATCACGATGGGAGTCAACGCCTTTAGGGGGTTCATGGACGAGTTCATGAGCCAACACGAGACGGACAAAGCAAGAACTAAACGGAAAAAAGATAAAAAGCGAAAGGTACTGTTGTAATCGTATACATTTTCAATTTTTAAGTTGTTATTACGGAGTACGTGATGTATCTTATTATTATACATTAACTTATAATATTTTTGCCGTACCACTTTTAGTTACATTGTGTTTCTTTAGTAAATTTGCATGCACTACTTATTTCTTCCTACTGCCTCTGGAACGAAATGGTTAAATGCTCAACATTGCTTTAACGCGAGAATCCTAGATTTTTGCGGTCAGACAGGGCACAGAAATTTGATCAACGACATGCCTGTAAAACCAACATGTTTCAGTGAAACGAACATGTGTTCGCACCATGCCCTAGGAGGGCTAACGGGTTTTCAGTTTTTTTCGTACTTCCCCTAATGAATTACTAAAACTAATACTTGTGTTTCCAGGTCGACGATCCGATCCAGTACATGGGACACACGTTTATCCTGTCCATGATAAATATCCCCACGGAATGCGAGATCTGCAAGACGTTCTTCATGTGGCCGATAGAACGGTCACTCATCTGCCAGACTTGCAAGCTCGCCTCCCACAAGAAGTGCTTCATGAAGGTAATATTTAAATGGGAGAAGATGTGCTAAAATGGAAAGAGAGAAGAAGCTGTTTTAAATGAGGATAGAACCAAGACTATAAATATTTTTAATTTTTCCAGTTAGTTATATCCGTTCTCAAAATGTTTCTATATTTACCAAGTGCACATAGAATATGAATAGATTTTGAATAAATTAGTTTGTCTGCAAATAACATTTACTTATCATAAAATTATCGGTCTAATATTGAATTATATTTCAGGTATCAACGCGATGCCGAGCTGACACAGTTACCCCATCTGCAGCTATAGTGGGCGCAGTTGATGCTGGTGGAAGGGAACAACTGGGACTAAAGAGGGGGAAGGTTCGTATGCATATATTGAAATCGGAAATCATATAATTATTACAAAGCAATATTTAATTTAAATGTTTGAAAATAATAGTCCAAAAAATCAGCCAATCGGTTTAATGTACTGAGTTTTTTTTCTAAATCTTAGGGTTTTTTCATTTCAGGTGTTTGGTGTGCCATTATCAGAATTACCGACGGGTGACGGTAACATTCCAATTGTAGTAGATAGACTCATCACATCCATAGAAATGATTGGCTTGTACACGGAAGGGCTGTACAGGAAAAGTGGCCTTAGTTCCAAGGTAAATACTTTAGTTATTAGGTAGTGAGTTTCAAATTATAGGTGGGCATTTTGAAGTCAAATGTGCTCTTTCGAAACTCATTTGAAATTCTTAATCTTCTTAACGCTGGCGTTGTAATTATAACCTTAATTCACACGTACTAAGTTACAATATCCTATGTGTTGCAACTTACCATATTATTTATAAATATTTTCAAAACTTGTATTATTGTTAATCTCCCATTATTGGATTCAGGTCCGTGAGCTACGTCGTCTGTTGGATGAGCAGCCAGAAGAGGGTTGCGACCGTTTGGATGCATATGCAGTGCACGTGCGTGCTTCTGTTCTAAAGAGCTTCTTCCGGGAGTTGCCTGAACCGCTGCTCACTTTTGATCTATATGATGACCTTATACTAGCTGCGCAGATGTCCGATCCTCAGGTAACTATAGTAAAATCCCAAGTACCGTTTGGGCATCGAGACATATTTTTGTCTCCGTTATATTATTTCATTCTATTGATATTATTATGATTTGAACAGGTAAAAAAAAACAATAAAACATATGATAAATGAAAATATATAAAAGTATTTATTCATAACATATTTTTAATCAATCTAGTTTTGACCTGAAAACAGTTTCAAGTAAACAATACTTGTCCCAGGGTTTCTAGCTCTTCCATATCCTTAAATTAAACTTATTTTAAATATGGATGTTTATGTGTCTGTTTAAATTAATATATTCATATATGTATTTTTTTCTAAATTATACCAAAAATTCTTTGTGAAAAAAAAAGTTTTATTTAGACTTCACTATTCGCTATCAATCTCATTATTTCTACTGTTAGTTTCTTCATTGAAAAGACATTTTATGTTTTCAGGAGCGAGTGTCCAGCATATTCACAATACTTAAGAAACTTCCGAAGATCAACTACGATGTGGTAGAAAGACTAATATTTCATTTAGCACGGGTGGCTCTCAGAGAGGAACATAACAGGTGACATAAAGAATCAATTTAGATTTATTCTAAAGTTCTACTCTGTACTAATATTAAAAATCTTAGTCTGTTTGAACGCGCTACACTCAGGTTCAAATTTATAAAAATCTTTTTGTACCATTTATCGCGGAACGCTATGAAATATCGGGTTGCTTATAATAGAAGTGAAAAAACAGTGAGAAATGTGGAAAACAGGGGAAAATTTATTCATCTTTTAGGGTTTGCGTGTGCTGCAAAAACGGTTCAAGATACCCAAAAACTATGTACGAAAAAAATATTCTTAAAACAATGTCCGACCGTTTTTATGTTAATCAAATTAAATCGGAATACTTCATATGAAGAACGTTTGCTAGGTCATTTAGTCAGTTATAAATAAGTAAAGTCAAGTCAAATATTTGACGAATGATTTTACCTTTTACAGAATGGGCGCAAACGCACTGGCGATAGTATTCGCGCCGTGTATACTGCGCACACACAAAATTCAGCCGGCGCAAGATTCGCTGCACGACATTGCACGACAAACTGCTTGTCTTGAGGCCATCCTCGTGGATAAGATGAGCAATGTGAGTAATTCTATCGCATGTAATGTAAGGTTTACTTACTAACGCATTGTATTATAAGTTACTTATATTAAAAAATGCTTATTATATTTATTAACTTAATTCTGTGTTTCATTATTATGGTGTTTCTGTTGACAGTATATTCTTGATCTACCGTCACACAGTTATAATAACTGGTACGGAGATAAACAAGACAAAGAATCTATTCTTCGTTCTATATATTTCTAATAAAGAATGCGGTACATAGAAGTTAAGTAGTAGTTAGTTGAATACACAAATACTGTAATAAATAAATATTTCATCCACAGACACGGGGCACGCTCGCTGATATCGCGACTTTGGACAAGGCTTGCGCGACGGCATCTGACCGGCTGACCCACATTCGGGCGCGCAGCCAAGCCCCACGCCCCGAGGAACAAATACTCGAAGGACACATACATGAGATGGAGAAAGAGAAAGCTACACTCACCACGAACTTGCCCGCTCTCATATACAGGTACCACTACTAATATACAGAAATATAAAAAAGTCTAATTCTCATTTATTGTGAAACACCTCATTTTTTGTTCATGGAATATCAATCTCATGCAATAGATAACGGATTACACTTTTAAAAAAGTTCAGTCTATGGGTCTGAATAAAACAGTTTTAACGGTTTAACGGGACCACGACTGCTGCAAAGCATCGAACTCGTCGGGCCGTAGTTAAATTTAAAATAAGCTAATGTATTGCGCGTTTTATACTGTCAAAAGTGTTTATACTACAATCAATGCTTGTAAGATTGTCACAGGTTTGGAGCCCTATTCAAAAGACTAGAGGACCTAATTTGAGGATCTATACAATATATAGATAAGAATATCTTGATTTGTTGCCACGTTCACGTTAAATATACTGTGGATTTTGCCAGGACGACCTCCGACGATGACATGCTGTCTACGACGGACCACGACGGCGAATTTGGAAGCACAGATGACATCAGCACTGGAGCGTCTTCGCTCCGGTCGCAGCGGCTTCTTCACAGACAGCTCTCCTCTGATGACCCCATTATGGTATAAAAGTAGATAACCATAGGACGTAACTTAAAGCCTAGTTTAGTTCGTGCCTAAAATTTCAAGTTGATCAAAATTTATATACTTTGCCAAACATAGGGTGAACATTTTTATGGTAAATGTGTATTGCGATGTCTGTTGGGTCGGTCTGTCGGCTACCGTCGAGTTAGTCTAATTTCTTTCCAATGAATCTGCTAGAAAATCGTTTGCGAATCAAATATGCCCTTTTATAATAAACAATTAATTCTAGTTTTCAATGATAATTAAAATAGCAAATAGTGTCATTGGTCAGTCATGTCACCCTATTTTCGACAAGGTATATTGCGACGTTCCTTAATTATTTAATAATAGCAATGTAACCAAGAATTTAAATTGTTTTTTACAATGCAAGTATCACATTTTACGTTTAAGTTTAAATATTACGCTTTAACGAATTCTAACGATTTTTTACTTATCAACATATCATTTTGTCTATTTTTAATTTGGTGCCGACATCAACATCATCGAACCTATATAAGAGAAAATAACCCTAAAACTAGGACCAACGTGGATCTAATATTTCATTACATAGAATAGAAACGAGCTTACATCTCTTACTAACTGTTAATTTTTCATTTCTCGATATAAAAGGTATCCACTAAAAGTAGTGTAGGAAATGCAAGGTTTTCCTGTAGTTATATGTTTATACATATTTTATTATACACTTTCTGTAAATAATATGTAAATCTGGTCTAAATGTGATTTTAAATGTTTGTGCTCTTATTAAATTGTTCAAGTTTCGTGTTTGTCTTTAAATTGTTATCATTCATGTATGTTACATATGATAAACATCCTAATTCATATTTTTATTGCATTAGTTGTAGCGCCGACTTTAATACCAACACTTTGACTTTGGACATATGACTAAATTAGTGTTTCGTATTTTCTCTTCGTTATATTGGATATTCTTGCTTCTAAGAGCGTCACTTAGTTTGTTGTATGTTGAACTTTCATAATCTAAAAGACTGTCTATTGATAAGCTATTGAATTTATATTGTTAAGTCACAAATAGAATTTCCATTTTAAATTAGTTTCTAGTACTGTATTTACTTACAACGAATATCTCTGTGAAATCTTACATTGTGTACCTGTAGCGTTAAGTTACAGCTCAATGTTTTTATTGATTTAAAGCTATATTGTAATTATTATTTAAAAACAGGAATCTCACAAGTTTTATTTATTAAACATAAGGTATAATCTCTTATTTAAGAGACTAAATATATAACTATTTAGTTAATGTGCGCATTTTTTGTTTAAACTGTATACAATTAGTTTAAAATTGGCCTTTAAGCTTGTTGATTTATTTAAAATATGTACTGCATTGAATTCGCTTCAAGGTTGTGAGTAAACACCATTACTTTGGGCCTTATACTTTTGATTTAAATATTATTGTTCCACATTCATCTCTCTGTCTATGATGTGCTTCTAGTATATAAATCTCATGTTCTAAGCCACGTATGTATATCCAAAAATGCTTTAAATAAATAAATAACGCTATCTCTTAGAAGTTTCAACTCATACTCATGTTGATGTTAGTGTAGTGTGGCTTTGTGTAGTCCTAATTCACACTTTAGAAGTGTGTGTAGATAAACCTGTAAATATGTAGTTAAGAATACCTTAGCCAGTTCTAGGTGTAATTGCTAGTAGCTTCGACGTAGCGGACTATTTTCAATACAACATATATATGTTTCAGATATTGTTATTTGGTGCCTAACAAATGAAACTGTTTGCATAGGATTTATTTACAAATTGTATTTACTGTCTTGTAGCTTGAAATTTTAAACTGCATTTGAAACTGATATTAATTTGATATTCCTGCCATTTTTAATTGTGTTTATTATAAAAATGTGATTTGAATTTACTCTATTTGGACCAAGTTATGGATAACACCCATTTTTATTGATTTTTTCCAAAAAAAGATGGCTTTAGCCTTTTATAAAATCAATATTTAAGTAAGCACTTGTATTATAGTGATATTTTATACTTATAATACCCAATTATTTTTAGGTCTCTTATTATGTGTCAATAATGTTATAATTATTAATTAATGTAACCAAAACCCTACTATATACAAACAACAAAAAATTGGAAAATAAAAAATTGCTGTGAAAACATACTGTTTTATTATTCAGTCCAATTCCATGGAGTCTGATTGATGTTTCTGCCACGGTAGCATGCCAATGGGGCATGACGACCACAAAGGATCGAAAGTAGTCCTTTTCCAAATACCAAATTGTTCACATTCCTCTCCAATTTCTTGATCACTGCTTTCAGCCTCAAAGCCCTTGTCACTGTCCATTGTATTATTTTGTATAACATCCTCCATGGTGTATATTTTATTAGAATGTGCTGTAAATTTTTCTGGTGCAGATATCAGCTCAACCAATTGACATATATTATCCACAATTTGTTTTGGTAATTTTGGCTTCACTAAACTGAGAATAGGATTTATAAAGTAACTTAAATAAGGATTGTAAGTAGAAATTATGGGGCGAAGCAAATTTATGTCTTGTAATCCTGATGGCACTGGTGAACTTAAGTTGAGTAACAAATTATTAGATTTCTCATTAGGAAACCAATGACAAAATAGAGATCTTAATTCCTTATTTTTCCTGTCCTTTATATTGATTTTTTTCCTGAAAGAAAACGAAACATGAAGTGAAGTCATTTTGATAAACTAAAAAAAAGAAAATTGTTGAACTCACATCAGAGCTCTGAACTTGTTAGAGAGAGAGAATATTTAAATAAAAAAAGTTGAATCTTGTCCATGTTTAGGTATATTGTTTTACATATTTCTGATAGTACTTTCATACTGATAATTCAAGCAAAATTATTTGATAACTATGTACAACATTAATATTGAAGTTTTCTATTCTGCCAGCACTACCAGAATGCAACCCTTACTTTTATTTTATACTTACTCTGCGGACTTCTCTAAGAACGTTTGTGTTTTACATAAAGCACACAAAATTTCTGATACCCATTGTGCAGTAAGCTTCAATGTTTCTCTATCACCTTGACCTTCTGTGATTTTTATTAACTCTAATATAAAATCTTCAAGTATATCATGTAAGATCAAAAAATCCAAGAAGACTTCAAAACTTTTAACATATTCTTTATTAAGGTGTTTTGTTATCCTTTTTTGGCTCATGGCAGTATATACCTTAGTGGACAAAAATAAGGACTCCTTGCCGAAGATCAGGTTGATTATTTGTTTCTTATCAACATTTTTTAAGATTTTTTTGGAATAAGAATTAAATAATTGCTTGAGTATTATAAAGTTGATTTTACTAGGTTTTATTAACTTTAATTTATCACCAAACATATCTCGAGCATCATTCAGTAGCGACTGTTGCATTTGTTGAGGCACTTCAGAAAGTTTAGTAAAGGAATGACAACAGAAACTCAATGTAGTACAAAAATTTATTAATCCTGCTATATTCTCATTCTGACCGGTAGGTACAGATGCAGTTTTGTCAATGATACAAGCCTTCAATACATCCTTGTGTAATACCCAATAATTATCATGCAGCCATTGTAGACAGATTGTCGTTGCTTCTCTTAGTAATTCAAGAGATGGCAAATTATTGCTGTGTGCTGTGTCATGTCTTAAATCTATAATCCAATCAGGCACCCCCCGGTTTTGAGCCGCTTGATACAAGCTATGACCTTTAGCTGTATCCGCATCCAACATGTGATTGACAAATCTCATAATAGCAGAAGAATATGCCAAACGTAAAAGCTGGTCATCCTCATTGATATTATATAAACCATCCTGAATATAAACTTCAAGTAATGTAAGAGTAGATTCTATACCAGACGGCAAGGACGGACATCTTGCTTTCCAAATTAATAGACTGTTTAAAGCATCCTTTTGATTTGATTTAGAGTAAAGATTTTCATATACACTTATCCACTCCGCGGTATTAAGCCACGGTACAATTTTCGACATATTCAACTTTTCCTAAAAATAATTTTATGAAGCAAGTAGCAATAGCAGATAGCAACGATATTGTCAAGTGTTATATTACTCTAAAACTTGCAAATATCACTGAAGAAAAGTTCAATAACATAATATATTTTATCATAACATAACCACAACATAACCTCAAAGCATGGATCACTTAAATATGAATACAGATAAAGGAGGCAATTAGATGTTCGAGTCACAGCTAATAATATATGAAATAAAACCGGTTTATTTATCTTCATATAGTTCAAATCGGTCAAGTTAGGTGAATGTATTGCCAGAAGCAGCTTTTTCAAGAATTATCGTTATAAACTTTCTTACTTTATAAATTATCTTATAAAATCGAAGTTTCGAAAAAAAAATGTGCTGGCTGGCCCATTTGGATAAAACATCAGGCTGTGGCCAATGAGAGCTAAGGAACAGAGGGAAATGTGGAAAATTATTCAACTATGTGGGCCTGCGCTATGAAAAGAATGACTCTTCTTAAATTGCTTTAAGAAAATAAAATAAAGTAATCAATAAACTTACCGTATGTTGGTGGTGGTAAAATAAAATGTTTCGAGGGCACGCGTCAGCTACTGCTTCAGCGCACCTCGCCTCGGGTAGCTGTCACGAACGCCGGTCGGTGTTATTAGTAAATGCTGAGATCTACCCTCATTCAGTATTTTAAAATGATCAAACAATAACATCGAAAATTGCATTTACGATCGTGACGTATTACACTTCTTCGTAATAGAGAATGGCTGCTGCGATATAAAATTTAGATATATTTGGTTTGGTTTCGGTTAAAAATATTCAAATAACATTGTATTATGGAAAGGGATTAGGTCTGATATTAATTTTTATTTGCTCCGTGACTGATAGTCGCGTTATTTTCGATGTTGCTAAGATTTTAGTTGGAATAAAAATTCTACAAAATAAAAATGTTTATAGGAGAGTAGCTTTATTAAAAAAAGGTTGATACCAAAGCAAATATCAAATCATACTAGAGTGTAGTTAAAATTACACATGAATTACACTCGTACACACTTATGGAAAATCTTTAATAATGAACAGAAAGTACAAAACCGTTATTGCGAGAATAGTATTTATGTTTAACAGAAAGATTTTTTACATACATAGTCCACCCTTCATGTGTTCCTTAACTACACACTTACATTGACGATATTTTAAATGCACATTTTACTAAGATCCAGACACAAACAACATAAAAAATTAAGAAAGCATACATAACATAAAGCTCAAAGTGGAAAAACCAATCGAGGCTAACTTTTAACTAAAAGGCTGGGCCTAATTAACAATAGGAAACAATTTAGTATCTCGAATTTGGTAACAAATTTAGAATCACTATAGTTTAAAACGTTGTTTCATTTTATTTCGACGACCTAACCGAGTCTAATCGATGGGTAGTGCTTCAACGAAACTACATCGTCTACACATAGAAAGGAACAATAGGAAATAACTACGACTTTCCGATATAAAAGAGTAATCTTAGTATGTACCATAATAAATATCTATCAATATATACTCTCGATCAACAAATATAATTTAATATAGGCAATAATATAATACGCATCCTTTAACTATTAACATTATCACAATATGAGTTTCGACGACATTATGCCGTCTATTTAAAAAAAATACGGTTTGTAACGCGGTTTATTTACAAACGTCGCTTCGTCTCTTTAAGAACACGCACTTACGGAGGAGGCGCGGGCCGCCGAGAGATCGCATCCAATACTGACACTGAATACACTCGCACTATTGTCTAGTCGCTTCACACGAGTTAATACTGAGGCACTCATAAGTCGACCGAGTCGAGGTCCTGCTTGGGCGCGCGCGGCGAGGGCGGCGTCGTCGGCGAGGGGGGCGAAGGCGGAGGCGGCGTCGAAGGCCGCGGGTGGAACTTGCCCGGCAGAGAGGCCAGCGCCGAAAGCGCGGCGTCCGCGTGCGGTATGCGCCGCATGATCTGCGAAACAAGACAATATTATAGCCAACAGAGGTTTAATGACATTTACTAGCATTAGTAGTATTTACTAGTAGCGGAATAGAAGCACGTACCTTGCCGGAAGTGATGAGGCGACCGAAGCCCTCTTGATGCGCAAAAGCGTACCCGGAGCGTACAGAGCGGCGAGCGCGTCGCGCGGACGGAGTGCGGGGCGCGGGCGCGGCAGCAGCGCGGCGCCACCGGGTGCGGGCGCGTAGACGCTCCGCCAGTGTTGGCCGACGCCACGACCAGGCTAATCGCCAAGATACCACCGGAACCATCAGTATCATCATCTGTGATAATGGGATTGCAGAAGTAAATAAAAAAATAATAGCGTAAAGTAGCAATTGTAGTAATGCAAACTTCTTATTTTAACTCACAGTGAGCACAGCAGTGAACCAGAACGTCGCTTGGGTGAGGGCTACGGTGAGTGACCCCACGTAGGGCCCCCTAATCACGTAGTTGTAGAAGTAGTCCAGCACGAAGTACGACACTAGCGAACCCCATATGGTCACATGATTGAATACCGTCCAGTATGTCGTGTCTAAAGCTATCTGAATACACAAAATGGATACATTACATTAATCTTGAAACTTAAATCAGAAATATATGGAAAAAAGGGGCCAAGTACGGTTCAGAATTAATCTTATTTGTGCTAAGGAAAACTTTAATATATATTTGTCACAATTCAACCGTTTTATTTCATGAGAGAGTATATTATTTATAAAGAGACCTTTTTGTAGCCACGATACTTACTTGAGTTGTATTGTCGATAATTAATATGGTAGCAACAACGCTCCCGAGTAGCATATGATCTGATAATATTTTGCCATCCGGAGCCAATCCGTCTTTATAAGTACCTATAACATAAAGTATACTGTTATAATTGTTATTAAACGATTTAAAAAAAAATATGTAATCAAAATGGTTAACCATTTTAACGTTAGATTTGTTTACGAGATAGTAAGTATGCCGGATCGGATAGAATAATCCCATTTCTGTTAAAGCATTAACCTTATGCTTACCATATGGTATAAGAAAGAGTACGAGTGATGTGAAACACCCGTGCAATGTGGATTTGATGAACTCAGTTTTGTTGAAGAGTTGACTGGTGTGTCCGGGCGCGTACAATTTGGGGAACTGAAGCGAGGTTGCGTCAGAGACGTCCTGCTCGAATACTCCGAGCGCCAGCACCGGCAACGACGTGTAGAAAAGGTTGTATACTGATATGAACATCTCGTCGAAGACGGTCTATTTGGGAATATAAGTATATATAATTTTAACTATCACTTACTGATGATACCACTAAGCTAAGCTAGTATAACATTGCAAGACCTAAATTCTCTCAAAAAAAAAAAACAGTAATCATGCTATAGTAAAAAAGCCATCCTATGGTTTTAAATTTACTTGATTCTTTTTTATTCCCAATAACAACTAGGGGTGTAATAAAATAAAGTCCTAATGAACACCGCCCTCAAATTAAAACCACAATTCAATATCTCACCTGAGCGCTGAAGCCACAAAAGAACGCGAACCAGAAGTGGCAGACGGTAAATGCGAAGTTTTTGTAAAAGAAATATCTGAGGAACTTGCACATCCTGTAATAGGACCAACGGCCGTGCACCAGCAACAGCCGCTGCAGGAAGCGGAACTGCGCTATCGAGTAGTCGGACGCTAGGACGGCCTGCATGCCCTCTTGGCCAGATATGCCGACGCCGATGTGGGCGGCTGCGAATTCAATAAAAGTAATTACTCCCTACGGTTCGTATCATATGTTTAATAAGGGCATAAAGTTATAATTATTAAGACTTTTAGTACTGGAGTTTTGGTCAGCCAAAATTGAGTTGTTATGTTTTTTTAGGTACACACGAGCATGGGTATTGTTGATGAAATTAATTTGAATGTGAAATATCCCATCTATATAACATTTAAACAAGATGCGCTTTCGATCGATTTGGATATTCGGAAACCCACAGATTAAAACCGAAACTTGACAGCTTTTCCAACGTGTTTCAGAAAAATTATAATCCGATAGGGATCGAATCCACGACCCGTTGATTATTAGCTAAACATTGCTACAATTACGCCGACGAGTCAGTTAGATGCCCTTAGACAAAAATTCAGCTTTGAAAACTGAAATAAAATTATATTTCAGATGTCACACTATATATGTACCTTTGATCATAGAGACGTCATTCGCACCGTCTCCGATGGCAAGAGTGACAGCTCTCCGGCTTTTCTTAATAAGTTCCACCACCATCGCCTTCTGCAGGGGCGTCACGCGGCAACATATCACTGACCGACATTGTAACACGACATCCAAAAACCTGAATACAAAAGGGTCTGTTAAGAAAATATGCCATAATTAATCTGGCCTGTGAAAAATGTTGTTAAAAAGACATTAAATAGTCTTCAAAATACCCATATTATAAAAAAGGGCGTCAAAAAATTTTGGTCGTTTTGTCGCTAACAACTTCAATCTATGAAAGGGCATCACTAGTGCTCTATGGTTTGAAACACACTATAGACTTACTTTTCTTCCAACTTGGGATGCAGACAGTGCACGAGTGAGTGTCCATTGACGACTATCGCGAAACCATTTGAGTCGTCATTATTGTGTTCGTGTGTGTCCGTACTGTAAGGTCCCCCTCCGGACACGTACTCATTGCTGAAATTACATTCTAGGGTATAATAGGTATAAACCCGATGCTGTTGTAAATTGTTTAGGAGGCATCATTTTTTGTACTTAATATGTCAGTTTCTCCGACTGATATTTATAAGTAAATCAATGGATAAAGATAAATTATTAGTTTGTTGTAGTAAAATTAATATACAATCAAGGTTTGACTTTAGCTTTCAGCTTTCGATACTTTTGACGCAGATAATAAATAATATCAGCTAACACATTAAACATGAACACGGCGAGGCCAAGCGGAGTACAAACACAAGCTTTAAGAATATTGTGTATTTTTATAAGATATGCAAATAATGGATACGTAATGATTTGATACCTATTAAATTATTATTTGAAAACTCTATATTGATAGGAAAAAGTAATTATTGTAGGGTATTTACTTCTGCTATCCCTTAAACAATTTTTCGATTGTTTTGTTTAAATCTAGTTTAGTTATTCCTAATCAAGAACGTGTGTATTAAATAATAAAGAGACGCCGCGATAGAAGAAAATGTTAAGTTTTAAGATGTATGATGCGAACGATATACAACAGTAGGTGCGATAGATATTATCATTTATAACTAGGTTTCTAGAATCATTTGACATGGAAAGGGAGCTTAAGAGACTGGTATAACGTTAAGCCTACATTCTACCCTCCCATAAAAAGTTACCACATTTTATTAGTTAACGCGTGTAGTACACATTGAAATAAAACACCTCCTACGGTTTCAAACGCGAATTTTTAGAATATTTCGTTGTCTTTAATTTAACTACGGCCCTACTTTTCGAATGCCTGGCAGCATCCCCCCGTAACCATGTGCATAAAATTGTTCTGTCGTTTTCAGTGGTTGGGTGAATCATGTCTGGACATCGTTTTGGAGATAGCAATGAATGAGAACATAATAACAAATACAATGCTTGGTTTCTAATTGTTACTGTGACAAATGTTGATTAGGCACAAAGACTTAACGTTGAATATGTACAGTAATGTCTTATTTGTATCGTTTGGACGTGCGACATAAAGAGATTTAGCTGATTACGGCTTGTGTGAGCGTGGCGCTTGATACAAGTGTTTGGTGTCTACCTGTGTGCTAAAGAGTTATGTTCCCACCTAAATGTGACGACGGAGACGGCTGGCGCGTTCAGCTTCACGTTCGCAGCGCGGCCGGGAGACGGGCGCGACACGCTGCCGCCGCCGTTCGCTGTGTCGTTGGCCTTTGGATCCGTGCTACCTGTAATTCAGAGAGGCTAACATCAGCTAAATACTACTCGATTCAATGCTATATAAGATAGAAATAAACAAAACATGTATAGAGGAAAATTCATAATAAATGTACTAAATTCTCTGGTTTATTCAAGTTTTATAAACATCTTTATTTATGTTCTTGTGTAGTACAGGAATATTCCCCTCATTAGTACAGGAAGGTCCCCTTATGACGTACCGTGTGGTAGGAATGTGTTGACGACGCGTATCGAGTCCCTGCACTTGGCAAGCTGGCGATCGACGTCGTCGTGCGAGGCGCCATCTATCACGAACACCTCGGCCATGTCATCCGTCAGCAGCTGACACGAATACCCGATGTTTATTGCTGTTTCTGTTAGACAATAATACAATCAATCAAAATTAAATTCATCTATAGTTTATGGGGATTGTACACATTTAAATAAAACACAAAAAACGCGAATATAGTAACTTTTTATAATTAAAATAAAACACTTTAACGGTTAAAACGCGATATATTAGTTAAACTTATTTGAAAATGATTTTTAGCTTCGGCCCGGCACGAATCTAAACAGGTGGCGCTAACGTTATAAGTGTTTTACCAAGATGTCAATGTAAGTATATAAGCTAAAACAACCCTAAGCAAGCAATTCCGGTTACTGAACTGACCTTGTTTATCCCCTGTTAAAACCCAAATCTTCATTCCGGCCATGCTCAAATTTGCGATTGTCTCAGGCACGCCATCCTGTAATTTGTCTTCTATGGCGGTGACACCTGTCCATCGCAAAGGAAAATCGTTGTAATAAAAAATATTAGGGCTATAGTGGGTATTAAGGTCTTTTATAAAGATAAGTTCTCAGCACACAATTAGTCTTTTAACCCACCCAATAGCATTAGGTCGGTTTCTATCTCCTCGTAGATGGCGTCCAGCCGCTCGTCCCTGTCCCTTAGAGCGAGCGCAGCGGCTTGATGTCGTCGCTTCCACTCGGCAAACCCTCGCTCCTCCAACGGCCGCCAAGCTAACGCCAACGTGCGAAGGCCTTCGCCCGCAAATTTCTATAATAACAAACAAATTGAGACTTAAATATATCTTATAATTACTATAACAGCATATTTTTCCGCTCATTCGGGTGAGCTTCTGTCCAGCTCTTCAAGCTCCCACCCACATTTCAGTGGTCCAAGCCGGGGCCGATGACACCCACAAGGGGCACACTTGGTCTTGGGCACAGTGAACAAGAAGTATATTTTAACTGGTTAGCAAAAATAACACTCACGTTTAAATGCTCCTGGGTTTTCGATTTGACATCTTCTTGGCAGTTATTCTTTAACCTCTCGTAGATAACATTATCAGCACCTTTAGTATATAATCTAATTTCACCATCCTTCTTCAATATCACTGACATTCTCTTTCTTACATTATTAAAATCTAATATACACAATAACTCGTACACCTGAAATAAAACATCAGTATATACATTAAATACGACTTTTGTCAAAAGAAATGCATATAAATTAATCTGTTTTGGATATACATGATAAAAAACAAATTTCTTACCTCAGTTTTACCCATAACTTCTATTGTAATTGTATTAGGCGATCGCTCTCTGAACACAAAGCCGAAATTTCTCGCGGCTGAAACGAGAGCAGCTTCGTCGGGTGACTGCGCCTAAAATATTAATAAGATGGGTAAATATTAGATGGATATGAAAATGAAAAAGTAAAAATTGCAAGAATAAGCCGCACAATGACATCTACAAATTTTAACTATTATTGTCCCACGGGTGGACGACTACACTCAAAAAGTGGTGATATCTGCGTGTATATATATCCTATAAATATTACTTACTTGATATTCCAGACGTCCATTCTTCTGTTCTGGCATTACAGTGTGACATAAGGCAAGCAGACGAAAGAAGTCGTAAACATTAGAATCCCCTTGTTTCACAGCTTTCAAAAGCTTGGAATCGAAGAACTTGAACTCGGGCTCATATTCAGGATTGTCCGAAAAATCGAGGGGCTCTGTGTTCTGCGGAAAACTCTTCGGGTAAATAATCGTTTCTATTGAACTAAATAAGTCACATGCTCCTATGGTTTGTGAGTTTGCAATTTTTGGAAACTAAAACTATATGATCGTGTTATCTAAATCTCGCAGGCAAAACTTGAAAAAAAAATTGGAAATCACAAAAAAATATTAATATTTTACACGTTTTGCTTATGAAAAAGAAACGTTATTATATATCGTTAAGTATTGGTTATAAACAATCTAAAAAGGAGGCAACACATCTACGGTTAGCCGGAAGATTTATAATGAAAAGCAAAGCATGCGCACACCAAACAAAACAATATACAAAGCGGTACACATAGGATAGGTATATTAGTCAATTGTGTATACGTATAATAATTGAAATATAAGTGTAAATTGCGTATTGTATAAAAACGAATGTTATTGTGTAGTAAATTATTCATTGAAATCATTATAAAAGTAAATAGAAATATAGATTTTTACGTTTTCATTATTAGTAAATAAAATAGCCCCTTCTTTTGCCGAAGGAAAGTTTACACATAATGTACTCTCGGTTTACACGTGGGTCCTACGGTAATAAGAGCTTTCGGTAGCAATGAATCGTCAATCAGGTCGTACGAGGTGTAAGTCGAGAGCAACAAAGCCTAAGGGAAGGGCAATAGTGCGGAATGAAGGGCGTGCGTACGTGCGCGTTGCGGTGCGCGGGCGTGCTGCGGCCCTGCTCGTGCTCGAGGTCCAATAGGCGCGCGCGTACTGTCCCAGCGCTGGCGCCAGCCGCCCCGCTGCGACGCTAAACCATGCCAACATTACACACCACTCTCACTCACGTTTCTATCTCTATGTAATACCTATGAAGAACCTTCTAGACAAAAGGAACAAATATACGCATAATAGCGAGTCGTCGCAAGTCGAACGATCCGCAAGTCGAATTGTTGACGACTTTTTATTGGTTGAGTTATCTGTGTATAAAAAATAGATAACTCGAGAGATGATTAACCCAAATTAGACATTGGATTCTCTTTTATTTTTTGCTCACTAGTAGAATAATAAAAAAATATGCCATCATTTGAGTGAAGACAAAAAATGTGATGATGCTAAGTGAGTAAAACTGAATTACGATTTTCGACTTAGTCGTGTGGACATTGTGTGTGTAATAGAAAATGAGCTATTGTATCAAGTGGTAGTTTTGTAAATGTTCTTAAAACCATGCTGATTTAAAGTCAACAAATATAATATTTACGTCAAACGCAAAGACAATGTTCAGAATATGAATGTTCATAATCTATAAACAAATGCTAGGACGAATCGACAATAATTGATATTAAAAACACACTAAAACACATCCCTTAGCATGACAAACACAAACAATTTCAAAATCACTCGGCAATTTTCAAACATCTCTAGTGGATTCTCGAGACATGCAAATAAAGTATAATAATATCTAAATCGTGCCATCATAATATTGTTTTGCTCGTAAACAAACTAAAGTGCTTATCTGTCAAATTGTCTACATGCTTAAATGCAGTGGACTCGTATGGAAAAAATCCTGTGGTTCCCGCAAATACGATACAATTTTTTTACATAAACAGTCTATAATACAACTTAGATCCATAAGTATCGTGTTTGCAGTGTGCTCGGACCTATCTACGTGAATAAGATAATTAAGTTATCACGTAAAGCTACATACGTCTGTGAGTTCGATGGTCTCCCCGGTGTTCTCGTCAACAATGTCGCCGTAACAGACGCCGGCTATCGAGCACTTGTTGAACGTCATTATGTTCTGTGTGAGGGTGCCAGTCTTGTCAGAGAAAATGTATTGGATCTGACCTGAAATACAGAAGCCACATAAATTACTATCCCTGTATAAAGACAAAAACTTTTTCAACGAATAACCTACCCTTAACGCTAGAATTAGGAGGAACAAACAAACTACATAGTGACTTTAAATTATATATTATTTTCCACCTCCCTTCAGTGCTATTGAATGAACGGACAAACAATTGGTACTACTGTTAACAGTAAACATAAAATAAATATGTAATCGAAGTAAAGAAATCCATTAAACACGAGGGAAAACGTAATACAACAAAACTTAATTACCATTAATGGATTAGCATCTATTTCCTGATTACCAGCCTACATTGCCCTAATTTTCTCGAAACCTTGTACACACACAAATTAAGTGATTACTTTTGCAAACACGAACTTTCCGATCTCTTATGAATTTCTACCGCCCGACTAAAAGACAATAATGATATTAATATTTACCTAGCTCCTCGTTTAAGGTGGTCGTCCGAGCCTTGGCTGCGGTCCCAGTCTTTTCATAATACATCTTTTCATCCCAGTTTATTAGAAAACTTTGCGCAAATCTTATCACCTGTAAAGACAATTATTTTTCGTTATTAGAAATAATAGGTTCCATACATTGGTTTATATATTGTTAAAATTCATTTAGTTTATTTTAAATTTTCCTGCTATGTTTTTAACGTTGTTCAAGGTCTTTTGGAGACGTTCTACTTTGCATTAGCAATTTATTTTGTTTGCCAAGGTCAGTTTCTCAAATGTCAACATTAAAAACACCTAGTGACTTTTGCCTAGACTCGATGTTGTCTTTGAATTAATAGCGGTTCTTAATAAAATAAAACATGCTAAAGTTCTATAGATGTCTAATTAAGTGGAAAGCAATATGTTTTTAAATATTTTTTTTGTCAACCTGTGATTGGACATACTCCGCATTCAAGGGCATCAAATGAATGACATATAGATTAAGAAAATAAACATAATATTGAAAAGATTAATATTTTTCACATGTTGTTGCACACGAAGGCACTATATAATTTAAAAATCGAAAATAAAATGAAAAAAAAAATCGACTCGGGCAAGACTTGAACCGACATCATCAGCGTTCCCTGCTGTTGAGCAACAAGTAGAGGTTTTTCAATTTATTTTCGATTTTTAAAATAAACATAATATTGTTAAAAACAACTGTTTAGTAGTATTTATGCCATCGAGATTGGTCGGATTTGCTTATGGTAGTCAAAAGATTTTTAATTGAAATTGTAACCCCAATAATGTCAAGCGTGGGGCATCACTGAAAATCAGCGTTGTGCTTACTTCCAGGTACAACAAAAGCTGAGTGATGTCCCTACACAGATATCTAAATTATTATGTATTTCATTTGTATGTGGAATAAATGATTTGATTTTGATTAATAAAATAATCAACAAACCTCAACAGAGACATAAAGCGATATGGGCACGACGGTATTCATCACAATGGCATAGGAGAAAAACACTAGAATAGCGATGACGGTGGCCCCCGACGCCGGCTCCGCGGGCACCAGCGTGTCCCAGGGGAGGTATGCTTGGAAGTACTGCCCCACCAGCCACTCCCAAATGCCGCACGCCACCGTGCAGAACACACACATCGACAGCAGGAACAAAACTATCTGACGGGACAAAGACTTCGGGTTGATTGCTTAGGTTGATAGAAGTGTCTTAACTCTTAACACAGAAATTGTTCATGAAAAGTGTATTATTCTTTTGTTTTACAACGGAAAACTGTTTAACAATTTTAAAATTACTATATACAAATATACAACGTTAGAACTATGCTGCTGTAAAATGGTGTGCACTCGGTTGTCGTTGGTTCGAGTCCCAGCCATACCAAAACAACTTAAAACTCAAAAAAACTGAAATAGATTTTTTTCCTTAAGAGATAATTACCATTAGCTTTTAGATCTGAGACTTAAAATGTTACTAATAGTAAAAGTATAAAGTTAAAGAATTTGTTTGTTTAACGCTAATATTTGCAATACAGAAGAAAACATCATACTAATGTCTTGTATACATGTAGATGAATTTCTAAAAGGATTTCTACTTCTTACTACCAACATACTATGTTATGTGTGTTGAATATATTATCATAGCACTTAGTGATAAAGGCTCCAGGAAATAGAATGACACTTATGCATTCTTAAGATTGTACACACTAGGCCGATAAAGGCAGATCGTAAAATACTCACCCCTATAATAAGAAAATTAAGTAGCCTATCTATGCTGGTGCGTTTGAATTTGGTCTTGCCGGAGTTCTGCATTAGCTTGGTGTCCTTTCCGGCGAAGACGACGACCCCGTAGCACCACGAGGTGTTGCGCAACACGCAACCGCGCAACAGAATCTTGTCATTGTCTAACGAGAAATGCTGATCGCGCCAACTTAACGTACCTGACAAACAAACGAATTGAAAAGTGGCGCATTAAGTCTTTTTAGTAAAATTGGCCACCCTCCAGAACTATGAAAATCGGTAATTGGACTAGCTACTTTATAAAATGTTAAATCGAATTAATGTATATCAATATATTCTCAAGTCTGTCCATTATAAAGTAAACAGGACATTTGCTCATACAAAACAAACTAATTATAAGATTCAGCTATTTGTAGTCACATTCTTCAGTGTGGTTACATAATATTAAAATGTTTAATTTAAGTGCATCGCGTAGAATACCGAACAATGGTCATAAACAGTAACATCGGTCATATTTCTGTAATTTTGTATGTAAATAAGTTGTGATTATTATACAAATGAGCTCTCGTCTTTTACTTATAAGGAAAAGCATTCATGGAATTATCCACTTATAACAATCGCGTTATAGCACATACGAAGAAAAAAGAGGAAATTAATTCAACGTTTCATTACGTATACGTTTAAGTTAACAAGCAGCTTTAGTCACGTATAAATTATCGAAATTATATGAATGATTCTAAATACGTTCCATTTAATTAAATAATTAAACCGTGAAAGCTTTGTACTATCTACCCTAATATCTTGAACGAGCAAACTTGCCAATACTAATATTTTTGGCATATTTTAAATTTTACAAACACATTTTTGTGTATTTTTTTCTATATCATTATGATTAAAAAAATACGAATATATGTTACCTAGAAACATCGTGAGTCACAATGTTACTATTGACCATGGAGTAACAGGAAAATTTCAAGGTCCTATACAAGGGGCGGTGGTGTTAGTCAATGACACGTAGCTTTACGATATATAAGTATATTGATAGATAAGGACTCACCTTCAAACTTATTAAGTAGATTGTTGGGTGTTTCGCAGACAATTTCGCCGTCGAAAGCACCCAATTGTGCGTCGTCCTGCCCCATGGCAGCGGTCTCCAGGAGGCACTGACGACATTTTAAGTTCGTCTCCCTACAAAGAGCGTAGATTGCAACTTAGTACTTATCTTGTAGCACAGTAAGGCATTAAGTATATCATGAAAGTAATTCTTTAAAAGATACACAATATCAACTTAATTAAAATTAACTAAGTATAAACGTATCAAGCATTTTAAGAGGATTTTTTATTAAAGAGGAGAACAGACCTTTGTCTGCACGTGTCTGTAAGGGGTTCAACCCCAACCCCAGCCATATTATGTCAACAGGATGAAGATGTCAAAAAAAGGTACATCCTTCAAATACAGGATCTACATACACACATGTATTACAATCTTGGAAAAATCGGTTCGAATAAGGAAAAAAATTGCTCGATAAAATTATGTGGAGCATTAATGCATCATTGTATTGTTTTGTATAATGCCTTGAGGAAAACTACGCGGGCGTAATATTACAAAGCATTGTGTAAGTTTGAAGGTATCTTATACATGTTTCCGACTGTGTATATTTGTATTGTTTACGTTTCCATGGCAACCATAGGTACAATAAAAAGTAGATATAAAAAGGCGTTTCTTTCCGTTTAGTGACCACGAATACATAGGACGAAGTCTTTGTGTAACAGTGAGAATGGTGCTATTATATTATGCTCACAACCTTTTTTCGTATTTATACTAAAGCAAAAAAAAACAAAGGAATGGTTTAAATTTTTTTAAGATTAGCTAATTCGTCATATACTACCATTACACAACAATCGGTTTCTATCAATACCAAATCAAAGCGATAAGCACGTACTATCTTAGATAAGTGCGTCGTGCAAGGAAGAATCGTACATACGGAGACAATGCAATTTTAAAGGCACTTAACCTAAAAAAACTATACTATGAATGAAAAACAATCACGAAATAGATAAGATAAGATCTTGAGTCTTCACTTCGCTTAAAAGATATTTTCGTTAACTTATAGCTATCAGTACGGACAGCTGATGGGATTCGCACTGTGTGCATTGATTGGTATACCTTTTTCAACCATACTAGATGGCAACTATTTTTTTAAGGTTTTGAATATGGCGATGTCAAACCATAATTAATCGATGAGGGAAAACACCTCACCCATCAAGCTCGGCGGTCTCAATGTAGCAGAGACCATTCGGCTCCGAGCTGCTGAGGAGCAAGATATCCGCGGCCACGAACTGGTCGTTCTCCAGCCGGATGACGTCTCCCACCTGAACAGACGCCCACTTCTCCTCCACAAGCTTCCCATTGCGCAAGGTCTTCGCTCGCCTGTGGTTCACTTGAGAGTCGTTCTGGTGTCTTTGCTGTAACCACTCTTTGATTAATAAAAAGCTAAAAACTTTAATATTTTTCACAAGCACATGATGGCTATATAAATTAAAAATCGATTATAAAGGCATCAATTCGTGGTCAATTGGTTAGAACAACAGCACGGAACTCTGTGGATACCGGTTGAAGTTCTGCCCGTGTCACAATTTCTTTTTTTTTTTTTTCAATTTATAATCGATTTTTAATTTAATAAAATGCTATTTAGAATGCTGTGAGGAACAAAACATGTAGACACTTGTAAATAATTAAATTTAAATAAATTGGCACAGCCACTTAGGATCAGGAAAAGTTGAGATAATTTCAAAGCCCGTTTGGTTAATAAGTAGAGTGAAAACTGAAGTAAATCCAAAAGACTACTATTCATCTGTTGAGAAATAGCGCTCTCATAACTTTAATATCTCGTAATCATAGTAAGTTCGATATGAATTGCTATATTACGTTAATAAACTTATAGCTTGATTGTTTAATAATACTAATCCTTATTTAGATTAAACATAGACTGAACGAATTGTATCTTTATATTTTAATAAAATATGATCTAAGTATTTTTTTCCTTTATACGGTATATTAAGCGAAACATTCCAAATAACGATTGATGATATTGGATCTTTAATTTCAAATAACATTTTCGTGTTTTTTGTCCTAAAACAGATTTACGTATAATTTTATTATCATAAAATTTCCATATGTTGTCCAGCATTGAGTAAAACCCTGGGCTCGAGTTGCACACCGAGCAAATTCATAAATATATTATGTATATAAAATACTAGCTGTGTGAGCTACTTTGTCCACGAGAATCGGTATTTTGGGCATCCAAATTCGTTTTTGCAAACCCGTTCTTTATAAACTTAAACTGTTACCCACGACGTCGGACGCGCCCCTTCCCGTCGTTCTGCACGTTAATCATAAAATATAGACATATAGCGTCGCGGACTTTTTTTAGATCATTTAGAGACGAATATATATTTTTACATCATAAATATTTTTTCGGTATCTTAAACCGTTTTTGCAGCGTACGCCTCGGAAACCCATTATAATGAATAAATTTCCCATTTTTTTCACATTCCTCGCTGTTTATTCGTTCCTATTAGACTGGACGTGTTGTAGCATATAGCCTTCCTCGATAAATGTAATAAATAAATCATTCATTAAAAAAATTATGTTTCAATTCGAACCAGTAGTTTCTGAGATTAGCGCGCGTAAACAAACATACTCTTCAGCTTTATAAATTAGATAGATAAAAAATACTATAAGTCAATCTTATATTAAAACGATTATTACATAAGGTATGGCTGGTTTTGATAAATAAACAAATCAATTTTGCCTGTAAATCTGGAAAATATTGTAGATTAGTGAAACGGACCCAAGATGTGTTCGCCCAACGCCCCACAGGGGGTAATTGTATTTCACATGCAACAATGGACTTATTTATTGATTAACAAAATAGCCTAGTAATTTATAAACGCGTAGGTCATATATTAAAATAATGACCAAAAATTACTACTGACCCAGATGTAACTTAATTGTCGAAGTTAACCTCTACTTTGTGAAATTTTAATGACTGGAACATCGGGTTTATGAATAAGAAAAGGACAATCATAATAATTATTATTAATTACCACAATTATGATACATCGTCGTTTTATAAAAAACGCAAAGGTTTTTATTATATATAGCTACATTATAAAAAATCAGATATAAATATTATAAAAAGTTGCCACAATATTAGCATGTAATTTATCTCTGGTGAAACATTTGATACGATGGATTTATAATTGTAACTACTTTAGAAAAAAAAATCTCAGTGTTATATAACACTTTTAATTATATAAAAGTTTTGTAATATCTACAATTGAAATATTGAAACACACATGATAGCTTAACATCGATTACACAGGCGGGGTTTGAAGCCACGACCTCAGTGTTGCATGCTAATTCACTTACCGACAAATCTATCTGTTTTTCATTCAAAAATATAATTGTAAATCTTTATTTCACAGAAGCCAAAACAGTAGACTTACTGAAGACAACTCGATTAGTAACTGAATTGAGTTACTACATTTTAAGAACTTACTAACTCATGAAATATTCAGAATGTATGCCTTAGAAGTCAACTGCATTAACTGTGCAGTTTAAACAACACAAAGCCATAGTGTTTTAATCTACTTCAGCCTTCAAGCCTTCAGAATAATCCAAGTTTATCCGACTGCAGACATAAGAGGCTTGCACTAATTCATACCAGTTTCCTTATAATTTTCCATTATTTTCTATAACTATTAGGAAGGATAAAATAGAACACATTCTATGTCACGTCATATAAGATGGGTTTAATATGAACTGGAGATTTTCCAAGCAGCGTTTGTAAAAAACTTACAAAATCGTCGTACGCGTCTTTAACGGCAGTCAGTGCGAGCACACCAATAAGCGGTATGGCGGTAGTGATAGGCGTCAGTGAAGAGATGGCCGGGATCAGCTGCAGCACCAGCAGGCATAGAAAGTAGAAGTTAGCTAAGCGCTGGAACTGCTCCAAAAGGTTCAACGGCAGAAATGTTATGATCGAGTACTTCGAAGTCTTGATGTAGTTGTTCTGAAACAAAAGATATTCATATAACATAGTTTTCGTAAAAGGGTAGACAAGTGGGGGTTTGCACGAAAGGTTTCTTACCGAAGTCTAGGTTAAAACAAGATATGATACTAAAATTTTATATTGTAACCTTTTTTATTTATTCCTATTACCGTTATAGATATAATGGAAAAAAATCCCATTAAAATTATTTTTATGTCAAAATGTCTTAATTCAGCCTGGTGACAGAGAGTCTTTTACAGTCTTTTTCAGGACACGTTTTAATCTTTTGGATACGCAACCAAAAAAAAAGAAGAGAAAGAGAGCTTTGTACCTCAAAAATGTTCTTTACAAATTACACATTTTGAGGTAATGTTTTTTGTTACAGTTATTAATCAAAAGAAGGAAAACCATAAGAAATTCTGTTTGAACTGTTTTTTAATCATGCGTTTTGAAATTAGTGAAGGTTTAAAACTTTTGTGTTACGGCGCGGAGTTAATGCTCGAATCTGTCGCGCCTGTAATCGAATCAAAGTATCGGATCAGTGTTTTATTAAAAACGTAATTATAACATCAATGAGTTCTGTTCGGATACTGAATATATAGCTAATAAATAAAAGCTCCATTCAGAACGATCAAAATCGTATATGCTGTGGAAAGTTGTAACCGTGCCAAGAGTTTGAGCCTGTACCGTAGAGTTTGGAGGTATGCGATTTTATGTATATAGCCGAGTGGCTCATCTATTTAATGTGGCACTAATATCCTCGTTACCGTTAACGTTGTTTCGTATATGGCATTTTGCAGTAATATGGTAAAGATAAGGCACTATTATATCGTGCGCCTAATTACCACGTTGGTTTGCATTGGGTAATGTTTCCCGGGATCTGTAGTGTAATCATAGCAGGCCTGGAATACTATTAACGGGTCGCCAATATGTCAATATGTTCTGTCAACCTATTTTGTCTTTGGACGTTCGGAAATCCACAGGCTGAAACCGAAACGCGATTAAACTTGACGGCCTTTCCATTCGACGTAGACAGTGTTTTGTGACTTGGGCGACATTTCGTTATTCCTCCATTTAATATGCAGATTTCTAGACGAAGTCCAACATGTTTCAGAAAAATTATAAATTAATTAGGAAAATGTTGGCCCCGTGGGGATCCAACCCACGACCCGTTGATTATTTGGCAAGCCCGTCAAAATGAATATGAAGACGGGTATGAATCATATTTGGAAATCTAGTCATGTTTTGTTCCAACGTCTAGACAATCTGAATATTCAGTTGTCCGTGTGATGATTCGCTTCGAATTTTTAGAACTACGAAAATACAATTTACATAGCATCTTTTTTTTATTAATTTACATGTTTAGCTTGTTCATTTCACCCTTCAACAAATGAACCCCAAGATTGTTTATCCTCCATTATTATAAAATACCGCATTTTCTACGCTGGTTTTAAGCCCGAGAGATACTAGTTAATCCTTGCGTTACAGCAAAAATAATTTATCCGCATTTAGGGCACAAAATTGTGCCCCATACCCCCACATAGGGAAAAGAAATGAATAATAGATCTTAGTTTATAGCGATCTAATAATAGGTCTGAAATATCCCAGCTTGTGCTGTGAACTATACGCTATTATATTATATCGGATATATTAGGAGCTTTAGTTGACAACTTACAGCATAGCGGAACTGGGCGTTGTACTCTCTATTGTTAGCTTTAATTCTTCGTTCATTTTCTGTAACAAAAAAGGTCAAATTAATTATAAGGAATTGGGAATTGTAAACAATAATTATTTTTCAATAAATAGTTCGTGTTTCTGGTAGGGATAATAGGGGTTAATGTAAGTATTGAACGAAATATATTAAAGATAATTAATTTTCCAGATCCAGCAAAATTATATTTAAAAATAAGCGGTTATTTTAAGTTTAAAATACAATGATTTGGGCATATTATGAAAACGTTATATCAAAATAAAACTAGAATGTACTATAACATGCCACAAACCCGGCTCAGTTCAATACAATAATATATTCGATGAATTACTCAGCGTACACTGTTCTGTGGCTTCTCCAACAATGCAGAGGGCATTTAATAATTTTATGAACGTCAATAACGTATTGTATAATATCGCGTAATATCTCTATGTTTCATAAAATTTAAGTTAGAAAATAATTATGACGAAATACATATATTGTACGTAAGGTAGTAATTAGGTATGTTCCGATCCGCCTTTAAAAATAGCAACAATATAAATGAACATTACTAACAAACAGACGCGTAAGAATAATGCTTTTGAGAGCTTTGTGTATATACTGGAACTCCCTATTAAAATACTGCACTACGCAGTCAACTTTAAAAAAATATCGCGTTTGAAAGACATTACAATGGTCGAAAAATATACGTCGAATGGCTTCCGGTACGATAAAACACGCTCTACTACTTTACGAGCAGTTATTTCTGACTCTGCGAGACTGAAGGTCTCGAATGTCGCGACAATAAAACTCTTTCGACAATCACGGCTAGGTATTGTACAAAGACTGAAGTCAGGAAAGCAGAAAAAACCCGAAGATCGACCGAAACTTTCTAGACTATTTACTTTGCAACCGTGATATCCGGAAACAAATCTGCGTGTACGTATACTTTCTGACGATTAATATACTTTTAAATTCATGAGCGAAATAATAAAATAAAAATACGTTCTAGTGTTATTTATCCACCACATAAACATATAATTGCCGCACCTAGTCGTAATCCTATTACTTAAAATGTCCTGCTTTTTCTGCCTTCGGCTTTAGCATCACAGTCTGTATTACATTTTTTTACAAAATGTTTGTATTTATATGCATGAAAAGTGTAAAGTTTCCATAAAGTCCGTTCATAAATTGAAGGAGGATCTCCTTGATTCAGTAAGCTAGTTGTATGAAACATTTTCCGGCATGACTCATTTGTTAAGAGTTAAAATCATACATTAGCCAACAATGACATAATTTTGATAACGCATTGAATATTTTGCGTTTGTCTTAATTGTTTTACTATAAAATTATAGGCTGGGCTTATTAACAGAAGGACCTCGTAGTACATGTGTAGATAATCTTTGTTCATTATATATTTGCCAGAACTTTATCTTCTCACGAATATAAATAAGGAATTAGCTATTGTATTTTTCGTTTCTGTTATTTAATTTTTAAACGACTTTTGCGTGGAAGGGACGTAAGGTGAAACAGTTGGACGTTTACAAAAGTGTGGTGAAAGCTTTCATTCCTTATCAATCATTTCATTCAAGTTGTCACCTAAGCTAAGTAAAACAGGCGCCGCCCGGATGCCGCCGATCGATCTTTACATTAAAACAAGATGACACTTGTCTGCGTAACCGCGTGGTTTCGTTTCATAGTAGGCGTGTACCATAAATTTTATTTTATACAAAGTAATAATTACCATAAATATATATCTAGATAGTATATTTCAAGGGTTTATTATTATTTTTATTTTTTTGTACAATTGTTAAAATATTCAAAATTAAGTAAGCGGAAGAAGAAAAGTGTAAAACTTCTTATCATCATCAAAATCTTATCACCGTTTCAAGCTTACTTTGAATAATTCTTAGGATTCTAAAGATTAAAATATCCGCTAAGATTGCTGAAAGATTCCTTTTCACGTCAATGAAATCGCGGACGTAAAGTAGTTACTTAAATACTCATATGATTTTGCGAGCAAAATGGTTTTGATCTTTAAAGTATGTGTTAAAAGGTGAGGTATATAATATATTCTCTTCTTTTCTAAATTTTAAATAATAAGATGGAGGCCCCGAATATATTAAATAAAATCCAGTTTAATGTCCCAAAAAAAAGTCCAAGACGGAAACGCTTAAAAGTATTTTATCTTCATACATCAAAAACTAATGTAGGTCGAAACTGTCCATTGTACCGTGTATGTGAGACCCTTAATAAAGTCACGCGAGAAACCGACTCTGATCCTTACTGTGATTCTTTTGCACGATTTAAAAATAAAGTATTGCGATTATAGACACTTTATTATAATTAGGTTCGAATTCTGTACTGTTAATATTTCGAAACACAAATTTTGAGTTAACAATGCTGTTGTACATCAGCAATTGGGTCCTACATAGGTATTTTAACTTATTATGATGTTAAGTATAATGTATTACATGTAAGTGATCTGACGATGTGCCATAATAAATAAATAAATATATCTAATAATATTTAAATGAATCACGGCTGACGTTTTGAAGTAAGTACTTCTAATTAAAGAACCGTATAAATATAACTTACAACTGCACTTTAAAGCTCCTTGGGTTGAAAATTTCCGTCTTCGTAGAATAATATTCGCCACTAGAGTAGCGCAGAATAAAAAAAATTGTGTCAATGTCTCGAGAAACAAGACTGAAAAAGATGTCCTTGAGAAAAATTCGGACGTGAAATGTTTTGATTAACTGAAGACGATGAACGACTGTCACGCTTTATAAAAACACAGAGCTGTTGAGGCCCACAATCGGGTACACGTGCTAAAATTGTTCAGTTTGTAAATCTGAGTACACTGACTACGAGATACAGAGTATGAGCCGAAATAAGGTATTTCAATTTGGATTGCCAATATTCGGTGTGAGAATATCATTAAAAATTATAGTCATTCATGTAGAGTCTTGGAAGAATCTATGTAATTGATTGTCCTCCCCGCAGATCAACAGTGGCCTACGCTGTGTTACGCACGAGAAGTTTGATTCTTGGGGAAACAACAAATCGTTTTGGTTAGGCAGTACATTTATAGTCTGAACAATTACTTACTATAGTTAAACGGACACAGAAATGTGTTCGCTCCGATGCTGGAATTTTGCAATCACGTATCTGTATAGAATTTTTAGTCAACGAAACGCCTAGTAGCGTCGACTCGTTTACGTCATCAGTCGCACTTTGGCAGAGATTATTGATATATCCCTCTAATAGTCGCAGTCTTCTTTCAACTAAAGTACCTTATAGTTATCATATCTAATAATATGAGTTAAGTAAATAATGCAAAATATTACAAGATCACGTCTTCACTATGTGCGAAGGAAAATATAAACATTCAATAAAGTGTTGATGATATTTGTTATTATCATTATCCATGTGCCATATAGAGTCACGCACACAATATTTTAACAGTTCTTGCCTACATAGTAAAATTAATTAAAAATATAGCGGCATGGTCGATACGTTGCTAGTTTACCTAACATCTGTCATTACAAGATGTAAAAATTATCCGCTCATAAAATAAGACCGCATTTCGCCTACCTGAAGCGACGAGCACATGTTTTACTATATTAATTGGGATTAAGTGTTTACCAGATAAAATCGATAGAAAGTACACGGGGTCATACACGAAGCGCTAAGGCGCCGCCGCCCTGGCCGGCCGTTGACCGTACGAGGGCGCGTCGCCGCCGACCTTGGCCATTGTGTAATATTTCAGTGAAATGGACTGAATCGAGTTAAATGGTCTCTTCGGCGGACTCCGGCCGATATCGAGTATGAACATAAAACAATCGCGCTCCGCCGACAACGCTCGGCATCTAGTTATACAATGACTCAATGTCACGCTTGGCGGTATTTTCGTGTCCATTGTATACAATGACGCAGATTATGTTATTCAAGAAGCCGACTCCAATACGAACCGCAGGAGACGAACGTGCGAAATCTATGGTTATGCCTGGTGCGGCGGCGCGGCGCAGCCGGCTGGTCTCTTCGCACCAGCTTTCCTAGAAGCTCGAGGAGGGAGAGGCGCAAGGGGCGCGGCGGCAAGCGCGCTTCGCCCTCCGCGCCGAGCACCTCCAGCTCCACGGCTTCCGAGCGCGCGCACATCCGCGCCGCTACCGCCGCGCCATGTCGCGCACTGGCGCGGTTGGCCACCCCGCTGTTCACTTCTTTCACGACCACGACGCGCACAGACCCGCACTGCGAAGCGCTCCGCACGCGTGCTTCGGCCCACCGCGGGGCCGATACTCGCGGAGGACGCACACTAGCGCCACCACAGCGGCGCGCGCATCTACTTTCCGAGTGCGGTCGGTGTTGCCGTATGTGTCGCCATTGTGCGAAATGCGGGAAAACTCCCGGGCGATATTTAAAATATACACAAGTAAAGCTTAGAAGTAATTGAGAATGAGTTCTTATTCCATTTCACTAATCAACTTAACAAAAAGTAATGTTATTTGAAAGAACTTTGATGTAACGTTTAAATAGTTGTAGATAAGTATTAGATTGATACGTAAGAAAAGTGAAAACGCAGATTGTTATTTTTATAATTTTTGTGTACTACATAGTAGTAATTATGGCATTTAAAATAGAATTTATTACCTAGTTAAAAATTAGTAAATAAATAATTGGCGGCCTTCGTCAGTGAAAAGTGAATCGGCCTTCGAAGACAATGTCTAGAACGCTCGCTAACTATTGGGCACTCACCTTGGCCATGTGTTCTCGCCGAGGATTTTCCCATGTCGGCCACACCATCGACACACATATACACACTCGCGCGCGACACTTAACACTAGCACGGTGTCTATCTACTTATTGTATACGGGTCGGTGTAAAAGAGGCGTACAAAAGTTACACTTTACAATAACTAAGGGCACTTGAGGGTTAAGATGGGTCTCTTATGAAGTCGCTGGCGGTATGGTACCGAGATGTGCGGAGGGCCGCGCGGTGCGATCGGCATCCTGCGGACCCGGTATGCGCCTCGCCGTCCTGTAACAACGAGGAGGAAAATCTTATTACAAATATAATAATTATTATATAATGTATACAGGAATGCTTTACCTAGTAATGTACAGGTTTTTATATACATTAAGGTTGGCGCTGAAAATAAGGGTTAAAAAGTACGATGGCGTTGTATGTAGCAATAATGTAGGCTAGTAGTAGTAGTGTCGTATAAGCTTTGTAAATGGAGAACCTCGAATGTAGCCCAAATGGTAGGTCAATGCCTAATGTTCTGAACTATCGATGGACTGACAGAGGTCTTCTAGAAAATACTAGTAGGATTTGTAAAATTCAAAGGATATGCATACACGAAAATAAAGGTTTCTAACACCTATATCCCTATGTGAAAATAATATTACGCTGAAAGCCTTATAAAATATAATAAAGTTTCTATGTTCACTAATATAATGAACAACAAACATTATAGTAGTGAAATTTTTATAACCATCGGACAAAAATTTACAATGCAAACATATTACTGACCATTAAATAAGCCGAATTAAATAAAAATACATCAAGTCATTGAAATGGCTAAAATTGGCGTTTTGTTTCAATTTCACGTTAAAAACTTCCTCGTATTATCGGCAAATTAACGAATGATCCAGCACACAGTAACAACGAAACTTGTAATTAGATAGAAAACGTAATAGCCACGGGATTTACGAGAGCCAAACAATATGGGCCCATAAATCGGGCCCACACAATGTAAGTGGTGTAGCCGAGACGCCTCGCAACACTAAAACCGTCTATCAAGCTGTGTCCGTAATATAATGAGACAATTAAACTTGATTGAAGGAATTGAGTTGCGCTGATAGATATCACCAGTACTTATATTTCTTAGTACGAAAGAATAACAAAGTTTAGTTACTAACACTATTATCCAGAACGAAGTAACGCGAACATTACCTTTGTGTAACAATATGGATATATTTGATTCTAGTTACTTAGTATCATATTGAAATTCTGAAATTGAATTCTAATCATATATACTGGAAGTCTATGGGGGAGGCCTATGTCCAGCAGTGGACATTGAACGGCTGAATCGATCGATCGATCGATATTGAAATTCCATATTTACATTTCCTTTAGTTATGTAGTTAAGGCATTAGTGCAAATGATATACTGACAAAAAAATCATTAACCTTCTTCGCGGATACAACTCGGGAATTTTAAGGAATTATTCCGTGCCGTGGTGCTTTTGAGTAAGACAAAGAAATATTATATTATAATGATCCTATTAATGTAATGATAATAGGCACAACTCGTTAGCAAAATATAATTATTTTTTAAACAGTTTAATTAATTAGGATTTCTGTGAGAACGAATCCCGCGTGTGAAGTTATATAGTAATAATAATCAAATACTGCTTTATACACAGACATTAGTACATTAATACGGCTATAATATTATATCAGTGACGTTAATATTTGCAGATAATTACAATTATGCAACAATACAACCGGATTAAGATGAAATCTCGCATTTTTATAATCCCAAAAGACCATCGCAAACACATTAATTTCACGGATTTTCAATGCACGTTCCATATATAGGTAAGAATTGTTGTTTTTTATGTCGTTGTAACAGGAAAATTTGATAATTTAACACTCATAACTTTACTGTCTGCATTAAACTGGTAGACGTGGTGACGCGCTAAGTAGAATAATCTCTATTTAAGTATGAGGCTATTTTTTATCTATACTAATATATATAGCAGAAGAGTTTGTTTGTTTGAACACGCTAATCTCAGGAACCATGAAAAAAAATTTATTAAAAAAATATTTTTGTTGCGATTAGAGCATTTATCGAGGAAGGCTATGAAACATTGCCCTGTGACCAATACAAGCGAAGATGCAGCAAGAAATGTAAAAAAAATGGGAACATTATTCAACATTGTGGGTTTCCGATGCGTACGCTGCGAAAAAAGTTTAAGACACTCTAAAAATATATATGAAAGAATTATTCAATTTTTTACATTTTTAAAGATATTAGTGGGATTTCAAGAACAAATTTTGATGCACAAAATAACTATTATACGCGAAGACGCTGACGTAGCTAGTTGTTTATATAAGTGATATTAATCATTATTTATTTTAAAATAACGAAACATTAATTCTTACAATAAATAACTGTCTATGGGCTACATAAACACTTTATATAAATTGAAGGAAGTCTTACATAAGAACATGCCAATAATTCAAAATTACTTGGTCAGATACGGCTGGGCTAGGTCAAGTTCATATTATTTATGATGCCGATAATTGCGATACGTAATTGATCTGAAACAAGGAGTCTGTATACCATGGACCGAGTGACATCATGACTTGGAAAGCCTTGAGCCACAATCTGAACACTTGGACAGCTACGTCAGAATTATTGTATCATGTGTGAATTTTAAGCACAAACCATTAACAAATCTACAGTTCTTAAATGTTTATAATTTTAACATGTATATATGTAATTAGCTACTTGATCTAATTAATGATTGATAAAGTATTATAAGATAAAAGTTGGGATTTATTGTTATATAAAAATACTTTTCGAATAAGTATAATTATGATTTCTATGTAACCTGAATCTGGCTGCCGTCAGATTCTGCAGGAAACTAAAATTAAACTGATTTATTATTTTCTAGTCGTTATCTATGTACAAGATATATTTAAATATTATATATTTACTAATATTCAGTCTGTTTATTGCTTTGATAAGTGCTGATTAAAATCGATTTGATCTAATTGAAATCGTTGTTATGCAACGCGTGAATAAATCATACTTTGTTATGAGAGGAATGTTTTTCAATTATACAATAATGCTGATATAAATAGATCTAAGTACATATATACATATTGCCTTTAAAGTACATTTCATTAAATAGTAAATACATTAATGCTTGCATTTTCTCTTCTCACTTGGATACCTACCTATCAAGTTATATCATTTTAATTACATGAATAGATAGTTTAATTTTGTACGGCGTTCTATTACAGTCAGTCGAAAATTATTAGCAGTAAACCAAGGAGGTTGTATTAACTTAGTAATGATTTGGCGTTTAACATAAACTTACTTTAATATGCTCTTAGCTGAACTTAGCTCTACACAAAGTCTAAAAAATATTTCAGTTTGTTGATCAAAGAAAATAGCTTAATATGAAAGACATTCAAAGAAATACATTTTATATACTTAACACGAGTTTGAGAGAACTTTATTTGGATTTCGTAAAACTTTTAAATTACGTATAATTTATGTTTAACAAAAGAAAATAATTATTACTTTTTACGCACTTGCAAAATTTTGGTCGGCTTCATGCGATATGGACACGCCTATTAAATTCCATTATTATATTTATAACATCAGCGTAGTTGGAGAAGTGGACGTGAATTAGGAGGTCTGAGGTCAGCTGCGTCTCAACTAGCAGTAATTGCGATTAGTTCACTATACAACTCTGAATTCGGATATTCCCAAAAATGAGTACATATTTTAACTTTCTTAGTTTTGGTTTATTACAACGTCGAAAAACAGTCAGACAGATGAGAAAAAAAGGACTTTGAAAAGACCGAACAGCATATAACGTCAGACATAAATAACGTATTTATAAGGTGTATTATATAAGTAATAGTAAAAAGCAAATACTCATAAAAAGATATCGGCATTATTTAGGCTTTTTTTTAATTGTCATATGCATTGCATAATTAATATTAAATCGTAACTGTACTATGAGTTGTCAATGAGTATATAATTCAGTTCTAGACATCAAAACATAAATGTACCAGGTCACTATTCGTATTCAAGGCTAACCAGTGCTTTGAGATGGCAAAACTTTGCGAAAATCTTCCTCCAATACGATGTCTAACACATCGAAGATTTCATACCCGAACTATTTCTAAATGTTTATGTGGTTTACTATGTAATTATTTGTGTAACTAACCTCAGGCCTCTTCAACTTAATTTAAATCAAAGAATCATAAAACATCTTATTTATGTCGTTTAAAGCGGGTGAAGAACAAATTAAGGCATAGATAGCAGGTGTTCTATGTTGTTTAAATTTGGAATAGTTTGCTATAAGGTTTTCCCAATACGAATTTAAGATACTTACATTAGCAATAAGATTCAAAATGGATCTTTGCAATATTCACTCCTTTAACAATAACAACGTAATACTAAACTAAATAACAATATCGCTAATTACTTATCAATTTAATAAGGCACTTGTAAATTCGTAAATATACGTGATATATTCGAATTTCGTAAAACAGACCGAAATGGCACAGGCCACAGCGTGCGAGCGCCAGCGAAGAACTTGACGCACTGTTTTGATATCGTAGTATATTGTATAGCCTTAGCCGCCCGTATATTATACTATAATACATTTTAGCGTACGTTATAGCAATCAGCAAGGTGAGCGAGTGTTATTTTGACGATGCCTTCTTTTCTCTAAGTTTTATAAAATCTTATAACACGAGCTTTACTGGTCGGTTATTTTTTATCAATAACACGGCAAACTTTTATTATCACATAAACTTGCCCTTATATGTTTTCGAGAAATAATGAAAATTTTCTTCAGAAATATACTAATATTGATTTTTTATATAACAGGGGGGATATGGGAGACTATGCAAGCACGGAGATCACTTGATGTAAATCATGACCCCACCATGCTAAATAATACTGCATACTAAGTTACCCCGTCAACTTATTTTCGCTTTGGACATTCGGAAACAATACTTAGCTGTAATAAGAACTATCAAAAACAACTTTCCAGTAACATATAAATATAATTGCATAATTGTTTGTACTTTTCACCAAAATAACTGGTCGTCCTTAGCTTACTTTCGTTTTTAAATTAATGACAATTTTATATGATCACGCAACTGCGAACTACTTCTTAATTAAAATTTAATTTCGACTGCGTTTATCGACATTTTATCGTTTAGTTGATGAATTATATTATACAGAAAGGGTGAGAACCTATAATATAATATTTCTTAGGTGTTATCGTGTGAAATACGCGGAATAATACCTTTAGTGTTAGTAGTATAGTGTCGTTATACAATCTTGCGGAATATTGTGTAGGCTGCAGCTTAAAACACTAGATTTAAACACCCTTGTATAAAATATTTGCATTGCCTTGATATCGTAGACGTATTTATAATATAGAGCGTAGTACCTTATAGATTAATATTATTGATAAAACAGATTAAAAAGTGCTTACGCAATTCAAGCCGTACACAACCAGTGGTGAATGGGAAACAAATTTACGTGTGCGTAAAAGCGACCGCGATTCGAGCTAAGTGCGTGTGTACTGAATGCACTAAGTTAAAGTTGTTCATCGCCATAACAACACGCCACCCAACTCATGCGCACGGCCCAAACCACTATCATTTTGTACTTATACGTGAGGAAACACGAACGGTAAAAGATGGTAAAGGAAGGTTTTTAGATATTTTTACAACAAAATTGTTGAACAAATAATTAATGATCTTTTTCTTATAAACTGCTTTATGATAAAAAAAGCAGTACCAACCTTAAATTTTGCCGAAAACACACAGACACTTTGTGTTTGCGGCATAAATAGGAATGGTTAGTTACGGAAAAAACGTTTATAGGTCTATAGTCAATCTATTAAAAAAGTAATAAGACTCGCTCGTAAATTTAAACGATATTGAAAATTTCTTATAATTTTGCTCAACACTTTTATCTTCTATGGAACGTTTACAACATCTCGATTTTGCGCGTTTGATGTCGTTTTTTGAAGTTTTATCTCTGTTACAAACAAATATTGTGCCCATGACATAAAATTTCGATGTAGAATCTTGGATCACAACAATAGCCATATACATACTGTATAGTCTACTTGCAGTGCGTGCCTACACAATAAAGCTGAAGAGTTTATTTGATCGCGCTTATTTCAGGAACTAATGGTTCGATTTAAAAAAAATGGCTGTGTTGGTTAGAGCATTTATCGAAGAAGGATTTAGACTGTAGAACATCAGTCTACAACTAATAGAAGCGAACATACAGAGGGAAATATGGAATAAACGTTTCAAGATACCAAAAATGTATGAAAAAAACATTCCTCTCTCGACAGTAAATCACAAGAACCTTGTTTACGGGGATGAAATCTCGTCGAAATATTTCATATGAAAAAAAAGAACGTTTGCCAGGTCAGCTAGTCTTCGTAATAATCGCAAAAGCTCTAATATGTCAATCATTATTCGATTGTCGGAAAACCTTTGGCCCGATGATGTCAACGACAAAGCTTAGGCGTCGTTAACAAACAAATGCTTTATTTACAAAAAATCAATGCGCCACAAAGTGTCGCATCATTCGCGCTTAATATAAAACAAACGGCGCTATAACAGAAGGTTGCGATGACCCGTTTGCACAATTCCACGTTCCACTTTCAGGAACATTAGAAGTTCAAGTAAGGCAGGTACGTGATTGAGTTAGGCGCGGCCATGCGTCTATGCGGTCACCCCGATGGTCTAGTTATAACCCGGCTCTTTCTAACTGATTGCTTGCACGGTAATAGGATTTAGACGGCCAGCCATTACAAATATTGGATTTCCGATTGGCCTGTTACGAAATACATTAGCTGGACAAAAGATCGACACTATTCAGAGACAACATCTAATTAACGTATAGGAAAGCTATTCAAATAAAGGTTACGGCTTTTTTGACGAAATTCAACATACCCCGGGAAACAATAAACTAGTGCACTAAAGCGAGGGGTAGATTCTAAAAATGTTAAATACGATATACCTACTACGTAATGAAATATAACGGTTTAAAACGAGTAAGGTATTAATTAACTTATTTAGAAATTATTTTTTCTATGCCCCGACATTTCGAATGCTTTGCAGCAGCCGTGGTCACGGGGGGACTGAAGATGGAGGGTGTCCCTAATGTATAAGTCGAATCTGCTATGAGGGTTTCCTTATAGAGATACTTGCAGAAACCATCCATCCAGGTCCATACAGAACTGACTCACGGTGTTCCTTCGTTTCTCGGTTTGCCGTTTTACATCCGAATTATTGTGAAATGCACTACATATTGTTAGGTTGAATTTGGGTATTTTATCGCAAGGTTACTTACAAGTTACAATAAGTCCCGAAGACAGGACTCGTGGTGAATAATCCTTGATGTCATTATTCTTTTCTGTGGACAATACAAACAAATATTATTAAAGGGAATTGTGTAACAAATTCGTTTTGACTTAGCACGATACAGGTAACCCAGTCATGAAAGATTAAGGAAACTAGGGTGTGGCTATCCGCGAGCACCATGAAATGTCGTGCTATTTTCTCGCGGGGTGACGTCATAGGCCACTCCTGACATTTCGGCGAAGGCAACAACAAAGCCCTACCTAGTACCACCTACCCTATGATAACGGAGGGACCTTAATAGCTCCGTAGCCCGTACCTTGTTTTATTTGCACACGACTTTGCCAGTTGCCACCTTGGCATTTTTGTGGCTTAGGGCTGTACATTCTGAGAGACGGATAAGAATAAGTTTTTTTTTTTAATTTCAAAACAAAAGAGTACAATACTTCTCCAGATATAGCACATGGCACCTATGCCAAAGAACAACCTAATAGTATAATAAACAATAGTAATTTAAAAATAGTGAAACAAAAATTAATGCAATGTTGTGTTGTCCTTAAAAAAATGTTTGCAATATTAATACGTTATTTGTAAGATTTTGTATCCTTCATTAAACATTTCGCGAGGCGTAAAAGGTGTTAAATGAAATCTTATCTTTTGAAAATAAAATTAAAGGTAGTTCAACGATAATGCGAACAATTTTACGTTATAGATACGAAAACTTGTGAATGTTTTTTTTTCTGATAATGTTAATTCATAAATATTTAACACGCAAAATAATCAAAGTATAAGTACTACATGTTATTGTAACGAAGCCGAATCAAGGTACGTTGCGTGCATGTCTTTTATGTCCATTAGTTTGATGGTTGCTAACCTCAAGGTAAGCATAGGGGCTTATAGCTTCTCCATATAACCCATAAAACAGCATGAGTAAAACACTGACACAACTAAAGTCGTTGTTTAAATCCAAATATAGGTTAACCTTAGCAAAAATTGTGGCCATTGTTAAAAAAAGGAAGTTCAAGGCTTATTACAATGTCGACATTTGTTGGAGTTCTGTAGTAAATAATTCAAACTAATTAATATCTAGGCCCGTGAGATTCCAAGCACCTGGTTGGTGTTATATGAAATGTATCTATAGCATGTAAATGTACCTTCAAGGTCAATAATCTAAGTTTAATCAATTTTTTTTACATACAACACATCACACACTTAGTGTTAGAGTGATCTAACTCAAAATTTAAGTAAAATTAGAGAAATACACTGACAGTACTATAATAACGCCATCATCATAGTTTTATACGATTTACCAAAAAAGTGATTTTTTTTATTCGGTCACTGTAACACTAAGTGTGTGACATATTGTATTTTCATATTTTTATTCTATACAAACATAGAATTCACTTATTAGTACTATAAAATCTATTAATCGGTCCGTGAAAGTGTTTTTAAGTAACTATTTTAAACAATTGTGAGTATATAAATTCTATTTAATCTTTTAATAAAGGGATTTCCAATATTAATTTACTTTTATTTTATTATATGTACATTAATTTGTTTAAACTCAGGAAACACAAATTATATAGCATTAAAAATAAACTACAGATGGTAATTAAGATGACTCCATTCAAAGTTGTAGTTTTGAATTGTATTTATGAAAATGTTCTATTGTAAACAATAATTAAATAAAGATATTAAAATTCGCATGAAATAGTGACTTGGGGTAGAATTTTTAATTATTTAGGCTGATTATTAATTTATGTACTTGTGCATTTATCGCAGCCAATCTATGTTGTAAGTGCTAGTTTGCCGCATCACTCTCACCTCACATTACTTCTACTCTAACTCCCACTCCTATTGCCAAAAAGCCAAGCCAGCCACGAATGTCCATACAAACTTTCACCCCCCCTTTTAACCCCTTACAACACCCTTTTCGCAATAAAAAGTAGCCTATGTTCTTTCTCAGGATGTAAACCATCTTTGTAGCACATTTTATTTAAATCCGTTCAGTAGTTTTGGCGTGAAAGAGTAACAGACAGACAGACAGAGTTACTTTCGCATTTATAATATTAGTAAGTTTTTTGATAAATACTAATTGCATTATCATTTGTAAGAAATATACAAATGTTCCTAAAAATCCATTCATAAACTCAAGTACACTGTTTGTGAGTCATATAGTAGAATCAAAATAGCCTGCTGTTCCATCACTGGATTTTACATACTAAACGTAATAACTTTTTAATTAATAAATATATACCAATTTTAAAATAATTTTTAGTAAGTAAAGTAAATTTATTTATGTTAATAATTCCATATTAGATGCACATCACATATCACAATATACTTTACTATGTTAATATACTTTATAATGTGGGCTTATAGATTTATTACACATAAAATTAATAATCAAATAACATAATATAATACATAAATAAATACTTGCAATATGTTGAGGTTAGTGAAGGTAATAACAAATACTCAAAATAATTGTATGTACACTTTACCCTGTTATTTCTATATATAAATAAACGTAGGAAGATTATAAGGGCAAATTAAAATACCTATGTACAATTGTAAAATCATAATCCCGGTAAGAGCCCAATTCTTACTAGTCACATCACTAAGCACTCGTTATTCAAAAGTGAAAGCAAATCGAAAAGTTGGCAATAATAACAGTTAACACATACATTTTCCTTATGACTAATATTAATATGAATCTACTCACTTTTAAGTAAATATTTGTAAGCGCTACACTTATTACTAATGAGGCTTATACTATCCTAAAAAATACTTTTAATTTAAAATAGGCATAAGGCAAATACTGACAATGATCGATGACCATATCATTTTTCCAAACTAACCCGTTATATTATGTTAGCAATAAAAAAATAAACTACAGAATATCTCTTCTTGCACAGACGTTATAAATTTAAAACGTCTGTTCATAAACGTCAGGTTACAATGTATATTGTCTATGATATCTATTTTTGTAGTTTGGAAAACATCGGAAAAGTTCCGGTAATGAATATTACCAAGAATTTAAATCAAAACTAAACTACTAGCTGACTTATTATATTCACTGGTATGATATTAATTGGATCATACACACATCATCTATCCATAAAGGGCATATTTGGAAAATAAACGGAATATGCCTGTGACACAGATTTGACAAGTTTATCAAAGATCTGTGGTATTGTTGTAATTGTAATGTCTACTACTGTCTGCTATTGTATATTGAATTCCAGTGCATCGTTAGTGCATTCTATCTTGGAGGTATCAATAAAAAAGAATATTTATAGTTACGCTTTCATTAATGATGAAACTTTGTAGTTTATACTAAGCTCCGATCTCTTAACACGTGTGAATTATACGTAGGTATAAAAAAAATACCTTTTTTCAATTCCATTTAACTTAACGTCCTGAATTAGTATCCAGTACTTTTCTTTCATATTAAGTGGTCTTAGTGTTAAATCTCAACGAATTCGTTCCGACGCATGTGTTTACTTACAGCCTTACTATAATAACACCTATCAAAATGAATATATCTATTGAGAAAAAAAGAATGGATTGTCCTGCCTTGCCCAAGGGATGGCAAAGGGAAGAAGTGATAAGAAAAAGTGGACTCTCAGCTGGAAAAGTAGATGTATATTACTATAGGTATGTAATAGCTTAATGTATTGCAATGAACATTATTTTGCCTTAAAATTAAAACTGTGAGAAGTCTTTCTACCTACTGTTAAGCTGCTAACAAGAATAGGTATATGCAGTTTAAAAATCAGTTGTTTGATCCTAAGCCATTCATTGTAATTATTTGCACACAGGCCATAAATAACAATCACCATTGCTATCCAACAAGTAACACAACTAAAACCACTATTTAAGTCAGTTTATGGTGACATTAAATTTTCTATAGCCCAACAGGTAAAAAGTTCCGCAGTAAACCAGAACTAGTTCGTTATCTTGGTGATAGTACGGACCTGTCATGTTTCGACTTTCAGCAAGGTCAAATAAACACCATGCTGCTGTGCAAGGCCAAGAAAGCACGTGCGCAGTTTGATTACAGGTTCAACTATCAGTGTCCTATCTTGTATCACCTGTGTTGTGTTCACTAGTGCAGTCCTGCTTTGTGTTACATCTGTTTTTTGCTCAACACTTAGCTTTCGTTTTAGCTTCAATCTTATATTGCAATTCTTGAATTTGCTTCGTTTAGTGTGTTTATTATTTGATGATATAGAAGTGCACAGGTTTGAAGAACAGACCAATATTTACAGCTAAGTTTTGGTAGTGCTTATGTCGTGCCTTACACCTTCAGCTTCATTAAACAGTAAAATTCCATAACAGTCTTACACTAATGAAAAAATAAAGTGTATAATAATTGTTATATTTATACGTAACAGCAAATTTGGTATATTATTTACTATAAGACTATTATGTATATACAGTAGGACATCTGTCATGCCTACTCTATTTAGTTTGTAAAAAATTACAAAGGTTTTGTGGCCAATGTGTGTTTTAGTATCCTAAGAAAATATTGAGTTTTTCTCAACTGATTGCCACTTCCTTGTGATGGTCAATTATCAAAAGCTATTACTCAACAATCACTCACAGCCAAACTCTAAAATAGTAACACAGTAAAATTTTTCTTTAGAGGTAACTTCAGAAGTCCTGCTGTATATTCATTTTTGCTCTTTAATTTTGGTTTGGTTTTCAATGTACACAGCATAAAAGTTGATCACACCATATAGACCATAGCATGACTAATAATATGCATGACGTTATTTAACATATGGGGTTCATCTCATATTATCATGGTAAATAACTGAAATAGACATAAAAATTACTGTTGTGTTTATTTTTTGTTTTTAAATATTGATGAACCTATACTTAAAATTAATTCACTATGGCGATTATACATGACTACAACATAATATTTTATTCTATTTAAGAAAATTACTAAAAATAAAAATATGGTAAATAATATTTCCTTTTGATACAGAGGTGTTCGGTCCGACGCATCATTGGTGCCACCTATTCGTCAAACAGCTTCAATTTTCAAGCAACCAGTTACAGTATACAAGACGCAAGAGAGTAAAGTGAAAACAGATTTGAAGCATGGTACACAGGAAAAGCCTAAACAACTTTTTTGGGAAAAAAGGCTTGAGGTAAATGAAATTTCAATTGCAATAGTGTTTATAAGTAACAGTTAATAATGGTAGTGCTCAGTAAAAGCAATGGTGAACTCGTCTTTTTTTATTTTGATTGTATGTTAATGTAAATATTACAGGGTCTTACAGCATGTGACGCTAATGGTGTTATTGGTACCACTTCACTACCAAGATACATAAAACCTTTGGGTCCCTATACATCAGATGCAACTACAATTCAGTCTCTAGCAACAGCACTACATGTTTCATCTCAACCAATAACAGGTATATTTTTAACTTAAGTCTATATTGTAGACAAGGAAACACTAAATTATAAAATGTTTGTTCCCTCCATGACCATTTAAAATAAATGATTAATAAACTTTTCCAGGACAAACTGGAGCAAAACAAACAATATTGGAAAACCCAGGAGTTTTTTTAAACCCAGAACAGCCATTGATAGCAGCCGTAACAATAACTAAGGAGGATGTTAAGAGACAAGAAGATAGGGTGAAGCGAGCTCGCCTGCGGTTGCGAGAGGCGTTGGCGGTCGCATAGGGTCCAGCCGGCGGCGAGGAAATTCTCCCCGCTGCCGATTTACAGGAAACCGACCCCATAGATATGGTCCTTCCTGATTCAACTGCAGATTCACCTAAAGCTATCAATTCTGACTGTGTCCCAGATAGCACAGAAACATCTATATAAACTTTACATGTGTGAACTAATTTGGTGTACTGAATCTTATCCAAAAGATTCTAGGTCAGATACAAATAATATGTTTAAACTTACAGCCATGTAATAATTTTTAAATCATATGAAGGAATTAAATATATAAAGGATAATTTTAAGGAAACAACATTATTATATTATAAATTATATGTTTTTAAATAACTATCTTCAGGAAAAGCATACAACTGACTGTATGGGATAAGAATATAATCTGCTTTTATTGATATATAATGTGTGAACTATATTGATATGGGCGTGTAAATAATATCACGTATGCTGAAGAAATAAAACTTTTAGAATTTGAAACTTATTTATTTATAAAAATGTCGTCTTAAGCAGTAATGTGCATTATCTTAAGCATATAGCTCCACAACCGATTAAATCCTTACACTTACAAGTATTTTAATATATATTGCAAATTGTCATCCTAAATTTAACTTACAGCACACATGTCAGAGAACTTTGGCGACACCGGATTATGAAATCTATTAACATTAATAGATCTGTTTCAGAGATTTATCCCACCAGCGACGATTAAATGACTATTAGCTTTCCCGCATAAAAGAATACATTCAGTGTAAACTAATGAGATGCATATTTTTAAATAGATATGCGCTGACAGTTACTATATTTACGGCCAGGATGCCTCCCTCAACTAGTTTGTAACTGAGCTGCTGATCTATAAAAAATCACTTAGCGATAACTCGCTTACGCCGAGTTACGCATATAAACCAGCGACGAAACAATCTCACTTAGTTTCTAATTGTGGCTAGGCTCGGGTATCGCTCATCGTTAGAGGTGGGACAACTGTGTAAGTGTCAATCAAGTCTAACTCCTATAAAATACTAAAATTCCATAAGAATAATGATAATTTTAAAAATCAACATTATTGCTTAAGGGACGGTTGTGTAAATTACAAACATAGGCTATTATTATTGTGCTTATTACTTTTTGTACTTCTAACTCTAATACTAATTTTAAAACTTTAACTAGCTAAAATTTATATGACTAGTTGATGTCTTTTTTTGTGACAATTCACTATCTAGGATGTTTTTAACAATATCAATAAATATAATCATTCATCCATCGGCACAGTATTATGACTAGAATTATTGAGTCCTTATTATATATTAAAAGGCAACATTATGCAATGACAATACATTTTATATATTATCTAACTACATGGTAAAAATGGACTAAGATTAAAGGCCCCGCGTATTATTGGAATTCAAGCAAAAATTGACCTTGTATTTTGTAATGTCCTTATTTATAAGATGATATGTAGAAGAATATACGATATGTGAATAATATTAATGCAATATGAATTAAGTCCAAGGATAAAAGTTTGAAAACAGAATTGTCCCAAAAATAACATAACTAAGAAAATAAAACTGTATAAATCGAGACTGTAAGTCTGGCATTCTTTGGGAAATAATAAAGGTTTTCCATTTACTATACATATTATCCACTCCTTCTAAATTTGCGATTGATAAATGGTGTGACGGTATTCTCTTTCCTACACCTATTCGGCGAAAATGTTCATTGATTGTGTTCTGGTCAGATGTTGGAGTTGGCCCTACATTCATTTTACTTGAGCAAATCCAATACAATATTGGACTTGAAGATGCTAGAAGCCTTGTTGAAACTTGAATATGCACAAATAAGATACAGAAAATTGACAAAAACATTACATGGACTATATATACAAAAAACATTGGGTCATTGGCACCAAATCCTTTAGAATATTGTCTTACCTTATAAGGCATTTTGCCTGCATAACTGAAATTTGATAATATATTGCTTTTTAGCCCCACTCTTAAGAACAATGCCATATTGCTTTTTAGATATGAAAAACAATTGTATAGAATTAAAATGAAAATAGGCAATGCTAACATAAAGTTAGGGATTTGTCTCAATTGGTAGTAGTTTAAAAATCCCACACCCCAATAATAACTTTGAATGTAAGAATATGATAAAGGCAATGTATAATTACACCACGGACTCACAGCACTTCCTGGTAATACAAATTTGGATTCAGTCAAAAATTCTGGTAAAACATTATCACTTGAAACACAAAATTTGAAATAGTTATAAGTTTGAACTAATACAAATGGAATAATAGATACAGTAACAGTCATTACCAATGCAAGACAAGAAGTTATCAAGGGCAAAAGTAGAACTGGCAGAATCATTTTATTCTTTAGAGTTCTATACTTGTACATTATTTCAGGTATTGTTCTCTCAATAGTGTTTTTAAAGGAAGTATAAATTATGAAGCCTAAATTAACAGACCCATTAGATCTTGTTATCATTGAAAATCCAGCTGGTAGAGCACCCAACATATCTATGTTTGCAAAACGCAACGTTTCAGGCTCTGTACACTTTAACATAGTATAAAATGACATGAAAGCAAACAATGATTCAGAATATGGTGCTACAAAAAATATACTAGCAGGATTAACACAATACAGGATAACTGATTTGTAAGCTTTGCTTTCACTTCGAAGAACTCTGAGACTTAGTCTATGCAAAATATCAGCAGATTTTATAAAAAATACTAAGTTGATCAAAGTTGCAGATATTAATAAATTGCTATGATAATTAAGAAAACTACCAGAAACACTATTTAGTACATAAGCAAAGTGTCTTACTATTAAAGGATATAAAGGAAAAAATGCCAAACAGTTCTCATAGGTGTATCCATACTGCGCTATATGAATAAAGTACTGACCATCCCATCTCTTTAGTCCACCCAATAGCCCATCGACAACTGAATCAGCTTTGTTCCTCCTTAATGTTGGATCTTTTGGACTAGTAAATACATTTGCTTCATGGTCTGGTATTAACAAATTACTGATAGCCTGTATTAGTAATATGACAAGTCTTGAATTAAAAGCGAACCACAGTATTTTTTGCCTTGGAGAATACATATCAGTATCTGGAATGGTAATAAAGGTAATTGGATAAAAGTAGAATACATCTTCTTGTAGTTGTGCGATAATAAGGACTTCTGTGTGATAAAAATCCAGTTTAAAAAACTTACCAAGGGTAATCTAGAAACGATTATTAATAACAGAAAACGAGAATTTAAGAGTAATATCCGTAAACTACCTTAAAACATGATGGAATAATATAATTTTTTCATTATATATATTTACTCTATTTCAAATTTAAATGTACTGTGTATAAGTGTAGACTATAGAATAGTACATTTTCGCGTTTGCCGTAAATAGTAAACAAACATGGCTTATAAAAAAGTACCGTATTCCGTAACGATCAATTAAAAAGTTTAGGGATGGGTTTTTTCATAAAGTATAGAATAAGATAATAGCGTCAACTTCGAAATATGTGACTTTGTGATCGGTCATTCATAAGCAAAGAAAATAATACTCTCTATGGTGTGTGATGCCTACTTCAGGGTATTTCCCCAAATCTGGGGAAAATATATGTCTAATGGTTTTAAGGGGGGGTAAATTACAACGACAAAGCGATAAACAACGATGACGATTCTATATGATAGAAGAAATTTATAATTTTAATTTAGGAGAAAGACATTTAAGATTTTTTTGAAAATTTCATGTATAATGCAGCGAGTTAACCAGTATAACCCAACAAAAAAATGGAATTGCTTCTCATCAAAATATATCGTTGTACTACCGCTACTGTAGCCTACCCCTGTATTTGGTTGTGTAAGCAAATAATTTGCTAATAATATCTATTGAGGAGACATTAACACTGTATGGAGTACAAGTATAGTATAGTGCTACAATAAAAAAACAATTTATTCTTTTTGTATATTTTGTAATTGTATTCCTTCACAAATAAATATATTTTCCGTTCACAAGAAATACTTTAAATAATATGTCTGACGAAGTTCAAAAAAGCTTCCTTGTTTAACACTGTAAGATCCCCGCACAATATTTTTCACAGCAAGTAGTAAACAATAAATTATGCATGTATAATGTTGCAGAAGGCAGAAAAACCTTAACACATAATCAATTTAAAGAATACAATAACAAACACTTTAAATAGACTATTGATACATTAGTATTCTTACATTATGATTATTCCATAGAATTTTAGGCAACTCAACAAAATCCCAATAAAACTGAGCAACAGCATGTTCTAGTTTAAAGAACGATCATTATTAAATAGAATTTACTAGAATCCTATAAATTAGAGCACACAGCTGAACCAAAATTCTACCACCAAAAGACAAAGAGAAAAACAACAGCACATCCATGTGTCTTTTAAGTTATTCTGTACAAACATAATATTACAAAACAAGTGAAGCATTACTGCGAGGTGAAATTCACGTTTTTGTAAAGATGTTTATCAAGCATTTTTCTAATAAGTAAATAACACAAATATTAATGTGTAGATGTCACTATGGTATATAAATGGAAAATATACAGAACTTGAAAGAAATAAAAATTGTGTAAGCAAATTTTACATCAAAGACTGTACATAAGCAATAGCAAATTTTATAAATGTAATTATTGCATGGCTTTATCTTTTCTCACCCAAAGCAAGCTATTTACACACCACTTTTACAAATAACTTCACGCAAATAGGTTTGGAATCAAATTTCGTTTTTAATTAGTTTACTAATTTCCATTTATATTTTGTAACTTAAATGAAAAAAGGAATGGATTACGATTTTCTGATGACACAATAACTATTTTGATAGAAGAGAAGATAAAACTTCACAAAGTATAGCCATTTACTTACACCATGATATTGATTAGCTCTAACAGTACATTTAGTATTGCATTTCCCTAATCATCAAAGTCATGGTGTATGTGGGTCAGGTGAACACGAGTATGTTAGCTCATGGAGAGCTGCCCCAGTGCCAACAGCCTCTCCACTGCTGCGTTAACATCCCCGAAGGTTGCAATCAACGCTGAAAAAATAGCATCAATTATTAATGTGCACTTATAAATAGATTAGCAGTTTTTTAAATATACTTCCAGTTTCATAATTCATGTACCTTGCAAATTGGCTTCCCGATTTAGAAATCCCATGGCAGCTAGTTGTTCCAACTGTTGTGAGTATCGCTGTTCTGGGGGCTGTTGTGAGCTATTCTGGTCATTAGCCATTGCTGACACCATTCGTTGCATAAACTGAAATGCGAGTTTTGGTTTACTCTTATGTGAAAACCATATAATTTAGCCTACTGTCTCATATGACCTATCACTAACCTGCGTTCAACTTTGTGTTACTGTAGAAACATTCTCTAGATCTCGTTTCCAAATGCTTACAATAGAAGTGTTAACCGAAGGCGGTACACAAACGCTTTCCAACACGTTTCTAGTTATATCGAATCAATAAATACGTAACGTCAAATTAAACGCGATTTATTCGTTAAAGAAACATTGTCATTTACGTATGAGATTTATTGGATTCAATAAATTGTAAACTAACCTGCGTGAAAAGTTCAGTGTTCTGTTGTTGACGAGCTTGCTGGTTGTTCTGAGCGGGCGGTGCGGTAGGGGGTGCAGCGGGCGGTTGAGCCGCGGCAGCGGCTGCGCCAAAACCCAAGTTGTTAACGAGACTTGGTGCTGCTGTGCGAAGCTGTTCCATGCCTTGTTGAATTTGTAACAACGCGTTTAATGCCTGGGAAGAAGACAATGATGTCATACATTTTTTAACAATAATAATGTTCTGTCCTTTAAGCTATTGCTTATTTAGAATTAAATAGTTAATCAGACTTCTGTGACCTAACGGATATAAGGACCTCTCGCAATTAACGCAACAGTAGACCAGGGCTACACCGTTGATCTTATAACGTTATTGTACGTATTATTTCTCACAGTTCATGTAAAATTAACTTTTGTTTATTTAATTTATTATTGATTTCTATTGGTGACACTGATAGAAGGCTAGGTGATCAGTCCACATTATTTGCTAACCATTTCACCCATTTTCTCTCTGCTGGGGACTTTGGATTATCCAACTCTCACTATGCCCCTCCAAACCATCCGGTTTGCTTGCATAAACTTATTAATTGTTACATCTTCAATTCTTTGATATTATCGCCTATTATTTTGTTGCTTCTCATATTGTTTTCCTTAGTTTTGAATATACAGAGCATTCAGCAGTAAGTAAACAGATGCTTGTAACATTTGACTTAGTACTTACTTGTGGATTGGACATCATTTGCTGCATTTCCGGATTCTGTAATTGTGCCAACATTTGTGGCATCATGGTGCGGATTTGTTCTTGAAGTTGTGGATTATTAGCAAACATAGGATTCTGAAATGAGGTTACAATACATTGAATTAAAATTAAAGCAGACATTATCTAAGATTAAATAAAAATCAACAATTTTACCTGCAATCGGGGGGGGGGGGGGGGGGGGGGGGGGGGGGGGGGGGGGGGGGGGGGGGGGGGGGGGGGGGGTGTGGGGGGGAGAGACCAAAGTGGGGGGGGGGGGGGGGGGAGAAGACGGCGGGAGGGGGGCCGCCAGAGGGGGGGACGAAACGGGGGGGGAGTGGTTGGCGCGCCGATCGGCCGGAGAGCCCGAAAGATAAAAAAATCATCAACCTATCAATTTATAATTACTGGTTAATGAGTTGAGAGGCCATTTCTGGGTCAGCGGAGAGTGCTTGAAGCATATTGTTAGTGTATGGAGCAGACAACATTGATTGCATGAGGCGTGGATTCTCAGACATCTGTTGCAAAAGAGACTGCATTCCTGGTGTATTAATTAGACCTGGGCCAGTGCCAGAACCTGGTGTGGTAGATCCTGTACCACTTCCACCTCTCTGCCAAGGATTAGGCAATGGTTGCCGATTCTCAGCACCTTGTTGAGGATTGGTACCATCTGATGATAGAACAAGTAATTTCAATCCAAACAAACAATTACGAAAATACCACGATTTTCAAAAACTTGCACTGAAAAAAATTAAGAATTGAAAGAAAATTTTATAGCATACCCGAATTGTCAACCAGTCCAGAAAATGGATTTCCTGCCATGCTACTTGCAACATTTAACATAGGTTCTTGAATGTCACGATACATTCGTTGTAGTGCATTGTAGCCACCTAGAATAAAAATCTATGTAGTAACATTGACCACAATCTTATGTCCTTCAGAGTCCATAGTTACAAGTCATAAACACATACCTGGTATACTTTCAAGATTTGAAAGGGCCCTATCATGTGATCTCATTAATTCCTGCAGCATAGCAGGGTTACGCGCCAATTCCATGGTTTGCCGAAGTAGGTCCGGGTTGTTTAACATGTGACTGATTTCTGGATTTCGCTACATACACAATAGTTATTAGCATCAAGGACTTTAAACTAATTATTCTTTAGGGAGTAATACTTACAGCCATAAGGTCTTGCATTTGAGGATTGGATGTAATAAGTGATCTCATATTCTCAGGATCATTCATCATTTGCTGCACCAAAGGATTGTCTAAAACTTGTCTTAGCATTTCTGGATTAGACAATAATTCTTGCTGCATACGAGCCTATGAAAAATTTGGATGTAAACTAGATAGTTATTCTGTTTCTTAAGCCACAAGTTAAAATCTAAATTTATAAGTGAAACTATAATTTCTTTACCTGTAAGTCCATAAAGGTGCTTTGCCCTAGACCTAAACTCTCTAACCCAGCGAGGCCACCCAAAGAATTTAATCCAAATGGAGTAGCACTTATATCAGCTGAAAAAGATAACATGATGATGTCGTTGATAATATAGCTACTACAACTATGAAATTCTACTAATTATTTTACACATATAACATAATATCAAACAACAGTGACAGTGCATTGTTGGATATTTTGTTGTGACATACTAGGATAATAGAATAAAGTTTACAGCACAGAATTTGGTACTTTAACAACATTGACATTAAAATATATAGTGTTGTAAGAAGCTTACCTGGTGGCCGACGAGTACCGCCTTCAGGTTCCGGCCTTGGAGGAGTTTTTATCACTAAATGCACTGTCAACCCATCCTTGATGTTATGTTGTTTCAGGGTATCACTGTCATTCATAATTTTTCCAGCAAAAATAAGACATAGCTGTTCAGGCTCTGCGTTAAACTTTGGAGACAACACTTCCTTAAGCTAAAACATAGTTACATTCGATTATTATTGCCGAATGATTTTATAAATGTCATCAGTGATTGCGTGTGCAATATCTATGTTATTACGCCATGAAACTTAGGTTTGGAGTAGCTAAGCTTACTTTTTTAATGTCTGCATCTTCCTCGATATCCACTTGTTGTTTTTCTTTCGGTGTTTTTACTGTGATTGTAATCTTTTTTGGTTCTTCTTGGCCTTCTGCCATTTTAACAAATCTAGATGACTCTGTACTTTGGCGGAACGGCAAAATCGTCCAGCACAAGAATTTGACACAGATCACGACAATGCGTACCACAAATTATTTAACTATTATATTCCACAGATATGAGCATGAAATTGATTGATAGTGGACGTGACCACCATAGATAGATCTTTAGTGTTTGTATTTCACCACAGGCTGAAGATTTAGTAGAAATTAAGAAAAATACAAGTGAAGTGGAAACTATTAAGGTGTCACATGGATGTGAAATATAATTGACAATTTTGTATTATTTAGAGCTTTGACATAACACAAAAACAAAAAACAATATCCGACAATGTCCACAAAATTTTATCGAAATTTGGTTTAGTAGAGTTTTGTTAGTATCTCTAGTTTATAAATTATAGTATATATATCCCGATAATAGTTTTATAATTTTTATTCCAGGTCGGGTTGTGATTTAGGCCTATCTTTAAAGTTTTTATTCTTATAAGATTTCAAGACAGACTGAAGAATGATCAGCTACTGTGATACTTTGTGACTTTTCTTATTTCTAATGAAATGGAGGTGTGTTTTGCAAACTAGTTCATCAATTATTGTTAATAAAGTACTATTTTTATCTAATATTTTCCAGTTGGAGTTACAGGAGTCTCTTTTGAATGACGAAGAGCTACAGGTACCGCACACATCGAAACATTCTAAACGAAAAGTAGAAAATGCCCAAGGTATATGTTGAATTTAATACTTCTTCGTCTTACTAAATATTTTTTTACATTAAAATTAATATACTTAAAATTGAAGATGAAAAAGGTATGGAGCAACTAAAGGATGATCAAATGGATAACATTACATCAATTTTACTTCGTAATTATGATAGTAAACTCTACGCAGAAGATGATACATCACAACCCACTTCTCGTACTGCACCCATTATACCAATAGAAGCTACACGTAAAAAAAAGAAGAGAAAGAGGTAATTTGGGTGCAACACATAATTAAAAGTAACCTTATTATTTAGTTATATTTTTCTTACATCAATACCAAATACTGTATAATTTGCCATTTATAACTGTCCCTTGAATTAATTAATTTAGATCTCAAATAAGTATATGCCTTACAAATTGCCGCTATGAGTCCATCCGTAAGGTAGCAAGTGCTTTTGGTATGAGAGAAGTTTCTGAAGAAGACGCATGGAATTTTTACTGGACTGATATGAGTGTTTCCGTTGAAAGAGCAAAAGAAATGAAAAGGTTCCAGAGAATAAATCACTTTCCTGGGATGTTGGAGATTTGCAGGTTGACAAAAAACATTTTTTTGTATTCTCATAATGACGTTTGACATAGTTAAGCTTTGTATATAACACCTTATGGATTCTACAGGAAGGATCTACTGGCCCGTAATTTGAATAGAATGCAGAAAATATACCCTAAGGAATACAATTTCTTTCCAAAAACGTGGTGCCTACCAGCTGAGTTAGTATACTTAATTATGAGTTTGTGGTGAAAAGGATACTTATTTTAATTAAAAATATTTCTAGCTTTGGTGAAGCACTAAATTATAGCAAGTCAAGAAAAAATAAGACCTTCATAATAAAACCAGAGTGTGGAAGTCAGGGGCGTGGTATCTATTTAACAAAATCTCTTAAAGAAATCAAACCCACAGATAAATTAATTTGTCAGGTTTGATATACTGTTTGTTGATCACCATCATCATTCTTAAATACTGAAAAGTATTGTTTTAAAGTAATTTCTTCTGTTTTATTAACATAATAATCTGCCAATAGATAAAAATTTTCAGGTCTATTTATCAAAACCATATTTAGTGGATGGTTACAAATTTGACATCCGAGTGTACACTCTTATTACATCATGTGATCCCTTGAGGATTTTTGTGTACAATGAGGGTCTTGTCAGGTAATCAAGAATATATATTTAATTTTTTGTAAGCTGTTCAAGTTTTCGATTTAATATCTTATCAATTTTTTTTAGATTTGCAACAAGTAGGTATGCTGATCCAAATGTAAATAATACAACAAATGTCTTTATGCATCTGACTAACTATGCTCTAAACAAACACAGTAGAACCTATGTTTACGATTCGGAAGCTGGAAGTAAACGGTTAGTTTACCTTCTTTTAACGGTTTAAAACGCGAAATGTATTAGTTAAACTTATTTACACTAAACTATGACCGACGTCTCATACTTTGCAGCAGTCGTGGTCATTAGGAACTGAAGATTGAGGGTGTCCATTTTGTTAAAACTTATATTACACACTGCACTAATTTTTTTTAAGCTAGTGTCGGAGTCAATGAAAATCCTAGTTACAAACAAATTAAATAATTATCCAATTTCTATAAAAAGTACTCTTTAGGGTAAATTTTATTAATTCTTTGAATTATAATATTGAAATAAATTTAATGTATCAGTAAGATATCAACGCTGAATAAAATACTGCTGTCGCAAGGCGTGGACCTCGACCGCCTCTGGCACTCGATAGACCAAGTTATCGTTAAGACTATCATATCTGCCTGGCCGATACTCAAGCATAGTTACCATGCCTGTTTCCCCTCGCATGACATGGTTAAATTTCTATTTTCTTATTATTGAGTAGACACGAATCGCGTAACACTTATATATTTTTTTATTCTATGTATTTTGTATTAAATATTGCGGTATCAGTTAGTAGTATTAATAGTCGTAAGATAGTCTCAGATAATCCTTTTATTCATTCATAATCTTATTACGAAATTATTATTGCTACTTTGGTCGATGTAAACCCATTTGTTTTGTTGTTAGGCTTTTGAATTGAAAAATAAATATTTTCAAGTATAATATTGAATCAGGTACATGCATGTTTCGAGATACTTGGATTTGACATTCTTCTAGACCACAAGTTGCATCCGTTCATCTTGGAGGTAAAGAATGGATTACTAAAACAGTAATTTTTGTAAGGACCAGCATTTCAATCTTGGCTTTCTAGGTCAATCACTCGCCGAGCTTTCATACTGACACACAATTGGATCGTGAAGTGAAAGAAGGCTTACTCACTGATACATTTACCATGCTCAATATTTGGCAATGCGATAAAAAGCGGGTGCTCGAAGAGGACCGTAAGAGAATTCGAGATAGGCTGCTTCAGACGAATAAGTATGTTTACAGCTGAATGACTTTCAGGATTTTTAAAGAAAGGGTGTAAGGGGTAATTTATTCTGTTTTCTTAAGATTTCCAGAGTACACACCCTCGGAAGAGAAAGAACCAGAGAAGAGTCCTTGGCAAACGCAAATTCAATGGGAAGAAACACATTTGGGGAATTTTAGGTTCGTCACACAAATTGGTATTTTGCTTCGAAATCTAAAACGATTTCAATTGAATAATGTAATTGAATTGTGCGAATAGGCGAGTGTACCCAGTAGGCGAGCAGTACGCCTCACTATTTCAACAACCTTCGGGCTCCTTATACACAGGGACTGCCTCGTCACGTGCACGAGGCGACTGTACTCGTGCTCAGCGGGAAGAATTTCAGGTAATCGATAAGCTTATGAGTATCTACGCCTAACGTTTTTTATTTTTGGTTAGAGATTATGACCTGAGGTCCATACACTTGAGCGGTCTGTTTTAGCCCTAAACTTGAAAACTAATCATGATATATTTAATTTACAGCAATCTAAAGCAAAGGCTGAAGCATTAAAAAAGCCATCGCAACCAAAGCCGCTGAAAGACGGAGAGAAGAAAGCTCCGGATGAAGCTAGTACAGTAACCACCGTTAACGTCACCGCCACAACTAGCAGCGACAAAACAAAAGTGAAAACCAAGTCTGAGAAGGACCAAAAACGAAAAGAAACCAAGGATGAAAAGAAACTGACTGCTAAGCCCTCGGTTGTCCAGCGAGTTGTGAGTTAAACAATACTATTTAGCAAATTTCAAATAGTTGTGTCTTCTTAAAAAATGATCGTGCAAGCCGGCTATAACGGGTGACTCATCTTCTATTCGTAAAATGCAGGTGGAAGAGAAAGAACAGAAACCATCTTACGTGCTATGTTCCTTCGAACCGGATCCCATTGTTGAGAAGGAAGAAAGAGAACGTGTCAATTTGTTAGCGCAGCGGGACTTTCTAATCCGTAGCTATGGCATGTTAGAGCAGGTATGTTTAAAAAGCCATACTTGAAAGTTCAAGAGCAAACTATAACTGTTTGCTGTCTGTTTGTTTACTTGACTAAGAGGCTATTGTTCAGTATGATCTGCATCTACAGTCAAACCTGGATAATGGAACTTCATGAACCTTGAATTCGAAGACTTTTTCTTCGTTTACCTTTATAATTGACACAGTAGCTCAATTACCCGTATAAATGAACTAAAATTTGAAACCTGCTTAGTTGGAAATCTGGATTATTAGAAACCCCTCGATAATTCGTACATGTGTCTTGGTTCTTTGAGATCCCAATTACCCAGGATTCATTGTGTATGCACGAGGGAAAAATGTTATTATTTTATTTCAGATATATTTAGTAATGAAGAAAATGGGCACTTTACGACCTGAGGACGAACGGAAGTATGGCGTATACGGCCGCCTGTCTGTTGTCTCCAACTCTCCTAACAAGGTGATTCAGTTAATAAAGTTCACAGGCCATTTCATTATTTCTCTTGGCTAACTCACAATGTTTATATAAATTGGCGCCTTGGACTATGACTACATTTTTATTAATAGTTAAGTTGTGTTTGCCCACAGAAAATGTGAAAGTAAAAAATTTTCGTCAAAACAAATAAAAAGGAAAAATTGTCATGTAAAACAAAAGATAAGGTAAAAATTTGTGTGCAGAGGAAAATTAATAAGAATAAGGAAATAGCGTACAAGACGAATGGGCTTGGGGACAAATTCGATGGTAAGTCTGTTTAAAAATATATATGTACATATATGGCTACACCAACAGTAAAGTTGTTGTATGTCTCAAGAAAACAAATTAATTCAGGTGTAGAAATGTGCAAATTTGAAAACTTAATTATTTTTTACATGTTATTGCACATGAAGGCACTAAGTATATAATTTAAAAATCGAAAATAAATTGAAAAAAATTTCGACACGCTGACGATGCCGGTTGACGCCCTGCCAGAGTTGTAATTTTTTTCAATTTATTTATGTGCAAATTTGTTTGAAATCACGAATTGTATACTCATTATTTTATAACAGATGCCCGTATGCATCTCGTGGAACTGACACTGTATCCTCGCTTCCACCAAACATGACGCACCCGCACTATATGGACATGTCGTAGGTACTGTACCTACTGTGTCATACTACCGTATACTAATATTAAAAAGCTGAAGAATTTGTCTGTTTGTTTGTTCTGTGTTGTGTACTGGTTCGAATTGAAAAAATGCTATAAAAGATCATACTGTGACTAATAGGGACGAAGAAACTATGAGAAATGTGGAAAAAATAACCATCTTAAATTTTTAAAATTACATTTCAACAATTTATGTCCTAAACTATGAAGAGGGGTCTACAGAAAAGAACTATAACTAATATAATTAGTCATTACTATACATTAGTATGGCATGGTAAAATAAATTGTATGAGCTTTAACAGCCGGTTACGCTATACGCGTTGGCGCTCCGGCTGCTAACTTCACTCATTTAAATAAAACACTTTAACGGTTTAAAACGCGATATATTAGTTAAACTTGTTTGAAAATGATTTTTAATGGCCCGACTTTGCATTGTCAATATTGTTTCAGGTCACCAGTCAGGTCAGTTGTTTCCACAAATCCAGTAAAATGTTGAAAGTAACGTTTCTGTCTAAATATTTAACTAGTTTTGTGTAAATAATAGGAGCCTAACCATCAATCTTTTATGGAATTAATCATATGATATTGTTGTAAATTCCGGCGCTTTAGAAACTTTTAAGAATATACCTATTATTGTATTGTTACACATTGTGGTTTTTATTTCCGCATTAAACTTATGTGGTGCCTAGAATCTATTTTGTCAATAGTAATTTTAATTTAACTTTATTTAACTGTTGATGAAAGGAAAAACGTTATAAGGAAAAGTTTATAAGAAATATAAATTTTATTTACCTTTATTTTTGTCTTAGAATTACGGTCACCTTACCTATACATGTCCTGTATTAAATAATATCTTATAATAATTGCACTCTAACATAACATTGAACTAAACAATTTTGAGTGAATTCTTAGTCTTTTTCCTTATTCAGTTGATGCAATAAAGATATTTTGGTTTTTAAGGACCTCTTCAAATATTTGTTAAAAGAGTAAATTTAAAAAATTAACAGTTTATGATTTGATTTTAAAACTGTAATTTTTTGGCTAATGAGCCACCGTCTAAGTTGTCCAGCAACTTTCTCTTGAGTGATGGTTTCTCCGATTCTAATTTCGGTATATTGGATGGCATTGGCAGCTTGGGTCCAACTGTAGGTGGTGGTTTATTACTGTTCAAAAACAAAAGGTTAGTTTAAAAATGTAATGAATCTCAGCATAGAAAAAATACTACTCTACTAATTGCTTTGAGTTTTAGAATTATCTTTTCACATATCACTACTGAGTGATGATTTCTCAGCTCACAAGAAATGACTTATTTACTGCTCAGTGTTTGTTAATCATTGTATGTCCAAACACAAATCGTTTGATAATTAGCAAAAGATTTTGATGATACGTTTAATAAAAAACAAAGGATTTTGAAAATGTTGGAGAAGACAACAAATATTACCTGAAATAAGGCATCAGTAAGGCTTGTGTGCAATCGCAGCGTCGAGGTGGATATAACGCAAGCAAAGTCTCCAACAAATCAATTAAGTCATCCGAAGCAGCACTGAATATATGTCGCAAGGATTGTGCAGGGAAATGCTTAAATTTCACATAGTCAGTGAGACTTTTCATACCCTGAAATTTTTCTTTTTGTTCATATGCAAACCTTGTGCAACAATAACAGATACAAATTAAAATGATCATTTGAAATATGCAGTATTGTAAACATCTGGTTATAATTTTAATTTTTGGTAAAATTCATCACCAACAAAAACATATGCCTATTAACAAGTGTATGATATAAAAACGTAAGAATATATCAAATAACTTACAGGCCATACTTCTTCTGTGGGTGTCCCAAACACTTGAAAGATCCTTGACAACTGATCCAAGTCAGATTCACCTGGTAGGAATGGCACTCGCAACAATAGTTCAGCGAGTATACAACCGATGGCCCACATATCAACGCCTGTCCCATATTGCCTAGCACCAAAGAGCAGTTCAGGTGACCTTTGAAAATTACATCAATGATATGGGTTATAAGTGAGTTATAAGTAATATTATATAAAGTACAGTCAAATAATAATAATTTTAATCAGACCTACAAAATACATATTTCATTTTACAGTGTAATTCAAAAGTAAAATATTTTCTGATGTAACATTTATTTGTTCTCTCCCCAATCTTACCAAAGTAATGTTACGAGGGTCCAATAGATTATTGTAGATACTTACCGGTACCACCTTGTAACAACTTGATGTGTGTTTATCCTTGTTGGTGAACCAAATGCTTTTGCTAAACCAAAGTCACCAATTTTCAAAATTCCCTCTCTGTTAATTAATAGATTATTAGGCTTCAAGTCCCTGTGTAATATCCAATTTTGATGTAGGTATTCTAAACCTAAAGAAAAAAATGCTTTCATGCCTTTATTAACTTTTTCTAGGGAATAGTCCTCTAAGAACAGCAATTGACAAAATTGATTTATTTCATAGTAAAATAATTTTTATGATTATACCTTTGAGCGTCATTATCATGTATGCCTTGACATTTCCAGGTGTAAGTACAATATTATTATCTTTCACAATTATCTCTAAGTCTGTATCCATAAAGTCAAACACCAATGACACATTGGATTTTTGTCCAAATACATCTAAAAGCCAAATTCATTTATATATTATTTTCAGTAACAGACAATGATCCAATGAACATAATATGTACTTTTGTCAACTCAATCAGAAAGTGTTAGCATTGATGCGCGTTGGTAGTAGATTCAAGTCCTGACTGCATTAAAGATTTTTTCAATCTATTTAAATAACTTTAAAAAATACTACCTAGTTGTTTCAGCTTAGCTTAGTTAATTTTATCTATGGCCATAAAAATGGAATTTAAATCAAACCATCAATTGAATTTTACCTAAAAGGCCTATGAGATTAATATGTTGTAACTCTTGAAGTAACTTAATTTCTCTAAGAGCTGTCCTGTTAATTCCATCTTGTGCTTCAAATCTTGATCCAATTTTTATTTTTTTTACTGCCACTATCTTATCAGTTTTTATATCCTTGGCTTTATACACAGTAGCAAACTAAAATCATTAATAAATATAAACACAAAAAGAATAGATTTCTATTATATCTATATTTGGTCATTATAAAAAGTTTGTTTAAGTATAATTTAGTTTAATATATTAAGTAAAATTTGTGCATACCTTTAAGTTAGATACATAAGTAGTAATAATTATTATTAGAAATAGATCTTGTAAGTTTAATTATGTATGTAGTTGGTAAGCCTTGTATAAATAAATAAATATAGAAAGATTTTAAATATATCATTGTCAAAGAAATAAACCAAAACATACCTGACCCTCGCCCAAGAAGTCAATTTTTTCATATCGTATTATGGGCCTTTCCATATTTTGTGGCGGAAGGGTGCATGTGTATTAAATAATTAAGTGCCACTTTTTAAGTAAATTCTATTAAACAATACTCTTACATCTGCTCATTTTGTTAAATATTGAAGCTTTTTTGCAAATTTGGAAAAATAGGCTAAGCGTGCAACAATCATCAACAGACACTGTATTTGAAAAATTTTACTACTGGTACTTTGAAGTTTGACAATGGCCTGTTTTCTGATGGCAGAGTGAACTGCAAGTAACGTGACCCTATATACCGTACGAAATTTGTAGAGTCTGTTAATTGTTGATATGTGTAATGACAAGTCAATGTTTTTATTTTCATTTAAATTTTAATTTATTTAAAATACTTCAGCACATAAACGATAATTACATATGTATAGCTATATTACGCTGAAATTTATCTTAACGCTTGTAGTTATAGAAACACCTTTTTCACTATTCAATTATATAAATCTTGTTAAAAATGAATCTACCTGGAGCTACAGATAGTGTTTATTACGAAGACATTCCTTCTGGACATCTAAATGACGATGACTTCTTTTGTACCGAGAAGATTGTACCCAGAAAAATAAAGCCACAAAACATCGTAATCAGACTTATGAATAGAGAAATTTATGGTTCTCGTAAACCGGGATCGCACTTTCATGTAGTCCGCGAATTCTATCAAAATGTTTTTCCTAATTTAACAATAGTTAATGTAGAAAAACCACCCTGTTTCCTGCGAAAGTTCAGTCCAGATGGTAAACATTTTATCGCTTTTTCAGCGGATCAGACATCCCTTGAGGTATTTATAAAAAAAATATGCAGTTCTAGTTGCGATGATAGTTAAGAACAATGTGATATGTTGTTTTTAGATATATGAATACAGAGGGGCTGCGGCTGCTGGTGATCTAGTTGCTGGATATCCATCAGATTTATTAAATGCAGACGCTGATGCACATCATAGAATCAGGACACACATATTTTACAGATTTTTTAAGGTAAAGTTTTATGACAATGAAGAAAAATTAAATTTGATCAGTCAAATTACTTAATATGATATTATATATTACAGCCCAAGTTTACAGTTAATGTATGCCAACAAAGAGTTATTGGAAGACATGAAAGAAATGCAGGGCAGTTGCCGTTTATCGAACAACAATTGAATAGAGAATGTAGTCTATTCACTGAAGATGGTAGATATGTCATAGTAGGCTCGGCAGCTCATATTCCTGATGATTTAAGACCACATTTTTACAATATACATAGTAACAATGAAGCTGTTACACCAACCATTAGGTGGGGTTACATACTTTGCTCAATCAAACAATAGACATTTATGAAATACAAAAGACTATAAGAAAAATTTATTTCAGGTCAGCACTAGAAGATTATTCTCTACATTTAGTGGACCTTCATCATGGTAAACTATGTGACACAAAACACTTTAGGACAGATAAAATATATCTTTCACATAATCAGGGTATATATTTATACAAAGAAGTATTAGCTGTCCTTTCTGTACAGCATCAAACAATTCATTTATTTCAAATCGTGGAAGGAATGTTAATAGAAATAAGAAAAATAGGAAGATTCTGTTATGATGACGATCCATTTATAGTAAGTTCAGTATTTGCGCCTTTAATGAATGAGAGACCATTCCACGAGGGAACCATCAATAGTTTAAAACACAGGCTCCTTGTATTTTTATTCAAAAGGGCTAAATCTATAAGCGATGAGACAAAAGACCCTCTTGAACTCAGAAAGTTTTACAAATATTTTGATATGTTTAAAAGTTTAAGAATGTGGAAGATGCAGTTATTGGATGAAGACCACCTTTTTATAAAATATGCCAGTGAAGAAGTGGTAACACTAAGAGTGGCAGAGCCTAACAGTCAGTCTTCATTTTTTGTTATCTACAATATAAGTGAAAGTAAAATATTGGAAGTATATGAGAATACTTCAGAAGGACTGCTGCAGTTGTTTGAAAATTACTGTGATTGCTTCAGGAATGCCCGGTTATGTGCCGATTCACAGTTTACATGTTCACCATCAAATAATCTGTTTGCCAGGTTGACTCAACAAAGATTCAAGCAGACTATAGTGAGAGCAATTTATGGTGGTAGGACTGAAGCTACTAAGAGGATTTTAGCTCAATTGCCTATAAGTGCACAGTCGTATAGTGGTTCTCCTTATTTAGACCTTGGCTTGTTTAGTTATGATGATAAATGGGTGTCTGTAATGGAACGACCCAAGGCATATGGAGAATATCCCATTAGGTAATAGTCTTTGAACAGTATGATTTAAGTATTTTTTATCGATATAAAGTTACATATATTTTGTGTTTGTTTTATAGGTTTTACGCGCGTGACTCGGGACTATTAAAATTCAAGATATATGCGGGAGTCCTAGGGCAGTCAGTTCCGGCTAGTGCTCGTAGGCTCGTGGCATTTACCTTTCATCCCACAGACCCATTTGCTATCAGTGTGCAGCGGACAAACTCTGAATATATAGTTAACTTCCACATAAGGAATGCGGTTTTTAGTTGACATCCTGTCATATATGTTCTATTTGATGTAACGCAAAGCACCATTTAGGGCATTTATGTTATGTGCAGTAGTGCACGAAGTTGATTTTATATTGCAGTTTGCAAATTGGTAAGCTACGTTTGTTAAGCAGCACAATTCAGGAATTGGAAATTTCCTCTTATGCAGATGAATTATTGTTAATGAAAGAAGAAAGAACGCAAAGTTTATTTGACATAAAGTTACTGTTAAATTATTTATTTGAGATCCTGTAATTGCGTAATCGTTAAAACGATTTCCAAAAGGAAAGTTTTCTTAATCAAATGAAGAGATGTTTTCTCGTCAGAAGAAAATGAATGCTACATAAAATTTTCATCAATATTTACTGATTAAAATCTCTTTAGTGATCACAGTAATTTTGTTTTTGATGTCATTAATGTCAGTGTGATGAGCGTCAACAAAATAGCCTATAAAAATGTTAACATTACATATAATTTATAACAATAGCTTCAGAATGTAACCTAACAGCCACTGCGTAATGTTCACTAATTTGTAACTATGCAGTTTAATCAACCCCTCCATAGTGTGTTAAATGACCAATTTATATCATATCCTTCTCGTAAGTTTTGTTTATAATACATAAGCAACTTTTAGTATAGAAAGAAGAATAGAGGTGTGTAAAAGCAGATACTTGTACAAAATGAAATCGAGCCTCCAACATTCCTTTCTAACAACTACTTTCAGCAAGTTATATTTTATTCAGATTATAAATTAATTGTCTTTGAGAAAGGAGAAGGGACCACCTTTCGTGGTTACAATGCGTTAAGCGCGATCCAAAAATGTCTACCGCATACTCCGTGCATGGAAAATTAGGTTTTACTTTTTACTGATAAAAATAAAATGAGGATACTTCTTGCAGCTTTGCCATATACAGATATAATAGGAGAAGGTGACGTTGTATCGCTTGTTTTTCCTGATGGTACCGTGCAATTCTTTTTTATCCCTACACAAAGACGAGATAGACAGTACCCATATCCGTTTCGTCCAGCTTCTAATAGCCCTTTACCATGGTCTGTCCGTACAGAGGCGTGGTTCATACGGAAAGTATCCGCTCCGTAAGCACACTTAACTAGCACATTAGCACAGATCCGTATAATTCAAATTGTATAATAGAGTCTAAATTAAGCTATCAGCTTTAAATTTTCTGTAAAAATTACTATCCTTTAGCTTTTTCCACTTTTATCTTCATGTTTACCGTAAAATTTTATGAAAGATATATTGGTTATACGTATAATTGTTTTATTTAAAACACTACCCTCATAACGATTATATAAATTTAGATTGAATCCGAGTATGATGCAAGAGAGTATACCATATGGAGATCCATTTTTAAGGTCATATTATATATCCAAGGGTGACGTGGATCTTCAGCAAAATTACTATCAGAAGGTATTTATTCAATTTATAAGTAGGTATCTGTAACAAGTTTTTATATATACTTTGGATGTTAATATTCCAGTTCCATAACGATAACGTTACATCGACCACCGATATCCATTATTTTTACCCAAATTTACGCAAAAGCTATTTGAAACAATCTGCAATGGTGCAAGTTGAAGTTCCACCGACCTTGAATAGTTGCAGTCAGACCGGGCGTATTTCTAAAGAGCGTTGTTTCGCACTTAAAGGAAAACCTAGGGTACATTTCTGTGGGCCCAGTATGATCGACACAAGCAGTGCTATGTCGATCGACGATGAAACGCAAACCAGGAGGCGACGGCGCAAAAATTCAAAAGTGAGATTTAAATATCCTAACAAAGGGCGTGCGCGTGATTCTTGCTGTTGTAGCGAAAAGGATATCAAACAGACAAATGAAAAGGTTGATAAAATGGTGTCCACCTTCACGGATCAAGCTGTCAGTTGTGCAGATTCCAATAGCCCATTGCGCAAACAGGATTCCGCAGACGACAGTAAAACAAAGGTTTTGAAGAAAAGCAAGTCGCAAATGTCCTGCGACAGCAGCTGTTGCGACACCTGCTTTTACTGCGTGACCGATTGTAGCTCAGATTGTTGCCGATAAATAAAACGATCGAACCCAGTTTATATTTCTTATAATACATGTTATTCCTTAATACGACTTGTATGTACACTCGAATAGAACAGTAATAAACAAAAACAAAACGAGATTTTCATTTAACCTCCAAACGTTGGCCGAGCGCCATCTTTCAGCCGTGAGGTCAACTGGACCTTGTCGACTAGTTTGTTAGCTGCGATCATTGAAAGGGCAGAAAACGGAACGGAAGACGTTACGGTAATTATTGATATCTTTACTTTGGTAAAAATGACTCGTAAGGAGTCCAGTAGCACTATTAGCGAGGTCGCGAATTTTTAAAGAGGTTCAAAAAATATTTGTGCTATATTTTACAGGCAGTTTCAAGGCTTATTATAGTGTAATACAGAGGTAATGGCTCGGAGTATCTACACGTAGTAATGATTTATCAAAGAAAATGTTTAAAATGCACTTTGGCATAAATAAGTCAACAAAAAATATTGCGACTCGCTAATAGGCCACTTCGTGTTCGGATCGTTACTGCTATCCAATTTCATAGAAAAATCATAAATAATTCGTAAAAAAACAATATAACACTTAGAACTAATATTGCGTAGGAATAAAATGAACGGACATTACAAAAAGTACATTACCAGAATCAAAATAAATTACGAGAACACATCTTATATGCTTGTTATCATAATATGAAATACAAATGAGAGAGAGAGAGATATTTACAGAATATGGAAATAGATAAATAATATAATCAGCCTAACTTCACTAATTTTTTGTACAATCGCAAGCATATAAGACTAATACAATTTATAAATTTCTTAGATATCTCGTGTTGAGATTCATTCCGATACATTTGCCATTATAGGCGTTAAATTTGAATAAATTCACAATAATCCCAAGCGATTTAGCTAACGAATCGTTCTTAATGTTTAATACACAACCTTAAGTTGACACAATATGCAACATTGTACCCAAAACTAAGCAAACGTTTCACATCTACGACACACCAATCTATCACAATACGTAGATATTAAAATGCACAGAATTTTTTTAAAGGTTCAGACTTTAGTGTAGGAATAGAACACTGATTTTACACATAACAATTCAAATATATTAAAACACACAGTGTCTACTGCACACAAAGTTTTCCCAAATTATAGCAGACAATCTTGCTGACTAAATGAGTCAGACCGTCTTTCGGTCTAGGATTTAAAAGAAAAAAAACATATGTAGCGAAAGTGTGACGTCATTTTTAGTAATTTGATTGTTACGTCACACTTGTTATATTATTTGACGGTGGTGTCCACAGAAACGTGAAGACTGTACAGACACCAACATTTTTTTAATGTATTGATCTGACTCATTCTTGACAATAAAACATCTCAGCACGAGAGATTACTTATTATTGGAATAAGATTGGGATGGAAAAAACCTGCCATAAAATTAATACACGTGAACAACCGTTTTGTTACTTGAGGGATTGTGACACTCCCTTCCTACCTTATTAACTACCTGTGCTCAAGAATAGCGAGAAGTGATGAGTCACCTAACTTTACTGGAAAAGTATTATGATACAAACAATACTACAAACATCATAATATTGACTAGACAGTACCATATTACACACGTACGGTAGTCATACAGCATTGATTTATACAAGAATATCCAAGAATAAATTTAGGCCTTTGAAAATAACGGGCTTTTAGTGTCTATTAATATTTTTTTATTTATAAGAATAATTAGTACTAGCGATTATATTGAAATATAACTTTAAAAATCTTTTATTATATATTACATTTGGTGTAACAAAATAATTTGCACTGCTAGGTTTGCTTTTGATTAAAGTTTAACGCGACGTTTATAACATTAAATTGTATGTGCACATTCTTTGCCTTTCATTAAAGTTCCCACTAAAAGCCCTTGCAACAGCTTCACCATGACACACCGATACTTCGGTATCCTGAATCGTACGGGCTGGATAAGCGAGTGTCATTAAAATAACTTTATCAAAATAATTTAGTACTTATATAGATTATTAAGAATAATTAATTAATCATACAAAATACATTTACCATCTTCACAGCGCCCTTATTTTAACATTGTACATTAAAATCTATGTTGAATGCTCTACTCCTTCTGCGTGCTTTTCACTGCAAAAAAAAAATCAGTTCAGTTGTAGGTACTGTTGTTGTACAAAAAATTAAATGAAATTTATATAGATATGATATCTAAATCGGAATTTAATGACCGTCGTTTACTTAATTATGCAATATTATGTAATAACAGTTTTACCTGGTGCGCATGTGCAGCGTCTCGTATGGCAGCAAGACGCAGCCTGGTCTGTGCGAAAGTGGGTCGGTGCGTCGGGTCAGCGTGCCAGGCCGCACGCATAACCTCGTAGGGTCCCGTGGGACAGCCCTCGGGCGCTTCCATACGGTAGCCGCGTTCTACGTGTCGCACTACCTCCGCTAATGGCTAAAAATCAATACCATTTAATATTAACAATTTGTCTAATATATATTCCACTTTCGTACTATTAAAATTAAATTCAAATTATAGTTTGTACTTTTTATGGAGTACTTAAATTAATATATTGGTAACACACTTACAATTCTCGGGTATGGCACTCTCCCAAATGAATATATCTCCCAGAGAAGAATACCAAAACTCCACATATCTGATTTGTTAGAGAATTTCTGAAATAACGAGAAATCCAATTGAGAACTGTGTAAGAAACAATTATGACCAAATGTCCAAAGTCAAAATGGGTCGACAGCGCATCTATTAGATGCTATAGGCTGCTAAAGGGGTATTTCACATACCATCAAGTGAACTCGTCTATCATATAAAAAAACTAACTTATTACCTAACACAATTCATGCTACACGTTTCTTTCGGTAAAAAATTAAGCAAAACAATTTTTTTTTATATGTATTTAGGCTTATTTTACTGATTCAAAAATTAAAATGAATGCATAAAACATCTTTTAACCGCTTATTAGTTTAGGTGTATATTTATTATTCGATTGTAAACATGTTGCTTGGATAATGTGTGACGTAAGCATCTGTAAAACAATATATGAGTATATATATATAGCTACGTAAAACTCACGTTATACTTAAGCGCTTCTGGTGCAGTCCACTTGATGGGCAGTTTAGCTTGCACGCGTAACGCATCAGCGGGGTCGTCTGGCACTGCGTCGCTTCGCGCCAAGCCAAAATCAGCCACCTTGGCTGTCCCCTCTTGCGATATCAGCACATTTCGCGCTGCTAGATCTCTGTGTACCACGCGCTGGCGTTCCAGGTACTCCATACCACAGCACGCGTCACTAAATATGATTTTTAAATTTAGTCTATTATCATTAACAACAGTTTCTACAATTGAAACGTGGAAGATATATGAACCTGGATGGATGACCAGAAATGACAAGTTACCCAGATTCCTACATTACCACAACATTTATCATTTAAATAAAACACATTAACGGGTTGAAACTCAATGTATATTATTTAAACTTATTAAATAAATATTTTTTACCTATGGCGTAACGTTTCGGATGTTATATACATCGCGTTTTAAACCGTTAAAGTGTTTTATTTAAATGTGTGGTAATCGAGGAAACTACAGACAGAATTTTAATATGGTCAATGATAGAACCATCATCACCATTGACGTCAGAGTTATGGAGCAGAAGAAAATAAGAGAAGTCATTGATATTGCAACTTATGTTAAATAGTATTTTTATTGGAATTGTATTAAAATCTTAAGGTCCCTCTTTATCTAGTATTTATTAAAATATACATTTATTTTTTATATTAATTAATGTATATTGCACAAATAAAGATATACTGACTAGGCAAAGTCGATCTGATCCCGCTGCGTAACGTAGTGACGTCCACGACTGCGTAGGTAATCAAGCAAGGAGCCCTGCGCGCAGTGCTCCGTCACTATGCAAGTGCTGCCGTTCGAACTGAACACTACGCACCCGAGTAGTCGCACTAGATTTTCGTGCTTCAACGATCTGGAATTAATATATTGAGTCAATGGAGTTGTTTAGTTATATTTATTATCTCTAGCAGCGCATGCGCATTAAACGGTTAAAATTACCTTTAAACCAGTACCATTAAAACATGGGTGGCAATAAAACCGTGAAGGTAAACTAGTAAGACAAGGTAATTTAACACTTACGCCATAACACTAGCTTCAGCGCGAAATTTGCTGGCTGCCTCTTTGTCCTTCAGAATTTTGACGGCAACTTTTTGCGTGCCGTTCAATATGCCAAGCATCACATCGCCGAACTCGCCCTTGCCGATGTTCTCGCGGATCTCCAGGTCGCGTTCTGCTATTATCCAGCCTGGAACAAACGTCTTGATAAAAAACAGTTTGCCCAACAGTGAAGCAATTGTGAGTAATACTGAGTGAACCCAGAAAAACAATTGTAATTTGAATCATGATGGGACGAGATGGCTTTGATGGGGTCGTTGGTGTAATGGTAGGCTAATAATCAAGGGGTTCGATCCCTGGCGGGTACATCACTACTATATACACACTATTTATAATATTTTCCCAAATATGTTTCTCAACTTTGTCTAAATCTGGATATAAAATAGGTGATAGGAATATCGAAAGTTCCGTTCGGGCCACGAACCAGCGTCCGTACGTGAAAGGAGAGTGAAATTTAATCGCGTTTCAGTTACAGTCTGTTAAGGATTCTCGAACTTCAAAAGCCAAAAAGGGACATCGCATCTAGCTCACTTCGGAGCGGTTTATTTAATGGAACTAAACTACTCCAAAGTGTACAATTAGTGACCAAAAAAGCAACATATACATACGGGCGTCGACAAACTTCTGCGGGGGCATGACGCTGTCGGTCTGATCTGTTGCGGGAACTTGAGTGTTGTACGCGTGCGGGAAGTGGCCCGAGCTGAGCGCGTGCGATACGCTCGGAGTTGCTGGATACGGCGGCGGTTGCTGAAACACGTATTGAAATAAACATACAATTTAAATAAAACACTTTAACGGTTTAAAACGCGATATTTGTAAACTTATTTGAAAATGATTTTTAACTTCGGCCCGACGCTTAACTAATATATCGCGTTTTAAACCGTTAAAGTGTTTTATTTAAATGTGTACTACTCGCGTAAACTATAAACAGTATATATACATACAAGTTAATTACTAAACGGCATAGCAAAAACTATTTATTGCAAAGTAGTTACAAATCGAAAAGCCTTATGTGCTTATAGCTTAAATGTTGTAGTTGATTTGTTAATCTATCGTGATGGTTTGAAAGGAAGGATGTGAATTAAAAACAAAATATTTCTATATATAATATTTACGGTATATGCGATAACTTTTTGTGGGTTTCTCGTATGCAATATAGACAAAAGCGCAGCGTTAGCGTTAGCAGGTAAAAAGATGTTTACTTACTGCAGGTAGCGGTGAATAAGGCGGCTGCAGTACGTTGTTGTTGTTGGCACCATTTGGCGACGCTTTGGGTAGGCACCGTACTAGTTTCGTGCACAACCCGTCTGCATCCTTCAAATAATGCTGAAAATAGTAAAACAATAGCAAATTAATTGAGGACCAATCGAACTATTTTATATATATTTAAAATTATTCTTATGACAAAAACAATAATAAATTATTTAATTAGTAGAATGAGGTTACTGTGACATACATGTATGAGGTCTGTCATGTTGTCAAAGAATTCTTCATCATCAATTGTAAGACGTTGGTTTTGGCTGTCAGGTACGGTCGCCCACTTGACTCTGAAATATGCACATTAAGCAAATTAAGAATATAATAAGGATATAAATACAAAAATGACCCTTATAGTACTATTTGAAATAAATTAGAAAATAAATATACACAGATTTTCTTACTTTCCAGAGGTCTCTTGCTTCTTAATTTAAACATTAGAATTAATAAAGTTTAAGTTATTTTTCACTTAACGATAAGTTGCAAATGTACAGCTAAAACTGTTAGTTTACGCGAGTAGTACACATTTAACGGTTTAAAACGCGAAATATATCAGTTAAACTTATTTACAAATTATTTTTACTGCCCAACGTCTCATAGGGCCCGTGATGATGGGTGCTGCGAAACATCCGAAACGTCGGACCGTAGTTAAAATAATTTGTAAATGAATTTAACTAATATATTTCGCGTTTTGAACCGTTTAAGTGGAGTTAGCTATTAACATTGGCGTACCTATAGTGTTCCACGCGCCCGCGGAAGCGTACGCAAAGAGTGTGGTCTCCCGGGAAGTTTGTACTCTCTCGCACCAAAAACACTCCATCCGGCGAACCCGACAGCAGCGCCTCAGCGCGTTCACGGGATATAGCACCATGGTGCCATCTGTAAAAATATTTAAATATTTAACTATCTATTAAAAGACACTAAAAAACCTATATCAATTTTAGCCAGATGTAAAAAAAAACCAGTGCTAAAAAATATATAACCAAAATTTTTAGAATAAAAATCTAAGATTTCTGTTAACTCAAACATACCGTGTTACCAATCAAAATTGTTATATTTACTTAAGTGTTCAATAGGGGGCAGTAAAATAACTAAAAATATTTTTATAAAGGCAAAAGTTTTTATTTTTGACTGCTATCCTTCCAATATCGGAAAAAATCTTCCGAGTATATTTTCTTATATTAATAACATGGCTCTAGAATTGGCTTTTAAAATGAAACCAAATATTGATTATTCCAATAAATAATATTTCCATCCTTATCTACAATTCACTTGCGCAGTACACTATGATAATGAGACGAGACTGATTTGTAAATATGCAAATATTATTTACTCGTGTTCCTCATCAAGTATTTGATTACACTTCGATTGTACCGAGTCGATGTTGTCCTCCATCACAATCACAACTGAGCCAACATACACGATAACCTCTATCTTATCTCATATTTCGTGTCCATCTTCAATAACACTAATAGTATCGAAAATCAATTTTATCGTAACCTATATATCGATACGATATCGATAAACAATTAACCTCCAGATATCTGGCTATATTTGCTTGTTTTTAAGTTTATTTCTAATTAAGATCTGTAATTACAAGTCCAAGTTTGATATGTACATTAAGGGGAAAAAAAATTAATTAACACTTAACGGTTTAAAAGCTTATAAGTTAACATTTAATAGTTAAAGTGATTTAATTAAAAGCTTATATCAACACTCCTTCATTTTAATGGTTTAAAACAGCCGTGGTTATGAGGGTCCCGTCGGGAAACATAATATATTTTGTGTTCTTATATATTAAGTTTTTAAGGAGTCAGTTTTATTAATAATTACACACTGACACTGCTTAATTAGTATGATAATTTTATACTTACGGATATTGAGTCATATTAACAAGTCTATTGGCTGCGGGCGGAGGATTCTGATTGGAAGTATTCACCAGGACATCACTGGGCCCCTTGGGGATTACTGTATTAAAAAACATAGATGTATTTAAAATATTTGCATTAGTCGCCTAAACCTATTCTATGAAAGGAAACAAATCCTAAATTTCTTTTATTTGAATCTCGGTTGCCAGTTCATTATAAGCTCAAGTAAACATCTCTTTATAAATAAATACATATGAAATTCTCAAATAAAAACGATGTCTATAAGCAATGTAATTATATGATGAAGATAAAGAGATTAATGCTTACCACCCGTCTGTGAGGTGTGCATTGCCGAGGAGGCGGGGCCAGGCGGCGCAGGGGCACGCACCGATGACGACATCACATTCTGTTACACATCGCATGCAGTTTTCAATTATTCCATTAGACCGTAACTCGTGTTATTATTACGCAATACCTTACAAAATCTCTACTAACACTTTGGAACATTAATCGCAAGATGAACAGCTAAGTAATCCAATAGTATGCTTCTATTAGATTTTTCTGAAACTGCTATTAAATGTATCAAAATTCTATGAAAAATGGCAAGGATTTTGAGATCAAAACTCTCAAAATTTTTAATGTTCTAAACATTTATGACACTGGCAGGACTTGAACCGGCTTCCGCAGCGTTCTGTGCTGTTGCTCTAAGCAATTGTTCTACCGTGTCCTACATGTCATCGTCAAACCTTCTCAGCCTATTGATACATACATACACTTCTCGCGCAATGTAATTTCTTTTATGACAATGTTATTTATAGATGCTAATACATGTACGTAGATTAACCTGAATCACAAATTGTGGTTAATTCGCGGTTAAGTGACCAGATTCAAGTTCAACTTACATTGTGCTGAATGGAGCTCTGCAAAGCGGTGGGCGAGAGAGGAGCGTGGGGACCATTATTGCCGCTCACACCGACTCCGGACTGCAATTAGAAGAATATTTATGACATCAATCATTTAACACACTAGAATATCATATAATATCACTCTTATTCTATTACACGCTTTTATCGCGAGTACAAATCTGGTACTACAGCAAATATTTTATCTAACAAATTTATTTTTTGTAACAAAATTTACAATTTTTTAGTACAAAATATATTTGGGTTCCAAGGTGTTTTAAGTTCAATGAAAACGTTTTAAACTTGACACACATCTAGAAAACGACACAACGAGGATACATACACGGAGGATATTAGAACAATGCCCCATAAATCTTCTTAATTTATTCATCAACCGCGTTTATGGAGCATATTTATTTTTATTAGGACTTTTAAAGTTGGCTGCACAGTATCAGATACATTTTTAGAAATCCGAGAAGTAGATAAGACACTTGCGAAGAATGGTAACGAAAAGCATTAGATTTCAATTGTATTTAATCGTTTTTACGGCCAAACAATATAAGGCCACAGGTGCTGCAAACAACCCGAACGTCGAGTTTTCGTAAAAAAATAAATTAATGATAAAATTTCGCGTTTTAAACCCGCTAAAAGTATATAATGAATTATTTCGTCATTAAATGGACACGGAAAAGCCATTTGTACAAGTACTAAGGGGAAATTAAAAAAAATCTTTACTTAAGAACAATAATAGGAAATAGTAGACAATGCAATAAAAGTAATTGCCCTAATACTACTTCATAGCAAATGCAATAACTCCGATTTGCAAGGCTTTTGTTCCTTTCAATTGAAATAAATTATACAATAAAGCGTAGAAACATTATATTTTGTATAAAATACTTACGAAACCCCTGTATTTTTTGTATATAAGTACCACAAAAAACGTTACAAAAATTACCGGTAGCTGATGTGGGGGTTGCGCACGCTTGAGCCTCGCGGGAGCTGTCGGCGCCGGCGCAGCTGACGCCGAATACCAGCCGCAGGGGCCCACGCCTTGCCCGCCCGCGTGTACACCGTGCTAAAAAGATTACACAGAATTTAAATGTATACTTGCACACAATAAGAGCTGAGATGGTCTAGTCGTAGGTGCTACAAACTTTTCATTTTCGTGTAAGGGACTTTGAGCAAAAAATCACGTAAGTACACAAGTTAGATTTTCTCACTTCATTTATTACGAAAACCGTGATGATCTACACCTATAGACCACATACCTATGTAACGTATATAAGGCTGCTATAACTTTTTGACTACTTTTGGATACTTGTATCCAAGCAATGGTAATCGTTAAATGAATATGATAATGTTGATTCCATAATATTATGTAATAGAGAGCAAAAATTTAAAATAAATCTTTTTATTTAATTAAAAAGAACTTCAATCGAATTCGTATAAGGAGTGTTAGTACAATCGTAAATTATGAGTCACCGGCGCAATTAACTCTGTACCATGTGTGGCAAACATAAGCAGCATTGTATCATATTCCACATACCTACTGTAATACAATCATTAATAGTAAGTATACCACCACAAGGTATACAATTGTGGGCTACGTTTTAATTTCATTTTATTACACAAATTTCAAGCGAATTATAATAACATTAAAAAATATACGATGCGAAAATAAAAAAGAGCCTAACAGAAGTACGTTCTGAAAACAAACATATTAAATAAGAATGATCACAAAGAAACAGCTTGAACCAAATTGAAATTGGCATAACGATAAAGAAAATCGAAATAGTTATATATTAGTTAAGTGCTTCAACTAAGTTCAGAACGGTTATAATTGTTTTTACTGTAGAAAATTGCTTGTAATGTTTACTACGCGATTGTCCATTTCTTAGAATCGTCGTACGAGGAAAATTTTCTTGTATTAAATGATCATTCGATATAATGAAAACACCGATCAGTGTGTTCTACAGAGGCGATGCAATTTATCTAGTAGCTATAGTTCCAGTGCGCTATTAGACGCTGAGTAATGGACGTTACAATTACTGCCATGTTTAATTTGTCGAAACACCAGTCACTATGAAAATATTAATATACTTTAGAATATGCGATCGTTCTTCCATAAATATAACAAATTAAAAGGTTGAGTAATTGCGAACTGTCTAGAATTGAACGTGGAAAAATTACTACTTTAGTTAGAACTCTTACAATATTATTTAGTTCGTCATTTAATGTTACGATCAATGAATTCATGAATCAAATCTTCTTTAGAATATTACCGGCTATGTTGTAAAGGTCAACTGAGAAATAAATATAATCCATTTAAAAGGATTCTTTAGTCCAATGGGGGCATTGAAAAGTTGTGAAGGCATTAAATGCCCAGAGATTCAATAGGTACCTGCGACAGCGGCGGATGCGCCTGATGACGGTGCACGTCAGAGTTCATAGCACTTGCAATACTTCCACAAAGCTGCAATTCAAGATAGCTTCATCATCTGTAAGAAGAAGACCAGCAATATATAATAGAAAGTCAAGATAGTTTATACGACATACTATGTTATCGGAATAGGGGCTATATTTTATAGGTTTTGCATTATGCTAGCTATATAAACATTTAAATACACGTAAATGTATTAATTGTGGACTGTATCAACTATCATAATATGTAATAAATTAAGTACCTAAGTGAAGGTATTTAATAGCGTTATTAGACGACGTTCCGAAAAAAGTTCTATATTAATTTGTACAAATATTAAAGCAGGTAAATCGTTGAGTTTTACTAAAGACTAACGACCATCGTTATGAATAGATGACGAAACGAGAGAAAATGATAATTTCCTATCCCGCTATCGTAACAAATTAGATGAAAGCTAAGAGAAACCGCAATCTCCCACTGCAAGATTATATATTTCCAATGACATAGGCTTCATACTTGTAACTGAAACGGTATTTTCAAATAACATATTATATCCAAATAAAATACGCAATTTTTATGTCAAGTGATCTTGCTAATTAGCGCCAATGCGCGCCGGGTTGAGTGGTGTGGGAGTGGTCCCGATGATTCACTCTCATTCTTCTATCCACAATAGATCTATGTATCAAACTAAGTGACGATTTGCGACCGAGCGTGTCGTATTCCGTGACTGTATTGCTAACCTGTTCCGCTTGCATGAACAAAATTATGCAACTGCGTAATACAGAAAAAAATGCTTATAAATGAGTTAGAATAATATAATTGTCATATTACAATCACGCACAAACTTTACAGAGTCGTGTATATAGTAGGTACACCTTAAAGGTGAGTACTATACCGGGGTCGTAGTCAATTAACTAATAGAAAAAAATAAACTAAGATTGTTAATGTCTTTTGCCTAAGATCCGAAATTAGTTATCGATATGGCAAATGTGTCTATTAGTGCTTAATTTGTTTAATATTTTCTTCACTTCCTTAACGAAAACTGGCTAATACTTAATCGGTGGACGTTACGAAATTACGTAAATAATAACGAATGTTTCATAATAAGCAAGAGTACCACCAAACCTATTTACAAACACGTATGAGCAGTCAGCGTCGAGTTTTGCAAACAGTAGTAACACGTATATTGTATAGCAGGAAACTTGCCCTCCTAATTTAGCCGCATACCGACCGATGTAATATTGGATAAGGAGCTGTGTACTTGTCTAATGTAACCGCACTAGAAAACTAGAAGTAAGGTTTTAGTAAATGAGAGCCGCAAAGTGGTCTATTTTGTTCTTCTTATATATTATAATAACGATAATAACGAAACGTTTACACATAAACTCCTCACAGTATTTTAAGTTAGTATGCAACACACATATGCGCTGACAAAATCATTACTCTCCTTATATCGTGTCGGTTAAACATGAACATCATTAATAAAATATGTAGGTATTACAAGCTTCTTTATGCGATGTTGGATGTTGACACATCTGAACACATAAGTTTGAAGGTCAGCTTACTAATGTAATTTATTCAAATAGCGATTACTAAGTAGACGGACCGTCAAACGTGGTCTAGTAATGCCTGCTATTGAGAAATTTGAGTTTGTCGACATGTGCATATGCAAAAAGAATTGATTGAAATTAAGGTCGCTTATATGATTTTACGGTCTTGTACCAGTGAGCATGTTAGGGCGTACAGATTCCCAAATCTTGGTGGCCTTCGTGCGAGAATCAATGATAGAACCACTTGCCTCTATGGTTAAAGTTTAAGGTGTGCAGTGGAGGCGTCGGTATAATTCAATATCTCTTTTTTATAAGTTAGTGAATTCTATAAATAATTAAACGCAAAGAACTATAACCTTCTCTCACAATGTTGACCCACGATAGCTCGTAAAAATGTAAGTTTAAAATTATCCAGCCGGTGTCAAGATTTTAAATATTAATCAATGCTGACACATTTTGCATCCCGTAAAACATGTCACCGTAACTTTATAACAAATAAATATATGTATATCTGCACAAATGCTCAACTTCTTAACGTACGACATGGACCAAGATAAAACAATTATATGATTTACTTTGACATATCACCTGGCTATCGAACTATGGTCACAAATATGGTCGTATTATATTGGCCTTTCTGTAGCGTAAACACGCAAAAAGGGTTCAATTAAATAATTTTAAGGCGCAACCCCATTTTATGCAAATTTTGTTATACGACTGACACGCCCGATGCCCCTCATATATTTTTAAACAAGCTGTGTCAGCGACTTCGTACGCGTGCAATAGTTATTTTGGGCAAAAATTATTTTGCAAACCACCTCTTGATCTTTATAGATTTGAGCTGTTGCCCACCACGTCAGTCGCGTCCTTGTTCTTGCAAGGTAATATTAAAAGTTTGACTTATAGTGTCGCGGACATTTTCTAGATCATTTAAAGAGGAATCATTATTTCATACATATGTTTTGGGTATCTCGAACCATTTTCGCAGCGTACACATTGGAAACTCACAAAGATAAATAATTTTACCCGTTTTCTTAATATTTCCCGCTACTTCGCTCGTATTAGTCGCAGCGCGATGTGTTATAGCCTATATATAACCTTTTTCGATAGATGCTCTAACCCACACAATAAGAATATTTCAATTCACACCATTCCTGAGATTAGGGTATTCAAACAAACAAATTCTTTAGCTTTATATATTAGTATCTATAGACATCGTAACGGCTACGGACTCAACTGCACGGTTTAGAAAAAGTGGTATAAAATATTGCAGCGAGGATGCAGGCGCGTGCCGAGTTGAATGACCAGTCACCACGCGCGTTTCACTTTCATCCTCTGACGCTGGCTACCTCAATGAGAATACTGCTAACGCCAAAATTTCGACAACGGCTCAAGGACGAGTGTGTAACTTTTAAAACTTAAGCAACAAGACATAAAATAGACATTATCGTTTTTATTTTTTATAAGCTGGTAATTATACAAGGTGAAAACTATAGGCATGAATAGTCTTTAGATTATACATTTTCCTACCATATTTTTAATTACCGTTTGTACTTTATAGAACCTTTTATGTGTATCTTTATGATTTTTTTCTTACAAAGATCTGTGTTTTATGTTTTTAATTCGCCATAGTTACTTTTAAATTTGTATGTGAGTTCCATTTTGACAAATAAATCTATAAACTAATATTTTAAACCTAACTTTTAAAAGTGTCGAATTTTATGGTAGTAAAAGAACGAATTATCGCTATGCTACGTGATCTTCGACAGCATTTACCAGAAATTCTGAAAACAATATATTTGTAATAGGCGCCTGCGACTAAAACAGCACAAATGAATTAAGACGGTCCAAAAATTTTGCCGTCGGCATGACCTTAAAAACTGTGATGCAGGAAGTGAAACGTTGGTCTGCTATATATGTGTTATTTTATGTTCATGTCAAGTCTTGGCATCATTGTTTATATTAACACCCATCTGCTTATTTTACGTAGTCTTCTTTTTAGTTAATTTAAACATTTCCGCTTCATAACAAAACATTAATTTTAAATTTAAAAAATAGAATATGCAAAATTTGAAGATCATTACGCTAAGATATAAGTATTAAATGATTGAAAAATTCGATGGCCACAGAAGTGACGCAGTAGCTCAATTGGTCATGCGTCAAAGTCGTGGGTTTTGAATCCAGTCTATGTCCCTTTTTACACTTTAAATAAGTTCTCCGAAAAATTACCACATTTGGTCATCAATTATTACTTCTATACAACAATTATAATGTCGTAAGTAGGAATTACAAAGGCGCATTGTTAAAACGTTTAACAAGCAACTGCTACTGCGATTAAATCGTCTTGACCTTAATGATAATAAAATCATTTCCTTCCCTCCTCGGCCATGTAAAATGGCATAAACGGAAACGTTATTCCTACCAGCTACTTCCTACGTAAATTTGTACATATTCTGTCTCAAATATGTAGATAATGTGGTTCTGAAAATAATATTTTTAACATTTCCAAGCCAAAGAAATTTAGTTGTACATAGTATTTTTGCATTTATCTGTTTTGTATATATATACTTGATACGACCAGTGTATGTTAGTTGTGCAAGAGGTCATGATCAGTTGAAGTCAATAAGAAAATTTGATGTGGTAAAACGTACACTTAAATTGCGCATTACTTACATTTAAGTTGAGGATCAGTCGCGTGTAACTTAATAGCAAGAGCTACTTACTTTTAATAAGCAGTTTCTCATATTTACTTTCTTATCATATTTCAGACAAGTAAGGCTTCGTCTAAGCTGTGGTGTGAGGATATCGTGCATAACGTGAAATATTTAAATGCATTCCAATCCATCTTAATCCACAGTTAGACGATTTCGTTATTCAAATTTTGAATATACGAAATGAAAATATAAAAAATAAATAAATGATTAATGATGCCCAAATTTGCAAGGCTTATTGTTAAAACGGAAGCCCAAACATTTAACGCCTGCCATATGGTTTATTTGCGCATCGCATTTGCTGCTATGAGTCCACCAACGAGTACCTACACATAGCTTATCTGCCGTCTAGATAGTATTGATTTTGTCCCAGAATAGAGCTTTTTATTTATGGCCGGCGTTACATTCATGGATAGAATTTTAAAAAAAAAGTAACAATAAGCGATGTAAAATCGGTTATGTGCGAATCGGACTCGAACACGATAAATTCTGCATCAATATACCAATACAATACAATATACATAAACAAGACTATCGCGCCTGTAGTATAAGACCAGGTTTAGCTTTTTATTTATTACTTACTAAAAAAACACTTTTCTAACTACTGACAAGGCCACAACACCTAATTACTATTGCTTTGGTTACGAAACTATTAAAATATAAACAAAAAATGTTTAAAAACGAACGTACCATGTATAACATTTTATTTGTAACATCCAGAAGCACAGAACACTCGGCACAAGCAACGCATGAGTAAATAAACATGTTTACGAAAAAGCTAAGGACGCCTTAAGAACAAGAGCACCATGCAGATTTCAGCTTTACGAACACTTGACGTCGTTATGCAGTGAGTCAGCAGACGCAAGCGGTTCTTTTGTTTATTTACAGTGACAACGCGAATAACACCGCGGAAGGCGACAAACGGGATGTACTCTAACGACTGTGCTAAATATCTCCGAACTTTGTTGACGTGCGGTCGACTTGATCGTCAATCATATACTGACGATAAGTTGCACGATTACCATAATACCAGCTGTAGTTATATTTCCCTATTAGTAAAAATACCTTGCCCACACAAACGGCCTACATTAGCGTTTTCGATAGAGTTGCAGCAGCCGCCCTCGATGTGATCCAAATCTCAAACTTTGTTTGTATTACCAATATGTACCGTGTACTTCCGGTATAAAAAAAAATATATTTGGATACGTATTCCAACTACTTTTTTTTATACCGGAGATTTAGTGGATACGTGTCAACACGACCATAATTCTCTATCGGGGTTATAAAAACGCAATACAATAAGTGGTATTCGTGACAACTGGAGCGTGAGAGGAATCCAACGTACGGTAGTGTTCGCACCGCATTGCCCCGTGACCGACTCCGCTGGTTACAGAACAACTTAACTGAATGAAAACATGCATTGTTGGGTGCCAAAACACAGCAATACAGCTGCGAATGATACACCTGTCTTCTTTTGGATACAATAATATATGTAATCTGGCTAAATTATTCCTAATCTAAAATATAAAACTATGTAATTCTTTTCTATGATGGAACAGTCAAGCAAGGTTCACTTGGTTAGAATTACCCCAGCCATATTTAAACAAAATGTGTTAGCAACCTATTTTGCCTTTGGAAATTTAATAAACATTATTAAATATAAAGACAACACAAAAAGAGCTTTGAATGTTGAATATTATTTTCAATTAATGATCTATCCATTTGGTAGCTTGTTTTGAAATTGGAGCTGAAAGTTCTGCATTTGTGCTCTATGAAAATAAATATTAGGTCAATGGGGCAAAGACTGACACTCATCAATTACTCTTTATCACATTTATTGAATTTACCTCATTAAAGTCACTAGGGTTGAAATGAGGAAATGGGGCATCACAGACTCAAATCAACAACACACAGGATAACTTTACTAATTAAATTTGGTCAAAAAAAGCATTTCTTTCCAAGTAACCAAAAAAAAAAGCTTTAAAAAAAGAATTCATGAACAACATTAAATAAAAACATTGTTTATGATTAAATGTCTCCTGTTACTGATTAATTACTGAACCTTATACTGAAAACACTAAGTCTCCAATGAGTCAGACACATTACATCTTAATTCAAAGTGTTTTATTTAGTGTCATTATTTTTGTATATGTCTTTAGTCCCCACATTAATGCAAGTCCATATCATGATATAACCCAAGGTTTCCATTTCTCTTTTTTAACAATGTAGGTGGCCTTTTGGATATTAGGATTTCTGTGATAGTTTCACTGAAGCTTCTATTTAATTCTTAGTTTTTTAGACTATTACATTATTTTATTTATTTAAAGAAAAATACTTAGGTATTTTACCCAAGGATCTCTCACAATAAATCATTAGTCCATTGAGAGCTATTAATATAACCTGAAGTAAATGACTGTCTAAAGTAGCACAGAGTATAATATTATATCGCCAATAACACTTGCTCAATGCCATGGGGCAAAGGGTTTTTTATATAAACTGTAAAATCTATTATTTTTTTTACATCGCTTTATAGTGCTATTATCACCTAATAAAGTATTTCATTCAATATGAAATCAACATAAACACTAAGATATTGATTATAATTATAAAATACTATGGTTAAACATTTTGTTTTAATAGTCAATTCTTTGGTAGATAAATCAACCGCCACATCTTATTTATAAAATTGATATTGAAAAATATAATACATTATGAACACTTATGTATATTAGAATTAGGTCCACATATTATATGTAATGTTATGAGAAACCTTGGACTTGAATGTATAATATCAACATCATGACCATTTACTAATACGAAACCAGAACATTCAAAGCTTCTTTGTTTTTTATGGATAAGTAAGCTGGTTAACCATTTCATGATCTTCATGCATTCAATTCGTTCCATAGGTACCTCTTTGCACAAATAATTACTATAGTCCTTAAATAAGTTACTCACCAAGAGTTAATTTGTATTATAATTTTCACTTTAGCAGTTATTCATTATCAAATCGTACCACATATAGAAAAGAGGACTACGAAAAATAAATTAAATTTTCATAAACACAACACAATACGTCACATACAAAGTTCGGCCATTTTCTAAAAATGTTGTTTCTGGTTTATGTTATCTGTCAGTTTTCATAGACACTAAGAATAGAACATGGCTTGGACCAAAGCATATAGTCACGTAGTACAGAGCTTAGACTTTGGTAACGAGAAGTCTGTGGAAAGTAGAAATAATCTGCCTCTTGGTTTTTAGGCATAGATAATACTGTTTCACCAACTATTATCTTTGTAATCTTTAAGCTTAAAAATTAAAACATTGTCTGATGACTCTGATGTTTCAATTCTATTATGTAAACAAAAGAATACATAATTGAAATATTTTTTAAATGCACACTAAATATTCTAAACAAGCATGGATACATCTAAATCGCTGTTACAGACTTTAAAGGGGTACAGCACTAAAAAGTCTGTAAAGTATGGATTACCTTTTATATTATTTGTAGTTGGGGGATCGTTTTGCCTTAGAGAATGGACACAAATTCGGTAAAATAAGTTTTTTTTTTATGTCTGGGTGGGTAACATTAAATATTATTAATCTTAATATAGTCAAAATTTTTAGGTATCAAGTTTCTAGAGTAAAAGGTGTAAGTAAAGAAGAGGCTGAGAAAATGGGCCTCAATAGGGAAAGAGAAGTGACACTAGAAAATACATTTGAAGAAATTCAAAAGCTTGATATTGACAATTGGGAGAACAAAAGGGGTCCAAGACCTTGGGAAGCCGGAGAAACACAGAAAACAAATTAGTTGCTCTGCAAATAACTTGTTCTGTATTAAAATAAGATAGCATCAAAAAACTTTGAACATAGGTATATCCTAATGTAGCATAGTATTTAGGTTGAAAAATCTAGTAATTAGTATTAAAAAATAAAAGCAATATCTAAGTTCAAAAAAAGATGCAATCAAAAAAAAAACATGTTAACTTTGTAAGTGTACAAGCTCCTTGTATAAAGACTAAAAACTTTGTGTTGTAAAATATTGTTTGAATAGAATTTTATCACAAAAATATTGGAAATGCTGTTAATTCACTGATACATCTTTTCCAATATACCTGTATATATAAACATAAATTCAGCCCTGCTGTTGAAAGGGAGGTTCATTATTTTCACTATTTTCTATAACCAAAAAACCTAAGTGTAGTGCATATATTCAGACTAGCAAACATTTAATTTGACTAATTGCCCTAGCCTAGGTCTTGGCAGAGAAATGCTATTTGATTGGTTTTTGAAGGCTGATAACATATATTACTACTACTATTATTATACTCGTCTGGAAATAGTTACTGCACACTTCCACAGAAAAGTCCTTGTGGTTCTGATTGAAAAAAAAAAACATTTATTTTAAGAAAGGTCCGTCCATACTCGCAAGTCGCATTGGGCACATAAAGGTGAAATAATGAGTCATGTTATAATTAGTAATATGATGCAACAATGATGATTGTTAGATAGCAATATTATAACAATTTTGTTCGTATTTCTAACAAATTTTAATTACCAATCGAAACGTATATGATTTTGATCAGTCAAAAAGAAATAAACAATATTAAAGGTTTTCTCCACTGCCAACAGTAGCAATGACGCATGTATTAGCGTCACTTACTTTGTTCTCTGGAAAATATAAACTCTCTTATATATTTGTAATAATCCGTTTAGTTTTTAAACCTCTTAGCGAGGAAAATGAGTCTACTTTGTTCTCCAAACTGCATGAAATTTCTCGAAGAATTATATTTCTACCTCCTTCTCTCTTTCGTGAAAGACAGAGATAACTAACTAATATCAATTGCTATTCAGTGAGTTGACGTTTTATTGATCGACGTAACAAGTAGTCTATATAAGCATTGTCTCTGGATTTTCTCTGCATTAATAAGAAGAATTTACAAGAGAGTACATCATTTTTAATTACTGAGAAGTGAAAAAGTGAAACGTCTGACCTAAATAGTCACCATAAAATTTTTGGTACATTATTGGCTCCCTTATATTTCAGTGTTACATTAACGGTAAGTTTAATTCTCTAATATTGATATCTAAAGCATTTAGAATAAATACGTATCACAACGTTAGTTTCCTATTGCGTAGTAGATGTTGAGAACTAAATAAATGTATGATTTCCTTTAGAAAACTTTGTATACGCATTTCTCGAATAGATAACATGTGAATTTTACTTTTGATTGATTGTTGACTTCTTTGTACAATTTGCGCTTAAATTTTATCTTTGCTTACGACGCCATGTTTATTGAACTAAATTTTAGAAATCTGCAATCTTTAACTATTGATTCAGTTTTGAGGACCAAAATATATTTTTATATGTTAATAAGAAAGTATTGGTCCCGAAATAAATATGATAACAGATATCGTAGTTACAGTTCTTTAAATTGGATGAATCACTTTCAAAATGGCGACTGAATCTAACACACAGAATGGTCATTGCTGTTTTTGTCAGTGAACCTTTGTTCTATGTATTGTTTCATCGTAATAAAATACGCAGCACTAGGAAATTGCTTACCTCCGTAGTAGGTACATGTTAGGGACGTCGAAGTCGAGAGGTAATGCGCTGTTACATGTATATGTAAATTATGCTGTCGATGAGGGTTTAATTGTAATAATAAGTCTGTTTGTATTTCGTCTTTCTTTCAAAGAACTGTACTTAATTTGACTTAATTTTTTTTCAGATCAATATGCAAATTTTTGTGAAGACATTGACTGGTAAAACTATTACCTTGGAGGTTGAACCCTCTGATACAATTGAGAATGTAAAGGCTAAAATTCAAGACAAAGAGGGAATTCCACCAGACCAACAAAGACTTATCTTTGCTGGTAAACAGCTAGAGGATGGCCGCACACTGTCTGACTACAACATCCAGAAGGAGTCAACTCTACATTTGGTCTTGAGATTGAGGGGAGGTATGCAAATCTTTGTCAAGACATTGACGGGGAAGACCATCACATTGGAAGTGGAGCCATCAGACACAATTGAGAATGTAAAAGCTAAAATTCAAGACAAAGAAGGAATTCCACCAGACCAACAAAGACTTATCTTTGCTGGCAAACAACTAGAGGATGGCCGCACACTGTCCGACTACAACATCCAGAAGGAGTCAACTCTACATTTGGTTCTGAGATTGAGGGGAGGTATGCAAATCTTTGTCAAGACATTGACGGGGAAGACCATCACATTGGAAGTGGAGCCATCAGATACAATTGAGAATGTAAAGGCTAAAATTCAAGACAAAGAGGGAATTCCACCAGACCAACAAAGACTTATCTTTGCTGGCAAACAACTAGAGGATGGCCGCACACTGTCCGACTACAACATCCAGAAGGAGTCAACTCTACATTTGGTTCTGAGATTGAGGGGAGGTATGCAAATCTTTGTCAAGACATTGACGGGGAAGACCATCACATTGGAAGTGGAGCCATCAGATACAATTGAGAATGTAAAGGCTAAAATTCAAGACAAAGAGGGAATTCCACCAGACCAACAAAGACTTATCTTTGCTGGCAAACAACTAGAGGATGGCCGCACACTGTCCGACTACAACATCCAGAAGGAGTCAACTCTACATTTGGTTCTGAGATTGAGGGGAGGTATGCAAATCTTTGTCAAGACATTGACGGGGAAGACCATCACATTGGAAGTGGAGCCATCAGATACAATTGAGAATGTAAAGGCTAAAATTCAAGACAAAGAGGGAATTCCACCAGACCAACAAAGACTTATCTTTGCTGGCAAACAACTAGAGGATGGCCGCACACTGTCCGACTACAACATCCAGAAGGAGTCAACTCTACATTTGGTTCTGAGATTGAGGGGAGGTATGCAAATCTTTGTTAAGACATTGACGGGGAAGACCATCACATTGGAAGTGGAGCCATCAGATACAATTGAGAATGTAAAGGCTAAAATTCAAGACAAAGAGGGAATTCCACCAGACCAACAAAGACTTATCTTTGCTGGCAAACAACTAGAGGATGGCCGCACCCTGTCCGACTACAACATCAAAGGAGTCAACTCTACATTTGGTTTAGATTGAGGGGAGGTATGCAAATCTTTGTCAAAACATTGACGGGGAAGACCATCACATTGGAGGTTGAACCCTCTGATACAATTGAGAATGTAAAGGCTAAAATTCAAGACAAAGAGGGAATTCCACCAGACCAACAAAGACTTATCTTTGCTGGTAAGCAGCTAGAGGATGGCCGCACACTGTCCGACTACAACATCCAGAAGGAGTCAACTTTACATTTAGTTCTGAGATTGAGGGGAGGTATGCAAATCTTTGTCAAGACATTGACGGGGAAGACCATCACATTGGAAGTGGAGCCATCAGATACAATTGAGAATGTAAAGGCTAAAATTCAAGACAAAGAGGGAATTCCACCGGACCAACAAAGACTTATCTTTGCTGGTAAACAGCTAGAGGATGGCCGCACACTGTCTGACTACAACATCCAAAAAGAATCAACCCTACATCTAGTTTTAAGGTTGAGAGGTGGCATTTAAATTTTTGATAAAAATAAAATCAACAGCAAATATATATTCTTTTATTTTTTACGCAACAATACCAAATATTTTTAAAATCGAGATTTTATTCAATTTATGAAAATAAATTAAATAAAATCTCGACTCGGGCAGGACTTGAATCGGCATCGTCAGCGTTCCGTGCTGTTGCTCTACCAATTGAGCTACCGAGTTGCTAGAGCATTGTTGGTATAACACATCGTGTTGCGACTACGCTGCAAAAACGGTTCAAGATATCCAAAAAATATGTATGAAAGAACCTCTTCAAATGGTCTAAGAAAAAATTCGCAATGCTATATGTCTATCTTTTAAGATTAACTTGCAAGAACGACGGGAAGGGCAGACCGACGTCATTGGTAACAGCTTAAGTTTATAAAGGCGAAGGGGTTTGTAAGAACGAATTTGGATGCCCAAAATAAAAATTCCTAACGGACGAAGTCGCTGAAGCAGCTAGTAGCAGATATAGCAATATTTGTTTTATGTCTTTAAGTTTCCATGCTGTTACTTGGAAAAGTATTAACTACGAAGGGAATGCATCTATTATTTTAGTTCCCATACGAAAAAAATACTTTCTATGTAAAAATACAGATATCTTTTAATATTTTTCTGTATAATTAAATAAGACAATTTTTCTGTATACTTAAATTGTTTACATATATTTTTATAGAGTCTATCATAATATCTATGTCGTGTTTTTATCATAACTCCTGTCATCCCCTAGCAAACAGAGTAAATCAATGTAGTAAGTTTACAGGCCCCAAACGCTACGTGACGCTAGTTTCATAGAAATTTTTTGAAACTGTCACTCACTGTATGGAAATTTCACTGTGGTGGCATACCGAACTATAACCGAAGAAGTGCATACAAACACAATTCTTATGAGCAAATACTATTATGTTACGTTACCGATAAGTCTTATTTTACAGAAAATTATTACTAAGGAATATAATATATAGTGCAACGTATTGTTAAAAATGGCAATCAATAGCATGAAGAACCCGACTATTTTTATTTTATTGGCTAATATTTGTCTTGCTAGTTGTAAGTATAAATGGTCATGAATCTTACAATTAATAACTGGATATTGTTCCTTATTATTTTGTGGAACATGTTTTCCCAGTAATGTAATTTTGAGTTCTTTTAAGGTTCTTTACATCATAACTTGAGATACTTTGAAACTCTTCATGCCTCAAACTTTAAACATAACATAGTGAAGAGAGGACTAAAATATTCGTCACATCCGTTTAATGTTATCAAGGAACTTCATTTTCACACTCTTGGAAAAGATTTTAAGCTTATTCTTCACCCACACAGCAGTGTATTACACTCTAACTTTAAAGCATATTCTGTAGATGGAAATGGAAATACAACAGTGGTTCATGTTGGTAAGTGAATAAAAAAATGTTTTAGTTAATCTCCTTCCCTAAACTTGATTTATAGTAACATTGTTTATAATGGTCATGAAGGAGAACATCATAATTATCATTGTGTGAGAAGTGTAGTCCAGTATTAATTATAAATATTATAACACCGTCCCATACTAAACACATAGATCAATAAAAAATCTGATTGACTTAATCCAAAAGTAATTTTTAACAACTTCATAATAAAAATAATTTATTGTTTTAAAATTACAGATCGTGAAAATTTTTTTGCTGGACGTGTATTTGGTGAGGGTTCTTCTGAGGTAAAAATGCACATTGAAGATGGGGTTATAACAGGAATTATTCATACTCCAGGTGAAACATATCATATTGAGGTAAGTGAACTTGAAATATAATAACATATGTATTCTTTGTAGCTCACTTGCACATACTTTAATTTATACTCGTGAAAGTTTTTTCTTAATATAAGTATCTTTTATTATACAGCCTTCTTGGCGTCACTTGCCCCACTTAGATGGAAAAAGCATGATTACATACCGATCATCAGATATTCGTTTTAGTTGGCAGGACACTAGTGGGAATAAACCACGGGTGTGTGGGTATGTAAAAGAAGGGGAAGGTAAGTTTTTACATTAAATTTTCATGACTTTTTGTTTTCTATGGCCTACTAGTTAATTTAGTTGCATAAAGTATAATAAAGAGGGACAAATAGAAATGAGAATAAATTTTTAACTTAAATTTAGTTAAACAGGAATGCTCTACCTTTGAGTACTTAAGTATCTTTTGGTTCAGTTCTCTCTTAAAGCACTAATCTAAACAATATATGTGATTATTTGTAACATTGTGAATTCTAATTTGCCCCTGGTTGTTAGAATTAGAAGAAGATGATGAAGAGGACAATGAAGACTTGGAAACAATACAAGAGCAGTCAGAAAAAGACAAATACTTGGAATACACACAGAGTGGTAACAAAGAGAGTGAGTCAAGTAATGTCAGGTCCAATAAGCGAAATGGTCAGAGAGTAAAGCGACAAAGTGACTATGAGTACACTCCAACAAAGACACGTTGCCCCTTACTGCTTGTAGCTGACTATAGATTTTTCCAGGAAATGGGATCGAGTAATACTAAGACTACTATCAGTTACTTGGTAAGTCTGTGGTTCCCAATGAAAGTACTTATTTCATATAAAAATACACTTCATAATTTTATATAGAAACTCTAAACTTGAACTTTCTTAAAAATCATAAAACCTTTTGGGTTGTCTATTATCTGTTACTTATTTAAATGCTTAAAATATCATAGCATAGTCTTAACAATACATTCTTAAATACTAAGTAGCACAAATAAATCTATGTAATCTTTAACTTGTGTAATTTCAGATAAGTCTTATAGACCGCGTCCATAAGATCTATAATGATACTATTTGGCAGGACAGACAGGTGAGACTACTACTTTTAATTGTTTCTTGTTTTAAATAAACTTATAAGAGGAAAAAGATATGAAACATTAATACATATGTTTTTATGTACTCCGTTAGGTAATTTCCCACAAAGTACCACAGTGTGAGTATAATGATGGTGATTAATTAAATTTAGTAGTTTTGACTGTTGAATTTTTTAGGATATGGACGGATTTAAGGGAATGGGTTTCGTCATAAAGAAGATCTTAGTCCACTCGGAGCCTACTCGAGTCCGGGGTGGAGAAGCGCATTACAACATGGTCCGAGAGAAGTGGGACGTTCGGAACTTGTTAGAGGTATAGCCTCGTTTATATATTAAATCGTTACATATTTTTGAATAATCCAAAAGAAAGGAGCCACACAAGAAATGGACAATAGTATACCAGGTAGAGATTATATAAATAATTAGCTGTATTAACGATTTTTTCCGCATACAAATATTTTGGGCGTCAAAATTTGTTTTTGCAAACCTTCTCATCTTTATAAATTATAGTTTTTACCCGACGTTCGTCGCGTCTCGTCGTTTTTGCAAGTAAAATTGTCACGGATTTTTTTTATATCCTTTAAAGATTCTTTTATACATATTTTTTAAATAGTGTCTATAGTTTACGCGAGTAGTACACATTTAAATAAAATATTTTAACGGTTTAAAACGAGATATATTAGTTAAACTTATTTGAATATGATTTTTAACTTCGGCCCGACGTTTCGGATGCTTTGCAGCAGCCGTGGTCACTGTCGGGTTAAACCGTCAAAGTGTTTTATTTATATACATATTTTTTAACAAACAAGAAATTGTGGTTAACTTAGAAGCTTACTACCTAGTTGGCTTGTTGTGTTCAGGTCTTCAGTCGAGAATATTCTCACAAGGATTTCTGCCTGGCTCACTTGTTCACGGACCTTAAATTCGAAGGAGGTATCTTGGGCTTAGCGTACGTCGGGTCGCCGCGCAGGAACTCCGTTGGTGGAATTTGTACACCAGGTAAAGAGTTACAGAATTGAGAAAATTGTATATGGTGTTTATTTTTTATTTTACTATATTTTTATGTAGAGTTAGTGTTAATTTTTTATTTTATTTTTATTTCAGCTCTGTGGTGCGAAATGTGAGTGTCTTTTTATGTTTGCTTTCTTATTATTTTGTTGAATATCTTTTATCATTTTTCTATAATATTTTTTATTCAATGTAATATGTTTTTTTACTAAAGAAGGTGTTGGGATAATTGTTGTACAGTTTAGTATCAGTACTATCGCTTATTTTATTAGTTAATATTCTTTGATATCTTATATTTAAAAATCGTACTTAAAGTTAAATAAGCTATTAAGTGCATCAACTTCTGGAAAACATATATATTTTCATAATGGCATCTATACCAAATTTACCACTGTATGTGTTCTTATGATTACCTCTCAGAATACTTCAAGAATGGATATACGCTATATTTGAACTCCGGTCTGAGCTCATCTCGTAACCATTATGGGCAACGCGTGATCACTCGCGAGGCGGATCTAGTGACGGCCCATGAGTTCGGCCACAATTGGGGCTCGGAGCACGACCCAGATGTGGCTGAATGTTCGCCCGCTGCTAGTCACGGCGGATCGTATCTAATGTACACGTATAGTGTCAGCGGATACGACCTCAATAACAAGGTATTTTTTTACTAGATTGAATGATAAACGTTTATACACCTGTCTAACATTAATAGTCTAATATAAAAATGCTTCTTTCGCGAAACGGTGGCTGTTGTCTTTTTCTTTTCATTAAAACTAATTAGCCGCAGGCAAAAGCCTATATGTTATTTAGAACAACAAATAAATTGTTTAATTTTAAAATTCAAGGCCTATGATAGTACAGCTTGCACAAATATGATCCATAGTGGCAAAATGGCCGCGAAGACTATACTTTTAATAAAACTATTATTTTTGAAATTAAAAAATCATAATTAATTTAAAATGCGTATTGCAGAGATTTTCGCCGTGCAGCCTGCGGTCGATCCGCAAAGTGTTGCAGGCTAAATCGGGCCGATGCTTCTCAGAACCAGAGGAGAGCTTCTGTGGCAACTTGCGTGTGGAGGGTGGCGAGGAATGCGACGCCGGATTACTTGGTAATAAAATTTTCTGGTTAGTTTTAAGGTTGCCAGCTTATAATAATACATTGCAAAATCAAGTAGAAATACTAAATAACTAATTTGGATAAAAAGTTAGTGCAAGGACGGCCTTATCGCCTATGGAGATTTCTTCTAGGCAATCTTTGTGGACAGGAGATAACCAAATTAACAAGTAAAGAGTAACAATAAAAAGCATGCAATAAATTATAATTACAATACTAAATACTAACCACAACAAGAATCGTATACAAACAGACACAATAAGTGGTAGATAATGGTATACAACAAACAACACAGCTTATGTGAAAGGTTTTCCTTTATTTCCGACGAAGTCGTTTTTTCTAAGCCCGTTCGATCAAGCGTTGGTTGATCTCTTTTAGGATAGTCTAGTAACTTTTTTATTCGGTAAGACTATTAAACCATAACTTTTTGCCTATCAATAATAATTGTCGTCCAGTCGTATGTGGTTGGGATTTTCAATTTCGTCCTATATATATATATAGCTTTCAATTATTTAAAGAAAATTTACAAGTTACACCGTTTTATTTTAATTACACCTAGTATTGTAAAAATTAAACAAAAAATGTATAGATTACTTCTGCATCAGGTACGGAGGACAACGACATGTGTTGTGACAAGAATTGCAAGCTCCGTCGAAGCCAAGGCGCCGTTTGTAGCGACAAGAACTCGCCGTGTTGCGCGGGTTGCGTGTTTGCCCCACCGGGCGTGGTGTGCCGAGAGGCGGCGCATTCTGCCTGCGAGGGGGAGGCCACTTGTAATGGTGCCTCTGCTGATTGTCCTAAGGTTGTTCATGATTTGGTCAGAATTAAGATACGGCCCATTTAGTACGCAGGTTCCCCACACGGTGTCCAACATGTTTTTTTATGATTGAGAAACAGTGTGAAATACAACTGCCAGGTAACAGCTAAATTAGAACGGTGTCAATCTATTGTACGATGCTATTTTTTTATACACGATAAAACTTTGTGATCCGGACGGCATTTCGATATTCTTATTATTTAATATATTTCAAGATGACGGGCAACAGGTTGCAGAAAAATTATAAATCTACTATAAACATGTTAGACCCTGTAAGAATCGAAGCGAAGGCCCGGTTATTATTAGCTGTACATGGCAAAAAACGTTATGTTAATTATTTGCACTCCTTAAGCTGTTGGGCCTTTAGTTACTAGCCGTATATACACTATTAGACCAAGGTTCGCCCATTTTGATCAATTATAATAAAAAATAATTTTCATCAATAAAGCAACTCGTGAAATATTTGACTTACATATGTACGAATATATAATTCTTTGATGTTCTATTACCATATGTATTTAAATCCTTCAGCATTTTAATAATTTATTCTTTTGTTTTTAACAGGCTCCGGCAATAGCGGATGAGCACGAATGTCTAGAACGGGGTCGATGTAGGAACGGTAGCTGCGTACCATATTGCGAGACACAGGGGATGCACAGTTGCATGTGCGATATAGGTATGAATTAATAATTATATTCTGTAGTAGCGGACATAGACATCGTATCCTCGAAATTTTCTCCGTTTCAGTAGGCAATCCACAGATTATATTAGTGGCTATAGTCAAAACAACACTCTTGAACACAGTAATAGTACAATCATTTATATACAGACAACTAAAAGATAAAAATGTGGCGCAAAAATAGAATATGGAATCTTTAATACTGGCACAGCGTATCTACAAAAACTAATTCTTTATTTATGATACGAAGGACTGGCATGCATGGGATATTGCAAATTACATCCATAAAGTACGGATGATTTAACGGTTTTAATAGATAATACATCTTATGGCGGAATTTTGGCAGTTTAAATGTAATCAAATTCATCTTCTAGTTGCGGATGCGTGCAAGCGTTGCTGCCGTAAGAGTTTAAACAAGACTTGCTTCCCGGTTGCTCACAATGACATACTACCAGACGGCACGCCTTGCATTCAGGGATTTTGCAACAAGGTATTTTGTATAAATTTGTATTGTTATAATTATTACAGTGTTACTCACGCTCGAATTCTATACACTAATTAACTATGACCGTTTAATGTATACAATTTTTACAACACGGGTAGGACTTGAACCGGCATCCCACGGTATTTTAACAAATTGTTCAACCCAATATCAATAGTTCACTGTATTATAGTGTCATCTGGTACAATAAAATGTGAGAAATACTAAAGTACTAGGATATAAAAATTACTTTTGAATTATTAAAATATAGTTAGTAATTAAGTTTTTTATTATCTTAAAAATAATGAACTTATTTGATTTAGAGTTATTTTTAATAAGGCGAAACTTTTCGTAAATTATTATATTAATACTAACATGACGAATTTTACATTCTTCAGGGCGTCTGCGAGAAAACAATTCAGGATGTGGTGGAGCGGTTCTGGGATATAATTGAGGACATTAACATAAACAATGTGTTGGGATTTCTGAGGGACAACATCGTCGGTGTTGTAGTGCTGGCAACGGCATTTATCTGGATACCCGCAAGTTGTGTCGTAAGTTTGCATTTATTCACGTGTATTTATGTACATATTGGTCTAGCAGTTATTTAAGTGGCGTCCTTTTAAAAATTATACCTTTGCTCTATTTATATTTTTAATAAAGACTATCATTATATACACATCTAGATCAGCTACGTGGATCGACGTCGCCAACGGATGCAGCAGAAATACCTTGCGTGGGAGCGACATCACGATCTCGTTCATCCTTCTTCACCGCGCAAGATTATATACACAAGGTACACAAGTCCCCATTTAATTAATGAAACACTAACTATTTGAAAGGCGAAATGTATGAGTTTAACTTATAAATTTAGACCTGATATTTTGGATGCTTAGCAGTAGCCGTGGTCACGAGAGGGATAATAGTTAAAATGAATTGAAATGAGCTTAACAATCACGTTTAAAAGTGTTAAGAGTGTTTTATTTAAATAACTTGCAATCTTGTAAACAATACACATATTTTTGATTGTAACCTATTAAGGTCAGACTGCTGGGCAGAGTCGAGACCTGTCTCTCATATTGGCTTATATGGGCTTTGACCCACCATACTGCTACATTGCGGGTTGATGACATTACACTGAATAAGTAATAATAACCGAGACCGCCAGATTAACGTGCGACATATTATTTGTTGATTTTAAGGACAATTTGCTTCTTAAAAAATCTCTTTTTTTTCAGATTGCCAAAACAAAAACCACAGGGCATTAAATCCGTAATCCAAGGCAGTAGTCAACTGTAGTTTTAAATTATTCTCATTGTATAGACTTAAGAATAGTACTTTAAAGAATTAAATTTAGATTATTACCGTTTCATTGTATGGTATATCCTTTGTTTCACTTTGTATTCTTCATATAGATATCAAGACAAATTTTATTTTATCTAGTTATGGACAAAGAACACGTAAGCTAAAATAAAACGAACAAATATGATTGTAATATATTGAAAGCATTAATACAATAAACATTACTCTACTCTATAGAGCAATTACATAACGTGCATTTAGTGAATATTCATAAATAATAATAAATACTACATGGGATTACATGTGCTTTTATAATAAGTATCTTGTAGATTTAATTAATAACGCGTTTTTCTTAATTAAGTGCAGTAGATGTGAGAAGTGCGACGCCTCGTTCGTAGAACGCATGCGGTTCTTGGCCAGGTGCGATTGGCAAACGAACAGTAAATAATAATTCCGAACGAGCGCTATTCAAGTATACTGGAAGTGTTAGCGTCTGACCGCAACTCGCCGGCTCTGGGCCGCTGTAAAAAAAAGTGTTTTTTTGAACACTTATATGTATTTTATGAATTTCACATAGATTAAAAATTTATCAAAAAAAGCAAGCAGGTTTGACTTCTGGGTGGCGGGCCTTTAGGAGCGTGCAAGTGAAGAGCACAGTGGGCTAAAGTACAAGTTCATTTTCGCCTAATTAATAGCGCATTCATGATTAAAAATACTTTTAGTTGTTATTGGCCCCTCTGCGACTTTCAGTTGCCTGTCATACAATATACCAAAACAATATAAATAAAATTACCGTATCCAAGTTAGAACGGTGAGAGGTAGATCCACCATGATGGTATTAGTGAGTAAGAGACGGTTGCCTTTGACCGTGGCACCCTGGACCTTAAGGCCTGTCACGCTGAACGACCATTCGGTTTGAGCGTTGTCCGTCTCCACACCTGGGTCCGGGATGGTCACCTGAAAATTGCAAAACGAAAAACAGTTTTTATTACCATGGAGTTCTACGATTTTTTTCATTCCGATATTACGTATGCTTGTATGTAAAATTTAATATGTCTATTTTTTTTACCTGTAAATTGAGTTCTTCCAAGGACCACGAGTTTGCCTGCGCGACACATTGCCTAGTGGCCGTTATATAGGCCTCCGGGTTGAGTAAACCTCCCAACCATACAGGAATGCTCTAAAAAAAGCAATACGTTTATTATTGTATATAATTTTATTTCACATAAAAATTAAAAGAAGCTGTTGGAACGATGTCTTTTTTCGAAAACACCATGCCAGTGTATGTAGATGTGTTGTCTTGCATTTATCATTATATGTGTTTTCGAGTTCAAATCAGGGATAGACTAATAGGCTTTTATAAAATTATTGTATATTTTCGAATATCCAAAGCCAAAATAAGTCGACAGCGCATTTTTCTTAGATGACATATGGCTGGGGTATTTCACCTGCCATCAAGTGGGCTCCATGCTTGCGTCCTTCTTTATCATTGAAAACAATTCTAAAATAAGAAAATTATATTTATCACCTGAAGCCTCTTAGCACCACGTTCGCAGACTGTTTCCGAAACTGTGGCCAGTTGCATGACACGACGAGCAAAGTCGTCCACCCATTGCTGTACTGTACAACCGCGGGCCACGGCGTAACGTCGCCATCCGCTCGGGAGCATACCACGCACTAACGACCCTACCATTGCTCGCGTCTCATTTGTTTGTTTCATTTCGCCCTGAAAAAAAAAGGAAGTTATCTGGCTTGAAGGACCAAAATCAAAATGAATCCAAATTGATTCTAATAAGTCGCCTATTTCTGGTAAGAGTAAAAAAAAAATTACCTGACAAATAGCAATAACATTCCTTAAATCGTGGAGCACTTGTTGTAGTAGAGCAGCACCGGCCGCCACTTCGCGCTCGAAGAAACGGTATAATGGATCCTTTATGTTCTCAACAGTACGACGCAGTGTCTAGTAATTTAAAAAAAATGATCATATCTCTGATTAAGACTTGAATCTAAAAATTTACATTCACAACATGCAAAAAATTAAGAAATAATTAAGTGCAATTTAACTAAGTAGTTTCACTTCGCAATTACCATTGATCAAAATAAGTGTTAACATAAATTAAAGTAGGTGGTTATTTGACATACAGGCAACTCCTTAGGTAAAACTTGAAGCCAGTTTGTAGCGGTCTGGTGAAGGGACTTCATCCAGGCTGGGCGACCATCGCCTTCCACAACTATCAAATCTGAAAATATTAAAAGATAAATTTGTTTATGAATGACATTACACTTTTCAGCCTAAGTGTGGAAAATACTATGTTCGTTATTGAAATAAATATTGTCACGTCTCAAATAACATATTTAGACATCAAAAACTTACTGGCTGGATCGTCTTGATTGGCTGCGTTATAAGCAAGTTCCTCTTCATCTTCGAGCTGCTGCATCTTCAAGAGTTTAGATACAAGATCGCTTCCTTGTGTGGTCAGCAGTACCTTTTGTTAGAACACAATCGTAGAGTATTCTTACTGATAAGTTATCATTTTCATCTAAGTAAAAAAGGGCGAATGGTCATTTTTGCATGACCTTAATGGAAAAGTCAAGTTGTTTTATTACCTTTTCGGCGTTGTTCGGCAAGCCAAGCCAAGAGGGAGATTGCCGGTCAGACAACTCCTCAATCCATTTGAAGAAGTGATCACGTCTATTCCCATCTGGCATGGTGATGTGACGCTGGTTTCCACTTGCCTTAAAAATATGAATTAATCTCTATGTAATAATTCGTATGCATTAGTTAAACACAGGATATTATAGTATGATATTATTTGGACGAAGAATCGGTGCTTTTAACTAAGAAATTAATAATTAATATTTTTATTCTGCTCCTAAATAAGAAAAGATATTAATAACCAAATATACTCACCCCATCCACATTTGCAACCAGAGCAAAGTCCGCCTCAAAGGACTTCGGTGTGAAAAGTTTGGTGAGGAACGAGTGCAATAAGCGCTGGTCAAACGCGTTATCGATTTTACCACCATAGATGCACTGTGATAGAAGACGGACGATTGCCTCCCACGGTACTTTCTCTGGTGGTAGGTTGGTACGTCCCTGTGAAATTATTTTAGTTTAATTAATTACTATTATACAAACAGAGCTAGGCGATTTTTTTTAATTAATTTCAAGTGATTCCCAAATGACTATCTTCAAAATTGTTGTAAAAAAAACCAAACAGTCAGAGAAGTAAATACTAGTACACATTCAAATAAAACACTTATCGGTTTAAAACGCAATATAAATTAGTTAAATGGTGCTTTGCAGCAGCCGTGGTCACGGGGAGTCTCCTCCAAAACGTCGGGCCGTAGTTAAATAATTTTCAAATTAGTTTAACTAATATGTACTGCGTTTTAAACCGTTAAAGTGTTTTATTTCAAAAGTCAGAAAAGTGACAGTAACAAAGGTAATCAATTGTCTTAAAATAATGTGAACTATTTAAGTATTGTGTATTTAACTTGTAACATTAATGTAGTATCTAATTTAATAGCGCACCATAGCAGTAGCATCAATCCAAGTGTCGAGTGTGTCGCAAGCCACGCGGAGGTCTGACTCATTGAACTCATAGTATTTCGCCCAGCCGAGCGGTACGTAGCGGAGACGCTCTTGCACGATGCCTTCAAATAGACAAGTTGAGTTAAAAAATTAAAAAAATGTTAGGTTCAACGCACTACGGTCGGTATGTACTGGTCCAATTGAAAGAAAATTCGTACTAAGAATAGTTCGGATGTGCTGCAGCCTATTTTGACTTTGGATATTCGGAATATATTGGATAGTCATTAAACTAACGCCTATAATATAGTCTGTCTAAAGATTAATTAAGTACATGGATTTCAAAACAGTTTCTGTTGCGAATATAACCTAAACGGTGTACAAACTCACCATGGAACCAAGCCAGTAGGAAGTAAAGCCTTGCCCGCTCTGATGGCGGCTTCATCATACGCGCAGCTGGTACCTGATAGTAGGCAAGCACTATTATTAAATTTAAAATTAAATATTGTAAAATAACAATAAAGTTAAAACGTCATATAGATTATTTTCATAAAAGAGCTTGTAGAAAGTTCTTGAAGTGTAAAACATATTTAAACTATTTTTTTGTTTATTATTGTAATTAATTTTTTTACATACTGTAGCGAATGTCCTGAGCAAATTGGCGCGAATGCCAGGTGGCGGTTCAAATACAACGACACGGGACGCCCTCAGTAGATTGACAGGTAGCTTAGGACTGATCTCTGTGGTGAGGAACAGCCTGAAGCTCGGGTGGGGCTGTAGAGAGTGAAGTTTCTTCTCCAGCTGGACTAGCCATACAGGGGCTAGGTGTACATTCTTGAGCATCACCCATCTAAAAACATTGACACAAAATTAATTATCCAATTTAATCTAAGTAAAAGAGTTCTTTAATACATTAACGGGTTTTCTTGTGTAAAATTATTATACGTAGTAACTGCCGTACCTGCCCGACTTGCAAGCGGTGTTGATTGCGCGTTCAGCCTGGTTGAAACCTTCAGCGGAACCTATAGCGATGCTTGAGAGTGGCTTATTTAGTTCCGTAGCCATGTCATCCACACGACCTGGGTAAAAATGGTAAATATGATAAAAGACCATCGCGTGAATTGAAGTATGAAGTGTTTTTATTCTGTGGTTTATTTTTATAGAATCTTAATACAACAGATAT